>CM033428.1:269139-1469139 GCA_019425775.1 Rafetus swinhoei
AAAATGACAGCCCTTAAAGGGTCAGGCGACATTTTTTTTCCTCAATTTCCCCCAGACCTTTTTTTTTTTTTTGCTCAACAAAAAAATCCTTAGTGTTCCTCATAAAAAAAATTATTGTTTGGTGTTGCTTGGTCTTAAAAAGTTTAAGAAACACTGTTCTAGGATCAGAAATAAAGGCAGGTTTCAAGCATCTCATCATACCATTTTGATAGGATAACGAGTCTTGTGGATAAGGGAAAAGTGGTGGATGTGGTATACCTAGACTTTAGTAAGGCGTGATACAGTCTTGCATGATATTCTTATCAATAAACTAGGCAAATACAACTTAGATGGGGCTACTATAAGGTGTGTGCATAACTGGCTGGATAACCATACTCAGAGAGTAGTTATTATTGGTTCACAATCCTGCTGGAAAGATATAACAAGTGGGGTTCCGCAGGGGTCTGTTTTGGGACCGGCTCTGTCCAATATCTTCATCAACGATTTAGATATTGGCATAGAAAGTACGCTTATTAAGTTTGAAGACGATACCAAGCTGGGAGGGGTTGCGACTGCTCTGGAGGATAGGGTCATAATTCAAAACGATCTGGACAAATTGGAGAAATGGTCTGAGGTAAACAGGATGAAGTTTAATAAAGACAAATGCAAAGTGCTCCACTCAGGAAGGAACAATCAATCAGTTTCACACATACAGAATGGGAAGCGACTGTCTAGGAAGGAGTACGGCAGAAAGGGATCTAGGGGTTATAGTGGACCACAAGCTGAATATGAGTCAGCAGTGTGATGCTGTTGCAAAAAAAGCAAACATGATTCCGGGATGCATTAACAGGTGTGTTGTGAGCAAGACACGAGAAGTCATTCTTCCGCTCTACTCTGCACTGGTTAGGCCTCAGTTGGAGTATTGTGTCCAGTTCTGGGCACCGCATTTCAAGAAAGATGTGGAGAAATTGGAGAGGTTCCAGAGAAGAGCAACAAGAATGATTAAAGGTCTAGAGAACATGACCTAAGAAGGAAGGCTGAAAGAATTGGGTTTGTTTAGTTTAGAAAAGAGAAGACTGAGGGGGGACATGATAGCAGTTTTCAGGTATCTAAAAGGGTGTCATGAGGAGGAGGGAGAAAACTTGTTCATCTTGGCCTCTGAGGATAGAACAAGAAGCAATGGGCTTGAACTGCAGCAAGGGAGGTTTAGGCTGGCTATTAGGAAAAAGTTCCTAACTGTCAGGGTAGTCAAACACTGGAATAAATTGCCCAGGGAGGTTGTGGAATCTCCATCTCTGGAGATATTTAAGAGTAGGTTAGATAAATGTCTATCAGGAATGGTCTAGACAGTATTTGGTCTTGCCATGAGGGCAGGGGACTGGACTCGATGACCTCTCGAGGTCCCTTCCAGTCCTAGTATTCTATGATTCTATACCAGATATTTTGCACAGCTGCCAAGTACATACATAGGTGTACAGCATACTCAGTCTTAACATTGTAACTTAAACATTAATGCAATGTTAATACAGATGATGGAATTCAGACTATCAATCCATCACTAAATGTTTCAAAGTTTAATAGCCTGAGTTAGGCTAAGCAAAAAATGGCATCTACATTTATAATAGGAAGAGACAGCAGATTTATAATTTGCAATGCAAATTATGACAGTGGGGAGACCCTCATGAAGAGCCCAAGTCTGGAAAGTTTCTGCTAAAAAAGGAAAGTTTTTGATTTATGAGCACCTGAAATGAGGCAGTTAGAATGGAAACAATATTAGGCATAAATGTACCCACTAACGTGTGACTAGGCTTACAGAGATGTTTGAAGGATGTAAGGCATAATAATCATCCACTCCTATATGAAAAAGGCCAAAAGGAGAGAAGCAGACATAGAAAGAACAAACAACGGTGACACGAAGACATATAACAATACAATGATCAAATTATCTATCCAGTGCATTTCTAAGACTCAAGACACAGGCTGAATCAGATAGTTTCCTGAAAGCAACTGTCCCAGGGAAATGGGAGTCTCACCGTTTGGAACATTTAAAAGAAGGCACAGCCCTAGAAAAGACATTGACACACTTACACATTGACCACCATACAGTATTAACTGAATGGGACACAACAGATATTTTTCCAGCTCTACTGCACAGGACTCTATGAAGGCTCAAAAAGACATGAAAAAGTTGCTTTGCAGTGCAGGTCACTAAGGGAGCAGGCAAATGTGGCAACCTTTAGGACATAGTCACATCACTATGGCCCCACAGAGCCATATCTACATGTATTCAGTCTATCTACAGGGGGGATGATCAATAGACCTTGAAATAATATATGAATGCAGCCACACAAAATTCAGAGCTAAATCATCTGTCCATAACATGTAGGAAGAAAAACTGTTATTGTAGGGTGATTTAGATCTGGGAATCATTTGCTGGATATCCCATGAAGCCAGCAATAAAACTTCGCATTTCTGTATAACAGATTATAATTTCAGAAGCCCTCTTGACATTTAAACATTAGATTGGCTCAGATATAACTCAGGAATGTGAAAAATTTTGTGCCCTGAGCTCTGTAGTTAGGTAGATCTAACATTGAACATTGTAGATGCAGCTAAGTTCACTGAAAAAAAAATCAGGATCCTGGCTACCACCTCTGAGACAGGTGGACTATCTGTACCAATGAAAAAAACCCTCTAGTCGATGCAGGGAAAGTCTGTGCTATGAGACAACAGCAGCACAGCTGCTGTGCTGTAGAATAAACCTGCTTCATTTTCAGAAAGTCCTCATATACCACAGGTTAACTCAATATGGGACCTCATTTTGACAGAGGACAAAAAACTCACAGAGAGAGTCAGAAGAACGGCCATACTAGGTCAGACCAAAAGTCCATCTAGCCTAGCATCCTGTCTGCTGACAGTGGCCAATGCGAGATATCCCAGAGGAAGTAAACACAACAGGTAATCATCACGTGACTCTCTCCTGTCATCCATTTCCAGACAAACAGAGGCTAGGGTACCATTTCTACATATCCTGGCACTGATGGACCTAACCTCCATGAATGTATCTAGCTCTTTTTTGAATACTGTTTAAGTCCTAGTCTTCACAACATCCTCTGGCAAGGAGTTCCACAGGTTGAATGTGCACTGCGTGAAGAACAACTTCCTTTTGTTTGTTTTAAACGGGTCCCATATGAGGAGAGGTTAAAGCGACTGGGACTTTTCAGTTTAGAAAAGAGGAGACTGAGGGGGGATATGATAGAGGTGTATAAAATCATGAGTGGTGTGGAGAGGGCGGATAAAGAAAAGTTATTTATTAGTTCCCTAAATAGAAGAACTAGAGGACACCAAATGAAATTAATGGGTAGCAGGTTTAAAACTAATAAAAGAAAGTTCTTCTTCACACAGCGTGTAGTCAGCATGTGGAACTCCTTGCCAGAGGAGGCTGTGAAAGCTAGGACTATAACAGAGTTTAAAGAGAAGCTAGATAATTTCATGGAGGTTAGGTCCATAAAAGGCTATTAGCCAGGGGATAAAATGGTGTCCTTGGCCTCTGTTTGACAGAGGCTGGAGAGGGATGGCAGGAGACAAATCGCTTGATCATTGTCTTCGGTCCACCCTCTGGGGCACCTGGTGCTGGCCACTGTCGGCAGACAGGATACTGGGCTAGATGGACCTTTGGTCTGACCCGCTACGGCCGTTCTTATGTTCTTATGTAAACAAGCTACCTATTTAATTTCATTTGGTGACCCCTAGTTCTTACATTGTGGGAACTAATAAATAACTTTTCCTTTTCTGAAACTTTTCCAATGCCAATATATCTTTTTTGAGACGAGGCAACCATATCTGAACGCAATATTCAAGTACCATGGTTTTACACAGAGGAAATAAGATATTCTCTGTCTTATTCTCGATCCCTTTTTTAATGATTTCTAACATTCTGTTTGCTCTTTTCACTGCCGCTGCACACTGAATGGATGTTTTCAGAGAACTACCCACAATGACTCTAAGATCTCTCTCGAGTAGTTATAGCTAAATTAGTCCCCCATCATATTGCTGGATAGTTGGGATTATTTTTTCCATTAGCATTATTATACATTTATCAACATTAAATTTAATTTGCCATTTTGTTGCCAATCACTTAGTTTTGTGAGATCTTTTTGAAGCTCTTCACAGTCAGCTTTGCTCTTACCTATGTTGTCCACATGTTTGTTGACCCCCTCAAAGAACTCTTGTAGATTAGTAAGGCATGATTTCTCTTTACGGAAACCATGTTGACTTTTCCCCAACAAATTATGTTAATCTATGAGTCTGACAATTTTATTCTTTACTATTGTTTCAACAATTTGCCCGATACTGCCATTAGACTTTCCGGTCTGTAATTGCCAGGATCACCTCTAGAGCCCTTTTTAAATATTGGTGTCATGTTAGCTGTCTTCCAGTCATTAGGTACAGAAGCTGATTTAAAGGATAGGTTACAAACCACAGTTAATAGTTCTGCAATTTCACATTTGAGTTCTTTCAGAACTCTTGGGTGACTGACATCTGGTCCTGGTGACTTCTTACTGTCAAGTTTATCAATTTGTTCCCAAACCTCTTCTAATGACACTTCACTCTGGTACAATTCCTCAGTTTTGTCACCTAAAAAGAATGGCTCAGGATGGGAATCTCCCTAACATCCTCAGCCATGAAGACTGAAACAAAGAATTCATTTATTTTCTCCGCTTTAGTGTCTTGATCGTCCAACGTCCCCACTGGTTGTTTAGCAGGCTTCCTGATTCTGATGTACTTAAAAAAAAAATTGCTATTCCTTGTTGAGTTTTTGACTAGCTGTTCTTCAAACTCCTTTTTGGCTTTTCTCATTATATTTTTACACTTAATTTGACAGAGTTTATGTTCCTTTCTATTTTCCTCACTAGGAATCAGAAGGAAATTTAAGCATAGTGACATTGAGTATCACTTTGCCTAAGTGTTCAGCACCTAGAAAATGCCTCATTCACAAAGCCTGGATCAGATGCCTAAACACCCTATATAATGAACTGAGAGAAAAAGGCACCTCAGAGTGAAATTCCCAAAAGCTAGCACACTGATTAACTATTGGCCTAATATAACCCATGGGAGATATAAAAATGATGGATGTTTCCTAAGCTCTGTGTTTTCTTGGAGACAGGCGCCTCCATCTGCCTAGGATTCTCAAATGGAAACACTCTCTTGAGGTCTGGCACCTATGCTATTTTTGCAAGAAGTCTGGGAGGGGGAGGAAGGGTATGGACCTCCTTCATCTGCTATGTCGGAGATCCCCAGGTTCAAGTCCTCCTCTTCTCAACAGGGTGCTGCGTCCTCTTAGGATATTCTACTTTGTGGCCCCCCTCAATCAGCATGCAGGCTCACAGTGGATAGTCACGGAGGAACACCTGGAATGTTGTATGCTGGCTGACTACAGGTGCCTACAGCAGGACCAGGGGAGATAGAACTGTCAGCTATATGGAGGAAGAGAGTGTTGTCCAGCTTAGGCAGTAGACCAACACTCTGGTCCCCTCTCTATTCCAGGTAAGAGGAAGGTGCAACAGAGGACCACCCCTGACTTGTACTGAGAAGGAAGGGCAATTAGCTAGTTATCTAGTCTGTACACGAACGCAAGAAGCCTCGGAAACAAGCAGGAAGAATTAGAAGTACTGCCATAGTCAAAGAACTATGATTTGATTAGAATAACGGAAATTTGGTGAGATGACTCACATGAGTTCACAATCACGCTGGAAGGGCATAACAAATGGAGTTTCACAGGGGTCTGTTTTAGGACCGGTGCTGTTCAATATCTTCATTAATGATTGAAATATTGGCATAGAGAGTACGCTTATTAAGTTTGCAGATGATACCAATCTGGGAAGGGTTGCAAGTGCTTTGGAGCATAGGGTCAAAATTCACTCCCCAGACAAACTAAAGAAACAGTCTGAGGTAAACAAGATGAAGTTTAATAAGGACAAATGCAAAGTACTCCACTTAGGAAGGAACAATCAGTTTCACACATACAGAATGGGAAATGACTGTCTAGGAAGGAGTACTGCTGAAAGGGATCTAGGGGTTATAGCGGACCACAAGCTAAATATGAGTTAACAATGTGACACTGTTTCAAAAAAAGCAAACATGATTCTGGGATGCATTAACAGCAGTATTGTGAGCAACACGTGAGAAGTCATTGTTCTGCTCTACTCTGCGCTGATTAGGCCTCAATTGGACTACTGTGTCCAGTTCTGGGCACCACTTTTCATGAAAGATGTGGAGAAATTGGAGAAGGTCCAGAGAAGAGCAACAAAAAATGATTAAAGGTCTAGAATACATGATTTTGAGGGAAGACTGAAAGAACTGGGCTTATTTAGTTTAGAAAAGAGAAGACAGAGGGGACACAATAGTGGTTTTCAAGTATCTAAAAGGGTGTTACAATGAGGAGAGAGAAAAATTGTTCTCTCTGAGGATAAGACAAGAAGCAGTAGGCTTAAATTACAGCAAGGGAGGTTTAAGTTGGACATTAGGAAAAACTTCCTAACTGTCAGGGTGGTTAAACACTGGAATAAATTGCATAGGGGTGGGTGTGGAATCTCCATCACTGGAGATATTTAAGAGAAGGTTAGACAGACACCTGTCAGGGATGATCTAGACAGTGGTTGGCCCTGCCGTGAGGACAGAGGAATGAACTCAATGACCTCTTGAAGTCCTTTCCAATTCTATGATTGGAGCACTGTCGTGTAAGGCTATAAACTGTTGAGGAAGGACAGGCGGGGGAGAAAAGGTGGAGGAGTTGCACTGTAAGAGCAGTATGATTGCTCAGAGCTCAAGTATAAAATGGGAGAAAAGCCTGTTGATAGTCTTTGGGTTAAGTTTAGAGGCAGAGGCAACAAGTGTGATATCGTGGTGGGTGTCTGCTATAGACAACCAGATCAGGTGGAGGAGGTAGACCAGGCTTTCTTCAGACAACTAACAGAAGTTTCCAGATCACAAGCCCTGGTTCTCACAGGGGACTTGAATCACCCTGACATCTGTTGGGAGACCAATACAGCAGTACACAGATAATCCAGGAAGTTTTTGGAGAATGTTGGGGATAACTTTCTGGTATAAGTGCTGAAGGAACCGACATGGGGACATGCTCAGCGTGACCTGCTACTCACAAACAGGGAGGAATTAGTAGGGGAAGTAGATGTAGTTGGTAACATGGGCAGCAGTGATCATGGCATGGTCAAGCTCAGGATCCTGACCAAAGGAAGAAAGGGGAGCAGCAAAATACAGACCCCGCACTACAGAAAAGCAGACTTTGACTCCCTCAGGGAACCGATGGGCAGGATCCCCTGGGATGCTAACATGAGGAAGGGAAAGGAATCCAGGAGAGCTGGCCGTATTTTAAAGAAGCTTTATTGAAGGCGCAGGAATAAACCATCCCAAAGTGCAGTAAAAAAAGCAAATATGGTAGGCAACCAGCTTGGCTTACCAGTGAAATCTTTGGTGAGCTGAAACACAAAAGCAAGCTTACAAGAAGTGGAAACCTGGATTGATGACTAAGGAAGAGTATACATATATTGCTCGAGCATGCAAGGGTGTAATCAGGAAGGCCAAGGTGCAATCAGAATTGTAGCTAACAAGGGACGTGAAGGGTAACAAGAAAGGTTCCTACAGCAAGTTAGCAATAAAAGGATGGTCAGGGAAAGGTTACCTCTACTGAATTAGGGAGGTAACCTAGTGACAGATGATGTGGGAAAAGCTGAAGCACTCAATGCTTTTTTTACCTTTGTCTTCACAGACAAGGTCCGCTCCAAGACTACTGCACTAGGAAGAACAGTATGGGAAAAAAGGTGGGCAAGCCTCACTGGAGAAAGAACAGATTAAGAACTATTTAGATCTAGCCCCACAGATTTATGTATGTCCAGCTTTTCTAATGCATACGATGATGCCAAGGGAGTTAGCTGATGTGATTGCAGAGCTATTGGCCATTATCTCTGAAAATTCGTCATGATAGGGGGAGGTGCCAGACAATTGGAAAAAGGAAAATGTAGTGTCCATCTTTAAAAAAGGGAAGAAGGAGAATCCAGGGTACTACAGACCGGTCAGCCTCACCTCAATCAATCCATTTTGAAGCACTCGGAAAAGAGGAAAGCGATTAGGAATACCAAACATGGATTCACCAAGGACAAGTCATACCTGGCCAACCTGACTGCCTTCTACGATGCGGTAACTGGATCTGTGGATATAGGAAAGGCAATGGACATGAAATACCTTGACTTTAGCAAAGCTTTTGATATAGTCTTCCACAGTATTTTTGCCAGCAACTAAAAGTAGTATGAATTGGATAAATTGAGTGTAAGGTAGATAGAAGCTGGCTAGATTGTCGGGCTCAATGGATAGTGATCAACGACTCAATGTCTGGTTGGCCGTTGGTGTCAAGCGGAGTGCCCAAAGGGTTGGTTCTGGAGCCGGTTTTGTTCAACATCTTTATTATTACCCTGGATGAGGGGACGTATTTCTCCCTCAGCAAACTCGCAGATGACACTAAGTTAGGGGGAAAGGTAGATACGTTGGAGGGTAGGGATAGGGTCCAGAGTGACTTGGACAAATTAGTGGATTGGGCCAAAAGAAATCTGATGGGGTTCAATAAGGACAAGTGCAGAGTTCTGAACTTGGGATGGAAGAACCCCAAGCACTGCTACAGGCTGGGGACCAACTGGCTAAGTAGCAGTTCAGCAGAAAAGGACCTGGGGATTACTGTGGATGAGAAGGTGGGTATGAGTCAACAGTGTGCCCTTGTAGTCAAGAAGGCGAATGGAATATTAGGTTGCATTAGGAGGAGCATTGCCAGCAGATCTAGGGAAGTGATTATTTCCCTTTATTCAGCACTTGTGAGGCCACATCTGGAGTATTGTGTCCAAATCTGGGCTCTCCATTACAGAAGGATGCGAACACAATGGAGAAGGTCCAGCAGAGAACAACAAAAATTATAAGGGGACTGAAGCGCATGACTTATGAGGAGATTTTGGCTTACTTAGTCTACAGAAAAGAAGAGTGAGGGGGGGATTTGATAGCAGCCTTCAACTACCTGAAGGGGGGTTCCAAAGAGGATAGCGAGGCTGTTCTGAGTGATGACAGAATAAAGAACAATGGTCTCAAGTTGCAGTGGGGGAGATCTCAGTTGGATACAAGGAAAAACTATGTCATTAGGAGGGTGGTGAAAGCACTATAATGGGTTACCTAGGGAGCTGGTTGGATCTCCATCCCTAGAGGTTTTTAAGTTGTGGCTTGACAAAGCCTTGGCTGGGATGATTTAGTTGGGGTTGGTCTTTCTTTTAGCAGGGGGTTGGACTCAACCTCCTGAGGTCTCTTCCAACCCTAGGATTCTATGGGCACTAATAACAATGCCGGCTAAAACACACTGAGTTTACCTGCATGGGAGAGAGCATTCCTGCACCCTCCCTCGGTCACTTCCTACCAGTGCTGCTGGGTCAGCATCCTATGTGGTCGCTGGGTCCTCTGGTTCCCCAGCAGCTGCTTCTCCCTGGGGTTCCTCTGGGGCTGTATACAAGCGATCTTCTGGGACTCTAGTTCCTGCTCTCAGGGTCCCCCGCTGGTGGGGCCCTGGAGCGCCTGTTGGAGGTCCTTCTCCTTCCAAGGCCAGCCCAGACTGAGCTGCTCCCTGCTTTTATGCTGCC
This sequence comes from Rafetus swinhoei, assembly GCA_019425775.1. NCBI lineage: Eukaryota > Metazoa > Chordata > Testudines > Trionychidae > Rafetus > Rafetus swinhoei. The sequence goes on from CM033428.1 coordinate 278,805, forward strand.
TCAGAATTTGGAGCATGTCCAGTCTGGGTGGAGAGGTGGGACTTCCTCCGCCCAAGAAGTTTTAACCGTACCTGCTTCAGTGCGGTGTGTGTACACCCCGTCACAGCCTGTAACTCTCAATGGTGCACCCAGAAACAAAATTTAGAGATTCTCTGAAAGCATACACCTTGACCTGGAGATCTCTCCACTAAGGCAATAAAAAGTCTTGGTGACTTTCTGATCAGTTTGTTTCTTTGCAGGTAGCAAGCCAGAGCTCTTCAGATGTCAAGAATGTGAAATCTGTTTTTTTCAATGTGGCAGAGGGATTGGAAAAAGACGGGGATGCTTTGTTTGACATGGAATCCAGAAACAATCCAGGGGAGAATTTTAGGATAGAGGCAAAGGGACATCTTTTCCTTATAAAAAAAACTATACAAGGAGGGGTGTGAAAGGAGTAGCCACATTAGTCTGCATCTGAAAAAATAATGAGTCCTGTTCAAAAGCTTCAGAGGGGTAAGCCGAGTTAGTCTGGAACAGGAAAAACTTAAAAATCAACAAATAGTCTAGTGGAACCTTAAAGACTAAATAGTTATAAGACCATTAGTTTACACTTGGAAAGGAAGATGACTAGTTAGCATGCGCTATCTTCTGATGTCAGTTGCATCTGATGAAGTGGGTATTTGCCCAAATAAATCTGATAGTCCTTAGGGTGCTACAGGACTCCTCATTATTAGTACAAGGAGGTCTACCATGATAGCTCAACTCATTGACTCCCCTGGCCAAAGTCATAGTCACTAAAAATGCAACATTCATGGCCAAGCTCAAGCATGGAACAGGTCACCAAGAGTTTAAAAGGTGTTCTGGTGAGAGTGCTGACAGGATGAAATTGAAGGCCCACTGAAGTGTAGGTTTGATCACTGGCAGGAAGGTCATGAGTAGGCCCCACATGAATCATACTGTAGTTGGGTGGATGAAAAAGTCTGAGGGAGAAAGTTACTAATCCCTGAAAAATGGACCCGTAACAAGCTAATAGAAAGCATCGAGGTTAGGAGATAAAGAGAAGTTACTCACTTTGTGCAGTAACAATGGTTCTTCAAGATGTGTGTGTCCCCATGGGTGCTCCACTGTTGGTGTCGGGCTCATCCCAGGGCCACGGATTAGAGATTTTACAGCAGTGTCCAGTCGAACTGCGCATGAGCGAGAGGTGCGTGGTGTTCCCACCTCTGAAATTAGCGCACGCAGCCCGACTCCTCTGTTTCTTTTTTGATGCCCTCCTGGCAAGCTGTTAGTGCACCAAGAAGCGGGGAGGAAGGCAGGCAGTGGAGCACCACAGGGACACATCTTGAAGAATCATCGTTACTGCACAGAGTGAGTAACTTTGCTTTCCTCTTCGAGTGATGTCACCATGGGTGCTCCACTGTTGGTGACTGTGTAGCAGTGCCCAGTTAGATGGTAGATGGGCTTTGGCTAGTTGCTATTGGCTGTGGAGAGGCTCGCCATAGCTATTGCAATGTCCGTTGCTGAACATGGTGGAATCGCATAGCGTTTCATGAATGTGTGGTTAGACGACCACGTGGCTGCTCAATGTATTTCTTGGAGCAACACTCCCCTAAGGAAGGCCATTGACATTGCCATCACTCTGGTGCAATGAGTTTTGGGAATCATCAGTCATGCTCTATTCTGAAATGAGTAGCAGGTGGTAATACAGGATGTTATCTGTATTGATATGCGCTGGGAAGAAAGTGGATTTCCCTTGGACCTTTCAGCTACAGATATGAGCAGTCTCTGTGATAGTAAAAAAGACTGTCTAAATAAAAAGCAATGGCCCTTCTCGTATCCAGCATGTGTAATATGGCTTCATCCCTGGAGCAACGCGGTTTCAGGTAGGAAGTGGGAAGGCCTATGGGTTCATTGATATGAAATTCAGAACAAACTTTGGGTAGGAAGGAGAGGTGGAGTCGCAGAATAACTTTATGTTTATGAAAGGTCATCTAGGAGGTGAAGACGTGAGCGCCATGAGTTCACTAACTCTCCCTGCAGATGTGATTGCCAACAGGAACACTGTTTTCATAGTGAGAAAGGTAAGTGATGAAGTTGCCATTGGCTTGAAGGGTGGCTTTTTGAGCAAGTGGAGAACCAGCTCTAAATCCCAGGACAAAATGGAGCAAAGCCATAGATGGTTGAACTCTCTTCTGGGTGCACCATTTGTTCAGGTAAATATTACGTGTAGTTTGACTTCTGCTATGCAGTAGTACAGTTCTCACGCTTGCGAGTACTGTTGCACAGCTTCTGAGAACCAGATAGGTACCATACCATCAGGTGCAGTGTTTGCACCCAAGGGTGAAGGACTGCACCTTGGAATCGGGTAGGGAGGTTGTAGAAACAGTTGATAGAGACATGGAAACCATGTCTGCTGAGGCCAAGCTGGGGCTATTAAAATTACATGGGCCTCCTCTGTTTATCTTCCAGAGAACTCTGGGGATCAGAGGGATAGGAGAAAAGGTATATAGGAGGTGAGTATGCCATGGGAATAGCACTGCCTCTCCCAATGAGTTGTGCCTTATGCCTGCTCTTGAGCAGTATTGGGGGCATTGGAATTTTGGCTAGTTACAAAGAGATCTATCTATGGTCGACCCCAACGCTAAAACAGATTGCAGGTGACCTGATTGTGCAGTTCCCACTCATGCTCTGTGGCAAAGTGGCGGCTGAGGGTATTGGCCATGGTATTCTTGTCCCCAAATAGGTATGCCTCCATGATAGTTATGCTATGGCAGATACACCAGTTCCAGAGTCAAATCACCTCTGCACCTAGGAAAGGGGATCTGGTGCCGCTTTGGCAGTTAATATAAAACATCATGGTCGTATTGTCGGTGAGGATACGCACCAAGGATCCCTGAATGTGTGGAAGGAAGTGTTTGCTGGCATTGTGAACTGCTCAAAGCTTGAGCTGGTTGATGTGGAGCTTGGACTCACTGCTGGGCCACTTCTCTTGGACGCATTGTTGCTGGAAGTGGGCACCCCAACCTAGAAGTGATGCATCCATAGTGTTTTGTTCGGATGGTTGATTTCGGTGGAAGGGCACCCCACTGCAGAGGTTCTGTGCCTGGGTCCACCATTGTAAAGAGTAAGGACTTTCTGAGGCGGCGAAACGTGCCTGTGGACGAGGTGTCTGGTTGGTGTATAGACAGAGGCAATCCTGTGTTGGAAACATCGAAATCGTAGTCTAGCATATGGGATGACATATGTGGTAGCTGTCATCTGCCCCATGAGTTTGAGACAGGTTAGAATAGACACAGTCGGGCTGGTGATCATGATTGTGACCAGGCTTTTTATAGTTTTGAAATGTTGACTGGAGAAGATAGGCGCGTGCTGTCATAGAATCTATGTGAGCCCCTAAGAACTCTAGGGACTGTGTGGGGCATAAAGTGGATTTTTGTTGGTTGATAATGAATCCAAGAGACTGAAGGAAGGCCTTTGTGAATCTGATCATGTCCCTTGTGGTGCGTTGGGAGAGGCCTCGAATGAGACAATCGTCCAAATAAGGGAAGACTGATGCCTTGTCAAAGGTGCGCTGCTGCAAATGCCAGGGTCTTGGAGAAGATTCTGGGGGCAGAGAAGAGTCTGAAGGGAAGGACTCTGTATTGGAAATGGTCTTATGCTACTGTAAAGTGTAGGAAACGTCTGTGCATGGGTTGTATTATGCTATGGAAGTATACCTCTTGGAGGTCGAAGACTGCAAACCAGTCCCCTGTGTCCAGTGCAGGAATAATCGTGGTGAGTGAACCATTTTGAAGTGATGTTGATGGAGGTCTAAAATAGGCCTCCAACCCTCTTTTTGGTGAGCAAGTAATTTGAGTAAAAACCTCTCCCTTGGTACTGTTTGGGGACCCATTCTATGGCTCCTATGATGAGAAGGTGTTTGACTCCTTGGAGGACCATGGTTTCATGAGAGGGGCCCCTGAAGAGGAAGAGAGAAGGTGGAGAGGTTGGGGGGATCAATATGAAAGGGAAGGAGTACCTGCAACTGATGATTTCTAAAACCCACTGATCTGTGTGCTGCCCATTGGTTGTAAAAAGGTCAGAAACGATGGTGGAAGATATTGAATTTGTCTGGCACTGATGTGGAAGGGAGGTTGGGCAGACCCTCGACCATATTCTCAAACCTGTTGTCTAAAGCCCTGAGCTGTGAAAGAGCGTGTGTTGGTTTTGTGGTCTGAACCAAGATTGGTCGGGGCTGCTGCTGTCTGCCAAAGGTGGTGTCCCTATGTCTTTGGTGGGGATTATAGCATTTCTTTCGGTGGGGAGAGGGTATTCATCCCCAATGTGCGCAACGTGGTGCATGAGTCTTTGCTAGAATGTAAAACTTCATCTGTCTTTGCAGCAAACAATTTGTCCTTATCAAATGGTAGGTCTTCTACCTTGGCCTGTAGGTCTCTAAGAACTCCTACTGCTTGAAGCCAGGATGAGCATCTCATTAGTATGGACATTGCCATAGCTCTTGCCACGGTGTCGGTGGCATCAAGGGGGCATCTGTAGGGCTGTACAAGATATAGCATACCCCTCTTTAATGATGGCTTTGAGGCTAGGTGTCTTATCGTCTGGGAGATGGTGCATGAGCTCTGTCAGTTTTGCATCATTACCAAAGTTGTGATTTGCGAGTAGGGCTGTGTAGTTAGCAATACGGAGTTGAAGGGTTGAGGAGGAGTACATTTTCCTCCCACGCATGTCCAGGTGCTTATGGTCTTCGTCTTGTATATTTGCAGCGTCAACCACTAAGAAATTGGGTTGAGGCTGCAAGACTAAAAAGTCCATGCCTTTGGATGGAACAAAATATTTTTTTCTGCCCTTTTTGTTGGTTGTGAGGGACTATAGCTGCCGTTTGCCATACTTTGTCTGCTGCTTCGAGTATTGCCTCATCTAGAGGTAGCGCAATTTTGGATTTTGTAGAGGACTGGAGGTTCTTTAGAAGCTTATGCTGTTTTTCCTGCATTTCTGATATCACAACTCCCTGACTGACTGCCACTCTTTTGAATAAATCTTGAAATCGCTTTAGGTTGTCACTAGGTAAGGAATCGTCTGGCATAACTGCTTCATCAGGTACAGAAGACGAGTCATCATTTGGTGGCATGTCTGCTCGTTGGATGGTCGGATCATCCTCAGTCTGCTCTTCTTCGGGGTCAATGCCTTCTGTGGTGGATTAAAGTGTGTAGAAGACAGCAATCTCTGTGGTGGTGTGGGAAGGGCTGTGGAGCGGTGTCATGGTGCCCAATAATGATAGGAGAACCAGAGATTATGCTGAGGATAGTCGCGCCAGTCGGGGTCCCATGACAGGTATTGATATTGTTGTAGTCTGCCCCATATGATGCAAGTGTTCTCTCTGGGAATGAGTGCTGAGACCACACACTCCTTTTTATCCCCCGGTAGGCACTGAGCTGCGATAATGTAGGTGGGCGCAGCGAGGGTGGAGAGCCTCTCACTGATGGGGGGGGAGCACGAGCAGTGCTGTGCCAAGGACTCACTTGGGGGCCTGGTTCTGGGTCTCTTGACAATAACTGATGGAGTGCATGCTTCGCCACACATTGGGAACAACGGCTTAATGATTTATGCCTCGGTGCTGAGAGTGCCAGTGAGCAAGTGGTGGAGCACTCTGCCACTAGTAACGCCCTGGGTTGGGGCCCAGTGGAGTAGAGTGGCCCCGGGCCCCCCTATCAGGGCAGCTGCTCCAAAGTATTGACTCTAGCCATTAGATTGTGCTGCCCTGAATCGAGAGCTACCCTTATTGACTTGTTACTACTGACTCTAGCCATTAGGCTGTACTGCTCTGGACTGAGGGCTGTTGGTACAAACTGATAGAGGTTGCTGACAATCCAGCAGCCAACTAGGTGGCATCCACATCCCTGGGTACCTGCACCTCAAGGGACGGAGTATACATATGCCACAACAGGTATCCTGAATGGGTACCCAACAGGAACATTCTATTTCCAAAGTCAGTCTGGGTTTAGACAATCAGGCGGATTGAATATGGATTGGGGTGTTTCATTCTGCACCCCTTCCTGAGTTAGGTGCTCTGGAAAGGGGTGGATCTTGATTGGAGGGTGGGCTAACATCATCAGGAGCTTTGGGAAACAAAACTGCCTGGGTCAACTGGGTGTTAGGAGAATGGCTCCAGGCCTGTCATAATGTATCTTTTTTAGGGCTTGTGGAAGAAGGGGATGGGAGAAAAAGGCATATCTGAGACCACTTGTCCATGACAACAGAAAAACCTTGCTCTGGGACCTGAAGCCCATGGCTCCTTTGTAGCAGCAAAATGGAAGTTCTCTCTTTGTTTGGGACACAGAGGTCCATTGAGACATACCCCACTGTGTGAGTATTTTGCTCAGAACATCTCTGCATCTTGCACATGTGATCTGCAGAGAAGTGCCTGCTCAGGTTGTCTCCTAAAGTTCTGAATACCTGGGAGGTAAGAAGCCTGGGATCATTATGTGGTTTCTGATGCACAAGTTCCAGAACCTGACAGCTTCTAGACAGAGGGGAAAGTTCTACCCTTTTTTAAAAAAAATGTAAAAAACCACAGTGATACAGTCCAACATCACTTGACTATAGAGCAAGTATATGACCAGGAGGTGACCTTGTATGTGAGGCAGACTGCCTTCATCTCTAGTATGCTGATATGTCAGCTTGCCTCTTTTCAAGTGCAGGTACTTTGACTAGTGCAGTTCTCTGGGTGGGTACCCCACCCTGAAAGGAAGCATCTCGTACCATGGTAGCAGCGGGAGTACTGCAGGGGCCACACCCACTTTCACCTTTTCCAGATTTGTAAAGAACAAATCATGTCAAACCAATCTGATAGCTTTATTTGATAGGATAACGAGTCTTGTGGATAAGGGAGAAATGGTGGACGTGGTATACCTAGACTTCAGTAAGGCATTTGATACGGTCTCACATGATATTCTTATCAATAAATTAGGCAAATACAACTTAGATGGGGCTACTATAAGGTGGGTGCATAACTGGCTGGATAACCATTCCCAGAGAGTAGTTATTAATGGTTCACAATCTTGCTGGAAAGGTATAACAAGTGGGGTTCCGCAGGAGTCTATTTTTGAGACCGGTTATGTTCAATATCTTCATCAACGATTTAGATATCGGCATAGAGAGTACGCCTATTAAGTTTGCAGATGATACCAAGCTGGGAGGGGTTGCAACTCCTTTGGAGTATAGGTCATAATTCAAAATGATCTGGACAAACTGGAGAAATGGTTTGAGGTAAACAGGATGAAGTTTAATAAGGACAAATGCTGAGTGCTCCACTTAGGAAGGAACAATCAGTTTCACACATACAGAATGGGAAGCAACTGTCTAGGAAGGAGTACTGCAGAAAGGGATCTAGGGGTTATAGTGGACCACAAGCTAAATATGAGTTAACAGTGTGACGCCGCTGCAAAAAAAGCAAACATGATTCTAGGATGCATTAACAGGTGTGTTGTGAGCAAGACACGAGAAGTCATTCTTCCGCTCTACTCTGCGCTGATTAGGCCTCAGTTGGAGCATTCTGTCCAGTTCTGGGTGCCACATTTCAAGAAAGATGTGGAGAAATTGGAGAGGGTCCAGAGAAGAGCAACAAGAATGATTAAAGGTCTACAGAACATGACCTATGAACGAAGACTGAAAGAATTGGGCTTGTTTAGTTTGGAAAAGAGAAGATTGAGAGAGGACATGATAGTGGTTTTCAGGTATCTAAACGGGTGTCACAAGGAGGAGGGAGAAAACTTGTTCTTCCTGGCCTCCGAGGATAGAACAAGAAGCAATGGGCTTAAACTGCAGCAAGGGAGGTTTAGGTTGGACATAAGGAAAAAGTTCCTAACTGTCAGGGTGGTTAAACACTGGAGTAAATTGCCTAGGGTGGTTGTGGAATCTCCATCTCTGGAGATATTTAAGAGTATGTTAGATAAATGTCTATCAGGGATGGTCAAGACAGTGCTAGGTCCTGCCATGAGGGCAGGGGACTGGACTCAATGACCTCTTGAGGTCCCTTCCAGTCCTAGTATTCTATGATTCTATGATTCAATCACCATGTGAGAGTCACCAAGGTGACTCCAATAGGAATAGTCACCTTAAAGTTGTTATATTGCATAAGTCTCTCTCCCCTCTGCCCCCCCCACCCCTCTCTCCTTCCTCTCTCTCCTTCTCTCTCTCTCTCTCCCTCCCCCTCCCCTCCCCTCCCATGATTAGGCAGAGTGGAGGCATCATAAATAGAGCCTGGTGAACAGTGTCATATAAGTGCACGAGGCTATATGCCCTAACAATGACAGGTATATTCCCAATGTAGTGCTTGGTCAGTGGGAAATTCATGCAGTCAGTTTGCCATTAAATGAAATCTTTCAGTGAGGAAGAAATATCTTATACAAACAGTCATGTCATTCTGATAAAGCTTATCTTTGGGGGTGATAAAATGGACTTTTTTCATTTATGCAAATGTCCAGGACTGCTAGAAAAGAGATGAGAAACTCCGTCATTAACTTGACTTCTTGGCAGGAGCAGCCTACCAAGACCCAATCATCCAGATACAGGTATACTGTGTATACAGGAATACACAGTAAGAGTGGTTCCAGGTGGCTGGCAACTTTTGTGCCAAAAAGTGGTGATGCCACATCTGATGAGCTGAGCTCTCTCTCGATGTTGCTTCAGACAAACGCAGAGGTGCGCTATAGACTGAAATGTCTGATTCCAGGTCCTGCCACTTAAGGATACAATGCCGACTCCATGAGGAACTGCTTGAATCAAAAAATTCCCGCTCCTTTCTGGAATGTGACTTAAAAGTGTTAAAGATCTTGCTCTTGTCTGACGGGTGCACCTTCCCAAGACACTTGAGACAGGAGTCATGGGGGTTGCCCATAGGCAGAGGTTTCAGGCACAAACTGCAAGGCTTAAACCCTTGAGCACACCATAAGGCCCAGGGGGAACATGGGTGAGAAAGAAAACCCCTCACACCTGAATGTATTTACACTATAACCAGTGCTTTTTTTGTAAGAAAAAAAAAAAAAAAAAGTTGTTGAGCAACAACAACAACAACAAAAACCCCAAACCCCACAATTGCGGTCACGTGTCCCGGGTGTGCTTCTGGCGGAAACCAAGCCGCCCCAGGAAACAGGCAATAGGTGCCAGTATGCCAGAGAGGAATCCCATTCAATTCAAGTAAGATGGGAAAATAGGTGCCGGAACGCCAACACTAGGGAGGAATGGAGGACTTGATACGCCAGAGAACCACAGTTCTAGCAACCATCATGGGTATTAAGAAGGAACTGAAGGAGTGGGGTTAGGTCCGGTTGGCAAGGCCATATATAGAGCACCATATCAATACCACTCCAGGGGGCTCCATGGCCAACCTGATGGGTAGCAGCTAGGAAAAAACTTCTGACAGCTGTGTGTGATGTGTGCACACTTAATTGGAATTGATATGAGCAAACTCTTGAATAAATAACGTTTCCCTATTTACTTTCTCCACATCATGATTTTATAGACTTCTATCATATTCCCCCCTTCATAGTGTTTTTTTCCTAAGCTGTCCAGCCCCAGTCGTCTTAATTTCTCCCTCACATGAAAGCTGTTCCATACCCCTAATTATTTTTGTTGCTCTTCTCTGTACTTTTTCCAACTCTAATGTATTTTTTAGATAGGCCAATGAGAGCTGCATGCAAGGTGTGGGCATACCATGAAATTATACAGTGGCTTTCTGATATTTTCTATTTTATGCTGTGGGGAGTTTTTTGACTGCTATTGCACATTCAGAAAGCCGCTAAGGATGAGAAGAAAACAAACACCTATACTATTCGATGCCAATTCCACCTAAAAGAGGTTCCCTATCAGGTATGTCAGGTGGGGAAAGAGATGTGAGCAGCTCTGACTCAGAGCCTGAGGGATACATGCAAGAGTGTGAAAACATGCCCATAACCTAGGAAGGATGTTTGCAGAGAACTATCTATGATAACTCCAACAAAAACTCTTTCTTAAGTTGTAACATCTAATTTAGACCCCTTCATTTTTATGTATAGCTGGGATCATGTTTTGCATTAGGCATTTCTTTTCACAAATTCTGCAATTTTGTTGCCTAGTCACTTAAGTTTAGCAAGATCCCCCTGTAACTCTTCATAGTCAGCTTTGGATTTAACTATTTTGAGTAATTTTGTGTCATCTGCAAACTTTGCCACCTCATTCGATTTACTCCTTCCCTTATGAATGTACAGACCCTTAAGGGGCCCTCACTATCTTCACTGTGAAAACTAACTTTATTCCCACCTTCTGTTTTCTCTTAAATGGTTACTGATCCAGGAGAGGACCTTCCTGCTTATTCATGACCACTTACTTTGCTTAAGAACCTTTTGGTATAGCACCTTGTGAAAAGCTTCCTGAAATTCAAGTAAACTACTATATCGCTCTTGTTCAAGCTTGCTGATTTCCCCGAAGAATTCTAATAGACTGGTGAGACAGGATTTCCCTTTAAAAGAACATAAGAATGGCCGTACTGGGTCAGACCAAAGGTCCATCTAGCCCAGTAGCCTCTCTGCCGACAGTGGCTAGCGCCAGGTGCCCCAGAGGGGATAGACCGAAGATAATGATCAAGCGATTTGTCTCCTGCCATCCATCCCCAGCCTCTGACAAACAGGAGGCCAGGGACACCATTTCTATCCCCTGGCTAATAGCCTTTTATGGGCCTAACCCTCATGAAATTATCTAGCTTCTCTTTAAACTCTGTTATAGTCCTAGCCTTCACACCCTCCTCTGGCAAGGAGTTCCACAGGTTCACTACGCGCGCTGTGTGAAGAAGAACTTTCTTTTATTAGTTTTAAACCTGCTACCCATTAATTTCATTTGGTGTCCTCTAGTTCTTCTATTATGGGAACTAATAAATAACTTTTCTTTATTCACCTTCTCCACACCACTCATGATTTTATATACATCTATCATATCCCCCCCTCAGTCTCCTCTTTTCTAAACTGAAAAGTCCCAGTCGCTTTAGCCTCTCTTCATATGGGACCCGTTCCAAATGCCCAATCATTTTAGTTGCCCTTTTCTGAACCCTTTCCAAGGCCAAAATATCTTTTTTGAGGTGAGGAGACCACATCTGTACACAGTATTCAAGAGGTGGGCGTACCATAGTTTTATTCAGGGGCAGTAAGATATTCTGGGTCTTATTTTCTATCCCTTTCTTAATAATTCCTAACATCCTATTTGCCTTTTTGACCGCGCTGCACATGTGTGGAAGTTTTCAGAGAACTATCCACGATAACTCCAAGATCTCTTTCCTGATTTTTCGTAGCCAAATTAGCCCCCGTCATACTGTACGTATAGTTGGGGTTATTTTTTCCAATGTGCATTACTTTACACTTATCCACATTAAATTTCATTTGCCATTTTGTTGCCCAATCACTCAGCTCAGTGAGATCTTTCTGAAGTTCTTCACAGTCTGCTTCTGTCTTGACTATCTTAAACAGTTTAGTATCATCCGCAAACTTTACCACCTCACTGCTTACCCCTTTCTCCAGATCATTTATGAATAAGTTGAACAGGATTGGTCCTAGGACTGACCCTTGGGGACACCACTAGTTACCCCTCTCCATTCTGAAAATTTACCATTTATTCCTACCCTTTGTTTCCTGTCTTTTAACCAGTTCTCAATCCATGAAAGGACCTTCCTCTTATCCCATGACAATGTAATTTACACAAGAGCCTTTGGTGAGGACCTTGTCAAAGGCTTTCTGAAAATCTACGTATACTATATCTGCTGGATCCCCCTTGTCCGCATGTTTGTTAACCCCTTCAAAGAACTCTAATAGATTAGTAAGACATGATTTCCCTTTACAGAAACCATGTTGACTTTTGTCCAACAAATTATGTTCTTCTACGTGCCTGACAATTTTATTCTATTCTTTACTATTGTAAAAGCTAAGCTGACTTTTCCTCTACATACTGTGTTGATCTATGAACATGAAAGCTCTGTTTTTTACTATAATTTCAGCTATACAAACCAGCTCCAGCCCAAGAACTCATTTATACTCTAACTCACCTCAGCTTTTGTCACTTTCTTGGGAGTTTTGAGGCTCTGTGTGCGTTTTGGTGTTCTGTCTCCTGCATCCTCATCTGAAGGTTCTGTTCTAGAGTCAGAATGGGCCCCATTTGACCTTTGAGATAAACTGGCCTCTTCTCCTGAAGAGTAACAGGAAACCACTAAGGATGAGAAGAAAACAAAAATACCTATACTTTTCAATGCCAAGTCCAGCTAAAAGGGGCTCCTAATCAGCTTTGTCAGGAGGGGAGAGAGGTGTGAGCAGCTCTTACTCAGAGAGAGGGGGGTGGGGACACCCAGGAGTGCGCAAACTGGGAAGGATGGGGAAAATGTAGAAGACACATGCCTACTAACCAGGATGGATTGATTTGCAACCAACAATTTAAATTACTGATTTTCATCATGATTTAAATCAGCAAGCAGGAAATCAATTTTACTCATTTTGCATTTGTACTTTTTATTTTCTTAAAGAGATGTTGATGTTCATTGACTAGTAACCATTAACACACAACTATACACTAAATTTGGTACTTTTTACTACCTAGGAGGATATTCTATACCTATACAAGTTTATTTTAAGCAGGTACTGTTTAAAATACATTTTTCAGATTCTTAATTCTTATGTTTTTCTATGTTAGAAAATAATGAATGGCGCACTTATTTACTAGAGGATTAATTTTGTATTTGCTGTTTTTGTTCACTTTAAATACAACTTGATACAAATTGCATTTTAGAAAGCTACCTTAAATGTTCTAGATACGCAAAAAAACACTTTAAATGTTTTACATTTGAAACTGATTAAGAAAAGTAGTATTATCTATAATTTGTGAATTGAGCTATTGTTTCTGTTCACCATGTTCTTTAATGTTTTAGAATTAGCAGAGTTCACACACTAATATCCAGTTTTTATTCTTAAATTGAAAGAGGAAAAAACACGATTCCCAGTTTTGAAATTTTCCTTTTTTTTTTTTTAAACCTTGAACTGAAATAAAGGAAATGCTCTTTGTGCCAGCAGACTACATTACTACTAAAAAAGCTAAGTTAGCCCATCAAAAAACTCTGGTTCCAAGTGCATAGCCTGCAACTTCCACCAGTTCAGTGATTTGACATTTTTTTAAACTTTGGCAGCAGGCATGTATTGTGTGAACATTTTTTCTATTAATTTAAATTACTTGAATAGTTTACTGTAAGTTTAGACTTAATAGAGGTGGTCATATTTTCAAAACCAATTTTAAATAGACGATACATTTAAAAAAAAACAGCAGATGACAGCATGTCATAGCGAAATTACAGCAGATTCATTTGGAAGGGTACTCTCTCCAAAAATCACTTTCCCCAAGTAACAGGCAACTCATACTCCTGAGTTACATGCAACATTCAAATCAAAATCCAAAGCTTTGACAGCACTTAAAACCACCATCTTAAAGCCTCTAGACCCTCCTTTTCCCACTATTTATCTAGCACCTCATGTACCTGAATCCTCAATGGTTTCAAGGAGGCCACTAGTGGAGGTGCGCAGCTGTGCCTTCGGGCTCTGTAGATGCATGGTATCTTCATCCCGGATCAGAGTCAAGTCCTGCATGCTGAAACTCCGCAGCTTCTCAGACAAAACTCCCTGACCCTAACAGGACACAACAGTTAAGAACATTAGAACATTAGCCCAGTATTCTGCCAGTGCCAGGAACCCAACAGGGAATGAATAGAACAGGTAACCATCAAGTGATTCATCCATGTCATCCATTCCCAGCCCAGACAAACAGAAGCTAGGGACACCATCCCTGTCCATCCTGGCTATTAGCCATTGATGGACCTATTCTCCATTAATTTATTTAGTTTGTTTTATATTATTATAATCTTGGCCTTTACAACATCCTCTGGCAAAGAGTTCCACAGGCTGACTTAAAGAAACACTTTCTTTTGTTTTTAAGTTTGCTGCCTGTCAATTTCACTTAGTGACCACTAGTTCTTGTGCTAGGAGGAGTAAATAGCACTTCGTTATCTACTTTCTCTACACCAGTCATGATTTTATAGACCTCAATCATATTCCCCCTTAGTTGTCTCTTTTCCAAGCTGAAAATCCCATTCTTATTAATTTTTCCTCATACAGAATCCATTCCATACCTCTAATCATTTTTGTTGCCCCTTTCTGAACCTTTTCCAATTCCAAACTTTTTTGAAATGGGGTAACCACATCTCACGCTGTATTCAATATATGGACAGACCATAGATTTATATAGAAGCAATTTATTTTCTAATCCTTTCTTAATGATTCCTAACATTACTTGCTTTTTTGACTGCCACTGCATAGTGAGAGGATGTTTTCAGAACTATCCACAATGACTCCAAGATCTCTTTATTGAGTGGGAACAGCTAATCTAGACCTTATTATTTGATATGTATAGATAAGATTATGTTTTCCAATGTGCATTTGTTTGCATTTATTGACACTGAATTTCATCTGCCATTTTGTTGCCCAGTCACAGAGTTTTGAGAGATCCTTTTATAACTCTTCACAGTCTACCTCCAACTTAACTATCTTGAACAGTTTTGTATCCTCTGATAATATTGCCACCTCACTGTTAAACCCTTTCCCCAAATCATTTATCAATTTGAAAAGGACTGGTGCCAGAACAGACCCCTTGGGGGACACCACTATTTACCTCTGCCTTTTCTGAAGGCTAACCATTTATTCCTACCCTTTGTTTCCTGTTAGTCAGTTACCAGTCTATGTATGAGAGGGCCTTCCCCCTTATGCCATGGCAGTTTAATTCCTTAAGAGCTTTTAGAGAGGGACCTTGTCCACATGCTTGCTGATCTCCTCAAAGAATTCTAGTAGACTGGTAATGCATTATTTCCCTTTACAAAAAACCACAGAATAATACTAACTAGAACTGGAAGGGACCTCAAGAGGTCATCAAGTACAGTCTCCTGCCCTCATGATAGAACCAAGCACCATCATTCTAGATCATGGCTGGGCAAGATGTGGCCTAGGGGCCAGATCTGGCCTGCCAAACACTTTGATCCAGCCGGCCAACTGCACCCAGCCACTTTCTATTTATATCCTGCTGTCCATGCCACTGAATTTCCAGGCAGTGGCTCAGGCAGCAGGATCCTATTTAAATGGCTCATGGCTGCCAGCTGCACTGCTAACTTGGCAGGAGCTGGAGCCGCAAGTCCTTTAAACAGTCACAGCAACCCTCGGGCGCTGCCAGGAAAAGCGGTAATGGTAGGGCCGGAAGCCACTAACCCTCTGCTGTGTTTTTACTTCAAAGCTTCCAGCCTTTGACAACTCTGAGGGGGAGGCTAGTCCCCAACCCCACCCCTTCTGCCCCAGGCCCTGTAGTGCTACTCACAAGCCCCGCCCCTTCTGGGGGTGGAGTCAGCCTGTGACCACATACCAAAATTAATGAAGTGCCCCCCCACTAAAATTAATGCCCATCCCTGTTGTAGATAATCCCTGATATATGCCTATCTAACCTGCTCTTAAATATTTCCAGTGATGGAGATTCCATAACCACCGTAGGCAATTTATTCCAGTATTTAACCACCCGACAGTTAGGAAGTTTTTCCTAATGTTCAACCTAAACCTCCCTTGCTGCAATTTAAGACCATTGCTTCTTGTCCTATCATGAAAGGTCAAGGAGAACAATTTTTCGCCCTTCTCCTCGTAACACCCTTTTAGGTACTTGAAAGCCACGATTATAAATTGGGTACATAACTGGCTGGAAAACCATTCTCAGAGAGTAGTTATTAACAGTTCACAATCATGCTGGAAGAGCATAACAAGTGGGGTTTACCAGGGGTCTGTTTTGGGACCGGTTCTATTCAATATCTTCATCAATGATTTAGATATTGGCATAGCAAGTACGCTTATTACGTTTGCAGATGATACCAAGCTGCAATTGCTTTGGAGGATAGGGTCATGAGTCAAAATGATCTGGACAAACTGGAGAAATGGTCTGAGGTAAATAGGATGAAGTTTAATAAGGACAAATGCAAAGTACTCCACTTGGGAAGGAACAATCAGTTTCACACACACAGAATGAGAAGTGACTGTCTAGGAAGGAGTACTGCTGAAAGGGATCTAGGGGTTATAGTGGACCACAAGCTGAATATGAGTCAGCAGTGTGATGCTGTTGCAAAAAAAGCAAACATGATTCTGGGATGCATTAACAGAAGTGTTGTGAGCAAAACATGAGAAGTCATTCTTCCACTACTCAGCGTTGATTAGGCCTCAATTCGAGTATTGTGTCCAGTTCTGGGCACCACTTTTCAAGAAAGATGTAGAGAAACTGAAGAAGGTCCAGAGAAGAGCAACAAGAATTATTAAAGGTCTAGAGAACATGAGCTATGAGGGAAGACTGAAAGAAATGGGCTTGTTTAGTTTAGAAAAGACCGAGAGGGGACATTATAGGGGTTTTCAAGTACCTAAAAGAGGGTATGTCTACACTAGCCCCCTAGATCGATCTAGGGAGGCTAATGAGGGTGACCAAAATTGCAAATGAAGCGTGGGATTTAAATATCCGCTTGATTTCACATGTTCCCGGGTCGCCATTTTAGAAATTGACTAGCCGAAGTAACTGCCGGCGTCTGCAGCGTGAAGCGAGTTTCGAAATAAAGCCCTAACTCGAATTAGCTGGTATTCCTCCTGCAATGAGGTTTGCCAGATAATACGAGTTAGGGCTTTATTTCGAATCCGTTTCACTACGGCGATGTAGACGCGGCAGTTACTCGAGCTAATTTCTAAAATGGCGACGACGAACATAAATCAGCGCGGGATATTTAAATCCCGCGCTTCATTTGCAATTTCGGTCGCCCTCATTAGCCTCCCTAGATCGATCTAAGGGGCTAGTGTAGACATACCCAGAGTGTTACAAGGAGGAGGAAGACAAATTGTTCTCCTTAGCCTCTGCGGATAGGACAAGAAGCAATGGGCTTAAACTGCAGCAAGGGAAGTTTAGGTTGGACATTAGGAAAAACTTCCTAACTGTCAGGGTGGTTAAACACTGGAATAAATTGCCTAGGGAGGTTGTGGCATCTCCATCTCTGGAGATATTTAAGAGCGGGTTAGATAGACATCTATCACGGATGGTCTGGACAGTGCTTGGTCCTGCCATGACGACAGGGGACTGGACTCGATAAATTCTCGAGGTCCATTCCAGTTCTAGTCTTCTATGATTCTATGACTATGTCCCCCCTCAGTCTTTTCTTTTCCAAACTAAACAAACCCAATTCTTTCAATCTTCCCTTGGAGATCATGTTTCTGGACCTTTAATCATTTTTGTTGCTTTTCTCTGGACCTTCTCCAATTTCACCATATCTTTCCTGAAATGTGGTGCCTAGAACTAGACACAATAACCCAGTTGAGGCCTAATCAGAGCGGAGTAAAGCAGAAAAATTGCTTATTGTGTCTAGCTTACAATACTCTTGTTAATACATCCCAGAATGATGTTTCTTTTCTTTTCTTTTTTTGTAACAGTGTCACACTGACTCATATTTAGCTTGTGGTCTACCATGACCCCTACATCTCTTTCTGCAGTACTCCTTCCATGTTGATTCTTCCTCAACAAATTATTTTCATCTGTATTAGGGGTGGGAAAGCGTTAAAGGTGGGCTCATTGGTTAACCTTCATGTTTACACGCAGACTCCTGGTACACACACAGAGTCAGCTTAAAAGCTGGCTCCTCATGTGCACCTCCTCCCTTCCCCACCCCCATGCTGCTGCCTTTGTATCAGAGGCAACCTGCCTCCCTCCCTCCCCCAACCCCTCGCATGTAACCATGAAACCACTGAAATTGTCAAGGATTACACGTTTACTTAAACGCATTTCAACATCCCTAACCTATATGCTTGACAATATTTTTTTTACTATACTTTCAACCTGTTTTCCCAATACTGAAGTCAGACTTATCAGCCTGTAATTGCCAGGATCTCCTCTGGAGCCCTTTTTAAAAATTAGCATCACTTTTGCTATCTCCCAGTCATTAAATCGGCTTCTGTATCTAAATGATAAGTTACAGACCTCAGTTGTTAGATCTACAATTTCACATTTGAGCTCCTTCAGAACTCTTGGATGTATATCATTTGGTCCTGATGACTTATTATTGTTCAATTTATCAATGTGTTCCAAAACGACCTCTAAAGACACCATCGATACCTCATACATGGCTTCTGTCATCTGGAATTCTTCACAGAGACCAACTGGAAGGAGAGAGAAAATGTCCCATTCTCCACAAAAAGACTCAAAAGGAAGAGATATACATGCACAAAAAGCCAATCAAAAGGAAGACTGTCCTGGAATAATCTCCTCTTAGCCCCTCCAAAAGCTGAAGCGTTGCATGAAAAATATACAAACTGGAGGAAGGCAGGAGAATGAAGTCAGCAGCACCTGCAAGTTTCCCTCCGAGCCTGCAAGGAATCAGCTAGAGGGACACAGCAACAGGAACTGAAATAGTTTTGAAACAGTATTTGGTAAGTTTATGAATGGGATTTTATGACATTGTTTCCTACACTGCACTTGATGACCAAAGAGGTCCCTTTCAATCCTAGGTTCCTATGGAAGTTATCCTGCTGAGGGCAGACTGGTGTCTCAGAGTCTAAAGAAGTGTTCTAGTGTGTTACCTTTGCAGCTGCAGTAACTGCTGCATTGGCCGCTAAGTTTAAACCTTTCTTGCCGACTCTCATCATGGTTTCATAGCTCCTGTCACAGGCCTGGGTAATATACTCATCAATCTCCTAGGAAAGAAGTTGGGAAAGCCAGTATGTAGATTCCTGATTACAAGCATGGACTACAAGCAAAATCCTCCCCATTAAAAACACAAAATCTCATCTGGCACCTTTCTCCAAAACTAATGGCTCCAGCTATTAGGCATTACTTCTCTGTCATCCACATCCCTGTTATCTCTTTGCTATAGATGATTGCGTTTGTAACTTGTCAAAAGTAGCAAATTATACCTGATTACACAAAATGGAGCAAAGGATAAGCTGCGCCTATCAATAATTTGAATTTGCAACCTGCAGCGGTTACAGGTTCTAGAATGCAAGACTTCCATCTTGATTCAAACAGTGTTAACTGCTGGAGCAATCCATCCTGGAACCCATCACATCTGCAAGTCACACAACCATACTAAAGATTCTGTAATCTACTACAGATCACATTGCAATATTCCACAGGATGCACTTTAGCTTTAGAGAAGTAACACATCCTACATCTTCTATAAGCAGCAGAAATATAAGCTGATCCATCAGGATTTTTATGATGGTCTAAATGGGGCAAAAGACACTTAATTTACAGGGCCTGTCAACAGTCATAGCAATAGAAAAATACCTTTTCTTTATTGGAGAGTGTTGGGTGCACAAACTTTCTGTAGAGGACACTGGAGCCCTTGGTGTAAGGAGAGAGCAGCCAGATCACAAATGCAATTTTCAACTCAAAATAAAATGGAAACCTGAGAGAGAAGGAGGAGCTAGAGTCAAGCACAGGTCAGAGACAGATACAGATAGACAGTCCAAAGTGGAGCACACATAGGATTAGCAAAACAGAAGATTCAAAAATTGAACAGAATCAACGTGGCAAGGCCAGCAATGGAACAGGGTCCTTCATGAACCTCCAGGTCGAACATCCTTGGAGCCATTCTCGGTATGTCTACATAGACTTGGGTTTGCAGCTGTGTAGACAGCGTTTGTAGTTATGGCGCAGGCTGGAGCTTGGACTCTGAAGCCCACCAGGAATTTATGGCTGCATAAGGCAAAGTATATAAAAGTCAGAGCTAACAGCCACAATGACTACAAAAAAAGTCTTTGGGTGGAGCAGAGGGTATTTTGGTATCCCACAGCAATTCATCCTAAAAGAGTGTCTGAGTGCTTTCCTTCCATTCCCCATATGGCATGAACAACCAGGATACTCACCAAGATAGAACAATATCTGTCAATGTTTCTGCTGTGGTGAAGAAGGCAAACACTATCCAATACATCATCCACTTCACCTGTAAAAGGACAGCTATTTCATTAGAAACCAAAACCCACGAACACCAGGATACAACCCCAAACCTGGGATTTCTTCCTGATCAAATGACTTATCACCTAAAGATGTCAATTTTATCTTAAGGATGACGGTAGGTATCAGTAATTTAGGTTAGAATACATTGAATGGATATTATAATTATCCATAAAACTCAAAATAATCACAGGAAATTGTTTGTTACAAGCACCCAAATAACATTAACTCTGTTATGTAGTAATACAATGAAATAACCAAACGATTACAGCATTTTCATGTTTGTAGTCCAAAATGAAATCAAGACACTGAGTTTTTTCTTTTTTTGCCAGAGATCATGACATGTTTGGATTTTCTTCTAATTTTAGCTTTGAGCCCGAGTTTCCTGGATTTGTCATTCTTGGAGATATACACAGTATCGCAGCAATGTTGCAACTCTTACTCCAAATTATTGATAGGTACTCTAAACATTAATTCCTTCTTTAAAGTAGTTTGAGAATTTTCATTTTCATTACAAGTTTTAAAAGTAATCATTGAACAAGGAATCCATAGAAACTGCTACCATGTGATATTTCTGATGATTTGGAGTTCTTTTAAACTTTTTGGGACCAATTTTCCTGTGAATCATGACTGCTTTTTGATACACTGGAGCAAAAAAACAACCACATACACCCCACCACTAAAAGACTTCTAGGACCGATGATCACTTTTTGCTATTATTCATAATAAAAAGACTATGTATTTATTAGAGACTAAATAATAAATATTTCTCCTGCATAGAAACTCACCAAGTGTTGCCCTTTTCAAAATTATCATTATCTCCCATTGTTTCCAATAGGAGTAAAGTCAAGATGCCAGGGAAGATGATAGCCCTCCTGGGTTGTCAGGAGGTAGAGAGAAACACTGCAAAAAGCAGACAGATGGAGGCAGTGGTCATCTTTGCTAATGGTAACTTGTAATCTCAGTGTCACTGAGAATAATGGATGATGAAATCAGGGAATTCTACATGGAATTATCTATAAGGAGGTTATGTGCTGAAGTTTAAATGTTCCTTAACTATCTTAATTTATTTCCAACTAATTAATTGATTTACAAATTCATCCTATGCTCCACAAGTGCTGTAATTTGGAAGAAAAATAAAGCACATGCTCATACATGAGAGAAAGAATCCTTGCAAATCTGAACCTTAATAATGGAGCCACCAGGGCCGGTCCTAACCAATTGGCGGCCCCAGGCGACCACCCGGCTCACCCACAGAGTTGCCAGATGGTTTAAAAAAAAAATACCAGACAAAAATTTGTCAAACAAAAAACAAAACAAAACAAAAACGTCAGGGAAAATTTGTCGAGGAAAAAAAAAGGTTGGGGAGTAACCAGGGAAACCTGGGAGGAGTATTTGGGAGATAGGGCCAAAATGCGGTCGCAGCACGCCCCTAAGACCAGCTCTGTTGGCGGCTTCTTGAAAATGGCGGCCCCGGGCGACCACCCAGCTCGCTCACCCCTAAGATCAGCTCTGGGAGCCATAGCTGACAGACCCTTCCACAATATACTGAATACCATTGCTTTCAATATAAAACTTTGAAGTCCCACTTATCCTTTTGTCATCTTGCAAATTGGCCATTTGATGTCCCTAGCCTCTATTTGCTAGAAGCTGGAAATGGGTGACAGGGGATGGATCACTTGATGACTGCCTCTTCTGTTCATTCCCTCTGAGGCACCTGGCATTAGTAAGGTTGCCAAGGGTCTAGTTTTCAACCAGAACAACAGGTCAAAACCGGATCCTAGCAGGTCAAGGGAGCACCACCGACAGGACCATTTAAACCTCAATTGGTGGTGCAGAGGGGCAGGCAAGCTCCCTGCCCAGATCCTGGGAAGTGGCAGATATGTCCAGCTTCTAGGCAGAAAGAGAGCCATGGAGGCTGTTCCTGATGCCTCACCCACAGGCACCATCCTAAGTGCCAGCTCTGCCACTGCCTTTGGCCTGGAACCATTTTGTTTTTGTAGTTTTAAATAAATGGCAGATTTCTAATTGAAACGAATAAATAGAATTGAGTTATTCAGACCACCACTCTTTTAGGCACTGTAAAAATAATAAATCAAAAACCTATGCTATAAACATTAAGATTGCATAATCAAACATTTACAAGTTAGAAAATACCAGCTATTCGGGCAACAACAGCATTTCCTAACTTTCCAGTGCTTGACTTTCCAATAACATACTCTTTTAGCACAGAACAACGTGTTTCGTGCTAGCAGTATTTAATACGTTTGGAAGTTCTAAATATTAGAAATGACCATTTCTTAACTCAGTGTGTTGCATCCAACATGGGGGAATTCTATATGACACATCATCCTGACAGCTACAGAACTGACAAAAGAATTAACAATTAGTGGTAGCTTAAAAACAGGTGTTCATGACTTGATCACATTTATTTTGTGCCAAAAAACTGAAGTCTAAACCAGTAATATTTGGTGCTATAAAAAGACCCGGTTTTTCAAAGCCGAAAACAATTATGAGCCAAATCTGTTGGGTGAGAATTTAAACAAAAACTCTTATTACACAGTAACTGAGAATTCATAGAATCATAGAATTTGAAGGGACCTCAAGAGGTCATCGAGTCCAGTTCCCTGCCCTCACGGCAGGACCAAGCACTGTCTAGATCAGGGCTACTCAATTTTGGAAGCCCCGGGGGTCACAACGATGTTCACAGCACATGCTGAGGGCCTCAAATTAAGTGTGGTTGCATATACATAAAAATATATATGCAAATATATGCAAACAGCAGCTTCTTTCACACTGATGGACATGAATACAAAGATTAAGCCTCAAGCTGTGGCGCCGGACCCAAACGTGGCCAATGTAAGCCAATCAGCATCTCTCAGACTCTGCCACAAGGCTAAGCAGCCAGCACTTCCCACAATGCCCCGGCTCTCCCAGCACCTCCACCCTGACGGCAACACACACCAACACCCTGTACACATCTGTTCCAGCCAGCCATTCCATTTGCGTCTTTCAATGCTCATCCCGCCTGGAAGATGCCTTGCCGTTGTGGATCATGTTCCCAGTGAAGGCCATGTTCAAAGGATCCCACCTGTGGGCCATGGGTTGAGCCCCCATGTAAACCCAAACCGTACTGCGGGATGCAAACAAACAGGCCACGGACCACATGTGGCCCATGTGTTGAGTAGCCCTGGTCTAGATCATCCCTAACAGGTGTCTTTCTAACTGCTCTTAAATATCTCCAGTGAGGTAATTGTTTAAGAACATTTTACTAAATGCCCCCAAAAGCAACGAGAGGCAGTCACACTGGTTTAAAAAGACTAACTACCTAGCCAGAGGGAAAGTGAAGGCAGTTACAAAAAATAAAAATACATTAAACTGAAAAAAGTGAAGCTGACCGTCTTATTTATATTCATTATTAAGTTACTCAGCTTATGCAGTAATGATGGTTCTTTAAGATGTGTCCCCCTGTGGGTGCTCCACTCTAGGTGTTGTGTCCTCATGCCAGCAATCAGGTTTATCTCTTAGCAGCACCTTGCCACGCTGTGTGTGCACAGGGGTCACCTCATGTCACTGTGTCCATTGTCTGCATGCGTGGCATGGCCCTTCTGTTCCTTCTCTACCATGGAATCAATCATTGGACTCCAAAATAGAGGGGAGAATCGGTAGGTAGTGGAGCACCCACAAAGACACACATCTCAAAGAACCATCATTACTGGACAAGGTGAGCAACTTCATCCTCTCCTTCAAGTGGTGTCCCTGTGGGTGCTCTATATAACTATAAACAGTATCTGCATTAGGCAGTATTGGGCTTTGGAGTCACGACTGTGAAGCAGCAAGGACAACGAGGTCCACAGAAGTAGCTGGAATTGGTCCATATTACAAAGCGTAGTGTTGGGTGAACGTGTGCTGAGATGACCCAGTAGCCACTCTACAAATGTCCACAAGAGGAATGTTATGGAGAAAGGCTGTAAAGACAGCCATTACCTGAGTTGTGAGCTGTGACCCTTTATGGGAGACAATTGTTGTGGAGAGCATAGCACATAGGGATGCATAATATCCATTTAGAGATACATTGTGAAGAGACCGCTGAGCCCTTGGATTGGTCAGTTATAGAAACAAAAAGTTTTGTGGAGATGTGAAAAGTCTAGTTCTATCCAAATAAAAGGCAACTGCATGCCAAACATATAGGGTGTAGAGAGCAGCCTCCCTGTCCGAATTATGCAGTTTAGGGGAAAAAAAAAGTGGGAAGATGTAGGAGTTTGTTAATGTGAAAGATGGAGACGACCATAGGTAAACACTTGCACTGTAGTGGTAACAATCTTTTCCTTGGAAAAAATAGTATAAAGTGGTCTGCCATCAAGGCTATGATTTCTCCTACACATCTGGCAGCATGTGATGATCACTGAAAACACCACTTTCATCAACACATAAAGGGAACGGGTAGCCAAAGGTTCAAATAGAGGTTGTGTGAGAGTGTTGAGAACCTAGGATAGATCCCATGGTAGCACAGGTGCACATATATCACGGTAAAACTTGTGAAGACCAGTGAGGAAATGCTTGGTGATGGGGTCAGCAAAGACTCAGGTGGCATCAATGAGATTGTGGAAGACAGCAATAGCTGACAAGTGAACCTTTAATAAAATGAGGTAAAGCCCAGCTTCTTTCAGGACCAGTAAATAGTCGAGGAAAGCAGATAAGGAGGTGTTGGTGGGTTGTAGTGGTCTCTGGTGACACCAGGCTTGAACTCAATGCCATTTATTTTGTAAGTATATTGTGTTGAAAGGCAATGACTGTTTAATAGGACCTGTTTCACTCTGTCAGAACAGGTATGTTCATCATGTTGTAACAATGAAGGAGCCATGCTTTGAGCCGGAGCGCCTGTAGAGTGGGGTGGAGTATTTGGCCTTGGTTTTGGAAGAGAAGGTTGGGGAGCATATGGGGATTGCATAGGGATAGGTATCGGAAGTATGGATACTATGGCTGTCTAGGCCATGACAGGGCAAAAAGAATCAATGTTGCCCAATCTGCACGTATCTTGTGGATTACCCTGGGAATCAGAGGAATGGATGGAAAGGCATAGAGGAGTTGGGCTCTATGGAAGGAGGAAAGCACCCCTCAGTGACTCCCTTTCGAATCCTACTCTGGAACAGATGTAGGGGCATTTGTGATTGGTTCTGTTCTCAAAGAGATTTCTAAGAGGATATCCTCATTTGGACAATATGTGGGGAAGAACCCTTGGATTGATCTCTCATTCGTGTTGTTCAGAGAAGTGACAGCTGAGGGTATCTGTCATGATGTTCTGATTGCTCAATAGGCAAGTAGATGTGGGGGCTACGTGGTTCACTATGCACTAGTTCCAGAATTTGATCTCCTCTGTGCACAGTGAGCGTGAGAGGGCCCCACCCTAACGACTGATATAGAACATGCACGCCTTACTGCCCGTGGAAATGTGAATGGCTTTGTTGTGGCTCATTGGGAGAAAGTGGTGGGAAGCGTTGCGCACTGCTCACAGTGAGGATATTGATATGAAGTTGGGCTTCTCTCAGAGATCATTTGCCCTGAATTGTGTGATGAAGCAAGTGTGTCCCCCAGCCTGTGAGGGAGACATCGGTGGTGATCACACAAGATGGGCTGTGTTGTTGAAAGGGAATGCCATTTAGTAGAGTGTGAAGCTATGTCCACCAGTGAAGGGAGGGGAGGACAAGTGGAAGGAGTGCCACTCATTTGTTTAAACTGTGTTGGGTGGGTGTATACACTGTTGCCAGCTAGCCTTGGCGGCATCACATGTTTAGTCTCGAGAATTGCACCACTTAAGTGGCAGCTGCCATGTAGCCTAAGATTTGAAGGCATGTGTAAATGAGCTGTGGAGAACTAAGTTGATGAGATCTGAGGGTGATGAAACAATGGTGAGGTAGTATGGCCCTGGCTCAGGTGGAATCTAATACGGCTCCTCTGAATGCTATCAACTCCAGGGACTACAATGTGGATTTTTGGAGGTTTATCAATAGTCCAATGCATGAAAAGGTCTCGTGTAATAGTGAGCATGGTAAGAATCTGTTGTCGGGAAGTACCCTTGATTAAAGTGTCATCCAGATATGGAAAAATTATCACACCTCATCGTCCAAGATGGGCATTGATGACTGCAAACGTCCTGGAAAAGATGAGGCACTGCGGAGGTGACAATGGGTAGTACTTGATATTGGTAATGATTGGTACCAACTTTGAATCTAAGGAACTGTCTGCGTGAGAGAGGAATTGTTATATGAAAATAGATGTCTTGAAGGTCGAGGGTTGAGAACCAGTCTACCTCATCCAGTGCTGGTATTATAGTTCCTAGTGTGACCATCTTGAACCTGTGATTCTGGATAAACTTGTTTAGCTTTCTGAGGTCTAGAATAGGCTTCCGTCCTCCCATTTTCTGCTGTGTGACGAAGTACTTTGAATAAAACCCTTTTGTGTGGTATATCTGAGGAACTGGTTCTACTGCACCTAGGTAGACGTTCTGTACCTCCAGTTTAATAGGTGCTCATGGGAAGGGTCCCCGAAGAGGGATGGGAAAAGATGAGGGTAGGCGGTGTAGAGGAGGGAATAACATATCCGGATCTGATTATCTCTAGGACGCACTGTTCCTATGTAATATGAGCCCACTGGTGGTAGAAAAGCATAGGCAATGGCCAAAAAGGCAACTGGAAGGAGGTGTTCCTAAGGAGAAGTTGCTCAGGCCCTTCGCCACACCTTAAAAAATTGGGATTTTATAAAAGGCGGTTGCAGTGCTGCGGATTGTGCATGCTGAACGCATCTCTTCCTGAGGCGATGTTTAGACCTATGATCAAAAGGTCACTGGTGGGGCCGTTGAAAGTAGGGATGTAATAGTGTGGCTGATTAACTGATAAGGAAAAGCTTATAGGTTAATGCTATAGACTACATGCATTTCCCCACCACCACCGCCACTTGCCAATAAATTGTTTAGCAGGCTGGCCAGCAACCTGGCTCAGTCCTGGCTTGTGCCGGGTCCGGCACGTACCTCCACTGTGGTTCTGCATTTAAAGTTTATTAAGAGCCATGCAGGCAGGCAGCCTGGCTCAGTTCTGGGTCCAGGAGCTCAGCCTTCCCCCCGGACAACAAAACGGGGCAACAGGCAGCTGGCCCGTGAGGGGAGCTGTTTTTTAAACTGGCTCCCCTCACGAACCAGCTCCTGCCTGGCACTGATACAGAGGCAGCAGTGTGGAGTGGCAGGGGGCTCCTCGAGAGTGGGGCCAGAGTGCACTGGCTGCCGGCCCCACCCCCCGGGGACTACAGAATAGTCGAGTAGCCAACAAGAATTCATGAGGTTAATCAACTATTCAATTAATCAATATTTAACGTCCCTAGTTGGAGGGGCATATCCCAGAACCTTACGGGGTATAATACCTCCTCTTATTAAGTATGGATATGAGTCAACAGTGTGCCCTTGTAGCCAAGAAGACTAATAGCATATTAGGGTGCATTAGGAGAAGCACTGCCAGCAGATCTAGAGAAGTTATTATTCCTCTTTATTTGGCACTGGTGAGGCCACATCTGGAGTACTGCGTCCAGTTCTGGGCCCCCATTATAGAAAGGATGTGGACGCACTGGAGAGGGTCCAGCGGAGGATGACCAAAATTATTAGGGGGCTGGAGCACACAACCTACGAGAGACTGAGTGATTTGGGCTTATTTAGTCAGCAGAAGAGAAGAGTGAGGGTGGATTTGATAGAAGCCTTCGACTTCCTGACAGGAGGTTCCAAAGAGAATGGAGAGAGGCTGTTCTCAGTAGTGACAGATGGCAGAACAAGGAGCAATGGCCTCAAGTTACAGTGGGGAAGGTCTAGGTTGGATATTAGGAAAAACTATTTCACTAGGAGGATAGTGAAGTACTGGAATGGGTTACCTAAGGAGGTGGTAGAATCTCCATCCCTACAGGTTTTTAAGTCCCAGCTTGACAAAGCCCTGGCTGGGATGGTTTAGTTGGAGTTGGTTGGACTCGATGATCTCCTGAGGTCTTTTCCAGCGCTAAGATTCTATGATTCTATGGTGGAGGAGTATACGGGGCCAAAGTACAAAAAGTAGTTCAGGAATCCTTCATCGAATGGAGAACCTCATCCGTTTTTGCTGTGAATAGATACGCCCTATTAAAAGGAAAGTCCTCTACTCTGGTCTGTAGTTCTTTCGGGATGCCAGGAAGTGTGATGTCTCACAATGGTAGTGGCAGTTCTGGCTGCTGTATCTGCAACATCCATAGCAGCCTGCAAAGCAGAGCAGGCAACTGACTGACCCTCCTGGATGATTGCTTGCAACTGAGGGTATTTTTGCTCTGGGAGATCATTAAGGAATTCCTGCAATTTTGAGTGATTGGAGTGCTCATAATTAGGAAGTAACGCAGAGTAGTTAGAAATCCAGTACTGTAAAGTGGCAGATAAATAAACCTTTCATCCAAAAAGTTCAAGGTGTTTGTGGTCCTTATCTTGGGAAGTGCTTCTGTATTGGGGCGGTTTTGAACAGTGGTGGACCACAGCAATCACTAATAAGTTGGACTGGGGGTGGGAAAAAAGGAAGTCCTATGCCTTTGGCAGGTACAAAATATTTTCTGTCCGCCCTTCTGTTGGTAAATGGAAGAGAAGTTCAAGCTTTTCATATTGTTTCTGATGGTTCTATTATGGCTTCATCGATGGGAAAGGTAATTTTTGTGGATGAGGAAGCCTGCATCATTTGGAGTAATTTGTGTTGTTTCTCTTGTAATGTAACATCCTGAGCATTTGCAACTCGTTTAAAAAGTTCTTGAAATTGTTTTAGGTTGTCTGCTGTAGTTGAAGATGATGAGATGAAGGGTTAGGGTTAGGGTCTCATTGGGGGAAGAGGAAGAGGTAATGGCTTGAGAGGGGTTGTCCATATCAGACTGAGCTAAGTCATCCTCCTCCATTGGCTCTTCTTCTGCAGTCACTGAAACAATATTAGCCATACACGTTGGTGGTGATCAGATTGCAGACTGGGCTGGTGTGGAGGGTGCCATATGCTGCTGTCAGTATTGAGCCCATAGATCCCAAGTGAACCATTATGGTGGATAGGGAGGAGGTGGGTAGGGCCATGTGTGATTAAACCATTGATATTGAAGCATCTGTTGAGTAATTTTGGTATTACTGACTGCCAGGAGGATGTTGGAGAGGAGTATTTTGATGAAAATCTGCTCTTCTGTCCAGTGCTACTTCAGCACCTGGGGAGAATGGTGTGTGAGAGGTGTTAGCACTGTGCTGGGATGAACTGTCAGCACCGAGAACAGGGGAGCATGGTACCGAATCACTCTGGGTATCCAAGACAGTCAACGTTTGTGTCAGTGTTGACTGGAGCCAAGGGTCGGCTTTCTTATGTGCAGTCCTGTCCACCAGTTCCAACGTGGACTGGTGCTTAGGCGTCAGTGCATGTTACGATGTAGGAGCATTATCAGATGGTGTTGAGGGAAGTGGCATGTGTGGATATTTTGCTTTCAGTGCTGGTTGGTACTGCCAGTGCTGAGGAGGCCAATTTACCTTTCAACTTCAAGCCTGCATACTTTGGCAGTGCCACCTTGTGGGTGTTGGCGGTGCCAGCAGTGGGACGGTGCCGTCGAATAGCCAGTTCTGGATGAGGTCTGCACTGCAGGCAACAACTGAACCAGAGAAGCCATGAACTTGTGGGATTCCCAAGACGGAGATAACAAGGCATAAGATCAGCCATACTGGATCAGACCAAAGGTCCATCTAGCCCAGTATTCTGTCTTCCAACAGTGGTTCCAGAGGGAATGAACAGAACAGGGAATCATTAAGTGATCCCACTCCTGTCGCCCATTCCCAGCTTCTGATAAACAGAAGGTAGGGACACCATTCCTACCATCCTGGCTAAAAGCCACTGATGGACCTATCCTCCATGAATTTATCTAGCTCTTTTTTTAACCCTGTTAAATCCTGACCTTCACAACATCCTCTGGCAAAAGGAACTACAAGTGAAAGCGGCATTGTTTCTGCCTGTTTTTTTGGAACCAGGGACCTTTTGTGTGTTAGACAAATGTGATAATCACTACACTATAGGAACCACTCAAAGGCTCTCTTCCTAGAAGCCAAAAGTTCTGTGAGTGTGGGCTTTCGAGGCACTGAAGCAGACATTGTGCCCAGCTGGAGAGAGTTCTCCAACAAGATATTTTAAGTCTCATCTCCCTGTCCTGTTTGGCTCTAGCCATTATGTTCAGACAATGCTAGCATTTCTGAGAAATGTGGCCCTCACCAAGACATCTCACATAGAAGGAATGCACATCAGAGACAGGCATAGGATCTCTGCAGGAATCACATTTTTTAAAGGTCAAGCCTGGCATAGCAGAAAAGCCTGGTAACGCTGAAGAGAAAAAAAAAAGGGGGGAGGGTAAGCTGAGGCAAAACGAGGGTAGAAATGTACTGGGAAGAGGTTAAAAGAAGCTAATAAGTAAAAATAACGTCTTTGCAGAAAGAAGAGTCGCACTGTTGCAGTACTGTCTTCTGCAGAGGATGGTAGAGAAGGAACTAAGAGGACACACCGTGTGTGCAGCCAACTGACACAATGGCACAAGGCGGCCACTGCACATGCATGGCGTGGCAAGGCATTGCTAAGGGAAAAACCTCCTATCGCTTGAAGGAGAAACTAAAAATTGTAGAAAACTGATAAGGACACAACAAATTATATGATCAGCAGAAGGATTTTAAAGACTTTTATTTATATTGGCAACAAAAATTCTTTAAAATGGTATTGGTTCCTTATTAGATGGAAGTTAGTTACTATAAGATAGATAGACAACTGTTTGCACCCAAAGAGTATTTATCCAGGATTTGCTGTCAGACTGAGAAAACATATTAATGCAGAGTTCCAAATCGGTCTGTCCTAGATGTAGTAATATTCAATATTACTAAATTTGTGTTTAGAACAGGATGATGGAGTGGAATTATCTTAGCCACAGGCCATTGCATATAATAAAGAAGAAAGGGAGAGTATGTGGATAAAATCTGCAGATGACACCAAGCTGGGAAGGGTACCAAACCTATTGGGAGGACAGGATTAGAATTAAAAATATCTTAAACTGGAAAACTATGTCTGAAATCTTTTTAATTTCATCTTCAGATAAACACAAAGTACTTACGAAAGAAAAACAAAATGCACAAATGTAGAATATTTTTTAATTCGTTTAATGTGTATCATATTAATTCTGCATTGTTCCACCAACAGTCATTTCTCAAACAGCTCTGTAGCACTCGCTCCAAGTACTAGAACCACAAGCTGCACCAGATGTCAATTCTAACACACCAGTGTTGTTGCTTCTCTTAGAGGCAGCCACAAAGCACACAAAGAAGAGTAAGGGGAACTATACTCCAACCAAATATCAGCCAGATATCATCTCTCCCCCCGAGGTGTCCTGAAATGGCAGGAGCATTGTGCTTCCAACCAGGAGACTCGTTGCTTGTGTGACAGTGGTTAGGCCTGTGGAGCTTCCCACACAATGGGCAGAAGCCAGAAGAGCGGGGAGACTAAAGAGAAATAAATCTTGAACAGAAGCTGGAGAAAATCCATTGTGACAGAAACCTCTTGTTCAAGACAAGAAAGGGTGCAGAAGAAATCATCCAGCTTACAAAAAGAAAACTAAAAAAGACTGAAGAGTGACAAAAGGAGGGAAAGGGAAAGGGCTAAAGAGCCATATTCCAATGAAGAGGGGAGGAGAAAGCATCTCATGTCTTTGGACATTGAAATTCTTTCAAATTACACCATCTTTACATCATCTCACCTGCCAAACTAGATTTAGGATTTGAAACCTGTTACCAAATTATCCTCTTTCCATGACACCATCTCCTTTTGTTCCAAATCTGTCAACGGGCAGGGTAATATGTTAGCCTACAACTTGGACAAAAGGGTCCCACATAATTTAAGTATCTGAACAACTAAATTGTCAACACTGGAGCAGCTCATCGTTCTTAAAAAGATATTATTCCAAGATGTCTGTCTGTCTGCAAAAAATTAGTGTCACATCCATGTATAAGAGTACATGCAGGTTTCCTTCAGAGCCAGAATTTGATGGGTTTTTAGTAAGCAAATCTGAACCACCACACCTTAATACAGAGGCAAGCAAAATATGGCCCACAGAGTGGATTCAGCCCACCAAACATTTGGATCCTGCCCACTACTGTCAATTGGGACCCTCAGGCAGACTCCTTGGCTGCTTTAATCCCATATGCCACTCAAAGTGGCCAGCTGCTGGGACCAGCATGTGTCTCAGCATAGCGTACACCCTTTGGGAAGAAGGGGCTCTCCGTGCCTTGCTCCAGCACCATCATTGCAGGCTCCCATTAGCCGATACCAAACAATAAAAGCTGCAGGTACAGTGCTTACGGGCACGAGAATCATGTGGAGACCCACTGCCCCCTTGGCGCACTGCACATACACACACGTTGGCCATAGCAGTCAACCACTTTGAACAGCATGAGGGGCCATGGCAGCTAGGGAGCCTGCCCAAGGGTCCCACAGGGCCACTGGCTGGGAGACCTACCGTAAGGCACCTACCGTCAAGTGCCTTCTGGCCAAAGCCTGCATCTGGCAGCCCACCCCCTTCTGCACCTGAATCCCCTGCTTCAGGTCACAACTATCTGTGCTCCCTTTTGCATACCTGCCCTGGGTTGGAATCTTCTCTTGCACCTATACCCCTCCCAAACCTTGCACCCACCTCCTGCATCCCCAATCCTCTGCCCCAGGACACAACCCCTTCCTGAACCCAAACTCCCTCCCAGAACCCACACCCCTACTCCTGCACCCTATCCCTTACCACAAGCTCCCTCCTGTATACAAATTCCATACTGGATTTCCCATTAATATTGTAGGAAAGTGCAGCCCATAACTTACCAAAGTCTTGGAGTGGCCCCTCCCCCCCAAAAAACTATTGCCCACTCCTGCATCAATAATGAGCAACTGCAGAGCCACATGTTCAAGTGCTCAGCACTCATCACTTCAGCCTGATTTTCAGAAGAGTTCTATTTCCCTACAGGTACCCAAACAGACCAGATTTTCGAGTTTCCTCCATAGCCAAAAGCTCCCCTTGTAACACTTGTAACCCAAATGCCCAAAGAGCTCAACATTGAATGTGCTCGAGAGCTTCTGAAAACCTAACCCTTTATTCTTATGTTTGAATGGGAGCTGAGCTCCTTTGAAAACCTGGCCCCATCTGTTTGAGCAGAATTCTCTTGGAAATGCTGGCTATAATACTTTACCAGACAACAGATCACTTTCACAGGCTTGCGAGGCTGGTATTCTCATTTTACAATGCAGAGGAGATGCAGAGGAGCAAAGTCAGAGGAAGTCAGTATCTGAACTTACGGAAGCAGAATCTGAATATACTCCATCTACACACCTAGCCTTGTGGGGCAGGCCTCTAGCTCACCACACCTCCTTGAGTGACAGGAGATACACTTTGTCTCATACAGAGACGAAAAAGGAAGTTGGTGTCAGGAGGGGGAAGATGTTGGGGGTATGGTATTCTTGAAGACAGAATGAGAGTCAGACTGGTGGGGGAGAGGGGTGTCAATGGAAATACAACATGGTGATTCACACTTACATATTCTTTTACGTTTTTTGTCTTCACCGCCTTGTAAGAGGAATATGCAGGGTATAAAGTGCCGAATATTAGCCTGGAATAAAATACAGCCCATGAGATCTATTCAGCACTCTTGTCCACTTGATGTTCCCCCTCTCCTGGTTCTCCACACCACATCTCAATTTTGCTTGACACCCCCCACTCCCAACCCTTCCTTTGAGCTCGGGAATAAGATTCAGGTACTGACACCAAACCACTGGCAGCTGGGCGTGGTGGAGATTACACCACCATCAAATTCACATTTCAAGGTGATTCGCCTCAAGACTATTCCGAAATTTACACGAGCAAATGTCGCTGCGCTTCATACAGTGGCAGAGGCCCGAGCGCTCCAGCCGGCACCGCTGACAGCCAGCAGCCGGGTGACCTATAAAGCTCCCAGGCTCAGGCCTCGCTCGGCTGGGCTAAGCTGTCCCATCCCTGCCCGCGGGGGGTGGTCACAGGCTGCTCCGAATAACCCCCAGCGAGCCCTGCCCCACGCCGCCGCCAGCTCCGGATTGCAGAGCGGCTGCGGGAGAGGGCCTGGCACCTAGGGAGCCTCCCCACCCCACCGCCCGACTCCGCACTTCTTGCGGCGCCCCCGCACTCACACCACGAGCCGGGAGATGATCCACGAAACCATGGCGGAGCCGGGCGGCTCGGGCTCCGCGGCAGCGAAAGATCCTTAAAGAACAGGCTCCTGCAGCACGGATGCCCCGCCCCAGGCTCTTAAAGGGGAGGCCTGGGCGTGTCGGAGGGAAACGGGAGCCGGAGCATCAGCCAGAGCAACGTCTCCTCAGCGCGAACCTTGCGCAGCGCGGTATGTCTCCGCCCCCCCCCCCTCAGCGCGCCGAGCCCCACGGCTCCCTCGGCCCCCCTCAGCGCGCCGCCGCATGCCGAGCCCCACGGCTCCCCCGGCGCGCCGAGCCCGCCCCTGCGCGCCGCCACACACCGACCCCACTGGCCGCCCCGCCAGCGCCGCCACCCACCGACCCCCACCCGCCAGCGCGCCGCCGCACAGCGCCGACCTGTATCCTTCCTTGTGTCACTATGGTGCCCCACTGAACACCTTCCCCCATGCGGCCACACAGCGCTCCTCATAGCCCCTCGTCCCATGTCATTGCACACTGCCCCTCAGTAGCCTCCCAGCCCTACCACGCTGGAGGCTATGTGGCGGAGTAATACATGGTAGCCAGTGTGTGGCAGCATGCAAGTGGGCGTTCAGGAAGGGGCTGTGTGATGACCTGAGGAGAGAGGTAGCTCTCCCCGCACCTGGCCCTACAGCGCTTAACTATACACCCCCCCCCCCACACACACACACACACACTCCAGCTACCCATATTCCCTCACTGCACAACAGTGTGCTGAGTGCTCCCCTTTCTGCACTACCACATAGCACCCAGCTGTAATTCCCCTCCCTGTCTATCCTCTTCCATAGTGCCCCACCATACCCCCCATACTACCACACAGCGCCCTAATTTACCTCCCTCTCCCATGTCGCCACATAGTGCCCCACCATATTTCCCCTCACAGCACCCTGGTACCCATCTGCACTACCACGCCATGCCCCTCCCACCTCCCTGGTACCTCCGCCCTGTGCCCTCACACAGCATATCTCCAGTACTCTCTGTGCTGTCACACAGCGCCACCCATACCATACCCCTCTCCCTGTGTCGCTACACAGCAAAAGTACCCCCCATACTTCCCTCTGCAATGCCTCACAATGCACCGCTGCATCCCCTCCACCATCACCACACAGCAAACACTCCCTGTACTTTGTCACCACAGTGTCTCATCATTCTCCTGCCTTGCACCACCACCCAGAGCCTGCCATACTCCCCCAATGCACGTTGCCACACAGTGCTCCGCTTAATGACCCTTTCACATATTGCTGTGCACCGGCCCAACGACCCCCTGCTCTGCGCTGCCACCCAGCAACCTGACAACCCACTGCTGTAACACTATGCCCCTCTACTCCAGCCGCATCATCATAAAGCACCCATGTGCCACCACACTTCACCTCCTACTGCCCCCACACAGCACTCCTCCAGCATCCTCCTTTCACTGCCCCACAGCTCCATCTCCCCATGCCACGACAGCACCCCCCGTATTCCCTCCACGCTGACCCCGTACCTCCAGTACCATACCCCTCCCCGTGTCACCACACAGCACTACCCATACATCCTCTCTACTCTGGGGATATAAGCAACTAGTTAACTATTCGATAAGCAAATGCTTAGGTTGGATATTCAGAAAAACTATTTCACTAGGAGGGTGGTGAAGTACTGGAATGGGTTACCTAGGGACATGGTGGAATCTCCATCCATAGAGGTTTTTAAGTCCCGGCTTGACAAAGCCCTGGCTGAGATGATCTAGTTAGGGATGGTCCTGCTTTGGGCAGGGGGCTGGACTTAACCTCCTGAGGTCTCTTCTAGCCCTGTGATTCTATGACACCATCACACAGCACCCCCTGTACCTCCAATAGTATACCCACTCCCCATGTCACCAAAGTGCTCCCCATACATCTCCGTGCCACTGCATAACACCTCCCTAGAACCATACCTCTCCCTGCATCACCACACAACGCCCCTCTCCTGCCCATCATGCAGCACACTAGGTACGGGACTCTGGTTTGTGCTACTACACAGCACCCCTTATGATATTGTACTCCTCCCTGCAGCCCTCATACAGTGCTCCTTCCCTCCTCTGGTATACCTATATCACTCCACCACACAGTGCCCCATTTCCCTTCCCACATAGCTCTCTGGGCTCCCATCCCATATCACTCCATGCTGTCACACAGCACCCCCACTCCAACTACCCTCCACATCACTGAAATGCCTTTTCCTCCAGATAACTCTCTGTTACCACACAGTGCCTATTCCCTTGTATTCTGCCCCTTACCTGAACCACTACACAGCGCTTCAAGATACCATACAGCAACCACCTGTACATTTCCGTGTTACCACAGAGTGCTCCCAATATCCCATATGCGCACTACTACACAACACTCCTTCCCCTCTCCAGGATACTGCCTAGATGTATACATTTACCTGTAGTAAAATGCATATTAGTTGCTTGCACTCAGTTTACTAAGCAATCCAGATCACTCTGTGTTAATGATCTATCCTCTTAATTATTTATCATTCCCCCAAATTTTGTCATCTGCAAAATGTATCAGTGATTATTTTAATTTTTTTCCAAGTCCTTGATAAGGATCTACTACAGATCACCAGATCAAAAGCAGGAGGTGGATGATGCATTTTGAAAACAATAGAAATATCACAAGACCTGGTAGTTATAGGGGACTAACTACCCAGACATCTGTGGTAGAGGTAATACAGCAAGCCACAATAAGATTTTGTAATTTATTCAGGACACTTTGTTTCAGAAAGTGAAAAAAATAACTAGGGTACAGCCATGTTTGACATGATTCTGACCAACTGGACAAATGGTTGTAAATCTGTACATAGAATGCAATATGTCTGAAAGTGATCATGAAATGATACATTTCATGATTCTAAGACAAGAAAGGGTGAGAGCAGCAGAATAAGGACAAGGAGTTGATAGTAATTAATATACAATAACTAAGTTAGAAATTGTACACAATTGATAAGGAAAGATAAGGACATGAAGAAAAGATTTATGGCTAGCAGAGTTAAAGACAATACTTTGGAATAAACAGACAACCCTCGAGATTCCATGTATTCACAGGGGTCTCCTGTCCCATTCTGGGGAGGGGACAGTCCCCGTGGAAAACTCACCATGGTTCCCGGCCCCCATGGTGAGTTTCCTGCGGCAAGTTCAGGAGCTGCAAGAAGCCATGGCTTCCGGTATTTGCAAACTTTGCCATTTGCAGTGGTGCCAGGAACACATCCACCACAAATGGCAAGGTTTTCCTAAATTAAGAACAAAAAGAACCCTGACAATGGTATTCATCTGTTAATAGATGGAAATGGTAAAATTATCAAGAATGCAGAAAAGGCAGAATTCAGTAAAGATTTCTGTTCTATATTTTTGGGGGGAAAGGAGTGGGAAACAGGATATAGTCTCATCATATGGTGGTAACATCTTCCATTCCACTATTATCTCTGAGGATGTTCAACACAAGCTATTTAAGTTAGACATGTTTAAATCACCTGGTTCTGATAAATTGCATTCAATAATTTTTTTAAAAGCAGGTTGAAAAGTTTATGGGATCACTAGTATTGATTTTCAGTAAGTCCATTAGCACCACGGAAGTTCCAGAAGACTAGAGAAAAACTAATGTGCCACTTTTAAAAAGGGTTAACAACATTACCCGGGGAATTACAGGTCTGTCAGCCTAAGACCAATTCTGGAAAAGATAATTAAGTGGTTGAAATGGAAGAATTAGGAGGGGTAACATAGTTAATGCAAATCAGCATTCATTTATGGAAAATACATCCTATCACATTAACTTTATTTTTTTGGTTGGGATTGCAAGTTTGTGTGATAAAAGGTAATAGCGCTGATGTAAAATACTTAAAACATTTGACTTGATACTGTACATACTTTTTATTTTATATATTTCCAGTGTTTTAATCAGGGGTTCTCAAACTGGGGGTCAGGAGCTGCACAAATCTAGGTGACTGGGCAAAAAAATGGAAAATGAATTTTAATGTTGATAAATGTAAAGTAATGCATATTGGAAAACATAGGGGACTAAAATAGCTATTAAGAACATAAGAACGGCCGTACTGGGTCAGACCAAAGGTCCATCTAGCCCAGTATCCTGTCTGCCGACAGTGGCCAGCACCAGGTGCCCCAGAGAGGGTGGACCGAAGACAATGATCAAGCGATTTGTCTCCTGCCATCCCTCTCCAGCCTCTGACAAACAGAGGCCAAGGACACCATTTTATCCCTGGCTAATAGCCTTTTATGGACCTAACCTCCATGAAATTATCTAGCTTCTCTTTAAACTGTATTATAGTCCTAGCCTTCACAGCCTCCTCTGGCAAGGAGTTCCACAGGCTGACTACACGCTGTGTGAAGAAGAACTTTCTTTTATTAGTTGTAAACCTGCTACCCATTAATTTCATTTGGTGTCCTCTAGTTCTTCTATTTAGGGAACTAATAAATAACTTTTCTTTATCGGCCCTCTCCACACCACTCATGATTTTATATACCTCTATCATATCCCCCCTCAGCCTCCTCTTTTCTAAACTGAAAAGTCCCAGTCGCTTTAACCTCTCCTCATATGGGACCCGTTCCAAACCCCTGATCATTTTAGTTGCCCTTTTCTGAACCCTTTCCAAGGCCAAAATATCTTTTTTGAGGTGAGGAGACCATATCTGTACACAGTATTCAAGAGGTGGGCGTACCATAGTTTTATACAGGGGCAGTAAGATATTCTGGGTCTTATTTTCTATCCCTTTCTTAATAATTCCTAGCATCCTATTTGCCTTTTTGACCACCGCTGCACACCGTGTGGAAGTTTTCAGAGAACTGTCACGATAACTCCAAGATCTCTTTCCTGATTTGTCGTAGCCAAATTAGCCCCCATCATACTGTCGTATAGTTGGGGTTATTTTTCCCGATGTGCATTACTTTACACTTATCCACATTAAATTTCATTTGCCATTTTGTTGCCCAATCACTCAGTTTGGTGAGATCTTCTTGGAGTCCCTCACAGTCTGCTTCTGCCTTGACTATCCTAAACAGTTTGGTATCATCTGCAAACCCGAGGAGGAGATCTTGGAGCCATTATGGATAGTTCTCTGAAAACATCTACTCAATTTGCAGCAGCAGTCAAAAAAGCAAATGATGTTAGGAATCATTAAGAAAAGGATAGAGAGTAATCATAGAACACTAAAACTGAAAGGGACCTCTGTCCTCATGATGGGACCAAGCACAGTCTAAATCATCCCTGATAGATGTGTCTCTAACAGGCTCTTAAATATCTCCAGTGATGGAGATTCCACAGCCTCCCTAGGCAATTTATTACAGTGTTTAACCACCTTGACACTTAGGAAGTTTTTCCTAATGTCCAACCTAAATCTCCCTTGCTGCAGTTTAAGTCCATTGCTTCTTCTCCTATCCTCAGAGGCTAAGGAGAACAATTTCCCCTCTTCCTCCCTG
Organism: Rafetus swinhoei; assembly: GCA_019425775.1. Taxonomy (NCBI): domain Eukaryota; kingdom Metazoa; phylum Chordata; order Testudines; family Trionychidae; genus Rafetus; species Rafetus swinhoei. The sequence goes on from CM033428.1 coordinate 318,573, forward strand.
TGACACCCTTTTAGATACCTATCACATTCCCTCTCAGTCTTCTTTTTCCAAACTAAACAAGCCCAATTCCTTCAGCCTTGCCTCATAGCTCATGTTTTCTAGACCTTTAATCATTTTTGTTACTCTTCTCTGGATCTTCTTCAATTTCTCTACATCTTTCTTGAAATATGGTACCCAGAACTGGACACAATACTCCAATTGAGGCCTAATCAGTGCAGAGCCAAAGTATTACATGTCTTGTTCACAACACTCCTGTTAATGCATTCCAGAATCATATTTGCTTTTTTTGCAACAGTGTCACATTGTTGGCTCATATTTAGCTTGTGGTTCACTATGACCCATAGATCCCTTTCTGCAGTACAGTAATTCCTCATTTAACACTATAGATATGTTTCAGAATATGATTGTGTTAAGTGAAAACGTGTTATGCAGGGTCAGTTTTCCCATTGAAAATAATGAAAAAGGTGGGGGTTGCGTTTCAAGCGGTAGTGTCTGTTGGGACTGGGACATAAGGTTGGGGGAGAAAGGAGACTGGGTTACACCAGGGAGGGGAGGTATTTGGCTCTGGAGAAGGGAAAGGGAGGAGAGGGGAGGGGGGATTGGGTTGGGAGTATGCCCCTGTGATGGGTTGGCCGGGACCCGCACTGCGTCCGGTGAGGAGTCGCCGGGGAACTGCGCGGCGAGCGGCGAACCCTCTGCCGCTTTGCAGGGAGGAGGGGGAAGCCCTTCGCAGCCACCGGCAACGGGCCGGCTTGGGAAATCGTGTTATTCCAGGGACGGTCGTGTAATTCAAAAAACGTTCCCCAAAAAAATTGTGCGATTGCAAAAACAGATTAAGCGGGCACGTGTTAAATGAGGAATTACTGTACTCCTTCCTAGACAGTCGCTTCCCATTCTGTGTGTGTGTGAAACTGATTGTTCCTTCCTAAGTGGAGTACTTTGCATTTGTGCTTATTAAACTTCATCCTATTTACTTCAGACCATTTCTCCAGATCATTTTGAATTATGACCCTATCCTATCAGACAGAGAATATCTTATTGCCTCTGTATAAATCCATGGTATGCCTGCATCCTGAATACTGCATACAGACATGGTCACGACATCGCAAAAAGATCAGGGGTTTGGAACAGCTGCCATACGAAGAGCAATTAATAACTAGAACTTCAGCTTAGAAAAGAGGAAACTAAGGAAGAATATGATAGAGGTCTATAAAATCATGACTGGTGTGGATAAAGTGAATAAGGAAAATTTGTTCCCATTATTTAAGAACCAGGAGGTCACCAAATGAAATTAATAGGTAGTAGGTTTAAAACAAACAAAAAACAAAGTTAAATGAGGACATAAGAACGGCCGTACCGGGTCAGACCAAAGGTCCATCTAGCCCAGTATCCTGTCTGCCGACAGTGGCCAGCACCAGGTGCCCCAGAGGGGGTGGACCGAAGACAATGATCAAGCGATTTGTCTCCTGCCATCCCTCTCCAGCCTCTGTCAAACAGAGGCCAAGGACACCATTTTATCCCCTGGCTAATAGCCTTTTATGGACCTAACCTCCATGAAATTATCTAGCTTCTCTTTAAACTCTGTTATATTCCTAGCCTTCACAGCCTCCTCTGGCAAGGAGTTCCACATGCTGACTACACGCTGTGTGAAGAAGAACTTTCTTTTATTAGTTTTAAACCTGCTACCCATTAATTTCATTTGGTGTCCTCTAGTTCTTCTATTTAGGGAACTAATAAATAACTTTTCTTTATCCGCCCTCTCCACACCACTCATGATTTTATACACCTCTATCATATCCCCCCTCAGTCTCCTCTTTTCTAAACTGAAAAGTCCCAGTCGCTTTAACCTCTCCTCATACGGGACCCGTTCCAAACCCCTAATCATTTTAGTTGCCCTTTTCTGAACCCTTTCCAAGGCCAAAATATCTTTTTTGAGGTGAGGAGACCACATCTGTACACAGTATTCAAGATGTGGGCGTACCATAGTTTTATACAGGGGCAGTAAGATATTCTGGGTCTTATTTTCTATCCCTTTCTTAATAATACCTAGCATCCTATTTGCCTTTTTGACCGCCGCTGCACATGTGTGGAAGTTTTCAGAGAACTGTCACGATAACTCCAAGATCTCTTTCCTGATTTGTCGTAGCCAAATTAGCCCCCATCATACTGTGCATTATAGTTGGGGTTATTTTTCCCGATGTGCATTACTTTACACTTATCCACATTAAATTTCATTTGCCATTTTGTTGCCCAATCACTCAGTTTGGTGAGATCTTCTTGGAGTCCCTTACAGTCTGCTTCTGTCTTGACTATCCCAAACAGTTTGGTATCATCCGCAAACTTTACCACCTCACTGCTTACCCCTTTCTCCAGATCATTTATGAATAAGTTGAACAGGATTGGTCCTAGGACTGACCCTTGAGGACACCACTAGTTACCCCTCTCCATTCTGAAAATTTACCATTTATTCCTACCCTTTGTTTCCTGTCTTTTAACCAGTTCTCAATCCAAGAAAGGACCTTCCCTCTTATCCCATGGCCATGTAATTTACACAAGAGCCTTTGGTGAGGACCTTGTCAAAGGCTTTCTGGAAATCTAAGTATACTATATCTACTGGATCCCCCTTGTCGCATGTTTGTTAACCCCTTCAAAGAACTCTAATAGATTAGTAAGACAGGATTTCCCTTTACAGAAACCATGTTGACTTTTGTCCAACAAATTATGTTCTTCTACATGCTTCACAATTTTATTCTTTACTATTGTTTGACTAATTTGCCAGGTACTGAAGTTAGACTTACCGGTCTGTAATTGCCGGATCGCCTCTAGAGCCCTTTTTAAATATTGGTGTCACATTGGCTACCTTCCAGTCATTAGGTACGGAAGCCGATTTAAGGGATAGGTTACAAACCACAGATAATAGTTCAGCAATTTCCCATTTGAGTTCTTTTAGAACCCTTGGATGAATGCCATCTGGTCCCGGAGATTTGTTAACATTAAGTTTTCTATTTGTTCCAAAACCTCCTGTAATGACACTTCAATCCGGGACAGTTCCTCAGATTCATTACCCACAAAGGGCGGTGCAGATTTGGGAATCTCCCCAACGTCCTCAGCCGTGAAGACTGAAGCAAAGAAATCATTTAGTTTCTCCGCAATGGCTTTATCGTCCTTGATTGCGCCTTTTATAGTTCGATCGTCTAGGGACCCACAGGTTTTTAGCAGGCTTCCTGCTTCTAATGTACTTAAAAACATTTTGTTATTTCTTTTGAGTTTTGGCTAGCTGTTCCTCAAAATCTTTTTGCTTTTCTTATTACATTTTTACACTTGATTTGACAGTGTTTATGTTCCTTTCTATTTATCTCACTAGGATCGGACTTCCACTTCTTAAAAGATACCTTTTGTCCCTCACTGCTTCTTTTACATGGTGGTTAAGCCAGTGACTCTTTTTAGGTCTCTTGCTATGTTTTTAATTTGGGGTATACATTTAAGTTGGGCCTCTATTATGGTGTCTTTAAAAGTTTCCATGCAGCTTGCAGGGATTTGGCTCTAGTCACTGTGCCTTTTAATTTCTGTTTAACTAACCTCCTCATTTTTGTGTAATTCCCCTTTTGAAATTAAATGCCAGGGTGCTGGTCTGCTGAGGTGTTCTTCCCACCACAGGAATGTTGAATGTTATTATATTATGGTCACTATTCCCAAGCGGTCCTGTAGCAGTTATTTCCTGGACCTGATCCTGCGCTCCACTCAGGACTAAATCGAGTGCCTCTCCCTTGTGGGTTCCTGCACCAGCTGCTCCAAGAAGCAGTCATTTAAGCCATTGAGAAATTTTATCTCCTTCTCTTCCTGAGGTGACATGTATCCAGTCAATATGGGGGTAATTAAAATCCCCATTATTATAGAGTTCTTTGTTTTGGTAGCCTCTCTAATCTCCCTCAGCATTTCAATGTCAGTATCCCTGTCCTGGTCAGGTGGTGTAATATATCCCTACTGCTAATTTCTTATTTTTGGAGCATGGAATTACTATCCATAGCGATTCTATTGAACATGTTGATTCATTTAATATTTTTATTTCATTTGATTCTACATTATCTTTCACATACAGTGCCACTCCACCACCCACCCGGCCTGCTCTATCCTTTCGATATATTTTATATCCCGGTATGATTGTATCCCACAGATTTTCCTCGTTCCACCAGGTTTCAGTGATGCCTATTATGTCAATCTCCTCATTTAATACTAGGTACTCTAGTTCACCCATCTTATTAGTCAGACTCCTAGCATTTGTGTAGAAGCACTTTAAAAATTTGCCACTGCTTGTTGTCTGCCCTTCCCTGATGCATTGGATTCCTTTGTCTGCGGTTTTTGTCTGCTCTGGCCCATGGTTTGCCCTCTCCCCTCCTCTCTTTCTGACTACAGCTTAGAGAATCTCTATCAATGGATTCTCCTCTAAGAGAAGTCTCCCTCCGATTCGTGCATCTCCACCAATCGCTTTCCCCATCTCTCAGTTTAAAAACTGCTCTCTGGCCTTTTTAATGTTTAGTGCCAGCAGTCTGGTTCCACCCTGGTTTAGGTGGAGCCCATCCTTCCTGTATAGGCTACCCCTCTCCCAAAAGTGTCCCCAGTTCCTAATAAATCCAAACCCCTCTTCCCTACACCATCGTCTCATCCACACATTGAGATTCTGAATCTCTGCCTGCCCACCTGGCCCTGTGTGTGGAACTGGAAGCATTTCCGAGAATGCCACCATAGAGGTCCTGGATTTCAGTCTCTTTCCTAGCAGCCTAAATTTGGCCTCCAGGACCTCTCTCCTACCCTTCCCTCGTCATTGGTACCTACATGTACCACGACCACGGCTCCTCCCAGCACTACACATAAGTCTATCTAGATGCCTCGAGAGATCCGCAACCTTCGCACCAGGCAGGCAAGTGACCATACGGTTCTCCCGGTCATCACAAACCCAACTATCTATGTTTCTAACGATCGAATCACCCACTACTAACACCTGCCTCTTCGAACTGGCATTCCCTCCCCTCAGAGGTATCCTCAGTGCGAGAGGATACGCAACATCCTCTGGGAGGAGGGTCCCAACTACTGGGATGGTTTCCCTCTGCTCCCATTGAATGCTCTGTTCCTTGAGACTTTCATCCTCCTTAAGAGTACTGGGGCTCTCAGACTGGAGGTGGGACAGTACTACAGTGTCCCAGAAAGTCTCATCCACATATCTCTCTACCTCCCTTAGCTCCTCCAGTTCAGCCACCCTGGCCTCCAAAGCCCGAACTCGGTCTCTGAGGTCAGGAGCTCCTTGCAACGGGTGCACACATCAAGCCGCCCACAGGGCAGGTAATCATACATGTTACACTCGGCGCAATAAACAGGATAGCCCCACTCTGCTGCTGGGCTTCTGTCTCCATTTTCTAATGAATAAGTTTAAGTATAAACTGGGATTCTTTTTAAACCTCTGGAATATAGATTATTATAAGAGTTATGTTTTAAAGAAGGCCAGAAGTCACTAGTGCCCTCTAACCTCCCCCTCTAAACTCCCTCTCCAAACTCCCTGTTAGCAGTTCCTGTTCACAAGGACTACGTCAAAGTTGTACAGAGTGGCTTACCCTGACTGGTAAGGTGGGTCCATTCAAACAAAATGTATTTTCATGTCCATTCCACTCTAGGTCTGCATGCGCCCAACATGCGTGGCTAAAGATTTTTGCCCTAGAACAGGGTTCCCAACCTATGGGTTGGGACCCAAATATGGGTCACCATTACATTTCAAAAGAGTCGCCAGGTGTCTCCCTAGCTGGCTCTTAAGGAGCCATTCACACTTTTGAATTGCCATGGGTCACCAAGTCTTCCTGAATTGTCAAAATGGGTCCCCATCTGGAAAAGGTTGGGAACCACTGCCCTAGAAGTACCTGTATGGCTGGCTGTGGCATGCTCTAGTGCTGTGGTATATCATGTTCCAACAGCCCATGCCCTCATTTCCTTTTTGCCAACATCTCTGACAGAGGGCAGATTCCCTCTAAGCTGCATGGCAGCACAGCTTCACAGGTGATTCATCAGCTCCACCCAGTCAGTCAGTTCCATGCAAGGAGCCCTGAGCCTCTGACTGGGCGGGGCTGATTAATTGCTTGTGAAGTTGTGCTGCCTACCAGCTTAGAGGGAAAACTGCAGAGGGGCAGTAAGGTGGGTAATGGAATGGACATGAGCAATACATCTAGAAGAACAGTTACAAAAAGCAGGTAACTGTTTTTTCTTCGTGTACTTGCTCCTGATTCAATTCTAAATGACTCACAAGCAGAGTCAATGGAGGTGAACTCAGAGTTCACAGTCATGCAGCTTGCAGTACAGCTCTGCCAAAGCCAGCATCATCTCAAACCTGCTGGGTCCAAATGTGTCAAGCAACATGAACATATGGATGGATGACCAGGTGGCAGCTCAACAAATTTCTTGGATTGGCCTGTGTGCTAGAAGGGTCACCAATGATGCATGTACTCTAATGGAATGACCTAGGGTTTAGGGAATGACCTAGTGATATTTGCTAGCATGTAATTGAACAGTCGTGTAACTGCATGAAATTTTAGTGGGTACATGACTATTCAATAGTCTCCACGGGAGGGGCCAGCAGCCAGTGCATTCAGCCTGTCACCCTGCCCTACTGCCTCTGTATTAGAGGCAGCAACACTGGGTGGCAGATGGAGCTGGTCTGTGAGGGGAGCCAGTTTAAAAACCAGCTCCTCTCGTGGACCAGCTGCCTGCCGCCCTACGCTGCTGCCTCTGATACAGAGACAGCATTGCGGGGCGGCAGCAGCCCCTGTTCGTGGAGAGTTCCAAGCTCCCCAGACAGAGGCTGCTCCTTGGCAGCAGCCCCTGTCCATGGCAGTCCGAGGCTGTTGCTCGGACCCTCTACAGACAGGGGCTGCTGCCATAAAGCAGCTTCCCCTGCTCCTCCACGCTGGGGCATGGAGGGTGGCACATGGCAGCATGAGGCTGGTGCTGGGGGAACCAGCTTTGAAGCTGGCTCCTGCCTGCCCCCTCACACACACAAGGGGATCCTGCTTGAAAGCCTACTCCCAGCGCCTATTAGCTCCAACCTAACCCCCTCACCCTCCATGCTGCCGCTTCTCTATCCTAGGCAGCAGCATGGAGGAGGGGAGAGCAAGCGGATCCAGTGCTCGTGGGGAGCCAGCTTTTAAGCCAGCTTCTCCGGGGCACCACCTCCTGCCTCTCTCCTTGTTGCCTCCAATACAGAGGCAGTTGAGGGGTGGAGGGAATGCCTATAGTCAACAAGATTAACCAAAAAGCCTAGGATTATTCGTTAATTGTGTAGTTGTCTACACGATTACATCCCTAATCACTACTGGTGGCAGGGGCACTTTCATGACCTCATAGCAACAGTGGATGCACACTGTGATCCAAGGCAAGATTCTCTGGTCTGACACTGGACAGACCTTCATCCTGTCCATGACAGCAACAAACAATTGTGTTGATTTATGGAATGGCTGTGTTCTACCAGTGTAGAAAGCTAACATCTATCTGAGGTCCAGATTATGCAATTTGTGCTCCTCAACTGATGTGTGAGGTTTTAGAGGGAGGACTAGTAAGTAAATGTCCTGGCCAGTATACAACGGGGAAACAATCTTGGGCACAAAAGCTGGGTGCAGCTGGACTTTGTCCTTGTAGAAGACCATATAAGGCAGCTCTGGTGTGAATGCTCTGAACTTGGACACCTGCTGGGCTGAAATTTTGAAGTTATAGCAGCCAAGGAGGAAATCTTCCTGGAGAAAGAAGCAGAAGGGAGCAAGAAACAAAGGATTTTAAAGGGGGCTCATAAGCCTTGGCAACACAAGATTCCGGTCTCACAGGGGGACTAGGTCCTGGACATGCATGTACAGGAACTGTAAATCTTTCAGGAACCGCTCCATCATGGAATGAGTAAAGATCGACTTCCCCTGAAGCGGAGGATGAAATGCTGAAATGATTGCTAGAGATACCTTGACCAAAGACAACAAAAAGCCTTCGAACTTAAATTGCAGCAGATAGTCCAAGATGTCATACAGTAAGCTCTCCTCAGGATGAATGTGCTTGTCTGAAGCCCAACATGCGAAGCACTTCCACTTTGCCACATAAATAACTCTAGTGGAGGGCTTCCTGCTACCAGCAGAACCTGCTGGATTGCCACAAATCTCCCCCACTCAGCCATACTTAGCCACAGAGCATTATGCTGTCAGGTTCAGTGATGCCAGGTTCAGGTGCAGCAGATCTGGCTAGAGGGGTAAGGGCAGCGGGTCAGCCAACGTCAGGCAAAGCAGCATGCCAAACCACTACTGGCAAAGTCACTCCAGAGTCATGAGAATGGATAATGCTTAGTCTTGCTTCATTTTTAACAGGACCCTGTGGATCAATGGCACTGCCAGAAAGGGTACATCAGTGCTTCTGACCATGGAATCAGGAAGGTGTCCGTAAGGGATACCTTATCCCTGCTGTATAGATAACAGAACACATAGCAGTTCTTGTTCTGTCCGGTTGCAAAAGAGGTCCACCTGGGGAGTCTCCCAATGTTGGAAGATAAGGCTGGCAATCTCCATATGCAGTGACCATTCCTGGCAACACAAGGAGGACCTGCTGAAGTGATCTGCTAGGATGTTCTTGGCTCCAGATAGGTGGGTGGCCACCTGGTGGATAGCATGCCACATGCAAAAGTTCCAGAGCCTAAGTACCTCCTGACACACATATGAAGACCTGGCATTCCCCTGCCTGTTGATGTAATATATTGCAGTCATATTGACTGGCTGCCTTTAGGTTGTGCTGTGGCCAGTAGTCTTGGGTGCTGAGTTTGCCCAGATGTTCCCCTCCCACCCCCACCCAGATCTGATGCTTCAGAGAGCAGGGTGAGCAACGGTAATGGGGACACAAAGAGAATTCCCTGCAGCACTCACTTGAGGTCTAGGTACCAGTTAAAAGGACAAGAGGATGTGATCAGGGTCTGTGATCACTGAGTCCAAGGAGTGCCTGCTAGAAACATCTGCAATGGTTACAGATGAAGCCAGGTATGCCTGACCACATACATGCATGCTTCCATAGGTCCCATAAGCCACAGGCAAGTGTGCGCTCTGGTGATTGAATACCTTTTTATTTGAGCAACGAGACATGTCATGACCTGACAGTGTATTTCTGGAAGGAAGGCCCAGGCATGCATGGAACTGAGAATTGCTCTGAAACTCTATACACTAGACTGGTGTTAACAAGGACTTTCCTAGGTTTAACAACAGGCCAGGTTGTTCTAGATGGAGTGCACCAGGTCCAGGCTTTTCTGCACCTGTTCCACAGACTTGTCCTTGATGAGCCTATCATCAAGTTTTGGAAAGATATAGATACTCCCCAATGCTTGAGAGAAACTGTTACAGGTACTATCCATTTCATAAATACCTTGGGAGCCAAGGGCAGGCCAAAGGGTAGCACCGTGAACTGGAAATGACGCCTGGCCAATATGAAACACAGGAAACATCTGTACCCTACAACCATGGAGACAAGGGAGGAAGTGTCCTTTAAATTGGGAATGGGTGTACAGTCCCCCAGATTTAGGGAATGGATAATGGAGAGCATGTGGAACTTCAGTATTTTGAGATATTTGTTAAAACCGGGATTAGGAAGTATCAGGAATAGAATCCTTTTCCTTCCATTTCCCAAGGTGACTCTTGAAGCAGGAATTACTCATGAGAGGGATCCGTGAAGAGGAATGGGAGAAACAGGGGAAGAAAGAGGGGTTACCCACAAATTGCAACATCTAGCCTCAAGCTACTATGTCCAGGACCCAATGGTCTGACATGGCCCACAACCAGGTCAAGCTATGGGGGAGAGGTGGTTGAGGAGTGTATGGGCAGGACCTGGTTGGATGACTGGGGCATTATTCTCAAGCATACCCTTAAAATGATTGTTTCCCACCTCCCCAGGTGCTTAGCAGGTCTGGGCTGAGCTGGTGAGTAGAGGAAGGACTCTGAGCTAGAATGTGTGAACGTACAAAGTGGAGCTAAGCTAGTCCTGTCTTTTGTTTAATTTGGCCATTTACATTGAATGTTTTTCTCTTTCGCTATGCATCCCAGGGCGAGTCTCGATGGAAACTAGATGTACAAAGTTTTCTGTGACAACAACTAACGCATAAGGATGTGATCATTGGTGTGTTTTCTATGAGATATATTTGCATTTGTATATTCCCCTTTAATTTACATAAGAACCACGACAAGGGGTTTCTTGCAAGAAGTTAGTTATTTTGATTGCTTTTTGCAGTGTGAAAGATGCAGTTCCAGATACTTATGATTTAATAAGTTTAATACAATATATATAATATAATTTGAGGCAAGAACTGCATTCTCACCACTTTTCAGACTTTGATCTCCTATATCTTATCCTCATAACATTTCTTGTAAACATGAACCATATAAAATTTTAACAGAATAATCGTACTTTCTAAAAAATATTTTATCATCCTTATTCTGTCCTATCCTGCCTTTCTGAATACTATCCTATGTTCAGCAAGTGCTTCTGCTCACTTAAATTGATTTTCTGTTACAACTACAGAAAACCAAAAAGCACACTAATCCCAATTTCTTTATAAACTTCCTTTTAATTTGATAATTCACATCTAGGAACTTGCTGAATTTATGGAAACCGGGGGGAAAAAATTACATGCTTAACTGTAACTGGTGTTCTTCAAGATGTGTTGTTCACATCCATGCCAATCAGGTGTACACACACTGCGTTCATGAGCATCAGAAATTTTCCTCTAGCCGCTCCTGTTGGGTCAACCATTGAGCCCCCTCGAGAGGCACCACTATAGCAGCCTTTTTATACCAATGCCGACCCAACCTTCCCTTCAGTTCCTTCTTGCCAGCTACTCTGACAGAGAAGAAGGGTGGGTATTGGAACGGATGTGAACAGCACATCTCAAGGAACACCAGTTACAGGAAAGCAGGTAACTGTCTTTTCTTCTTCGAGTGCATGTTTGCGTCGATTCCATTCAGGTGACTCCCTTGTGTTGGCTGAGGCCTCTCAAGTCCAATATGCACCTCAGACATCCCTTGACCTTGGGGATTAGGAAGTATCAGGAATAAAATGCTCTGGCTCTTACATGGTGAGGGACCTCTTGAACTGAACCTAGCATGAGGAGCGATTGCACCTCCTGAATTAAGAAGTTGCTCATGAGAGGGGTCCCAGAAGAGAGACGGGAAAGGGAGTTGGGAGGGAAGGGACGAGAAGAGAATATCCCATGCCGACTGTGCACAGAACCCATTGGTCCAATGTGATATGGGACCACACATGGTAGAAGTGGGAAAGTCTGTTAAAAAAGAGAGAGAGAGAGAGAGAGAGAGAGAGAGAGTGAATCCTGAGACAGAAGTGATATGCCATCCTAGAGTGCATATTCAAAACCCCTGCTTGGGGTCTGCTGCGGAGTTGGGAGGCGCTTTTGCCTTGGCCAGAGGAATGATTAGAGGGCCTATACCTATTATTTCTGTTTTGGCAATGGAACTGCTCCTGTCTGGGCTTGGGTGTGTATCTCTGCTGAGATGGCTGAGACCTAAGTGGCTTCCTCTGAGGTGCTGGAGTATGCCTACTGAGAGATTTCATGGTAGCTCTCGAGTCCTTCAATGAGTGTTGCATAGAATCGGTTTGCTCTGAAAAGAGGCCTCTCCCTTCAAATGGGAGCTCCTAGAGGTTTTGCTGGATCTTTGGTAGCAGTCCAGAGGCCGGTAGCCAAGAGGAACGGTGCATGGCTATCCCCATTGGGCAGGATTCTCGTCACCGACTCAGCCAAGTCCAGTGAGGCCTGTAGGGACGTTCTGGTCCAGTTCTACCCTCCTCAGTGAGAGCAGAAAACTCCTGCCTAAAGTCCATAGGAAGGAGCTCCCTGAATTTTTCCATAGCAATCCAAGAGTTATATGCATATCTGTGTGGAGGATAGCCATTAATAAGCTATCCTCCATAAAAAGCCACCAGCTGCATATAATTTCCCTCCCAAAGAAGTCTATTCTTTAGGCTTTTTTGGCCTTCAATGCCGGTGCTTGTTGGTCCTGTCTCTGCATTTCATTCACTGCGGACACAGTGAGTGATGTGGGACGAGGATGGGGAAAAAAAAATTCATAACCCTTGGAAGAGGCGAAGTATCTCATTTCCATCCCCTTCACCATAGGAGGAAGTAAGGCTGGTGTTTGCCACAGCATATTGTTACTGGTCTGGATGGTCTCTATTAGAGAAAAAAGCACCCTGGAGGGACTCTTTGGCACTAAAATATCCACCACGGAGTCCTGAGATTCCTGGTTCATATTATGGGCTACTCGCTGGAGGAGTTTTGGTATACCTTATAGTTGACTGATAGGCGCCCTGCTGAGGAGGTGCCTGCCACTGCCCTCATCCAGAGATGAAAATGAGAATGCCTGCAGTGGTAGGAGGTCAGACTGAACTTTATTGTGCTCCTGCACTTCATCCATGTCTTTAGCTGGGGAAGGCACCCACTCCAGGGCCCATGACCTCTTGCATGGGTTTGGAGCAGTGTTCCCTCTAAGCTGCGCAGCAGCACAGCTTCATAGGTGATTGATCAGTCCCACCCAGTCAGAGGCTCAGGGCTCTGTGCATGGAGCTGACTGACTTTGGAGGGGGAGAGGGGGCTGATTAATCACTCATCTGTGAAGATGTGCTGCCGCACTACTTAGAGGAAACACTGGTCTGGAAACCATTGCTGATGAGGTTTTGGAGGCACGCATATCCCTTTGTAATCTAGAATGGTGGTGTATGGAGGCCACTGACCAAGATCCCCTGGAAGTACCCTGGGCTTGGTGGTAGGCCCAGGGTGTCCAGAATGTCTGTTGCCTGGAGGGGGCCACTCTGGCTGCCAGGGCACAGACGAGTCTCACCTGTGCCTGCTCGTGTGGCTTCCCCTCAAATACATAGAAGCAACCTCTGATTTGAACTCTGAAGGTGATGACCAAAGTGGTGTTGAAGAGCCCGGAGCTGGGGGGCCTGTGCCAAGATGATGCTGGTACTTGAGAGTGCTGCTGGGAAGACCTTAATGATGACCGGTGCCGACTACTGTGGGATCAAGACCAGTGACAGACATTCTGTGCCTTCTGGTGCCGTAGACATGTCCCCATTCTCTGGTGCCAGGGAGAGACCTCAAGCCCTTGATGCCAGAGGGCAAGCATCCCAGGGATGAGGAGACCAATCTATTGCGGTGCAGGTCCATTGTTCGGGGACACATTAGCATGGCAGGCTTGCCCCTAGATTGAGGCATCCTGGGCAGTGCCAATGGCTTCTCCCACATTGCGGGAGCTGTGGATTTGGAGGCCTCATAGGTGTCCAGGATAGAAGTGGAGTTTATTACCTCCAGGGGACTTTAGGGTTCCTTGGGGAAATGCTCTGTGCCAGACTCGACGGTGCCTCCACAGGTGCCGGAGTCAAAGACTTGTCTTGGTGAGCGTTATGCATCGACTATGTCATGCGTAGGCTGGTGCCTGCTGGAGCCAAGCTTTATATGAGAAACATCCTCTACTTGCCTTATGGCAGTTATGCAGCACCAGGGAGGTCAAGCAGTGCCTAGACAACGGCAGTGCCTGAGGGCTGCAGTGCCAGGGGTCTTTAGCAGCCGTGTCTTTCTTCAGTGCTGTTTTGCGCACACTGCGGATCGAATGCATGCCCAGAGCTGGCTGGTAGGAAGGCATCAGTCTAAGAGCAGCTTCCATTAGGAGCTGTTGCAACCTATACTCATGGCATTTAATTTCAAAAAGGGGAATTACACAAAAATGAGGAGGTTAGTTAAACAGAAATTAAAAGGCACAGTGACTAGAGCCAAATCCCTGCAAGCTGCATGGAAACTTTTTAAAGACACCATAATAGAGGCCCAACTTAAACGTATACCCCAAATTAAAAAACATAGCAAGAGACCTAAAAGTGTGTCACCGTGGCTTAACCACCATGTAAAAGAAGCAGTGAGGGACAAAAAGGTATCTTTTAAGAAGTGGAAGTCCAATCCTAGTGAGATAAATAGAAAGGAACATAAACACTGTCAAATCAAGTGTAAAATGTAATAAGAAAAGCAAAAAGATTTTGAGGAACAGCTAGCCAAAACTCAAAAAGAAATAACAAAATGTTTTTAAGTACATTAGAAGCAGGAAGCCTGCTAAAAACCCGTGGGTCCCTAGACGATCGAACTATAAAAGGAGCAATCAAGGACGATAAAGCCATTGCGGAGAAACTAAATGATTTCTTTGCTTCAGTCTTCACGGCTGAGGACGTTGGGAGATTCCCAAATCTGCACCGTCCTTTGTGGGTGATGAATCTGAGGAACTGTCCCGGATTGAAGCATCATTAGAGGAGGTTTTGGAACAAATAGAAAAACGTAATGTTAACAAATCTCCGGGACCAGATGGCATTCATCCAAGGGTTCTAAAAGAACTCAAATGGGAAATTGCTGAACTATTATCTGTGGTTTGTAACCTATCCCTTAAATCGGCTTCCGTACCTAATGACTTTAAGGTAGCCAACTTGACACCAATATTTAAAAAGGGCTCTAGAGGCGATCCGGGCAATTACAGACCAGTAAGTCTAACTTCAGTACCGGGCAAATTAGTCGAAACAATAGTAAAGAATAAAATTGTGAAGCACGTAGAAGAACATAATTTGTTGGACAAAAGTCAACATGGTTTCTGTAAAGGGAAATCCTGTCTTACTAATCTATTAGAGTTCTTTGAAGGGTTAACAAACATGCGGACAAGGGGATCCAGTAGATATAGTATACTTAGATTTTCAGAAAGCCTTTGACAAGGTCCCTCACCAAAGGCTCTTGTGTAAATTACATGGCCATGGGATAAGAGGGAAGGTCCTTTCTTGGATTGAGAACTGGTTAAAAGACAGGAAACAAAGGGTAGGAATAAATGGTAAATTTTCAGAATGGAGAGGGGTAACTAGTGGTGTCCCCCAAGGGTCAGTCCTAGGACCAATCCTGTTCAACTTATTCATAAATGATCTGGAGAAAGGAGTAAGCAGTGAGGTGGTAAAGTTTGCAGATGATACCAAACTGTTTAGGATACTCAAGACAGAAGCAGACTGTGAGGGACTCCAAGAAGATCTCACCAAACTGAGTGATTGGGCAACAAAATGGCAAATGAAATTTAATGTGGATAAGTGTAAAGTAATGCACATCGGGAAAAATAACCCCAACTATACGTACAGTATGAAGGGGGCTAATTTGGCTACGACAAATCAGGAAAGAGATCTTGGAGTTATCGTGGACAGTTCTCTGAAAACTTCCATACAGTGTGCAGCGGCGGTCAAAAAGGCAAATAGGATGTTAGGAATTATTAAGAAAGGGATAGAAAATAAGACACAGAATATCTTACTGCCCCTGAATATAACTATGGTACGCCCACCTCTTGAATACTGTGTACAGATGTGGTCTCCTCACCTCAAAAAAGATATTTTGGCCTTGGAAAGGGTTCAGAAAAGGGCAACTAAAATGATCAGGGGTTTGGAACAGGTCCCATATGAGGAGAGGTTAAAGCGACTGGGACTTTTCAGTTTAGAAAAGAGGAGGCTGAGGGGATATGATAGAGGTATATAAAATCATGAGTGGTGTGGAGAGGGCCGATAAAGAAAAGTTATTTATTAGTTCCCTAAATAGAAGAACTAGAGGACACCAAATGAAATTAATGGGTAGCAGGTTTACAACTAATAAAAGAAAGTTCTTCTTCACACAGCGTGTAGTCAGCCTGTGGAACTCCTTGCCAGAGGAGGCTGTGAAGGCTAGGACTATAATACAGTTTAAAGAGAAGCTAGATAATTTCATGGAGGTTAGGTCCATAAAGGCTATTAGCCAGGGATAAAATGGTGTCCTTGGCCTCTGTTTGTCAGAGGCTGGAGAGGGATGGCAGGAGACAAATCGCTTGATCATTGTCTTCGGTCCACCCTCTCTGGGGCACCTGGTGCTGGCCACTGTCGGCAGACAGGATACTGGGCTAGATGGACCTTTGGTCTGACCCAGTACGGCCGTTCTTATGTTCTTATGCTCCTTCCTAGTATGGGGCTTAAATCCCTGGCAAATCTTGCACCTCTCTGCACAATGTTCTTCAAGGTACCTCAGGCAGCAGTCGTGTGGCTCACTGTTAGGCATATACTTCTTGCAAACAGCACAGGATTTAAATCCCTGGGCTTTTGGCATGCCCTGGTGCCCAGGAACGGCGAAAGGTGGCAGCAAGACCATCCACTCCTAGCTACTGCTTCACACTGAAAATTAAAAGTCTATTGAAAGTAAAATGATGAAGTACCGAATAGGTAAGGACTGGAGGCTTGCTGATGCAAGACAGCACCAAGTTCCAACACCGTCATCGATGGTAAGAAGGAACTGAGGGGACAGTCAAATTGGCAATGGTATATAAGGGCTCCTAGAGCAATGCCACTCCAGGGAGTCTCCACAGTTGACCTGACAGAAGCTGCTATGGGAAAAAGTTTTCTACACTCGTGCACACAGCACATGTCAACCTGATTGGAATAGATGTGAACAAGCACTCAAAGAACAAGTTAAGCCAACTCAATAGAAGGCAGGTAGATTAAAGATGGCATGCATATAGAAATAAGAACCACCACAGGATGTACAGCAGACATTTGAGATGGTAGTAAAGTATCATCTCTTCAAATTCCATTATCCTCTTGAAACACAACTGGATCAGATGAAAAGGAAACAATACAAGAAGACCCAATAAAAACTATGCCAAAGACAGTGTTTGTGAATACGAGACTTATTACTGACAATGACGTCATGTCATTAGAAGCTGATATACAACTGAGAACACAAAATTGATAGCATCCAGGAA
Source organism: Rafetus swinhoei (assembly GCA_019425775.1). Lineage (NCBI taxonomy): Eukaryota > Metazoa > Chordata > Testudines > Trionychidae > Rafetus > Rafetus swinhoei. The sequence goes on from CM033428.1 coordinate 335,423, forward strand.
ATACAGTGATCAGGGCTGGAACCGCTCCCCCCCCACAATCGATTAATTGGTTAAACATCACTTTGAGCCGGTTAACCGATTAAACTGTATTTTACATCCCAATTTAGGAGCTGCTCCAGGCATCACATTTGTGATGCTAAGCATCAATTACAACTGTGATAAGTATCATATAAATACTGCATGACAATCTTTACTCATATTAAAACATTTTCAAGTGTCTGCTTCACTTGGAACTCTAGCTGAGGGCACACAAAAATTAACATAAGAATGGCCAGTAGCCTGTCAGATGACAGATGGCCTATATAAAAGATCCGTAGTACTCCACAGTTCTGAGGCTGCAGGATTCCCTATAAAATATGAGTACTGTGGCAGAACTCCTGTATTACATTTCAGTGTCTCCATCGTGCGCTCCCGTGTAAGAATCCTTGTGGAGAAATCCCAGTTATCACAAGGGTTAAATTGGTTCCTTATTCCCAGTTCATAATTCAAAGACCACATATTTTAAAAGAATTCCTCAATGTAAGATTAAGTATTTTATCACTGTCACCAAAATAAATAATTTAAAAAACAATGAATAGTCTAGCACCTTAAAGACTAACAAAACATGTAGATGGTATCATGAGCTTTCGTGGGCAAAATCCACTTCCTCAGATGACATGATTGAATTTTAGATGAAATGACTGAATTTTAGAACGTGTTAGTAATTGATTAATTAAAAATAATTCAAATAAAGAACTGAGCTTTGGCTGGCTGTAAGTAACAAACCACATCTAAAGTCATCACAACTGGCAGATCCAAATAACTGTTAGCCTGTTCTGAAATAGCAGAGACATTGTACTTTGGCCCCAAGTTTTTTTCTTTATGAATAATGGTAACTCGCCTCATCAATCCTTCCCCATTTTAAAGAGTGCAACCGTGTGCACACTCGAGAGCAGGGAAAGAGGAGAAAAACAGTTTTAGAGTATAGAGATGTGGATCCTGTGCTTGAGGGAACATGGTGAGTAACATATTTGGGCTGTCTGATTGTTCTCTATGAATGGCATGTGCTAGGCCACGGGCCCTTGATCATCGCAGATGAAACAGGATTGTTTGGGTCTCAATGTGCAATACCTATGCTGCATCTATGAGCAAGCTTCCCAGACCTAGCAAACACTCATGCTACTGGAGTAAGAGCAAACATGAGAAAAACAGTTGCATCAACATTGTTGTACTGAAACTCAAGGCTATCCACCTGAGCTCAGATCTGCTTTGCCCCCCGCCTTTGTATAAAGTTAAATCATACAATAAGAGGACTGGAAGGGACCCCAAGAGATCATCGTCCAATCTGCTGTACTCATGGCAGGACTAAGTATTTTCTTCTAGACCATTCCTGATATGTGTTTATCTTAAAAAATTCCAATGATGGAGATTCCACAACCTCCCTAGACAATTTAGCCCCAACAGGAAGTTTTTTCTAATGATCTAAACCTCCCTTTTTTCAATTTTACCCCATTACTTCTTATCCTATCCTCAAAGGTTAACATCATCATTTTTTTCTCCCTGCTCCTTGTAACAGCTTCTTAGGTACTTGAAAATGTTATATCCATTCTTATACTCTCATTTTCAGGTATCTAAAAGGGTGGCACAAGGAGGAGGGAGAAAAATTGTTCTCCTTAGCCTCTGAGGATAGGACAAGAAGCAATGGGCTTAAACTGCAGCAAGGGAAGTTTAGGTTGGACATTAGGAAAAACTTTCTAACTGTCAGGGTGGTTAAATACTGGAATAAGTTGCCTAGGGAGGTTGTGGAATCTCCACCTCTGGAGATATTTAAGAGCGGGTTAGATAGACATCTATCAGGGATGGTCTAGATGGTGCTTGGTCCTGCCATGAGGGCAAGGGACTGGACTCGGTGACCTCTCAAGGTCCCTTCCAGTTCTAGTGTTCTATGATTCTTCTCTTTTCTAGACTAAAACTCATTTTTTGCATCTTGGTCATGTTTTCTAGACCTTTAATAATTTTTTTTGTTCTTCTCTGGACTTCTTCTAATTTGTCCACAGCTTTCCTGAAATGTGGTGCCCAAAACCGGACACCAGTTGAGGCCTAATGAACACTGAGCAGAGCAGAAGAATTACTTCTTGTGTCTTGCTTATGCTAATATATCCTAGAGTGAATTTCTTCCCCCATCAGCATTACACTGTTGATACATATTTAGCTTGTGATCCACTATGACTTCCATATCCCTTTCTGCAGTACTCCTTCCTAGGCAGTCATTTCTCATTTTGTGTGTATGCAACTAATTGGTTCCTTCCTACATAGAGAATTTTAATCCTATCCTCCAAAACTCTTACAGCCCCTCACAGCTTGGTACTGTCCACACACTTTTCAAGTGTACTCTCTATGCCACATATGAAGATATTGAAAGGAAGCAGACCTGGAACAGACTCCACTCATTATGCCCTTACAGTGAGACTGTGACCCATTGATAACTACTCTCTAGGGATGGTTTTCCAACTAATTTTGCACCCATCCCATAGTAACTCCATCTAGGCAGCATTCCCTAGTTTGTTCATTAGAAAGTCATATGAGACCATATCAAAAGCTTTACTAAGTCAAGATATAAATCTACCACTTCCCTCCTATCCAAAAGGCTTGTTACCCCGTCATCTATCAAGATGGGATTGACACAGTTTGTTCTTTACAAGTCCATGCTGGCTATTATCACCTTATTGTCTTCCTAAGGTTTTCAAATTTATTGTTTAGTTATTTGCTCCATTAATCTTTCTGGGGACAGCAATTAAGTTGACTGGTCTGCAATTCGTCAGGTTGTCCTCCTTTCTCTTTTTATAGATTGACATTTTATTCGCTCTTTTCCAATTACCTGGAATCTCTCCTGTCTTTCATGACTTTTCAAAGATAATCCCTAATGACTCATATTTCCTCAGTCAGCTTCTTGAGTATTCTAGAATGCATTTCACCAGGCCCTGGTGACTTAAAGACATCCAAGTTAAGTAATTTTTAACTTTTTCTTTTCCTATTTTAGTCTCTAACCCCGTCTCATTTTTCATTTGCATTTGCTATGTTAAAATCACCACCAACCTTTTTGGTGAAAACAAAAAAGTCATTAAGCGCTTCTGTTATTCCCTCTTTCCCCACATTGAGAAACAGTCCTACCCTGTGCTAGGTCTTCCACTTGCTTCTAATGTAACTGTAGAACCCTTTGTGTCTAGCTAGTTAGATCTTGTTTAGTGCCTTGCCTTTTCTAATTTTGTCCTTGTGTTGTTTATATTAATCCTTTGTCATTGACCTAGTTTCCACTTTTTATGCGATTCTTTGAGTTTTTAGATCACTGAAGATCTCCTGGTTAAGCCCATCTGGTCACTTGCCATCCTTCCTCATTAGTGGGATAGTTTGTTCTTGTGCCTATAATAATGTATCTTTGAAAATTTGCCAACTCTCTTGAACTGTTTTTTTCCTTAGACTTGCTTCCCATGGGATCTTACCTACCAACAATTTCCTTGAGTTTGTTCAAGTCTGCCTTTTTAAAATCCATTGGTTCGACCCCCCCCCATTCCTTAGAGTCATACATTTGGGAACAAAGTGACGGCTGTACTTAGAGCATGGGAGACTGTATCCTGGGAAGTAGTGACTCTGAAAAAAAATTAGGTGGTGTGGGGATCATAGTGGGTAATCCATGAACACAAGGTTCCAATGTGACATTAGCCATTGAGCTAATGTGATCCTTATATACATAAATTGGAATGTCTAGTAGAAGGGATTTTCCTTCATTATTCGGCATTGGTGCAATAGCTTCTGGAATATTGCGCCCAGTTCTGATGCCCACAATTCAAGAAAGCTATTGGTAAACTGGAGAGGGTTCACAGAAGAGCCACAAGAATGACTGAAGAATTGAAGACATGTCTAGAATGTCAATCTTTGTTTAACCAAGAGAAGGTTAAAGAGTGACTTGATTATACATTAAAAGTAACTATATGGGGAACAAAAATTTTGACAAAGGGATCTTCACTTTAACAGAGGAAGGTTTAACAATATTAAATGACTGAAAGCTTAAGTTATACAAATGCAGACTGGAGAGAAGACAAATTTTTAATAAGTGATTAATGGTAATTAACCATTAGAACAATTTACTGGGGCATGACGGACTCTCCATTCCTGACCATTTTTAAATCAACATTGGATGTTTTCTGCAAGATCTGCTCTAAAAATTATTTTGGGAAAGTTCTCTGGCCTGTGTTATGCAGGAGACCAGACTAAATCATCACAATGGTCCCTTCCTGTCTTGGAATCTATTAATTGAGCCTGACATCAATCCTGGGCAAAACAGAAAAACAGATATGAAAGTCAGTCAATATGTGATTATAATGCATGCAAGTCAACACAGTTATCAAAAAGAAATCGTCATACAAACTCAGTTTTATTTTTGATGAGATTATGTATTTAGTTGATAAAGCTAACTACATACATGTATATATTTGTATCACAAGCAAACTGATATTTACCCGTTTTTCCTGTTCTTAATCTGTCTAAAGACAAACTAGGGGTCCTACAGTCTGCGTAAGTTATAATTATCCATACATTTCTGTGAAAACATTACAAGTGGCTTTATAACAAATTGATGGAATGCTGAATATTACTTACATAGTGTACTTTTTTCTAAATTACAAAAATAGAAACAGGAGTATGATATTTGGAAACATTTAAACCAGAAATGAAACTTTGGCTCTTAGAGTGGCATATTCTCTAGCTTCATAACAGTTGCTGGTACATGTTCCTTAAGGAGACCACAAAGTAGTTGTGTCTCATGTAGCCAAGTCAAAACCAAATTCTTTACTAAATGGAACTGGGGTTGTGGTTGTCAGTTTATTGCAGAGGAATTATGCTTTGTTTTGAAGAATGACATCTATGTAAGAACAGTCATCATTACAAGAACATGTCACTTGTGGGGGAGTCTATGTATTTTGTTACTTGCAGCCAAATATTTCTTTTTTCAGAGTATTTATTATTCAAATTTATTTGAAAAGATAATGCATTAATTGCTATAAAATTCACTCAGTGAAATTTCTAACACATTACTTTTTGATTAATTTAAAAATGTGGTCATTGACTAAGAAACTGAGACCCACAAATAAGAAATTGGGACTCAGACATCAACTGCATCCTCCTCAGAGATCAACTGTTGTTCACATGGATCTGTATTTTACTATGTTTTTGAATCTGGAAAGTTTTGTGTCAGCAGAGCCGAGAGCCACTGTGGGCCCGGGGGCAAGCTAGGGAGCACTTCAGGCAGAAGGGACAGGGCTGGGAGCAGCCAATCCTCAGAGGGGACCAGAGTGCAGTGCTGCCCCCCTCCCCAGCACTGAAAGCCACATTTGTGCGCCCTGCATGGCACTATGGCTCTAATTTAGAAGGCCACAGATACTGGCCACCACCACCACTGCTGCAGTAACAGCGTCAGTGTCCAGGAGCTCAGGCCCCTTTGAAACACCAGATCCTAGTGCAACTGCCCCCTTTACTTGCCCCTCCCGTTGGCAGACCTGGTCTATGTGCACATTCGGACAAATGGTACCCCCTAGACACTGGGGAATAGGAATAGCTGCTGGTATCTCCAAGAGACCAGACCATCCTGTGTAGCCAGTTTCCTACTTCCTTTCAGAGCAATTTGCTAAGCAAGATCATGGCCCTGGATGTTCTAACAATTGCCTTCAGCCAAAGAAGCTCTTAGACAGCTCCTGTGAAGGCAGACAGCTCAGAGATGAGGCACTCACTACGATCCACCTACCTGGAATACAACAGGCAAAGCAGAAAGGTGATGCTGTCGCCACCATCATCTCCCAGACCATGACCCTGGGACTCTTCATGGCAACATACAGGATGACCCACATCCTTTTGTAAAAATGGGCCAGGGGACTGTAGATGTTGAACATGGGGGCCAGAAGAGAGGACAGAGGAGAAAAGAAAATGAGACAGTCACCCAGTCTAAAGGCAATATGGGAGAGCAGCAGCTACCTGGCCTGAGGGGACGAAAGGGATGTGTGGAAGCAGCCACTTAGTGTGATTAGATCAGGGAGGACATGGGGAAGGCGGTGACAGGATGGAGCCAAAGGCAGCAGGATGAACTTTGTGGTCACAAGCACTGCCCCTAGCCCAGCTTGTCATGATGCGTCTCTGCAGCTATACAGCCAGTAACAGCTCCACCCTGCAAGCCACTGCCCTGTGCAGTTGTGGCCTTGCATCCACTTAGGCCCATTGCAGGGGTTGACCCTCCCCCTCCTGCCAGGGGGAGGCAACTCATCCTGCCTTACCATATCTCTTCAGCTGTAAGGTAAGGAGTCACGGCCCAGACTGCATCTGGGCTATGACTGGTCTCTCAGCTCCCCCTTCAGCTGGGATCTGGGCCAGCTGGCACACCCAGCCCAAACCTGACATAGGCAGCACGGCATTCTGGTGTCCTGATCGTGAGCTCAGCTGGTGCCATGAGGCACTGCCCCCATGCACACCCCTCCCCCCAGATGAACTGGCACTCTGAGACATACTGCGTGTGGTTGGTTCATCATGAAGGCCGAGGTAGCTGAGACTGGCAGGAAGGGATAGGGACCAGTGGTACAGTAAATGACTTTTATTTTAAAAAGTGAACATATTAACAGGCCTGCAGGTGGCACTACAGTACAGCTGGGCACAAGGTAGATACATTTTCCCATGGACCCGGACAATGAAATCATCGTTTCAATGCTGACATTTAGTTAATTCTAGATACAGTTCTACCAAGATGAATTTATTGAAAATATTTCTGGACAACGCCAATACTGAAAATTAATTTTCCTTCAGTTTTGGGAAATGAGAAATGTCCCCCGAGCTACCACCAGTACTTACTATTGCCTGGAGCAGTCCGTAGAGGGGGGGGAGATGAGCAGCATCTCCATATCAGGGCAAAATACATGTCCTGTTTGATTTCTTACTTTGTGGAATCTATGTGAAGTGAGGAGTCAGTTTCTATTCACTTTCCTTTGGCTGATTTTGTGCTATTTTAGGCTGATTTCTAGAAATCATTTCTTGATTTTATTGAAAGGAAGACTAAATGGAACGTGCCTTTCCTTGTAAATCCAGTAACAGTTGTGATATTTCAAAAATACTAAAAATATCTACTTTCATGAAATATTAACTGTTTCACTACAAACCTAGTTTTTCACTAAATACACAATTCTCCTACTCCTGGAGCCTCCTGGGAAAAGCAGTGGGTTCTCCCTGTATATCTGTATTCTACAGTGTATAGAGAAATGTCTACAAGAAGGGGAGTGTGAAGAACAGCTTTATCCCTTTTCTTTGTCCTGTATCACACTAGGGAGGATTAATGTATCTGTGTTTCTGGTTGGACTCCTGTTGATCACACTCATTCAGTAGCTTATCTATGTAGGCCTGCAGCAGGATACACCACCTCTAGCACATTCCTTATTTCTTGAAGACTAACTAGGCATGAGGAAAAAATGTCCACACTCTTATACCACTTCTAATCATAATATGGAGGAACACCACATGGTTTCCAGGCAATTCCAATTTGCAAAAGGCCACAGGAAAGGGTAACGGCACCTTTCATTAGAATAAGGAATTCTGCATGTAGCAGTGCAATCTTCCATCAGACCTTCAATATTGAGGCAGTGTAGAAAACAGTGGCTGAAGAATGTATGTAATACTGACCACACCAGCTCTTAGTGAGAGGCCTCTGCTCCTGCAGAGGCAGTCATGTGCAGTCCCTGTATGTACTGTGAGAAAAGGCTTACTTCACAGGGGAGGTTAGAATTAGCATCTCCTAAGACCTAGCCAATTTGGATTCATGAGCCTTCAGTGTGCCAACAGCATCTTTTACTGCATGGTAGATAATGTTCTTCACCTGTAAGTAACAGAAAAAAAATCAATACAAATTTTTAAACCTGGCATAATGAGTAGCATCTCCATCTTAACAAGAAGTTTAAGACCAGGAGGAATCACTAATTCATCCAGTCTGACCTGTATATTACAGACCACCAATCTAATACAGTGTCCACACCCTACTGACTCCTACTGCTCAATAAACACCTATTTATTAGACTTTGGGGCTCAATATATAATAGATGTAAAATGCTTACATGAAGATTATCATGAGAGTCACACCAAAATGGTCAACTTATTAAATAATACTATCACTGCTTCTTGAATTTCAAACAGCATGGTTAGATAAATGTCAAAATGAGACTCCATTAAAAGTGCAATATTAAACAACTGCACTACTATGTTATTTATCCATTTTACGGCAACCATAATTATTGGCTATTATCTTTTTAGATTTTAAGCTCCTCCTAGCAAGGCCAATAGATCAGGCAAAACATTAAGTCTTTCATATTAAACTCTTGCCAAAATGGGTTGTATGTGATGAGCAAATTATTTATAGACTAAGATCAGAATGGACTATTAAATCATCTAGTCTGACTTGTATATCACAGACCCACCTAGCCCAGTATCTTGTCTTCAGACAGTGGCCAATGCCAGGTGCCCCAGAAGGAATGAACAGAACAGGTAAGCATTAAGTGATCCAACTCCTGTTGCCCACTCCGCACCATGAGAGAGACTAGAAGCATCAGCCCTGCCCATCAATGTTTCCTCTAATTTTGTTATGTGCACCAAGCCATGTGTGGATGTGCACCACCAGCAGAAACACATGCTGCCAGCTGTTGATGCTCTGCTAATCAGGTGGGTGGCACCAGAATATCTCCTGGGTGGCCACCCAAGTGCTCAGCTTACAGGGAACCTGCTGCCTGTCCTGGCTAATAGCCACTGATGGACCGATCCTCTGAGAATGTGTCAATTTTTTTTTTGTGAACCCTGTTAAAGTCTTAGCCTTCACAACATCCAGTCTTGATTCAAACATATGAACAGATGGAGATTCCCCTGCTGTCCTTGGTAGTTTATTCCAGTGGTTAAATCACCTTCGCTTTTAAATTCAAATTAGAAATTAGACTCAAATTTTTGTCAAAGTTCAGCTTCCAGTCACTGTTCCTTGTTATGCATTTTTCCAATAGATTAAAGAGATTTTAGCACTCTGTTTCCCTCCTGTATAGTCGATCAAGTCACCGCTCAGTCTTCTTTTTGATAAACGGAGTTCATTCAGTCTCTCATAGTAAGGCATTTTCTCTAGCCCTCAAATAATGTTTGTGGTTCTATTGTGCACCCTAATTTTTCAATATCTTTTAAAAAATGCAGGTCAAAGAATAGGATGCAGTATTCCAGTATGGTTCTGAGCAATGCTATATTCAGAGCAAAAAGTCACCCCTTAGTCCTACTCAACAACTTCTTATAGATCCAAGGATTTCATTAGCCTTCTTTGCCACAGCATCACTTTAGGAGCTCACACGATAATATATTTGTTCTACCGTCATGCCTAGATGTTCTAGTTGAGTTGCTTGTCCACCATGACTCCTAGCTCCTTTTCAGAGTCACTGCTTTATAGGATACAGTCTGCTCCCCACCAATTCAGTATGTGGTGCCTTCACTTGTTCTCAGATGTATTACTTGGTGCTTGGTTGCATTAAAATGCATTCTAACAGAATGGGCCCTCTTTACCAAGTGATAAAAATGTAAGACTAGCCATACTGGGAGGGACCAAAGGTCCATCTCACCCAGTATCCTGTCTCCTGACAGTGGCCAATGCCAAGTACTTCAGAGGGAATCAACAGCAAAGGGAACCAAGTGATCCAATCATTCTGCATGACTACCCTGGTCACCATAATTTACTATCCCTCTAATCTACCTATCCTCCACAAGTGTTTTCCATCAGCAGGGATTTGGGGTTTAGTTCCAGATTGATGAGAAAGTGTTGAATAGCTTGGGACCTAGCTCATGGCACCCCAATAGAACACCTCCATTTGATGATGACTTCCACTGACAACTACTTTTTGAGATTTGTCAGATAGTTTCAAGGTTTTAATCCATTTAAGATGTGCTTTATGGATATTGTGTAGTGCTAGTTTTAGTAATTAGGACATGCAGTATTAAGTCACACAAAAGTAAGTCACAAAAGTAAGTATTTTACATCTACAGTTTCCTCCTTCATCCACCAAGCTTGTAATAATCAAAAAATGAAACTGGGTTTGTTTGATAAAACCTATTCCCATAAAAACATGTTGACTAGCATAATATTCTCATCCTTTAATTCTTTCCTAACTGATTCTTATATTAGTTTCTCCATCATTTGTCAGGGACTAATGTGACTTATCATCACTCTTCCGGTCTTCTGAAATTTTCCTTTTATGCCAGAATTTATTAAAATTATCACTGGTATGCAACTAATCGATCTGAGCCAACTCATGGATGACTTTTCTGTGCAAGTCATTCAGGCCTACTAATGGTTTGGAAAGTATATCATCCTTGTATGACAAGATTTAATCATCCTACTTCTTTTAAAAAATGGAACAAATTTTTATTGAACATGTCTGACTTGTCTGTGTCATTAACAATTTACCATGTCCATCTAATACTCTTTCTATATAATTTCTAGAGTTTCTTATGTTCCTAATATACTTAGACTCTCATTTCCTTACCAATTTTCTACCCTACTTTATACTGATTATTTCCTCTCCCCGCGCCCCCCCAATTTCTAATATATTGATTTTTATTTCTAATTCCAGGATTCACTTTACCAGTAAAATAGGTATATTATGCAACTCAGTTTAAATACATTTTAATACACATTTTAAAAATGCAAAGTAAATAAATATCAGCATAAGGATAGAAGAGCAACAAGGAACTACAATTTCACGCAGTGATTTCTTTATACAACTCTATACACTTTATCAGTACTTTTCAACCTGGGGGAATGAGGAGGTTGTGATTTATTTTATAATTATAAATTACTTGTGATGAAACAAAGCTAAAAAACCTTTTTTGCAGCAATGCTTAGGAGATTTAAATAGATGGCGTGCCTTCTACCATTTCCCTTCATCAGAGTTTAATCATTTATGAGCCAAGCAATATGATCCATCATGTAAAAAAGTGTGAGAGCTATCCCTGGAAAGTAACTCAAGGTTAGTGCTAGTCCTTCACTTAGGAAGCTAAATCTCAGGGTGTAGGTTTTTGCCAAAAATAGGGACTGTGTCTATACAATTAAAAGCTCCAAGCTTGTGAAGTATTCATTTTCCTTAATTCATTAGCCATATGCAAGTTCACAAGTGCTTCAAAACTTCCAAGGCATAGGATTTACCCAGAGATGGTTTCCCTAAAATGGACTCATAGTTACCTGCAGTTTATCCTCATGGTTTGTGTGAGTGTTAGATAGGTGCCTGAATTCCTGGGTCAGGCGGAAGCAGTGCTTTACATGTTCTGGAGATACAAAATCTTCTGCCACTTTAATACAACTGTACAGATTATGAACCTGAAAAAAGTAGTAGTATTAGATATTACACATACCAAAGACTGAATGATCCAAGACAGAATAAATGCAAATGAATTCCATGTACAATGGGTTCTTGTACAAATATCTACCAGAAAGAGACTAAAACACTCCCATTTCCTGCATGATGATTCACAAAACTGTACCTTAAGTTAGAGACTCAAAAACTCTATTGGATTTCCCATCTCTCCACAGTACAGTCTCTAGTACAGTCTACCAGTTCACATACTACCTTCCTAAAAACATCAAGCTTATATAATGCAGTTTGAGAAACCCTGGTCTAGCATGTTAGCTATCACAGATTTAGATGTTCAAAATGATGGAGCTTCCATTAGTTCCTTTGGAGTCTCTTCAGTGGCCTCAGGAGACCTCCTGATTGGCCTGGGACAGGGGAGCGGCAGGGCATCCGCGGGCCAGATCAGCCCACTTGGTGGGCCAGATCTGGCCCCTGGAGGCCCTTTTGTCCACCCGTTCTTATCAATAATCTAGGGAAATATAACCTAGATGGGGCTAATGGAAGGTGAGTGCATAACTGGCTGGATAACAGTTCTCAGAGAGTAGTTATTAATGATTCACAGTCATGCTGGAAGGGCATAACAAATGAGGTTCCGCAGGGGTCTGTTTTGGGACCGGTTCTGTTCAATATCTTCATCAACAATTATATATTGGCATAGAGAGTATGCTTATTACGTTTGCAGATGATACCAAGTTGGAAGGGGCTGCAAGTGCTTTAGAGGATAGGGTTATAATTCAAAAAGATCTGGACAAACTGGAGAAATGGTCTGTGGTAAATCAGATGAAGTTTAATAAGGACAAATGCAAAGTACTCCACTTAAGAAGGAACAATCAGTTTCATGCTTACAGAATGGTAGGCAATTGTCTAGGAAGGAGCACTGCTGAAAGGGATCTAGGGGTCATAGTGGACCACAAGCTAAATATGAGTCAACAGTGTGACACTGCAGCAAAAAAAGCTAACATGATTCTGGGATGCATCAACAGGAGTGTTGTGAGCAAGACACAAGTAGTAATACTTCTGCTCTACTCTGCATTGATTAGGCCTCAGTTGAAGTATTGTGTCCAGTTCTGGGCACCATATTTCAAGAAAGATGTGGAGAAATTGGAGAAGGTCCAGAGAAGAGCAATAAAAATGATTAAAGTTCTACAAAACTTGACCTATGAGGGAAGACTGCAAAATTGGGTTTGTTTAGTTTAGAAAAGAGACGACAGAGGGGACATGATAGCAGCTTTCAAGTATCTAAAAGGGTGTTAAAAGGAGGAGGAAGAAAAATTGTTCTCCTTGGTCTCTGATGATAGGACAAGAAGCAATGGGCTTAAACTGCAGCAAGGGAGGTTTAGGTTGGACATTAGGAAAAACTTCCTAACTGTTAGGGTGGTTAAACACTGGAATAAATTGCCTAAGGAGGTTGTGGAATCTCCATCACTGGAGATATTTCAGAGCAGGCTGGATAGACACCTACCAGGGATGATCTATACGGTGTCTGGTGTTGCCATGAGGGCAGGGAACTGGAGCTGATGACCTCTCGCGATGCCTTCCAGTTCTATTATTCTATGATTCTATGCTTTAGCACTCTTTAATAAGTCCTGTAGAACTGTACTATTACAACTGCAGAGTTCTTCTGGGAGCCAAATTATAAGTCCAAAGAACTAGTTTTATAGTGTTCCAAATTCACTTGCTGTCATCTTGATGGCCTGTAAAGCATGACATTTACCTGGTGAGGGGCACCCGCAGGAATAAACACAGCATCTCCGAGGAACTGCACTATTGCCCAGCCTTGTACTCCATACTCCTCATAAAGACGCTACGTAGGGTCTGGTCCAGGTACCAACTTTGGTCATGAATTGGATCATGATCTGGTGGATTTTCTTGGCCTTGTTCTTCTCCAACCTAATACAAAGATACAAAAACATTTGTACAAAGATTTTGCAATTTGGTGGTAATACGTCTCAAAGTACTCTGCAAGAACATACTGAGAACATACAGGATCTTAAGCTACTTCAATATGAGACACTACCAGCTCAGACCATAAACACTTTTAAGGTCAAGGTATCTGTATTAGTAATAGAATAGAATATATGGAGATATATACCTCTCTCATAGAACTGGAAGGGACCTTGAGAGGTCAATGAGTCCAGTCCTCTGCCCTCATGGGAGGACCAAGTACCATCCCTGACAGATTTGCCCCAGATCCCTAAATGGCTCCCTCAAGGACTGAACTCAAAACCCTGGGTTTAGGAAGCCAATGCTCAAACCACTGAGCTATCCTTCCCCCCCTCCCCCATCCATATCCACTCCTGAGGTCTTAGCCTATGGTGAAAGTTTATGCTTCCTCCATACTTGGGCATAAACTCATTCCCAGTTTTCTCAAATTGTGACATGGTGCCCATACAGATTTACTAATACAAATCATATCCAGGCAGCAGCATAGTAGTTTGTCAGTGAATATATGACCAGCTATACATGTCATTCTCAAACCACATTCACTGAAGAGAGAAACATTTGGGATTTCTGTAGGCGCATTTATATTTCTGCTCATGAGCATCAACTGCAGCAGATTCAACTTAAATCTCAACACCTACACTGTGAAACTTTCCTGGACCCTATTAGGGCATATGCTCCTTCAACTGCTCTCTTACCTTTCGGAGAAGTTCCCGGATCTTCTCAGCATCCTTGGCAGCATAGATGTGCCACAATGCTCCAGGCTTCTCTTTCCCTTCGTGAATTCGCTGCTTTGTCACATCATCAGCATCTCCCTCATCAATTGTTTTCAGTACTTCTAAAAGGAGAGTCCACACAAAAGCTGAACAAGGTTGCATGAATTTACAGCTCCTAAATTTAACATGCAAAAGTAGGAATAACAAACTTTGATTGTATGCCAGTCAATAGCTAACTGGAAGGAAGAAAGATAACTCAAGTCATAAGAAATCTCTAGTTTGAGACTAAAATATCCTTTGTGTCCCCCCCCCCCACAAGATTTATATCACCACCATTATTTTCATAGTAATATCCTTGAAAAAGCATTAATGACTAGTGACTTCTATCTCTGCCTCTGAATGTCTACTGAGACACAGCTCAAATAATCGAGGCAGTTGTTATAGCTGACAAAGACTTCAAGGCCTTTTGAATAATCTGTGAAAGGCTTCCTTCCAAATCCCAAAATGTCCAAAGACTATTATCTAAAACATTACCATCATCATGGGCTCCTTCCCCAATAGGGATGCCAACATACACCATGACATTAACAGCATCGGACACATCCAAGTGGAGATTTGTTGTACCAACTCGTCTGTCTTCTGCAGTTATTAACCCTATGAAGAAAAGGGAGTAAAAAGACAAATATTGTAAAACAACCAAGATCCAATTCTTACAAAAACATCTTTGATTTGGAAGGGTAAGAATGCTTCCCACATGAAAAAAAAAATCAAATTTATTAAAGCTAGTTAAAAGTTTAGTTCAAAAACATCATATTAGAAATTTAGTCTGTCCCTGTTTATAAGAGGGATAATTAACTCTTTAAAGATAAAAGTTTGAATTTGTGCCATGCAACTTTGCATATGTACAAGTCATTTGTCCCCACCTGTAGCTAGGAGATTTGCTTCCGCAGTGCTCATAGCAAAAATTCTCCCCCCCACGCTGCTTTATTGGTACTTGCATTTCCATTCCCCTTTTCATCTCTTCTTCCCTTCTTTGTGCCCTAATCTTCCTCTTTGTAGTTTCCCCTTCTTTTTTCTTTATCCTCATTCAGGAAATCCCTCCCTCCCCCAAAAAATATCCAAAAATATAAAAAAAGAAAAATTAAATGGAGCCAATGCAGATCATCATGGTGTTACTCTGCTTGTTTATCTTCTCCACACTACTGTGTCTTCTATTTAAACTGTAAACTCTGAGAAAGGATTTTCTTAGGGCATCTTCATGTACTGCTCAGCTGCACTACTGTAGCGCTTTAGTGAAGATGCTATTACGTCTATAGGACAGCTTTTCCTGGGGTAATTAATCCATGTCCATGACAGACAGTAGCTATGACAGCAGGAGAAGCTCTCCAGTTGACACAGTGCTGTCTACACGGTGATTAGGCTGGTATAACCATGCCCTATCAGAGAATGACAGAAGCCCAGACCACTGAGTTTAGAATCCCCAGCCCAGCCCCAGATGTATCTAACTTCTCATCTATAGGGTCATATTAAAACCAAAAGAATATATGAAAATGAACACTTGAAACATTTATTTATTAACAATTAAGTCATTATACCAATAGCATGTATGTTAAAATGCAGTTTTAATTTTGAGTTTTATGGCTTTGTTGTGTGCAAACTTGTTTATAATTGAAGAAACATTTAATTTACATGCAACATCACTGTTAATGTTAGGCACTGTGAGCCATTCAAATGCTCTTGTCCCATTGTAGAATTATGATAGTTCTTTACTTGTTTTAACACATTGAATGTGCATTCACCCGAAGCCACAGATACAGGGAGACTGACAAAAATATGTAATGTAATTGTGATATTAGGAAATACAGTTGACAGGCCAAGATCGAATATTTCTTGAAGTAGTTCTTTTGGCTTGCAGTCTGATTTAAAGTTGGTGGAATATATACATTTCAGGAAGACAATCTGGTCACAGAGAACTCTTGAAATTTCGTTGTTGTACCTTAGTTCAAACTGTTCAGCCGCTGAATATAGATCTTCATCACTTAGTTCTCTGAACTCCCAAAGGAAACCAAAAAAGGGTACAAAAATTTGTTGCAGTAACTCAAATAGACATGTAAGACCAGATTTGATGGAGTTAATAAACAAACAAACAAAAAACATTGACTCAATAGTGCCTTTCTGCATCAGATTGAGATGTTAAGCTGCGATTGGTGGAAAACTCAAGATGAAATGTCAATACCCTGTGCTACTGATTTGGATTCAGAAAGGGATTGCATCCCACTGATCACAAATCCTTTGAATATCTTTAACAAATCATTCAGTGTTATCCCTCTCAACATCTAATGTGGCACTGCATGCTTCAATTATATGATTTAGTTTCGTGGATCATTTTTAGCAGTTTCATCCACATGGATGACATTTAAATGCATGCAAATTTGTATGTATACTTCTAAATTGACTTAAGCTCAGTTCAAGCCTGTACTGTGAGTGTAAGAGATTCAAGCTTATTTAAAGCCTCTCTCACAGAGTCCAAATGCTGTGCAACTGCTGTTTAATGCCATCAATTCATGGTGACCATCTCATTGTCGACATGCCATAAAGGGAAACAAGCAGATGATGTGATGGCTTCCATGCATGATTCAGCACAATCAACGTTGACAAGATTTAGTGTGTGGTTGCCACTACTGGAGAAAATATAGTTTGGATTTTCCTCAAGAAGGACTGCTTGTACTCCATTGTACTTACCTGCAATATTGAGTCCATTGTCATAGGTTTGGCCAATGCAGACTTGAAAAGTTTATTATCACAAAAAAAGCCTTTAAAAGTGAAATCTAAAACTGAATGAAGAGGTAGTATAGTAAGATGAAGGTCTAAAACATAAGCCAATGCAGCACAGGCCTGGTCTGAGGCCTAGCTAACAATGGACAAAACATGGCTAATATAAAGCAAAGCTAAGCTGTGAGCAAGAGGCAGGCCCCAGCTCACAGAACTTGGACAAACAAGGCTGAGCATGCAAAACCATAATTGGTAATAGACCCAGGTGCAGAACAATAATTGCTACTGGTCATAAGTAGAAAGCACATGATATCACTAGCTCATTAAAAAAAGACCTTGGTACCCACTCCTCACAGATGCAGACTCAGATTCAGGACAGCATGATGGATAGAGATTATCTAATCAAACCATGAGGTACAGGGTGATGAGTGGTATCTAAGTAGCATCAGAGGGTGGCAATCTGACAACGTCAGCAGTGAGGTGTGACTTCTTGTACCTGTATATAAGGTGGTGTCTGGGGGAGGGGGAGGAGGAGGCAGCCTTTGAATGACCTAGGGGACAGTGGGACCTCCCACTGATTGAGTCATTCCATTGTGGCAAGTACATATGCATAGTGGTTCAGTAGAGTCTACTGACAACTATTACTGTACTTCGCTATACAATAAACCTGGCCTGGCACCTTCAATCCTTATCTGGTTTGTGGTCCTTGAGGGCTCTCTTGGGATCTGCTGTGGAGACTGAGTGCACAAGCTGACACTGCACATATCACTGAGCACACACACAAGCAGCTTCTGGTTATCATCATCAATGGAGCCAGAGACCTGTGAGGACACCTCAGCAGTAAATCCCGACTCCCTTCCCTAAAGAACTACAGGTAGCTTACAGCTGAGCCGGATATAGTTATTGTATACGAAGATACATAAGAAAAAACAGGAATATGAAAATTTCCTATGCAGAGATAAATATCTAATTTAAAGGTTAAACTCACCCTCAGACCATACAAAATCACTTTACAGTAACAAAATTAATTAGGACTTTTCAAAACTTCTAAACTATGCAAACACTGTAAACAGCACTTCATAATATAGAATCACTAATCACAGAAACTACTCGTCACGCAGATGAAAACTCGGATGTATCAAAAAAACTGTCGAAGGCCCGAGGTCCCTCAATGATTTAAATCAGTTTTTTGCAGGTGTATATATAGCTTCTTTTGTTGTCTCTGTTATAACTGCAAGATGTATAATAAATGGAAATGACTTGGTAGAAAAATGTCAAAATTTGAGGCCCCTTTGTCTCCTGAGGCCCGGGCCAAATGGCCCTCCTGCCCCCCCCGATAGGGCCTGGGTATAACTATGTTGCTCAGATTTATGGATGCTTCATACTCCCTAGCCATATAGTTATAACCAGGGCTCGACAAATACGCTTATCTACTCGACGTGGCAAGTAGATTTCAGCCGGTCACCCCGTTCACCAGCGGTCTGCGCATGCGCGGTGCAGGTCTCCCGCATGCGCGGTGCGGGGCTGGTGAGTGGTTTTCACCGTGATCATCGAGCCCTGGTTATAACAATAGTATAGATCTTGCCTTACTCTGTACAGCAGCTAGTCTAGTGAGGCATTAATGCTAGCTAAAGACAGGAGGCTAACAGACTAGAGTTGCCAGATGGTTTCAACAAAAATACCAGACACACTTGACATTACATCACAATCTACATTACATCTTATTTAGAAAATACCGGACATTTCTATTTTCTCAATTTGTTTTCCGAACAGAAAGCTCAAATACTGGTCTGTCCGGTTCAAAACCGAACACCTGGCAACCGTATAACAGACATCTTTTCTCAGTGGATTTTAAAACTGGAAGGGGTACATGAGCTTCTCCAAAAAATATTTCTAGTTATAATTAGACAAGTGCATTTAACTACAAAGGCTCAACGAGCTGCAGCAATTTAAAGTAAATATAATGCTGCCTATGAAACAAGGCTTCGGAAAATATAACAAGATACAATTTACATAGTATGATAGAAGAAGGTAATATGGAACTAGAATTCATAGTACTCAGAACTTGCCAAAGCCGAACTGTAGTTCTCCAGCAAAGAAGAAAATTTTCAGGCTTCCAGCCTCACCTACTGGTACACCAGGCATTAGAACATTTGCCTGGGCTGACTTCTACAGTCATCTAATATTGTGATTTTAAGAGTCAGAAGAAAGAAACCATATTGTACATCAAACGTGACCAACAAAAAATCAATTTTGAAAATAAATCTATAATAGGGAACATATTTTAAAGGCTGAACTATTTTATATTGGGCAGAAGCAAATCTGGAAGATCTAAATTAATTATTTTCTACTTAGAAAGACCAAGGCCAACATTTTCAAAACTGAGTGTCTGTAGTTAGGCACTAAATATTGATTTCAAAGCCTAAATACAAGTGACTGATTTTCAAGGAATGCTGTGCATGCATCAATCCCACTGATGTGAACAGGAACTACAACTGCTCAGCACCTTTTAAATTCAGGGCATTTTATTCAGATGTCTTTTTACAGTTGAACTATTGTCAGGATTTTCAAATCTATATGTCTAAAATCTTTAGATATGAAGGCCATGCCAACTCAGGACCAGAAAAAGGGGATTTTCTTTCCAGAAATAGGATTTATTTTTACGTTATGCATTAAAATTCAACGGTGATAGCCATGTATTTATAGAATTGAAATACATCTCAAGTTTTTTTCCTGCTTTAAACTGTAAAGAAAGCATATGTATGTTGTGGTGTTGGAGCCGTTTTGGTACCTGGATAGTAGAGAGTCAAGGAGAGTGAGGTAGTATCTTTTATTGGATCAAGTTCTATTGGCAAAAGACACAAGCTTCTGAGCTAACACAGAACAATTGTCAAGTATGTGTGTGAACACAAAAAGAATTTTAATAAGCATTTTCTGAATTCATGCTACCGTCATAGTGAGTTCATGGTGAATAATTAGTCGTTTGTTATTTTGCTGGGGCCCATAATTAGGCTGAGGAAACAGCAAGTACTCATTTATTGGGAAACTACATTTGGTTGTTTTTTCACTTTTTCATTTTTAAAAAAATGACACACCAAAAAAGTATAATTTGCTCTCTACTAACACCTTTGTATCCATATAGCATAGAACACAGAAGCTTTTATTGTTAAAAGTTAAACTGCAATTTAAAGAGAGTGCTACAAACTCATATTCTAAGAGAGGAAAAAGATATTATTTGGTAAAAAGATATTATTATTAGCACTGTGTTTTAAATAAATGTGTCCATCCCCTTTCATTCCCCATCCACCTAAGTTAAAAGAGACAACAATAATAATGAAGGTCAGACAAAATAAGTTATCCTTTACTGCTAATCAATTTGCTTTTTGTTGCACTGTATCTTTCATCTGTATGTTACCTGATTAGACTAAACTCTTTGAGGAAGGGGCCCTGATTTCTTAATGTTTACACATCTTCTGGAACACTTAGTGTTATATAAGCAAACAAAAATATGACCTACAAATTGAAGATGTTAAATATTGGTTAATTGAATAGTCAATTAACTTAATGAATTCTTATCAGTTACTCAACTATTCTATAGTCCCCAGGTGTGGGGCCAGCAGCCAGTGCGCTCCAGCCCCACCCCTGAGGAGCCCCATGCCACTCTGTGCTGCTGCCTCTGTATCAGAGGTAGCAGCGTGGGGTGCCAGGTGGGAGCTGGTCCGCAAGGGGAGCCAGTTTAAAAACCAGCTGCCCTCACAGACCAGCTGCCTGTCATCCCGCACTGCTGTCCAGGGGGAGGACTGAGCTCCTGGACCCGGCACAAGTCAGAACTGAGCCAGGCTGCCTGCCCACCTGTCTCCTAATACACTTTAAACGCAGAGCTGCAGCAGGGTTAGGTCCTGGATCCAGTGCGAGCCAGGACTGAGCAGACTGCTGGCTAGACTGCTAAAAGATGTACTGGCAGGGTGGGGTGAGGTGGGGAAAGGAGAAAAATGCGTGTAGTCTAAAGCATTAACCTGTACGCTTTTGCTCATCAACTACTCTATTATCCCCACTACCGATCATGTTAATTCCACTGTTTGAGTAACACCAAGCATCATAAACAATGATTGGAAAGAACAGTGTATAGGTTTCAGAAAACATCCAATCCTGATTAAAAGCCTTCAAATGATTGAGAAACTACTGTATCCCTAGGCCTATTGTTCCTTTTGATGGTTAGTAACCCTGACTTAGGGATGTTCAAATGCATTTATTCAAGTAAACATGTAACGGCTGAAAATTTCAGCAGTTATACTTGGTGGGGGCACTCCCACCAGTCTCCCTCCCCCTGTGCAGCGGTGGAGCATGGGGACAAAGAGTACTATGGATAGGCTCATTGGTTAATCATGTACATTGTTACATGGTCACATCCCTACTCTGACTATGAAAGAACCCAACACCTTCTTTAACTTACAAAGTTAAACTTTTAGCAAAACCTTTGCAGTTTACTTTTGGAGTTATGCCTGTATTTTCCTTCCACATGTCTACTTTGTGAGGATGGGGGTATGTGCTAAGTTTGAAGAACCAGCTTTAGTTTTGCAGGCAGATAAAATAATGCTTTTTTAAAAAGTGACTTTTTTATAAAAAAGTTCAAAATCAGATTGTATTTACATGTTTCTAGTTATTTCCTCTCACTTTATAATACTAAATTGCTAAAGTGAAGGTTTTGTATTTGTTAGCAAGATTTCAGATAGCAAAGTGTGTTTTTTTTTTTTAACTCGTCAGAAGTTTCACATGTATGCTAAAACAAATCCAGAGCCTCATTAGCATTCTTACTGTGGTAACAGTAACATTCGTCCTGTGTAATAAGTCACCAGTCCCACATGGTATTCACTTGAGTTCTGAAGGATATACTTCTGATATACTGAACTTGCATAAGCAAAGAGAAAGTTCTTTCATTAAACTACATTTCTCCATCACTGTTTGTAGGCTGAAGTGGGACTTAGGCTTCTAAATCACATAGATGGCTTTAAAAAGTCCACCTTTTTCTGTCTAAATATCAGGAGTATAATTTCATGCTAATTTTAAACATTTTGGATACTAAAAAAGTTTTAAACAATTTATTTAATGTATTGAAGGCCTAAATAACTTTTCATTATTAACAGTGAAGATGTTGTTTTGGGGAGATGATTTTATACCATTAAGAAAAAAAGTTTGATAAATACACAGTTCTAGACCCTGATATTGGAAACACTTACAAGCTTAATTTTAAGCATATATGTATTTCTATTTAAAATCAATGAGACTATTCCCTGTAAGTAAAGGCATTTGTAGGGAGTTGCCCAATACTGAAGTTATCAGATCCTCCCAGTGCATTAAGCAGTCTTTGAATATAAAGCTATATATTATTTTTGTGAATATTAATAGTAATTATTTTTGTAATGCTACATTTAATGCACATTTTTAAAGAGCAAAAAATATATATGGCATCTTATGGAGAAAGAAAATAAATTAAAAGGCACAAGTGTCTTATTTGACCAACACGATGATATAAGCTAATGCATAGCAGGATACTTCAATGCAGGAGGAAGCTTCTGTCTGTTCCAGTTGTTCACTGGCAACAGATCAAAAGATAAAGACAATGGGGTAAAGAATAGTCAAAAAGGGCCATCTCCAGACCTTTTCACACATACCATATGCGTTGTACATTTTGGGACCCAGATCAGGCCGTACAAAGTAACTTGGCAGTCTAGAGGCCAAATTCAGTCTACCATCCCTCTTGGTATACTCCGGGAGAGGGAGGTTCTCCATCAAATCCTCAAACCTAAAGGGGAACATCAGAGAGTATAGGTACAGGGCAAAAGCACCAATAGAACTATATTTCTGAATAAGCAAGTTTACCACAGGATCCTGTAGGCACTGCTGTTCAGATCATTTACCTCGTAGGCATCATGTCTCTGAAATCCTCCCCTGGTGGCCAGTCCTTTAGTTTCAGTACCATTGGTTGCCCATCATCTGACCTCAGACGCTCTGCAAGAGACAAATTTTACTCAGCATGTTACATCATTCTTTTCCACTGCCCTTGGTCTTATTTATTTAGATTGTAAACTTTCAGGCAGAGGCTTGTATATTGCCCAGCATACGTTGGACTTTGACCTCAGTTTAGGTTCTTAGGCACTACTAAAATACACAAACAAAAACAAAAAAAAAGGAGGGGGAGAAACACCATACCTCCAAGCAGAGGCTGAGGAACCCCTCTAATCTGCTAACTCTCACCCTGCAGGGCTTTTCTGGGCCTGAAAGGTGGTGTTTTCTTAATCATTCAGCCTTATTCTCACTTCTGCTGAGTTCAAAGAGTTTTACTATTGACTTCAACAGTAGCAGATTTAAATCCACATTAAGTGACTTTGAAAATCCCACCCTATATCACTTTTGCCAACGTGGACTGCTTCCATGCCACCTCAC
Organism: Rafetus swinhoei; assembly: GCA_019425775.1. Lineage (NCBI taxonomy): Eukaryota > Metazoa > Chordata > Testudines > Trionychidae > Rafetus > Rafetus swinhoei. The sequence goes on from CM033428.1 coordinate 358,725, forward strand.
AGTCTTTTCTGTCCAATGCAAAAAATAATGTGCTTCTTAGACAACCATATATCTGGCTGATGCTCTTATTCAAAGATCGCAACCAATATGCTTAACACCAGTGGAATGCATACCTCGCATATTCATAGAGCAGGACATTTTAGAATTCCCCAAGGATACTGAGTGAGATCTGTGATGTGAATGCATGACCATTGGCAGGCGAAAGATGTCTGAGAGCACATTTCTTCTGCCAACACGATTCCTTCTCTATAGTTTGCTGCCAACATATCGTAGTTCACCTAAAAATCATCTCTGGACCCAGATTATACTGAAAATTCCTTCCTGTTGCCAAACTTCCCACATCTGAAGGAGGTATTCTAGCAGAGACACACTGCAAACACTTGTCCTCCACCAATATGCCTTGACCACTACCTACAGAGCTCTGAAGTAACCAGTCTTAAGAATGAAATGTGGAAGACACAAAATTTTGGGAACTTATTACAAGGGAAAGCAAAAATGGAGCCAATGAGATTCTTCATCAGTGTGAAGGGTAAAACTAACTTCAACATATTTTTCCACAGAAGCAATTATAACTACACAGAAGAAAGAGATAAAGACAAATGCTTTGTGAGAGAAAGTGAAACACATCCCCCCGACCGCTAAGCAGGAAAAGTAGTGTACTGACGACCTGTGATACTGAACCACTTTGTTAGGTGCATCAATACATGCTGTGGTAAGCCCGAGTTCTGTGTCTGATAGGCCAAGAGTAGCTTGGGCTAACATTATTTTCCATCATCCTCTCGGTAGTGAGCCCTATGTAGTGTGGCATGGACTTTACAAGCAAGAGTGGCATCTGTTAGAAACAAACATCTACTGGGCAGGGGAATGTGAGGGGTGGAGACTGTGAGAGGGATGTAAGATAATGAAAATGTGGTACTCTGGCAAGCCTGCACTTACTGGAAATGATTTCAAAGCCATCCCAGAAGTCACGCACTTTCACATCTGAAATTATGGCACAATTCCTGCAGTTCACCAGATCAACATCTTGGTCTCCAAATTCCAGGCTGAAGGCCTCTGGCTTCCAGAGCTCCGACTTCAGCTTCCTATGAACTCCAGAAACCAGCACAGGCTGAGGAAAGAAAGGCACGTGCTCATTCCACAATTTGCCCAATTTATTACATATCCAGCCAAATCTCTCATTCTCAAGCACTAGGAAATTCTTGGCCACACCACAAAGGCAGGCAGACATGGGAAATCAGCTCTTGTTAACATATAAATCTAATTCTTCCACTCAAGCAAAAAAGCTATTAAGAGTCTAAGCCAGCAAATCACATTTCAGTTTCAGACAATGTGCAGCTGTTGTTGGAGGTTAGTACAGTTCCACATCCTCCCCATCCCAAATGCATCTGAGAAAGCAATGTATATTCAACTAGTTAAGTCTGTGCTTCTAACCTAATGGCATCTGCTGCTGCAATTAGGAACATTCCTCTCAGATAATCATATGGAATGCCATGAAATTCAGCTCTATTTTGTACCCTTCCTCATACTTGCAAGAACAGGGGCAGAAGAGCTTAAAGCAGCTTACAGACTATAAGTCCAATACTACTTTCGAAATACCTGCACCAGGGTCTGAAATGAGTAAACCTGCCTATTTATTTTCTCTTACCTGGCCTTGTTTCCAACACTCCCTGAAGATCTTCCAGTTGTTTTTGTTGCTGGGGTCATGAAGACACAAGAGCCTTCCATCACAGAGCCAGGAATGGGAGGTATGTGGATCCAGCACATTTAATCCCATTACCATTTCCTTCACCTCTCTCTGTGTATCAGCTAAGTTACTTGGTCGTTTTGCAGCATCAGATGTCTTCTTATTCTCCACCACAGAAGCAATTATATGATCTAGGAAGTTGGGCAGGCTGGCTTTGCTCTTGGCCCCCTAGAAAACACAAATCCACAGGACAAGTTTATTCTTACATAATTTATGTAAGGATAACATCTCTTTGGTGTAACAGCCTCTTGTCTTTCAGCCAAAGAAATTCTGTTAGCAGAAGAATCTGTGAACAAGTCAGCATAGCAGGAGTGCTATAGACTGTCCTATAGAGGTAAGGGTTGGAAAATTTGGTGACCCTAAGTTGTAAGCCTACCAATTAAGATGAGTAACACCTATGCTTCAAGCCAAACCTCAGCCCCATTTTATTATTTAAAGTTATGAAACATTCATTTTCTCCTGAACTTATTCACTAACAATTTTCATTTTTAAAACACACAAAGTATAAAACTTAGATTTCTTGCTTTTGTTGTTCCTTCTTCCCTGCACTGCTCAGCTAAGAAATCGAATGTGATCCTCATATGCACTATCTGGGAAAAACCAAGTAGGGGTAGGAAGTCAGCATTATTTCTGAATATAGCATTAGAGCAGTGTTTCTTAAACTTTTTAAGACTGGGGAACACCAAATAATTTTTTTTATGAGGAACACCAAGGATTTTTTTGTTGAGGAAAAAAAAAGTGTGTGGGGAGGGGGGAAGGGGAGGAGTTATTGAGAAAAAAAGTTGCCTGCCCCTTTAAGGGTGGCCATTTTGAACTCTGTTCTCCGCAACACACCTCCAACTGCCTCGCAGCACACCAGTGTGCCATGGAACACAGTTTAAGAAACACTGCATTAGAGAGACCATTACTTGAATACTATTATCCAGTTCTGTTGTCCAACTTCAAAGAGGACTTCGAAAATTTGGATAAAGTTTCAAAATAGAACTCAGAAAATGATGTGAGGTCTGGAAAATTTAACATCCCTCCTGGAATGTGTTTACATTAGTGTCCTGTGCCCTGCATTTCTTAGGAATGATTGTGGATTTGCAATACCAACCCTATTCTTGCCAGACTCTGTGAACTTGCAAGCAATCGTGTTATGTAACCAGGCCTGATTTCTGCTAACTTTGCTTTATACCATCATGGCCTGCTTAGTACATTAGTTCAGGCTTCATACCATGCCTCACAGCTCAGGCCCTCTTTCTACTACAATAAGCATAACTTCAGTACTAGGCAAACTGGTTAAAATATAGTAAATCAAGAATTATCAGACATATAGCTAATATAGTACACAGAGAGTCCACAGAGCTCTTGTAAACAGAAATCATGCCTCACCAATCTATTATAATTCTTTGAGGGAGTCAGCAATCCAGTCTTATAGTGTATGTCAACTTTCAGAAAGCCTTTGATAAGGTTCCTAACCAAAGATTCTTAAGCCAAGTGAGCAAGTCATGGATAAGAGGAAAGGTCCTCTCAGAGACCAATAACTGGGTAAAAGACAGGAAACAAAGGGCAGGAATAAATGTTCAATTTTCATAACTGACAGAGGCAAATAGCAGGGTTTAAAAAAATCTATAATGGGACCTATTCTGTTCAACATATTCACAAATGATGTGGAAAAGGAGGTGAACAGTGAGGTGGCAAAGACAGCAGATATACTAAACTATCCAAGATAGCGAGGTCCAAAGTAGGGATGTAAAGGAGTAGTTGATGACTCACATTCCCCCGCCCCCTTGCTGCCTCTGTCAAAGGCAGCAAGAGGGAGGGGAGAAGAGCAGGAGCTGGTGCTGGGGGAAGCCAGCTTAAAAGATGGTTCCCCCCAGTACCATCTCTGTGGTGCTGCCTGTCCCCCCCGCCACTGCTGCCTCTATCAGAGGGAGGGGGCAGGAGCTGCTGCCACAAAGCAGCCCCTGTGTGCAGTGACCCAGCTGCAAGCAGGGGCTGCTTTTGTGGCAGCAGTCCCTGTACGCGGGGGGTCCCAAATTGGAGAGGTGCAACAAGGCTTGGTCCTGCACCCAGCGTGAGCTGGAATTGAGCCAGTCTGCCTATTGACTAAGTGAGTAGTCGATAAAAATTCTATCAACTACTCGGTTAGTTAAATACCTGCATTTTAACATCCCTAGTCTAAGGCTAATTACAAACAGTAACAAAGGGGTTTCATTAACCTGGGTGACTAGGCAAGAAAATGGCAGATGAAATCCAGTGTACGTAGGTGTGAAGCAATGCATATTGGAAAACAATTCCAACTACGCATACAAAGTGATGGGGTCTCACTCAAAGTAAATTTTTGATTCATTATGGATCTCTCTCTGAAAATTGGTAGCGGCAGTCAAAAAAGCTAAAGTTAGGAACCATTGGGAAAGGGATAGATGATAAAACAGAAAATATTATAATCCTGTGATATAAATCCATGGTTCATCAACATCCTGAATACTATATGCAGTTCTGGTCAAGTCATTTCAGAATATATTTGAATTGGAAAGGTCAAAAGGAGGACAACAAAAATGATATGGGGGTATGGAACAACTAATCTATGAGAAAAGATCATGAGAAATGGGAATGTTCATCTTAGAAAAGAGATGACTAACTGGTGATATTGATAGAGCCTCATAAAATCATGAGTAGTGTACAGTAGTCCATTAGGGAACTATTATTACCCCTTCACACAAGAACCAAGTTCATTCAATGAAATTAATAGACATCAGGAAATAGGCAAATTAATTGATGAGAACCCATGCTCAAGTGTCCCTAAGCCTCTGACTACCAGAAGTTGGGAGTGGAGGCTAGAGAATGGATCATTTGATAATTGCTGTGCTCTATTCATTCCTTTTGAAGCATCTGAGAACTGAATGCTGTCAGATGACAGAATATTGAGTTAGATGGACCACTGGTTTGACCCATTATGGCTATTCTTAAATTCTTATTTACTGTTGCAAAAAAAGTGGTCATTCTAGGATATACGATCAGGAGTGTTGCAAGCGAGACACAAGAAGCAATTCTTCCCTTCTACCCTGCACTGAGCCTCCACCAGAGTGCTGTATCCAGCTCTGGATGACCAAACTTCAGGAAGGTATGGACAAACTGGAGAAAGTCCAGGAGAGCAACAAAAACTTCAAGGCTACATCTAACTGCCCAGTCACAAAAAAAACACTGGTAAGCATGAATTTGTCAAAAAATAAAACATGTCAAGCAAATCTTATTTCCTTCTTTGACAGGTTTACTGTATGTAAGTACATATGTATTTTTCTCCAACTATCATATGTCCAGTTTTAATGGGAACAAGCCATTGAGGAGGACCATCTTTTAACAGTGCACTGAGACGACATGCTAAGGGAGGTGACCAGAGGGTGGGGAGAAGAATGGGTGCTTTGAAGCTTTGTAACAATCAGGCCTTCCAGAAGGGCTGGATTAGCAATGATGTGTATATTCGTATTAAAAGTACTCAACCTGCAACAAACTGTAACCTTGTTAACTAGAATCCTGCTGACTGCACTCCAAGCCACTTGGACTCGCTATCAATTCAATGGGGAGATTTTGAGGAAAGGCAGGTGCAAGTGAAACAAAGAGGCTGTAAAAGTTCTACATTTTAATAAAGGAAAGTCTAGTACGAGCCTCTTCGATATCTTACATAAATAAATGGGTATTTGATACTGGCAATTCCTATGCCATGCTGAACTTCATTTACTTTCATATAGCCAAAATGTTTCAGTGTTTGAGTTCACAGAAGCAACAACAGATTTTTCTGGACATATTTGGCTCGCTCTTGTGAATATTTCATGGACCGGCACTGGCTTGCTTTGAATGCTTGTCTTCAGAAGCAGAATGTTATGCCACTTATTGCTAAGTGGCAGGCGGAACCTAGTTCAAATCTTGTATGGAAAAGGTCAAACTACTGTCTTATTCATATGGATACTGCATGTCACCACCACCACCAGGCACTTAACTGTAACTGTGCCCTATCTGTGCACCTGAAGAGCAGCAGTGAAAATTGCCAATTCTCTGAAGTATATGAAGGAACAATAATGCACCTAGTCTCCTGGCAGAGTTACAAGGGAGAGTAATTAAGGAAAAGGGGGCGAGTATGGGACATTGCTTCCTGAGCCTTGAAGCAATCATCTTTGCTTTGAAGCATGTGAGGATTATCTGCATAATCTTAGTCTCATGTGTTCTTTAGTGTCATATTTTCAAAGACTTTTAAAAATCTATTCACAAATATTGGCCTTGTTTTTTTATGGCAATGAACGTCTCTCTCTTTTAGCACATTTCATTCTTCTCTCCATCAATGGCAAACAATCTAAGTTATTGTGTTAAGATTCCATTTTCCATAACTGATGCAAAGCTATAAATATTAAACCGGCCTCTCTGTTTCTCAGTAACATTTGCTGTCAGTCACCACCTGAATTAGCAGAATTTGAGGACCTTCTACATAAAATGAATAGCAATAGCTAATTCTCTAGTAGATTTCATTGAATCTCTAGCTTTTCTCTTTGAGGGGTAAAAAGTCCAGTTAGGGTAGTGGTTTTGGTTGTTTGCATTTTCTTCATTAACATGGTTGATTGTGGGGGTTATTTTTAGGAAGGAGGGAGAGAGGGGAGAGAGAGAGAGAGAGAGAGAGAGAGACACTTGTGTCATCCTTAGGACAGAAAGGTTTTTTAAAAGAGGAAAGTTGTGCATTGTTTCTTACGACAGTCAGACTCTAGATTTACCTAATTACTTCTCAAAGTTTGTCCCATAGCTTGATCCCCCTCAACCAACACCAGATATAAAATGCACTTAAATAAAGCAGGACCTCTGAAGAAAGTTTCTAAATCAGGTTTTCATGGGGTCCTCCCTGATAGAATTTCCTCATGACTGCACCAGATGAAGCCCTATAAAACTAACAACTGTTTTAAATCTTACAGCTCTTTTGAAAAAATGCCTTTGTTTCTACCAAGTGTCCTAGAAGAATTCTGTTGGAATGCAGATAAAACTGAAAGACCCTAAGGAATTCCCCTTATAACAATACCCTTTGCAGGAATAAAGGCAGGAAAGACAACATTACTCACCGCGGTAGCTGCAGAAAAGACTGGAGGAAAAGGGATTCCTGCATCTAGTGGGACCTGGGGCAGCTTTCCTGGCCCAGAGTGTAGTAAATCTCTGAGACTGGAGCCTTCAGTTTTGTTACTAGATGCAACTGGGCCCAACAAGAGACTATTAAACAGTTTGGGAGTTAATGGAGAAATCTTTGTACTGGAGTTGAAGGAATCCAATCCAAAGGGCGAATGGGATTCTTTACTGAGCACTGATCTCAGGGATCCAGCTTCTGTAAGGAAGATAAATCACAACTGGTTAAGACAAACATCATTAAAGAGCCTCAAAAGGGAAAATTATATGAAGATAACTGTCCAAATATTATCTTCCAATATAACATGGATATAATCCTGTGGCAAAGCACCATATACTTACCTGGATGTTAAGGCTCAAGAATGATATTGTATAATACTGGATGAGGCACTGAGACCTCTTTTGTAAACTTAAGCATTGTGTGTCACCTGTGCCTCACCAACAGCCTTAATATATCATGGTGAGTTAAGAATTTGATGGGTCCAGTAGATTATTTGGATCTGAAGTATTTTATATACAAAGAGCTGTACTCTTGACTGAAATCAAACACTCACCAACTGACTTTTGCACAATGTTAAATGCAGTAGAGAAAATATGGTCACTCACCTGCTCATAACTGTAGTTCAAGATGTGCTTTTCATGTCCATTCCAAGCAGGTGTATGCACGTGTACATGCATGGTAGCTGGAAGATTTTTCCCATAGCAGCTAGCCATAGGGTCAGTATGGGCTTCCCGAGTGACGCATTCATGGCGCCCAATAAAGAACCTAGCTGATCCGCCCCCTCCTCAGTTCCTTCTTGCCGGCTACGCCCACAAAGTGGAAGGAGGCTGGGTATTGGAATGGACTTGACCAACACATCTCTAAGAACAATTACATGAAAGTGAGTAACCGTTTTTTCTTCAAGTGTTTGTTCTTGTGCATTCCAATCAGGTGATTCAAGTCCAAGTTCAGTTGGTGGGGTTGGAATCTTACACAGATTGGTGCACTGCCCATCCAAATACTACATCATCCCTAGCCTGATGTGTGGTTGCACAGTGTGGAGCAAAGGTGTGGATAGACGAGCACCAGATCACTAGCAGGGTGGTGAAGTACTGGAATGGGTTACTTAGGGAGGTGGTGGAATCTCCATCCCTAAAGGTTTTTAAGTCTCGGCTTGACAGAGCCCTAGCTGGAATGATTTAGTTGGGATTGGTCCTGCTCTGGGCAGGGGGCTGGACTCGAACTCCTGAGGTGTCTTCCAGCCCTAAGACTCTATGACTACCTCTACACTGCAGGCTTTTTGCGCAAGAACGTCTGTTCTTGCGCAAAAACTTGCAGAGCGTTTACACTGCACGCGCATTCTTGCACAAGTAAATTTAGAATACAGCGTCGGAAAACAGGGCTTCTTCCGGAAGAGTTATTCCTCTCCCCACAAGGAATAAGCCCTCTTGCGCAAGAGCTCTTCCACAAGAAGGCAGTGTAGACAGGCAACATGAATTTCTTGCGCAAGAAACCCCTATGGCTAAAATGGCTATCAGAGCTTTCTCTTGTGCTATCATCTCTTGCGCAAAAGCACATGGCAGTGTGGATGCACTCTTGCGGAAGACCTCTTGCACAAAACAGTTCTTGCACAAAAAGCCTGCAACGTAGACATAGCCTATGATTCTCCTGAGTAGGTAGCTGAACCAGGAAAGCTGTGGATAAGGCTTGCATCCTGGTGTAATGTGCTAGTGAGCATGTAATATTCCCAGTATCGTGTGAGCTTGCAACATTCCCGGATACAGACAACTATTCTTGAGTCAATACTGTTTGATCTTTCATTCTATCTGCCACTGCTAAGAATAACTGTTGACTTCCTCAACGCTTTTGTTCTCTCAATATAAAAAGCCAGTGGCATGCAGGTCAACAATGGGAGTGAGGCATGTTGCACTGACCAAACTGAAAATCTCTTCCACTTGCCAAGGCAGGTGGCTCTCATGGAGGGTTTCCTGCTGCCAGGGAGGACTTGGCTAACCTGGCTGGAGCATGAAACATCCAATGGGTTCAACTATGGAGCAGCGACTTGAGGTTAAGGTGCTGTAGGCGACTATAGTCTCATGTGGGAAGGGTGGAGGTGGGATTGAAGTGGGAGTCGGTGGGGCCATGCTGGTACTATTAGAATGACCTGAGTTTGATCCTTCCAAATCTTGAGGCGTACCTTGTATACGAGAGGAATGGGTGCCAAGGCAGACAGGAGAGAGCCTCCTCAGTGAAGGAGGAATGTGTCTGTGCTGGAGCCTGGACTTTGGTTTTGGAAGCAGCAGAACTGCTGGCACTTCTTACTGGAGCACGTGGCGAATAGGTCCATCCGTGGAAGACCTCACCTTTGGAAGACTGATTATGTGACATCCAGGCAAAGAGACCACTCATGCATATGAAAAGACCGGCAGAGGCATTTCACTAGCTTGTTCTGTACTCTTGAGAGGTACAAGGCTTGCAAGTATATCAAATGTTCTGCATAGAAGTCTTAGAATCTGAGGGCTTCCTGGCGGCATAGGGGAGAGAAGCATGTACCCCCCCACCCCAGTTCATTGATATAGAACATTGTCATCGTGTTGCCCATCAACACTGATACACAACCTGTTATGTGGGTTGGAAAGTCTGGCACGCCAGGCATACTATCCTCAGCTTTCCTGACATTTATGTGGAGGACCAGATTAGCTAGGGACCAGAGACCTTGAGTTCTGAAGTTTCCTTGATGAATCCCCACCAATATTCCCTCTAATCTTCTCCATCCATGTGTGGAATACATTTGTGCGCACCCACAACATGTAGAAACAAAAATCTAGCTGTGGGGACTTTGCTAATCAACTGGTGGCATTTTAAACTCTCCTGAGCAGCTGCACAAGCACCCAGCTTACAGAGAACACTGCTCCCCATCCTAAATCTGATGCATCCATCACTAAAATTTGAGGTGGTTGCAGTGCCACAAAGGGGACTCCTGAGCAAACTTCCTGCTGATTCAGCCACCACAGGAGAGAATCGGGGATCGTAGGAGGTAGCATTATAGGCCTGTCCAGTTTATCCCAGGCTGGGCAATATACTAATGCCAGCCATTACTTACTAATGCCAGCCATTACTGAAGGGGCCTGAGTCTAGCATACTGTACTATGTATGTACATGCCACCATGTGTCCCAGGAAGATCCATGCCGTGGTAGTGGAGAACTGTCTGAGATCCTGAATAATAATGGCTTGGGCATGAAAGCTCACTTCTGGGAGGTATGCCTTCACTTGACTCAATTCCAGTACATCCCCAATAAATTCTATCCTCTGGACAGGGAACAGAGGGAACTTTGCCTTGTTGAGGAGGAGATCTGGGTTGTCAAAGGTAGCTCTGATTAATTTTATGTGAGATTCCATCTGAGCCCTGGATCAGTCCTTTAATGAGCCAGTTATCCAGGTACAGAAACACCTGTGTCTGCACAGAAACATGGCAATGACTGCCACACACTTTGTGAACACCCAAGGTGCTGTACAAAGGCTGAACCCTGTGAACTGAGAGTAGGTGTTGATCACCACAAATCTGAGGAATTTCCTATGGAGCTACTAGATCACAATATGGATGTACGCGTCCTTCATGTCAAGAGCAGAATACCAGTCTTCTGGATTCAGGGAGGGAATTATGGAACCTAGGGAGACCATACGGAACTTGAGTTGCTTTACAAACTTGTTAAAAGTTCCCACAGGTCCAGAATGGGCCGGAGGTCTCCTTTGGCTTTTGGTATTAGGAGATATCAGGAGTAGAAATCCTGACCCCTGTACTCCTGAGGAACCTCCTCCACCGGCCCTATAGCAAGGAGCAACTGCACCTCCTGAATGAGTTGTTTGTGAGAAGGGTCCCCAAAGGAGGAGAAGAAAGGAGGGGAGAAGGAGGAGGGCAGGAGGGTACAGAACTTGATGGAGTATGTCCTCCACTGTGCAAAGTACTCATCAGGCTGAAGTAATCAGGGACTGTGCACAGTAGAAAGAAGAGTCAGAACGAGAAGGTACGGTGGGGTGGATCCAAAGGGGTGACTGAGACACAGGCCTTGACTGTGCTCTCAAATGGCCTGCTTATGGATTGGGCTGGCCAGGCAAGTGTGGGCATTTTCTGACACTTCTATTTCTGCTCCATGGTCCTTCCTGGCAATCCTGAGGATGATATGAGTCTGGTGGCAGACTGTGTGTAAAATATCTGTGCTGCACAGGGTATGGAGGCCCAATGATTTAAAGGTGCCTCTGGAATCTTTCAGGCTGTACAGCCTTTTATTGGTCTTTCCAAGAAGAGAGCTGTGTCCTCAGACGGGAGGTCCTGAACAATTTGCTGAACCTCATTTGGTAGGCTTGAGATCTAAAGCCAATTGCCCCTGCGGCATGGCGATGCCTGCGGCCATGACACGTAGGCCGCTATCAGCAACGTCCAATGCCACTTGCAATGATGCCCAGGAGATGAGCCTCCTCTCCTCCACCAGTGTGAAAATTCATGGCAGGAGTTCTGCAGCAACAGCTCTGTGAAATTTACCAGCACACTGCATGTGTTTTAGGAAGGACAGTCAGGGGAGAAAAGGAGGAGGAGTTGCACTATACGTAAGAGAGCACTATGATTACTCAGAACTCCAGTACATATAGAGGGAGAAAAACCTGTTGAGAGTCTATGGGTTAAGTTCAGAGGTGCAAACAACAGCAGTGATGTTGTGGTTGGTGTCTACTACAGGCCACCGAATCAGGTGGATAAGGTAGATGAGGCTTTCTTTGGACAACTGAGAGAAGCTTCCAGATTGCAGGCTTCCTGGTTCTCGTGGGGGACTTTAATCACCCTGACATCTGTTGGGAGACCAATACAGCAGTACACAGGCAATCCAGGAAGTTTTTGGACAATGTTGGGGATAACTTCTTTGTACAAGTGCTGAAGGATCCAACCAAGGGCCGTGCGCAGCTTGACCTTCTGCTCACAAACAGGGAGGAACTAATAGGGGAAGTAGAGGTGGGTGACAACCTCAGAAGCAGTGATCATGAGATGGTAGATTTCAGATTCCTGACAAAAGGAAGAAAAGAGAGTAGTAAAATACACACCTTGGACTTCAGAAAAGCAGATTTTGATTCCCTCAGAGACCTGATGGGCAGAATCCCCATGGATGCTAACATGAAGGGGAAAGGAGTCCAGGACAACTGGCAGTATTTTAAAGAAGCCTTATTGAAGGCACAGAAAGAAACCATCCGGATGCGTAGCAAGAGAGGCAAACATGGTAGGAGACGGGATTGGCTTACAGGGGAAATCCTTGGTGAACTTAAGCACAAAAGGAAGCTTACAAAAGTGGAAACTTGGACAAATGACCAGGAGGGTTTAAATGTATAGCTCGAGAATGCCGGGGGGTTATCAGGAAGGCGAAAGCGCAATTGGAATTGTGACTGGCAAAGGATGTGAAGGATAACAAGAAAGGTTTCTACAGGCATGCTAACAAGAAGAAGGTGATCAGAGAGGGTGTGCGGCCCCTACTGGATGAAGGAGGTAACCTAGTGACAGATGATGTGGGGAAAGCTGAAGTACTCAATGCTTTCTTTGCCTCTGTATTGTCGGACAAAGTTGGCTCCCGGACTAATGCGCTAAGTGACGCAAGATGGGATGAAGATGGACAGCCCTTGGTGGGTAAAGAACAGGTTAGGAACTATTTAGAAAAGCTAAATGTACACAAATCCATTGGTCCGGACTTAATGTATCCGAGGGTACTGAGGGAGTTGGCAAATGTTATTGAGGAGCCTTTGGCCATTATCTTTGAAAAGTCGTGGAGATCAGGAGAGATCCCGGATGATTGGAAAAAGGCAAATGTAGTGCCCATCTGCAAAAAAGGGAAGCAGGACGATCTAGGGAACTATAGGCCGGTCAGTCTTACCTCGGTTCCTGGAAAAATCATGGAAGGGATCCTTAAGGAATCCATTTTGAGGCACTTGGACGAGAGGAAAGTGATCAAGAATAGTCAGCATGGATTCACAAAGGGCAAGTCGTGCCTGACCAATCTGATTAGCTTCTATGATGAGGTAACTGGCTCTGGGGACATGGGAAAGTCAGTGGATGCGATATACCTTGACTTTAGCAAGGCTTTTGGTATGGTCTCCCACAATATTCTTGCCAGCAAGTTAAGGGAATGTGGATTGGATAAATGGACGGTAAGATGGATAGAAATCTGGCTAGGAGGCCAGGCCAGGCCCAGCGGGTAGTGATCAACGGCTCGATGTCAGGATGGTGGTCGGTTTCTAGCGGAGTGCCCCAAGGTTTGGTTCTTGGACCGGTTTTGTTCAATATCTTTATTAATGACCTGGATGAGGGGATGGATTGCACCCTCAGCAAGTTTGCAGATGACACTAAGCTAGGGGGAGAGGTAGATCCGCTGGAGGGCAGAGATAGGGTCCAGAGTGACCTAGACAAATTGGAGGATTGGGCCACAAGAAATCTGATGAGGTTCAACAAGGACAAGTGCAGAGTCCTGCAGTTGGGACAGAAGAATCCCAGCATTGTTACAGGCTGGGGACCAACCAGCTAAGTAGTAGTTCTGCAGAAAAGGACTTGGGGGTTACAGTGGATGAGAAGCTGGATATGAGTCAACAGTGTGCCCTTGTAGCCAAGATGGCTAATGGCATATTAGGGTGCATTAGGAGGAACAGTGCCAGCAGATCCAGAGAAGTGATTATTCCCCTTTATTCGGCTCTGGTGAGGCCACATCTGGAGTCCTGTGTCCAGTTCTGGGCCCCCCACTACAAAAAGGATGTGGACGCATTGGAGAGGGTCCAGCAGAGGGCAACCAAAATGATTAGGGGGGTGGAGCATATGACCTATGAGGAGAGGCTGAGGGATTTGGGTCTGTTTAGTCTGCAGAAGCGAAGAGTGAGGGGGGATTTGATAGCAGCCTTCAACTTCGTGAAGGGAGGTTCCAAAGAGGATGGAGAGAGGCTGTTGCAGCAGTGACAGATGGCAGAACAAGGAGCAATGGTCTCAAGTTGTGGTGGAGAGGTCCAGGTTGGACATTAGGAAAACTATTTCTACTAGGAGGGTGGTGAAGCACTGAATGGGTTACCTAGGAAGTAGTGAGTCTCCATCCCTAGTGGCGTTTAAGTCTCGGCTTGACAAAGCCCTGGCTGGGTTGATTTAGTTGAGATTGGTCCTGCCTAGAGCAGGGGGCTGGACTTGATGACCTTCTGAGGTCTCTTCCAGTTCTATGATTCTATGATTTTAGCAATATCTGCTGCTATTGGTCTGACATGCAGATTTGTAACCTGGCAGTGGAACAGACCTTCCTGCCAGAGAGATCTAAATGCTTTGCCTCACGATTTTTCAGTGATGGGCCCTGGAATCCCTGAGGCTTTTGGCAACCTGCTTCCAGAGTTGTTGCAGGCCTCTGTTGTCCTCTAAGGCTGGTGAAGAGGATGACAAGGTCCTGACAACAGGAGGCTATTCGCTACCTTCTATTACCAAGGGCTCAAGTGGTGATGCAGTGTTGTGGGTACATGGAGCTGGGCTCTTCTGCACTGGGATGACTGGCAGCACGGGAAATGTTGGTGCCGAAAAGGCTCTAGTCACCAAATCAATGACAGGTGCTAAGGCAGTTAGCAGTATCAGAGCAGCCATCGGTGCCCAAGTCATTGCCAGCGATGGCACCATGGTCAGTGCAGGGTGAAAGTGGGGTGGTTGCCAACGGCACCACTGCTGAAGGTTTTGGCAGACTGGCATTGATGGCGGATAATACCCTGGAACATGGACTTTGGCTGCAACCATGACATGGTGAAAAGCCGAGAGAGTTCAAAATGGTGACTGTGCGGGGGGGATGAGGGAGCGGCCACTGAGCTGGCCACAATGCTGGATAACAATGAAAGTCCCAGATAGATGCAGCCCTTTTCCTCTGCTGTGGCAACTCCAGTAGCAGTCAGACTTAGACGGTAAGATCCGTGAAGGAAGACAATGGAGCAGCTGTATTTCTGAGTACAGAGTATTAATGCCTGGACTCAGGAACAGTGTTTCCTCTATGCTGTGCAGCAGCACAGCTTCATAGGAGATTCATCAGCCCTCCCCAGTCAGTCAGATCCATGCATGGAGTCCTGAGCCTCTGACTGGGCGGGGCCAATTAATTACCTAGGATGCTGTGCTGCCCCACAGCTTGCAGCAAACACTGCTCAGGAATCTGCAGGCTCATCTGCCTGGTCCAGTGCAAGGGAGTGGTGCATTGGGGTAGGGAAACTGGCAGTCATAGCTGGTTTTGGGGGCCAGTGTCTGGAGCTTTCCCCATCTGAGAGGGAAGAATGGCACCATGCTATGAAAAAGTTCTTGAGCTGTGTCAAAAGCCTCCACTGTCAAGAGTAGAAGGGGCTCACATGTAGGTTCTGGTGAGCAGAGAGCAACAATGGACTTAATTGCCTTTCACCAAGGTTCCCTCTAAGGTGCACAATCCCTAATAAGCCCCGCACAGAACTGCCACCTGGGGCACAGAGCTCCTGCTGGGGCCAAAGGAGCATGTCTCTCCCCCAGCCATGTGCTCCTCCAGCCCCAGCAGCAGGGCCAGTTCAGTAAACAGGCTTTAAAGGCTGCAGCAAGAGACTCCCAAACCCAAGACATAAAGAACATAAGAACAGCCATATTGGGTCAGACCAATGGTCCATCTAGCCTAGTATCCTGAACAATGGCCAATACAAGATGCCCCAGAGGAAGGGAACACAACAGGTAATCCTCATGTAATCCCTCCCGTCACCAATTTCCAGACAAACACAGGCTAGGGACATCATTCCTACCCATCCTGGCTAATAGCCAGGGCTCGACAAATTATGGAAATTTACTCGCCAGACAAAAAAGGGACTGACCACCCTCCCCCCCAAAAAGTGTTTTTTTAATGGCATAAATTCCTAATAAGAATAAGAACAGTAATTACTAATAAGTTATTAATAAATATCACCCAAGTTATTAATAAATATCTTATAAACCTCTACCTTTTCCCTCTGCTGCCATGTCTCCTCCCCTTGCTCCATCAGCTCCCCTGGTGCCTGCTGCCCCCAACCCTTCACCCTCCTCTGCTGTCCTGACTCCTGCCCTTCTCACTGCCCTCAGCCTTCCTGAGACCTGCCCCCCTCCACCAGCCCTTCTCTCCCCTGTGCCCACTCCTCCAGTAGCCCCACTCTGATCATGTGAGCTACCCTCTTCATCCTCTCCTAACACCTCCTCTACACACCTGCCCTGCCTCTCTCATCTGGTGCTGGTCCCTCCTGCAGGTGTCTGCCTTCTGCTTCACCCCAGAATCCTGGCACCTGCACCCTCCTGGTGCCTCCCACTTCCCTCATTGCCCCTGCCCCTTTGCCCTCTCTTTTCCTTGATACCCACCCCTCACCACCCTCTGCCCCTTCCCCTCATGCCCCTGTGCCTCACACATGCCTTGCTCCATCCCCACCTTCCTCATGCCCACCCCTTCCTTCAAGCCTTCTCCCAGCACCTCCCCTCCAGCCCCCAGTGCCCTTACCCTCTCCTCTCCCAGCATCACCCTGTTCCCCCCTCCCACTGACACCTCCCCTCCTGCCCTTTTCCTCATTGTCGGCACTTGGCCAACTGGGATTTGTCTCTCCTGCACCCCTGTCCCTTGGTGCCTTCCCCTTTCTTCTTCTTCTTCTCTCCTCTCTCCTCTCCTCCCCTCCGCAAAGCCCAGCTCCTTCCCCTCCCCCAGGGCCAGCTCTAGGTTTTTTGCTGCCCCAAGCAAAACATTTTTTGACTGCCCCCTTTTGTTGTCTTTTACACGTTTGCATTTTGCAATGGGGTTTTTTTGTTTGTTTGTTTGTTTTCGTTTTTGTCCCAGCATTTTAGCCCTATAAATAGCAAATAGCATTTTCATTCTTTTTTTCCATAAAGGCAAAGGCGCTTCAAGTGAACTCCCCCTTTCACTCTCTGCTGGGTCACAGCAGCTTTTTCCCTGCCATGTGCAGCCCTTCCCTATGGACAAGCACCCCTCACTCCCGACCCACAGGGGGAGCAGGGTGCAGGGACAGCACAGAGCCAGAGGGGTGCAGGAAAAGTGGGAGGGATACAGGGGTGGCGTGGGGAATGGGAGGCACAGAGCCAGAGGGACGCAGGGTTCGAGGGGAGCAGGGTGCGGGGTGCGGTGGAGGCACGGGGAATGGGATGCGGGGAACGGAAGGGGCAAAGGGATCATGGTCTAGGGGCAGTACAGGGAACGGGCAGCACAAAGCTCCAGGGGCAGGGATCAGGGGGAGCAGGGTGCGGGGTGCAAGGGCAGCGCAGAGCCAGAGAGTTGCAGGGAAGAGGGAGAGCAGGGGGCTCGGGGTGCAGGGGTGGCGTGGGGAATGGGCGGCGCGGACACAAAGGGGCACGGGGTGGGCACAGTGAGCTGGGCGGCTGGCAGGGAGTGGTCTCTTGCCGGCGAGGGGGCTGGGGCCATGGCAGGACTGGAGCCGGCGGGCCGGGGTGGGACCTGGCCATACTACTCGCCGCAGCCAGCCGAGCTGCCGTGGCCCTTTAAAATCGGCGGGGCCACGTCACGCCAGCATCCTGGCGTCTTGCCCTCTGGCTCGCGCCCCGCCTCCTCGCGCCGGAGCTGCACGCAGGCAGCCCGGTGGCATTAATCGCCGCACTTTCCCCTTCCCGGCGGCGCTCTGCTCCTTCACCGGCCGGCGGATCGGATGGGGCCGCGCCACCCGTAGTGCGGGCTTCAGCCAGCCCGTCACAATGGCCCACCGAGCCGGTCCGCCCCTGCACTCGCCAGCTGGTAAAATCTACTCACCACGGGCGAGAGTGCGAGTGTATTTGTCGAGCCCTGCTAATAGCCATTGATGGACACAACCTCAATGAATCTAGCGAGCTCTTTTTTGAACCCTGTTAAAGTCCTAGCCTCACCACATCCTCTGGCAAGGAGTTCCACAGGTTGACTGTGAGCTGAGTGAAGAAAAACTTCCTTTTGTTTGTTTTAAACCTGCTCCCTATTAATTTCATTTGGTGACCCCTAGTTCTTATATTGTGAGAATAAGTAAATAACTTTTCCTTTTTCATTTTTTCCACACCAGTAATGATTTTATAGACCTCTATTTTATCCCACCTTAGTCTCCTCTTTTCTAAACTGAAAAGTCCAAGTCTTTTTAATCTCTCTTCATATGGGACCCGTTCCAAAAGCCTAATTATTTCTGTTGCCCTTTTCTGAACCTTTTCCAATGCCAATATATCTTTTTTGAGATGAGGTGACCACATCTATACACAGTATTCAACATGTAGGCATACCATGGTTTTATATAGAGACAATAAGATATTTTCTGTCTTATTCTGTATCCTTTTTAATGATCCTAACATTGTTTGCTTTTTTTACTGCCACTGCATACTGAGTGGATGTTTTCAGAAAACTATCACAATGACTCCAAGATCTCTCTCTTGAGTAGCTGTAGCCAAATTAGTCCCCATCATATTGTATGTATAGTTGGGATTATTTTTACATTTATCAACATTGACTTTCATCTGCTATTTTGTTGCTCAGTCATGCAGCTTTGTGTGATGCTTTTGAAGCTCTTCACAATCTGCTTTGGTCTTAACTTTCTTGAGCAGTTTGGTATCATCTGTAAATTTTGCCACCTCACTGTTTACCCCTTTCTCTAGATCATTTCTAAATAAGTTGAATAAGATTGGTCCCAGGACAGACCCTTTGGGAGACCCCAATAGTTACCTCTCTCCACTGTGAAAACTTACCATTTATTCCTACCTTTTGTTTCCTGTTTTTAAACCAGTTATCAATCCATGAAAGGACCTCCCCTCTTATCCCATGACAACTTACTTTACTTAAGAGCCTTTTGTGAGAGACCTTGTCAAAGGCTTTCTGGAAATCTAAGTATACTATATCCACTGGATCCCCCTTGTCCACTTTTATTGGCCCCCTCAAAGAACTCTAGTAGATTAGTATGGCATGATTTCCCTTTACAGAAACCTAGTAGACTTTCCCTCAAACAAATTATGTTCATCCATGTAGCTGACAATTTTGTTCTTTACTATAGTTTCAGTTAATTTGCCCGGTCCTGGCATTAGACTTACCGGTCTGTAATTGCCAGGATCACCTCTAGAGCCCTTTTTAAATATTGGCATCAAATTAGCTATCTTCTGGTCATTAGGTACGGAAGCTGATTTAAAGGATAGGTTACAAACCACAGTTAATAGTTCTGCAATTTCACATTTAAATTCTTTCAGGACTCTTGAGCGAATGCCATCTGGTCCCAGTAACTTGTTACTGTTAAGTTTATCCTGGACTCTGGATGCTGCCTGCGTTCTGAGCTAGCCCTTCCTGGCAGGAGGGAGGAAAGATGACTCCATGTGCTGCCATTCCTTCCCCCAGGCTGGAGCCACATCACCATGAGCACTGAGAAGCTCTGCCCTTACAGCTCCCATTAGCCAGGAATCGCAGCCAACTGGAGCTGCGGGCACTGTGTCTGCAGCTGACTGCCGGCCATGTAGAGCCAGCTGCTCCCCACCACCAAACACAAGTTGCCTCAGATAAGCACACCATATCCCAATCCCAGTCCCTCCACCACTCTAGGTCCCTCCTAGATCCCAAACTCAAACCCTGGGCCCCCTCCTACATCCTAACTCCTTCCCAGACTCCTCACCCACACTCCAACCTTCTGCACACCAAACTCCTTGTCCCCAGCTTAAAGCCCCCTCCTGTAACCCAAACATCTCTCTCATCCGCAACCCCACCCCAGAGCTGCAACTCCAGCAAGTGCCCTCATCCCCGACCTTGAGCCTTTCCCACACTTTGAACCCCTCAGCTCCACCCCTGCCACAGATCATCTATGTGCAGAATGGATTTTATTAAGTGCACCAATATGGAGGTGAAGCATCACACATCTGCATATTGGTACACACAACAAAATTCATTCTGCAACATAGACATAAAAAATTAGAGGGAACAGGCACAAGTGGACTCGACTGGCATTGATGATGGAACTGAGCTAAGGTGGCCGAACTCAGGTCTCAGCTGCCTGGTCATTAGGTCTGGCTGCAGGGGATCTTCCCCTGTTTGGTCTCTTTCTACTGTGGCACCAGTGCCTACGAGCACTGTGCAAACTGCACGAAGCCTGTGAAATGACAGGAATCGTTACTTGGTGCCAGTGCATGCAAGGATGATGCCAGCACAGTACACATAAAAGAAGAAGCAGTTGAAGCCAGGATTGGATGGAGGCTGGAGTGTTGCCTCCATTCACAAGACCTTGAGGTGTGATTTTTCAATATTCAAGTTCAAAAGGTCTTGCAAATTGCACAGCTTTCTTTTTAATGATCCTCTCGTAAACACTTCAAACACGAATTGTGTGGATCGCTTCTGGGAATACACTTGCCACAGGTTTTACAGGCTCTGAAGCATGAAGACTTAGGCATGCATTAGTGCCAAAGGCATGTGGGAGAGAAAAAAAACCCAAATGGAAACTTATTCTAACACTAGATAACTAACAACTACACAATAGAGAACCAAATAAAGTCAATCGACTGCTGCAGCACTTGCCAACAAGTGCTCAAGGGAGCACCAGCTAACCATCAATGGCAGTAAGAAGGAATGGAGGAGGGGGCAGGTCAGCTGGATTTTTCTATTGGGCACCATAAAGGCGTCACTCCAGGGAGCGCCCGGACCAATATAACAGCTAGCTGCTGGGAAAAAAAAAAAATCTCCTGGCTACTGTGATCGTGCGCATGCACACTCCTGATTGAAATGCACATGAACACACACACAAAGAACAGCACCGTTGTTCATTGGCCTATAGAACTAGGAAAACAATAACATTAAAATGAAAAATGAAAACAAGAGATTGCGATTATCAATAATCATGAACAAAATATAAAATTGTTATAATTCCCATATTTCTACCTAGGTGCAATATATATCAGGTAGTACAACGTGACTTACTGTAATGCTGCCTTTGTGAACAGGCCATACTATGGATAGTTATATCCTGTACAATATTACACCTCTTCCATTAACATACTTTTAGCCTCTAGATGCTTAAGAAATGCGCTCTTTATATTGCAAGCCAAATACCAAAATTAATTTTAGCACCAGTTTCCATAAAGTAACTAATTCCTATCTGAAATGAATGTTAATCAGACTTTACATCAGGAGATCATTTTTTATATTCTCTCAAAAAAGATGCAGCATTTATCGCAGAATGGGTACCAGATAAATAGGCCTACCCCGCCAGTCCTCCCTCCCCATTCCCATATCCCCACCAGCTCCTGCACGTATGCTATTTTACAATCTCTTTCAGGAGGTTTATACATTGTTAATGCCTATTTAAAGAAAAAAGATCCGAAGAGGCAAATGCAGAGGAATGATCCTGGTCTTCCCTAACAACTAGGGACTCCCTCCAAGAATGGTAACCAAGCACCACTCCTTTGTTCTCAGACATTAAGGGGACATCTTTTGCTCACCTTTTGTTTCTTCTTTTGCTTTTTGTGTTGCTAAATCTGCAAGCCAATGCAAAGCTGATGAAGGGGATGTTTCTGGACATAGTGGCCTGCTAGATTTTGTTTCAATGGGGCTGGTGGTTGTCAATGTCTCTGTTTTTGCAGACTCCTCAGTTCTTCCATCTGTGGCCTCAGGTTTAGGATTAGTGTCCATTTCTAGCTGCCCCAACCCTGCTGTTCCTGCCTCAGCCCCACTGGAGAAGGTGCCCTCACTTCCAGAGGCTGATGCACTGGGATTTATACTGGGAAGCTAAAAAAACAAAACAAAAACAAAAAAAACCAAACACATGCTTCAGTGAAATGCTGACTTTGGGGATCGAGTTACATTTTTGATGGACCGGGGAAAAATAACCAGACAATAATACAACCTGGTAGTAATCTATCACTACGGGGGGCTGGGAGGTTGGAGAAGGCTTAACATGTTCAGTCTTAAAAATATGTGGAGATTATGGATATTCTAGCTCCAGAGCCATGAAGATCCTTGAAATGGACTGAGGAACTATAGGACTTGAATGTTAATGACCAATTAGACATTTACTTTTGTGAACGGATTTTTTTTTTAAAAAAAAAAGTGAATTTTTAGAAGTACATATAATATAATGTACAAATTTTTATTGTGCCCACTGCTCCAGCTCTCAGTATGCTATTTTATACTGTTAGTCTAGGGCAGAGACTGTATGTATTCATCTCTATCATCTAGCATAGTGGTGCTAGGCGAGAGAAACTGGAAGCCCCAATCCCAATAAATACTGAGGATGTTTCAATGTTACGAAGATGGAGAAAAATGATTGTTAACCTCTGAGGATAGGACAAGAAGCAAAGGACTCAAATTGCAGCAAGGAAGATTTAGGACATTAGGAAAAACTTCTTGTCAAGCTGCTTAAATTGCCTAGGGAGGTTGTGGATTCTCTATAACTAGAGATTTTTAAGAACAGGTTTGAAAAAACATCTGTCAGAAATGGTCTAAATAACACTCATTCCTGCCATGAGTGCTAGGAATTGGACTAGATGACCAATTCTCAAGGCCCCTTGCAGGTCTAGGATTCCAACCTTGCACAACTCATGTTTTTTTTCTTATACACTGATCAGGTCTTGCTGTGTGTTCAGACGGAGCGCTTTACAGCAAGACCTATTTATCATATGCCAGCAGGGTTCTAGTACCTAACTGGAGTTAAGTACTACACACAAACATATATTTATGAGCAGTCTTTTTGCATGCCTTTGTGTTTTTATTGTATGGGATAAGCATCTCAGGATAGGTGCCCATAGTCACATTTTATAAATCTGAATACATTATTTCATACTAACAATAAAATATAGACACACATGAAATTCCACACTAAGCAGATCCACACTTCATTTAATCCAGAATCCACTGATTTACACTATGGGATTATACTTTTATACTATTCTCCATCCCATTAAATATTCCTGCAGTTGAATACTGAGCTGAGGTATTCATTTCTTATATAGCATTTTTTATCAGTAGATCTCACGGCACTTTACAAAGGTAAACATCATTATTCCCATTTTACAGATTGGGAAACTGAACTTCATTTGTCATCACACTGCCCAATCACCTTGCTTGGGTTACATCTCCCTCAAATTCCTAACATTCTTCTCTGGCTTGACTTACCTAAAGAACAAGCACATTTTGCTCTGTCTCCACTCAATCCCCTATCCAGATCATTAATAAAATGTATTAAACAGTGGATTTAGTACAGAGTCTTCTGATAACCTGATGTTAATCCTTTTATTTAACGAAAACTGAGAATTTAATTCTGCCCTTATTTATGACAATACTGTAGTTTATTACTCATTAATGATTATTTTACTTGTATCAAAAGTCTTTTGAAAGTCTAAACAGTTACATCAGTCACTTCTCCTTTAATCCATGCCTGGTATTGACAGAGTTAGAGAATTCTAGTAGGCTAGATAAAGAGCTTTTCTTTACAGAAATAGTGCAGGTTAGTCTATTACATGAGACCTATAAAATACTATACTATTCTATTTTCAATCATTGTTTCAAACAATAAATTTGCCAGGTATAGATATAATACTTAATGGTCTGCAAATCCCCTGGCAGCCCTGACATTTTCTTTAATATACATACAAAATATTTTCTACTCTCCAATCCTCTAGGACTGTAGCTGTTTTTAATGAGAGATTACACATTTTTGCTAGGTGGCCTGGTAACTTATTTTAATCTTCAATTTGTTCCAGCATCTCTTCTTCTGACAGCTCAGTCTCTAAAAGTACTTCACTTTTATTGCCAGAAAAGAGCTGGTTTGAAGTCTGGTTTGTTCTGCAGTTAATACATGGACAATTGGCTTTAATTCCCCATTTGCCTCGAGCAGCATGTACCATGTCTCCTATATTGTTAAGAGCTAGAAAGAAAGTTTCAAGTTTTAGTGCCATACACCCACAAAAACTAGGAAGTGATGCCTTGACTGAATTCAGCAAATAATTTCCAAAATGCACTGCAGAGAAGACATTTGCAAAGGAATTGTTTCGCTTCTCAGCAATATGATCATAACTTTTGGCACTTCTAATAACCCTATCACATTTCCCTGGTGTAATTTATGCTCATGTTTACTGACCCTAGTGAAGTCAAATTTTCAAATTTTGAAGGATAAGTTTGGCTCAAATAGCCTCTCTAATGTGCCATTTAGCATAATGGTTTATCACTTGGCTTCGTTTTGTTTTTGTTCATCAGTACACATGCCTTTTGAGACGTACTGTTTTGTAAGAAACATCTATGACACGTCCATGTTTTACTTCCTTTACTTAAGTTTTTTTTATTAACCTTCTCATTTTATTGAAATCTCCATTTTTTTAAATTTAGTGTCACTTTTTGATATCCTTCCTCCCTCAAGAACGTTGAGCCTACCTAACTATAGTGTGGTCACTGTAGCTTAGCAGCTCAAGCTACTGTTCCTTTTAAAATTAACTCATCTGTGTTTTTTAGGATTAAGTAGAGAATATCATCTTCTTGTGTGTTCTAGAGCTATCTATTCCAAGAAGTTGTCAATCGTTTAAAGTGTTAAGAAATTGTTGCTCAAAACTTTGAACCACTGTGTTATTTTTAATGTTTATGTGTGGAGGTTTGAAGTCCCTCATCATTGTAATTTTGCTAATTTTATCAAAGGAATGGCAAAATCCATGCAGAAGTCGTAAATCAGCATAGTATTTCAGAAAGCCATGAGAAATAAAGTAAATGCATTGCTGGCAAATTCCCCATTGTACTTTTCCTAAAAGGTTTTAGCAAAGATACCATAAGTCTTCTACTATAACTTTCACAGAAGGAAAAAAAAAACCACACAGCACAGAAATCCTGCTAGCAAAGACTGGGTACAATATGCTTCTCAACTCAACAAGTTTCTATGTTCCAGGAACAGGGCTGATCTGATAATCCTGACTGACAGAAGACATCTAGCAGAAACCACTGAGATTCTAAGGCCCATGCAATACAGGGGTCAGAATAAATCATTTAATGGCCTCTTTTGGCCTGAAAAATCTATGAATGTAATACTCGTGGTCCACCAAGGCCCAGCACAGGAATTCTATCCAGGGATTCCCAGCTCACATACCTGTGACATCCCATTTGTGACAGCAGGTCTCAACACAGATTTGTTCTGCCGGTTAATACATGGACAATTGGCTTTAATTCCCCATTTGCCTCGAGCAGCATGTACCATGTCTCCTATATTGTAAAGAGCTAGAAAGAAAGTTTCAAGTTTTAGTGCCATACACCCACAAAAACTAGGAAGTGATACCTTGACTGAATTCAGGACTAGTTTTTATTTCCTTAACCACAACAAGAATCCTAATTTTTAAGGCTTC
Organism: Rafetus swinhoei; assembly: GCA_019425775.1. NCBI lineage: Eukaryota > Metazoa > Chordata > Testudines > Trionychidae > Rafetus > Rafetus swinhoei. Next base: position 383,926 of record CM033428.1, read on the forward strand.
ATGATCAAGATACATGTGTTAATCAGAAAGTATTACAGAACCATGCTCACACAGCACTGGCTTTCAAAATCCAGTCAGATGCCATAACAACACTGAATACTTAGATTTTCCAAGAGAGGACAAGGGCACTAGCACCTTCCTCACAAGTTAAACTGCATTTGGTTAGTATCATTTGAAAAGAACTCTGAAAATTCAAACAAGAGTTATGTCCTTTGTATCTGCAAATCTAAGAAGCAGCATATTGAAAATGTTTTGTCACCTGTTTTTCTCCCTCCCTTCCTCCAAGAAAATGTTGTTTCCCTCCTCCCTGAATATTACCTCCTCCCTGATCTCTCAGAAATAGGGAGACAGCTAAAGAACACAACTATCACATAGCCTTATTTCCTGCTTCCCAAAATAGGGAAGAGGGTATGTATCTAGATATCAGAAAGAAGCAGTTCAAATATTACCTGTTCCAGGGATTATTTGTGTTGGCATAAGATTCTCCGGTTCATGGGACTGCCCCTTCGCACATTTCAACCATGAGAAAACCTCCTCATCGCCAATCTCCTCTGTCTCTGAAATGGACAGAACCAGATCATTTACTCCTTGCAAAAGTCACTGAATCTTTGCAGTACAGCAGGATGTTTCTGTACGAATTTCTTCATTGCAACAACAAATGGTCTGGTAGCACTTTATAGACTAACAAAACATGTAGATGGGATCATGAGCTTTCGTGGGCACAGCCCACTTCTTCAGATGACCGGAGTTCTCAGTTCAGGATGTACACATCCTAAACTCAGAACTCCGGTCATCTGAAGAAGTGGGCTGTGCCCACGAAAGCTCATGATACCATCTACATCAGTGTTTCTTAAACTTTCGAAGACCGAGGAACATCAAACAATTTTTTTTTTTTTAATGGGGAACACCAAGGATTTTTTGTTGAGAAAAAAATGGGGGAGAAGGGGAAGAAAGAGGGTCGGGGGGAAGTTATTGAGGAAAAAAAGGGTCAGGGGAAAGTTATTTAAGGGCAGCCATTTTGAATTCTGTGTGCCACGGCACACAGTTTAAGAAACACTGACGTACATGTTCTGTTAGTCTATAAATTGCTACCGGACCATTTGTTGTTTTTTAAGTTTATCCTGTGCAAACTAACTCAGCTACGCCCTGAAGTTTCATTGCAACAGTTACTTTAGCTCAAGTTAGGCTGATTTACACTTAAAATGTAGACAGTCATAACTACATTATTCAGGGGGTACATTTTTCACATGCTGAGTGGCACAGTTATGCTAACCTAATCCCTGTTGCAGTTGTGCTTACCGTGACAAAATAATCATCCATCAACCTAGCTACCACAGTAATAGAAAAACACTTCCATAACCAAAGGAAGTGTTTACATCACAGTGCTGTAAGCTTTGCTGCTGGCACTGAAAACGTCAGTTACTCCACTTGAGCTAGCTTACCTTGCATATTTTGATTAAGCAACCACATTACAAAAAAGACAGTTACCTCTTTTGTAACTAGTGTTCTTTGAGATGTGTTGCGCATGTCCATTCAATACAGATGTATGCACCTGCCATATGCACTGGTGCCAGAAGTTTTTCCCCTAAGCAGTACCCATAAGGGTCAGGGTCCCCAGTGCCCTCCAAAGTGGTGCATGCATGTCACACTATACAGGACACTCTCCAGCCCCTCCCTCCTCAGCTCCTTCTTGGTGGAACTCCAACAGAGGGGAAGAAGGTGGGAGGTTGAACGAATATGAGCAAAGTATCTTGAACACCAGTTACAGAACAGGTAACTATCTTTTCTTCTTTGAGTGCTTGCTCATGTCCATTCAACATGGGTGACTGCAAGCAGTGTCTGCAGAGGTGGATAGGAGTTATGAAAATGCAGACTGCAGTACAGCCCTACCAAACGATCCCTGGCCTGCTACGTGATGGCAAAATGAGAAGTGAAGGTATGCACCGAGGACCATGCTGCTGCTCGGCAAATGTCCTGGGTCGGGACAGGTGCAAGGTAAGTGCGTGAAGAAACCTGAGCCATGGCAGACTGGGCCCTGATCAGCGCTGGCAGTTGGGCCCCTGCCAATTCACAGCACATACGGATGCAGGACTTGATCCACTTTGAAAGTCTCTGGAAGGAATCAGGAAACCCCTCCCTCACTCCGTGGAGGCCACAAAGAACTGCGTGGACTTGCGAAGAGCCTTGTCATTTCCAGGTAGAAGACCAGCGCCTTCTGAACATCCAATTCGTAGAGGCACCTCTCCCCATTGGACACATGAGGCTCGAGATAGAAGACTGGCAGAAAAATGCCCTGGCCCATGTGGAAGGTAGAGACCACTCTAGGAAGGAAGGCTGAAGCTGAACCTTATTCTTGAAGGACCAGATATATGGTGAGGGCCCTTAGACCTGCATGGAGGGCACACCCCTTTTTGGGTGGCCCAACAATGGAACTGTTTCCATTTGTCCAAACAGATTGCCCTAGTGGACGGCTTCCTACTCCCAATAATACTTCCTGCACCCATGCTAAGCACAGCAGCTCCCCCGCAGTTAACCATGGAGCCTCTACATCATCAAGTACAGGGACCACAAGTTGGGATGGCGAAATCTGCCAAAGTCCTGCGTCATTAGGTCAGGGACTAGCGGGAGCACCACCAGCTTGTCGCACCATAGCCACAGGAGGGTGGAGAACCAGTGCTGCCTGGGCCATGCTGGCACGATAAGGATCAGAGACAACCTGAACTCCCGCACCTGGAGGAGTACTCGGTGAATCAGCGGGAACAGGGGGAACGCATACAGCAGGCCCCCAGGCCAGGGTGTTAGGAACGCATCTCCTCGGGAACCCCTGCCCAGGCCCATAAGGAAGCAGTACTCTGGACACTTTCTGTTCTGACACATCACAAACAGGTCCAGATGGGAAAACCCCCACGTGCGGAAGATATCTAGGGCCACATCTCCCCTGAGGGCCCACTCGTGAGTGGAGAACGACCTGCTCAGGTGATTGGCCAGGATGTTCTGGGAACCCAGGAGGCAGGAGGCAACCAGGTGAATATCTGCTCCGATGCAGAGATTCCCACAGGTGAAGGGCTTCCCGATGCAGGTGAGGAGAGTGGGCCCCGCCCTGCCTGTTGACGTATGCGACCGCCAATGTGTTGTCAGAGAGGATAAGGACCGAATTCCCACTGAGCCGAGGGAGGAAGGCCAGACACGCGAGGCAAACCTCTCGCAGCTGCCTGACATTAATGTGCAGGGAAAGATCACCCTGAGTCCACACACCTTGTGTCAGCAGATCCCCGAGGTGGGAACCCCAACCGGTGTCTGGCGTGTCCGTCACCAACCGCAGGGTTGGTAGTGGCCTGGAGAATGGTACTCTGGCACAGACCCTCTCCTCCTGGGTCCACCAGTCCAGGGAGCGGAGGATGTCGGGGAGAACTCTCACCACTCTGTCCCATGCATGAAAGAAGGGGTTGTGGACCCGAGCCAACCACATGTGCAGTGGATGCATGCGGAGTCTGGCATGCTGTACCACATAAGTGCACGCAGCCATTAGGCCCGAGAGGTGCATGCAAGTCCTGGCTGTTGTCAGCGGGAACCTCTGCATGTCCCGAACCGCCGAGTCGATCACCATGAAGAGTGATCTGGGGAGGGAGGCCCTGGCCGTTGTTGAGTCCAGACTGGCACCCACGAACTCTATGACTGTGGAAGGTACCAGAGTCGACTTGGGCACATTCAGCAGCAGGCCCAGTTCCCGAAAGAGGTCTCGGGCCAGGGTGATGTGGGCCCATACCTGTCAGTAGAGTGGCCCCACAGGAGCCAATCGTCCAGGTACGGGAACATCTGGATTCCCTGTTTTCTGAGTGCAGCAGCTACAACCACCATGCACTTTGTGAAGACCCCGGGTGCCACAGACAGCCAAAAGGGGAGAGCCGTAAACTGAAAGTGGTCCCTGCTCACTGTGAATTGGAGAAACCTTCGGTGGTGGAGCACGATAGAGATGTGAAAGTATGCATCTTTCAAATCAAGGGCAGCGTACCAGTCTCTGGGGGCTAGCGATGGGATTATGGATGCCAGTCACCATATCTTGAATTTTTTCTTGACAATGAAGATGTTGAGACCCCGCAGATCCAGGATGGGGAAGAACCCAACCTTGGCCTTGGTGACCAGGAAATAACAGGAATAGAATGCCCTGCCCGCTACCGCCACCAAACAGTAACAGGAAACTTGGAAATGGCAGAGATGCTCAATGACTTCTTTGTTTCGGTCTTCACCGAGAAGTCTGAAGGAATGCCTAACATAGTGAATGCTAGTGGGAAGGGGGTAGGTTTAGAAGATAAAATAAAAAAAGAACAAGTTAAAAATCACCTAGAAAAGTTAGATGCCTGCAAGTCACCAGGGCCTGATGAAATGCATCCTAGAATACTCAAGGGGCTGATAGAGGAGGTATCTGAGCCTCTAGCTATCATCTTTGGAAAATCGTGGGAGACAGGAGAGATTCCAGAAGACTGGAAAAGGGCAAATATAGTGCCCATCTATAAAAAGGGAAACAAGAACAACCCAGGAAACTACAGACCAGTTAGTTTAACTTCTGTGCCAGGGAAGATAATGGAGCAAGTAATTAAGGAAATCATCTGCAAACACTTGGAAGATAGTAAGGTGACAGGGAACACCCAGCATGGATTTGTAAAGAACAAAATCATGTCAAACCAATCTGATAGCTTTCTTTGATAGGATAACGAGTCTTGTGGATAAGGGGAGAAGCGGTAGATGTGGTATACCTAGACTTTAGTAAGGCATTTGATATGGTCTCGCATGATATTCTTATCAATAAACTAGGCAAATACAACTTAGATGGGGCTACTATAAGGTGAGTGTATAACTGGCTGGATAACCGTACTCGGAGAGTAGTTATTAATGGTTCTCAATCCTGCTGGAAAAGTATAAGAAGTGGGGTTCCGCAGGGGTCTGTTTTGGGACCGGGCTCTGTTGAATATCTTCATCAACGATTTAGATATTGGCATAGAAAGTACACTTATTAAGTTTGCAGATGATACCAAGCTGGGAGGGGCTGCAACTGCTTTGGAGGATAGGGTCATAATTCAAAATGATCTGGACAAATTGGAGAAATGGTCTGAGGTAAACAGGATGAAGTTTAATAAAGACAAATGCAAAGTGCTCCACTCAGGAAGGAACAATCAGTTTCATACATACAGAATGGGAAGCGACTGTCTAGGAAAGAGTACGGCAGAAAGGGATCTAGGGGTTATAGTGGACCACAAGCTAAATATGAGTCAACAGTGTGATGCTGTTGCAAAAAAAGCAAACATGATTCTGGGATGCATTAATAGGTATGTTGTGAGCAAGACACAAGAAGTCATTCTTCCGCTCTACTCTGCGCTGATTAGGCCTCAGTTGGAGTAGTGTGTCCAGTTCTGGGCACCGCATCTCAAGAAAGATGTGGAGAAATTGGAGAGGGTCCAGAAAAGAGCAACAAGAATGATTAAAGGTCTAGAGAACATGAGCTATGAGGGAAGACTGAAAGAAATGGGCTTGTTTAGTTTAGAAAAGAGAAGATTGAGGGGGGACATGATAGCAGTTTTCAGGTATCTAAAAGGGTGTCATGAGGAGGAGGGAGAAAACTTGTTCATCTTGGCCTCTGAGGATAGAACAAGAAGCAATGGGCTTGAACTGCAGCAAGGGAGGTTTAGGTTGGACATTAGGAAAAAGTTCCTAATTGTCAGGGTGGTCAAACACTGGAATAAATTGCCCAGGGAAGTTGTGGAATCTCCATCTCTGGAGATATTTAAGAGTAGGTTAGATAAATGTCTATCAGGGATGGTCTAGTCAGTACTTGGTCCTGCCATGGGGGCAGAGGACTGGACTCGATGACCTCTCGAGGTCCCTTCCAGTCCTAATATTCTTCTCCAGGGGAACTGGCTCTGCAGCCCCTAAGGAGAGGGGCTGGAGCACCTCTTCCCGCAAGAGAAGCTCGTGAGAGGGGTCCCTGAAGAGGGACAGGGTAGTGGGATGGGAGGGAGGGGAAGAGCAGAAGGGGATAGAATATCCTCTGCCCACCGTTTCCAGGACCCTGTGGTCCGAGATGATGGATACCCAGGCCCGGTGGAAGGGAAATAATTGGTCCTGAAAGGGAAGGGGTGAGGCTGATACACTGACCATAGGTGTACCTTCAAAACCCTTGACGGGGTCCTGTGGGTTTACTGGGGGGCCCTGGTCCTGGTTAGGCCTGGGACAGCACCTTATATTTCTCCCATTGCCTTTTCTATTCCGGCGTTGGAAGTCAGGCCTTACGCCCTGCTGAGGCTTTCTAGAGGCGTTCCTCCCGGAAAAGGAGCGTCTCTGGGTGGCTAGGGTATGGATTCCCAAGGACTTTAGGGTGGCCCGGGTGTCCTTGAGACCATGCAGATGCTGGTCGGTCTGCTCAGAGAACAGGGAAGGACCCGCAAAGGGGAGGTCCTGCAGGGTATTCTGCATCTCGTGTGGCACACCTGACCCTTGCAACCAAGAGCTATGGTGCATGACCACCCTGGTTGCCATGGCCCGCGCTGCCGCATCGGCCACGTCAAGGGCAGCCTGGAGGGTGGCTCTAGATATTGCCCTGCCTTCTTCCGAGAGGGATCTGAACTCGGGTTGGGAGTCCCTGGGGAGCAGCTCCGTAAATTTGTCAAGGGACCCCCAGGTGTTGTATGCATAACGAGCCAACACCATCTGCTGGTTTGCTATGCCGAATTGTAGGCCTTCCTGCCTAACAGGTCCATATGCTTCGCATCCCTCTTCTTAGGGGTGGTACCTGGCTGCCCCTGCCTCTCCCTCTGATTTACAGCCTGGACGACCAAGGCCACCTCTCAACTCTCTTCTCCGTCAGCAGAACCGAGGCCAGAGTCTGCCAGAGAGTCTTCAATGTCTTGGCCGCTGTCTTATTGATGGGAAGAGCCACTCTGATTGGGGCATCCAACTGTAACATGTCCACAGTCAGGTCAGAATCCTCCGATACCCTTTCGGCCTGCACCCCCAGACTCTGGGCCAGGTGCCTAAGGAGGTATTGGTGTGCCCTCGAATCCAAGAAGGGCATGGAAGGGAGCGTGTCACCCAGAGCCTCATCGGGGGAAGACGATGAAGACCCCTTTGGCCCCATGTCGGTAGGGCCCCCAACCTGTGAGGGGCCCTGGGAGACCACCGAAGATGTCCCTGCGACTGGTCTGCCCTCCCAACCGTCGGACTCCGAGGATCTAGGGGACATCTGGCCCAGGGGAAGTGACTGCCCCAACGTAGGAGATCGGGTCAGGGGGGTTACTGAGGGGGTTCCCCTGGACCGAGAAAAGACAGACTCCCTAGTGGGAGGCTACACCCTGAATTTGGTGGTAAGCCCACAGGGTCCAGAAGGGCCATTGAGGGGCCCCCGGAACCTGAGGAGGCCAGGCTTGCTGCATCATTGGCACTGGGGCCAGTCGTGTCCATTGCTGCTGATGAGCAGAGGCACTACAGTGTCCCGACCTGGATCCCCTTGAGGACCAGATCGACTCTGCCTCTGAGTCAGTGGAGTGCTCCAACGCCGACCAGGGCAGAGCAGAGGCAGACGCCGTCAGGGACCTTGCTGCTGCTGGAGCGTGCTGACCCATCGACTCCGGCTTCCCCTGGTGCCGGCGGGGAGGAGGAGGAGGAGGCGGCAGCATGCCCAGGCCCGCACTCGGGGCCTGGGAAGTTCCGGCGGGCTCGGTAGTCAGTGATGCAGTCGCTGCCGACTGAACCCCGAAGGCAGTGCCGCAGGCGGTGCTGTGGCAGCATGGGAGGAATGATGCCTCTTGGGGTCCGGTGCAGGGGCGGCCAGTGCCCTATGCTCAGATCGGTGCTGATCAGGCTCCCGATCCCATAGAGGCCATTGCCAGCGAAGAGGGAAGGGACTACTCAATAAGGTCCCTGGCCACCTCAAACGCCTCTGGAGTCGAGGGCTCCGGGAAATCTCCCACCAGACTGGGTCCTGGTGAGGGCTAGGTCTTCTGCCCGGGCTCGACGCCTGGTGGTGCCACGTGCCCCACAGGAGGGCGCACAGAGGGCACGCACCATGGGGGCATCCTGCCCCTGCTAGGTCTCCTCTTCTTCTGAGGCACCGGCGATTGAGAGTGGTGCCGCGGTCTGCACGGTGCCAGGGAGGCGCGCGCGTGGGTTGAAGCCTTCCGCACTGAGGCTGGTGCACTCTGCAACACCGGTGCCAGTCGGAGAGCCTCCTCCATTAAAATTATCTTTAGGCGTGACTCACTCCCACTTTGTTTGCTGTTTAAACGCCTTGAAGACCTTGCAGGCCTCTGATAGGTGAACCTCTCCCAGGCACTTCAGGCAAGTTGAGTGTGGGTCACCACAAGGCATAGACCACTGACACCATTCTCAGGGTTTGAAGCCCTGGGGGCCGGGCATGCCCTGCTGCACATGCTGGCCGCGCGGAGCAAGGGCCGCTGCGGGCCCTTAACAGGAACAACTGTACTTAACACTAAGAAAACAGCACTTAGCAACTAATCAGGAACTGAAAAAGTCAAATTGATCAACTGGAACAGGAACAAAGGAACTTGAGGACGAGTTAACTGCTGAAGAGTGCTTGCCAATTAAGAGCAAGAGCACGTTCCAATGACCATCACAGGCGGTAAGAAGGAACTGAGGGGGTGGAAAGCCAGCATGGGTATATATGGGCCAGTATACCGGTGCCACTCCAGGGGGCTCTCCTACTGACCCAACAGGTGCTGCTAAGGGAAAAATTTCAGACGATGCATGCACGCTGCACACACACTCCTACATGGAATGGACATGAGTAAGCACTCGAAGAAGAAACACAGAAACAGCCGCCAGGTGGACTCTTTTGGTGGCTAAAGCAAGCCCATGCTGCTTGAAGTGAAGAAGATAGTCCAAGATTTCTTGAAGGGAAGCCGTGGACAGGTTGACCTGTCATTGCTGCGTCCATGCTGAGAACTGAATTCATTTGGAAGCACAGGTAGACCGCGCTGAAGGCTTTCAGCTCTCAAGGAGAACACTCTGAATGTCGCCCGAACACACCTGCTACTGGGGGTTCAACTATGAATGAATCACACCGTCAAGTGGAGTAAGGTGAGGGCCTCTGCTGCACCTGAACCTATGTCCTGGGACAGCAAGTCTGGTCTCAGTGGTAACCGCTTGGGTATGTGGGATACCTGGTTCATGAGTGCCCCGAATCAATGCTAGTGAGGCCAGGCCAGTGCGATGAGGATCACTGTTGCCATGTCGCTCTTGACTTTCTGCAGGACCTTGTGGATATGAGGAAATGGAGGAAAGGTGTAGAGAAGACCCTCCAACCACCGCAAAAGGAATGCATCCAGAAGGGAGCCCCGCTCGAGACCAAACCAGGAGCAAAACTGGCTGCATTTAGTGTTTTCCTCTCATCGCTAAGAAGTCAACTTGGGGAGAGCCCCAATCACGGAAGAAGGTAAACACCTCGGGAAGCAGGGGCCCCTTGCCTGTTTATGTAGTACATTATGGTGGTGTTGTCAGTGAGAACGCACAGCACACATGTTTCTGATCACCCTGAGCTCTTTTATATTTATGTGGATCAATCTTGCCTGTATGGACCACATCCGTTGAGTGTGAATCCTAGCTCCCTCAAGTGTGGTTGAGGATGGTATGAGATGCCCAACATGACATGGTCTGCTCCTGTCCACCAGTCCAGGGCCAATAGCACATGGGATGGAACTGTCACCACTCATTCTAGGGAGTGTCTTGCTGGAGCATACACTGAAGCCAGCAACAGCTGAAGTCAGCCTTATCCTGAGCCTGGCGAGGGGTACTACATACGTGCAGGTGGCCATATGCCTCAGGATCTGCAGACACACTCTTGCAGTTGTCACGGGAGCACTGGTGAGCTGCCGGAGGACGACAGACAGGGCCTTGAACCTCTCGAGGGAGCGATGCTGTGGCAGTGGTAGAGTCTAGCACCGCTCCTGTGAACTTTATTCTTTGAGTTAACACCAAGAGAGATTTTCTTTTTTATCAAAAGGCCGAGCCAATGGCATGTGTCCAGGAGAAGACTTATGTCGTGCAGGATCTTGAGCCTTAATGGGCCTTTCACTAGCCAGTTGCCCAGGATATACCTGTACTCCCTGACGCTTCAGGTATGCTGCAACCAACATGCACTTGGTGAAAACCCTGGGGACTGTAGACAGGCCAAAGGGCAGGACAACATATTGGTAGTAGTTCTTTCCCACTATGAACCTCACTAAACATTTGTGACCTTCGAAGATACAATATGGAAGTATGCATCCTTGAGGTTGAGGGCAGCATACAAGTCCCCAGGATCCAAACGAGGAATGATGGAGGCCAGGGAAACTATGCAGAAATTGAAGCAGACCAAAAATTTGTTGAGGTCCTGCAAGTCCAATATAGGCCATAGGCCCCCTTTCGCTTTGGGAATTAGAAAAGTAGAGGGAGTGAAAGCACTTGTTCTCAAATTCTGGCAGTAGCCGCTCCACTGCTCACGCCTGGAGCAACTGGCATGAGTCCTGCTCCAGGAGGTGTTCCTGAGAAGGGTTCCTGAAGAAGGACGGGGTGGAGAGTGGGAGGGAAGAGTAGAGGAAAGCTGGAGGATGTAGCCATGTTGGACAGTGGGTAGGACCCAATAGTCCAATGCAATGGCCTTCCATGCCTGGAGGAAAGGGAGTCTGTAGGAGAACAGATGAGCAGGATCTTGGGAGTACAGTATGCCATCCTCAGGCACACCCTCAAAAGGAATGCTTGCCCTGAGGTTTCATCTGGCTGGTTGATTGTTGGCCAGATTGAGGATGGCGGCCTGGTCTTCGCCTGGGGGGCTTTGGGCATGAATGTACCCCTTTCTGGCAAGGGTACTGGCTCTTTGGTTGGGAGGACTGGGTTTGAACCTCATCCTCTCAGTCCCATGGAAATAGAGGCCTAGGGTTTTCAAGGACAAATGGGAGTCCTTAAGCCCGTGCAACTTAGTTTCCGTCTGTTCTGTGAACAGGGCACTGGTGCAGAAGGGGAGGTCCTGGATGGAGTTCTGTGCCTTCAGAGACAGACACAACAAGAGAAGCCAGGCAGCACACTTCATGGAGATGGCGGAAGCCATAGAGCAAGCAGCTGAGTCTGCAGCATCAGACACTGTCTGCAATGCTGCCAAAGTCACTGAAGACCCCTCTTCCACAAGGGCCTTGAACAATTTGCGCAGCTCTTCAGGCAGGGAGGCCTCAAACTTCATCAATGCCTGACAGGCATTGACCTCATAGCAGGCGAACAAGGCCTGGTGTTTGCCACCCACAATTGGAAGCTGGATGAAGAATAAAGTTTCCTGCCAAATAAGTCCAGGCGTTTTGAGTCTTTATTCTTGGGGGTGGGAGCCATCCACCCCTGGTGCTTCCTGTGATTGACCAACTCCACCACAAGGAAGTTGGGTGGTGGGTGTGTATTCAGGTAATTGTGGTCCCCCACAAAGTACTTCCGCTCAGCCCTCTTGGCTATGGGCAGGATGGAGGAGGGGATCTGCCAGTCTTAGTGATTTTTTCAACTGCCTCATGCAGGGGCAAGGCTACCCTGTCGGGTCCCACTTGCCTAAGGATCCCAACACAGTCCGAGGTCGCCTGCACCTCAGCCAGAAAGCCCTAACTGTTAGCCACCCACCTGAGAAGGTCCTGGTGGGCTCTCAAAGTCCTCTGGGGGCACCACCAGGGCAAAAGCCACTATTGTGTCATCTGGAAATGAAAAGGAGGAAGCCAGATCTGGTTTCTCTTCTCAAGGACCAGGGGTTGGTCACTTACCCCAACCACCTGCACACAGGGGCTGATGCCCCTGTGTCCCCTTGAGGTCCAGGAGACACTGGAGGCACCGAGGGGGCTTGGAATGCTCCAATGACCAAGTGGACAAGCTGGGGCTGGACTAGGAAAAGCCCCAGGGAGCCCATGAGCACCACTGCACTTGCCACTGAGACAAGGGCCATGGGATGCCTTCGGAAGGCAGCAGCGGGGCCGAAGTTGACAGCGCTGAAGGTTGTGCCGACTGCTGCACCGAAGGAATGGAAGCTAAGTCTGAGGACACACTGCAGGAGCCAACGCTTCCCAACACCCAAGAACTGCAACCACTTCGGTACTGGCACTGCCACCGACGGCGACAGGGCGCACTACAGTGCTCAGAAGATCTGCTCCTTGAGTCTGGGGATCGGTGCCAGAGAGAGGAGCCACAGAGCCAAGACAGGGACCGGGATGAGCCTCTGAGTCTGGAGTGACTCAGTACTAGTGAGTATCTATGGCGCAGCAAATGGTGCGAGTGCCATGGGGAGGAGTCCCTTCACCAACATGGTGAGTAAGGAGACTCGCTGTCCCATCATTGCTGTTGGTGCCGGAGTGTATATGCCTCCACAGGTCTGCGCACTGACTCCAGCAATGAGGGAAACCGCACATTATTCCCCGGACTCTCATGGACAGACCTATGGGGACTTCGAAGCACTCATCTCGGATGCCAGAGGACATCATGACTGGACCACGCCAGGTGATTGGGGGCCAAATAGCAGCTTCCTCCTAAGCTGAGGCCCTGTTGGTGTTGGGGCAGTGGTACCGGCCTGGTACGTATATCCTGTTCGGCCTAGAAGGCCTCCAGAGTGGAGGAGAGAGAGACCTCCAGGACTGGGGAAGGCAATCTGGACGGAGGGATTGGAGCCTTCTGGGCCTTCTCTGGTCTGTCAACCAACTGGTCACTCTTCTTCCCCTTGTCTTTACGAGAGGACTTATCTCTGCCTGGCTTCCTAGTACTTTTCACTGGGGCTGAATCATAGAATACTAGGACTGGAAGGGACCTCGAGAGGTCATCAAGTCCAGTCCCCTGCCCCCATGGCAGGACCAAATACTGTCTAGACCATCCCTGATAGACATTTATCTAACCTACTCTTAAATATCTCCAGAGATGGGGATTCCACAACCTCCCTGGGCAATTTATTCGTGTTTCACTACCCTGACAGTTAGGAACTTTTTTCCTAATGTCCAACCTAAACCTCCCTTGCTGCAGTTCAAGCCCATTGCTTCTTGTTCTATCCTCAGAGGCCAAGATGAACAAGTTTTCTCCCTCCTCCTTATGACACCCTTTTAGATACCTGAAAACGGCTATCATGTCCCCCCTCAGTCTTCTCTTTTTCTAAACTAAACAAGCCCAATTATTTCAGCCTTCCTTCATAGGTCATGTTCTCTAGACCTTTAATTATTCTTGTTGCTCTTCTCTGGACCCTCTCCAATTTCTCCATTGAAGACAACAAACGGTGCCAACCTGTTGATACTAGCAGCGCACTGCGCACCAAAACTCTTTGGTCTTGCTGAGCAAATGCAGACTCTACTAAGAGCGCTCGGAAATGAATGTGCCTTTCTTTAATGGTTCTGGGACACGGAAGGACCTGCAAATTCGACACTTGTCCAAGATATGTCTTTCCCCTAGGCAAGGAAGGCAGTCAGTATGTGGATCGCAAGTGGCATGGGCCTGCGGCATGTGGCGTATGCTTTGAAGCCATGGCAGCAGGGCATGCCCCAAGTCCCAGGCAAAAGTCTTTAGGAGACTAAGTCCAACGATTCAATTTTTAAGTTTTTTCTATTACAGACTAACATGGCTACCCCCCTGAAACTTTTCAACAATTCACTGGTACTTAGCTAATTTAATTACAACCATCTGCAAAACAATAGGAATGATAGCTACAGCTAAGACTGGGGCTCACAGTTCCAACTACCATCTCTGGTGGTAAGAAGCAACTGGGGAGGTAGGGGTCAGGGAGCATCCTATGTAGCAGGCATGCATGCGCCACTCCTGGGAGTGCTGGGGATCCCAGCCCCTATGGATACTGCTTAGGGAAAAACTTCCGGCACCGGTGCACGTGGCAGGCACACACACCTATGTTGAATGGACATGAGCAAGCACTCAAAGAACACAGGTTACAGAGAGTGGTTTGATGAGCAGCTGATGAATTGTTAACTCAAACTGTTCAATCCCCACAGCATTACCAGTTGTAGTGTGCTTCCTCTGCACTACAGGAACCAGCCAGCTCGAGTTTAGAACTAACCAGATTACATAGCGCTTTACATGTGCAAAGCAGTCTGGTTGAGACCAAGATCAATTATGCCTTGAGCTAACAATGCAGCAAAGACTAGTTCTATGTCACTAATTCCGTTTAATCTCAGAGCTGCAAAGAACAATGAATTAACCACCTCCCAATTTTGGTGAAATGGAAATTCAAGCATCTGCAATGAAAGTCAATCAGTATAGAACTCACATCAACTTCCTGGCTCCCACACTGCCCACTTCAATCCATACAAAACCAAAAACTGCTATATCATGTTGCTCATCTGTTGTTCTGACCACAGCACATCCCTTTAGACAGGCTCTAGCTTCTTATTCTAGTCTTTAAAGATTTCCATATTATATCCCTCCTTGTTGCTTATTGTTTGTCACTTCCCCATTCTTCAACTCAGGAGTGGGCAAGAGGGTGCCTTGGGCTGCATCCAGCCCACCAAGCCAACAGATCCGACCTGCAGCCACCTCACCAGAACCCTTAAGCTGAGAACACCTCACACTTTAAAAAGCCAGCTGTTCTCCATTCCGGACAGCTGGGGAGGAAGAAGGGATACTTCTCATGCTGTTTCGGCCCCCCAGCAAAATCTCTTCACTCCCAATGGCTAGTCTCTCAGTTTCCAGCCAATAGGAGCTGAGAATTTTTGCTGGGAGCAGGGCCAGTGAAGGAAGTCTTCTCCCTTCCTCCTTGTGCCCCTCTTGCCCCCGCCATGCCCAGAGTGGAGCCACATTAAGCAGCCTGCAGCAGACAGTCTGCCTCAGGTTTCTGCTGGTAAGCACCTCCCAGCCAAAGCCTGCCTCTGGCACCCCAGCTTCTCCCTTCCCCAACCCTCTGCCCCTCTCCACATACTCAAGCCCTCTGCCCCCTCCTGCACCCATACCTCTGGCACCCCATTCTCCTGTCCCAGATCACAATCCCCTCCTACCCTAGGTCACATCCCAAAATCCTGCATCCCAGTCCTCTGCCCTAGGTCACAACTGCCTCCTTCACCCAAACTCTGTCCCAGACCCAACACTCCTTCCTGCACCCCAATCCCTTACCTCAAGCTCCCTTCTGCACTCAACCTCCATTCCAGACCCCCCCTCACCCCTCCATTAATATAATGGAAGAGTGTGGCCCTCAACCACTGTCCAAAGTCTTGGCGTGGTCCCCCATCAAAAATTATTGCCCACCCCTGCTTTAAATCCATGATTGCCAGCCTTGCCCATCCACTTGTCTACTTTGCCCCTGCTATGCCTTACACAAAGAATGTCTTCTCTGAACCGATCTGCAAAGCAGCTACCCCTTCCATCTGCAAATCTCAAAATCTTTTTCTGCCATGATGCCTACCAAACGCCAGTGAACTAACGATGACTGGGCTAAGAGGCAAACAGAGACAAGAAGTATATTTTAAAAGCCTTATTTTGAATCATTAAGTTGAACCCACCATGTTAGCCTATTTCACTGCATGGTTACCCCACTCTCTCTCCCATTTCACACTCCACTTATGGCATCTCATCTTAAATATAATTTTAAGATCTTTTGGATAGGAATTATATATTTGTTTTTTATAGCAGCTACCAAAACAGAGACCTGATCCAACTGAAGCCTTTAGATACTACTCTAATACAATGATTTATAAACATACTAAAAGATCTAACTGATGTTGCTCAGGTCCTTAAATCAATTTTTGTTTTTCTTCATTTAAATCATTGCTCTAGGGTTTCAATCAGGCTTCCCCAGGGAGAGAGGACTACTCCAGCCCTCTGGCAGGTCCAGGCCCACGCCCACCCCGACAGCCCCTTTCACCTGCCTGGTGATTGTCTCTTTTTTGTATGGTTTTATGCATCTCTGTACAAATTTGGGGGAGAGGGGCTAAATTATGATAAGAGGAAGATGCATACCAAAATTGGTGATCCTAGCTCTTACCAGTTAGAAGTTATTTTTGTGTGTCCCCAAACGAGTGGAGGGGTGTGTGTGTGTGTGCTTCAGTGACTTTTGTGCTCTAGCCGAGTATGCTGTCACAATTACTGGCAAAGACACTTTTGCCAGCTCATAGCAATAGCAGATGCAGATCATGATCCAGGACCACTACTTCTGAGCATACACTGGGTGACCTTTCATCCAATATGCCCCTGTAATGAACAGCATTGTTGACTTGCAAAATGGCTTTGGCCTCATTAGAAAGCCAGCACACCCTTGATGTTCAGGATGTGCAACCTACATTCCTCTTCAGATTAATAGGCTTCAGGAAAGACACAATAAGTGTTTGTCTTGGCTGAGCTGCAACACAAACTACCTTGGGCAGGAACACTAGGTGTGACTGCAGCTGGAACATAGCCTTGAAGAATAATGTATAGGCGGTTCTGCTACCCAACAAGACCTGCTGAACCCCGGCTAAGCATTCCCATTCCTTCACATTCAGCCATTCAGTAGCCATGCTGTTAAGTGCAAGGCTGCCAGGTTTGGGTGCAAAAGACTGCTGTGGTTCTGGGACAGCAGGTCCAGCCACAGAAGCAGCTGTAGTGGAGCAGCTACCAGAAGATCCAGCAACATGCCAAATTCACTGCTGTCAAGGCTATGCACGGGCTATTCTTCCCCCTACCCTGTTTGATCTTCACAGGGACTCTGTGTATCAAAGGCACTGGCAAGAAGGCATACATCAGCACCCCAACTATGGGAGCAGAAAGGCATCAGACAGAGAGCCCATGTCCATCTCCCAACTGAACAGAACACATGGCATTTCCTATTCTGGCAGAATGCAATCTCAGGAAGATCACACTGCCCCCCATTGGCATGGAGCAACTATCGTGGTGCGATGGGAAGGTCCTGCTGAGGTGATCTGCTAACACGTTCCTGTTTCCAGGCAGATGAATAGCATGCTGTACAAAGAAATCCCAAAGGAAGAGAGCTTTTTGGCAAAGGGCCAAAGACATGGCTCTGTCCTGCCTGTTGACGTACTACATCACGGCAGCACTGTCTGTCAGGACCTGCAACACCTTGCCCTTCAGGTGGGACAAGACAGCCTGGCAGACCAGGCAAACCATTTTGACCTCCTTAACATTTATATGGAGAAAAACTGTCCCACAGCCAGTGGCTTGTAGCACTGAGGTTGCCCAGCCCACGTCCAAAGGATTGGGGACCAGGATCAGAGCCACAAACAGAACTCTCGCCAACATCAATCTGGGCACCAGCCACCATTTGGTGTTAACTGGCTCCCTGACCATCTGTTCATGCCTTTCGGGGATGTAGATAGATGCTAGCCACACTTGCAGGGGCTAGAGATGGAGTCGGGCATGAGTGACTGCATATGTAACACGCAGCCATGTGGCCTAAGAACTTCTGGTAGGTGTGGGCAGTGGTGAACCGGTGGTTCTTAACTTGGAAGTTCAGGCCCAATATAGCCTGAAAAAGCACTTCTGGAAGGAAGGCTCTGGGCTCACACAGAATTGAGAATCGCCCCAATGAATTCTATTTGTTGGGCTTGCCATAAGGTAGATTTTTTCTTGTTTAATCAAGTCCAGGCTGTAGTAGGTAGAATACACCTGATTAAGGCTCTCCTGTGCACTTGTTCCCAAGACCTGCACTTGATGAGACAATCATCAAGATATGGGAAGACCTGGACCCCTTGATGCGTCAGGTAAGCTGCTATTGGTACCACACATTCCTTAATGCCCCGAGCCCCATGAGAGACCAAAGGGCATGGCCTTTGGAAATGGTGGCCACCCAGTATGAAATGGGGATTAAGAAGTAATGGAAGTCGAACCCTTTTTCCTTTCATGTCCCAAGGGACCTCCTCTACTGCTCCCAGGTGCAGGAGATTCAACTTCTTGAACAAGGAATTGCTCATGAGAAGGGTCCCTGAAGAGGGACAGGGAATAAAGGGGTGGGAGAAAGAGGCAGCTAAGAATTGCGGGGTATAGCCCCAAGATGCTTCCTCTAGCATCCAGCCATTAGAGCAGACCCACAAATGGGCTGAAGAGTAGGAAAGAACAATCATCTGATGAGTTGGATGGGGCACACCTTCAAAATCAGTGCTTCAGGCCCCAGGGATACTTTGCCAGACCGGGCTGTGTGGGTGAGCAGGAGGAGGAAGGACGGCAATGATTAAAGCTTGTGTGTCTATACCTTCTCCTTGCAGACCCCTGTTGAGGTTGCCACGGCATTGGCAGCAGTGGCCAGAACTACTTCCTCGCCAGTTGTGGTGTATGTAGACCCCACAAGCAAAGGGTAGCCTGACTGTCCTTTAGGCCATGCAGCCTTTTATTAGTCTGCTTTGCAAAGACACTATTCCCATCTGTGGTGGGGTCCCCAGCCCCGCCCTCTTCTCCACAAGGTTAAAGCAGGCCCTGAGGCCTAGTCCAGCACAATTCACAGGCCCTGAGGCCTAGTCTGTGGTTAAAGCAGGCCCCGAGGCCTAGTCCAGCACAATCGCAGGCCCCGAGGCCTAGTCCGGCACAATTCGCAGGCCCTGAGGCCTAGTCTGTGCCCTGAGGGGATGGGGTAGGGGGGTCCGGGCCCTCCCTCTCCACCAGACCCCAACCCAGGGCCCTATTAGTGGTGGGTGGTTCCCACCACTGGCTCGGGCGCGCTTCGGGAGAAATCCCGCCGAGCCAGTGGTGGGAACCACCCACCACCAATAGGGCCCTGGGTTGGGGTCCGGTGGAGAGGGAGGGCCCGAACCCCCCTACCCCATCCCCTCAGGGCCGACGGAGACCCCACCTGGCGAAGCTGGGCCAGCGGCGGTGGCAATGTCAGCAGGTCCCGTGTCTGGGGCAGCAGTGAAGGGGTTGTCCACTGCGGTGGGGTAGGCAGCCCCCCGGAATCGGCGTTGTGGGTGTGCTCGACCCAGGGATGGTAGCAGCAACGGCGGCGATCCCAACGGCTCTGGTTCCAGCAGCAGGTCCGGCAGTGGCTCCGGGGTTTGGGCCGGAGGTCAGCCGCAACTGAGCAGCCCGGCAGCCTTTTATACTGAGGCTACACTGCGAGCAAGCCCAGCAGGGCTGTGGGGGAGGGGCATATTCTACCCAACAGACGGGCTCTCCTCCCCCCTGTTCAGTGCAGGGCAGGCCAGTCCCGCCACACCATCTAATGGGAATCTTGAATTGAGGCCTGCATTTCCTGGGATAGACCAGGGGTGTGAACCCTCATAATGACCACCACCAATGCAGCCACCCTCGCTGCTAAGTCGGCCATCTCCCAGGCCATTTGGAGGGAGCACCTCGCTGCTACAGTACTCTCATTCACCAGGGTGCCAAACTGCCAGCCCAAGTCCTGAGACTGAGAACTGAACTTATGGAGGGAGTCCCGTAAGATGAAGTTGTACCTACCCAAAAGAGCCCAGTGGTACACCACCTGGAACAAAAAGCTAGCCATGGAATAAAGCTTCCTCCTGAGAATGTCCGGCCTCTTGGCCTCTAGATCTGAGTGTCAATCTAGTGTGCCCGTTTGTCCTTCTCGTTGGCTGCAGAAACAACCAACAAGCCTGGAAATGGGTGGGTATATTAGCACTCAAACTCCTTGGCCAGGACAAAGTATTTTTTCTCAGCCCTCTTGGAAGTGAGAGGGATGGACAACGGGGTTTGCCAAAGGGCCTTGGCTACTTCTAAGACCCCATTATGCAGTGACAACGCAACACTGGCAGGTGTAGCATATTGAACAGCGTTTAGCCACCTCCTCCACCACCTCCATGGCCTCAGGTGCCCAATCACGCTGGTGATGTTTCAGTGAGAGGCTGACTTCTCTCTTCATGCTGGAGGAATCCCCTTGGGGAGGACCATGGCAGGACTGTTCATGCCTGTGTCTGGCAGCTAACCGTTGTGCTGGTGTTTTGAATAGGAGGACTGGTGCCTGGGGTGGGCAAGGGAAGAAGGAACCAATACCACAATGGAGTCCATTCCCATAGCAAAGGGCACAGGGATCTGCACCAAGGAAACAGTAGGCGGGGGAATGAACGTTGCTGGTGATACAGTGACTGGCATGTGCCTCTAGACAATCTGCATCAAGAGGGCAGAGATCACGATAGGGTGCATGTGACCTAAGACGACCTGCGTTGTGAAGCTGGAGATCTGTGGCACAGAGACTGAACACTGTCTCAACTCTGGGGATCAGAGGAGCTCACTTGCCCTTGTAGGAATCCTTTGCAGCATCCTGTAACACCAGAGGCACTGTAGAGGTCTCTGCTCTCTGGGAAGGCATCAGTCCTTAGGTTCCCTGCTGTTCCCAGGAATCAGTAGTGGATCCCTTGGGGAACAGGGGAGACATGTCCATGTGGCTCTGGTGTGGGTGGACGGCCCGAACTGTATGCTTTACCTGATGTCCCATGGACTTGCTTGTTCAGTGCTGGGGAGCCATCTTTCTTTCTGGGGCACTGGCAATGGAGAGAAGCACTACACACTGAGGCCTAAGTTCCAGGGATAGAATCTGGCTAGGAAAGCGCAGAAGCTAGGCAGAGAGCAGTCTTCATGAGAAGGGCCCTTTCTGGATCCCAAGTTGAAAATCTTTACAGATGTTGCACTTGTCCTTCACATGTGATTTCAGGCACCTGCTATCGGGGGTCACTAACAGGTTGCAGTCAGAGCAGGGCTTAAAACACAGAGACTGGGGCATGTCCTTGCTCAGGGCAAAGCATCCCTTGGGACTCTAACTTCTAACTATATTACCTAACAAGTACTTAACACGGACTACCATAAACAATTTACAAGGCCCTAAGGCTCGAAGTCAGAGATGAAACCACTACTCCTTGGATTAAAGAAAAGGGCACTCCAACTAGCCACCACGGGCAACAAGGAAGATCAGACAGGGTGCAGGGCCAGCGGCACTTAATATATGGAGGCATAAGCATGGCACTCAAGAGGGCACCAGCTGACCTATGAATACCATCAAGGTAAAAATCAATAGCCATGCATGCAGATATGTGCACACCTAGAATAGAATGGATGTGACAAGTTCTCAAATTAAAACTAAGGATTAAGACAGCTTTGACTTCTAGGTAAGCCACAGAAATTAGCTATTTAAGTCTTAAGTATTCTGTCAGGTGCATCCATTCGAACCTTCCTAAAGTAGGACCCTTATTGTCCAGAGGAATTAAATATTAATAAAGTTCCCCTAAAAACATAGGAATGGCCAGAAAGACCTATGGTCCAACTAGTCCAGGATAGTGTCTCCTGGCAGTGGCCAGTACCAGATGCTTCAAGGGGAACAGAACAGAACAGTGCAGATAATTATAGAGCAATCCAGCCTGTCATCCAGTCCCAGCTTTGCAGTCAGAGGGGACTCCCATGCCCAACCCCTCTCTAATAACTGAAGCCAGTTCTCATACCTCTCTAAACTCCTCCAAAAATGCTGCTCTCCCTTCCAAAGCCCTTGAAGTCACATGAACCCAGCTGAGCCTCCCCTTATTTCTGGCTTCATAGGAAGGTCAAGAACAGACAGGAAGACACAACCTGTACCATCCAGGCACTCAGAAGAACATGGAAGGACAAAGCAGAACAGAAAAGTTCTCCAATCTGCACCTCCTCCCCTTTGTCAAATCCCTCCAGTCTCTCACACCAGTACTCCCTAACTCACCATTAAAACTCCAGACAGTTTGGGGCTGGGGGGGAGGGGGGAGGAGAGGAGAGGAGAGGAGAATGGAGGAAATCTGGAACTCACCACTACGTGGACGGTTCTTCCTCAGCCGATAACAGTCCAGACAGACTCCAAAACCACATTTGCGACAAACCCAATGGATATTGAAAAGGGTTGTCTCACATACATCACACATCTCCCTCACACCACGGACAGCTCGTTTCCAGGCTACTTTCTCTACAAAGAAAAAGGAGGAACATTTCAAGAATGAACTCTTGGCTAATGTATTGTACAGCTCAGTGCATATCCCCACATGATATCTTCAAACACAGGATAGTCTTCACTAGCATATGTCTCTGCAAAAGCTATTTGGGAATACTAAAGACCACCTGTGGGCAACAAAAGCGCCAAATGCAGTGCTTTAATTCCATTTCTGCCACGGCAATTTGAAAATATTTTAGAAGCGCGGCAGATAAAAACATTCAGATCTCAACAAGATTTCCTGAGAGGGGAATGTGGGAGAGAACAGTTTGACATCAGACATAACGGAAGAACTGATCTTGTGACACTTATTTGTACCACTGGAACAAAAAGGGAGGGAAAAGGGAAACAAGCCTTCAAGAGTTCTAAGCAGCATAGGGATATTTTGTGCAACATACAGTTTCAGCAAAAGGTATATGCGAACTTACAGAAATTACTGAAAAGCTAGAAACGTTTATATAAATTATCTGTAAATAAAGTTTTAAAGCCTTCTATAATTGACAAACATGTGGTTTTAGTAATTAATCATAGACATACCAGATTTCTGAGATTTTAGACTCAGGTAAGTCTGTAGGGAAAACTCTCTCCAATTGGTTACTTCTCGCCCTTCCCCTACAGCCATCCTTTGCATATAACCGTGATGGTTTAAACCCACTATATCAACAGGAAACCTTACCATAGGAATGGAACTCCTTCTTGTGCTAGATCTAGCATAGCTCAGTATGTCAGCCAAGCCAGGCCCTACTGAATGGGGAAAAGTAGCATATCCCTTCCCCCGACAATCCTGGTGCTCTTGTACGATGGAAGGGCTGGGTTTCGCACAATGGGACCACCCCACTAAAGACAGCAGTATGGGAGGATACAAGTCTTCTTACAAGAGAAGAGGCATGTGAAAGGATTGGGCAGCATATCAAAGGCAATGCTTGGGGCAGAGATTGGGAAGGTGGGAGAGGGGAGGAGAGTCATCAAGCATTTGTTTAAGGTTTGGGTTACTGTATTTCTTTTTTGGAGACTGGACACCAAGGGGAGGGGGCCTTCCAGGGGCTTTACCCACTGGTACTAACTCTTAAACAGCATATTTAATTACAAAAATACTGTTTCCCTTTTCACAGAATTTCTTAAAATTTCTTTTTTTAGCAGAAAGTCTTTCTGTTCATGGTTTCTGTCAAAAGGTAAACCTAATATTGTAAGTGTGAATAACATTTTGAACCATTTGAGTTAAGAAAAAAAGTATAACTTTCCTTATCACAAAGGAAAACGTGTTAATTCTGACAGAGGAAAATGTGTTAATTCTGACAGGGTTGAATCAAAGTATCTTAACATTTGGAAGCTAAACCCCTGAACAGAACTTAATTAGGAAGCATGCAATTTTGCTACACTTGAAATAAATTGGTTTTGATGAAGGCTTGACGAATGCATTCTGAGCACATGCAGTTGAAAGTTTACAACTAGAGCTGTGTACTTTGGCAGACACACACTGACATGTCAGACCATCAAGCCCAGAGCCATTAGCCTCCCAAAACACTGTAAAGCTCAGCTTTTTGGGGGGACATTTAAGGCAACAAGATGGGATGGGATGAGAGCTGGACTGTTTAGTGTGGTGTAAAGGAGTGAATTTTGGTTGTACAGGCAATGGATTCAATATAAGTTCAATGTAATTAAGTCTCTCTTTACTAGATCTTAAGCTAAGTATTTTCACTGCAGCAATTGAGAAAGTCACAATAAATAACATGTGTTCATGATCTTACTCCGTCCCAAAGGAGAGTTCCCAACGCAATTAGTAGATTACATTCACCTCCATTTGATCGGGGTCTCAGTCAGTCAGTTACTGAAGAAAGATCATTTTTACATTTCCTTTTACTATCCAAATAACAGTTTCTGGCAACTTATTTGTTCTTTCACAGGATAAAAACCGCTCTGACTGACGAGGGGGCCCCAGTCTTTAACACACATTACAGGAAGAAACACAACCCCCGCTTTGGAAGAAGGAAAGAAGACGTGTTACAATGGGGATCTAAATGCATCTTTTAAGTCCCATTCCGCTGCACTGCACAGACACTACATAAAGGAGTAAAACCGACAGCTTACGGTGCGGCTCCACCATCATCATCGCCTCCTTCTCAGACATAACAAGTTGGCAGAACTGGTCCCCAACGTTGGCCAGGATATATTTAGAGGTCTCCAGGTCAATACCCTCTGCAGGGGAAGACGACGGAATCCACAGGCTCATGGCATCAGGGTCACTCTGCTGGGGGTTTAAGAAGCCCTCCACTCGCAGAATACCTTTTCGAGTAAATATAAGTCTGAAACAAAACAGGATAGGCTAATCAACCAGGAGCACAGTGGTTCTTATCTTCCTTCTGCAGCCATCCACATTAGAACATGCACCCAGAAAGGAGAAAGGTTTCCTCCGTATCTATGGTCTACAACCAGTACAATTAAATTCTATGCCCAGAAACGCATAGCAGACTATGTGAAAACAAAGGCAGTAGACAGCCAATAGGAAATGGATCCACCTCTGATGGGGAGCACTACATAAGGAACATTATTCAGGTTTTGGGGAAAAACAGTGCTGAAAAGTGTTGAGGAACAAAGGTGATTAAAGTTGTCTGGTAGGTCTGAGTCCTGTCTTCCATTCTGACTTTTAGTACAAGTTATTTCCTGGATTCTGAAAAAAATACCATAGGGGAACAATCTGAAAAAAATGGAGAATTGGGACTGGGATACAGAGCCTTTCACTGCTAACTCAAAGTCATACTCTGTTAGGGCCAGATTTTTGAAGGTATTTAAGTATTGTTAGACGTAGGCTTCTATATCAGTTAGTCATTGTAAAGCTAAGTCTTATTTTCTAAAGCAGGGGCTGGCAATAATTTTGGGTGGAGGCCACTCCAAGGTTTTGTAAGTGCTCAAGGGCCCCGCGCTTTTCTGTGGAGAGGATGCGGGGTCTAGGTTGGAGATTGGCCACAGCAGGGTGCACGGGGTAAGGGACTGGGGTGCAGGAGATGGTGTGGGGTCTGAGGTTGTTTGGGTGGAGGAGGGGTTGTGACCTGGGTCAGGGGATTGGGGTGTAGGACCAAGGAGGGGGTGTGGGTGCAGGAGAGGATTCTGGCCTGGGGGAGGGGTGTTGGAGGGGGTACAGGGTCTAAGAAGGAGTTGTGACCTGGAACAGGGGATGAAGAGGGTTTCGATGGTGACCTGGGGGAGGGAGTTGGGGTGCAGGAGGGGGTTGGGGTGCCAGAGGCAGGCGCTGGCTGGGAGAAGTTTACCTAAGTGTCTCCTGGCCAGCAGGCTGCGGCACCCCCAAGGTAGGCAGGGCTCCCTGCCTGCTGCAGTCCCAGACCCCTTGAAAATACAGGCTGCTCCCTCCACGGGGCTCTCAACTCTGGGTGGGGAAAGAAGCTTGCACTGCCCCAGTCTCTCAAGCCAAATCTCTCAGCTCCGATTGGAGCGGAGAGATTGGCTGAGGTCAGTTCTTATTGGCCAGTTGTTTCTGGACAATCAGAGCTGAGGATTGGGCTTGGGGTGGGGGGATTGCACGGAGCCCCAACCCCCACAGAGCAGAGAGCCGCAGAGACTGTGTTTTAAACTGCAGCAGATGCGTTCTTGAGGGTCCCGTCAGGGTGGTTTCAAAAGCGCGGCTGTTAGAATTGATCTTGGTTTGGCTTACACTGGACCTGCAAAATACCCACCATTTGTCACAAATCTAAAAAGAAAGCAATGCCAGTTGTCAAAGAAAGAACTATTCTTCAGCCAGAGAGGATGCTCCTTCAGATCACAGCTGATTTACATCTGGAGGGGGCACTATGACATACCAGGAAGCTTGCACTTTTGCTGTAGTCTGTATTCTAAGAGAACTTCTTTCTTCAAAGCGGTCATCTAACTTCTCACCCCAGTACAAATTTAACTTTAAAACCAATGAAGCGAGAGACAAAGCACCGTCTCCCTCCTTCCTCTCCCCAGCAACAAAACAAAAATGGTTACTAACTTTCCATAACTGTTATTCTTCAAGATGTGTTATTCATGTCAAATCCATGTTACGTGTGTGCATGCTGAAGTCCCATTGCTGGAGAGATTTCCCTCGGTTATCCATCGGGTCAGTTCCAGGATCCGCTGGTGCCACGTTCTCATGCACCAATATAAGGAATGCCACTGGCCCCACACCCTCTCAGTTCCTTCTTGACAGCCAACTTCAGCATAGGGGTAGGAGAGTGGATCGTGGAATGGACATGAGCCAACATACCTCATAGAACAACAATTATAGAAGGTTAATAACTGTTTTTCTTCTTTGAGAGCTTGCTCATGTCCATTCCACATAAGGTGACTGTAATGGGGTGGGACTCATTCCCATGGTGCCTCGTGCTGGCCATTCTGGGAATTAGCTCCGTCCTTCCACAGGGCTCCCTCTGGTGATCTCTTGCCACCATCACTTCTCTGGGACATGCATTGCTTCCCAAATACGAAATCCTCTCCCGGACACAGCCATCCACCCATGCCCCCCTCCGTTCTCTCCTCCTTCCAGAGAGACAGCGGTCCTCTGCCCAACCATTCACCTCAGTTGCCAACTGCAGCCTAAGTTCAAGCCACTTGCCTCAGCTGCAAACTGCAGCCTTTCACCGGCCACTCTCCTCAATGGCAAGTGGGAGAAGGAATTCGGGTCTGCCTGCTACTCCAGTTCCCAACCCAGGGACTCTATAGCTGGCAGCCCCCTCTTCCAACTCCTGTGTCTACTAGTGGATGGCTTCCTACTATTTTAGCAAGACCTGGAAAACTTGCTCCCAGCAGGCCTTTTCCCCTGAGTACAACCATGTATCATCCACACAGATGGGTGAAGGGCACCAAGGTTTGCTTGAAGCAACCAGCTGTGATCTTGTGAGATTAGACCTGGATGGAGGGGAAGCAGATCCAGCAGCATGCTAAACCAATGTTGACATGGCCATACCAGGGCTATAAGAATAACTGTCACCTTGTCCTGTTTGATTATCAGGACCAACTTGGGAACCAGCAGACCTGGGGAAAAAGAATAAACCAGGAGCCCTATCCATGGGAGCAGGAAAGTGTTGGAGGGAGAGCCCAGGCTGTCCCCACACAGTGAGCAGAACTGATGGTACTTCATGTTCTGCTTGGTTGTGCACAGGTCTACCTGAGGAGTTCCCCACCTTTGGATGATGAACCTGGTAACCACTGGTGCAAGGAACACTAGTGGAGAGAGAGAAAAAGCATCTGCTGAGGTGGTTCACCAAAGTATTCCAGGTTCCTGGAAGAGGTGACATCAAGGTAGATGGAATGATTCACAAAGAAATCCCAAAGATGGATGGCCTCCTGACACAGGGTAAAGAGTTGAGCTTGTCCCTGCTTGTTGATATAGAATATGGCTGCAGTAGTGTCTATCAGGACTTGCACCACTTTGCCTGAGATTTGTAGAAAGAACACTTGGCAGGCTAAGTGGATGACCCTGAGTTCCCTGACTTTTGTGCAGGGAGAGTTCTTCCTGGGTCTGATGCGTCCGAGACTAGAATTTTTACTGACCTTGGATCCTTCCACCGGTCAAGGCAGCTGTGGACCAAAGGTGGAACAATGAACACTGAGTCCAAAGGTGTATTTTTGGAGAGCATAAGGATATTAACCACACCTAGAGCCTTGCATGCCAAACCATGGAAGTGCATGAAGCCAGGTGCCCCAGTGGTTTGAGGCAAACTTGGCTGTCCTAATTAGGTAGACCATGACTTTGAATATCAGATCCAAGAGTCTGAAACTGGATCTTTAGAAGGAAGGTTCTGGCTTAGGTTGAATTGAGCACTGCCCTAATAAATTCTATTGTCTGAACTGGCACAAGAGTTTACTTTTGCTAATTCATCAAAAGACCCAGCCGTCAAAATGTGGTTTGGATCATGCTGATGCTATTCTGTCCATGAGCCTCAGACCAGCCTTTGATCAGCCAGTTCAAAGTTCGGCTGAGGTATGTATTACTCTGAATGCTTTGCAGTCTGAGGAGGCTATTACTACTGCCATGCACTTTGTGAAAACACAGGCAGTCTGTGGGTGGTGAACTGGTAGAGACATTAGTTCAAAAAAATCTGAAAAATCTTGTGGCCACGGAAGACAGAAATGTGAAAGTAGGGGTCCTTTAAGTCAAGGGCAGTGTACCAGTACCCTGGATCCAGGGAGACGATAGAGGCCAGGGAAATCACGTGGAACCTCAGTTTCTTGAGACCCAGGTCCAAAATAGGTAAAAGCTCCCATTGGCCTTTGGAAGTAGGAAATATTGGAAGTAAAACCTCTTTCTCTCAAGTCTTGAGGAATTTCTCCACAGCCCCCATTTGCAGGAGGGACAACACTGCCTGGGCAAGGAGTTGCTTCTGAGAAGGGTCCCTGAAGAGGAACAGGAATGCAGGAGTGGAGGGAAGGAAGGGGTGGAAGCAAACTGAAAGATATAACTGATTGCCACTGTACTTAGCACCAAGCAGTTCAAAGTCATGCAATGTTGTCTAGGAAGGAGTACGGCAGAAAGGGATCTAGGGGTTAGAGTGGACAAGTAGCTAAATATGAGTCACCAGCGTGACGCTGTTGCAAAAAAAGCAAACATGATTCTGGGATGCATTAACAGGTGTGTTGTGAGCAAGACACGAGTCATACTTCCGCTCTACTCTGCGCTGATTAGGCCTCAGTTGGAGTACTGTGTCCAGTTCTGGGTGCCACATTTCAAGAAAGATGTGGAGAAACTGGAGAGGGTCCAGAGACGAGCAACAAGAATGATTAAAGGTCTAGAGAACATAACCTATGAAGGAAGACTGAAAGAATTGGGCTTGTTTAGTTTGAAAAAGAGAAGATTGAGAGGGGACATGATAGCGGTTTTCAAGTATCTAAAAGGGTGTCACAAGGAGGAGGGAGAAAAATTGTTCTTCCTTGGCCTCTGAGGATAGAACAAGAAGCAATGGGCTTAAACTGCAGCAAGGGAGGTTTAGGTTGGACATTAGGAAAAAGTTCCTAACTGTCAGGGTGGTTAAACACTGGAATAAATTGCCCAGGGAGGTTGTGGAATCTCCATCTCTGGAGATATTTAAGAGTAGGTTAGATAAATGTCTATCAGGGATGGTCTAGACAGTACTGGGTCCTGCCATGAGGGCAGGGGACTGGACTTGATGACCTCTCGAGGTCCCTTCCAGTCCTAGTATTCTATGCAGGACCACACCAGGCTGAAGTGGGACAGATGGTCCAAAAATAAAGGACAGGGAGTGTCTGAAGCAAAAACTGGTAAACACCCTTTGCTGCAGTTTCAAAAGGCCTGCTTGGGCCCACTGGGGAGTACTTATGTGACCCTTGCAGGGAGGCTGCCAGGAGAGAAGCCATTGTAACCACTCCCTTTCCTTTTAAAAGACACCTATCTCAAAGGTGGAGCTAACAAACGTGGTAGCTGTTGGGGCCTGAAGTGTAGAGGCCCAGTGACCTGAGGGTGGCCCTTGAGTTCTTCAGGTCATGAAGTCTTGGGTCTGTCTGCTCTGAGAATAAAGAGGAACCTTCAAAGGGGAGATCCTGGATGGTTTATTGTGAGGAAGTCCCAAAGATGGGAGCCAAGAGCATTGCTTCATGGTGACAGCAGAGGCCACTGTCCTAGCTGCTGTTGGCTGCATCCACAGCCGCTTGGAGAGCTGTTCTGGCCACATTCTTCTCCTCCTCCAAGAGGGCAGAGAATTTTTGCCTTGAGTCCAGCAGCAGGGTGTCTTTAAACTCAGCTAACAATTCCCACAGATTGTACTCGTATCTTCCCAGTAAGGCTTGCAGGTTAGAAATACACAGCTATAAGCTACCCATTGAATAAACATTTCTCCTAAAACAGGTTCTGTTTTTGAAGTATTCTGTTTGAAGGCAGTCTTCATCTGGCCTTGCCTGCTCCACTCATTGACTGCCAACACAAGAGACATTGGTGGGAGGTGAAGGTGGCAGTATATATACTCATGCCCACTTGCTGGCACATTTTTCTTTTCTTCCCTCTTTCAGGTAGGGGGACAGAGAAGCAATTTGCCACAGGTCTTAACAAGACCCATTACAACCTTATTAATGAGCAAGACCATTTTGGGGGAGCAGTTGCAGCCAGAATGTCAATCGGCTGTGGAGGATTCATTAAACTCCATGAGTTCCAGTTCAACTGCTATCTGATGGGCCATGAAGTTGTCCTGAGGAAGTGTGCTAGTTGGCTCCAAGACAGTCTCATTTGGGGGGGTGGAGGAAGGAAGAGGAGAAGGCAGCCTGCTGCAGAGGAGAGGCTGAGTGACATCCACAGGAGCTACATCCTAAACACTGGGTACCAGAGTCAGGGTCAGGTGTCAAAAGAAAGTAGTGATAGCTTGCTTCTTGGAAACCACTGAGTATGATCAATGGCAGGGAGGAACCAGTATCAGTGGAAAATATCCCAAAGTTCCCATAATGGCCACTGCATAAGGCCCTGACCTGTTGGCCAGGTGCCAATGGGGAGACTTGCACCAAGGTCTTGTGCAAGGTCTTGTGCAAGCATAGGCTGGGAACCAGTAGAGGCCCTTAGGCTGAACACAGGTCACCCCTTCAGGCTGGAGATGGCCATGACAACAGTATCAGGACTGGCTTCCCACTAGAAGGTCTCAGGGCGTCTGGTGCCAGGAAGGAGCACCAAGATCCATGTTTCTTCCTGCTCACAAGTATCGAGGCCAGGGGAACCAGGAGTAAAAGTAAATCCCAGGCTGCTGCAACAGCCTCAGGAATCAAAGGAACCATCAAGACTGCTGATGCCAGGGTTGCTTTCAGGTGTCACTGGAGGGTCCCACACCAAACTCAATGTTTTGGGCCAAGATGACAGTGCTGCCATGGAACTGGGGTGGGGGAGTGGCCTGAGGCTCTGCTGCTTTCCCATGCTTGTCCTTCCTTTGCACTGGCAAGTGGCCTCAGACTGAGAGCTGCTTTTTGTGTTTCTTCTTTGGCACCAAATGAACAGTGCTGCAGGAGCACCTCACATCAAGGCTAAAGTGCTTAGTATTGAATCACGGTGGCCTGGCTGTGAAGCTGGTCTGGAAGTGAATTCCTTAAGGCTAGCCATCCATTGGACCTCTCAATTTTTTTTGTGTGTGAGGTCCAAAGTCCCAACAAATCTGGCACTTGTCCCTCACATGAGTTTCTCCCAAGCACTTCAAGCACCTGGAGTGTGGGTCACTCACAGGCATAGATTTCCCATAAGAGGCATGTGGATTGCAGCCCTGAAACCAGGGCATGCCTGATCCCTGGAGCAAAAAAAGTCCTTTAACAATAGGTATTATCTATTTACACTAGTACTAACAACAATATCTGTATACACTAAAGCTATATTCAAAACAAACGATGAATCAGAGTTCAAAAAACCACTGAGAAGAGGTCTTGCTGAAGCAAGAGGGGTTATTCCAGCAACCATCACAAGAAGTAAGGAGGAACAGAAAGGGAGCACAGCTGGCAGCACCCCTTACACCAGCATATTAACATATGGCACCACAGGGCGTGAGAGCTAGCCTGACAGAAATTACAGAAGAAAAAAATCTCTGAGACTGGTACACGTGAGACATACATGAGCAAATATTCAAACAATGATTTACTGAGCTCTGGAAGCAAATTCAGTCTCCTTGGACCTGGCAGGAAGCCATTAAGTTAGCTTTTGAATTAGCTGAAGGGGATAACAGCAAAGGCAGCTGTTCTTGCAGGACAACAGTAGCCAGGGAGTGGTCAAAAACTTCTTTAGGATACCCAAGCAAATTAAAAAAGTGCAAGAACTAAACACTTTAAACATTTCATATGAAACAAGGAAAGATGCAGCACCTCCGAAAATGGAAGAAGCGACAGGCCACAGTTGAGTCATCCTGCTCCTGCTCCTTAAATTTGCGGTATCTCTCCAGACGACATTCCCGGCACTTGTGCAGATGAGGGGCTACATTGATGCAAGATCCATCCTGGAGGAAAGGCTCTCCTGACTGCTTCAGCTTTCTCACCTTACTCATGTCTTTCAGCACAGATTGGCCAACTGTATAGAAGGGGGAGGAGGGGAATGAGAACCCATCAGTCAAACTACAACATAAAACAGATAACTCCAAGAAGCACATTTTCCAAAATCCTCTCTGAAAAGTGCATTCCTTCCAGAGTAATTAACCCAGGGTTACTCCCTGCACATCAGACTGCTCCCTCTAGTTTTGATAGAAATTTTGCCTACCTTAGGCTTCAACAAACATGCATACCACCTTCAGTGATGGGTGATTTTAGTAAGAAATACTGCAGAAGGTGAAAAAAAATTTGGCTAAATAATTTTGTATAGGGATGTTGGAAATCATATATTTTAATAATCATGTAACCACAACAATTTTTAGCAGTTACACAATTATTTGATACCCCTGGGGCAGGGCCAGCAGCCAGCACTTCGGGCCCCCGACAGAGGCAACAGGTCACGCACGGGCTGGCTCCCGCCCGACACCT
Source organism: Rafetus swinhoei (assembly GCA_019425775.1). Classification (NCBI taxonomy): domain Eukaryota; kingdom Metazoa; phylum Chordata; order Testudines; family Trionychidae; genus Rafetus; species Rafetus swinhoei. The sequence continues at coordinate 416,255 of CM033428.1, forward strand.
CTGAATTAGCAGCAGATGGCAGGCGGCTCCCCCTGCACACTCTCCATTTAAAACCTGGACCAGCTTCTGGGTCTGAGCCAGCCTGCCAGTGAGTTTTAAATGCAGAGTATGTGGGGAGAGGAGAGGATGTTACGGTTAACCAGGACAGTTAACCGATAAGCAAGTGCTTATTGGTTAAATGGTTATGGGGCTAGTCACTAACATCCCTAATGTTGTACATGCTCAAAATGCTTAAAAACTAGCAAAATGCTTCTACAGATATTCCAGCCCTTTGCCCTTCTCATACCCAATATGGCACAAAATCCACCAAATTGCTAAGACCTAGTCCTCTGCCTCAGACCATTGTACAGTCCCATATGCTTCAAATAAAAGTGTAAAACTGCTTTAATAGACAACTAAGGAGGGATATGACAGAGGTCTATAAAATCATGACGGGTGTGGAAAAAGCGAATAAGGAAAAGTTATTGTGGAAATAAGTAAATAAGAGAACTAGGGGGTCACCAAGTGAAATTAATAGGCAGCAGGTTTAAAACAAACAAAAAGAAGTTTTACTTCACTCAGCGCACAGTCAACCTGTGGAACTCCTTGACAGAGGATGTGGTGAAGACTAGAACTTAACAGATTTCAAAAAAGAGCTAGACAGATTCAGGGAGATTAGGTCCATCAATGGCTATTAGCCAGGATGGGTAGGAATAGTATCTCTAGCCTCTGTTTCTCTGGAGATGAGTGACAGGGGAGGAATCACGTCAGGATTACCTGTTGTGATCCCTTCCCCTGGGGCTTCTGGTATTGGCCACTGTCAGCAGACAGGATACCGGGCTAGATGGACCTTTGGTCTGACACAGTATGGCCGTTCTTATGTTAACTGTGCAATAACATATCCATGAGCAAGTCTGTTAATGGTTACCTCTAATGCTAAAGCATACCCCGGTTAACTGTGCCCTAAGCTTTATAAACTTGTCTATCTTTCCCTCATTGAAGAACCCACAGATTTCTTACATCAAATATCACATCTCTAAAAACTTCGAGCTTTTTTCCCCCCTAATATTTTGTGCCCATGGTAGTAATGCAAGGTTATATCAGGGTGAAAAATCACAAGGTTTGCTGTATGGAAAATAGTGCAAAAAAAGAGTATCCCATCCGTTGGAGTGGTCATGTATTTCAGCCCTGCCCTGAAAGCCTCACCTTTCAGGGGAGCTGTGCGAGGTCGGCCCTTTGGGGCTTGCTTCCCCTTCCCTTTTCCCAGCAGCAGTTCAGCATTCCTCTCTGCACTGGAGCCAAGCTTGCCGATCAGATGCTCCGGAATTCCCTTCAGACAAGCCTTGGCCTGCAGCTGCTCCTCAGAATCACTCAAGTCTGACAGGTCACTGTTGGTACTAGAATCTGAGTCCTGTCTGGATGTCATGCTCCGCTCGTCTAGAGAGAACCTTTTCACAGCTTCAAAGGGGGCTTTGTTCTCCTGTGAAAACTCTACCTGTGAAGAGAAAAAGCCAGGCGGATGCCTGCCAAACACATTAGAAAAAGCTTTCAGGAGAGGATTGTCTTGCTGTCCAGGCCCAACAGATGGCTTTTCTTCTGTTGGGCTGGAGGAGAGTGTGGGCATCTCAATAGGCTGTGTCAAGTTGCCAGTGGGTGAGCTGGAACGGCCATTCCCCACAGTGGATGGACTCTGAACACTAGCAACAGCAGCAGAACTAGAAGCATTAGAAACCATCTTGGAGGAATCTGTTGTTATAAACAAGGTTTTCTTCTTAGCTAGAGAAGAGTCTGTTGAGGTGTGTGATTCTGGCCAACTAGAAGCAGCCTTGAGGCCCACAGCTGAGGGGGGTATAGATACGGTTTGAGATGAAGATGCAAAGCTGCTGAAAGGACTGAGTTCTGCTTTCTCAGCAAATGCCAGGAAAGGATTGGATGGCTCCTCTCGGGAGAGTTTTGGGGGCTGCAAAAATAAGTTTTCATGATTATCTGTGGGTCGAGTATTCAACAGGCTTCGTGAAAAGGCTGGAGTGAGGGTGGGCATAGATTCCAGTGGCAGCTTCCGGTCCACAGAGCTGCCAGATGGGGCTGCAGATTTAGTGTCTGCTGCAAGAAGAGATTTACTTTTACAGAGCACAGAGCCCAGGCTGTCCACACTCTGCTTGAATGAGTCCTCACTAGAGGGCTCTTCAGCCAAACTCTCTGAGATGACTGTAAAATAGTTGCTGGAGGGCAGATTCTGGGACATGCACTGAAAAAACAAGTTCTTTGACAGATCAGAGTCTTTCTGAGTCTCTTGCCCAGTGTTACAACCAAACGAAAACCCAACAGGCTTGTTTGCTGGAGACAAGACTCCATTTGATTGGCTTCTTCCACTCCCAAATCCCAAAGGCTGCGATGCAGTTGGGAGAGATGCTCCAAATCCAGAAGAGGTCAGAAGTGAATTTTGGGAACTCTGAAACAAAATTGAAGAGAGTTAGTTAATGTAATGATTTCCTCTAAAAAGATGCTTGAGTAGCTAAATTAGCAGAACTTTGCCCATCACTGCTACTTACACAATCAAATCCTTCACTTGCTTCTCACCTACTTGCCATAGGAAGTTACAGCAGAAATTACTTGACCAATGCAGCTCTCTCTAAACTTAAAACTTAGGAATGCCTACCAAAGTAATACAGACCAGGACTTCTCCCACCCCCAAAACAAGCATCTGTCACCAGCCAGTTAATCGCAATTACAAATTAAGTGTGGGCAGACCAATCATGTTTCATTATTGCCTTGTCACACTATGGAACACATAATTGATATATGAATAGTCTACCTAACCTGGAATCTTTTCTCCAAGAACAGTCAATGCTACAAATTTCAGAGGAAAGCCTGAAATCACCATAATGTACATAGTTGAAAAATATCTTTGTGGTACAATATTGCACCTAGCCCTCAGATTGTCAGCTATTTATATACTTTAAAATAAAAAAATGCAGTCTCTGTAATTCTATCCTAGCTAATGTAAGCACATAATCTAGGATTCTCAAGAATCAATTTTTATCTGATATACTGCAATAGTAATTGTCTTAGATTACATATATGGAACAGGTATTTGTCATCCATTTACACTTATATTTAATCTTCAGTATATTTTTATGTAACATGGGAAAGCAAGTATTCAATTAGCCTTTGCTATGCTTTTCTTAGGCTTCTTTTTTCAGAGTTAACTATCCTTTTAATTAACTGTCTTCAGTTGCCTGGGAAACAGCATTTTCCTAGCAAGAACCACACTCAAAAACAGCATAGTTACCCCTCCACCTATTAAATAATTCAGTTAATCTCCAACCATATGGAAGATTATTCCTTACAATAACACTGACTAGTTTATTTTTTTTATTTTATTTTTAAGTCCCAAGCACTGTTTCCACCATTTTCCTAGGGGAGGTTGCGCTACAGTCTGATTCCTCCCTTTATTAGAAAGCTTTCTTGACCATTCAGCCTAGAGCAGTGGTCTCCAACCTTTTCAGCCACAAGATCACTTTGCAATGTAACATCTACCTCAAACCCAAATACCCTTGCCCCGTCTCCTTCGTGCCTCTTCTCTGAGGCCCTGCCCCTGCTCACTCCATCCTCCCTCACTTTCACCAGGCAGGGGCAGAAGGTTGGGGCGCAGCCTCTGGTCTTGGCCTAAGGGATTTGGAGTGAGAGAGGGGCTCTGACCTGAGCCTGGGGCAGGGAGTTGGGGGTGCAGGCTTTGGGAGGGAGTTTGGGTTCAGGGGGCTCAGGCCTGGGAAAGGGGGTACAGGAGGGGGTTCATGACTGGGGCAAGGGTTCAGAGCTGGCTCCAGCTGGACACTGCTTACCTCAGACGGCTCCTGGGTGGTGGCGCAGTGGGGCTAAGGCACCCCATTGCCCTGGCCCTGTACCACTCCCAAAGGCAGCCAGCAAACTCCCTCCATCCCAATCCCTGTTGTGCCCCCCCGCCTTCGTTCCGTCGAGATAGAATACAGGGTGGGAGAAGGGGCACCATGACATTGGCGCCCCTCCTCTCCCTTCCCACTCTGTACCACAAGCAGGAGGCTCCGGGGGGGAGAGGAGAGATGCAGCTCCAAGGCAAAGGGCCAGAGGTGCACAGCAGTGCCGGGAGGGGCAGCTGTGCTGTGCTTGATAATAGCCTCTTGGCCAAACCAGTCAGGATTACCTGTCAGAGGCTCCAAGATCTACCAATAGATCCTGATCTACTGGTTGGTGACCACTGGCCTAGAGTCTCTCCTTTTCACTTAATTACTCCTATTTATATATCCCCACATTAAATTCTTTACCTTTCACATGACACAGGAGTCAGGGGTCACCCAATGAAATTAACAGGCAACAAATTTACAATAAACATAAGGAAGTACTTCTTCACACAATGCACAACCAACCTGTGGAACTCATTGCCAAGAGAGGTTGTGCAAACCAAAAGTATCACTCAGTTTAAAAAAATAATCAATAAGTTCATGGAGGATAAGTCCATCAATGACAATAAGTCAAGGGGTGCAACTCCAGCACCGGCTCCTCCTTTCCTTTGCTGCCTCTCTCTGACACAGGCAACAAGGTGGGGAAGTGACTAGTTGAGTCACTAGTAGACTATCCAATAAGCATATGCTAGTCACTTACATCCCTATCTTCCTTATTAATTTCAGCAATTCAACTAATTACAATATGAACTTAACACAAAGTAATGATGTTTCATTAATGGACTTTTCTATCAGCCTGTTCCAAAAGTCAAAAATTTTATTAATCAATTCTTCATCCTTCTTTGTAAGTTTTTCTAAAGAATTTTAATAGGGTACAGAGGAACGTCTTGATCTTAGAGAGCATGGGCTCACTTGTGTCTTGCATTTACTGCTTATATGAAGGCTTGGTAGAACTCAATTTTTTATTTAATAATTTTGATGGAGAATATCAACTTTTATTTCAGTTGTTCCATTTTTAGCCACTTAAATTTTCATAGTTGAGCAAAATTAAGGGGGGGTTCGATAATACCAGAATCAGACAATAATTATTCAGTTACAGTATATGTTAAAATTCAACAAGTTAAAGCTTTATAGCTGTTTAAAACACAAATTGTCCACATCGTAAGTTAAAATACACAAAGTAAATATCCTTAACTCAAACTCTAATAAGTTCTCAAATATTTTTTTCATACTTTGCTTATCTGTAATTTTCTATTACCACCAATGGGAATTTTTGTGTGTGTATATATAATGAAATCAATGCTTACTGGCATTTAACAATAAAATCCAGGCCCACTTATATAGATGTTTGGATCAATTAACACCTCAGTTATTATTTCAGGCTGACTGCAGATTAAGGATATTATTCCATCATTTAGCTCATATTTAGAAAGGTTTCTTCCTCACTATTTTAAATGATGTTTAGCTTCTAGAGCACAGTTCTGAGGCCAGTGTGCCTGGAGACAAAGATACAAAAAGACTTTGTGGTGGGACAGAAAAACTGTCCATGGAAGCATCTCTACCAGAAAGTGGCAGAGAGAGAAAGTAAGAGGCACTGAAACTCTACCTCCATGGGGACTGAACAGACCACATCACGGAGGGGGAGGAGCTGGAGGAAGAGGAGAGACTGAGATGACCCAGAACTGTAAAGCTTTTAGTGTTCCTGTAAACACAGACTCAAGGGTGGGAATTTATTACAGTAAGTAACTACAGAAATGATATATTCCAAAGTACAATAATATAGTTCTACTTTAAATCCTGTAGGCTGCAGGAAACTCACCTCTCCCTGAGTTTGTGACCAGCCTGTTTTCTGTTTCTCTTGTCCAGTAACTGCTGACATGCCAGTGTCAGAGATCCTCACAGTTGTTGGTGTCAACGAAATTGTAGTAACAGCTGCTGGAGAAACCCCCATGCCTTGACCAACTGGATCCAGTGATTTTCCTGCCTCTTTACAACCAGTTCCAACCAGCAGTGCTTGACTAGCAGCTGAAGAAAAAGGAGTGAAGGGTACAGGTGTGTCGCCACACACTGGCTCATCCTGGACCACCAGAGTTCGGCCATTCTCTTTGGTGTAAGTGGCAAAGCGAATATTGCGATTAATCTGAGGAACAAAAGGAGGCAGCTGCTTGGCCCTTGTATCCAGCCCTGTTTCACTCCCAGTGCCTCCTTTCCAAGAAGGCCTGCTTGCCTCACCTCCATCACTCCCATTACTATCCACTTCACTCCTTTCTTTTAGCTTTTTTGTTGCAGGATCACACCCAGGGTCTGAAGCATTTTTCCTCCTTCGTCCATCCTTTCCATCCACACATTCTCTCTTCTTTTTCCCTTTCGAAGATTTAGCTGCCTTTAGGCCTCCTCCCTAGAATAATTAAAATTATGTAATCACAACAAAGGATCATCCAGCTTGTTAGAAAAGAACCAGAAGATCCATTATTTTCCCATCTCTTAAAAGGAAAACATTTGTTAGAACAATGGATTTGTTTCACTATGTTAAACTCAGAAACAATTTTACACATATCCCGCAATGCAAGTTTTTAATACATAATATTGCATGCATGCACACTTGCCTCTGTTTTTTTGCATTAGAACAAGGTCCTCCATAGCAGTATCATTCACTTAATAACTGAGCTAGGTTGCCATATGGTGGTACATTGGCACAGTGGACATTGGGAGACAGGATAACAATCAGACAAACAAAGGGGAAATTCCTGCTACTAGTTAATTGTCTTGAAGCAAAACTGAATTTTGAAACACTTATACACAGATTTATATCACTGGAACTTATCACTACCATGTTCCTTGTTTAAGGCCAAACTGCTAGTCCAACACAGTTGGCAATGCTAACAGTATCCTCTAAGAAGCATTCTGCAAATCAATCAAACAAAAAAATAGCCCCAAATTTCAGAAAAGACTGTAGTTAGGAGGGAAGGTAGCGGACAAAATTTTAGAGAGTCTGTTGTACAAGAACAAACCAGGACTCCGATCTAAGCAAGGAACGAGAGGAAGCGTTTTTGGAAACCAGAGGTAGTGATCACATGACAGCCTCCTTCACAATGCAGCCCCTTAAAATGAAGCAAGACTAACAAAGATGCCATTATAAACTTTTTTCTCCAATAAGGGTAATTCCAAACTAAATCTAGATGGTGCTTGGTCCTGCCGTGAGGGCAGTGGACTGGACTTGACGACCTCCCAAAGTCCCTTCCAGTTCTAGGATTCTATGAATTACACTCACAGCAAGCCTTGCTGACAGAAAATGGATTCTTAAGGGAAGCCAGGTGGATAATTTGACTATTTTATTATCCACAACAGGCTTATAGAAACCCCTCTTCTCTTCTCCCGCTGTCTTCTCAAATGCTCTCAATACAGGCAGTCCCCGGGTTACATGGATCCGACTTACATCGGATCCCTACTTACAAACGGTGTGAGGCAACCCTGCACTAGCTGCGCTTCCCCAGCAGACCGCCGAGACGCGCGTGGTCCCGCCGCCACGTCCTCCAGCGGCGAGAAAAGCCTCCGTCTCCCTGGTCTGCTGGGCCCCCAGCAGACCAGGGAGACGCGGAGCGCTTTTCTCAGCAGACACCTCAGCTTGAGAATAAAGGACTGAGGAAGTGAGGTGTGGGAGAATAAAACTGAGCTCTGGAGAAATGTTTGGCTAGAGTTTCCCCTACAATATGTACCAGTTCCGACTTACATACAAATTCAACTTAAGAACAAACCTACAGTCCCTATCTTGTACGTAACCCGGGGACTGCCTGTAAACAGAACTTTCTTCAAGCTGTATCCTCCCAAGTAAAGGTAAATGAAGAAGTCAGACACTGGGAAGAATCACAAGGAGGAATGAGCAACAAAGGAGGACCTGTGATTCGGTTGGAGAAGGCAGGGTGATCAACTGGTTATCTAAGGTGTTTGTACACAAATTGAAGAAGCCTGGGAAACAAACAGGAAGAATTAGAAGCCCTGGCCTAGTCGAAGAACTATGATTTGATTGGCGTAACGGAGACTTGGTGGGATGACTCGCATGACTGGAGCACTGTCATGGAAGGGTATAAACTGTTCAGGAAGAACAGGCGGGGGAGAAAAGGAGGAAGAGTTGTACTGTATGTAAGAGAGCAGTACGATTGCTCGGAGCTCCAGTATTTAGAGGGAGAAACGACTGTTGAGAGTGTGTGGGTTAAGTTTAGAGGTGGAAGCAACAGGGTGATGTTGTGGTTGGTGTCTGCTATAGACCACCGCAAAAGATGGATGAGGTAGACGAGGCTTTCTTCGGACAACTGAGAGAAGCTTCCAGATCTCAGGCCCTGGTTCTCATGGGGACTTTAATCACCCTGACATCTGTTGGGAGACCAATATAGCAGTACACAGACAATCCAGGAAGTTTTTGGAGAATGTTGGGGATAACTTCTTGGTACAAATGCTGAAGGAACCGACCAGGGGCCACGCACAGCTTGACCTGCTGCTCACAAACAGTGAGGAGCTAGTAGGGGAAGTAGAGGTGGGTGACAACCTGGAAAGCAGTGATCATGAGATGGTAGATTTCAGGATCCTGACCAAAGGAAGAAAGGAGAGTAGCAAAATACACACCCTGGACTTCAGAAAAGTAGACTTTGACTCCCTCAGAGAACTGATGGGCAGGATTCCCTGGGATGCTTACATGAAGGGGAAAGGAGTCCAGGACAGCTGGCAGTATTTTAAAGAACCCTTATTAAAGGCACAGGAAGAAACCATCCCGATGCGCAGCAAGAAAAGCAAATACGGTAGGTGACCAAACTGGCTTAACGGGGACATCCTTGGTGAGCTTAAAAATAAAAAGGAAGCTTACAAGAAGTGGAAACTTGGACAGATGACTAGGGAGGAGTATAAATATATTGCTCGAGCATGCATGGGAGTTATCAGGAAGGCGAAAGCGCAATTGGAATTGCAGCTAGCAAGGGATGTGAAGGATAACAAGAAAGGTTTCTACAGGCATGTTAGCAATAAGAGGGTGATCAGAGAGGTGTGGGGCCCTTACTGGATGAGGGAGGTAACCTAGTGACAGAAGATGTGAGAAAAGCTGAAGTACTCAATGCTTTTTTTGCCTCTGTCTTCACAGACAAGGTCAGCTCCCAGACAAATGCACTAGGCAACACAGTATGGGAAGGAGGTGGACAGCCCTTGGTGCGGAAAGAACAAGTTAGAAACTATTTAGAAAAGCTAAACATACACAAATCCATGTGCCCAGATTTAATGCATCTGAGGGTACTGAAGGAGTTGGCAAATGTCTTTGCGGAGACTTTGGCCATTATCTTTGAAAACTTGTGGAGATCGGGAGAGATCCTTGATGACTGGAAAAAGGTGAATGGAGTGTCCATCTTTAAAAAAGGGAAGGAGACAACAGGCAACTACAGACCCATACGTCTTACTTCAGTCCCCAGAAAAATCATGGAGGGGATCCTCGAGGAATCCATTCTGAAGCACTTGGAAGAGGGGAAAGTGATCAGGAATACCCTTCGTGAATCCATGTTGACAAGTCGTGCCTGACCAATCTGATTAGCTTCTATGATGAGGTAACTGGTGCTGTGGATATGGGAAAGTCAGTGGATGTGATATACCTTGACTTTAACAAAGCTTTTGATACAGTCTCCCACAGTATTCTTGCCAGCAAGTTAAGGGAATAAGGATTGGATAAATGGACTGTAAGATGGACAGAAATCTGACTAGACTGTTGGGCCCAACGGATAGCGATCAATGGCTCAATGTCAGGTTGGCGGTCGGTTTCTAGCGGAGTGCCCCAAGGATCGGTTCTAGGACCGGTTTTGTTCAACATCTTTATTAATGACCTGGATGAGAGGATAGTTTGCACCCTCAGCAAGTACGCAGATGACACTAAGCTAGGGGGAGAGGTAGACACGCTGGAGGACAGGGATAGGGTCCAGAGTGACCTAGACAGATTAGAGGATTTGGCCAAAAGAAATCTGATGAGGTTCAACAAGGACAAGTGTAGAGTCCTGCACTTGGGACAGAAGAATCCCAAGCATTGTTACAGGCTGGGGACCAAATGGCTAAGTAGCAGTTCTGCAGAAAAGGACCTGGGGATTACAGTGGATGAGAACCTGGATATTAGTCAACAGTGTGCCCTTGTAGCCAAGAAGGCTAATGGCATATTAGGGTGCGTTAGGAGGAGCATTGCCAGCAGATCCAGAGAAGTGATTATTCCCCTTTATTCGGCTCTGGTGAGGCCACATCTGGAGTATTGTGACCAGTTCTGGGCCCCCCTCTATAGAAAGGATGTGGACGCATTGGAGACGGTCCAGCAGAGGGCTATCAAAATGATTAGGGGGCTGGAGCACATGACCTATGAGGAGAGGCTGAGGGATTTGGGTTTGTTTAGTCTGCAGAAGAGAAGAGTGAGGAGGGATTTCAACTTCCTGAAGAAAAGTTCTAAAGAGGACGAAAAAAGGCTGTTCACAGTAGTGACGTATGGCAGAAGAAGGAGCAATGGTCTCAGGTTACAGCGGGGGAGGTCTAGGTTGGATATTAGGAAAAACTATTTCCCTGGGGGGAAGCACTGGGATGGGTTCCCTAGGCAGGTGGTGGAATCTCCATCCCTAGAGGTTAAGTCTCGGCTTGACAAAGCCCTGGCTGGGTTGATTGAGTTGGGTTGGTCCTGCCTTGGGCAGGGGGCGGGACTCGATGACCTCCTGAGGTCTCTTCCAGGCCTATGATTCTAAGTCATCACAGGACACTTTCTAAGGCTCCTGATTACACACACAGAGACATGGCACAATACAGTACCTCATTTGGTGGAGCAGTGTTGTCCATCACTACATGAACCAGTCGGGGATCCACTGACTTTATCTCACCAGTCTGATTTTTATGAGATGGGCAGCAAAAAACAAAAAAGAAGAAAACACATTCAATTACCAGCTAAGAGACAGCAATGAACATAAGGTAACATGCAGCCCTTTTCTTTCCTCACTTGTCAACGTCTCTGCTTTCACTATATCCTTTGAACTTTTTCACTACCCGCTCAACTTCTCCAACCCTCAGACTTGATTCCTACTCTGTTCCCATGTTTGTCTCCCGTCATTTATCTGTCCTGTTGAGCACCTGCTGAGACACTTTGGGAAGGAAATAAATGCAAAATGGCAGTTCTGTCTTTTCTCTCTTTCATTCTAATTTGTCAAGGACATGTGTAAGTTTATGCCACCATTCTCTATGAGCTCCACCCCCCCCATAAAAAAAAGGAAGATTGGAAACCAATCAATAATTAGCAAAATCAGTAATGTGATTAGACCAATGTTTCTTGAGCCAAATGATCAGTTCCTTACTTAACAGTCACCTTGCTCTCCTACATGGAAACAATGAAGACTCTCTTAAGAACGAACTCTCTGTCTCTTCAATAGAATTCATCCATCAGGAGATATAATTAATTGGCTTCAAAAGGAGTGGCCAGAAGCTCCCCCAGTGAGCCCTACTCACTAAAATTCAAGCAAAGAATTTTCTCTTCCTGTCCAGAACTAGCTCTGCCTACAAACAACCCATAAAGTCCAACCTGAATACAAGTCACGTTATGGAAGATTTTAAAACTCCTAACAAAGAATAGTCAGTGCTGTAGACAGTTACAATTCACCATGCTACCCCACTTGGGTCTGCTGACTGGGAATTTGTGAAAACAAACAAAAAAAATGCTTCCTGGACTCCTGCTCAGCCAAGATTACGTATCAAAAATGTTTCACACTGAGATTTTGCCCCCTAGTATCTAGCCAGCCTCCTTCATGCTTCACCTGTTTCAGGCAATGTATATACAAAAGTGACATATGAGAAAGAACTCAAGAAAGAGAGCATTTGGAGGCCACAGTAAGATAATCATGAAAAAGTAACCTGCATATCTACCAATATCCCCTCTGCCTTCACAACCATTTCCTACAGTATTTTGTCCCTGCCAAGCATCTCTCCCCTGCCTCCCCTGAATTGTGTGTGTCTATTTTGTAACACACCCTGTGGGATAAGGAAAGTGACCTGTCCATAAAGTACCATGTGATTAAACAGCTTTAGGAGACATTAGCCGACAGACAACAAAATTTAAATTTTGTGAAGAATGGCACGTTCACCACGTGATGCAGGGAACTCATGTTTTAGCCGCCCAAACAAAGTGCTTCAAGCCTTCACCTCAGTCACAGACACTTCCATAAGACGAGTGATGGGATCCTGATGGGTCACAACACCACAGAGCCAGCTATTTTCATCCTCTGGTTGGTATACCTTAACCCTTTGGCCTTGGACACTGTAGGGACCTGAAAGAGAGCCAGATCAACTGAATATACCTGCAGACAAATTATTTGCACAATGCCATTAAGGGTGCACAACAGCGTTCTCTCTAATTCTTCCCACCCTAAGCAGAATGAATTTTGTCATGTGCACACATCACCTTCATATTGGTGCACATAAAATTCATGTGGCCAGAGTGGGGCCAAGCAGTCCTGAGTGTGGGAGGGGGCTCAGGCCTGGTGCAGAGGGTTGGGGGTGCAGAGTGTGAGGGCTGCAGCTGGTAGTACTGGCTCTGGGATGATGCTGGGGTTGAGGGACTCAGGTATGAGAGGGCTGGGGTGCAGACGCATGAGGGCTCTGGGGTAGGGCCAAGGATGAGGGCCTCAGGGCTAGGACAAAGGGTTGAGATGCAGGGGTGTGAGGGCTCCAGCTAGGGGTGCTATCTCTGGGGTGGGGCTGGGGATGAGGGGTTTCTGGTGAAGGAGGGTGCTCCAGGACTCCTGCATGGAGAGAAGACTCCCCCAGTTCTCTCTCCTCACAGCAGCACTTGGGCTGGGAGGGAAAGGCACCTTCTCCAGCTGTGGCAGCTCCAGGGCAGGAGCTGCAGGATAGGTACCCCAGCCCTGGCTGGTTTCAGACAAGGCTGGGTTGGGGTTGGGGAGAAGGTAATATAGGAGAGGTGCCAGGTTCAGACCGTCCCTCTCCCAGCCACGGCAGGCTGTAGGCCAGGCCCAAGCTAGGCCTTAGGTGGGTGCCTTGAGTACCTGCACAGTGCTAACTAGGTGTCCACACAGCTTACAGGGAATTTAGGTGCACAATACAGACAGTAATTCATGCAGAGTTAGGTTTGAAAGCACTCCTTGTACGAGGCAACAGATTACCAAGTTTTGTTATAGTGTTTGCTCATAGCAAATGCATCATCTAAACATAGGTCAGTTGGACAAAAGTGATCAAAATAGCAATGTGAGGCTTCATGTTTGGGTCAATAATTGCTAGATCAAATTTGATCAATTTACAAGTAAAATTATGTTTTAAGAAGCTCTAAAAAACCCAGCCTTACAGACTCAACCTAGAACCAGAAACACGCGAACTCTGACTTCCTCCTAAATACTCATTTTTCCTCTGTCACCTACAAGTGAATTAATAATTAGGAAAAAAACCCAGACATACACACATCTTGAGTAACTATGTGACTTTACGTTCAACTCCTTGTGAAATCCCACCTTGAGTTTATGAGAAGAGGCGCCTCACCCTGCACAGTAACTGGAGTTCTTTGAGATGCGTCCCCTGTTGGTGACCCACTTCAGGTTCCCCCTGTACCTTGGATTGGAAACTTTTGACAACAGAGCCAATCTGTCCCACACATATGCCTGATGCATCCTTGTGGCTCACACCTAAGCTATATAGTGCTGCTTGGGTGAACTGCCCTAAGTTCCTTCGCCACAAAGGGCCTGTACTGGAACCAATCCTATTCAACATTTTTATAAACAATCTGGAGAGAGGGGTAAACAGTGAGATGGCAAAATATGCAGATGATATTGAACTGCTCAAGATAGTTAAGACCAAAGCAGACTGTGAAGAGCTTCAACAAGATCTCACAAAACTAAGTGACTGGGCAACAAAATGACAAATGAAATGTTATGTTGAGCAATGCAGAGTAATGTACATTGGAAAACAATCAAAAAAGCAAACAATGTTAGGAATTATTAAGAAAGGGATAGAGAATGAGACTGAGAATATCTTGTTGCCTCTATTTAATCCATGGTACACCCACGTCATGAATACTGAGTGCAGATGTAGTCACCTCACCTCATAAAAGATATCTTGGCATTGGAAAAAGATCCAAAAAGGGCTACAAAAACAATTAGGGGTTTGGAACAGCAGTCATATGAGAAGAGATTAATAAAACTGGGACTTTTCAGCTTAGAAAAGAGGAGACTAAGGGGGGATAGTATAGAGGTCTATAAAATCATGACTGGTATGGAGAAAGTGAATAAGAAAAAGTTATTTACTTGTTCCCATAAGAACTAGGAGTCACCAAATGAAATTAATAGGTACAAGTTGAACCTCTCTTAACCGGGACACTCTGGTCTGGCAGATGTTCCAGTACCAGAGAGTTCTGTGGAGGGCTGGTGGCAATGGGGCTGGAGCCCAGTAGTCAGTGGCAGTGAAACCAGGAGCCCAGCATCAGGGCTGCCTCCCGGTGGGGACACTGCAGGTGAGGTAAGGAGGCCAGCAGAAACTGGCTGAGAGACTGGCAGTGCGACCATGCCGGGCGGGGAGGAAGAGGTGTACAGTGGCAGGGGAGTCCCAGAAATGACCTTTCTTGGTCCAGCAAAATCCCTCATCCAGGACCTGAGGTTCCAAGGGTGCTGGACCAGGGAGGTCCAACCTTTAGCAGGTTTAAAACAAACAAACGGAAATATTTCTTCACACAATGCACGGTCAACTTCTGAAACTCCTTGCCAGAGGATGTTGTGGAGACCAGCAATTCAACAGGGTTCAAAAAAGAACTTGATGAATTCATTGAGGATAGGTCCATCAATGGTTATTACCCAGGATGGACAGAGACAGTGTCCCTAGCCTCTGTTTGCCATAAGTCTAGAAAAGGCAACAGGGGATAGATCACTTGACGATTCCCTGTTTTGTTCATTCTCTTTGGAACATCTGTATTGGCCACTATCGGAAGACAGAATACTGGGCTAGATGGACCTTTGGTCTGATCCAGAATGGCTGTTATGGCCTTGAGTAGAGAGGAAAGGGGGCATGTAGTGGAGCATCTACAGAGAGACAGACACATACATCCCTCAAAGAAGCCTAGTCACTGAAATGATGAGTAACCTCTCCTTCAAGAAGTGTCCCTATATGTGCTCCATTTCGGGTGACTACCCAGCAGCAGCTTCAGCAGGAGGAGAGGGGATTTAGAGTAGAGTAGAGTTCAATGCTGTAGATCAGGGTGGAGAACCTTTTTTGGGTCAGGGGCTGCTGGCCACATAAAAATCAGCTGGGGGCCACACAAGTGAAAAGCAAAACAAAAACTCAAAAAAACACACCTTACTGACGTGTTCATTTACTACTTTGAGAACCAGAGAATTAAGAGATGGGTGTGAAAACAAAAGCTCATGACTCCTTACAAAAATGTCATGCTGATACAAGAGGACCACTTGGCTTGCCAGAGACCGGTGTATGGTGCAGGAAAGGGCACTGGGGCCTCTGGCCTAGTTCTTAAGTGGGCAGAGGGAACGCTTCATCATGGCAGCCTCAATTTGATTTCCTGTATCTTTCTGGCCCTGGATTTAAGTTTTAGGCAAAAGTTGCACTGCTGTGGGGATGTGTGTTTCCTCAAGGCAACAGACAGGGAATGCCTGTTGCTCAAAAGGACAACCTCCTAGCATGGTAGGCAACGTTTGTACCCCACAGAACCAGATATACCCTCCCAGGAGAGAGGGGAAAAAAAAATCTAACCCACTAATAACTAACTAAAATAAGACCAAGGGAAAATAACACAAATGAGGCAAGCTCAAAGCAAACTTTGCTGAAGCCCATCTCAGGCCAAGGTGGGAGAAGGAACAGAGCGTGGTTTGCCTGCACATGACTACATAGCCATAGTGAGGTGATACATAATGTATACAGCACATGCACAGGCTAAATAGGCCTGGTTACCAAAAGTCTCTGATCTAAGGGCACTTGACATTGGCCACTGTCAGAAGACAGGCCACTAGGCTAGATGGATTTTTGGTATGACCCAGTGTGGCCATTCTTGTGTAAAGGTTCACTGAGCAAATGCGCACCTAAAGTGGAATACCCATAAAGATACTACTCAAAGAAGAACCCTCACTTGTATGCTGTCTGAATGTAGATTGTAAACAAAGAAAACCAAATTCTTGGAACTAACATGCCTAGTTACCTGGACATGTATGCACAATTGTTCTACAGATGTAAGGAAATTTTCTACTGCATATGTCCAATGTGCTGTTTTTTCCCAAATCTTGGAACACAGGAACTACAAGATCAAATCAAATCACTGAGGTCCAACTATTCAGTATGCTGACACTGATAGTGACCATAGCCAAATGCTTCAGAAGAAAGGGCAAGAAATTCCACACTAACCAATTAATAGAGTAACCCAACCCATATGAGAATTTTCTTCCTAACAGTCATATGTCTGTTAAACCACACTAGTCCCCACCAAAAATTATGTCTGTACCAATTTAATGTGATGCCCCAGGAAGATTATCAGAAGCAGAATTCAAACTCTGCAGCCTCTGCATTGAAAATGATGAGCCTCTACCGCCTGAGCTAAAACACCCAAGGTCTGTTAGCCAACAGCTAGCTGTAGGGACACACAAACCTCTGTGTGGTCCAGCCATTGGAGCAGGTCAGAATGGCATACTGAGTAAGGATAGGTCACATCTAGTTTAAAATTTCAGCCACTTAGTGCAGTCAGACTTAAAAAGACATCATTAGAATCTGAGACTGCAAATTAGGGTTTGGGGGGGCCTTAGAGATCTCAAAGATGGCTTAAAGGATTACGTTTTATATTTTAGAAGAATTTACCTTCCGGCAAACTAAGCATTTAAATTTTCAGCTCAATGGTTTGATAAGAACATAACATAAGAACATAAGAACGGCCGTACCGGGTCAGACCAAAGGTCCATCTAGCCCAGTATCCTGTCTGCCGACAGTGGCCAGCACCAGGTGCCCCAGAGGGGGTGGACCGAAGACAATGATCAAGCGCTTTGTCTCCTGCCATCCCTCTCCAGCCTCTGTCAAACAGAGGCCAAGGACACCATTTTATCCCCTGGCTAATAGCCTTTTATGGACCTAACCTCCATGAAATTATCTAGCTTCTCTTTAAACTCTGTTATAGTCCTAGCCTTCACAGCCTCCTCTGGCAAGGAGTTCCACATGCTGATATTTTGGGAAGTTGAAAACACATGAGGTTGGATTACAAAGGGAGGCTGTTTTGCAACCTTAACTACAGTTATTGTGAATGAGTAACAACTACAGACAATTCCAGTTAAACAGTAATCTACCTTTCCAATTAACTGCAAGAAAGCAAAGAATTTTGGACACATTAACTATGTAGAGTGGAATTTCCAAAACAAACAGTAATACCCATTGTTTGGACTCCTCCCCATAACCCAAGCCTCCCTCTTCCCCCCTCCCCCCGGCAAGCTGCAAACGAGTTGGTCTTACCTCTGCTAAATATATCCTGAAGCTTCTGGTCACTAATTAATGCATTGACAGAGTCTCTCAGTGCAGAATGCTCCTGCAGAACTTGGCTCTGGCTCTCCGCTCCCATCTGCCAATGGACATGAAAAAGTTCTGAATGCAAGAGAGCCAACAGACAATACAGTAGTTATACCACTGATGGCCACAGCTTTCTGGCTTCTCTCTGGAGGCTCTGAGGGAGAAGAATCTCTCATCTCCACCAAAACTAGGAGTAAACAAGCTTTCTTAATATGTCAGGAAACTAATCAAGATCAGTAGGCACTAGGGTTGTGAATGTGTATCCGAGTACACGATTAACCAATGAGCCTGAGCTCATCAGTTAACCCTCATGGTTACACACAGCCATCCCTCACTCACTGCCTCTGTATCAGAGGCAGCGGGGCAGTAGGGGGGAAGGAGCCAATGCCCATGGGGAGCTGATTTTTAAGCCGACTTCAGGCGCGCCCCACTGCTGCGTCCCAGAGGCAGCAGCATTGGGAGTAGTGGGTAGCGGGAGCTGGTGCTCATGTAGAAATTGCTTAAAAGCCACCTGTCCCCCTGTCCAATACAGAGGCAGCAGTGGGAGGATGAGGGTGGGGGGAGACAGAAAAGAGCCACCTCTCCATGAGCACCAGCTCCCACCCCCCATCCACCCTGCCGCATGTAAATGTGTAACTGCTGAAAATTTCAGCAGTTATACGTTAACACAAAAAATTCATTTTAACATCCCTATTAGGCACAAGCAGATTTGGACATGCATAGCAATAATTCCCTCTGAAATCAGGAAAGCACTCAGCAACTAACTCCTAAAACAAAGGATGGGGAAGAACTGGGACCTTAAGACTTTCTGAATGGAGCTGGAGGTCAGGGCCTTTTCTTGTATGTTTTCATGCCCTCTCTTTCAACTCAATACCCAGTAGGGCCACCCCTACACATCTTGAAAAAGAATCGACATGGAAAACAACATGGTATGAAGTAGAATGTGTATTCTGCCTGAAATTGCCTCTTCAAGTACCTGAAACAGACATAATCCACTGGCATCCGACAGGAACCTCAGGTCTCGGTCCAGAAGAAACTCCACAGGAACCACAGTGCCTAACCCCAGCTTATCTACTAAAGGGGTGAAGGTCTGTGAAGAAGAAAACTTAAATGAAGGGTCTGGAAACAAGTTATGAACACACTCAGACACAAACACCACCCTTCTGAACGGGATTTGTATCTCAAATATAATCCAATTGTGCATAAAATATTTTATTAACAAAGACATTAACATTGTAAATAAGTCATTTTAAACAAATGCAGCACTAATCCGAAGAAAGTTAGCCCAAGTCAAATAATCCGCTCTTTCCAGAGCCTGAATTTTAAGAAGAGGAGTCACTGCCAGCAATTTAATAAAAGCATTAAGCATATTTCATTTCCTCCAAATCTTCTGGCAGTCAACTCTCCTTACAAGGAACTGGAATTACACTTGGACTCATCAGTGCTGAATTTTAATATTCCTAAGAGCCCCAGCAACCCACCTACAGCATCACTAAATGAAAGTGGTATTTTTACACTTTAATATCATGTAGTAGGGATGTTCGATTCTACATGATATTATTGCTTACACGACTATTTGATAGTCCCCACGGTTGGGGCTGGCAGCCAGTGCACTCCAGCCCTACTCCCTGGGAGCCCCCTGCCTCCTGCACTGCTGCGCCTCTATCAGAGACAGCAGTGCAGAGTGGCAGGCAGGAGCTGGTCTGCAAGGGGAAACAGTTTAAAAACCAGCTCCTGATACAGCGGCCCCTGCCCACAGGGAGCTTGGATACACAGACACCCCCCCCGCCATGGCCAGGGGCTACTGCCGCGAAGCAGCCTCTGCCTGCGGTGGACCAAAGCTCTCTGCGGACAGAGGCTGTTGTGTGGTATGCGGAGCAGCCTCTGTCTGCAGGGAGCTTGGACCCTGTGCAGACAGAGGCTGCTTCGCGGCAGCTTCCCCTGCCTGCCCTGCCCTTCCTCCCCCACCTCTGATAGAGGCAGCAGTGTGTGTGTGGGGGGAGAGGGGGAGCATGCAGCACTGCAGAGCTGATGCTGCGAGGAACCAGATTTAAGCCTGCTCCCCAACCCCCGCACCAGCTCCTGCCTGCCCTGAGGCGGCAGCAAGGTGGGTCTGTGGGAGGTGGAATGCGCGGGAAGCCAGCTTGAAAGCCTCTGGTACTTAAACATGTTATCAGTGCAGCTTTCCCTCTGGTGGATTGAAGTCAGATGATTGACTGAGGACTCTTTAATATTACAAGCAGTTCTAATACAGTACTCATTTTAAAAGTCTGTTAGACAATAGTCATCCCCTTTGATTTATTATTATAAGCAATGAAAAGTCTTGAAGTTTTACAAAAAGTTTGTAACAGTAGGTGAAGAATCAACTATTGGAGAAAAAACTAGTAAACTGAGATGGATGCAATCTTAGTTACTCTATCCATTTGAAAAACTGCATGGTGTATTTATCATTAGGGCTTGTAATTCATTTGTCTATAAGCTGACGCAACTGCCACCAGGAATGCTACCTTCAGTGATGATAGATTAATTGGACAATTTACCAGAGGTTCAAAGGGGGGCTGGAGGAAGAGGGAGTCCATCAGCAAAGAAAGCACAGAATGTGTCCCACACTGAAGTGAGCTTTCCCACAGGAGGAAATGTGTGGACAAGCCCATTAAGAAATCTATTCACAGACTGGTGAGAGAAAATTGTAAATCCCTCTACAGGAGAATGGAATGAGGATATCATTGCCAAAAGGACTTTGGATGAAGAAACAGATACTCCACTGTGCTTTAAAGATAATAGTAATCTAATATTGTTGGAATAGCACATTTACATGGAACATAACCTTTAGACTTTGTCCACGGAAACTTTTTTTCCTTTATCGAGGCAGGGAGTGTACATAGTCCTAGTGAATAATTTTCTACGCTGAAGAACACTTATCTATTCAGAGCATTCAAATATCACCCAGGCTGCGAAATGCTGTAAGGATTGGGTGTTAATCAAGACTTGTCTGCACTGGCATGTTTTGTGGCCAAAACCTGCCTTTTGTTGACAAAACAGTGAGAGTGTAAACACTACAACACATTTTGTTGGGGGGGAGGACACCCGGTTTGGGTGACAAAAAACTTGGATCTCTTTTTCTCTTCCCCCACACACTATTACGGACAGAGGCAGTGTGGACTCTGTTTTATGGAGAGAACTGGCTTCCATCAGTATTCCACAATGCCTGACCTGGTGGCTATGCTCAGTGTTTTGTGATTTTTTGCCGAGTATTTTGTGATCTGTCCTGCCCTCCAGACATACACCCCTCCTCTTTCAAAGCTCTGGGAAGTATCTGACAACTGAGTGAGCTGTTCTGTTTGGGGAACAAACAAAAAAAAGCAAATCATTTGAATGCTTCTGTTCTGCCCTGCTAGAAACATAGCAGCAGGCAGACTGCTGCTGCAGAGGGAAGTCTGGAGAGACTGCTGTGCTTCTTTGACATTCCTCAGCACGGAGAACTCAGAGATATAATGGGGACACCCTGCAAGTTGCCCCAGTATACATCCGTTCCACACTAAAGTCGTTAACGCTTGTAGGAACTGATACATTGTAAGTCTTCCCATTCCCCGCTCTTAAGTCATGCAAAAAAATAATAATAATTTGTGCAAATGGAAGCCAGCCGTGGGGGGAAAAAGTCCCTGCTTTAAGTTGTTTCGCTAAAAGTCCAAGTTTTTTGGAACATATCTTTAATAGCGAGGACGGCCTGCACTTATGATATTGCTCCTAGCAGCTGAGAATCCCAAGAAGCGCAGCGATCAGCTTTGCCTTCTGACAATATTGCACTATGGGATACTTACACACATTGCTTTGCTCTACCTGTCGACAGGACAGCTAGCAATGTGGCCATGAAATGTCGACAATGGGAAGCACAAAAAACAGTTTGACCGATTTTCACTTTTACAAGTTGACAGCATTTTTGTTGCCAAACCTACCCAGGGAAGATATAACTGCAGACAGTGACTCTGTGATAATATCTTCCTAATCTAGGAGAATGATAAATTGATGATCTGAGACCCAAAACCAGTGAAGCTGTGTAGAAGCCACCCACACAACTTGAGGTTTGGGGAGTTTTTTTGGCCTCATTTTCCATAACATTCTTAAAATTCAAGGAAATGGAAGGAAAACTTATCAAAAGGTGTGAACAAAAGAATCATAGGATCACAAAATTGGAAGGGACCTCAAGAGGTCATTTAGTCCAGTCCCCTGCACTCCTGGTAGGGATAAGCATTATCCATTCTAGACCATCTAACCTGCTCTTAATCTCCAAGATGGAGATTCCACAACCTCCCTGGCAATTTATTCTATTGCTTAACCACCCAGACAGGAAGTTGTTTCTAATATCCAACTTAAACCTCTCCTGCTGAAATTTAAGCCCACTGCTTCTTGTTCTGTCTTCAGAGGTGAAATAATATTTTTTATTCCTCCTCTTTGTAACAACATCTGGGTTACATTTTCAAGTATACCCCCCCCCCCCAGTCTTCTCTTTCCCAGACTGAAAAATTGGGTTTGTTTAATCTTCCCTCATAGGTTATGTTTCTAGACCTTTAATAATTTGTGTTGCTCTTCTCTGGACTTGTCCCCAATTTGTCCATGTCTTTCCTGAAATGTGGCATCCAAAACTGAACATAATACTTCAGTTGAGGCCTAATCAGCACAGAATAGAACAAAAGAATTACTTCTTGGCTGCATCTAGACTGGCAAGATTTTGCACAAAAGCAGCCAGTGTAGACAGCGAAGAACTGTTTTGCGCAAAAAAGCCCCGATGGCTAAAACGGCGATCGGGGCTTTCTTGCGCAAAATCGCATCTAGATTGGCCACGGATGCTTTTGCGCAAAAGCACTTTTTGCGCAAAAGCATCCGTGCCAATCTAGACGTGCTTTTCCGCAAATGCTTTTAATGGAAAAACTTTTCCGTTAAAAGCATTTGCGGAAAATCATGCCAGTCTAGACGCAGCCCTTGTGTCTTGCTTACGATACTCATAATGCATCCCAGAATTATGTTTGCTTTTTAGCTACACTGTTACACTGCGGGCTCCTATTTAGCTAGTGGTCCACTACGACTCCCAGATTCCTTTTCACATTATTCCTTCCTAGGTTGTCGTTTCCTATTGTGTATGTGCACAACTGATTGTTTCTTACTAAGTGGAACAATCATTTGCGCACTTGTCATTTGTCCTTACAGAATTTTATCCTATTTACCTCAGACCATTTCTCCAGTTTGTCTAGATCACTTTGAATTTTAATACTATCCTCCAAAGCAGTTGTAATCAATCTCAGCTTGGTATCATCTGCAAACTTTGTAACCGTACTCTCTATGCCATTATCTAAATCGTTGATGAAGACACTGAACAGAACCAGACCAGAACTGGTCCCTACAAAACCCCAATCCATGCCCCTGGTTTTGGGAATATGAAAAAATATTGAGCATTCATCCAGCCAAATAATAAAGATTGAGGGAGAAAGTGTGTCTTTTTTTTAAAAAGGAGTGTAGAAACCCAATAACCTGACTGTGGATAGCCAGTCTTAAACATAGAGATTCATCTGTCCTGGCACTGACTAGATTCTGATCACTGAAAGGCAAATCAAATAGTGACTTACACTTCTTTTGTAAGCCGGACACTGAGAACCATGACCAGGGTGAATAAAAATTAATTTATATAATTAATATAAAATTACTACTCAATTAAAAGTAACCGTTACAATTAAATCTCATCACAATCACGGTACACCTAGGTTTACAGTTTCATTTTAAAAAAAAATTTAAAAAAAAAGTTAATGGCTTTAATCTCTCCAGTTTAACTACCAGCTCTTGCTTCTTGAAAATTCTGAGCTTTCACTTTTTCTCAGCAGACTGAAGTCACGTGTGCAAAGACAGACATAGGCTGGATAGGACTGCTGTTCTGTGCTTATGTAGTAGTGGAGCTGGGCCAAGCAAGGAAGAGGAGGTAGTTAAGACTAGTTTAGACAGAGAAACAACATATAGGAAAGGACAGAGGCAGCACAGAAAGGAAAAATGGAGTGGGCTAGAAAGAAAAAGCAAAGACATTCAGCGCAGACACAGCTTTCTATATGCCCCCACACTTTTACCACAGAAAAACTGTCATGGTTTCTGGGTGTAAGAGAGCCCCTATCTGGGAATATTTTGAAGAACTCCGTTCCCTGGGTAAAAAAGAAAAACATGTCAAGTGTAAGCCATGCAAGATGATGATGCAGGGCCTAGCTGCAAGAATGAAATATCCTAAGAAAAACTGCTTATTAGAAAAAAAGAATGTGAATGTGTCTGAAGAATAATGTGGATCAACTGGTTAGTAACTTAAATAATTCACTTTGCAATGCATCATTCTTCACGACTCTCTCTATGCCTCTTAGTATGTGTGATTTGAAAAATAAATTCCCAAGCTGTTTGCTATATGGCAGCGGTCACCAACCAGTAGATCAGGATCTACCGGTAGATGCTGGAGCCTCTGACAGGTGATCCTGACTAGTTTGGCTAGGAGGCTATCAAGTGCCAGCACTTCAGCTGCCCTTCCCCCCACTGCCCTGCTGCTCCTGCCCAGAGCCTCAAAGCTGCCCCCTGGGAGCTTTCTGCTTGTTGTGCAGGGAGGGGGAGACAGAGGCAGGGGGGTGGTGATGTCACTCTGTCCCCTTCCCCTGTACCCCATCTTCCCAGAGTGAGGAGGGCGGGGCTTCGGCGAAGGGGTGGGGGCAGGGTTATTTGGGTTTGAGGTAGATCCTGAACTGACAAATTCAAAAAGTGATCTTGTGCTTAAAAAGATTGGAGACCACTGCTATATTGGAGGTTGCTAGAAGAACAAGTTTATCTTAGCTAATCTTTATGGCTTGTTTAATAAATTAAGTAGCTTTAGAATCTATCACCCAAGTATACAGTACAGAAAGCTGCAGTAAAAGTAATCTAAAGTTGCCAGCTGACAATGGGCATCATTTTCTTATTTTATATTACATAATAAATGCCCCTTACACAACATAATGGTCACAATGCCATAAGTCTATGCCTTATTTTAATTCAGCATAACTCAGCTTTCCAAGAGGAAACCATCCTATATTTGTTTTCTCAAAAAACAGAAGTGTCAGTGAGTACAATGGGGCTTAATTTTCAAGTAAGTATATGAGAAGCACAGTCAGTCTTCACTTTTTTGGGAACTTGGAAACTGATCTGCATCCTTTTAAAAAATGTAAATGAGTAACTGTACAACAGAGTGAGAAGAACAACTGTTCAAAATCATTTTTGAATTTTGTTCCTGGATCCCATTTAACCATAAGAGACTTTCAGTGTCTCAGAGCCATCCATTGATACTTTTAGCAGTAGTGCTGCAACTTAAACATAGTTCAGACAACAAAAGTATCAGTAGCAAGCAAAAGATTTCAATCCTCTAGTAATACCACCACCATGGATGGGTTTGTAGTAAGTACCAGCGAAGTCCAACAAAATACCTTAGATGAAAAGATTGCTCAGTTCATTTATGTCACAAATTCTCCTCTTCACACTGTTACCAATAAACATTTCACTGACATGTTGGAGTCCTTACAACCAAGCTACACACCACCTGGTAGAGCAAACACTGGTGGAAGTTTGGCAGATCCAGTGTATAAGAAAGAACTTGAAAATGTGCAAGAAACACTGCGGGGAAAATTGCCAGTCCAAGCCTTGATAGATGGCGCAATGTGCAAATGGATCCTGTAATATGTGCCTGTGTGATAACAAAAGATGGAGTTGCTCATCTTTCAGAAACAACAGATACACCGGGAAAGGCCCACACAACAGAATATTTAAAAAGTGGCAGTGAAAGCTGTAATAAAAATGAACAGATTTCAACTATTACATGTGCTGTTTTATCACAGACAATGCTGCAAACGTGGTAAAGACAAGAAGATGCTGAAATGAAGAAACAGAAGCATGCTCCTTAACAAATGTCTGCAGTGCCCATTTAATCAATCTTTTAGCCAAAGACCTGAGTACATCTTCTCCAAGAATAAAAGAAAATGTTGAAGTTGCAAAATGCTTCCGTAAAACATTTTGCTTCAACTTCATTGAAGAAAGCAGGAGGATACAAATTAATTCTGCCGTTGATTGTTTTGAACAATTTATTAAGAACTGACCTAGTCTCATAAAAGTTTGTGAAGAAACCCATGATCAGATAGATGAAATGATCTCATTCACAGTATCTAACATTGGACTGAAGAGGAACGTAGGGGATATGTTCAGTATACTTAAGCCTATATCCATAGCTTTAAACAAACTTCAGATAAATTGCTGATGCATTGCTGATGCTGTCGAAAAATTGGAAGACACTTGAAGAGACATTGACAAAAGAAATACCTCACCAGAGAGTTAAACTACAGGCAATAAAGAAGCAAGTGGATCAAATGCTAACTCCACCTAATTTTCTTCTGAGTATTTTTAACTCCAGAGATAAAGGTATATGTCTAACTTCTGAAAAAGATGCTACTGCCATGGCACAGGCATCTCAAAAACACTCTTCAATTATAGCAGTCATAATAAATTTCAGGACAGGGGCAAAATTATATAATCAGTGCATATTTATTGATGATGTTTTGAACAAAGTCATTCCCCTGAATTGGTGAGAATCATTAACCAGGCACTTTGAAACAGAGTTCCTTTAGCTGCTAAGCCAACTTTTCACAGTGATGGCTTCCTCTGCAGGCACAGAAAGAATATTTTATTGTTAGTTATTATTCACTCAAAGCTAAGCAATCTAATAGGAGTTGAAAATGCAGGAACACTCTTATTTCTGTTTCTGTCTATGAATCAAAATGACAGTGGGAGTGGGGAAGAGGAAAACTAGTTGTAGAAGTTTTAAGGACACAGCCTCTGTTTCTCTGGAGTGAGTGACGGGAGGGATCACGTGAGGATTACCTGTTGTGTTCCCTCCCTCTGGGGGCATCTGGTATTGGCCACTGTCGGCAGACAGGATACTGGGCTGGATGGACCGTTGGTCTGACCCAGTATGGCTGTTCTTATGATACTATATCTTTAACAGACGAAAGTTCTCAGAATACTAGAAGTAATAAAATTTGAAAATTTAAAAAAATATTTTAAGAACTGCCATCAGCCAGCAACTCAGGAGACTACTTCAAATGCAAAATGTGAAACATTTATGTAACATTTAAGTTTTTTTAATAAAATATAAGTGCTATTGTGTTTGAGTTCTTACCATTCTTGACCATTCCTAATATACTGCTGATGCAGCTTGACAGAGATGAGCGTTCATCATCATCATCGTCATCATCAACAACCATGGGCTCAACGCCCATTGGTGTCCGATGCCTCCTTCACTATTTCCTTCCATCTTTCCCTGTCTGGTGCGGAGTGGCTTAGTTTCTGTAGACTACCTCCGCACCAATCTACTATATCATCTACCCATGCTCTGTGGGGTCTGCCTCTCCTATTCGGACCATCCATTATGCCAAATACCAGGGTCTTAACTTTTTGCTCGTCATTCATTCTGCGGATATGCCCGAATAGCTGTAACTTCCATTGCATAACCTTCTGCATTCATCCTATTCTCAGGATCTTTCTATAACAACAACTCCTCTCAAACACCAATATCCTTCTCTTCTAATCATTCATTATCACCCATGTCTCACATCCGTACAACATGCTGCTAAATACACACATTTTCAAGAAGCTCAACTTCATTCCTAACCTAATCGCTTTACTTTTCCAGATCTTATCCACTGCCTTCAAACTGGCTCTTGCTTTCGCTATTCTAGTCGCCATTTCCTTCTTACAAGATCATACGTCATGTTGCTCCCCAAATACGTGAACTTCTCTACGTTCTCTAATTCAATCCCATTTACACTGATCTTCCTTCCTATTTCCTTATCTCCGCTAATAAATAAGGGAAGATTATTCACCTGTGCAGTAACTGAAGTTCGAGATGGTTGTCCCTGTGGGTGCTCCACCTTAACTGTGCCAGCACCGCTGCGCCTCTGATCAGAGATTTGTGATAGCAGTGCCCGTGGCTGGCAGCACGCGTAGAGCACTAGGGCAAGCAATCCGAGTCAGCTACTCCACATAAGCAGCCGGCCGTCCTCAGTTCCTTCTCTGACCCAGATGAATGTAAGTCCAAAGTCGAGGGGAGGAAGGATGGGTGGTGGAGCACCCACAGGGACAACCATCTCGAAGAACTCCAGTTACTGCACAGGTGAGTAACATTCCCTTCTTCTTCAAGGAGTGTCCCTGTGAGTGCTCCACCTTAGGTGATTATGAAGCAGCGGTCATGTTTGGACGTGGGAGCTTCAGAGTGTGTGATTCTGTGACCAAGAGTATTGTTCGGTCAAATTTCATTTCGGAGTCTGCGAATGTCTGGATGGCACAGTGTGGCATGAATATGTGCATAGATGCCCAGGTGGCAGCCTTGCAGATATGTTCCATTGGAACGCCTCATAAGAACGCAGTTGTAGCCGCCATGGCTCTTGTGGAGTAAGCTCTTACGTTGGGAGGTGGCTACTTTTGCGCTAATGTATATGCCAGGTCTATGCAGCTAGATACCCATTTAGATAGTCTTTGTTTTGATATGGGTAACCCCTGTGATCTCTCTGTAGATGAGATGAATAGTCACGGAGACTTGCGGAATGCCTTTGGGTGTTGTAAGTAAAAGGCAAGTGCCCTGCAGACGTCCCAAGGTATGAAGCGCCGCCTCCTTGTGGACCTTGTGCAGTTTTGGGTAGAAGACAGGTAAGTATTTCGGTTCATTGCACTGAAAGGAGGTAAGTACTTTTGGGATGAATTTAGGATGTGTTCTCAAAGTACTTTGTCTTTATGGATTATTATGTATGGTGGGTGCGTCACGAGCACTCCCAATTCTCCTACTCGTCTTGCAGAAGTAATTGTGACAAGGAAGGCAACCTTCATCGACAGGTGTAATAAACAGCATATGGCTAGCGGCTCGAATGGCCTGCCCATGAGCATTCTTAGTACTAGGTTTAGATCCCATGCTGCTGTTGGGTCTTCAAGTGATGGAAACATGTTTTGTAGACATCATAGGAATCTTTTGACAGCTGGGTGAGTAAAGACCAAGTGTGACTGAAGTAGGGGGTGGAGGGCTGAGATGGAGGCGAGATGTCCTCTTATAGAGCTCAGGGAGAGGCCTGCATTGTGCAGGTCTAGTAGATACTGCAGTATCTGTGATATCTGCATTTGGGCTGGCTCACAGTTGTGGGTCGAGCACCAAGTTGTGAAACGCTTCCATTTCTGTGCGTATGTTTTCCTCTTTGTAGGTCTCCTGGAATTTGTGAGGATGTGTTGCACTGGTTCCAGGAGAGTCTGCTCCATGCTGTTTAGCCAGCTAACATCCATAATTGGAGGTGCAGTGTGTGTACGTCAGGATGGTGAACCTGACCATTGCGTGAGCAGAGCTTGGACTGGTGGGAAGCGATTCGGTGGTCGGATGCTCATCTGCAAGAGATATGGACACCACATCTGTCTGGGCCAGTTGGGTGCTATGAGGATTACTCTGGCCCAATCCTGTTTGATTTTGAGGATTACCCGTTGTATCAGTGGAAACGGGGGGGGGGGGGGGAGGAGAGAGCGTAGTACAGAGCTGCATTCCATGTTATGGCAAAGGCATCCCCTAGGGAGTAGGGGCCCATGCCCGCTTTGGAGCAATAGTGTGGGCAACGAGCATTGTTGTGTGTGGTGAATAGGCCCATTGTTGGGAACCCCACTTCTTAAAGAGGAAAGTTAAAATCGATGGGTTTATTTCCCATTCGTGATTTTGTAGAAATTGCCTGATTAGGCTGTCCGCTAGTATATTGTCCTTGCCAGGGAGGTAATTTGCAACCAGGCGTATGTTCCATGGGATGCGCCACTCCCGTAAGTGGACTGCTTCTTGGCAGAGTTCGTATGACCTGGCCCCTCCCTGTTGGTTGATATAGTACATTGTAGTTACTTCGTCTGTAAAAATCTTAACTGTTTTGTTCTAGATCATGGGGACAAAGTGTATACATGCATTTCGTACTGCCGTGAGTTCAAGTAGGTTGATGTGTTTCTCTGTATCATACGGGGTCCATTGAGCCTGTACCACGCGATGACCCAGGTGTGCACCTCAGCCCATTGGTGAAATGTCTGTAGTAATCGTTACTGATGGTGAGGTACTTTGGAAGGGGACCCCTGCACATATATTGTCGTGTAGAGTCCACCATGTGAGTGAGGTCTTTACCTTGGTTGGTATGGTAAGTTGTTTGTTTATGTGATGGGTGCATGGCTTATACACTGTATGAAGCCATGCCTATAGGGGTCTCGTGTAGGCGGGCAGGTGGTACCACGAATGTGGCCACCACCATGTGGCCTAGTATGCACAGGTAGTGTGAGGCTGTTAATATGAGGTCCTTTACTGCTGCAAACCTGTGCTCTGGTGAAGAGGCTATGGCCGTTGTGCAGTCTAAGTGTACCCCTATAAACTCTAATGTCTGAATTGGGATCAGTGTGCACTTTGGTATGTTTATCTGGAGTCTGAGGTTGTCAAATAGATTTCTGATGCTTATGACAGCCTGTGCTGTCTCTTGTTCTGTGGTGCCCGTTACTAGACAATTGTCAAGGTAAGGGAATACAGTGATGCCCCTTTTCCATAAGTGGGCGGCAGTAACTACTGCCAGAACCTTTGAGAACACTCATGGGGCTGTTGAGAGTCCGAAAGGTAGCACTCTGTACTGAAAGTATTTGTCCTTTATCTTGAAATGAAGAAAGCATGCTATGTGAAAATAGACATCCTGGAGATCAAGGGTGGACAACCATGCTCCCTTTTCCAAGGCCGGAATAATCGCAGCGAGGGTCACCATCTTGAACCGTTGGCAGCGTACAAAGCGATTGAGCCTTTGAAGTTCCAATATAGGCCTCCACCCTCCTGATTTCTTGGTGGTAAGGAAATAATGAGAGTAGACCCCTCCCACCCCTGCGGTACCTCTTCTATGGAACCTAGCTTAGGGAGGTGTTCTGCCTCTTGTACAAGCACTTGTTCGTGAGAGGGGTCCCTGAAGAGAGACGAGCAAGAGGGGTTGGAGGGGATAACTAAAAACGGGATGCAGTAACCAGTTTTTATGATTTCCAACACCCACCTGTCGCTGGTGATGGTACACCAGGCTGGACAGAATGCAGCTATAGTCTGCTGCCAAATTTTGTGGAGGGTTTGAATTGCTGCTGTGGAAATGTCGGGGTTGTTTGGCCCTCAACCAAGACTTCAAAATGCTTGTCAAGATGTTGATGGCTACTGAGATGTCAACTGTTCAGAGGCTTGCCTGCGCCTATTTTAGTGCGGTCAACATCTACTGTCGTAATGACATTGCCATTAATTAAAGGGTGTGGATCTGTACCTCTGTGTGAATGGTCTGCCCTGATTTCTCTTTGTAACAGGTGTGTGGATGCCAAGAGTCTTTAATGTGGCTGGTGAGTCCTTTAAGGTGTGTAAGAAGGCATTTGTGGATTCAGCAAAGAGCTTGGTGTCCTCAAACAGCAAGTCCTCGACCATTGCTTGGACCTCTCTCAGGAATCCTGAGCGCTGAAGCCAAGATGCTCACCTCATCACTACTGCAGAAGCCAAGGAACTGGCTGCCATGTCAGCAGAATGCAGCGCAGCCTGTAAGGCTATTCTAGAAATTAGTACCCCTTCATTTAAATTTGACTTGAATTGATCCCTTTTGTTATCCGGGAGGGATTCAATGAAGATGGCTAATAAAATAACTTTTGTGGTAACCGTTGTTTAACTATCTACAGAATGTAATTTAAAATGAGGTAAAGAGGGTGACTACTGAGATGCGACCAAAGCCAGCAATGGTTGAGAAGGAACTGAGGACGGCCGGCTGCGCATGAGGAGTAGCCGCCTCAGATCTCTCACAGCGACACTCCACACGTGCAGCAGACTATGGCTGCTATCACAAATCTCCGATCAGAGGTGCAGCAGCACTGGCGCACCTAAGGCGGAGCACCCACAGGGAAACTACTTGAAGAAGAAAAATTAAGTTATCTAAAAAGGATTATATAAAACATACCCTCTTAGATGTTATAAAATGCTGTGCTGAGTTGTAAATTAACATGTTTTAGTGATAAGATCTGCACCATTATTTAAGAAATATGTGAAGTAGTATGAGCAGAAAAATTTATTTAAATTGATGATTTTTTTCTTCGTGATTTAAATAAATCCACCCTGTCCATGATTAACTTCACATCACAATACCAATAGCCATTGAACCAGAATTCAGATCAGCAGCATCTATCACAGCTTGAAGAAAGGTTTTAAACAATAAGCTTCTTTCTTTACAAGTAAGGGTGTTAAGTATCGAATAATTGACTCATCGAATAGTCAATGCATTTTGCATTGACAATTCCACTAGTCGATAGGGCGCCGCCTCCGCCTTTGAAGTGTAGCAACAACCCCAGAACTGGTGCTACACTTCAAAGGCAAAAGTGCCACGTGGAGCCCGGGGTCACCACCCCACCCCCCTGCTGACCCTGGGCTCCATGCGGCACTGCCGCTTTGAAACGCCGTGAGGAGCCCGACACCAGGCTCCCCGTGGCAATTCAAAGCGGCAGCGCCGCATGGAGCCTGGGGTCTTGCCCCCTGCTTCAAGCGGCACTGCCGCTTTGAAGTACCCTCCGCTCTCTCCCCCCACCCTCCTTGCTGCCTCTATCTGATTGAGGCAGCAAGGGGGGGGGAAGCAACTAATCAACTATCCTGTTGACTATCCGATAAGCATTTGCTTATTGGATAGTCAACTAGTCCTTCACATCCCTATTTACAAGTAGCTTTAAACTCATCTCTACTACTGAGAGGTAAAACTTGTCATTAAACTTCAACCATCTATTACATGGCACTCATATTTAGTTAACATGACTTGATAATTTGCTATCCTGGCCTGTAAAGATACTAAAGGGTGAAATTACTTTCCAAAAAGATACAGTCTCTTCAATTCTCTATTCTTAGAGGTAGAGTTCCCAAACTGCCTTGACAGCTCATTGGCTGCAGCAACAACTAGCAACAATGGAGCCACAGGAGTATAAACATACTCAAATCCTTTAGCTCACACCTGATGGCCACAATCAACATGTTTTCTGGTAGCTGAAATGGAAGCTGGGGTAGTTCAGAAACTCATGACTAGATCCCATAAACTGTGGGAGAACTTGTCCCTGAAATTGAAGAATTGGAGCCACAAGGATCAATATGGATATGGCTGTGGACCACACGGAAAAGATTGGTCAGTTTGGAAGGAACCAAGGAGCACAATGAGATGAGCATCCTCAGGTCTGTTACGAGGCTCTTCTCCAGATGCCTTGCTAGACTTATTTTCTTCCCATACATGAGATCTCCTTTTTGAGGAAGGATGCCTGTCAGAATTTGCATAGGAGTCAAGAGTTTTGGCCTCTAATGTAGAAGGGAGTGGAGGATTTGGTGGGACTCAAATCCTTAACTGTATTGATGTGCTGATTCAAAGATATTTTCACTAGCATTATCCTTCCTTTTTATTCAGGAGGGGATCTGTCTGGCAATGAGACAAGGGAAACCTCCAGGAGTGGTGACAGAGGTTCGAAGCAATATCAAGGTCTGAAGAAGATAAAATGCAGCATGGCAACCCTAGTCTAGGGATGATGGCATAGTGAATGTGGGCACTGACAACCATGGAATTGCTCAACAAATGCCCTGGATTGAGACATGAGCCGCTGCTTGAAAAGGCCTGCACCCCAGTCGAATGGGCTCTCATAGTCAGTGGTGCTGATGGAACACCCCGAAGTGCAGAGGCACAAAGTGATCCAGTTTGAAATTCTTTGGGTGGAGACAAGTAGGCCCTCATTAGTTCTGCCACAGAGATGAATCGTTGGGTAGATTTTCAGGATGGCTTAGTTTGGTCTACATAAAAGGCCAGGGCCGTCCTCACATCTAATGTGTAAAAGGTGTCTTCCCTCACTCAGGGTATAGATAGACTACAGGTTTTTGTCAGAAAAAACAAAAACTTGTAGTCTAGACTGGACCAAATGTCGGGAAAAACCCCTCTTTCAGAAGCCCCTTTCTTCCTCGTAGAATGAGGAATACAGGGGCTTCTGAAAAAGCGTGTTTGCACTTCCACAAAAAAAAAAGTGGAAAGCAAACGTGTTCCCTGGACATGGCGGAGTTTTTTCAGGATACCTCTGCTATCCCACAACCCCCCTCATCCCCCGCAGTCTAGCTCTACCCTCAATGTGTAGGGCTGACCCCACCGTGGAGAGTAAGACTGGGTATTAGGGCTGTAATAGTGGAGTTTATTAACCAATTAGCAAAAGGAGCTTCAGGGGGTAGCCAAGTTAATCTGTTACAGAAAAAAACAACAAGTGGTCTGGTAGCACTTTATAGACTAACAAAACATGTAGATGGGATCATGAGCTTTCGTGGGCACAGCCCACTTCTTCAGATGTCCGGAGTTATGAGTAGGGGGATATGAAAACTCTAAATAAATAGGAGAAGGGAAAGGGGGGAGGGGAGGGGAGGGGGAGAGAATGATGCTCTGTCTCCTACCCCCCTTCCTGTATTAAGTATCTGGAGAATGGGTGCTAAACCTAAGCAGATAAAGATCAAAAGTTTATCAGTTAATGCTAAAGACTACATGCATTCTTCCCCCCCGCCCCCTCCAACCCTTACCAGTAATTTTTTTTAGCAGGCTGGCCCGCAGCTCAGCACAGTCCTGGCTTGCACTGGGTCTGAGCCAGAGGCATCAGAGGCAGCAGCGCAGGGCAACAGGCAGCCAGTCCGGGGGAACTGGTTTTTAAACTGGCTCCCCTTGAGGACCAGCTCCCGCTCGGCACCTCACGCTGCTGCCTCTGATACAGAGGCAGCAGCACAGAGTGGCGGAGGGCTCCTCAGGAGTGGGTGTGGCGCACACTGGCTGCCAGCCCCAACCAGGGGGACCACAGAATAGTCAAATAACCGCTAAGAATTCATGAGTTAATCGACTATTCAATTAACTGATATTTAACAACCCTAGTAGGTATGGCTGAACCATAAGGACAAGATCCAGGAAGGCCATGCATGGCAGTTCTGAGGTCAACGCACAAGGCTCGGAGACCTGTCTGGCCGACGTTATAAGCACGAGGAAGGCTGCTTTCCAGAACAAGTGGGATGAGGAACATGTGGTCAGAGGCTTCAAGGGCGACCCCATGAGCCTGGGTAGGATCAAGTTCAGATCCCACTGGGAAAACAGAGCTCTGATCTGAGAGAAGAGTAACTTCAGACCCTGGAAAAATCTGCCTACCATGTTATAGGAGAAGACAGTGTGACCTTGGACAGGAGGAATGAAAGGTGGAAATAGCCAACAGATGCTCCTTGAGTGAGGAATGTACTAGGCCTAGATTCTTTGGGTGGAATCCACGACTGATTGGAACAGTGCATCAGATGGGAAGATGCCACAAGCGACTACACAATTGTTCATTTTGCCAGGTAGTTCTGATGGGTCAGCAGTTTTCTGCTCTTGAGAAGGACCTGGCAGATGGTCTCTGAACAGGTCTATTCTTCAGGGTTCAGCCATGCAGCATCCACACTGGGAGGTGGAAGAATACAAGGTTGGGGTGCAGGAGACAAACCATGGTCTGGGGACAGTAGG
Organism: Rafetus swinhoei; assembly: GCA_019425775.1. NCBI lineage: Eukaryota > Metazoa > Chordata > Testudines > Trionychidae > Rafetus > Rafetus swinhoei. The sequence goes on from CM033428.1 coordinate 451,341, forward strand.
TCCAGGCAATCTGGCAATGGCCACAGGAGGGAGCACTACCAGGCTTACCACAATCCCAAAACCATGTTGCCAGGGCCATGCAGGAGTGATCATAATGAGCCTTGTCCCATTTGATCTTCTGCATGACCTTGTTGATGAGTGGGACTGGGAAACATGTATAGCAGTTCTTCCACCCATGACAAGAGAAAGATGTCAGATAGGGATCGCATGCTCGCAGGCCCTGTTGGAGCATGTGACGACGCATTGGGGTCCCCTGACTCCTGCACCCCCGTAATGGCACGAACAGACTCCACCAGCCCGTAGAATGGAGGGAGTTTATTGTTTCTCCAGGATACAGCACAGCACAGCACCGATGTAATCTGGTTACAGGGCAGGTCTAGGATGCCTCAGCCCCCCTTGAGATGGGGGAGACTTGGCCCCTAAATCCCAGCCCCTGGCTTAGGCTGGTTCCTCCATGATCCCAGACAGAAACTAAACTAACTCTTCCAGCCCTGCCCCCAGCCAGGGCAGCATTCCCCCTTCCTTTGTTTCTCTCCCTGGGGGGTAGCTGGTCAGACAGGTTGAGAGACCCTCTTTGCATAATGACTCATCCTTCTGGGCTGTGGTACCGATGGCAGCCATTGGGGATTACCACAGAGCCAGCATAGGAACTAGCCAGATACCCCCACTACGTCACAGTTCTCCCCCTCCGAGAGCGAACTGAGCAGGGTCACTCCGCTCGTGACCTAGGGAAGTTCGGGTCCTCTGCGTGGGAACCCGCCCTGGGGACATGGGTGCTCCCCTTGACTCGGGCCGGCCGCGGCGAGGCCCCACATGAATTGGCTTCCCTCTGTCCACTCGCCACATCGCTCCAGGGCGACTGACACAGGCCTGTCCTCTGTGGTCGCACCCATCCTTCCGCTGGCCTTGAACTCTGGCCAGGGTCTCTCGGGCCGGGGCCATGAGCCCAGCGAGCCTTCTCTGGACAGCCAGGGCGGCCTCCACCCCCGACGCTCCATCCCGGGGTCTTCCTCCCATAACTCTCTCAGCAAGCCCAGAGGCTCCTCTATACAGGGTAGGGGCCCTGAGCAGCTTTCCTCCGTCTTGGGCCTTCCGCCCCTCTGGCAGGAGTCGCAGGACCGGCAGTACCGCTGCTGCGGCTGCAAATATTCCCGGCCAGTAGAAGTGTTGGAGCAGCCTCAGCCGGGTGCTCCGGATCCCCGGTGGCCGCAAAGGGGACTTATGGGCCAAATACAGCAGCTTGAGGTGATACTTTTGGGGACGACCAGCTGCCGCTGGACCCCATGCCCTCACCTTCCTGGGGAAGCCATTCCCGGAACAGGAATCCCGCTCCCACAGGAATCTCTCCTGGCCTCCTCTCCCCAGGGGCTGAGCTGCCCGGAGGCCAGCCTCGTCCCTCAGCCTCTGCAAGGAGGTCTGCCTGCACCTCAGCCTGGAATTCAGCCGCTGGGGCAGGGATCGGGACCTGTTCCCCACCTTTGCCTAGGTCCGGGGTCCCGCTTGGCTGGACCCCGTGTCCACGGTGATGGGACCCTGGGGACCCTGCCAGGAGTCCTTCCTGGATCCAGGTTGCCAGCCCCTCGCTGGCTCTGGCTCGGTGGTGACTAGAGCCCGCTGGGATTCATGGGGCCACTCCTCTAGGTCATTCCCCATTAGCACCTCCGTGGGCAAGTGCGGTGCACCCCACTTTCTTGAGACCTTCCTTGGCCCCCATTTCAGATGCACCTGGCTACAGGCACCTTAAACGGGGACCCGTCTATGCCCTTCAGGGTCAGCTGCGTGTGGGGTAGTATCCGGTCTGGGGCCACTATGTCAGATCGGGCCAGCGTCACCTCCGCCCCCGTGTCCCAGAAACCCGTCACCTTCCTACCATCCACCTCCAGGGGTATGAGGCACTCGCTCCCGCAGGGGCCGCCCCACCGGTACACGGAGAAATCCGCCTCCCGAGGGTCAGACCTCCCGGGGGTGCACTGAGCATCCTTCCCCCCACTCTGAGCTGAGGTTTGCCTGCCAGCCCCTGCCTCTGGGGCAGCCTGCCCTTCCTCCAGCCCCAGCCAGTTAACCCTGGAAAGTCCCAGGTCATGGGACCTGGTGCACTGAGCCCTCTTGTGGCCTTTTTGCCCACAGCGATGGCAAGTTAGGCTTTGGGCTGTCTCTGTCCAGGCCCTGGCTGGTTCTCTGGGGCACAGACGACCTGTTCCTTGGGCTCGCCTCGTAGTTGACTCCTCCGTCGCTCAGCCGAGATCCGGTCTCTGTGCGATTCCCTTTCTCTCCGGGACTCCCGTTCACACCCGGACCGGCTCTCCGTGAACTCATCTGCCAGTCTCCCGGCCTCCTGGGAGTCTCTGGTCTTCGGTCCTTGAGCCACAGCCTCAGTCTGGGTGGGCATGCTTCATAGAACTGCTCCATCATGAACAGCTTGAGCAGCCCCTCTGCAGTCTGGGCTCCGACTCCAGACACCCACTTGCGGCAGTATTGCGCCAGGCGGGAGGCCAGGTCCACATAGGTCTCCGTGGCTCCTTCTGCACCTCCGGAACTTCTTCCTGTACATCTCGGGGTCAGCCCAAACTTGTGCAGCAGGGCCTCCTTGACTCGGTTGTAATCCCTGGCTGTAGGTCTCCAGCTGATTGAGCACCCGGCAGCTTCCTGGTTCAGTGCGGGGATGAGCTCCTGCAGCCAGTCAGCTGGGGACCCGTTGCAGTCCACAGGCCCTCTCAAAGGAGCTGAGAACCCATCTACATCGCCCATGTCCTTCAATTGGGCCACCACGAGCTTCTCCAAGCGTCTGGCCGCCCGGGCCTTTGGGGCTCATCTGCACTCGGCGCAGCTGGGGCCCTGCCGCTTCTCCGCTCTGCCATGGCCAGCTCATGCTGTCGCTGCTCTCTCGGTCCTGGACTTCCAATTCCTTCATCTGCAGCTGGATTTCTAGCCGCCGCAGCTCCGAGTTGGACCCTCCCTCGGCGGACTACGGCTTGCAGTGCTCCTGGGAGGCAGTCCGGTCTCTTCGGCCTCCAGCGCTCCGCCCCTCTCCGAGCCTGACACGCTCCCAGTGGGGTCTGGCTGTTCCCCACGGGGACAGGATCCCAGCCCTGTGGCTGGTCATTCTCTTCCAGCCGGGCAATCAGCTGGGCCTTGGTTGCGCTCCGCACAGGCAAGCCCCTCTCTCTGCACAGCTTCACCAGCTCTGCCTTCAGCAGTTGGGTATAGGCCATCTCCCGCTGGTCCCCTCGGTGCAGACTCACCAGTCTAGTGCTGCTGCGCACGATTCTCAGGAACCGCTTCGCTCTGTTTCCAGCACGCCTGGTTCCATGGCTCTTGCTTCTACTGCACCTTGTCGCTCGCTGGATGCTCCATCCACGGGGTGCAGTGAATCCACTTCTGACACCAGTGTGGCGGCGTTGGGGTCCCCTGACTCCTGCACCCCGTAATGGCACGAACAGACTCCACCAGCCCGTAGAATGGAGGGAGTTTATTCCTTCTCCAGGATACAGCACAGCACAGCACCGATGTAATCTGGTTACAGGGCAGGTCTAGGATGCCTCAGCCCCCCTTGAGATGGGGGAGACTGGGCCCCTAAATCCCAGCCCCTGGCTTAGGCTGGTTCCTCCATGATCCCAGACAGAAACTAAACTAACTCTTCCAGCCCTGCCCCCAGCCAGGGCAGCATTCCCCCTTCCTTTGTTTCTCTCCCTGGGGGGTAGCTGGTCAGACAGGTTGAGAGACCCTCTTTGCATAATGACTCATCCTTCTGGGCTGTGGTACCGATGGCAGCCATTGGGGATTACCACAGAGCCAGCGTAGGAACTAGCCAGATACCCCCACTACGTCACAGAGCAGAAATGGGGACATCGGTGGTTCTGCCTGGCTGCAAACAGATCACTTCTGGAATATCACATGGGCAACCTCAAAGTGCAGCGTAAAACAGTTACCTGCCTTTCATAACTGTTGTTTTTCAAGATGTGTTGCTCATATCTATTCCATTTAGGTGGGTGCAGGCCGCATACACGAGTGTGGAAAAGTTTTTCCCTCAGGCTGTCAAGGGAGCCCCCTGAAATACTTCTCCATGGTGGTACATATATATCCTTGTTGGTTCTCTGCCCTCTCAGCTCCTTCTTGCCAGAACACTGACTAAGGGGAAGTGGGCAAGATTTGGAATGGACATGAGCAACACATTTTAAAGAACAGTTATGAAAGGTAAGTGACCATTTTTTCTGCAAATGATTGCTCATGCCCATTCCATTTAGATGAATTACAAGATGGATGATGGGAGGCTGGGGCTAGATAAGGGCTAGGAAAATACGGCCTGGGGGCCAGACCCGGCCCGCAGACCATCCTGCCAGGACCCTCAGGTGCGTAGCTGCCACGGTTTAAAGCTCAGTCCACGTGTGTCTCTGCTCTGCAGGAAGGGGGAAGCCTCATGTGATCTCCCCACCCTCAGCCCAATCCTCAGCTCCTAGTGGCCAGAAAAACTGGCCAGTGGGAACTAACCGCAGCCTCTCTCTCAGCTCCTATTGGCTGGAAACAATCAGCCAATAAGATCTGATAAATTGGCCTGGAGGATGGGAGCAGCACAAGTCTCTTCCCGTCCCAGAGCTAAGAGCCACGTGGAAGGAACAAGCCTGCAGTTTAAAGTAATCTTGGATTACAGCAGGCAGGGAGCCCAGCCTGCCTTGGGTGTGCTGCAGGACTGCTGGCTTAGGTGAGTGCCTCCCAGCCAAAACCTGCCTCTGCAACCCCAGCCCCTCCTACACCCCAACTCCCTCCCCCAGGTCACCGTCCAAACCCTCTGGCACCTCCTTGCCCTCGGTCACAACTCCCTCCCAGACCCTGTACCCCCTCCTAACACCCCTCTCCCAGGCCAGAATCCTTTCTTGCACCCAAACACTCTCCTAGACCCTGCACCCCATTCCCCTGCTCCAAGTCACCACCTACACCCTCTGTAGTCTGCACCCCCCTTTTCCCTTCCTCACAGGTCACAGCTCCCTCCCAGACTTTGCACCCCTCCTAGTGCCCCTCTCCCAGGCCAGAATCCTCTCCTGCACCCATGCCCCCTTCCCCCCCGACCCTACACCGTATCCCCTGACCCAGGTCACAGCCTCCTCCTTTGCCCAAACTTCCTCTCAGACTTCACACTGTCTCCTGCACCCCAGTCCCTTACCCCGTGTGCCATTCTGTGGCCAACCTCTATCCTATATCGTGCACATCCTCCACAGAAAAGTGCAGCCCTTACCCACTTTTCAAAATCTTGAAGTGCCCTCCCCCCCTCCCCCGCCAAAAATTACTGCCCACCTGGTCTAGATGAAAATGGACTGCAACACAGCTCTGCCAAAGGCTGCATCCTCCTACTCTGTTAGGAAACAGCATAATAATTTTTGTATAGATGGATGACCCTGCAAATATCATAGGTACTTATGCTACGAAAGCAGCTGAAAAGGCTTTGGCTCTGGTGGAATGGGCCCTAAGTACTGGGCCGACATCTCTGCAAGATCATAGCAAGCCTTAATACATGACATAATCCACATCGATGTATGCTGGGCTGACACAGGCAGGCCCTTCATCCTTTCGGCCATGGAGATGAAGAGCTGGAGGGATCTGTGGAATGGCTTTGTTTGCTCTAAATAAAAGACTAAAGAATGTCTCATCCAGGGAATGGAGTATAGGTTGTGTCACTGGTGTGCAGTTTAGGAAAGAAAGCTACGAGGAAGATATCCTTGTTGACATGAAAGTGTGATGCTACCTTAGGTAGGAATGCTGGATGCAGGAGCAGTTTCAACTTGTCCTTAAAGACAACAGTGTAAAGAGGCTGCGAGGTTAGCACTCAGAGCTCCAACATCCATCTAATGGAGGTAATGGCCACCAGGAAAGTGGCTTTCCAGGAAAGATGTAAAAGAGCAAGTTGCTCCCTCAAACAGTGGGCCCATGAGTCGTGTGAGAACTAGGTTCAAGTCCCCGAGTGGGAGAGTATGGCGTACATGTGGGAACAGACTACCCAGGCCTTAAGGAAACAGTGTACAAGAGGGTTGGCAAAGACTGACTTCCCCATGCCCTTTGGTGGAAGGCAGAAATGGCTGCTAGGTGAACCCTGACTAAAGATGTGGCCAGACCCTGTATACTCAGAGTTAATAGCTAGTCCAAGATTAGAGGAATCGGAGCCTGTAGGGGTCATTCCCTTCTGCAGGGACCAAATGGAGAAGTGTTTCCATTTCATCAAGTAAGTGGCCCTACTAAAGGGTTTTCTACTGCTCAGTAACACTTCTGGCACAGACTCCAAACATAGGCATTCCATGCCTGGCAGCCATGGAGCTTCCAAGCCATTAGGTGGAGGGGCTCATCAGATGAGGTCTGATGCCTCCAACACTAGTTCACTGGTGGAAGGATAACTCAGGAATAGAATCCCTTGAATATTAAAAAAGTTGCTCCACATCTGAGGTAACTAAACCAGTAATTAAGAATCAGATTCAATTAGTGAGCTACAGAGGCTTTGCTATGTTCTGATTTCTTGTTCATGTATGAAATCTAATTATTTAAAAAAAAGAAACTTCACACACACAAAAATTAACCTAGGAAGAGACTAACAAGTCTAGAAGTGTTAAACTATCTATACTAAATGTGAAGTGGTATTTCAAATTATGCTAGTTAACAAGTATTAATAAGATTAAACACTACACTCCTATCCCTCTCTCTTCCCGAAGTCTACACATGGCATTATATCATAAAGCACTTCAACAGCCAACTGCCTCAGAAAGCACTACAGGCCACAAGTTTGCCCCGTTAGCAGTTATACAGGATATTAGCGTCTCTTGTCTCAAAAGCTCCCCTGAGGAACGTATGTCCCTGTGTAGACAGTGCTAGGTCAACAGAAGAATTCTTCCACCAACCTAGCTACCCTCTGTTGGGAAGGATTATTTACATCAGCAGGAGAACCCCTCCATACAGTGTATGTAGTGTCTACTCTGAAGTGCTACAATCATGCAGTTGCAGCTTTGCCTCTGTAGCATTTTACGTGTAGACAAGACCTCAAGATTTTTTTTTTAAATTAGACCATTGGAGGGGGGAAAACGATGAAAACCCAGAAACTCTCACAACGTGAGAGATCTTGTCCAAACCCCCTCTACTTTCCCAGTTCCCACATTTTTTTCGGTCTGAAATTTCTAGAAGCCCTAAGGCAGGTTTATACAAAGCTAGCCACAACCTCAGCTATGAAACAACTTCCCTACAGCTCTGGCCAAATACTCACCAGTGCAGGCCACTGTGCAAGTGATGCCTGTGTTCCCTGCAGTAGACCTGGATCACTCCGAGGAGCCCATACCAGTGACCCTTCCAGCAGCAATACTATGACTTCTTCAGCATGAACTTTCACCCAAGCATGTTGCTTCCAGTTGCAGCCATCAAACTCCACAAAGATCTGCAAGAAATTCCAAAAACAGATTTAACATGGTTCTGACACTGTAGATGGGTAGAAATCCCACAATCCCACATAGACAAAGACTTCAAGTTTAATCAGGAAAATTATACCTCCCACCCAGACCCTGCATCCCAGCAGCCCCTTCCAGCACAATCAATAGGGATGTAATAATGGAGCTGGTTAAATGATTAACCAATTAGGGATGTGAACGACTAGTTGAGTAGTCAACTATTGGCTAAGCAAATGCTTATCGGATAGTCAACACACTAGTTGACTAGCGGTTCCCACCCCCCACTTGCAGTCTCTATCAGAAAGAAGAGAGGGTGCTTCAAAGTGGTACTGCTGGGTGGAACCAGACTCCGGGCTCCACGTGGCGCTGCCACTTTGAAACATCACATACAGCCCGGGGCCAGCTGGAGAGTCCCCAGGCTGCACACACGGCATTTCAAAGTGACAGCACCGCATGGAGCCCAGGGCTGATCCCGGACTCCACGGGGCGCTGCCATGTTGAAATGCTGTGAGGAGCCTGACGCCGGGCTCCGCGCAGCATTTCAAAGCAGTAGCACCGCACTGAGCCCGGGGTAAGCGGGGGGAGTCCCCAGCTGACCCTGGGCTCCACTGGGCACTGCCACTTTGAAATGCCCACATCTCTGAAAGTTAACTGTTTAAACGAATACACTAACACATCTCTACTAGGCACTATCTTTCCCAAGACCAAGAAGAGGCCACCATTTGGATGGGCAAGGTGGAAATAAGAGATTTTCAAAATTCTATCCAGACTAAATTCTCTCAATGAAAGGCGAATGAGATTCCAGTGGAACATCTGACTCACTGAAGATAAAAAGAGAACTGGACCCATTTTATATCAGCAGTACCATCAGTACTGTATTGGGAAGCTGCAGTTAGCCAATGCAATGGGAGATAAGCTTCTCTCAAGGGTCAGAATCTCCCTGCTGAGGGTCAGTCCCAAAAACAGGGCAGACTGCAGGTCCAGAAGATTGCCTATGTAGGATGTTAGAGCCTAAGACGACATTTTCATTGCCCTGTACCTTCAGAGGCAGCGAATGGTAGTTGGTGGGGCTCTCTGGCTGTGGAAGTAAAATCTCTGACTGCGTGTATCACCAGTACTGACAGTTCAATCTTTTGGCTCTCAGTGCTTTGTTTTAGTTGGTACAGAGAGTGGTGGTGATGACACTTGGAGCAGTGCTGTAGCAGCCTTCCTCTTCTGGGCCTTTTGATCAGTAGTAAGACTTAGGAGTCCCAAGTCCTGAGTGCAAAGACTCACCCAATGTAGACAGGACTGGAGAGATATCCCTTCTCTTAGAAGATCTAGGAGGAAGCTTACTTTTATGTTTATGAGTGCCACGCAGTACCCACTCCTGAGTCAGGCATTGAGGTCCTTCAAAGCCAGAGTTCTTGCACCGGATACATTCATACAGGAAAATAGAGATGCAAAATCCCGAATAATCAGTTAACCAGTTAAACATTAGGACAACCTAATCTTTAACTGGTTAACCTGCTAAACAGGATCCTGGCCCCAGTGCCAGGCAGCTGCCAGCTAGTCAGAGCAGGCCCTACTTGCAGTCTGCCATGTACAGGGGCTGTTTTGGCCGGCTGGCTGGAGCAGCCCCTGCCTGCAGTGAGCCCCTGGGGCTGGAGTAGCTCCCTGCCCACAGTGGGCAGGAAGCTGCTCCAGCCCCTACCAATTAATCATTCATAACCCTAATGGAAAAGCAGAAGCACATATTGCAAGTAGTGGAAATGTGAGCTTCTTCAAAGAAAGCAATCATCGATGACCAAAAAGGAGCAGGGACAGGAGGCACAATTCTAAGCCCAAGTGCCTATGCATAAATCTAAATCCCACTAAGAGACCGAACAATTCTCCAGATCGGTGTTTCCCATACTATGGGCCACGGCACGGTACCGGGCCGCAGGAAAAAAATACCGGGCCTCAGAGTGGTTGCCGGGGTGTTCCAGGCTCCCAGAGTGCCCGTGTGGCGCCGGGTCCCCCAAGCCCTCGGCCGGCCTGGGCGGAGTCTGCAGCCGGATGTTCCGGCTCCCAGCAGATGCGTAGCTAGGGGAGGAAGGGGAGGAGGAAGGAAGAGCCGGCGACCGGAAGCAGCACTGGATGGGGAATCGGGGCGGGCTGGGAGATTTGGGGAGGGGCAGCAGCCGGCGGAAGCAGAGCTGGCCGGGAGATCGGGAGGAGTAGGGGAGAAGCAGCCGCCGGAAGCAGGGCTTGCCTGGGGCATCGGGGCTGGCCGGGAGAGATTGGGGCCGGCGGAAGCAGAGGCTGCCGGGGCGCGAGGTCGGGGGCAGGGAGCTGGCCGGGAAGATTGGGGGTCGGGAAGAAGCAGCCGCGGAAGCAGGGCTGACGCGCGGGCAGCGGGCTGGCCAAGGGAGATTGGGAGGAGAAGCGGGGAGAACTGGCTGTCCAGGAGGGGGTTGGGGGAAGTGGGGCTGGCCGGAGGCACACCGGGGGAGGAAATCGGCCGGCGGGAACAGGACTGACCCGGCCATATGCAGATCTCGGGGCGCTGCCCTCCTTCCCCCCCGCAAAGAACGAGTGAGTCCGGCCCGGGGATTCTATTCTGCCTCCTTCCCCCTCCCCCCACACACCCCCACACCCTTGAGTAATTGCAAACTGGCTGGCTGGTAGACACACTCATGCAGCCTGAGCACATTTAGCAGCCAGGCAGTTCAAAACTACAAACTGATACATCTAGTAATAATAAAACTTACCTAATGAGAAGATACCAGGCATGTTATATGTCTGGTATTTTCTCAGTTTGTTTCTTATGTGTTTATATTTTTGGGCTGCAAAAAACAGTACTAAAAAAAAGGGTTCCAACTAAAGTAAAAAGTTTGGGAAACCCTGGTCTAACCAGCTTTCTGTCTGTCTTACACTCCATTTATCCAATCCATATTCCTTAACTTGCTGGCAAGAATATTGTGGGTGACCATATCAAAAGCTTTGCTAAACCTGACACTGGGGGCTTTGGGAGGACCAGAAACAACTTGTTTGAATATTTATCATTTGATTAATGAATATGCAAATAAATGTTACCAGTCCTCCAAAAGTTCGTGAATGGATTTACTGGTCCCCATGTCAAAAAGTTTGGGAACCCCTGCTCTAGATCTCAGCCAGGAGTATAGACAGTTTAACCATTTTTTCAAGGAGGAAGGACATAATAGAGAACAGAAGCATTCCTTAAGGAATCCATCAGTAAGGATGGTGGCTGTCAGAGTGAAGTACACACCTGCCTTCTCATACTTCTGTCTCCAGCTGCTGCTGTGGAGTATGCGCAGCCTCCTCTAGAAACCCCTCCAATGGGACATACGGAGGCTAGTGGAGTCCACAAAACTGTAATCTTTATCAGACCCTGAAACCCCTCAGAGCAGTGTTTCCCAATTTTATTTGGCCAAGGAACCCTTTTCAGCTTAAAAGAATTTCAAGGAACCCCTAGGGTTGCCAGGGTAAAATTTGTCAACCAAAAGGAAAAAAAAAAACCCACCAGAATTGGTCAAGCAAAAAAAATTAAATAAAAATAAAAAGCTGCAAAATAGACACTGTCTCTTTAAGAGGGGGCAGGGGAGTGCCACATTCTCGCAGAACCCTTACTTTCGCTTCACGGAACACCAGGGTTCCGCAGAGCACCAAGTGGGAACCACTGCTTCAGAGGACATGTACCTGCATTTCCTCAAGAAACACTGGCAGCCAGTATTCATCCCCTTCTGAGGGGAGGAAGGGGGCAGGGCCAAAAGTACTGTGGGTAGTGTTCATTATGCACAAGTTATTTTTACTAAACAGCTATGTTGAGCACAAAACACTATGTCAACATTTTCTAATAGAATTGCAGAAATAAATCACTGGCAATTTTATATGGTGACCCTATTTACTGTTACTTAAGTGTTTTCCTTTCACAAAGAATCTTCTAACTCAGGGTTAATAAAGTTTAAAAGTGTTTCCCCTCTCTCCTGTGTATGGTCACCTTCCTTTTTGAGTCCCACACAGAAAACAGTAAGGCACAGAATTGATGTCTTTCTCTATTAAAATATTTGACCACGTAGGCCAAAAAACCCCATACTTATACATGCACACAGACCAAGCACATATGGGCAATCAGGCAGCACCTGCCAGTTCACTGTAACGAAACTACTGTCACTGAGAAAAGGAGAGAATGCTAAAGGCAGAAGTGGCACTGAATATTTTGTCAGAATATTTTGTGTAATATTTCATAATTAACTTTGGTTAACCTTATGGGTATTTTGACAGGGTGGACTAGGCCCTGAGGCACTCTGCTGGAGGCTTTGTGGTCCTGAAACACCCTGCCCCAGGAAAGAACAGTAGAGAGGTCCTACAAGCTGCCTATAGCAGTGTTTCCCAACCAGTGGTACGAGTATCCTTAGGCGTACTCGAGAGAAGTCTGGGGGGGTACGTCAACACAACTGAAATTTGGAGAAAACTAAATTTTTGTTCTTAAGTTTTACAACGCTTTATTATTTTTGTACTTTTTACACCCAAAAATTTCATCACCCGCCCGGCTACGATTAAGTTGTTTAAACAAATGTGTTGCAATGGTAGAAAAAAAATTGTGTGTGTCTGAAAACTGTAGTAGTGGGGGTACTTTTTTATTTATTTATTTATTTATTTTTTTAGGAGTACTTTATTAAAAAAAGGTTGAGAAACATTGGCCTACAACAGCAGTGTCAGACACACCCAAGCAAGACCCAGCAGCCTAGCATAAGAAGAGCTGCAAACCCAGAGGGAATGCATTTCCTTACTAGAGCTAGAGGAGAGCAGATAGCGCTCCAGGCTAGCTGCTGGGACACCACCCAGGACAAGGCCCAGAGGTAAGGCTGAAAAATGTGCTGGACACATAAGGAAGTGGCCCAGGGAATTTTAGTAGCACCATACTTATTTAAAGGAATATTGCAGGCAGCTGCTGTTTACTGGATCCTGGACTGAGTGGAGAGATGGACCAAAGTTTACCCCCAATATCCCACTAGAAACTGGGGAAAGTGGCCTGGACCATCAGGAACCCCAGAAGAGGGAAATGAAGAGCTGGGGCTAGAAAGGCCTTTAGATGGTGAAAACATTGCCTCCCTTCGGGCGCCACTCTAGTCCAGAGCGGGGACAAACAAACACGTTACAGAGGGCAATGAGAAGGGATCTGCACAAACAGACTCGGCCAGAGGGATAAGTCACAGAAGAACCACCACAAAGACAGACAGTGCAGGTGCACGCACTCGACCAGGGGGTACTCATGGCAGGTGAGTGCACCCCTTTACAGGAGTCATGTTTTTTCAAAGGAAACATTACTTTAAAAAGGGACAGCTAAGGGGAAATTTGTACTCATCTGCAACTAAAGGCAGTAAGTACCCACGAGTCATATAAGGTTTTTGTTTGTTCTGAAGGTGGAAATTCAAAGGCAAATTATTTTCAATTACTAGGGCAGCTTTAACAGCCATTTCCAAGTTGAAGTCTGCGTGTGGGGAAAAAACAAACTTATATTCTAAAATATCTCTCCTCCTCAAATATATAGGAATAGGCAAATTTATATTTATAATATTAAAGTGTCACTGTCAAATGTATTCAGTTTAAATACATGCTAAGTTTACAGGTCTACACTTTACTGCACAGAGCTATCTAGGTTATATATTTTTTATTTAAAAATATTCACCTCCTGATGTTGAAAGACCTACATAACCAGAATGACTATACAGTGAAACGGTCTACACACAGAGTACTATGCAAAAAGACACAGTTAATAAATTGAAAAAGAGAAAAATAACTCTTCATACCCACCTTCATTTACACCCCAAGTTAAGGGAGTTCTCGGGGGGGGGAGAGGGGATTGTTAAGTTATCAGTTCCCAAACACTGGTCCGTGTGCCACTTAGTCATGGGCCACTGAGCAGTGTTTGGTAGTAGTCGACAGAAGATAATTGATCATACAGTAACCACACTCCTTGTTTCTGCCTGCTCAGGTATATTTAAAAAACAAAATGATTGCAACCCCACTGAACCCGAGCTGTTAGGCAAGGGCAGAAACTGGTGGACAGAGTCAGATGTTTATCGGATTCTCTTTTTCAGTCAGAGCTGCAAAACACTCCCCACATTCCCATCACACACCAGAGCCTAGGGGAAGCCCAGGCTAGTAGATTTTGTGTGCTCCAGCTTCATCGTGGGGCAGCAGGGGGGCTGGAGCAACAGTGCAGGATACCCAATGTGGAAAGGAGCCCTGAGCCTTGGGGGCTGCATTCAGGCAAGCTGGCGTGCCACATCCAACCCCCAGGCCTGAGGTCCCCACCCCACCCTAAACACAGAAGAAATCAAACAAAATCTTCTTTGCTCAGTTCCAAAACCTTTTTTCTCTCAGCATGTATATCAAAAAGCATCTCAGGACTACATTCCCAGTGTTTGTTCTGAGTGCATCCTTGGCTTTTATTGCTCCCAGCTCTATGCTGGTTTGTGATATTTCCATCCCTCTTATATGTACCTCTACTCAAACAATAGCCAGCAAAAACCTGCTTATCCACATATTCCCCCATTTTGTGCTTGTTTCTGGGTGGTTTCTATTGTTCCAGCTTTCTGATCCCATGTAAAGAAGCTATTAAGCTTCTCTATCTCAGGCCTAATCTACACCTAAAATGTAAGTCGGCCTAGCTCAGTGTTTTACAACCTGGGGATCCACATACTATGTCTAAGAGACATGCAATAGGTTGTCATTAGGTAAAACAGTTTTCAACCTGGGGATCTGCAAACTATGTCTAACATTTCCAAAGGGGTCTGCCACCCTGTTTGAATTTTTTTAAGGACTCTGAAATGAAAAAAAAAGAAAAAAAAAAAAAGCGAAAACCACTAATCTATCTACATCAGCCATCTCCAACCTTTTTACACCCAAGATCACTTTTTAAAAGTCAGGGCAAGACAAGACCTACCCCATCCCTTCCCCAAGACCCCCACCCCTTCCAGGGTTAGTGGAGTCTATGGGCCCCCCTAGACTCAGAGGTAGGGCCAAAAATGAGGGATCCAGTGTGCAGGACAGAGCTGCTAGTGAGTGGAATAGGGATGGGGGTGCAGAATCTGGGTGGGAAGTAGGCTACAGGAGCAAGCTGGGGGTAGGTGTCTGGCTAGGAGGGAGGGTCAGGAGCAGGTACTGGATGGTGTCTGGCTAGGGGGCAGGGTGCTGGTGGGGGGTCTGGCCAGGGGAGAGGGGAAGAGCAGATTGGACAGTACCTCAGGGGTCTCCAGGGATGAGGATCACTCAGGCAGGATCTGCAGGCAGCACTGAAAGAAGCGTATGTGTGGCTCCTTTAAGAAATCCAGTCACTCCAGATCCTGCACCGCCATCTTAACTACTGTCCTCCCCAGAGAAGGAAGAGAAAGGGTGAGAGGTGCAGGCTCTGGGCGGGAATTTGAGTGCAGGAGGAGGAGATGGGGATGCTGGCTCAGGGACGGGGATGCTGGCTGGAGAGTGTTGGGGTCAGGTGGAGAGCTGTGGTGCTGAGCAAGCAGCAGACTTGTGGATATGTGGGTGCAAGAGTTTGAGTTGGGGTATATGAGGGGCTCAGGGCACGGGGGGTTCCCTCCCCTCTCCACAATAGTGCACACACTTCCTGAGAAGCCAGATCTGGCATGGAACCTCGGGACTTCCCCCTCCTCCCCTCACCCCACGCTGCAGGAAGCTGGAGCTAGCTCCATTTTTGTGAGGGGTGGGAGGCTGTAGCGCCAGCGCGGGCTCCTCATTGCGGGTGGTGGGGAGCAAAGGGGGGCTGGGAACACTGCCTCATGATCAACTGGCAGTGCCCCGAAATCGACCAGACAATCACGATCAAGTGATTGGTGACCACTGACCTACATCATTCAGGGCTGTGCAAAATTTTGCACCTTAAGCACCACAATTCAATCATCCCAACATCCAAAGGTAAACTTACCTAGGTTGATGGAAGGATTATTCTGACAATAGCTACTAGGGATGTAAAATCTCATTTAATGGTTTAACTGGTTAATTGATTAAAGCAGTGGTCTCCAACCTTTTTACACCCAAGATCACTTTTTAAATCTCAGAACAGGCGAAGATCTACCACCCCGCCCCTTCCTTGAAGCCCCACCCCTTCCTTGAAGCCCCACCCTCTCTATTCTCCTCTTGTCCATCACTTGCTATCCCCAGCCCTCACTTACACACTGTGATAAACAGTTTATTTTTAAATTATGTGATATATAAAATTAAAATCACGTGTTTATAGTTATGAAATAAATACTCTGGTTTTTATTCATGCTATTTAAATCTAAAATGAAGCACTTATAATTATACATTTTGTGGGGACAGAGTTCTGCGGGTGGGGAGAGGGGACAGGGTGCTGGGTGGGGAGAGGGGGGAGGGTTCTGCAGCAGGGGACAGGGTGCTGGGTGGGGACAGGAGTGGGGGACAGAGTTCTGTAGCTGGGGACAGGGGAGGTAGAAAGTCCCCTGCATCTGCTTCCTCCCAGGATTCCCACCCCCCAGAGGGAAACCAGCGCGTGCCTGCCCCGGGGCCAACCCCACACTCCCACGCGCATGCCCAGGGGGCCGACCAGCCCAGGGAACCTCCGCGCGTGCTTGCCCCGGCACCAACCCCCCCACCCCGGCGCAGGGAAGCCCCGCACACACCTGCCCCAGGGCCGACCCCCGCCCCAGCGCAGGGAAGCCCCCCCACACACGCCTGCCCGGGGCCGACCCCACCCCCATGCAGGAAGCCCCCACACACGCCTGCCCCGGGCCGACCCCACCCCCACGCAGGGAAGCCCCACGCGCATGCGCCTGCCCAGGGGGCCGACCCCAACCCCGGCACAAGGAAGCCCCCCCACACACGCCTGCCCAGGGGGGCGACCCCCCGGCACAGGGAACCTCCGCGCGCTTGCCTGGCACCAACCCCGCCCGGCGCAGGGAAGCCCCACACACGCCTGCCCCGGGGCCGACCCCACCCCACACAGGAAGCCCCACACGCGCACCTGCCCCGGGCCGACCCCACCCCCACGCAGGAAGCCCCCACACACACGCCTGCCCAGGGGCCGACCCCGGCACAGGGAACCTCCGCACGCGCTTGCCCCAGCGCCAACCCCGCCCGGCGCAGAAGCCCGCGCGCCTGCCCCAGGGCCGACCCCCCGCGCGCGCCTCCCCCGGGGCTGACACCCCTCCTGTGCGGTGCAGGGAGCCGATGCTCCCTCCCGCAGTACACGCGGCAGAGCAGCTAGCGCACTTCCGGAATTGCCGGAAGTGGCGCTAAGCTGCGGGACTTCTGTCCATCCCCGGGAAGCTGACACTACCTCCATTTTCACTTGAGGTAAGTAATGGGGCTTCTTGGGGGTGGGAGGGAAATGGGGGCGAGGCGGACACGTGGTTGGTGACCACGGGATTAAAGGGATGAGGGTAGGGGGTCATTCCAGCCCAGCTAGTTGAAGTAGCTCTCTACCCACTGTGGGGCTGGAGCAGCCCCTACCTGTCCTCCCCACCGTGGACAGAAGCTGCTCCAGATACCGGAGCAGCCTCTGCCTGCAGGGTGCCTGGGGCCACCACAAATAATCAGAGCAGCCCTATCTGCACCGGACCTCCTGCGGGGCTGAAGCAGCCCCCTGCCTGCAACAGGTGGGGAACTACTCCAGCCCCCACCAGTTAACCTTAACCAATAAGCCTCATATCTACACAGGAAGAATGTACCTAGGAGTGAGCAATAATTTTTAAGGGGGGCCACTAAAAATCTGGTCAGTGGTCAAGGACCTCAGACTTTCATGATCTTATCGGAGGAGGTGCAGGGTCTGGATGGAGGTTACATGCATAAGGGAGCTCAGGATAGGTGAATGAGGTATAGGAAGCAGTGCGAGCTCTGGAAAGGAGTTCGGATGAAGGAGGAAATTGTGACCTGGAACAAGGGATTGGGGTGCAGGGTCTGAGAGGGGATATGGGTGCAGGACTGGGGGTACAGAGGTTTTTGGGTTGTGGGGCAGAATGTTGGTGGGTGGGAGGGGCTGGAGTGCCAGAGGCAAACTCTGGACAGAAGGCATTTACTTCCCTGCCTCCCTCACACCAGTCATAATGGCAGGCTGCAGGAGCCATGTGCTACTTTGAGTGCTGCTGCGAGCAGGGAAACCAGCCAATAGGAGATGTGAGATTGTGCTGGAGGCAGGGGTAGTACGCAATGCCTTGCTTCCTGCTGGTTCATGGCAATGCTTAGAGAAGCACATGGCCCCTGCCCCTGGTTGCTCTGAGCACCATGCAGGGGCAAGGCAGACAGGGGAGCCTGCCTGAGGTTCCTGGCTGGGCTGTGGGCTGCATTTTGCCCACCCTAGATCTGCACTATGCATTACAGAAGCACAGCTATAGCACCATAGATGTGCTGCTGTAATGGCTGCAATGTAAACATACCCTTAAATTAATGGTTCTCAACCCGCAAGTCACATGGGCTGCAGTTATGTGTTCATTGGCATGTGGGAAATGGTTATGTTCAATCGATAATACCTCTGATCTCAGCTTTGCCCATCATGCCAACAGAGCTTAAAATGGTGACAACTCTAAACAATCCATCCCAAATAGAAAGAAATTAATTCAACAAATGATAAATGATGTAATCAACTATTCATACGTTTATGGAGTAAATGTCAGGATATTTTCTCGGGTTTATTCTTATCCAAATCTCTTTGGAATTTTCTGCTTCTTGATTTTTTCAGCCACCCCCTTACGTCCTTTGAGTTCTTTTGTCAATATTGTCATCAATCCATAAGTACTACCATCTATATCCAGTATGAAAGAGGTTTTGAAACAAGGGTAGGTTAGGACAGGAGCAATCACAAGAGCTTTTTTGAACTCTGAAAAGGCTAAATTACACACCGTTGAGAGTGTGGCACGGTGCGCCCTGCCAGGCTGGAGCAGCTCCCCATCCGGAAAAGGTGATGCTTACCATTTAACCGGTTACATCCCTACTGCTGACCACTGAAATTGTTTTCCCTTTTTCACAACCTATGCAACAATTGTGCAATATTGGCAAACAACTACTTCAACAGGAGCAGAGCCCTACAAAATGTTGTGCATTTGAATGTGTCTGGAGAGTTGGAGCTATGGATGTTAAATTTAATCACCTCATTGACTAGTCGATAGATTTTCCATCGACTAGTCGATAAGTGGAGGAGCCGCAGCAGGGTTAGCTCCCAACCCCGGAAACTAGCCCCACTGCAGCTCTGCCTTTTAAATGTGTTAAGAGCCAGTAGGCTCTTAACACATTTAAAAAGCTGGAGCACAACAGGGGACCTGGCGCAATCCAGGCCAGATGATTCTCATCTCATGCCAGGTCCCCCCTGCTGCGTACCAGCCTTAAATGTAAAATGGCTAGAGTGTAGCGGGGAGACCCGGTGTGAGCCGGGAATCAGCTATCCCGGCTCATGCCAGGACCCCCACACTGTACTGCTGATTTTTAAATGTATTATGAGCCAGCAGGCCCTCCGTATATTTAAAAAGCAGAGGCAGAGCATCTGGGACTGGGTGCAAGCCAGGAATCAGCTGATTCCCAGCTCGCGCCCTGTCCCCACTACTCCTGCCTTTCCTGCCCCCCCGTGGAGACAGTGCTGGGGGGTAACCGACTTTTAAGTTGGCTCCCCTCAGCACCTGCTTCTGCTCGCCCCCCCTTGCTGCCTCTAATAGAGGCAACAAGGGTGAGGGAAGAGCAACCAGTTGAGGAACTAGTTGACCATTGGATAAGCACCGCTCAGCTGGGCCGCCGCGTGGGAGCAAGTGGCGCAAGCGACCGTTTGGGCTCCGCGGTCCCCCGAGTGAGAGGCAGGAGGGGGAGGAGAAGAGAAAGAGAGACAGAGAGAGAGGCAGGAGGCGGAGGAGAACTGAGAGAGAGGAGGAGGCAGTAGGAGAGAGAGACATGGAGCAAGAGACCGGAGGCTCAGGAGAGAAGACCGTGGAGGAGAGACCTGAAAATCCCGCTTATGACGGGCTAATTGGCTAGTTCATTATAATTAACCATAATGAAATCCAAACCCATTCAACCACTATTATACCTGCTATCAAGACTTCTTGTTTGAATTCCAGGGGTCCTTCTTCCCACAGGTGCACATTCCTCACACAGCGTCTCTATTTGAGACCAATTAGGTGATTTGGTTTTGGATCCCCAATTCCCTAGTCTTGTTAGCATGTCTGATCTAGTAACTTATGTTTGAGCCCATGTCCTCTATTCCCATAGATTTCATAGATCAGTTTACACGGTCAAAGCTCCATTACCGTTTAACCAATCAGCCCTAAGCAAACATTGTGGGGTTGATCCCTGTATATCTACACTTTGCCCCTTCAAGTTGGTCTCTCTCTCGTGTCCCAAATTGGGAGAGTGACTTTCACTGGCTAGCCTTATGTTATCTAACCATTCTTTTTTGTAGCCATTTCTCTCACTCTCACACATTATCTGCCTCCCTAAATCTTTGCTCTGTCACTAAAGGAATTTTTTGTTCGGTTTTGTTTGTTTTTTTACAAGCCAGATTTCATTTTTAAATGGTCAAAAATGATGCAAACCAGATTAGAATCCCCCTTCCCATCATACATTTGATAGAGAGCTAAACTTCCAGGCTCATGATGATCAGGTTCCATCTTCACTTCAAGCTACTACCTCTTTCTTCACTACTTCAAGAAAAGAAAGGAATTCTCTGGCAAATTCCACAGCTTCCAAAGTGTCTGATCTTAATCTGCAAATTCAGGTCCAATTCTACATCCATAAATTGGTACACTGCCAATTTAATCTAGAAATTCTCACGGGTCTCTGGATTTGCTAGAAAGACAAAGCTCCAAATTCTCTACCAATTCAGGTGGAGTATCTTAGTTAAGTCCAAAACAATCTGAAAAGTTACCCCAGTTTTGTGAGATTTCTGTAACTAAGCAATAAAATGGCAGATAAAATTCAAAACTATTACAGTAGACTTCCGATAATCCGGCACCTTTGGGACCTAGGTGGTGCTGGATTATCGGATATGCCGGAGTATTGGGAGGTACTCCGGCAGCGGGGCTGTGACGGGTCTGCCGGACCTGCACTGCGTCCGGGGGGTGGGCAGGGAACGGAGCGGCAAGGGGCGAAGCCTCCACCGTTTTGCAGGAAGACAGGGGAAGCCCTGCGCCGCCGCCGAGAGTTTCCAGGAGGGGAAGGGAGCGGGCTCCCAACCCCCCAGACTGCAGTAGTTATCCCCGAGCAGGGGGGTGAGGGGCGGCGCTGCGGGACCAACCGGGCAGCACCCCAGCTGCTCTGCTTTGCAGCTTCCCCAAGTCCGCCGTCAGTTTCAGCAGCGGCAGCAGCAGACTTGGGGAAGTGGCGTGGAGCAGAGCAGCTGGGGTGCTGCCAGGTTGGTCCCGCAGCGCCACCCCTCACCCCCCTGCTCGGCGCCCGGCAGCACCCCAGCTGCTCTGCTCCGCGCTGCTTCCCCAAGTCCGCTGCTGCCGCTGCTGAAACTGACGAGCGGCCGACTTGGGGAAGCTGCGGAGCAGAGCAGCTGGGTGCTGCCGGGCACCGAACAGGGGGGTAAGGGGCGGCGCTGCGGGACCAACCCGGCAGCACCCCAGCTGCTCTGTTCCGCTTCCCCAAGTCCGCCGCTGCTGAAACTGACGAGCGGCAGACTTGGGAAGCTGCAGAGCAGAGCAGCTGGGGTGCTGCCCGGTTGGTCCCGCAGCGCCACCCCTCACCCACCTGCTCGGCACCTGGCAGCATCCCAGCTGCTCTGCTCCACAGCTTCCCCAAGACCGCTGCTGGTCAGTTTCAGCAGCGGACTTGGGGAAGCGGCATGGAGCAGCTCCAATTGTCCGGCTGGCCAGAGCACTTCCGGGTTCCAGTTAGTGCCGAGCTATCGGGAGTGCCGGACCACTGGATGCCGGACAATTGGAGCTTTACTGTACAAAGTAATACACATTGAAAAACATAATCCCCAATTATAGAGCCCAGCACTGTCTGTAAGTTAGCTGTTATCAGTCAAGAAAGATCATGAAGTCGTCTGCTCCACGTTCAGCAGGAGTCAAAAAAGCTAACAGAATGTAAGCAACCATTAGGAAAGGCACAGATCATAAGATAGAAAAAATAATGACTCTCTATAAACCTATGGCACACCACATTTTGAATATTACGTGCAATTCTAGTCACCCAATGTAAAAATTAAAAATTGGAAAAGTTACAGAGAAGGACAACAAAAATGATCATCAGTGTGGAACAGCTTCCATATGAGAAGAGGTTAAAATGACTGGGACAGTTCAGCTTGGAAAAGAGATGACTAAGGGGATATATGATAGAGGTCTATAAAATGAAAGTGAAAAAGAAAGTGTAGTTAACCCTTCCCATAACACAATTTCACTAGGTGACCCCTAGTTCTGATCAGGCAGCAGGTTTAAAAGAAAATGAAGTACTACTTCACACAATGCACCCTCAGTAAGTTCGCAGATGACACTAAGCTAGGGGGAGAGGTAGATACGCTGGAGAGCAGGGATAGGGTCCAGAGTGACCTAGACAGATTAGAGGATCGGGCCAAAAGAAATCTGATGAGGGTCAAAAAGGACAAATGTAGAGTCCTGCACTTGGGACAGAAGAATCCCAAGAATTGTTACAGGCTGGGGACCGAATGGCTAAGTAAGAGTTCTGCAGAAAAGGACCTGGGGGTTACAGTGAATGAGAAACTGGATATGAGTCAACAGTGTGCCCTTGTAGCCAAGAAAGCTAATGGCATATTAGGGTGCATTAGGAGGAGCATTGCCAGGAAATCTAGAGAAGTGATTATTCCCCTTTATTCGGCACTGGTAAGGCCACATCTGGCGTATTGTGACCAGTTCCAGGCCCCCCACTATAGGAAGGATGTGGACGCATTGGAGAGGGTCCAGCAGAGGGCGACCAAAATGATTCGGGGGCTGGAGCGCATGACCTATGAGGAGAGACGGAGGGATTTGGATTTGTTTACTCTGCAGAAGAGAAGAGTGAGAGGGGATTTGATAGCAGCCTTCAATTTCCTGAAGGGAGGTTCCAAAGAGGATGGAGAAAGGCTGTTCACAGTGGTGATGGATGGCAGAACAAGGAGCAACGGTCTCAAGTTACAGCGGGGGAGGTCTAGGTTGGATATTAGGAAAAACGATTTCACTAGGAGGGTGGTGAAGCACTGAAATAGGTTCCCTAGGGAGGTGGTGGAATCTCCATCCGTAGAGGTTTTTAAGTCTCAGCTTGACAAAGCCCTGGCCAGGTTGATTTAGTTGGGATTGCTCCTGCCTTGGGCAGGGGGCTGGACTTGATGACCTCTTGAGGTCTCCTCCAGCCCTATGATTCTATCTGTGGAACTCATTGTTGGGGATGTTGTGAGGGCCTTAACTATAATTGGGTTAAAGAATTACATAAATTCATGGAGGATAGGTCAGCAATGGCTCACAAACTCACTCTCAAATAATATTGCTCTAGGGTGAGCATAACCTCCTCCCTTCATTTAAAATGATTGCAAGAAATAATTAAGTTCCTTTATGCAACCAAAAAGCTGAAATAATAGCAAATCTGCACCAAAAACATAGGCAGGTGTAACTGCCCAAAACAAAAGCACATGCAGAGCGCATCTGTGGAGGGCTTTTGGTTGCTACTGTTTGAGCAGAGGTATATCTGACAGGAACAGTGAGAAAATACTGGACAGACAGAACAGGGGCAGAAAAAACCTAAGGAGACACTCAGAAAAAGCAGTGGTAACATGGCTTTGAGAAAAGTTGAGAGTTTTTATTATATGTGTTGACTGGAAAAGGGGCTTGGAACTTTGAATGAAGACATTCACTTGTTTTGATTTCTGTTTTGTTTAAGGAGACAGGACTTTGATGTAATCCTGCTTATTCACAAAAGAATACTTGACTTGAAAATCACTGCCAATTTCTTTTGCTAAATGGAATAACCTACAAGAAGTAAAATGTTTGGCTAACTCCTTGTATCAAGAGGATTAACACCAGTGTCACAAATGGAATCCAGTTTCAAGGAATAGTAATTGTGAGCTGGTCTTCTTCTTGTTCCAGGATGGAGCAATTGATGACACTTACAGAAATAAGGAATTAAGATAAGACCTAAAATAGTAGCTAGATACAAGAGGAATTAAAGCAACATCTGGAAGCCTTCCAGAGAGATGACCTGCAATCAGACAAACCTTTGTTCAAGCAGCAGTTTTACCTCTTCAGGCAAGTCAGGTTATCTGTTCAAGAACTCCTCCTAAACAGTAAAAGCTAGGACCACCAAATTTAGCATATAACTTCCTCTTATAACTTAAAGCAAGGTCAGGATTTGGTTGTGCGAAGGGAGATGCTGAAGCTCCCCTTACCCCGAATGCATATAGAGATGCATGAAACCATTCAGCAGAGAGACAGAATTACCAAGTAGATGACAGGGGCTGGCTGGCCGGGGGGTTGCCCCATCCTGAACTTTCCCAGCCCCAAGCCTCCCACCCCTCCTGGTGCCCTTTAGGGGGGGCATGGGAGCTGCAGCTCTCCCTCCACTCCCAAATGTGTACAGGAACATTGCTGACTGTTCCCTTTTGTGCACTTTCACCTGGATCCCTGACAGTTTGCCCCATTCCTCAATTCTGGTTAGGGAGTGCAGACGAACCTGGACCTGCCCCAGCCCTACCCCAGCTGTGCACACTGAAGCTGCAGTGGCCATAAAGAGGCACTTCTCGCCTGGTCCCAAGATGCTGGGGTGAGAAGGGGATGGGGTTGTCCTCTCTCCCTGAGGAAACCTGCATTCTGAACCCCTCATCCCCAGTCCTACCCCAGAGCAATGACTTAAAGAAAATCAAAAATTGAGTTAAGGACTAAGCAACTTCTGGTAAATCTTCTAGCATTAAATACTTGTTTAATGCTAATTGTTCAATTTCTGTAGTTGCACCATGTTGTTTTCATGACCACTATAAATAATTGGTATTTGTAATCCAGTCAAGCACTCTTATCAATGAAGATGTGAAGACCTCCAAGAGGTTGTCATTTTGCATTCCCCAACAATGAGTCATGGGTTGTGGCTACCCACATTTACAGAATGGACTGCCTCTAAAAATCCACTGAAATTCTGTCTCAGCGCAAATTCCATGTCCAGTATGAAATCAGTTCTGAAGGCGCCACTGCACTTGCAACAAAGCAAACCCAGGCTGATGTTAAGCGCAAACTGAGACAATAGTTATTTTGTCACTTTCTCTGCACACTATGAAGCTGCCACACGTCCTCTAATGTAAATCCCTCACCCAGTAAACTTATTCATAATGGGCAACGTAAGGGTAGACAACGTGAGGGCAGATAACCAAGTCGTTAACAGTAGATGTGGCACATCTCACAATTTTCTCACAAACTTAGCTAAGCTTTCCTCTCAGCAAACATTAGACAGAACAGTATTGCAGATAAAGCAGAAACTATGGTAGAGGACAAGACTCAAAGGGGGTAGCAATGTTAGTCTGTATCTGCAAAAACAATGAGGGGTCCCATGGCATCTTAAAAACTAACATTTATTTGGACATAAGCTTTCATGGGTAAAAACCACTTGACGCATCTGACTGTTTTTTACCCATAAAAGCTTATCGCAAATAAGTGTTATTCTTTAAGGTGCCACAAGATTACTTTTTGCATAGTAGAGGAGTAGATTTAAGTGTTCCTGAAATAACGTGTGGTAGAATGAAGTTGTACATCTATTATATTTGTGGGAGGCAAGCAAGTCCCTATCGGAGTACCAGAATATCAGAATGCCAAGGTTGAAGTATGTAACATTTGGGTGTTGACACCATATATCATCTCAGCCACTGATGAGGAAAATGTCCATAAAATGTGAGCCACACTCTGGAAAAGCATGCCTTGGATTTTTTAGAGAATACCTGTAATGCTGATGGTCATTATGAATTGTAATGTGAGAGAGCTGGTATGACAGTTTCAGTGTTGATTGGCTATTACATTTGAGTTCAACAACCATAACAGAGCCATGCATTGACTTGGAGAAATTTTTTTTATGTATTGCTGTTGCTTACAGCCAGACATTATTACATAATCTTGGGATTAGCCATTTCAATCCCCTGCCTTAAGTCTGTATTTGTTCAATTTCTCTACATTAAACCTTTTGCTGAAGGGAGTGTCAAATTCCTCTATATGGTCAGCTCAGCAAAAATGAATTTGGAATTTGTAAGTCAAACAGTTTGAGATGGAAACCATTAGAAAGTGGTCAGACTTTGAGAGAAATGAGAAGTGCTCTTAGGGAACCTGCAAATCTCTGAAATACCTTGTCAGATTTCCCTCAAACGTCACAGAAAAAGTCCATCATTGAGAATGACCCTGCAAATAAGTTTTCAGGGAAAATGGTTACACTTTAGCAAGGACAGAGGAAAACACTAGCTTTATAATGGAAAGGGAGTTTAAACTATAACTATGGGTGAGCCTGCACAGCTACATAATATTTGGTAGTTCTTTTGTCACCACATGCCCCAGGCAAAAGAAACCAAATTCTAAAACAGGGCTTGTTGGAACTTTTTCTAAAGAACATGCAAACAATGACCACTGTAGACAACCCCACTATTACAGTAACAGTCCCACTGTCCCTACCTGCAACAGTTCCTATTGTGCTTTTACCTTGGGCTCTGATATAAATAAGTGGTAATAAGACAACAATCATGTAAAATTTGGCAATAGAGGAACAGGCTGCTACCAAGAGCTAAAATTTCACAAAAGTTCCTACTCCACAGACTGCTAGCAGGCAGAGAAGCAGGCTCCCCAATAAAATAAAAAACAAACAAGTGTTCCACAATGATACCACCAGGCACTGCATCATGACAGTAGTAACCAACCAGGGTACTTCATGAAAATCTCCATCCATGTAATGAGTCTGAGATTCAGAAAGCTCAGTGGGAAAATCTTGCATCAAGATAATATTAAAACCAGGGGTGCCAGCATTAACTCAATACTATATACAAACCTGTACAAAATTAAGACTGGGATAAGCTGAGAGCAGCATCACTTAGAGGTCACATCTCCCTCACCAGGAAAAAAAAAACCTGTTAGAATCTCAGCTTTGCAAAAACGTTGAATAACGAGGACAGATACGGTAAGAAAACTACTCTTCCAGAAGTTGGCCAGAGGGAACAGCCATGAAACTCTTCCCCTCTTAAAAAGTATTCCCAATGAAGGCTGTTTTCCTGCTTTTGGGAGATGTGCCTATACAATACAATAGGAATCATTCCTTAAGAGCTGGCTTATAATAAAGCAATTTGAAACTGTCAAAGAACCTGTTCATTAACATATTGACCCTAGTACAAGTTGCACGTCTATAAATGGGACTCTCTGGTCTGGCAACATCCGTGGTCCAGCAGGATCATGGATGTTCCAGGGTCAGAGAGTCCCTAAGCACTGGGGGGGAGAGGGAGGGGAGCCCATCATGATGCGAGGGGGAGGAGCTCTGCATGCAGCCCAGTTGGGTTGCCCAGGGGAGGGGGTAGGAGCCAGTGCGCGTGACCCAGCTGGGCTGTCTGGGGAGCCGGGGAGTCCAACAGATGGCTCAGGTGGGCTTCAGGGATGGGGGGCAGGAAGGCCAATGTACAGCCCAGCTGGGTTGGGGGATGAGGCGGGGAGGGCAGGAAGCCTAGCACGCCATGAACCTGGGCTGCTGGCAGGGGGGGGGGTGGGCCAGCAGCCTGGTGTGGTGGCAGGGCAGGGGTGGAGACAACAGAGGGCTAGAAATGACCTTCCTGGACCAGCAAAATCCCTCCTCTGGGATCAGTCAGGTCCGAGGATGCTGAACCAGGCAGGTCCAACCTGTACTCACACAGCCCAGAACCTCACATACACAGTCACATCTTCAGCATGTGTTTTATGTTTATTCTGAAACGTAAATACTACACTCTTATTCTAGGTGCCCTATGACTGTATTCAATTGGGAAAAATCAAGTCATTCCACCTTATTTTTTATCTTCCAAGTGTACAAACACATGCCAAGAACCTCAAAACAAAATGCAATGCCTCTACCCCACAGAGCACACAATACAAAAATTGACATAAGCAGTTTGCACCAAAAGAGGGAGGAGGAATCAGTAAAATGTGGACATATTACCAAATAAAACAGGATGCTAAAGATCCAAGTTTCAGTGCTTCTACGGCCTAAAGTGACTACTGTGATCATCTCTAGTCTGACCTCCTACATAACACATGCCACAGAACCTCTCCAAAATAATTAACATCAAATCTTGATTTAAATATTGTCAAACCATGACCCTTTGTGAATTGTTCCAATGGTTAATTAATCTCACCATTAAAAACGTACATCTTATTTCCAGTCTGAATTTGTGTAGTTTCAATTTCCAGCCATTGGTTCATGTTATACCTCTCTCAGCTAGACTGAAAAGCTCATTAATAAATGGTAGTTCTTTGGTTAAGTACTTACAGACTGTAATCAAGTCACACCTTAATCTTCTCTTTGTTAATCTAAACAGAGTTCCTTGAGTCTGTCACTTTAAGACATTTTCTAATCCTCTGATCATTTCTGTGATTTCTAAACCCTCACCAAATGTATCAACATCCTTCTTGTATTGTGGATACCAGATTCCGACAGTGGTTTCACCAATACCAAATACAGAGGTAAAATAACTTATTTTCTCCTATTTAAGATTTCCCTATTTATGCATCCCAAGACCACATTAGCTGAAAATCAATTCCCAGTATAATGGTTTGGGAAAATGGGCTGAATATCCAGGATGATCCAAAATGTTTTTTCAATGACAGCTCCCAAGAACAGAACCTCCAAATGCAAGTATGGCCTACATTCTTTGGTCCTAGCTGTATACTCACACTTTCTACAGATGAACATTCCCTAGACTGGGTCTAAAACTTCCAAGATCCATGCTAATAAACAAATCTTAACACTTTTCTGGCAAAAACAGCTATTGGGTTTAATAAGGTTTTATGCATGCAGATCCTAGTAGTGCAACACACAAAGGTATTTAGGCACCTAAGTCCCAGTTTTGGCTCCACTGCAATCCACAAAACTCATATCAAACCTCGTAGACACCTACACCGACTCAATGCTTAAAAGCCTTTGGGATAAAATTTTTTCCTTATTGACTAAGTTTCTGTCTCTGAGCATGCACACTGCTGCCTTGTTTTAGGCATCTGGACAACTTTCTTCCCACCTAAACCCCAAAGTGCATCACAAACCAAAGCAAGATAGTTTTTCAGCTGCATAACTTGATCTATAAGCAACCTAACCAACCTATAAGCATGCCTAACAAATTGGGTCCCATTCAAAAGCTGTCCAGAGGAGATGACAATAGTGGTAGAAGTTGCCCACCTTATAACTTTCAACTCAGTCATTAGAGCACTTACCCAGAACATGAGAAACATGGGTTCAACTCCCCCTCTATACTATGCCAGACAGAAAGAAGAGAAACTCCTGTTCAAATCACTTCTTTCAATCTGGCAGAGGAGGGTGAATCGAACATGGGCCTCCTGCATTCCAGATATATATTCGAACCACTGAGGTAAATTAGATAATGGGCACCACCAGTTCGCTCCTTGTTTGTGGAGAAAGACAAGTGCTTAACTCATGCCTGCAAGAAATACATTAAGGCTATGTCTACACTGGCAGCTTATTGCGCAAGAACATCTTGCGCAAGAAAACGTCCACACTGCCATGTGCAAGCTGTGCTTTTGCGCAAGAGCGCCCATGGCAGTGTGGACGCTCTCTTGCGCAAGAAAGCTCTGATGGCCATTTTAGCCATAGGGCCTTCTTGCGCAAGAAATCCCTGCTGAGCATCCACACTGCCCTCTTGCGCAAGAGCTCCTGCGCAAGAGGGCTTACACCTGTTAAAAAAGAGCGTAGCTCTTGCACAAGAGCGGGTGGGCAGTGTGGACACTCTGCGGATTCTTGAGCAAGAATGGCCATACTTGCGCAAGAAGCCACAAGTGTAGACATAGCCTAAGTGACTAACCAACTGACTCCAAGTAGTAAGAATAGTAGTTAGTTTCCTCACTGCTGCCTGGACTTCAGCACCTATCTCTGAAGCAAAAATGTAGTACACACTCTCTCCTTAGCAGCTCTAAAAGGCTAGGATAGGCAGCTCCCTGCCTAGCATGCTAGTTTTTATGGATCATTTTCTTGGACACCTACATCTTCCCATAAATTGTATAGAAAGATAAAGAGCCTAACTCAGGTGTGTGGATTATTGTGATGTTCCTGTGATTTTTTTTAGGCATCTCATTGCTTAGTACTGCAATGTCTAAGTTCACAGATCCAAACCTAGCAGACAATCTGAAACTGTCCATTTCAGAATTACATTTCTCACAAATATTGCAATTGAAGATTATTAGCCATGCTACAAGCTTGTTATTAGCCAGCCTCCCTTCCCCAGTTGCCACTTTTTTACCCACATCAGATGACTACACCAATGGAATCACTCCCCTATTCAGCCACCCCTATCCCATCCACTGTGGTCGGACTCCTCACACCTACAAGGTATACATGTACTGAGTGACTGGAGACCTTCAGGGCAAGTGTCTTATGACAATGTGGTATACATGCACAATACACTATTTTCAAGTGTGCAGTCTGTATTTCAAAGTCAAGATACTAAGTGACATTTAAGGCTACATGAGATCTTTGGAAAACATTAGCAGCAATTAAATTCCTCTCACCTCTACAGTGCATCATTGGAGAAATCCTAGAAGTAAGGCTGATTGAGAAACGAAACTTGCTGATCTAATCCCGACAGAAATAGCTTGGGTTAAACCTGCCCAGATATTTGTCTGACCCAAATGCTGCAGAACTGAGCTAGAGCCTGACAACTGCAGTGAAAGTGAAACATAAGCTGCAAACAAACTAGGGAGGCTGAGACTCAAAACACCCCCAGGGCAGGCGTAAAATGCCCCTAGCGCGCGTGCGAAGCCCGGGCCGCCAGCGGGCAGGATACGAAGCAGCCCGGGAGGGCGGGGGGCTATACCCGCGGCGCCCTCCCCCTCCCCCGCCGCCGCCAGAGCGGCCCCGGCCCACGAGACGCCGCGACTGTTCCCTTCCCCCAGCCCCGCAAGAGCCGGGCGAAGGAAAGGAGCCCAGGGCCCTCCCGCCCAGCCCCAGCCCCAGCCCCGGGGGCCCTCACCGCCAGGTCCTGGGGCACCGCTCCGCTCATGGCCCGCACGGTGCCGCTCCGCCAAGCCCGCGAGGGCAGGGCAGGCCCCGGCTCCAGCCCCGCCGCTTCGCCGTCGCTCGGATTGGCCGCCAGGAGCAGCAGGAGCCGCTTCCCCACCGGGGAAGCCGCCGCGTCCGCCATCCCCGCCGGGCAGGAGCCTCGGGAGCCGCCCCAACGGTCGCCGCCGCCCCGAGACACCGAGCGAGCGGCCGCCCAGCAGTGGGCCTCTCCGTCCGAGCACCGCCCGCCGCAATCCCGGCATGCACTGCGACGGCACCCGCGCCCCCTTCCTCCTCCGATCCCACCATGCCCCGCACTATCCCGACCCCCTCCCGGCATGCACCTCGCCAGCCCCACTTCCCTCCCAATCCCGGCGTGCACCGCGCGCCTGCTGAGCGTTGACCTGGTGCGGCCACGGCATGCTGCGGGACTGAGGCGGCGAGGCCCGGGGCCTGCGCGGCGTGAGAAAAGTCCCGGCTCCGTGCGCCCCACGACCTGCGCAGACTCAGCCGCCAGCGGGACCAGAGACCCGGCCCGGCCGCGCTGAGGTGCGTCTGCCGGCGGGAGTCGCGCTGCCCGCCCCGCTAGGCTGCCCCAGCTGTGTCCCTCCGGCGGGCCGGGCGGCTTGTTCCGCTCGCCCCCTCGCGGGGGCTGAACGCTCCAGGCCGGCCTCAGGGAAGAGCCTCCCTTTCGTGTGTCCCGTTGCTTTCGGGGGACTGGCTGCTGCCGTCCCTGAGGGGGGAGAGGAAATAGCTCAGTGGTTTGAGCCTTGGCCTGCTAAACCCAGGGTTGTGAGCTCAGCCCTTGAGGGGGCCATGTGGGGCAAATCTGTCAGGGATGGTACTTGGTCCTGCCCTGAGGGCAGGGGCTGGACTCAAGGTCCCTTTCAGCCCTATGAGCTAGGGCTATCTCCATATGAGTATGAGTTTCTGGGTCAAGAAATAGGAATGTGGGGTATAAGCAAGAGAAATCCAAGGTAAGAGGGAGATCAAGGAGACAAAGGGAATGTGGGGTTAGGAAGGATGTTGAAGTGATGGCAGTATGGGAGAAAAGGAGTTGGAGGGACACAGAGTAATGTCAAAGCCAGTGTGGCAGAGGAGAATGGGGAAAATATGGGAGGGACTGGAGACTTGGTAGGGCAAGAAGAGAACAAGGGTTGCCAACCATCAGTAAGTTTACAGACAGTCCATAAAAAATTAGCTGAAATTTGACATGTCTGTAAAAAAATTTAGGTGTCCATAAATTTCATAAAAGTGCAATAAAATTTCAAAAAACAGCAATTATTCTATAGCAATTAAATTTCTTCTGTGCTGCTTCAGCCATTTTACTGCAGAGCAGCAGAAATTGGACATTTTAGTTTCGTTAGCTCAATGGTTGAGGTGACATAACATGATTCACGTTATCCGCGTGATGTTATCATCCACATTATCCCACCAAGTTAGCATCAGCACATTGGCAATTTATGTAATTTAATATTGTTTACTGTTAGGCTGTGTCTACACTGGGCCACTTATTCCGGAAAATCAGCCGCTTTTCTGGAATAAGCTGCGAGCTGTCTACACTGGCCCCTTGAATTTCGGAAAAGCACTGACGATCTACAGTAAGAAATCAGCTGCTTTTCCGGAAAAACTATGCTGCTCCTGCTCGGGCAAAAGTCCTTTTCCGGAAAACTGTTCCGAAAAGGGCCAGTGTAGACAGCCCAGTAGTCTTTTCAGAAAAGCCCGATCGCGAAAATGGCGATCAGGGCTTTTTCGAAAGGCGTCTACATTAGCCACGGACGCTTTTCCGGAAAAAGGGCTTTTCCGGAAAAGCATCCTGCCAATGTAGACGCTCTTTCTCCGGAAATACTTATAACGGAAAACTGTTCCGTTTTAAGCATTTCCGGAAAATCATGCCAGTGTAGACGTAGCCCTAAAGTTTACAATGTCAAAATCTATGAGAAGAATGGATTGTGCCAAAGAGAATAACGAGTCCGATGACTCCGGTGAATTATCGCCTGATGAAGAGCCAGTTATTAAGAAATCAAAAGGTAGAGCAAGCATGTTTTAATCCAAATGGCTAGCAGAGGGTGAGTTCAAAGACTGGATTTGCGTAGACAGTGAAAGCAAGCACAGCACCAAATGCATTTGGTGTATAAAGATGTTTAGTATAGCTTCTGGTGGAGTGCGAGTTTTTCGTAGCCATGCTGCAAGCGGTAGGCACCAAAGCATAATGTCTGCAAGATCTAGCCCTGGACTTATGAGTTTTGTTGCTAAAGTAAATCCAACAGCAACTAATCACCAGGAAATGGTCACAGAATGTGAACTAAAAGTAGCAATCTTCTTAGCCAGACAAAACCTACCACTGAGTTTGATGGATGAAATCTCGGATAATGTTGCTGATTGGCTTCTTGATTCCAGAATTGCAAAAGATTTCACTTGCAGAAGAACTAAAGCATCCATGATGATTAAAAATGTTGTAGCAAAAAAGACCAAAAAGGAATTGTGTACCAAGCTGAAATCTTGCCAATAAACTCTCCCCTCCTATGCTTGAAGGATTAATAATTGTCAGAAATGAATCTGGGACAATTACTTCAGCTATGGTTAACAGTGTCAGTGTTTGGATGTATGATCACGAAATGGAAAACTTCCAGGACCATGACTAACTAAATGAAAGTGAGTTAAATAGCATATTGTTCTTGTGATGTATCAATGATAACAATTACTTTTCACTTTTGGCCATTTATGTCGTCTTAATATAGTATAAAAAGTATGTCCGTAAAAAATTTGTCTGTCCGTAAATTTTTCCCATTTTGTCCGTAAATGAAATTTCTGTGGGTTGGCAACCCTGGAAGAGCGTCAGCATAGTGTTCTAAGGGTGTTCGTGTGTGAAGAGTTTGGGATTAGAACAGAGGTGGGCAATAATTTTTGGCCGGGAGCCACTTCAAAAGATTTTGAAATGGCCCTGGGCCACACTTTGAAGTGCCGTGCGTTCCTCCCGTCCCCAGGCCAATCAGGGCTTGGGGGAGCGCATGACATCTCCTCCTGCCCTGAGAGGGGCGCATGGCACTTGAAAGGGCTGCGTGCTCCTGGCAGGGTAGGAGGAAGCTTCATGCGCTCCCCTGCCCCCAGACCCTAATTGGCCTGGAGGCAGGGGAGCGGCAGGGCCTGCACGGGCTGGATCAACCCGCCTGGCAGGCTGGATTTGGCCCACGGAGGCCCTTTTGCCCACCCCTGGATTAGAAGAAAGTGAATCAGTTGTTCCCCATCCCTTTCCCTGTACAGGTTGAACCTATCTAAAAATCTCAAATGAGAAGGCAAATTAAAAACAATATTAAAACAGTCATAATTTATTGGGGCCTGAATAATGATTTTTGAATATTGGGAGCTGGCAATACTAGACACTATTGATTATAAGATATTGACAGTGTAGCATTAAACTGGGATGATTCTGGGATCTCACAGTAATTTATGTATTCATAAAGGCATTTACTTTGGAATTAAGGCACTGATGTCCTCTCATTATAAGCTTTTGTTTTCATTCAACCCTCTTGTAGAATACTGCAAGGCATAATCCCATCTCCTCTACTTTTCAATATACACGGGACATTTCTACAGGAGAATGGGAGATGCCTCAGACTCCTATGCCAATAGGCACATGGCATGCATCTTTTTTTCCTGTAAATGTCGTTAGCGTCATCACATTGGCTAATGTAGTGCCTAGAAGAGATAAACAAAGTAATGAATTATCAGCCACTTCACCCCACAACAGAACAAGGAGCTGATGATAGCAAGAGGGAAAACACTTTACAGCCTTGGTGTCCAACCAGTTCTGAAGCAGTAGCCACTATCATGGCTACTACTATAGCGAACTATCCACACTCAACCAGCCAAATAGCCACGTGTCTAGTGACTAGCACGTTGGATACCAGTTCCCCACCCACTCCCCATGCATCATACAATTCTCTGTTCATTCCACTTGCATGTATTTGATTCCGTAAACAACTCAAGGTCTTTGTGCAAAGGGAAAATACTGGACATTTGATTGCTTCTTTGGGATGTACAATATGGTCAAAAGGGTTTTTTTATTATTATTATTTAAACAGGAAAAAATATTTTAGTTTATTTCTTCTGGATGTTTTGTCTGTCCTGGAAAACTCCAGACAACTGCAAAACTTACACTTATTATATTAGAGCTACCAAGAAAATCAAATATTAATTGCAAAAACTAATGATTATTCCATGTGTTTCAAACACTTTTATTGTAACATATTTAACTTACTTAAACTCAGCTAAAAATGTGCTCTTTGTTTAAAAATGTAAATCAACATTTACCATGTCAACCACTAAGGCTGAAAAAGTTCTCCCAGTGAATGTGAAAGTCATCTAAGGAATCCTCCAACAAAAAAAAGGGAAAAGGAGAGGAATTTTTCCCCCATTTGAAACACCATTCATGACATCTTTATATATTATAAAGCCGCAAGAAATCATAAAGGCTACTTTGCAGATCATGTTTAAGGGCCTAAATGGTCCAGCTATACTGGTAAACACTCTTCTGTTCTCAACACCAAAATGGCTTTATTCAAAGCAAAGCTGGTGGAACCCAAGCTGAAGTTTTTGGGAGCAAATTCACCAAAAGAGATCAGAACTAGCCCACACTTAAGTATTTTCAGAATGTCTCTCCTCAAAGCAAGTTGAAAAGCAACTGGGCCTAATTTACTATAGAGAGTGGAAAAGAAAACAAAACAGCTGATGGAAGAGGTAGGAGTAGAAAACTGGGAAGCATAAACAAAAGTTACAAAGATGATTTGAGATCTGGAAAATACTCTTTATTAAAGACATAAGGAGCTCAAGCAATCTCAAACAGAAGGGTAAGAGGCAACTTGGTCACGGTTGCAGTGAAAGCCCTCTGCAAGAAAGTACAAATTGCAGGATACTGATGAAGAAAACAGGGCTCCAACAGAAATTATGTTTAAAAACAAAGGTTCATCTATCTGGAGATATATATTCAATACTATAGGGCTGTGTCTAGACTGGCAAGTTTTTCCACAAAATCAGCCGCTTTTGCGGCGGAAAAACTTGCCAGCTGTCTACACTGGCTGCTTGAATTTCTGCAAAAGCACTGACTTCCTACTGTAAGAAATCAGTGCTTTTTGCGGAAATACTATGCTGCTCCCGTTCGGGCAAAAGTCCCTTTTGCGCAAAAGGGCCAGTGTAGACAACTGAGATTTGTTTTCCGCAAAAAAGCCCTGATCGCGAAAATGGCGATCGGGGCTTTTTTGCGGAAAAGCGCGTCTAGATTGGCACGGACGCTTTTCCGTGAAAAGTGCTTTTGCGGAAAAGCATCCGTGCCAATCTAGATGCTCTTTTCCGAAAATGCTTTTAACTGAAAACTTTTCCGTTAAAAGCATTTCTGGAAAATCATGCCAGTGTAGACACAGCCTAGGGCTCTTTAATGGAAAAGGCATAATGAAATCCACTGATTGAAACGTGAAGCTAGAAAATGTCAGCTGTAAAGAATTCGGTTTTTTTTCTCTAGTACTGTCTGTAAATATATTTTAGAGTACATCTGTTTGTCCTTTTGTTCAAGAACTCCTTATAAACCGTAAGAGCTAGGACCACCAAATTTGGTATGCAGCTTCTTCTGAACCTAACTTAAATTAAGGTCAGGGTTTGGTTGTGCCTGAAAAACAGGAAGTGCCTGGAATGGGACCATTTCCCACAACATGAAAAGGGAGGGGCAGAGAGAAGGAAGGGACATGTTACTGAGAGCGCAGCACCAAGAGAGTGGCCAGCAGGGTTGGGGCATTATCATCTTGCCTGCCAGCACACTGGTAAGGAACCCCCATACACCAAACCTGGAGCCTACCCCGAGAGAGCCTGCAAGCCACACAGGGCAACTGGAGGGGGGAAGCCCCAGAGCCTGCAGACCACAGGAGGAAGGGGGCTGCTAGAGGTGGGGAAGCCCCTTTAGCCTGCCGCCTCCCCCCCGACAGCCTGCAGACTGAGGGAGAAGGCAACTGGGGGCACCCTCTGACAGTGGAGTGCTACCCCCGGCCTCCTGGGAGGAGCTGCTGCTGGAATACCACCACCCTTGCTACCACAGTTGGCCCCGGTAAGCACCTCCTCCCCCCGCTACTTCCCAGACCCCTGCCCTGAATCCTGCACCTCCCATGTGCCTTGACTTCAGCACCCCCTGTCCTTGGCCCTCTTTTCTCTCTCCCCATGTCCAGAGGCCCCCCACACCTCCCAGCTCTTCGCCCTAAGTCACCTACTCCCTGCCCCGCCTCACCCCAGAACTATCACTCCAGTCTTCATTTTTTAAAAAGACAATCATTGAAATAACACGTGTACATTTTTCATTTATTTTTCCAAACAAAAGATATTCCTTCAGTTACAGTCCTGAGCAATGCCAGGTACATCTGCTAGTGTTAAATACGGAAGAAAAGCCTCCAAACAACAGCATCAGATCGTTCATCTGCACAGTCCTTGGAAATAATTGTATGTATTTTAACATTAAAAACTGGTTGCCTGTATTTTGTTCAGGCCACCTCATCAGAGATCTGTTTGTCTGTTCAAATGCTCATCTTCATTGAAGATGTAGTCCATGGAAAGTTTGAAAATTTAAAAGTTAACCAATCTGACTGGACCATAATAAAGCATTTTTTTAAAAATAAGGTAGATGTATTCTTTATTCTATCATACTTCAAAACTACCCTGCACTTTGCACTGTCTTGCAGGAGGCTTTCACTGCTAATGAGTTTTTTGGTAGGTCATGTACCTAGCTCTCAATTGCATAAATGCTTTATTCCAGAGCTATTACATGGTCCAGAATCCCTTGTGCAAGACTTTGGTCAAAGCCACAGTGCTCAAGTGCTTCTCTAAACTCAAGTTTTATCTAGTTTGGACCAAGATGCATGATGGATTTTTTTTTTCTTGGGGGTGGGGGGAGGGAAGCCTTAACAGGCATAGCACTTCTTTACCTCAATGTTTTATCACAGCTAGGCTAAAGTATCCATTTCCATTACAGCAAGGACATTCTTGAACTTGCACAGACATAACTCATTAGCAGTATGTTCTTTTTTGCCCTCCTGCTACTCCATATCCTCATCAGAATGCAGCAGATGTATTTTTGCACAGGTTTAACTTTCTGTATTCTACTATTTTACTAACCCTGCACTTCCATTCGCAGCCAGATGTGACTCTGTAGAGTAGAAGGTTTTATTGTTTCTCAGACACAGCGTAGCTTAGGAGTGATGTTAACACAGGAACCAGGGCAGACAGCCTTATTCCTCTTGGGTGGGAAGGGGCTTCACCCCGTTCCATAGTCCAAAACAGCCTCACTTTCCCTACCCCAGCCGAGACTAACCCAACTCCCCAGCCCTACCCCACAGCCTGGGAACAGTCCCCACCTATCTTCTTTTGTCTCTCTCTGGAAACAGGGTTATCTGCTCAGGCTGGGACTTAGATGTCTACGGCCAATACACAAGTGAAGTGAGTCAGTGGGAATCACACAATACAGCCGGCAGGAACACTGGGTTGCAAAGTAGACAGCACCCCCACTAGGTCACAGCCCATTATTAATGGGATTCAGACATATAGTACACGTAAATGCATTGGCATTAATGAAAGGTGCCAGTTTCATAACCCTGGAGCAAAATCCTATATTTAATCCCTTGAATTTAGAGACTATTAGCAATGCAAGCTTTTCTACTGTGTACCCAAGATCAGTTTTGGAGGTACCACATCTCTAAGACAGGGAAGTAGTAGGTCTGTTTCTTGGTTTCTCTACTGCGATTACTAGTCATCTACATGTTGGAGAGCGCTTGTGACTGTCAGTTTATTCAAGAACTCCTTCTAAATGGTAAGAGCTAGAACCACCAAATTTGGAATACAGCTTCCTCTAACTTAAAGCAGTCAGGGTTTGGTTGTGCTAGGACAATGGGATGTGCATTGAATGTCATTGTTTCTCATCAGATGCAAAGGGAGGGGTGTGATATAACAGGAAGTTATTCTCATGAATGACCATGGGGGCAGTAGCAAGCCCCTCAACCCTGGGGGGCAGCTGGTGGAGCCGCCCCACCCACCCACCCACCCCTTCCTTACCCTGAGCCTATCCTCCTCCAGCCACAACTCCTGCATCCCCCATCTCCCTGCCCTGAGGACCCAAGTAAGCCTTCTACTAATGCCAATAATGGGGAAAATCAGCTATCCACCATCTTTCAGAGGATGCTAGGATTTGTTTCCTTTTCAAACTCAAACACACATGCTGAATGAGATTAGTGGTCCAGCTAAGCCTACAGCCTCTCTCTGACAGGCCATGTACCCAGAGCCTTCAAAATTGCAATGAAATCCTACAGCAAATTATTATGGCATAATCTTCTATTAATGGTGGTTTTATACCCTGAAACACCAGGTTTATAGATCATACTTAAATATATATAAATATATATATATATATATAAAAAATAAATTTTACCTCATAAATGTCTTTCTTTCTTAATCCTGCAAGGCTCTGGATTTCAGTTATATCTTGTGATAGTTAATTCCACAGGTTGATTTTGCTTTGTGGAAATAACTATTCACTTTTCCCTCTAGTATAATCTTGTTCTTGTACTATAGGGAAGGGTAAATCAGATTGCCCGATTTACATAGTTCACCTTTAACCCACCTACAGAGTTAAAAGATCCTGTATTCCATTGCCACATCTTCACACACACCCTTCCTTTAATCATGGAGAGTCTGGTACCAGCAACTAGCAGGTCCCTCCTTCCAATTCCAATCCCTCCCCCTCTATTTGAAATTCTCTCTTCCACAACATATCAAGGATACAAACCACTTTCCATAATAACTTTAATCTAGAGAATCACAGAGTTTGGGTCATTTGCTTGTGAAATAAGGTAAGAACTGGGAGTGATGAAGCCACGGATTCATACCGATTTCCCAGCTTCCTCCACCACCAAACTGCAGCCACATAAGTTGGAGAACTTTATTAAAATATATCCAAGAAATAAACATTTCTAACAAGAGCCAAGAAAGAATTGAAGTGAGAAAGACATCCATAAAGGGAACATTGATGTAAAGGTTTGTTTACATGCTTTATTTTAAAATGTTTCACAGTTCAGTCATTCTCTACAAAAATATATTTCTGAAACTTTGAATCCTCTATAAAAAAGCTGGTCAGCAGCAGTGAACCCAACAAGCAAATGTACCTTGGGACAGAGCGAGCACCTCCTATAAGCAGATCAGTGTGACTAGGGCACTCCTGCCTCACCCTGGAATAGAAGGTTTTTGTTCTTTGGGATTAAGCTCCATACTCATTTTGAAGGAAGGCAATATTTAAAAAAAAAATCCTTCCATCGCTCCAGGCTGCATAAAACCTGGGACAGAGGGTGGTGGATCAGTATAACACAAGAGGATGCTATGAAAAGGAGAATGACATGGAGAGGGGAACATTACTGCTTTAGTACTGGTATCCATTTTTCTATGAGGAGTCTGATCACAACAGCCCCTTTCTTTATAATGGCTAGCCCCAGGCTAAATAATACTAAGCACAGGTACTCTGGGGTACCACTGGAATAGTTCACCAGCACCTGGAGAGCCCTTCTTTGGGGTTAGGAGAGGATTCAGCTTCATTTTAAGAAAAAAAAAAAATCTTGCTTTTGTATCTTCATTATGGCAGCTGTGACCAAATAGGAACTCGCTTTTAATTTCCAAACATAGGTCCATGTGGTACTGGATATAATGGAATCAGTATCTTCAGGGCTAAGGCTTAGGTCAAGTTTATCAGCATCCAGAACTGCAGCTAGCAGTCCTCACATTTCCAAATATGTATTCCTAATATACCAATCTCCATGGTATCTAGGCACGAAATATAAGAATTAAGAGGCTCAGTATCATTCCAGCTGAAATCATCTTCCCCACTCCTCCCTTGGGATGTTATATTGGATAGGTCTTCAGAGATAATTGTGAGTAAAATAAAAATGCTGGCTCTTAAGTGTCTTGCACTGCACTCTAAAAGAAACAAGATTAACGGATCCTGTGTTTGGAAATCCCACCCATGGGAATGCCTTAACCTAAAAATAATCTGCCTTCCTGGATCTTTACATAAAAGGCAGTAGTTTCAGCAGCAAGTTGACAAAATTATAGTTGCTGATTGAGAAACCAGTCTAATACAGTAATTACATTTGCAATCAGCTTTCTGAATCCTTAAAGGAACCTTTCTTCTCACTAGACATGCATGCCTATTAGAAAGCTACTCTCCCAAATTACAGCCTTGTTGAGTTTTTAGATTTAAGAGTAGATTAGCAAATCATCGAAGGGAAAGAGAAAATGCTACTTTCACTTCCAATTAATATTTGTCTGAGCTACAGGCTTTGCTCAAAGATGACTCCTCGTGACACATGGCTCTTACTAACCCTAACTACTGTGCCCCAGTTCAACCTTCTAAAATCCTGAGCAATCAAGGTATGTGAATTTTAAAACTGGATCAGCGTCATCCAGAACACAGAACCTGACTGCCTGCATCAACCTTAACAGCCAGCCCAAATTGATCTTCAAAACCAGAACCCACTGAACTTCAAAGAACTGTCATCCAGTTAAAGGGAAAGCCCAAAAGGGAAAGCTAAAGAGTTCTGCTCATTGTAAATACTCCTTCCTCCCTGGCCCATTTACCCCGAATTAAAAAGCTACTCCTTGAGATCAGCACGAGTGTACAAAATGAACCACTATCTGCCAACAGAACTGGAGACTGATTTAAAACTAGAAAAGAAAGAGAAAGCCTAAAAACTTACTTGAGAAGTTCTATAGCTTCAAGTCCCCAAACTAAACAATAATATAATTTGGTGGTTCCCCCTACTCCCCACCTAATTACCAGACTCCTTCCTTCAGAAACAAGGGACTGTCTGTTTCTCAGCAGAAAACTGAAAAATCTGACCCTTCCTTCATTAGTTATATGCACAGACTGTTCAGCTTCCACACACCCAGCAAGACTTCTGAAGGGCACCTACTTTGAAGTACCCAACCAACAGGAATAACACATGAACTGCTGTAATCCAAGAGTTGTCAACTTTTAGATTATCTAGAAATACTTAAATGTGTAAACCCCAAGAAGGGAGCAGAATTATTTTGAGCAGGCCCAGGGGGATATAAATAGAAGCAATGGGATGAAATGGAAAAAAAAGGAATATTAGGAAAATAATCTTGTCATGGAGTCTAGTAAGCTGAAGAATCATCTCCCTCTGGACAGCAGCTTATGCCCCAAAGTGTGGGGCATTTAACACTGGAGTAAGCTAAAGAGACCAATCCTGCCCTGGCCTTGTGGGATAGGCTAATGGGGACCTATGTCTCTTCCTTCTCCAATTTCTAGGATCCTAGTATAACATTTCTCTTGTGGATAAATGCATTAAGCAGCATGTGAGGTACAGACATGTGCAGGAACAGCTTCACAATGCTTTAACGTCTGCAGCCTCCCACTGCAAATGTCATTCTTGCTCTTATGCTCATGCCCTGCATTAACATTACAAGAGCAAAACTTCACACTGTCAATTTGCAACAACCCTAGTGGTGCCTGTGCTCAGCGCCACCTGAGTCAGGATAAGCAAGGCAGTGCACAGCACTGCATGTGACCATACTTTTTCCTGCAATGCAATATCACATGCCTAACTTCTCTTCAGCTTACTAGTCTTGCTTGAACACTCCCCATCACCTATGCTTCCTGAGACGGCAAGTCACTCCTGAAAAATCTGCATGCAGTCTGGTACTGGAGACACTGGGACCCCTCCCTGTTCAGCCAGCTCCTGTTCTGCTGCATTCAAGCCCATGAGGGTGCCTTCCTGTGAAACATAACAGAGGCAGATTCATGGGACACTACATGTTAAACTAAATTTCAATGGGAAGGCAAGGTCACTGCTCCTGCCACAGATAAGGAAAAAGATCCACCAAGAGGTTAAAAACTAAATGTGTTATAAAATATCTGTTGAAAGGCAAGAACTAATTTTTGCCAGTAATGAAATGCATTCTCCTGCGCTGTGTGAACAGGAAACAGTCTCAATGGGGTGTTAGAAAAGATCCTAGCAGGGAGCTCGCTCCCGACTTTTTCTGCTGCCAGAGGAGAAAGGAGAAAGAAGATGCTATTGGTCAGCAGGGATTTCTCTGTCTGGGTCCTGTTTGCTCGCCTCTCCAGGGGAAGGGGTACGTGGTGCAGAGTGAGACACAGAGGGCATCCCATGAGCTACAATCCCCTCCACAACCGCTGGCTCCGGCAGCCCAGGGGCTGCTACTCCCACTACTCCTGGAGGAAACCTGAAACCAACAGAAAACATGTGGAGATTACATGTCTGTCTAAGGAAGATCACTGCAAAGACAAAGGACAACAAAGCTATGCCCTCACCCACATGTTCTGAATTGGCTATCACAGCTCAGAGGAAATGCAAGTCACGATGCTGCACTGAGCAAAGGTCTCTAAACAAAACTGCTCTGAGCTAGGATCACAGTACATGCCATCAGGACTGAATGGGCTCAGTTATGCGTTGATCCAAATGGCACCTAATCCCAGACAACTACCAGAACAGAGATCACTTCAGGGTCACAGTCAACACACAGTACATTCTGAGATTTTGTCTCCGCTAGAAAGTACAGAATGCCCCACACCCATTCACACCCCCTGTGAATTCTCCACATATACAAGACACTGCAATTCTCCAAGGGGAATATACTTCTGGTTATACCTCCCTGGGCTGTGACAGGAAGATATTAGCAATTTCTAAGCAAATTTTTCCCTTTCTTCCCATTATCCCTGACATTCCCTTATGCTATGAGCATTGTAAATGTTGGTAATGTGCGCTTGTCATGTTATTGGATTTTAAAGATCATTGCTGCACCCATGGGGGGAGGGGGTGTTTGCCCCAAAAGTCTGTACAAAGGGGGCCATGTGAGGTGTGTTCTACTGATTCTGTATATGCTATTCATGTACTTGTATAATATGTGTGTGTGGAGTTATAAATATGTACTCTGGGTTGATGCTGGAAAATTATCTGAGGCAGAGCAATGTGCCAGGAATGTTCGTTCAATGGCTATGCTAATTAGCGAGGCTCCAGGGACAACAGATCTCTAGGTGCCAAAGACACACCTGAGGAATGAATTTGGATGCCTGCAGACCAGCCAGAATAAGGATTGCTGGCTTGGGACATAAAGATAGATCACTGGGCCGTGTGACCTGCTCCAGCTTGGAAGAGACCAGGGATGGATATAAAATGCCATGTGGCAATCTCCATTTTGTCTTCAGTTCAGCTACTGATTCCAGATGCAGCCTTGCGAGGAACAGCAAGCTGGAAAGAACCATGGACCCATCCTGACATAGGATGTACAGAGACTTTTAAGAGAGCAGTTGTAACATCTCTGCTAAGAGCCTGTATCGAGAACTGGGTGATTTGATGCATGTAATGTATTCTCCTTAACAACCTTACTCTCTTGCTTTTCTTTCTTTTAGTAATAAACCTTTAGGCTGTGTCTACACTGGCGTGATCTTGCACAAAAGCGGCCGCTCTTGCGCAAAAACTTGCTACCTGTCTACACTGGCCCCGTGTTATTGCGCAAGTAAACTGACGTTCTAAGGTATGAAATCAGGGCTTCTTGCACCAGAACTCTGACGCTCCTGCTCAGGAATAAGCCCTTTTGCGCAACTGTTCTTGCGCAAGAGGCCAGTGTAGACAGGCAACATGAATTTCTTACGCAAGAAAGCCCTATGGTTAAAATGGCCATCAGAGCTTTCTTGCACAAGAAAGCGTCTACACTGGCATGGATGCTCTTGCAAAAGCACATGCAAGTGTAGACACTCTTTTCTGGAAGAGTTTTTGCAGAGGAACAGTTCCGCAAAAGAGTTTTTGCGTGAGAACGCGCCAGTGTAGACATAGCCTTAGATTTTAGATTCTAAAGAATTGGCCCAGCGTGATCTTGTGAGTAAGATCCAGAGTGTAAATTGACCTGGGACCTGTGGCTGGTTTCTTGGGACCGGAAGAACCCGTTCGGGGTAGGTGGGATTGGGTTCTATAACCCCTCACCTGTGTGTTAGGCCCGGGGCTGATTGCGGCACGAGGGAGCTGGAGTGTCAGAGGGGTTTTGCTCATGAGGCTTCAGGCTGGCCAGATCGGCAGCTGGAGCGCTTGGTGTGACTGGTTTGTGACCTATTTGGGAAGGTCTCCAGTCAGGAGCTGTAAGGAGCCCCGAGTTTGAGCAATTCACTCTGAGCGGACGCCCTCAGCGGTGCCCAGACCCGGCCCGGTCAGTCACAGTGCTCAGTTCCAAGAGGTGAGTCATTACC
Source organism: Rafetus swinhoei (assembly GCA_019425775.1). Taxonomy (NCBI): domain Eukaryota; kingdom Metazoa; phylum Chordata; order Testudines; family Trionychidae; genus Rafetus; species Rafetus swinhoei. The sequence continues at coordinate 496,197 of CM033428.1, forward strand.
TCGTTTCCCAGAGAAACTATCTGCCCAAGATCACACAAGAAGTTTGGGGCCAAAAAATAAAACCCCAGAAACCTATTCTTAGTCTTCTGCCCAATCCACTGGACTGTGATGCCTCACATTTTCCTTCACCTCTTGACTGCTCTGTAAGAATGCTATATGCAGACAATTCCATGCTGAGATGCAGAACTTCTTCATTCCCAAGAGTCAGATCCCTTTTCGTGGACTCAACAAGGTATCACATACCAACAGGTCTCTCTGTCACTTAACCTTTCAAAATCCTTGCAGGACTGGTGCCCGGAAAGTGAATTACATGAGCCACAATTCCTGAATTCCCAGAGCTGGTACAAACCATCACTCTACTTTCAGAGGGCACCTTATTGCTTGTGGGCCAACTAAAGAACCAAAGCTGACAGATTTCTGAAGAAAACTCACCACCATTCATCTTGTAAGAAATATGCTGCCTGGCAAAAGCAATTCTCAGAGGCCTAAGAAAGGTCTCTACACAGGATGCTGGGGTCTTTATGTACTAGATAACCATATGAGTAAATGACCTGCACATTAAACAAGAACTCAGAAGGCCTACTTCTCTCACCTGTAAGCCGCAGCTCCATTGAGTTCTGGATGGACAGCTGCAGGATCAATACTGGACCACTGAGCAGCTAACAGCAAATACTCCTTATTAACACAGTTCCTCAAAGTATCAGGTATGTGACCTGTGGTGACACCAAGGGCAGAGGATAGTAGGAGACAAACAGCAAGTGCAGATGCCCAAGTATTTGCACATGAAAGCAGTAAAGAAGGGACCCTACCAGCTCCTCCCACCTCAGTACCATAGGAGAGAGGTGGGGAGAGATCTAAATCAAGACCCTACACACAACGCACTGAGTCTCAGAGGAACAAATACTCAATGAATCAATCATCCCTCCCCATCTCCGGGACCTCAGTGGCTCCTTGTGTAGCACCTGCCTGTCCCCACCTTTCACAGAAGATATTGGACACAAATGCTCCCAGCAGAAAATGGGAGCACAATGCAGTAAAGAATCTCTCTCCAGCATTAGTTTTCGGTCCCTCATAAGTCAAAGACAATCCATGACTTGTATTCCAGCTCTAGAAATGAGTCAGTGAGCACCATCCCAGCAGACCTAGCTTTAACAAAACAGTCAGCAGTTCCTGCGTCATAGCACTGGCTCAAGAAATCAATGAATCACTCCCATCCCAGCAGCAGCTGCAGAGCACCAGGAAGACCTGACCTCTCCAGTTACCTGTGATAGCTCTGCGGATCTCTTTAGCTGCATCTTCCCTGGACTCAATGGAAGCCTGCTCACTGTACCAGGCTGTGTGAGGGGTGCAGATCACATTGGGAGCATCTTTGAGGGGCCCCTGAGCAAAGCTATGACGGAAAAACAAACATGTGGTTTCTGCTGAAAAGTGAAATTCCCTGTCTGTCCCCCCAAGTGTAACAACCACCCAATTGAAACCAGTGCAGAAGAGCCCCAGGATGGTAGTAGGTATGTGGCTGCAGTGTTACCTGAAGGGTTCAGACTCATGCACATCCAGTGCTGTTCCTCTGATTCTCCCTTCCTTCAAGGCTTGTGCCAAGGCCTTCTCATCTACCAGCCCCCCACGGGCTGTGTTCACCAGAAAGCAGCCATGGCGCATCTGGAGGGGAAAAAAAGAATGTTTGAGAATTCCTGCCTTCCTGTGCAGCCAGGATGCAGTCTGGAGGAGACTGCTCAAAAAAAGAGCAGAAGCAAAGAAGCCAGGCTCTCCAAGAGCCAATTGGAGGGAAGAACACTTGTCAGTTGGGTCTGTGGACTTAATTTCTAACAAAGGAAGGAGGAAAAGGAGGACATAGGTTTCCCACCCTAAAGACCACTACCTCTCTTAGCAAATTCCTTGAACAACTGATCAGTGCAAACAGAAGTCACAATTGCATAAAGCTGGACTGTTTTTTTCAGGAGGTGCTCAATTCCCAGAAAGCATTGAAAGGCATCAGTAGAGTGGCAGAAAGAGTGTCTGAGACCAGCTTAGCACAGGGTACCATAGGTTGGAATCGAGGGGCATTATGAGCACTGTACAAAGGCACTTACAGCACCTTGGACCGAATCATTCCTGGCTTTGCCAAGCATTATCAGTTACTCATTTTAAATGTAATTTGAAGCTAAATCACCTAAAATGTTCTTCATAAATGAAATTATTCAGAGTCAATCTTGTTCATTTCCTAAGAACAAATTTTGCACAGCACAGAGCCCAGGCAGCAGGAACCACACAGCAGAGGTAGCAGAATTCACATATTATCAAGCCTCTGTGGAAGCAGCAGTTTTTATTCATTCACTTCTCAAGTGCTTTTAGGGAAAGACAAGCTTCTGGGTGCACCTGTTTGATAGTGAAGTCATTGATGAGGTGATGATTATGTTCATTCAAACTGCAGTGCAATGTGATACAATCACTGTGCATTAGCAAGTCCTGCAGTGTCCCTATTCGCTGTAACCCCAGGGATCTCTCCACGCCATCTGGCAGATACGGATCATAGAAAATCACGTTGAAGCCAAAGGGCTTGGCTCTCAGGGCCACAGCCTGCCCAACTCGACCTTCAAAACAGAAAACATATTTACGTCAAGCAAAATGCAACCCAAGCACAACATCCAACAGGAGTATGGATAAAAGGATCAGGGCTCGACAAATCCGTGTATCTACTCGCCCGTGGCGAGTAGATTTCAGCCGGTCGCCCCGTTCACCGGCGGTGCGCACATGCACAGTGCGGGGCTGGCGCATGCGCGGTATGGGGCTGGCGAGTGGATTTCGCCGCAGTTTGTCGAGCCCTGGTCATTCCTAGGGCTCATGGGTTCTACAAGGAAATGACAGAGCAGATAGTGGTCATTTATATAGTTCTGTATTGCTCCCATTATAAGAATCAGCCCCCATCCATGCTACAGCAGCCAACTGCACTCAGCCCATTGGAGAAACAAAGAGCTCCCAATGCCAGGTCTGCCCCTTGATCCAAAGGCCCTACAGACAGACTGGGGAACAGGGGCTAGTATACATGGTGACATAGCCCTTCCAGTTGTAGTTGTCTGAAGCTTTCCATTTTTCTAATCAGTGGAATAGCAGAAAAGAAGAGGTCTTACTATCATGACTACTGCCCAACTTCTGGGAGCAGCAGCATAGCAGCCTAGGGCACTGGTGATATAAGTTAGAAGTCTGATGTTTACAGAAGCTAGCTAGAGTGTTTCACTTGTTAACAGCCACTGTGACTATCTATTCCTGAGCCAGCGAGTGACACCAACATTCTCAGTAGCTTTCAAAGCTCCCTGTTTAGTTTAACCGTCACCATTTCTTACCAAGGCCAATGATGCCCAAAGTTTCACCACGGATACGCACAGCACCTCCTGCCACCTCTCGAATTTGCTCCATGCTTGAGGCTCGGTTTCCTTCCCGCATAGCCTGATGAAGCCAAGTAACCCGGCGATACAGGTTCAAGATGTGACAGAGGGTAGAGTCAGCTGTCTCCTCCACAGAAGAGGAGGGAATGTTGCAAACTGCAATGCCTAGAAAGAGGAGATACAAATGAGATTCTCAGCCTAGCCTATAGCATTTCTGCCACCAACTCTCCTCATACAACATGATGGCTAAAAGACAGCAATAGTCCTGGAGCATGAGATTAAGGTTGCACACTCTACCAACCCAAATATCCCAGTTTGAGACCTCACCTTTGTATTGAGGTGGAGAAGTTCCCCTCAGTCTTAATCTTAAGGACAATCTCCTAAAATGCCTTGCTTCTAATTGTACTACCACCACAGAAATGTGGCAAAATCAGAGCGGAGATGTACAAAAAGTACAAGCAGCAGTGTGTAGAACAGGGGTGGGAAGCTGCTCTAGCCCCAACCAATTAACCGGAACAGGTAAGCTTTTACATCCCTAATTTGTATCCTTTTCCACGCCCACAAGCAGTTGGAATAGCAATCGCTACTCTGACTCAAACCCAAATTATCTGACATCCTTACTCCATCCATTCCCTGTCCCAGAACGTAGTTGCATATCAATCTATTGGAAAGGCATATAGTGATTATTACTAAATATTTGAAATAGACTTGTCCAATAGCTCAGTTCTTTCCTTGTAAACTTAAAAAGCAACAAATGGTCCGGTAGCACTTTATAGACTAACAAACCATATAGCTGGTATCATAAGCTTTTGTGCCCACGAAAGCTCATACCACCATCTATATGGTTTGTTAGTCTATAAAGTGCTACCGGACCATTTGTTGTTTTTTAAGTTTATCCTGTACAGACTAATTCAGCTACCCCCTGACTCTTCTTTCCTTGTGTTCTTTGTATTCATGGTAAAGACGTGACTGAATCTAACAGGCCCAAGACCTCCTCACCTGTAGGTGCAGTATCCAAAGATTAACCTTATGTCCAGGACTCAGGGATCTGAATGACCTAAGAACCTTAATTCTCTTCTGAGGCCTGCTGCTCTTCAACTTTTGAGTTCAAAGTCTATCTGCTTTCTAAAGAAGCTCCATCCTGAACAGTTCTCTCTGAAATTCTTTTGTGTGTATGTTGACCAGTACAGGCCTGGTTTCTCAAGAACAAAGCAGAAAAAGGAGTATGTTGCGCAGGTCCTTAACTCAATTATTATTATTATTATTTTGGAAAATAAAATGAAAATGTCCATGCTTTATTTAAAGCATTGCTCTTGGGATGAGGGGTTCAGGATGCAGGCTGCGGCTGGGAGAGAGGACTACCCCAGCCATCTTTCATTGAAGCAGCTTGGGGTTAGGTGAGAAGCATCTCTCCTTAGCCGCTACAGCTCCAGTGGGCACAGCAGGGGGAAGAGGTGCATGTCCCCCGCAGGGGCAAGTCAAAGTTCATCTGTTCCCTATGCTCCCCAGCCAGAGTGAGGAATGCAACAAACTGCACTTTCCCCTCGCTCCCTGATGGAGGGTGGGGGAGAGACAGGGAGAGATTCAGCCTCTCCCGCCCTTCCTTGAATGCGACTCGGGGGTGGGAGGCTAGAGGCTGTGGCAGCACTGGACAGGGGAAGGGCATGCCACCAGCCCTTTCACCTACCTGGTGATTGTCTCTTTTCTGTATGGCTTTATGAAAAGCAACCCCATTTCAGATACATCCCATTTTCCTGGCACAACCAAACCCTTACCATGCTTAAACTTGTGGTAAGAGGAAGCTGTATAACAAATTTGGTAGTTCTAGCACTTACTATTTAGGAGGAATTCTCTAACAGAGGCAGACGGATGGATGGACCAACTGTCTCAAATATAGATCAGATCTGTGATGGGCAACCCAGGCTACTGAGCGGGAGATGAGTGGCTTTCCATCTCACTGGGCCACAACATTGAAACTGGGCATGTGCACTAACCGGGATCCCAAGAATAAGATTAAATACATGGCACTTGATTCTTCCTCTTCATCACAAAATAATCCATTATAAGGAGCAAATTAAATTGTTGACAAAAGTAACAATGAAGCAGAGGGAGTGCTTGGCTCTCATGATGGTGTGTGCAATCAGCACACACATCACATGTGCCCTTGCTTCAAATATGCATCACTTCTCATTTTGTCACAGGCATTCAACCCTCCTCTCTGCTGCAGTCCCTGCCGCCACTCTACCCCCTCCCTCAAACCCCCACCCAGCCTCTTCTCTACCTTCTCCCTCAAGCCTGCCCCATCCCTTTTTCTGCTCTCCATCACAGCATTTCCAGACCCCTGTGAATCAGCTGATCTGTGCCGTGTCCCTGCTCTTCTCCCTCCCCAGAGCTTGAACACAGCAAATCAAATCAGCTGATTCACAGCATTCAAGCTCTGGGAGCAAAGGGACAGGGTGCGAATCAGCTGATTCACAGAAGAGGAGGACTAGGTAAGTGCAGGGTCCCAGAGTGATAGAGAGATGGGGCAAGGGAGTAGTGTGTGGGGACGGGCGGGGAGTGCATGGGCCACACACAGACCCCCAATAGGTCGCACGGATGTATACATCAACTTTTCATAGACATATTGTGGTCATCATACCTAATTCTGCAGCTGACTTGATGTCCACATTGTCGTAGCCACTGCCAATACGCACAATGACTCGGAGGGCTTTGAACTTCTCCAGATCCTGGCGGGATAAGGTGATTGTGTGGTACATCAGAGCTCCCACAGCCTCATTCAGCACCTACAACCATGAACAGAAAGCATACCAGTCTGAGAACCATTCCCTACTCCTGCACATCTATAGTGGCACAGAGGTGGTCAGATCCATCCCCACAGCGGCTCATTTAATCTTCCTACCTTCTCATGGATTTCCTGAGTTGACTGAGCATCACAGAAAGCCACTGTAGCAACATCCTTCAAGATGGGCATTTCCACGGTACAATCCCTCCCATCCAGGAGTGCAACCAGTGGTCGGGCTGGCATTGGGCCATTCACAATAGGAGGCCGTATACCTAGAGACAAAGACAATAGTGAACAGCTGTGCAGAAAAGAAGTGAATTCTGGAGCTCATAATTAACATGAGCAAGGCAATTTATACAAGACCATACTGATCCAGCAGGGTACAAGAGGCTACACTTCCACAGTATAAGCCTAAAGAAGAAAGTGGTCAATGAGAATGTGAAAGCATCAACAAGCTCAGAAGAAACATAGGAAAAAGAAGCCAGAGTAGAAATATCTAGGCCTCTGGTATGGAGAGGACACAGCAGAAAGTTTTGAGTGAGGACCCAGAATGAGAAACCTCATCAGAAACAAGGTTCAGAACATTTTTATTAAGAGTGCTGAACGTGAAAAATCATGTATGCACAGAAGTGTAACAAGGGTCTCAATATCATTACAGAATTCTCTTCCTAGAAACTTCTCTCAATTCATTTCATATATCATGTAACAGAAAGGGGACTCCTAAAAAATGAGGTCAAGCAACAATGGGTTAACAGCAGGGCTTTTTCTTCACAATTCCTTATATCCCCAGCTGCTCACATTATGCTTTCCCTTCTAGGCCCTGGATTGAAATTTAGCCCCTTTTTTAGAGGGCTCCCAACAGGAACTTCCTGCCTCATATTCTTATTAAGGATGTTAAGCTGTGGTTATCTGGCTAATCATATAGTCAATACAATTAATTGATAACGACTGCTCTGCAGAGCAGCAGTGGAGGTAGCTCCCAGAGCCGGCTCAAGCTGGGACTGAGTAGTCCTGGCTTGTGCTGGCTCTGAGAGCCACCCGCGCTGCACCTCTACATTTTAAATGTAGTAAGAGCCGCCAGCCTCTTACATTTAAAATGCACAGACACACCATCCTGGACCAGTTCACGCTGAGTCCAGCAGCCCCTGCTCGTGGTGGCCAGGGCTGGCTGTGGGAAGGGGGCTGCTGCCCGAGGGATCACCATGAACAGGGCTGCTTGGCAGCAGCAGCACCTGTCCTGCCGGGGGGGGAGGGGGAGGGGAGATTATTTAGATATTGTTTCATTATAGTCACAACATCCACTCTCTCAGCTCTCAATCTCACCGAAAAATCTCTACTGCATCTTCTAAATCCTTTCAAAAAATCTCCATTCACAGCAATAAGAACAGAAAAACTGGTTATCTTCTGGGTGATGAAAAGTGATGGGGTTTAAAGAGGAGGTCCCAAATTCATTGTAATCCTAATGCTCTGGCTCTCTAGGCTGTAGCCTGAGCAGAAGTGAGAGTGGAGCACCGAGCTCCACTAAAGAGTCATTCCAGTTGCCCCTGCCCGCAGGACCTGAGTTTCAGGTTCCCCCATCTCAACCCAATGCCCCTTTCAAGAGAGCGAGCAGCCCCGTTGGCAAGCCCAGGCTTCAACGAGGGAGTTTTACCTTCGCAAATCCGGTCCAGCCTCTGTCGCTTCACTTTGTGTCTGTCCATGAGCCACGCCAAGAGTGACCCGCGCAGCCCCTGCGCAGGATGCTTGGCTCGGACCCTGAGCAGCGCTGGAAAGAGACGGGCCGTGACATGGCAGCTACCGCGGAGCCGAGCCCCGCCCCGCCCCGCGCCCGCGGAACCCGGGGCCCAGCCGCCCCCCAGCCCCTTCCAGGCACAAAGTGCCCCGGGCCCCGCCCCCGCCGAGCAACCCGCGCAGCGCCCGGGCGCAGCCAGGCCCGGGACCCCGGGGCGGGAAGCGGCTCCCTGCGCCAGCCCCTCCCGGCCGGGCGCGAAGCCCCCAGGCCGCACTCACCGCCGGGCCCAGGTCCCGACTCCCAGCAGGAAGCGGAAGGGCCGGGCCGGGCCGCGTCGGCGGCGGGCGAGGCCCCACGCTCCCTCTCTCGCTCGCTGGGCAGCGCCCCGTCCGGCCCGGAGCGGAACGCGCCGCGCAGCCATAGAGACGCAGCGCAGAGCGCCGCCACTTCCGCGCGAAAGCCCCGCCCTCCCTGGCACCCCGCGGAGCGGGCCGGGGCCTCGGCCAGACCCGGATCCGAGTCAGTAGGGGAAGCGAGGCCGAGCGCGAGCCGCCCCGTGGCGCTCCCGCGGGTAGGAGAGGCCGGCGCTGTGCGCGCTCCCTGGCCCGCCACAGGCACGTGCCTTGCTGCAGCTGCCTGCGCTCAAACGCCGCGGCCCCGCGCCCCAGCCCCTCCCCGGCTGGGAGCTGCTGATGCCAGCCCTTTGCCAAGGAAGCAGAACGTCAGCGGCACTTACCGAGCTGGGCTACCAGGGACAGAAGCCCTGCGAACTAGGCCATGACCCTTCTTAGAAGAAAATCAGAAGAAAAAGAAAAATGCTGTTTTAGGCTATTGAGTACACCATGGCCTTTGAAATGTTCCATCCTACCTTTTCACTTCAGGGGATTTGGGCATGTTTTTTCTGAAGATTCTCCATTATCACAGCATTTACATCGAGACTGGATCTCTTTCAGATATTACAGCTTAACCAGAATTTCTGGGTTTAATTCATTTTCTTGAGAGAAATTATTTGGTCTGTATTGTACAGGAGATATGCCTAAATTATTTCCAGCTGTTAAAAAAAGCCACCAACCCCCTCTCCAAAGCACCCTGGCTCCCTCTTCTTCCCCAACTCCTTCAGTCCTACCTGGTTCATCTTGTAGAAGTTGAGTGAGGGGTGATGCCATCTTGCATCCTCATCATGGCATTGCATGAGGCCATTCTTCAATTCCTGCTAACAGGTCACAACACTGTGACTGGCTGCATGAAAGGCCATGTTGGCACCTAGCAGTTCTGTAGTGGAGGAAGCAGACTTCCAGAGGAAGGCAGGAACCAGACAGGTGGTAAGGAAAAGCATTGTTGCAAAAGTAATAGCTGCAAAGTCTTCTCATTCTCCCATAACCTGCTGATTGGAGATTCCTGGGATAGGACCAGACAGAAAAAAGGGGAGCTACTGCCATCACCACCTTGCACATGCTGAAGAGAGATGCACCTGGGCCTTTGGTCAAACCTGAAACTGCAGGCTCCATGGTCTGGGATCAGGTGCTGCTCTTCCAAAGCACTTTTTTCACTGCTGCCCCAATGCTTGGTAGTCATCCACCCTTTTGAGCCAACGGGTTTCCAGTGCAAGCAATCATCAGCCACTGAGGATGAGTAGCAGTGCCTTTTCGTGGGGGGGCCAGAAGCCTTCCCCAAGGTGAGCAGGTCTGTGGCCAGTGTTTGGGATGGGAGGCTGTTCTTCTGAGGGCAGCTGTCTTGGCTGCAAGGAGACAGACTTACATGGGAATGGTGGCAACTGAAACCTGTGCTGTCCAGAAGGTGAATCCTAGGAGTGGAGATCAGTTCCCATGAGGAAGCCCTCTCTGTAAAAGACACCACAAGAGAGAGATTTAACAGCATGGTCTTTGCCTCAACAAGTGTCTCATAGTCCAGGGTGAGGAACCAATGCCACGACACCCTGTCTAGCAACTTCTGACACCCTCCACAGAACCTTTAATTGGGGAATGTGCACTGCATACCCCTGCTAGAGAAGGGCTTGCCCCAACACTGTCCATTTCCAACCACTGGGCTTTATAGTTTAACTGCCTTGATTCTGTGTGCATGGTGATTCCCACTTCCACATGAGGATGAGCACAGGCAGTCCTGACTGACTCAGTATCTGGCACCCACTGTTGTCATTACTTGAGGCTAGAGAGAGGTTCTAACTCTTTATTTCCAAACACAGGTTCCAATTTGTCTCCCATAAAGTGGGAGCCCTTTGAGCACAGCTTCCCTCTGATCAAGCTGGCAAGATAACAAGACATGGCTAGACAACAAGACAGAGGAGAAGCAAAGTAGGTGAGAACAAATGGACTGGTAAGCCTCTCCTGCTCCTTAATGTTGATATGCTGAAACCAAGGAAAGACAAGCCTGTGCCAGGCAAGCTACCATGGGGAAAAAGCAGACAGACACTCTTCTTGGTATCTGAAATTGGAGGGAAAGTTGTGGACTATGGAGGAAGGAAGCCACATCTGTAAAAGTTGGAGGAACTCAGCTATGAAAATGGTTTGCTGAGCAACTGCGAGCCAGAACAAGTCCTGAAACATCAAACTAAACCTACGTGCAGGAGGTTCCACTGTTATTGACCAGTCAGTCCCTACAAACATCCCCAATTTACAAAACTGCTTAATCTAGAGCAAGACTTCTTTCCCCACCAGCCTGCTTAACTGCTGACAATCTTGACTGAATGCAAGCGATACCAAACTCTATACAAATGAGCAGGGTGGATACAAATCAATATTTTTTTTAAATCAAAATATCATGTCTGGTGTGGAGAAAGTGAAAAGTTATTTACTTCTCATAGCACAGGTGTAGTAATAGGGGGGCCTAAAACATAAACCCATGTAGCACAGGGCTGGTTAGAGGCCTAAGGCCTAGCTAACAATAGACAAAACATGGCTAATATAAAGCAAAGCTAAGCTGTGAGCAAGAAGCAGGCCTCTGCTCAGAGAACTTGGCATGAACAGGGAAGAGTGCAAAACACTAATTGGTAATAGGCCCAGGTGTAGATCAGTAAGGTACTAGGTACAGACCATAAAACAGTAACAGTGGTATCTCAGTAGCATCACAGGGCGCTGACATCAGGAATTTTGTGTAACTTGTTTGTACCTGTATATAAAGTGGTGTCTTGGGGAGACAGTCGTTGTCTGACCAGGGAATAGTGGAGGTCTCCCACTGATTAAGTCAGCCCATTGTTATAAGTACATATGTGTGGTGGTTTAGTAGAGTCTACTGACAACTATTACTGAACTTCGCTTAAAAATAAATCTGGCCAGGCACCTTCAATTCTTAACTGATTTGTGGTCTTTAGAGCTCTCTTGGGGTCTACTGTGTTAACTAAGTGTGCAAGTCAACATGACACACATCACTGAGCGCACACACATGCAGCCTTCTAGTTCTTATCATTTACAGAGCCAGAGACCTGTCAGGAACTCAGCAGGGGGACCCCGCCTGACTAACAACAACTAGAGGTCATCAATGTTGCATAAAAGCCTCCACCCAAACTATTACTTGATTTTACACATGTATTTTCTGGAAATACACTAAACTGTAAGGTGCTGCCAACACATGACTTAGAGACTGACAAAAACCTCCTGCTGACTGCACTGCAGTGGAGTTGGGGGGGCAGTTGTCTTCTATGTCACTTCATTACTAATGATTTGTAAATGATTCTCTGAAGCTTTGTAATTGTTTCAGATGCATTGCCTTTTAAACTCTGCAACTCTCTAATTTTTGTTAAACCCTGCAACTTTAACTCTTAGCAACTTTGCTTTATAAATTCAGAAACTTACTGTAATCTTAGTGATTGTTGAGCCTTGCAACTTTGTAATCTTTGTAACTCTCAGCAATTTTGCTTGTAACTTGCTCTAAACTGCATTGTCCCCTGAGATATGAATGTGTGTGAGTGGAGACTATTGTGTGTTTGGGATTAGAAACTGCAAAACTGAGCAGGTTGAACCAGGTGATGAATCATCAGACCAATTAAGGAGACTGCTGCTCTGCTGAATCAAGGGGGGCTACTCTACACTACATGCTTCTTGCGCAAGAAGCCTTTTACACAAGAGTTTTTGCACAAAAACTTATTGTGCAAGAGCACATCCAAACCTCAAAGCACATCGCAAAAGCGACGTGCTTTTGTGCAAGAGAGCATCCACACTGCATGGACGCTCTTGTGCAAGAAAGCTCTGATGGAATGGCCATAAGAGCAACTGTGCTTTTTCCCAAAGGGGTTTCTTGCGCAGAAACCCCTCTGAAGCGTCCACACTTGCCTTTTTCTGCAAGAACTCTTGCGTAAAAGGGAGTTATGCCTCGTAAAAGGAGGTTTACCTACAGCAGAAAAAGCCCTCTATTCTGCCATTTTACTCTTGATTTCCTTGCGCAAAAGTGCATTTGAGGTGTGGACGCTCCACGGGTTTTTGTGCAAAAACCTTGCAGTGTAGACATAGCCGGGAAGACTGGCCATGCTCCCTGGTGAAGCATGTGGATGAGTCACAGGGGTTGTACAGAGGCAACAAAAGGAGAGAGCATGTGGCAAAACCCCTCTTTCTGCGAAGTTCCTCTTTCTGCAGTCATTTTCTTTCCTGACCAGCTCTCCAGCCATGATTAGCAGAAAGACCCTCCAGAACCAATATGCCTTGGCTCCTTCTGCAACCCATATGCCTGAGCTGAGGGCAGGAATGAGAGAGAGAGAGTGTGTGTGTGAGTGTGTGTGTGAGAGAGAGAGAAAAAAAAACCCTGGGTGGTCTCCAGTGGGAATAATTTTTTGGGTAACAAATGAAATTAATAGGTGGCATGTTTAAAAGGAAGTAACTTCACATAATGCACAGTCAGTCAATCTGTGGAACACTTTGCCCAAGAATGCTGTGAAGTCCAAGACTATAACTGGCTTTAAAAAAAGCAAAATAAATATATGGAGGACAGGTCTATTAATGGCTATTAGCAAAGCAAGGATGGGCAGGAATGGTGTCCCTAGCTTCTGTCAGAAGCTGGGAATGGGCAACAGAGGATAGCTCCCTTGATGATTCCATTCTGTTCATTCCCTTTAGGGCACCAAGAATCATAGACTCATAGAATCCTAGGGCTAGAAGAGAGCTCAGGAGTCATCAAGTCCGGCCCCCTGTCCAAAGGACCAACCCCGACTAAATCATCCCAGCCAGGGCTTTGTCAAGCCAAGACTTAAAAACCTCTAGGGATGGAGATTCCACCATCTCCCTAGGTAACCCATTCCAGTACTTCACCACCCTCCTAGTGGAATAGTTTTCCCTAATATACAACCTAGACCTCCCCCACTGTAACTTGAGACCATTGCTCCTTGTTCTGCCACCCGTCACTACTGAGAACAGCCTCTCTCCAACCTCTTTGGAACCTCCCCCTTCAGGAAGTTGAATGCTGCTATCAAATCCCCCCTCTCTTCTCTTCTGCAGACTAAATAAGCCCAAAACCCTCAGCCTCTCCTGGTATGTCAAGTGCTCCAGCACCCTCATCATTTCAATTGCCCTCTGCTGGACCCTTTCCAGTGCATCCACATCCTTTCTATAGACCTGGACGCAGTACTCCAGATGTGGCCTCACCAGAGCTGAATAAAGGGGAATAATCACTTCTCTGGATCTGCTGGCTATGCTCTTCCAAATGCAATCTAATATTCCATTCGCTTTCTTGGCTACAAGGGCACACTGCTGACTTATATCCAAGTTCTCATCCACTGTAATCTCCAGGTCTTTTTCTGCCGAACTCCTACTTAGCCATTTGGTCCCCAGCCTGTAACAATGCTTGGGATTCTTCCATCCCAAGTACAGAACTCTACACTTGTCCTTACTGAACCTCATCAGATTTCTTTTGGCCCAATCCTGTGATCAGTCTAGGTCACTCTGGACCCTATCCCTGCCCTCCAGCGTATCTACTTCTCCCCCTGACTAAGGGTGCAATCCATCACCATATCCAGGTCATTAATAAAGACGTTGAACAAAATCGGCCCTAGAACCAATCCTTGGGGCACTCCACTAGAAACTGACCGCCAACCTGACATCAAGCCGTTGATCGCTACCCATTGGACCCAACAGTCTAGCCAGCTTTCTCTCCATCTTACAGTCCATTTATCCAATCCATACTTCCTTAACTTGCTGGCAAGAATATTGTGGGAGACCGTATCAAAAGCTTTGCTAAAGTCAAGGTATATCACATTCACTGACTTTCCCATATCCACAGAGCCAGTTACCTCATCATAGAAGCTAATCATGTTGGTCAGGCATGACTTGCTCTTGGTGAATCCATAATGACTATTCCTGATCACTTTCTTCTCTTCCAAGTGCTTCAAAATGGATTCCTTGAGGATCCCCTCCATGATTTTTCCAGGGACTGAGGTAAGGCGGACAGGTCCATAGTTCCCTGGATTGTCCTTCTTCCCTTTTTTGAAGATGGGCTCTGCATTTGCCTTTTTTCAATCATCCGGGATCTCTCCCAATCTCCACGAGTTTTTAAAGATAATGGCCAAAGGCTCTGCAATGACATTTGCCAACTCCCTCAGTAACCTCGGATGCATTAAATCCGGACCCATTGATTTGTTTATGTCCAGCTTTTCTAAATAGTTCTTAACCTGTTCTTTCTCCAACAAGGGCTGCCCACCTCCTTCCCATACTGCGTTGCCTAGTACAGTAGTCTGGAAGCTGACCTTCGGCTTTTCCCACATCATCTGTCACTAGGTTACCTCCCTCAACCAGTAAGCGCCCCACACCCTCTCTGATCACCCTCTTATTGCTAACATGCCTGTAGAAATCGTTCTTGTTATCCTTCACATCCCTTGCTAGCTGCAATTCCAATTGTGCTTTCGCCTTCCTGATAACTCGAGCAATATATTTATACTCCTCCCTACTCATCTGTCCAAGTTTCCACTTCCTGTAAGCTTCCCTTTTTGTGTTTAAGCTCACCAAGGATTTCCCCAGTAAGCCAATCTGGTCGCCTACTATATATGCTTTTCTTACTGCGCATCGGGATGGTTTCTTCCTGTGCTAGCTTTCCTGGACTCCTTTCCCCTTCATGTTAGCATCTCAGGGAATCCTGCCCATCAGTTCTCTGAGGGAGTCAAGGTCTGCTTTTCTGAAGTACAGGGTTTGTATTTTGCTACTCTATTTTCTTCCTTTTGTCAGGATCCTGAAATCTACCGTCTCATGATCACTGCTGCCCAGGTTGCCACCCACATCTACTTCCTCTACTAGTTCCTCCCTGTTTTGTGAGCAGCAGGTCAAGCTGCACATGGCCCCTAGTCGGTTCCTTCAGCACTTGTACCAGGAAGTTATCCCCAACATTCTCCAAAAACTTCCTGGATTGTCTGTGTACTGCTGTATTGGTCTCCCAACAGATGTCAGGATGATTCAAGTCCCCCGTGAGAACCAGGGCCTGTGATCTGGAAGCTTATTTTAGTTGTCTGAAGAAAGCCTCTTCCACCTCATCCACCTGATCCGGTGGTCTATAGCAGACACCAACCACAACATCATCCCTTTTGCTGTAAATAAATGTAAATAAATAAGTAAATGTAACCCACAGACTCTCAACAGGATTTTCTCCCTCTATATACTGAAGCTCTGAGCGATCATAGTGCTCTTTTACATACAGTGCAACTCCTCCTCCTTTTCTCCTCTGTCTGTTCTTCCTGAACAGTTTATACCCCTCCATGACAGTGCTCCAGTCATGTGAGTCATCCCACCAAGTCTCCGTAATTCCAACAGAGGACAGAATACTGGGCTAGATGGACCTTTGATGTGACCCAGTCTGGCCGTCAGTTTTTATGCCATGGAAAGACAACAACAGAAACATGCTGAGGAAAGAGAAGTAGACAAGGACAGACAGCTTCTAAAAGAGATTAGAGCTTTCTGACAGACACAGACTGGAGAATCTCTGAGCCCCAAGTACCAGAAGACACTTGCGCACACTTAGGACACAGCTGTCCAGTAAAAACCATTCCATACAGTAAAGCATAGTCCAGGCCGGAACCATGGGCAGGAGTAACATATGGATCACTGGGCTACACAGGGTCAGCTGGTGAGACCAAGCCAATGCTATAACTGACATCAACAGTCTCCCCTAGAATGGATCACTTTCCTCTTTCCCTTCTCAGAGATATCACAAGCACCTGAAGAATTGCTGCCAGCCAAGAAACTATTTAAAATGCGGGACTAGAGGCTGCTCCATTGAGAAAGTGAGAGACTCAGTACCAGGGGAATACTCCTCCATAAGAGGGAGTCCCTCATCAGTGGTAATCAGCTCTTTATGCCTCTGGATAAAAGCTCTGAAAGCTGCTCAGAGCCAGAATATTCTTTATTAGCTTGACAGACACACATCACATCTCGCTAGTTCATCCATCTAATCCGGTTCTAAGATTCTTGCCACAGCCAGCAATTAGCTAACAAACAACAGCCACTAAGACTGATTTTTAATATGTTGGTTGTGCATTTTGTCCCTTCCCCTCTGTGCATGTTACTCATCTTACCCTCTGTTCTCCTTCAGCAGGGACTGCATCATGCTGTGTGTGTAGATGACACATAGCAGGTTATGGGCACTTCTGTGCCACAACACTAAAAACGACATCTGATACTACATGGTTGGGAACCAGGGCAAAATACTAAGACTTATTTGGCCAGAAAAGGGCAACAATAATAAAGAAAATCAATTTAGTAGTCATTTATAACAAAATTCCTCTCTTCTTTTACTAATAACCAGAGATGATTAAAAAGCATACTATACTTTTTTAAAGATGACTATATAAGTACGATAATAGAAATCCTATTGGCTGGGTCTCTCCTAGGAGCTTGATTTTGCTGGGAGGTGTAAGTAGCAAAAGTGGGAAGAAAAAAAAAAAAAAAAAAAGAAGAAGAAACTAGAGAGGGAAATATTATGTAGGCACAACCAGTAAAAGTCCATCCAGAGACTTGCCAGACACAAGCTGGAGGGGGCTGCCCCAGTGAGCCACGTCTGTGTGGTCAGGCAAAGGGTATGGAAGGAAACACACAAAATCACCACAACACAGGAAGGACTAAGACCCTCTCAACAGCCCCACAGGCAGCAGCAACAACAGGCTTCCAGAACTGGAGATAAAGCACTGAACACAAAGTACACCTCTGTAGATCTTACCACAACACCTTGTGGAACCAGAGACTAGATTCCAGTGGATTTTAGCAGCGCTAAGAGTACCTGCTCCACATGGTGTTCTGGCTGGAAAGGGAGTCCCCAGTCAGTCCCAATTATGCAAGAGATCCTAGAGCACTGGTTCCCAAACTGGGGGGGAGGACGGGGCATGAAGAAACTCCAAGGTGGGGTGCGAGATGACGCAACACCCCCCCCCAGTCATTCCTCCCCACCCTAAGAAAAGAGCCTGTGCTGGCGCTACCTCCTGTGAAAATGGAGGTAACACCGGCTTCCTGCAGCAGGGAGATGGAGATGGGGGGAGTCCCGCAGCTCCATGCCAGGTCCGGGTCTCAGGAAATGCATGCACTGCTTTCCCCCTGCCCAAACAGCCGGCATGTTTCCTGAAATGCCAGCTCTGTCATACCGCCAGGGACTTCGTTCCCCCTGCTGCCTGCCTGAGTGTGGAGGAGGGGGATAGGAGTCCCAGGACCATGCCAGCTCCAACTGCTCAGGCAGTGCGCACCCTGTTCCTCTGCTCCCCACGGCAGCATGTGCTGCCTGAGCAGTTGGAGCTGGCGCGGTCCCGGGATTCCTCCCCTCCCCTCCCACGCAGGCAGGCAGCAGGGGGAAGGAAGTCCCTGGTGGCATGACAGAGCCGGCATTTCAGGAAATGCACCGGCTGTTTGGGGAGGGGGAAAAGCAGCGAACGTGCTTCTTGAAACCCGGACCTGGCATGCAGCTGTGGGACCCCCAGGTGCCAGCCAAGCTGTCCCTGTCCCCGCCCAGACCCCCACGAGTACCCTGCCCAGGGCCCCACGAGCACCCTGCCTGCACCAACACCCTGCCCCTGCCCCCATACCATCTGGCACCCTACCTCTGCCTTGGGGCCAGACACCCACCAGCACCCTGCTCCTGCCCCCTCCCTCCTGGCCAGACACCTACCCCCAGTTTGCTCCTGTACCCTATTTTCCACCCAGATTTTGCACCCCATCCTTATCCCACTCACTGGCACACTGGAACCCTCATTTTTTGGCCCCACCTCAGAGTGTAGAGGGGCCCACAAATTCCACTTATCCCGGAACCCCCGAAGAGTTAATCTGGCCTGAGGCCTTGAACTTCAGTCCTACCTCCCCTTCCCGCATGGAGCTGAGGTGCCCAGGGGAGGGAGTTGTCTCAGTTGGGGCCACATCAGTGAGGCTTGGAGGGCTGCGTCTAGACTGGCAAGATTTTGCACAAAAGCAGGTGCTTTTGCGCAAAATCTTGCCACCTGTCTACACTGGCCGCGAGTATTTGCGCAAGAACACTGACCTTGTACTGTACAAAATCAGTGCTTCTTGCACAAATACTCTGATGCTCCCGCTCAGGGATAAGCCCTCTTGCGCAAGTATTTTTGCGCAAGAGGGCCAGTGTAGACAGCAACGTTAATTTCTTGCATAAGAAAGCCCGATGGCTAAAATGGCCATCGGAACTTTCTTGCGCAAGAGAGCGTCTACACTGGCACGGATTCTTTTGCGCAAAATATGTGCTTTTGCGCAAAAGCATCCGTGCCAGTGTAGATGCTCTCTTGCGCAAATACTTTTAACAGAAAAACTTTTCCATTAAAAGTATTTGCGCAAAATCTTGCCAGTC
This sequence comes from Rafetus swinhoei, assembly GCA_019425775.1. Classification (NCBI taxonomy): domain Eukaryota; kingdom Metazoa; phylum Chordata; order Testudines; family Trionychidae; genus Rafetus; species Rafetus swinhoei. The sequence continues at coordinate 514,861 of CM033428.1, forward strand.
TAGACGCAGCCGAGGGGTTGTTTTTTTTGCATCTCACTTGTGTGATCCCTGACTGATTTTTCTGTGGGTCAGTGACCCCGACCCAAAACAGGTTCCCCACCCGTCCCATCAATAAAGATGATGCTGAAACGTGTGTGTTGGACATATTTTAATTAAAAATAAAGCCTGGCCAAGAAGCCTCCAATTGGGGCCAAGCCCCCATTTGGCCACAGCATCATAACACCCCTGCATCCCCACACACACCCCAACCCTGAGTCTATCATGTACCAGAACCCCCTGTCTTGAGCCTCTCATATCCCCAGTCTTCTGCCACAACACTACTGCACAATCCACACACTGCAAATGTGTCCTGTGCCCATCATACTCCCAACCTCCCTGCCCTGAGCCCCTCATACACCCCAACCTGAACTCCTGCACCCTCACATCCACAAGCCTGTGGTTTGCTCAGCACCCCAACCCTCCACCTGACCCCAACACTCTCCAGCCTGGAGCCCCCTCCCTGAGCCAGCAGCCCCTTCTCCACTTCCTCCTGCACCCAAATTCCCTCCCAGAGCTTGAACCTTTCATCCCTTCCCAAACACAAATCCCTCATTTCAAACCTAGGATTTCCTAATTTGTGAAGAAAATGCAGCATCACCCTTCACATTACATTCATTTCATTTCTATTTCTTATGTTAAGTTACAAAAATTTAATATAAATGTATCAAGAAAAACTGTGCTTATTTCTAATTTTAAATAATTTTTTTGTATACCAAGTTTTTGTGTTTATTTTTTATTTTAAATTACAAATTGAATTTTTTGTTAAAAGGGGGGTTGGATGATGGTAAAGAAGAGATGGGAGGGCATGAGGGTTTCTCAAAAATAAAAAAGGGAGCGTGATGCCAAAAAGTTTGGGAACCACTGTCCTAGAGAGGGAATAAGCTCCCAGCCCCTGTCCAATGAGTTGATCCATCTTCCACCTGAATTATGAACTTGAAAACAAGGGGAAATAGTGTACGCACTGCCACCGTCTCAAACACACACCTCTCCCCTAGCTCCTCCGCTCTTGTCTCTTCTCACTCCCCCTACCATCGGTTTACACAAGCCACACAATTAAACACTTGTTTTGTGTCCTCATGCATCTCCAAGCCTTTGTGCATCTCCAAGCCTTTGTGCATGACAATGTAGTGTGTCATCTCTGAACACTCCCCAAGGGCCTAGACACCTTAGGTCCTCCGCTCAGAGAAGGGCAGACAAGACCACCAAAAAGAAATTCACACAATTAAAACATTAAAGCTATGGAATGAATAGAGACCCTACTGAGCTAAGATCCTTTGATCAATCATAGAATCGTAGAATACTAGAACTGGAAGGGACCTCGAGAGGTCATTGAGTCCAGTCCCCTGCCCTCATGGCAGGACCAAATACTGTCTAGACCATCCCTGATAGACATTTATCTAACCTACTCTTAAATATCTCCAGAGATGGAGATTCCACAACCTCCCTGGGCAATTTATTCCAGTGTCTGACTACCCTGACAGTTAGGAACTTTTTCCTAATGTCCAACCTAAACCTCCCTTGCTGCAGTTTAAGCCCATTGCTTCTTGTTCTATCCTCAGAGGCCAAGATGAACAAGTTTTCTCCCTCCTCCTCATGACACCCTTTTAGATACCTGAAAACTGCTATCATGTCCCCCCTCAATCTTCTCTTTTCTAAACTAAACAAACCACTCTTTCAGCCTTCCTTCATAGGTCAAGTTCTCTAGACCTTTAATCATTCTTGTTGCTCTTCTCTGGACCCTCTCCAATTTCTCCACATCCTTCTTGAAATGCGGTACCCAGAACTGGACACAATACTCCAACTGAGGCCTAACTAGCGCAGAGTAGAGCGGAAGAATGACTTCTCGTGTCTTGCTCACTACACACCTGTTAATGCATCCCAGAATCATGTTTGCTTTTTTTGCAACAGCATCACACTGCTGACTCATATTCAACTTGTGGTCCACTATAACCCCTAGATCCCTTTCTCCCGTACTCCTTCCTAGACAGTCGTTCCCATTCTGTAAGTGTGAAACGGATTGTTCCTTCCTAAGTGGAGCACTTTGCATTTGTCTTTGTTAAATTTCATCCTGTTTACCTCAGACCATTTCTCCAATTTGTCCAGATCATTTTGAATTATGACCCTATCCTCCAAAGCAGTCGCAACCCCTCCCAGCTTGGTATCATCTGCAAACTTAATAAGCATACTTTCTATGTCAATATCTAAATTGTTGATGAAGATATTGAAGAGAGCCGGTCCCAAAACAGACCCCTGCGGAACCCCACTTGTTATATCTTTCCAGCAGGATTGTGAACCATTAATAACTACTCTCTGAGTACAGTTATCCAGCCAGTTATGCATCCACCTTATAGTAGCCCCATCTAAGTTGTATTTGCCTAGTTTATTGATAAGAATATCATGCGAGACCGTATCAAATGCCTTACTAAAGTCTAGGTATACCACATCCACCGCTTCTCCCTTATCCACAAGACTCGTTATCCTATCAAAGAAAGCTATCACACTGGTTTGACATGATTTGTTCTTTACAAATCCATGCTGGCTGTTCCCTATCACCTTGCCACCTTCCAAGTGTTTACAGATGATTTCCTTAATTACCTGCTCCATTATCTTCCCTGGCACAGAAGTTAAACTAACTGGTCTGTAGTTTCCTGGGTTGTTCTTATTTCCCTTTTTATAAATGGGCACTATATTTGCCCTTTTCCAGTCTTCTGGAATCTCTCCTGTCTCCCACGATTTTCCAAAGATGATAGCTAGAGGCTCAGATACCTCCTCTATCAGCTCCTTGAGTATTCTAGGATGCATTTCATCAGGCCCTCGTGACTTGCAGGCATCTAACTTTTCTAGGTGATTTTTAACTTGTTCTTTTTTATTTTATCTTCTAAACCTACCCCCTTCCCACTAGCATTCACTATGTTAGGCATTCCTTCAGACTTCTCGGTGAAGACCGAAACAAAGAAGTCATTAAGCATCTCTGCCATTTCCAAGTTTCCTGTTACTGTTTCTCCTCCTCACTGACCAGAGGGCCTACCCTGTCCTTGGTCTTCCTCTTGCTTCTAATGTATTTATAAAAAGTCTTCTTGTTTCCCTTTATTCCATAGCTAGTTTGAGCTCATTTTGTGCCTTTGCCTTTCTAATCTTGCCCTACATTCCTGTGTTGTTTGCCTATATTCATCCTTTGTAATTTGTCCTACTTTCCATTTTTATATGACTCCTTTTTATTTTTAGATCATGATCTCGTGGTTAAGCCAAGGTGGTCTTTTGCCATATTTTCTATCTTTCCGACGCAGCGGAATAGCTTGCTTTTGGGCCCTTAATAATGTCCCTTTGAAAAACTGCCAACTCTCCTCAGCTGTTTTTCCCCTCAGTCTTGATTCCCATGGGACCTTACCTATCAACTCTTTGAGCTTACCAAAATCCGCCTTCCTGAAATCCATTGTCTCTATTTTGCTGTTCTCCCTTCTACCTTTCCTTAGAATTGTGAACTCTATGATTTCATGATCACTTTCACCCAAGCTGCCTTCCACTCTCAAATTCTCAACCAGTTCCTCCCTTTTTGTTAGGATCAAATCTAGAACAGCTTCCCCCCGGTAGCTTTTTCAACCTTCTGAAATAAAAAGTTGTCTCCAATGCAGTCCAAGAACTTATTGGATAGTCTGTGCCCATGATGTTATTTTCCCAACATATATCTGGATAGTTGAAGTCCCCCATCACCACCAAATCTTGGGCTTTGGATGATATTGTTAGTTGTTTAAAAAAAGCCTCATCCACTTCTTCCACCTGGGTAAGTGGCCTGTAGTAGACTCCTAGCATGACATCACTCTTGTTTTTAATCCCTTTTAGCCTAACCCAGAGACTCTCAACACTTCCGTCTCCTATGTCCATCTCCACCTCATTCCAAGTGTGTTCATATTTAATATATAAGGCAACACCTCCTCCCTTTTTTCCCTGTCTATCCTTCCTGAGCAAGCTGTACCCTTCCATACAAACATTCCAATCATGTGTATTATCCCACCAAGTTTCTGTGATGCCAACAATGTCATAATTGTACTTATTTATTAGCACTTCCAGTTCTTCCTGCTTATTACCCATACTTCTCGCATTTGTATATAGGCATCTAAGATACTGATTTGACCTTGCCTCCCAGTTTTGCCCTGATCCTCCTTTCTCTCTGCCATTATAGCCCATGATCCCTTCCATTTCTGACCCATTTCCCAGGTCTCCATGTTCTCCACTTACCTGTGGGCTTTGCTCACCTGTCCCCGTCGAACCTACTTTAAAGCCCTCCTCACTAGGTTAGCCAGTCTGTGTCGAAATAGGGTCTTCCCCCTCCTCGAAAGGTGATGTATGATGCAGTCCTCCCTGCTCACTATTTCAACTGGAAACTAATTGAAGCAGGGCCCATGTCTTCATATATTCTTGGCATATAAATAACAATGACCCTAAAGAGCTGGGCATCAGAAAACATCAGCCAATTTTACTTAGTAAAGCAGCTAGTTTAAGAGTTCTAATCACTTTAAAGAAAGGAAGTATTTTTTTAAATGGAATTAAGATTACATTGAAATGAGTGCTGTCATGTTTCCAATTACAGTTATAGTTCCCTGAACAGCCTCAATTTTTTCCCTGCATCCTCTCTTGCCCTCCACCCAGCAAAACAAATAGCTCCCTAAGTAGGGTGGCTAGTTAACATTTTTAGCACCACTTCCTTGGCAGTTTCTACTGAGGCCCTAGCAACTGGGCGTCAAACGTGCTTATTCTCTGTCAGTTCAGTTTAGGTAACAGTGCACATGTCCCAAAAGGCAGGGCATATGACGCTTATAATGTTACAAGTAAACCACTCACTTTAATTTGTAGAGAATTTAAATGGCCATACAATTCCCAGCATAGGACACAAGGGATCCACTTCAGAAGGCCAGGTAGTGGCTGGATAAGACTCTGGTTTCTAGATCAGATGTAAGGATAAAGCCTCATCATACGAACAGGATATGGGGAGGAGAAATGACAAGATAGGACAAGATCTATTTTTTAGCTCTTGGAGGGGATGTGTAAGTTGGAATAAAGCATTTAATGTATAAAACACACCTGCAACTGATCTGATCTCTTACCTCTTTAAGAGACTAGATCAGACACATGATCAAACCATGTAAGGATAATCTTCTTTCATATAGCATTTGAAAAGCACTGGGTGGGGAACATAATTGAATCTTGAGATTTGAAAACTTTTCTAATGCTTCTGAGGCACCTAGGTGGATTCCCCTTGAACCACCAATGCAAGCATGAATGAGACAACTCTCTGTGATTTGTTGCATGAGCTGTACCTCACAACACTCATAATTTAGTGATTCTTTGCATTTTAATTTGTGGAAGAGAGATCCACACAACTTTCATGTGTTGTCTGAATGCAGTTAAGTGCAGTCCACTGCCTCCAGGAAGGCAGAATCCCATGACTTCTTTTGATGGATCTTCAGTCAGGTCTTTGTTTGGAAAGACGCTCATGATTTAAGCCTTTTGATTGGTCTGTAGCACTGACATACAGATCCCAGAGTTAAGTTGAGAGAGACACAGAGACAGTAAACTGAAGTGTTGGTGTATTGGCAGGTCCAGAGCAGCCAGAATCTTGTTTTGCTCCTGGGCCACATCAGTATTTCACCTGACAGCTGGTACAATGCCAGCCAAAATGGAGATCCCCATGCTAGCACTGATTTGAGAGAGTCGCTAACAATCCTGAGTGCAACATTGATTTCTATGTCAAAGAGATTCACAGGGAGGCTGTTGCACCAAACTGGCGCACAATACTCCAATTTGGGCAAGATGAGGCTTGTACTGACTTTCAAAGCATGCATGAATCATGCCTCCAGTTGTGCCAGCGTGTTTCTGTGTGATTTTAATCCTTGTCTACATTTTCATTCTGGTGCTGTCAATAGCTCAGTGTTTAATCAAGGGTAACTCCAATGCTACTGTGGACATGCAAAAGAGGCAGACAACAAAAGTCCACTTTTAGTGGCACTTTGGTTTCATGGTTATTCAAGTGGAAGGCAAAGATGCGTGTTTTTGAGATGCTGGATTTCAGTTGTCAAACTTTGAAATATGTCTCACATGTCCAAACGTCCTTAAAGGAACCTCATGGTCAGAAAAGCAATAGCAATGCAGGGATAATGCCACCTTCAGAGTGCTCCTTGAGTCTTCGCTAATAGTAAATTCTCACACAACAAGAACAGTCCACAGTAGCATTGGAGTTACCCTTGATCAAACACTGATCTAGTTAGCTAGCGACTCCTTCCCAATCTGGTGGACAAGCACTCAGCCTCAGATATAACAATATGGTTTTTCTGTAGCCATATTGGAAATCCTGTAACCATATTGGTAGGCCAAAACTAAAGCCCTTCCCTGCAGCCAGACAGAAGAGCAGCAGCCATTAGCTGTAAAGCCTGGAGTCACACACACATTCCATCTAAACTGCAGTAAAATAGTGTCACACTAGGCTGTGAGAAGGGGATCCAGTCCTAATGGCCCCCACTGTCACCAGGTAAGAAACAGATATCAAGATGGGTAAAAACTTAACAGCATTTCGTCTGGCAAGAACCTGCTGATCAATAGTTGAGGTTGTGGAATCCTCATTCTATGATTATTGTCCTCACTTTCCTATTGTTTGTCTGTGTGATCTCTGTCTGGGTTTGTAACTGTTTCTGTCTGCTGTATAATTAATTTTGCTAGGCATAAATCAATTAAGGTGGTGGGGTATGATTGGTTAGGTAATTCTGTTACAGTATGTTAGGACTGGTTAGTAAAATTATACTAAAATAATTGGTTAAGTTAAGCAGGACTCAGATTTCACTATATAAACTGGGGTCCAAGAAGGAGACAAGCTAGAAGAGCGGAAGGGAAAGGAAAGGAAGACCAAGAAGGAGGGAAGATCTGAAAGAACTCACCTCCAAGACACAGTCTAACACCAGAGCTGCCAGGATTCTTCTCTACGACCGTAACATGCAGCAGCTAAGATCCAGAGAGACTGACCTTGCCTGGCCAACAGGGGAAGTCGCCTGCCTTTATCAGGATTGGTGAGCATGACGCTGTGTACTTAGCATGTTTTTTCTGCTTGCTTGGCAATTGTCAATAAATAGAGAATAAGAATATTACTGTGTGAGGCTCTTTCAGTGGCAAAAGATCCTGCAAACCAGCAGAAAGTTCCGCCCTGAGCCCTAGGAATTGGGTAAGGGTGGGTATGTAAATTAACAGGGTTGCACCTTGAGCCCTAGGAATTGGGTAAAGGTGTGTACCCCTAAAGTGTGGAAGGGATAGAGAAATTTGTGCAGGTAACACAGGTATTCACAGATTCATCACCTCTGGGCTAGACCACCAAAACATGACATAAATGGTAGTGTACCTCCTTAGCAAAATGGGCTACAGTGAGCACATGACACCTGTCCTCTGCTTTTTACACTTGTTCCCTACAGAATGGAGAGTCAAGTCCAAGGTCTCACTATTTATCTTCAAAACACTCAATAGCCTGAGCTCAGCAAATCCAAAAGAGCCTGGAGCTGTGAGATGAAGAACATAATTGAGCAATCCCATTTTACAGGCACAAGAAAACTTTTTAGGGTAAAGCTCATCATCAGGATAACGCTCATCTACATAGGAGACAACTTTTTCAGGTGTGGGGGGTTGGTCTGAGACAGAGAACAAACTTTCACAGTAATTAAGGAGCATCCCAAACCTCCCCACCTTCTGCTCAAAGTGCAGGCATACTTTTCTGACCAACCTTTTCTACTACACAGAGAAGCATAGACATTTAATAAAACAAATCCTAACAAAGCCCACTACTCCTCTGTAGTGATTCCCACCCCCCAAGGAGGAAGATGAAAAGAACAAATGACAACAGATGTTAATCTGGTTTGTGCACAACGGGAAGGTGATTGGGGTAGGATAAGAACCTTCACAGAGTAAAATAATATGTAGGGACAAAGGGCCAACCTTTGTGTATGCATCTTGTATAGTAACACTCAACAAATTAACTACTAACTTTTTGAATGCTTGGTCTGCACTATGAGGTTAGGTTGAATTGAATCACATTAGGTCGATTTTCTAAACAATGAGTCCACACTACCAAAGCCCATTCCATCGACTTTAAGGGCTGCTAAAGTAGATTTCTGCACTCCTGCTTTTCACAAAGAATAATGCTAAATTTGACTTTACATGGTCGACTTTACAGTAGTATAGATGCAGAGTTGCAAAAGTCAATGTTCTTAGCTTCTGGGAGGCATCCCCCAGTGCCCTGCTGACACACTCTGGCCAGGACTTGCAACTCTACTGCCCTCCACATGAACAGGAAAAATCCCGGGAAAATATTAATTTTCTGTGGGGGCAGCATGGCGAACACACCTCAAAGCAGGCAGCACCCCTCAGCAGCACACCTGGCCATGTGTTCAAGTTCCATAACCTCCATTGGATCCAATGCCCAGGTTTGCAGACATGCACCAGCATGGAGTGTGCAGGAGATCCTGGGCTTCCCTGGTGGGTGGGGAGAGGAATCTGTTCTTGCAGAGCTACAAACCAGCAAAGAAATGTGGACATTTATGCCAAGATTGCCAAGGGCATGTTGGGAAAAGGATACATGGAGGACACCCAGCAGTGTCGCATTAAAGTAAAGGAGCTGAGGCAGTCCTACCAAAAGACAAAGGAGGCAAACGGGCAGTCTCAAGCATTGCCGCAAACATGCTGGTTCTATGACTAGCTACATGCGATTCTAAGGGGGGTACCTGATCACCCTTCCAAGCCAAACTGTGGATTCCTCCCAAGACACTCTGGCAGCCTCAATGGCATGGAGGAAAGCGCAGATGAGGAGGAGAATAGTTAGGAGGTGACTGGGGCAATTGATTTCACCGAAAGCCAAGAGCTTTTCATCACTTTTGAGCCAATTCCCTTGTCCTGGAACATCTCACAGCCAGGCATTGGTCCCAAGGAGGGCACTTCTGGTGAGTTCACATTTTTTATCTTGGTACAAGCGGGTTAAGGAAAATGGGTGTAAGGTGGTGATCTGTGGCATTCTCTGTGCCTACACAACACAGGAGGCCCAGAACAGCTTGTTAACATGTCTGGAGATGGAGCAGGAATCCTCGCTGGATATCTCCATGAAGCTCTCAGATAGCAATTCTTTGATCCTCCTCACGAGGCTTCTGGGGAGGCCTGCCTTATTTCATCCTCCCCAGTAGAACATCTTCCCATGCCAAGCCACGAGTAAGTGGTCTGGTGTCACTGCAGCACAAAGCATTACAGCATAAGGCCCAGGTTTATGGCCACATTCAGTCAGAATTGGCTATCACCCTGTGTGATTCGGAGAAGACTGATATTTCACATGGCAACCTGAATGAAGGAGGGGAAGCTATTAGCTGCTGCCTCTGCTGCTAACCTCCATTTGCCCATCACCAATGAAGCATGGCTTCAGTCTCTGATCCCCTCCTCTCCCTCCTGTCCACAGGCTCCTGTGGGATGGGAAAGTAGCACTCTCCCAGGAAGCAGGGTGTGCTGGACACAGAGGGCAGCCACATGAGCTACCTCCCCTTCCTGGCCCCCGCATGTCCCTTACTTTGCCTGCCAATAAACCAAGTCCAGCTGCTCCACCAAGAACTCCGTTGTGCATGAGCTGCATAACAGCCGCTTAAAAGCATAACTTATTGGAGGGGCCTGTCCCCGGTCTGATGAGGGATGGGAGCAGCGCCTCTTGTTCCTCCCATTCCTCCCATTGAATTGGGAGAAGTCCAGGCAAGCATCCTGTTGGGAAGGCCTGGGGGCATTTCTGCCCAAAAGGGAGCACCTCTGAGGGGTGAGCGTATGAATCCCAAGGGATCATAGAATCATAGAGCTGGAAGAGACCTCAGGAGGTCATTGAGTCCAGCCCCCTGCCCAAGGCAGGACCAATCCCAACTAAATCAACCCAGCCAGGGCTTTGTCAAGCCAAGACTTAAAAACCTCTAGGGATGGAGATTCCACCACCTACCTAGGTAACCCATCCCAGTGCTTCCTCCCTCCTAGTGAAACAGTTTTTCCTAATATCCAACCTAGATCTCCCCCACTGTAACTTGAGACAATTGCTCCTTGTTCTGCCATCCTTCACTACTGTGAACAGCCTCTCTCCATCCTCTTTGGAACCTCCCTTCAGGAAGTTGAAGGCTGCTATCAAATCCCCCCTCACTCTTCCCTTCTGCAGACTAAACAAACCCAAATCCCACAGCCTCTCCTCATAGGTCATGTGCTCCAGCCCCCTCATCATTTTGGTTGCCCTCCGCTGGACCCTCTCCAGTGCATCCACATCCTTTCTGTAGTGGGGGCGCCAGAACTGGATGCAATACTCCAGATGTGGCCTCACCAGAGCTGAATACAGGGGGAAAATCACTTTAATAATAGAGGGGATTTAAATGTGGCCCAGGTATCCATAAGGCCATGCAGACGATGGTCAGTCTGCTCTGAAAACAGGGTGGGACCCTCAAAAGGGAGGTTTTGGATGGTAGTCTGGAGCTCTGGAGGCACCGCAGACACCTGTAGCCAAGAACTGTGGCATAACACAAGGCCCATGGCCATGGTGCAGGCTGCCACATCTGTGGCATCCAGCGCCACCTGGAAGGCTGCCTGAGAGACCACCCTGCCCTTCTCAGAGAGGGGACTTAAACTTGGGGCAATAATCTTGTGGAATAAGCTCAATGAACTTACCCGTTGCAGCCCATGTATTGTAAGCACAACAACTCAGCAGTACCTGCTAATCCACTATGCGAAGCTGCAGACCCCACACAAGGCCTTGGCATTCCTGCCCAGTAGTCCACCTTTTTGGCATTCCTACTTTTAGGCATTGGACCCGGCTGCCCCTGCTGATTCCATTGGTTAACCACCAGGACAACCAGGGACCCCAGCGTGGGATGGGAGAAGAGGTGCTCATTCCCCTCTTGTGGCACAAAGTCCCGTCACTAGACCTTCTTATCAGTCAGCAGGATGGAGACCGGAGTTTGCCAAAAGGTCTTCATGATCTTTGTCACGGTCTTGAGGGGCAGGGCCACCCTAGCAGGGGCGTCAATCTGCAAAATGTCAATTGTCGGGTCCGAGTCATCCGACACCTTTTCAGCCTATACTTCCAAACTCTGGGCCAGGCGACAGAGGACGTCCTAGTGCGACCTCAAATCCATGGAGGGCATGGATGGAAGTGCTCTGCCAAAAGCCTCATCTGAGGATGAGGAGGATAACCCCTTCAGGCCCACCTCCTCTGGGTCACAGTCCTGCAATGGGGCCTAGAAAGCTACCGAGGATGCCAACATGGAAGGCTGAGTCACGGGTGGCCCGCTCTCCACCAAGGGCCACGGTGAGGCTTGCCCTTGGGGCAAGGACTGAGCTGACGTAGGGGAACAGGTCATTGGGGTCACCAAAGGAGGAGCCCTTGGCCCAAAGTAAATGGACTCTGGTCTAGAGGGTCCTGTGCCCTGACTCTGATGGTAAGCCCAGGGAGTCCAGAAGGGCCTCTGACCAGGGGCCTGCCACTGGGGTGGCCAGGACTGCTGCACTGGCTGTGCAAGAGTTTGCTGCAGAGGCCAGGGCTGTTGCTGCTGCTGTGACCGCAGTGACACACTCCAGTGCCAGGAACAGTGCCAGGAATAGGACCTGTGCTGTGACCTCGACCTGGAACCTCACGATGACATGGCAGACTCCGCCTCCAAATCAGCAGAGTATTCAGAGGATGACCAGGGCAGTGCAGTAGCTTTCGCAGCCAGTGTCCTACATTCAGGTGCGTGCCGGACAATGGACTCTGGCTTTCCTCAGTGCCAGGGAGGAGGCAGTGGCATAGCAGGCAGCGGTGCCGGACCACCCGACAGCTGAATTGGAGTTGCAGCGGGACCCAATGCAGGGGCTGGTGCCACCTGAGTGTCCTGTGTCAGTGTCAGCATTGGTGCTGGTACCGGGGTCAGGGTGGGGTCTGCCTCCAAGGACGGTGAGGGGCCAGTGCCACGGTCGAAGTCAACTGTACCGGAGTTGTGCAATGATGACTTCTGGTATGTTGGGGTGTTGGTGGAGCAGTTGTACCTTTGCAGCAAGGCGGTCACGCCTGCCTTTTTCAGACGGTCAAGCTGCACTGGTCCGCACACCATGCTCAACTCATATGGTTGCCTCCTCATAGCCGCTTGGACACGGTGGCGGGTGAACCCTGTTCCTGGTCTTGGCCAATCAGCTGAACACCGTACAGGGAGACAGCAGACAGCCAAAGATTCTTTGGCTGGTGAGGAGAACATCCTTCCACATCCTTGCATCAAGTGGCCAACAGCAGATCATCCTTGTGGAGATGGCAGATGACCTGAGACCCAGACAGGCTTTGGGCAGATGAGCCGCTAGGTCCTGTGATTTGAGACACAACCCCCCAGTCATCTTAGACCTCCTTGCCATTGGTTCCAGGCTGTGCCTTGGTAAAGCATTGTGTAGTCACTGACGTGAAACAGCGTCGCCACATAAAACACTCTCACGCACAGGCTCTCTCTTGGATAACCGCTTCTACTTCCTTCTCTTTTCATGACTAAAGTCATTCAGCAAGTGACAACGGAGGCAGGCTTGTGTGGCTGAAAGCCTCTAGTCAAAACCTGGCACAGAGGTGGCAGCTGCAAGATGGTCATTGTGCACTTGGATGAGACAGAAGTGTGCCCCTGTAGCTGTGACTGAGTAGCCCTATTTAGAATCCGCTCTGCTCATCCCAAACGGGGAAGGGGCTAGAAAAGATGCCCTAAAAATAGTCTGTGTCAACCCAACCTGCCTGGTAACTGCAGCCAGGGAGACACATTTCAATTTGCAGGAAGAAGAAGAGAAAAACATTTTATACTTAGATTTAGAATCTGGAATGTCAGGACACTGATGGGCAGCGACAAGTCTGACTGGCCTGCGCATGGAACAGCTCTCATTGCCCGAGAGTTGAGGAGATTCAACATCGATATCGCTGCTTTGAGTGAGACTCAACTAGCCAATGAGGGTCAGATTAAAGAAATCCGTGGTGGCTATGCCTTCATTTGGAGAAGTAAACGCAAAGACGAGCACCTCATGTATAGTGTCGGCTCTGCTATTAAGAATAGCCTAATGTGTAGCCTCAATGAACACCCTACTGGTGTCAGCGAACATCTAATGACACGACGCCTTAGGCTGGCTAACAACCAGTTCCCAACAGTAGTCAGCGCTCACACTCCCATCCTACAAGCCATGAAAGATACCAAGGAATGTTTCTACACACACCTCGATAGCATCCTCAGAGGTGTCCTAGAGAGGACACGCTTGTACCTCTCAGGGATTTCAATGCCAGAGTAGGTACTGACCTACTTGTGGAAAACCTGTAGAATGGTGTCATTGGGAGGGAAGGTGTAGGAAAAATGAACTCCAGTGGTCACCTCCTTCTTACACTCTGTGCTCACCATGGTCTTGTTATAACAAACACTCTGTTCCAGCAGAAGAACTGTTTCAAGTCCTCCTGGCAACACCCACGATCAGGACACTGGCACCTGCTTGATTATGTCATTGTCCAGTCTCAGGACCATGCTGATGTCCACGTTACTCAAGTTCTGATCGATGCTGATGACTGCTGGACTGATCACCAACTAATATGTTCCATTATGTTGCTCAAACTAGTACCAAGGCATGTTTTTCACACACACACACACACACACACACACACACACACACAAAAGAAGATCAACACAGAGGGTTTAAAGGACCCTGAAACAAGGCTTATCTTCCAACATTGCCTTAGCAACAAGTTATGTAGCCAAGATCCACCAGAGGACTGTCTCCAGGCATGGTCATTTCTGAAAACTGCTGTCCTGAAAACCTCTGGTGAAACCCTTGGATACACCAAGCTAAGGAACCAGGATTGGTTTAATACTAACAATAAGGAGATCCAGACCTAACTGATGTTAAAGGCAGAGCGTTCAAAGCCTGAAATAGCAACTCTCCTCAGCCTTTGCAAGCTTATAATCATGTTTCTTCTGCTGAGATGAAGTACAACAAAGAATTAGAGTCCTTAAAAACAACTGGTGGAGAGACAAAGCAAAGGAAATACAGTCATATGCCAATTCCAACAATAGTCGTGAGTTCTTCAATGCTGTTAGGGCAATGTATGGACCGTCAAAACTGGGATCAGCAGATGGGACATTGCTTATTAAGACCAAAAACAGCATCAACAGCCTGTGGCTGGAACACTTCAGCCACCTGTTCAACCGTGATGCAACTGTTGACGACAGCATTTTCAATATGCTCACCAGCCTATCTGTCCATGTCAATCTGGATCATGAACACTCCATCTGTGAGATCCAAGCAGCCACCAAAAAAACCAAACAAACAAACAAACAAACAAACAGCAAGGCCACAGGCACTGGTGGAATCTCTGCTGAAATAATCAAGCAGGGAGGACCATCTCTGCTGTTGTGCCTATACTCCCTCATTCTGATCATCTGGAGAGAGGAAACCATACCCAGTGAGCTCAGAGACGCCATCGTAGTGACCATCTTTAACAAGAGTGACAGGATGGGCCGTGGAAACTACTGAGGGATCTCCTTGCTCTCAACCACAGATAAAAGTCTCACCCAAGTCCTTCCGAACCATCTCCTTCCACTGGCTGAAGAAGTCCTTCCGGAGCCACAACGCGGCTTCCAACCACGGCAAGGAACAACTGATAAGATATTTTCTGCCTGCCTAATACAAGAGAAGTGTTGGGAGCAACATCACCCTTTGTATATGGCATTCTTTGATTTGACAAAAGCATTTGACTCCATCAACCGCGAGGCCCTCTGGAAGATCCTGTGACACTTTGGCTGTCAATCAAAATTTGTCAGTATTATACATCTCTTACACAGTAATGGCAATGCAACTGAACCAATTGACATAAGGACTGGCGTCAAACAAGGGTGTGTGATAGCTACCAAAAAGATATTAAATGATGTAGGGGCTATGCTCCAGATTATTGGAGATGACCTCCCAGGTGGAGTCAAAATAGCCTCCAGGATGAATGGTAGCCTCTCCAATCTGGTCCGCTTCAGAGCCAAGACCAAGACCACAACATCATCAGTGGTAGAACTTCAGTACACTGATGATGCCCACGTCAGTGCCACCTCAAAAGATAGGTTCTAAGCAATCGTCATTTTCGCCCTGGGCTACCACAGGTTGGGACTGACTCTCAGTCAATGAAAGACCAAGGTTTTCTTTCAGCCAACACTCACCATATCGTTATCCAAACCAACCATCACGGGAGACGACCAAGTGCTGGAGAATGTCAACAGTTTCCCTCATCTCGGAAGCTATCTGTCTAGCAATGCTGACATCGACAATGAAATCTACCATCGAATCTCCAGTGCCAGTGCAGCTTATGGACGTTTACGGAGGCAAGTCTTCGATGAATGTGACATCAAGATGCAGACCAAGATTGATGTCTACAGTGCTGTAGTCATTCCAATGTTGCTGTATGGAGCTGAATCCTGGACTCTCTATAGACAACATATTAAAGATCTGGAGAAATTCCACCAAAGGTACCTGAGGAGAATTTGGGCATCATGTGGCAGGACAGTCAGACCAACGTTAGTGTCCTCGCAGAGGCTGATTCTTGCAGCAATAATTGCAATAATCGCCCACAGGCAGCTATGATGGTCTGGTCACATGGTCAGGATGCCTGACAAACACTTGCCTAAACAGATTTTCTATGCTCAGCTGAGGACTGGGATGAGGTCTCATGGTGGGCAGAAGCAGCACTACAGGGATGTTCTTAAGAACACCTTGATAAATTGCGGCATTGACGTGAACACCTGGGAGAGGCCGATGAAGGATTGGGTAACCTGGAGGACCACCATCAAGAATGGTGCCCACCACTCTGAGATCAAGTGACGTCTCCATGAAGAAGATTGTGTAAGGAGTGTACCTGGGCCCGTATTGGTGCCGCTGGAGATAGAGACCTCACGCGCAGCCACTGCCAGAGAGTGTTCCTTGTCAGAACTGGCCTAATTTCTCATCTATGTACTCATCAGTTATAGGCGTCCAAGGGGAAATCTTAATTGATTTGAGGGATTCCCAGAGATACAACAAACAGGTGCACTGGCAACACCAGGCACAGCCCCAAGATCAGAAAACCTGCTTGCCCACCCCAGGCTTCCTTAGAGTTATGAGAAAGAATACTGGTGCTCTTAGTCTCCTTGCTCATAGTGCACTGTATGAGCAACAAGCAAGAATGAAACTGAATGCCAGACAGCCTGAAATAAGCTACAGATACTTATTTGAGCCACAGAATCACAGCCCTGTCAGGCCCACAGTACACTAGCTCATCACCATTCTATAAGGATCTGTTTCATCACCTTTTGGGGGCTCAGACAACAATGGTTTTTGTTTGCCCTGACTGATCACTAGCTGCTTTTATCACCCTAACCAATGTAGGGTACTTTCCTTCAGCCCCCATATCCCAGGTACATTCCATGAGCCAGCCTCTACAGCTAGTCCTCATCTTCCAAATAATCAAGAGGACCAAGCAAGTTTTGATTCATTTTGTTGGTTCAGAAACCAGAAGCTTTCTCCCTTGCATGCAGTTCAAGTAGCATCTCCTTTAACGCAACCCCGACAAACTCCCCACCCCCACCCCCACCCCACGCTTAGGGGAAAGGGTGGAATCATCAATCTTATGGTGACTCAACAAACATTCTGCTTTTTCAGCAATGAAAATAAGTAATGCACAGGTTCCACAGTGCTATGGTTGTAACTACAGCATAGAGTTCCTGAGGTCTGGTACCAGTTTTGTCACAGGCTCCCCTATATTATCTTGGGCAAGTCACATCATCTCTCTGTGCCTCAGACTACGCAAAGGATGCCTAAGAAAAACTTAATCTACTAACATTAGTAAAGCACATTTAGCTCCTGCGGTGGGTGGCATTAAAGAACATAAGAACGGCCATACTGGGTCAGACCAACGGTCCATCTAGCCCAGTGTAGAAACCATTTTATGTTTAGCTAGAAGCCATCTTTTATAGTAGAAACCATTTCAGCTTTTTTTCTAATTCGGAGGCTGGAAGTAGCTTTCGAGAAAGTAGCTAATGCCACAACCAAAGCTCTCCGTGCCATTAATAAGGAGTTAGGAGAAGTGAGACAAATGGTTCTCCAGAACCGGATGGCCCTAGACTACATCCTAGCTAGTAAGGGCGGGGTTTGTGCCTTAGTGGGAAGAGAATGCTGTGTGGATATCACTGACACCAGCAAGGAAGTGGAGGAAGATGCCTCAGAGATTGAAAGAACTGTGGAAAGCCTGAGGAAGGAGGAAGACTGGACCCTCTGGGGTTGGTTGGGAGGCTGGTTTGGACATGTGGGAACTTGGATTCTGCAAGGTGTAGTTTTAGTATTGGCTATATTCTTGTGTGTTTATTTTTGTTTCTTGTTAATCAAATGCTGTATTTCTTGTATTCTGAAAAACACAAGACAGACCCTTACTAAAGAGAATGTGGAAGTAATGATGTTACAATATGATGAGCAGAGAAAGGAACAAGAAATGTATATAAATACTTTAATGGAAATGGAGGTGTAAAATGGTTTCAAGGTTAGCCTTTAAAAGGCTAAAAGGGGGAGGTGTAGAAACCATTTTATGTTTAGCTAGAAGCCATCTTTTATAGTAGAAACCATTTCAGCTTTTTTCCTTTGCACGTAGGCCAGAGTGAACTTTCTATCACCCCATGTGCCAGGCCAAGGCAGATGTGCTATTGGAATGTGTTAATTGGGCTGGTTCAGAGAGGAGAGGTACTCCCTCGTACCTGTCCGCCATCTTGTTGATAAGGCTTTGTTTTTCCTAGTTTAATTGATTATTTCTGTAATTGGATGCCCTGACGTCAGACTGTTTGGTTAAGGGTAAAAGATACTAGGATTGATTGTATTAGCAGCCTTACTGGGCCCGGCTCTGCTTGGACCACGTTTGGCTCACTTTGCTTTTATTGTCCAATAAAACTGTCTGTTTAGCCGCGTAAACTGAGTGAAGTCTTTACTTCTACACCAGTATCCTGTCTACCCACACTGGCCAATACAGATACCCCAGGAGGAGGGAACACAACAGGTAATCCTCATATGATCCCACCCCCATCACCCGTTTCCAGACAAACAGAGGCCAGGGACACCACTCCTATCCATCTTGGCTAATAGCCATTGATGGACCTAACCTCCAAGAATCTATCTAGCTCTTTTTTGAACCCTGTTAAAGTTTGTGAAGAGGGTGAAGCATTATTTACACAATTTAATCTCATCATGGTGCAGACTCTACCATGGTGCAGACTCTACTTACTGCCAGATCACGTGGCACTCCTTGTAGCTTCAGTTAGTGACCACCACCACAGAGCGTACTAACTTGGTTATAAGACATCTGTCTGTGAGAACTCTGTCTCAGAGGAGGAAGTCCACAGCACCTGGCTTCCAGAGGGATTTCTCCCACATAACATGCAGCAGCAAGAAGGAATTGCTCCACTTAACCTAATGCAGGCTACAACAGGAAGGACTTACCAACAATTGCCAAAACAAAAAACAAAACGAAAGAGCCAATCTATCCCTATGTGCCTTTATGCTGCTCCCTAGTGAAGGGGATCCCTTTGCCACCTGCATCAGCTGTTCAAGGACCCAGCACCTCTCATTCTCAGCCTATACTCTTTTAAGTCAACTTGCCCCCCAACATCCAGGATGATGCTGCACCAAGTCAAACCAACCCAGGGAAACAATGTGCTCACCCTCCAGTCACTCTGAACATGCCAAGTGCCAGCTAGCTGATCCCACAGGTCACATGAGCAGGAGGAGGACAAAGGCTACAGATGGGGAGAGGTCTCCTGGCACAGCCTGAGAAAAATCAGACACAAACAGTGAAGCAGAGCAAAGTCACCTAATGTCAGCATCTCATTCAGCTCCAGCCATTCCCCCACAATGGCAGCACTAGGGCGGCAGAAGGTGCCAGCCTCAGGCCTCCTTCCCCATCGCACTGACCCTCTGACCCTAGAGCAGCACTAGGGGGTCACCAATCCAATCTTGCCCTGCTGCCCCAGGGAAGATAGACACTTATGTCTGAAAGGGGCAGGAAACTGCTAGCTTGGAGGCGTGGTGGGCACAGGAGGCTGCCAGCTGGGGGGAAACGGGGGACAGCCAGACACAGGGGGCTGCCAGTGAGGAGGGAAGAGGGACACAGGGGCTGCCAGCAGAGGAGAAGGAACGTGGGGACAGCGGTGGGGGGCTGCCGGGAGGGGAGGAGAAGGGACAGGGAGACAAAGGGGGCTGCCAGCGCAGGAGAAGGAGGACACAGGGAGCTGCAAGGTGGGGTCGGAGGCAGGGGCTGCCAACGGGGAGGAGGACGACACAGGAGCTGCAAAGTGAGGGCATAGACAGGGGCTGCCAATGGGGACAAAGGAGGCACAGGGGCTGTGAGGTGGGGTCGGAGCTGCCAGCAGGGGCAGAGGAGACACAGGGTCTGCCAGCAGGGGAAAGGGGGCTGCGAGGGGGAGAAAGTGAGGGGCTGCCAGTGGGGGAGGGGAAAGGGGGACACAGGAGGCTGTGAGGTGGGGGCAGAGGCAGGGAAGGGGACAGGCTGCCAGCAGGGGAGGAGGAAGAGGTTCATGGGCTGTGAGGTGGGGGCAGAGGCAGGGGCTGCCAGCGGGGAGACAGGGAGACACAGGGGTTGCGAGGCAGGGTTGGAGGTGGGGGCTGCCAATGGGGAGAGGGAAGAGGGGACACCTGGGGCTTGAGGTGGGAGGCTACCAGTGGGGAGGCGGAAGGGGGAACACAGGGGCTGCGAGGCAGGGGCAGAAGAAGGGGAGGACACAGGGAGATGCAAGGCAGGGCAGGGGCTGCCAATTGGGGGCAAAGGGGGACACAGGCGACTGAGGCAGTGGTGGGGCGCTGCCGGGGAGAACTGGGGGCCACAAGGCGGGCGCTACCAGTGGGGACACAGGGGCTGCCAGCGGGGTAAGAGGGGTACGGGGGCTTGAGGCGGCGCTGCCAGCGGGGGGGCACAGGGGCTGCCAGCGGGAGGAAAGGGGGACAAGGGGGCTTGAGGCGGGCGCTGCCAGCAGGAGGGGGCACAGGGGCTGCCAGCGGGAGGCAAGGGGGACGAGGGGCTTGAGGCGGGCGCTGCCAGCAGGAGGGGGCACAGGGGCTGCCAGCAGGAGGCGGCACAGGGGCTGCCAGCGGGAGGCAAGGGGGACGAGGGGGCTTGAGGCGGGTGCTGCCAGCAGGAGGGGGTACAGGGGCTGCCAGCAGGAGGCAAGGGGGACGAGGGGCTTGAGGCGCTGCCAGCAGGAGGGGGCACAGGGGCTGCCAGCGGGAGGCAAGGGGGACGAGGGGCTTGAGGCGGCTGCCAGCAGGAGGGGGCACAGGGGCTGCCAGCAGGAGGCAAGGGGGACGAGGGGCTTGAGGCGAAGCTGCCAGCAGGAGGGGGCACAGGGGCTGCCAGCGGGAGGCAAGGGGGACGAGGGGCTTGAGGCGGAGCTGCCAGCGGGTGAGGGGCACAGGGGCTGCCAGTGGGAGGCAAGGGGGTACGGGGCTTGAGGCGCTGCCAGCGGGGGACAGGGGCTGCCAGTGGAGGGTAAGGGGTGCGGCGCTGCCAGCGGGCGCTGCCAGCGGGGGCCACAGGGGAGCCAGCGGGGGTAAGGGGGTACGGGGCTGCCAGCGGGGCTGCCAGCGGCGCTGCCAGCAGGGGCACAGGGGCTGCCAGCGGGGGCTGCCAGCGGGGGGCAAGGGGAAGGGGGTACGGGGCCTGCCAGCGAGGGGCAAGGGGGTACGGGGCTGCCAGCGGGGGCACAGGGGAGCCAGCAGGGGTGGGGCCAGCGGGGGCAAGGGGGCACGGGGGCTGCCAGCGGGGCTGCCAACGGGGGCAAGGGGGAAGGGGGCACGGGGGCTGCCAGCGGGGCCGCGGGCTGTCGGGACAGCCCCGCCTGTTGCGCTGTGGGACCGAGGGGCCCGGCTCGGGACCCACCCGCCAGGCTGCTCCGCGCCGCGCCCGCCGCAGTCACAGCGGAGGTCCCGGTCAGCGCCCCCCCCCCCCCCAGCAAAGGATGGCGGGAAATGTAGTCCCGCCCCCGGACACGCGCCGCGCCCCGCGGGCCCCTAGCTCTGACTCGCTATGGGTGTCACCGTATCCATGGCAACGGGCTAGCCATGCACTCCGGTTACCCCCCACGCCCACAGGGCTCTCGCGGCACATGCTGCAGCGCCCCCTGCCGCCCCGCCCGCGCGCTGGCGCCCGTTGGTCCGACTGTAAGAACGACGCAACCCTGGGGCTGCTCCCGAGCAACACCCACCTCTTCCCTCGAGCTTGCAGACGCGGTTGAGCCCAGGGACGCTCATGCTCCCCTGGGTACTTGTGTTTGGCTTTAAGGTGCCCCAGGACTTCTCGTCTTTCTGTTTAAACATCTTCACCTGCAGCAGCAACCCTGAGGAGACACTACCTCGTTGGCAAGGCAAACTTCCTCCTGATCATCTTCCCCTCTCCCCTCCCAGACTGCTCCTGCAGATCAGTGCCCAGAAGGGCACCCTTACCTGACTTGTGGAGTGCCCACTCTAGGGGAAGGGTCACTACACCCCATTATCTGAGTTCTCATTAATTGCCAAAGCCTCCCCTGTGGTGAGCAGTGCCCTAGGGACAGAAAAAGAACCCAACCAGCACCTATTAGAGTCTTTTGGTACATTTTATTGACCCACATTTCCATTTTTCCCCCAACTCCCTCTAAACAGATCTCCCAGGGACAGACCAGACACCTGAATGGAACCTTCAGGATAATCTCATGTCCTCCATGAGTTCAGGAGATCCTTGCAGCTGGGCTTATATGTAGTGGGATGACTCAGCTCTTTCCACTCTCGAACACTGCCAGTTCTGAGGCAGCAAATACTCTGGACTCTCTGGAGTCATAGCCACATCCAGTAGCAGTACGGACAAGCGTGTGTGTCTCCTAGGAGGGGCAGCAAGTTGCAGTCAATCTGGGGCAGCCATGGGGAGGAGCAGCCAGCTGACAGGCCAGCAAACTGAAAACATGACAAGACAGAAATTAATAAAAACAAACCTGATGTGAGCACAAGCCTGAAATCCAAAGCATAACAGTCTCCCACTAAAGATCCCCCCCCCCCCACTTCACCCCTTCCCTAGGACAATGGCCAACAATACCTTCCTGCATCAGTGTCCAGAGGAAGGCACAAAACTTCCAGACTGTATGGCACACACAATACCCGTCCTGCCAAGCTGGTGAGACTATGCCAAATACTCTTGTGCTCCCAATGAACCAATAAATACCATCCTCTACTGCTGCCCTAAGTCCCTCTCACCAGCAAAAAATAGGAGAAAGCCCAAATACCTGTGTGCCCAGGGATTCTCTTGGCAGGTTTTCAAGAGGCCTCAGAAGACTAGCCTGGTACTCCGAGAAGTCACACACAGAATTTGCCTCCATCATTCCTGAAAGTCTCACCAGCCCCTGCCTTGCAGACAAACTGCAATTTAATTCACATGGACCCAGTCAGTGGAAAGGAGCAGGAAAGATAATTGGGTGCACTGGACATCACATGAACCAGCACTGTCATTCCACACCATGCTTCAAACCTAGGAGAGATCATCAGGCCCTTCATGCCCAGACTGGGAAGGGCAGGCAGGACTCCTCTCCAGTGAGCACTGGAGGAAGAGACAGGAGACACTGGACTTAGTCCTTGCTCTCCTCCAAGTCAGCAATTGGTGTCCCAGTCCCCTGACCTTTTCTCCCCAATGCCTACCATGCAGCTGGGGGAGATGGCAAAGCAGATACCCATACATCACAGGAAGCATTTTCAGAGCACTGGGGAAGTGATACTATGCTCACCACTGGGACATTCAAGTATCAATCCTCCCTTTTTATGGCATAAGGCTCCTGACACCTAACTCTTAAGTGCCATACAGTACCAGACCTCACAGAACCCCCAGGCATGGCAACATACCATTCACTCTACTTCTGCCTAAAGCAGCTCAGTGTAATGGTCACTGTATCCACAGGGATACTAGGAAGCTCCTGGAAGCACAGGGATACTAGGAAGCTCCTGGAAGGACACCACATTTGTTTGGGTGGATCCACCACATTGTTAAGCTTCTGCCTCTTCCTCCCCCCAGAAGAGGTTCTCCCCTGCAAGACTCTAGAGCCATGGGCAACTGGGAGACACTTTCCTTGGAAATCCTTCTCTGCATGGGAGAGGGTGTTGGGTGGGTGGGTCCCAGGCATGCAAGGCCCGTCTCCACAGCTTGACCTGCATGTCCCAGGAGCGGCGGCTGTACTTCTTGTACTTATTTGGAGTTCGGGGGTGAATCCCTGGCTGCCGAGCAGTCCTAGGAATGAAGCAAAACATTAGCAGTGACAGGTGCTTCCATTAAACATTCCTCACCCTAGCAGAAAGACCACCCTAATCCAGCAGGAGCGTGGCACGAATAGCCAGATGGCTCCGTCACAAACAGCGTGTAGGAAGCACACCTCAAAGGCTCCTGAATATGCTACATTTCTGGGACTTTTGAAATGGGCAGGGAAAGGAAGTTGCCCCCAAGCAGGATTAAGAGGACAGACATCACTGTATATCAGTTTCAGGTATCTCTTCCCTTGGTGGGGAAACCGTGGCCACAGGCAGAATCATCAGGGTCATACGGGAAGGGGAGGTGAAAGCCAGGGACATCTCACTTGGGGACTACTTGTAGGAAGTTCTGGTAGCCAAGAGTGTTCTTCCCATAATCTATCTGCTTCTGTCTCCTCTGCAAAATGCTCTCATCTGTTTCAGTGTCACATCTGGTGAAGAGAAAGAGTTAGCACCAGACACACAGAAGTCAGCCTTGGACAAGCCACGTGGTCAGTGTGTCCAACACACCTCATTCCTGAGCTGGCTCCTCTTGCAAGGCCTGGCCTTGTGCCAACTCCCACGCTGACCATATTAACTCCAGAGCAGGATTTTGATGACAAGGACCTGTCCCTAGGAAAAAAACATTTTTTGCACAATAAACTTGCTTGTTTCACAGCCAGGTGTGAGACAGCATCCCACAGACTAATCAACCGTCTGCTTGGTTCTGGGAAGCAGAACTAAAGCTGCATTGCCCAGTTATCATAAAGATCCAGATCAGCTTTTGGGACAGTTTATTCCTTTGGCACTCAGAAATGAAGCACTGAGATCTGTTATCCCCCACCTGAGAGGGAGACAGGTCTGCTCTGGGATACACGATCAAGGCAGGCACTCATCCTCAAATTACATGTGTTGTGGCAGCACTTGCAGTCCCCCACTCAGAATCAGAGCCCCATTGTGCTGCATGTTATTTGGGGACAGAGACATTGCCCCAGAGTTTACAAAGGGGTGGGGTGGGGAGTCAGATAGGAATGTGTACCTACAAAAATCAAAAGAGCAGATGTATGCCTCTTTAAGAGAGACTCAAATATCCCCAACTGCCAAAGAAGCTAGATCTTCATGTACTGGCAGATTTCTGTAGCATAGCAAATATCAGTGGCTAATCTATGCACTCTTCCTATCAGGCCAAGAACATCCAAACAAATCAAGGAGTCCAATCCCATCCCCAAATACCCTTTGCCATCAGCAGATATCCTGTCAGCCTCACCTGTAAACCAGAAAATGGTGCCTTAGGAAAATGCTTGAATTAAACACCTTCTTCCCTTCTTATTTTCTGTTTATCTTTTAGACTAAGCTCTTTAACGTAGGGGACTGTGTACGTTATTCATGGTCAAGAAGTGTCAATGCTCAGTAAATAAGGGGAGATCTCAACTGTCAGTAAAAATATGACAACTAAGCAAGGTGATCAAACTACATCTATGGCCCCATTTCTTATATAGGTCTATATTTGCCCTTAGGACTTCTGAGTGTCTAAGAAGGCCACTGGGAAATTAAGCCCAAGAGTTTATTGCTCTGCAGCAGCAGCAATCCTACTGAGATATTTTAGCCTGCTAAGATATACTTTTTCCTACCCTTTATTTATTTTTAATAATATGCTAGTAATGCAAGGGGCCTACAGAGTTAAATTTTCTGTATGATTTAGCTTTAGCAGAAATATAGTAGTTGACAATAAGTTAAGATTTATTTCTTGTTATTTTCCCAAGATGTATGTTGTGTAAGGCTTTGTGGTTAGCTGGACAAGCATCTCGGGGACCATTACCCTAATCTTGATCGGAACAAGAAAGCAGAATCTGCAAACTCCCATCAACTGACTTTTCACCCTTCCACAAAAATAAAAGTGCCAGATTTCCTGCACCTAACCTCAATGTTCCTGCTCTTTCTGGTTGTTCCGGGATTTGGTCCAAGAAAACGTCACTCCTCTCTCATGAATATTTATGGGCTACCTCCATATCTCTTCCAATCAGGTATAGGCACCCACAGAAGTCTTAGGGTACCAAGACCAACTTTGGGCAAGGAATTGAACGTCTGGGACATTTTGGTGCCAAAAGGGTAATATAGGCCCAGGAATTAGGACAGTCAAGGCTGCTGCAGCCGTCACTGACAGAGCCCGCTCTGGAGTGTAACCTGTTTTCTCTCGAGGTCAGAAATCAAATACTTATCTCTATTCTATCTTTATATTTCTATCTTGCGTCTTTTATTTTATTTAAGTCTTGCTTTTAGGTATCGCATACTCCACCTGCTCCAAGGCCTTTCAGGCAACGGAAGGCTGGTCCTTCCACGCCCAGCCTTGGGGAAAATAGGATCCTGTGGGTATGAAATGCTGTTAGATAATCATAGGACTGGAAGAGACCTCAGGAGGTCATCAAGTCCAGCCCAAAGCAGGACCAATCCCAACTAAATCAACCCAGCCAGGGCTTTGTCAAGCCAAGACTTAAAAACCTCTAGGTTATGTCTAGACTACGTGAAAGTTCTGAAAGAGGATATGCAAATTCCTGGGATTTTTCACTTTCAATCTCACTTTCAAAAGCAGAGCTTTCAAAAGTGAAAATAGTCGGGACACGTTTTTTTCGGCAACCCCCCTCTTTTTCGAAAAGCCACTCTTCCTCAAATAATGAGGTTTATGCGGCTTTTTGAAAAAGGGGGTCTTGCCGAAAAAACCGCATCCCAATTACTTTCACTTTCGAAAGCTCTGCTTTCGAAAGTGAGATCAGAAGATGTGCAAATTCCCACTGAATTTGCATATCCTCTTTCAGAACTTCAGCGTAATCTAGATGAGCCCCTAGGGATGGAGATTCCACCATCTCCCTAGGTAACCCATTCCACTACTTCACCACCCTCCTAGTGAAATAGTTTTCCCTAATATACAACCTAGACCTCGCCCACTGTAACTTGAGACCATTGCTACTTGTTCTGCCATCCGTCACTACTGAGAACAGCCTCTCTCCATCCTCTTTGGAACCTCCCTTCAGGAAGCTGAAGGCTGCTCTCAAATCCCCCCTCACTCTTCTCTTCTGCAGACTAAATAAGCCCAAATCCCTCAGCCTCTCCTCGTATGTAAAGTGCTCCAGCACCCTCATCATTTTGATTGCCCTCCGCTGGACCCAAATCCTTTCTATAGTGGGGGGCCCAGAACTTGACACAATACTCCAGATGTGGCTGCACCAGAGCCAAATAAAGGGGGACAAAAATCACTTCTCTGGATCTGCTGGCAATGCTCCTCCTAAAGCAACTTAATATTCCATTCACCTTCTTGGCTACAAGGGCACACTGTTGACTCATATCCAGCTTCTCATCCACTGTAATCCCCAGATCCTTTTCTGCTGAATTGCTACTTAGCCAGTTGGTCCCCAGCCTATAACAATGCTTGGGATTTTTCCGTCCCAAGTGCAGGACTCTACACTTCTCCTTGTTGAACCTCATTATATTTCTTTTGGCCCAATGCTCTAATCTATCAATGTCCCTCTGGACACTATCCCTGCCCTCCAGCCTATCTACCTCTCCCCCTAGCTGTGTGTCATCCACGAACTTGCTGAAGGTGCAATCCATCCCCTCATCCAGGTCATTAATAAAGATGTTGAACAAAACCAGCCCTAGAACCGATCCTTGGGGCACTCCACTAGAAACCAACCGCCAATCAGACATCGAGCTGTTGATCACTACCTGTTGGGCCCGACAGTCTAGCCAACTTTATATGCATCTTACAGTCCATTTATCCAATCCATACTTCCTTAACTTGCTGGCAAGAATATTGTGGGATACCATATCAAAAGCTTTGCTAAAGTCAAGGTATATCATATACAGGGCTCAACAATTAATGTAATCTACTCGCCCGTGGTGAGTAGATTACAAGTTGGCACAGCCGCGCAGCGCAGTCAGCGCATGCGCAGTGTGCGAACTGCGTGGTTGGCGAGCCCTGATCATATACACTGACTTTCCCAAATCCACAGAGCCAGTTACCTCATCATAGAAGCTAATCATGTTGGTCAGGCATGACTTGCTCTTGGTGAATCCATAGTGATCAGGAATAGTCATTTTCTCCTCTTCCAAGTGCTTCAAAATGGATTCCTTGAGGATCCCCTCCATGATTTTTCCGGGGACTGAGGCAAGGCTCACTGGTCCATAGTTCCCTGGGTTGTCCTTCTTCCCTCTAAAGATGGGCTCTACATTTGCTTTTTTTCCCAATCATCCGGGATCTCTTCCGATCTCCACAAGTTTTCAAAGATAATGGCCAAAAGCTCTGCAATGACATTTGCCAACTCCCTCAGTACCCTCGGATGCATTAAATCCAGACCCATTGATTTATGTCCAGCTTTTCTAAATAGTTCTTAACCTGTTCTTTCTCCACCAAGGGCTGCCCACCTCCTTCCCATACTGCGTTGCCTAGTGCAGTAGTCTAGGAGCTGACCTTGTCTGTGAAGACAGAGGCAAAGACAGCATTGAGTACTTCAGCTTTTCACACATCGGTCACTAGGTTACCTCCCTCATCCAGTAAGGGCCCGACACCCTCTCTGATTACACTCTTACATCTAATATGCCTGTAGAAACCTTTCTTGTTATCCTTCACATCCCTTGCTAGCTGCAATTCCAATTGTGCTTTCGCCTTCCTGATAACTCGAGCAATATATTTATACTCCTCCCTACTCATCTGTCCAAGTTTCCACTTCCTGTAAGCTTCCCTTTTTGAGTTTAAGCTCACCAAGGAGTTCCCCAGTAAGCCAATCTGGTCGCCTACTATATTTGCTTTTCTTACTGCGCATCGGGATGGTTTCTTCCTGTGCTAGCTCTCCTGGACTCCTTTCCCCTTCATGTTAGCATCTCAGGGAATCCTGCCCATCTGTTCTCTGAAGGAGTCAAAGTCTGCTTTTCTGAAGTCCAGGGTTTGTATTTTGCTGCTCTCCTTTCTTCCTTTTGTCAGGATCCTGAAATCTACCATCTCATGATCACTGCTGCCCGGGTTGCCACCCACATCTACTTCCTCTACTAGTTCCTCCCTGTTTTGTGAGCAGCAGGTCAAGCTGCGCATGGCCCCTGATCTGTTCCCTCAGCACTTGTACCAAGACGTTATCCCGAACATTCTCCAAAAACTTCCTGGATTGTCTGTGTACTGCTGTATTGGTCTCCCAACAGATGTCAAGGTGATTAAAGTCCCCCATAAGAACCAGGGCCTGTGATCTGGAAGCTTCTCTTAGTTGTCTGAAGAAAGCCTCTTCTACCTCATCCACCTGATCCGGTTGTCTATAGCAGACACCAACTGCAACATCACCCTGTTGCTTCCGCCTCTAAACTTAACCCATCGACTCTCCACAGGCTTTTCTCCCTCTATATATTAGAGCTCTGAGCAATCATACTGCTCTCTTACATACAGTGCAACTCCTCCTCCTTTTCTCCCCTGCCTGTTATATGGAAATATACCTCTCTCATAGAACTGGAAGGGACCTTGAAAGGTCATCGAGTCCAGTCCCCTGCCTTCACAGCAGGACCAAGTACCATCAGGAAAAACAGTTTATACCCTTCCATGACAGTGCTCTAGTCATGCGGGTCATCCCACCAAGTCTCCGTTATTCCAATCAAATCATAGTTCTTTGACTGGGCCAGGGCTTCTAATTCTTCCTGTTTGTTTCCTAGGCTTCTTGCACTTGTGTGTACACTCCTTTATTGGTCATTCCTCCTTGTGTTTTTTTCCGGTATCCAACTTCGCCACTTAACTCAGGAATTTGATCGTCCCCCAGTGAACCTAGTTTAAAATCCCTCCTCTCTAGGTTTGCAAGCCTGCTCACGAAGATGCTCTTTCCTCTCTTGGTCAGGTGGATCCCATATCTTCCTAGCAATCCTCATGCCTGGAAGAGAGACCCATTGTCGAAGAAACCAAAGCCCTCTCTCCAACACCATCTGTGCAACCACACATTTACTTCCACGATTCGACGATCCCTACCTGGACCTTTTCCTTCAACAGGGAGGATGGACGAGAACACCACTTGCGCTTCAAATTCCTTGATCCTTCTTCCCCATGCTACATAATCTGCAGTGACGCTCTCAAAGTCATTCTTGGCCATATCGTTTGTACCTACATGGAGAATCAGGAAGGGGTAGCGATCTGAAGGGTTTGATCAGTTTTGAAAGACACTCAGTCACATCCTCAATTCAAGCTCCTGGTAAGCAGCACACTTTGAGATTCCAGGTCTCGACGGCAGATGGATGACTCAGTCCCTCTTAGGAGGGAGTCCCCAACCACCACTTGTCTTCTTCTTTTGGGGGTGGTGGTCGTGGACCCCCCCCCATCCCTAGGACTACACATCCCATGCCTTCCAGTAGATGGCATTTCCTTCTGATTTCTTCCCTGAGAGGTCCCCGCCAAAGCATTCTCCACCGTAGTGCCTGTGCAGAGAGCCTGAAAGCAGTTGCTTACCTCTACAGGAATGGGGGGACACCTGAGCTGGCATTCTTCTCCAGGGGTATGTCTAGACTACATGGCTCTGTCGCCAGAGCCCTGTAGATTAGTTTACTAGACATACCCACGAGGCATAACGGGGCGGTCGACAAATGCCTTTGATGTCGACCGCGGAGCGTCCAGACTAGTGCGCTGAGCCGACAAACAGCTGATTGGCTCAGCGCAGCAGCCATTTTAATTTAAATGAAGCGGGCGATTATTTAAATCGCCGCTTCATTTGGGTATGTCTAGTAAACTAATCTACAGGCCTCTGGCGACAGAGCCATGTAGTCTAGACATACCCCAGGAGATTACATGCTACCAGTTCTCTTCCTTGTCCTGTACTGCCCTGAATGGCTCTTCAGCCTGCTGTGCCTGCAGGATTAAACGCTGCCTTCTACCGAGGAAGTCTTCATCCTCTCTGATGGAACGTAGGGTTGATACTTGGGCCTCAATTCCTCTAATTTTTTCTTCCAAAATGGCAACCAGCTTGCACTTAGTGCAGATGAAATCCTTTCTGTCTTCGGGGAGGAAGACAAACGTGGCACATGTGGTGCAGGTAACAGCAGACCCATCACCATCCATACCTGCCTTCCTTCTGAGAGATTTCTCACGTTTTTAGATGCCCCCTTGAAGGGCAGAAGAGAAAAAAAAAATCAAGGAAAAGACCACCAAACACTATGGGGCTCCCCCCAGGGTGAACTCTCAGGCAAACTACCCTGTTGGCCACTCTGGCTGCCTTTTTATAAGGCGGAGGGTAGGCCTGGCTCGAAGCCTTGCCGCTAATCCAATCAGACCTGAAGGCATTGGCCACTGTCAGCAGACAGGGTACTGGGCTGGATGGACCTTTGGTCTGACCCAGTATGGCCATTCTTATGTAGTATCTGTATACATAGATAAGTTTTAGTTTGATCTTGTTAAAGCCATCTGTGGAAGAAATTCAGTTAATCTATGTTCTTACTGCCATATTCTTTGTGGTTTTTGTAATCGTTATTCCTGTGGCAATAAAACTGATTTTCATTGCATTTCCCTAATCTGAAGTGTGACTGTCAATCGTCTGCAGACCCTTCTGAGGGGGAATCTTTTGGTTCTACCCACTTGTAACCTGGGATAGAGAGGATGAACTTAGAATCTCTGGTCAGATTGGTGAGCCTTACCCACCTAAATTCCACTATAGCTCCTCCCTAGGCTACAATATGTACAACCACTTTCCTGAACAATGGGAATTCTGAGCAGGGAAGGAGCCTGGGAGACAGGAAGTATCTTAGTCTGTGAGCCATGCCCTTCAGCCATCCTTCATCCCAGGGATTCTCTACATTGTTCTATTTGATGCCTCCCAACATGCTATTAAGAATTCTAGGGTCCAGCAGGGTTAGGGCAACTTCTCAGGGCAGGGGCCTTGGATGTAGGCATAGTCTGACTTCTATTTTGAGGGGATCAGGGCCAGCAGTGGTTGATCCAGCTCTGTACAGTGGGACAGTTGTGCAGGAACTTTTTAAAAAGTGAGAGTGGTGAGCCCCCTTACCCTTGTCCACATGGCATGTGGGGCTGGGAGTGCTGTAGCACTCCCTATACCCCCAACTTCCCATGCCTATGCAGTGGGGTCCACAGAAAGATGCCACCTTCACCCCAACTCACCTCAGCAAGTCAGCCTGGCTGGGCTGGGAGGAGCACAAGCAGAAATAATGTAAAGGTGGTGGGCACAGTGCAAAAAGTCTGAAAACAGCTTAGAGTGCAGAGAGGGAGTAGCTAGGGACTATGTGCTGACAGGGGGTATCTCAGGATGCAGGGAGGGGTGGTGGCTAGGAGATGTGTACAGAGAGGAGTTGGCTTAAGGTGCGGGAAGAGGGTACTAGGGGCTGCGTGCTGGAAGGTGTCCCCTGCAGTCCCTGTTCCCAGAAGGGCCTGCCAGCCATGGAACTGCATCTTTCCACTTGGGTGGCTCTTACCCGCTGCCTCTGTAGGAGCAAAGGGGGCTGGAAACTGAGGAGCAGCTTCAATCTGGGGCACCAGCAGAAGACGAGGGACAACTGCTGCTTCCTGCTCTGTGGCACTGGCCAGAGCAGCCGCTATCCTGCATTGCCTGGCTCTAGCTTCCTGCATCCAACCTAGCAGGAGGGCAGCAGGGAAACAAGTGGGGAGGGAGCTGTGGAGATGTACTGGAGACAGGCTCTTGCACTACTATTTCAGGGCACAAGAGAAGACAATGTCCTCCATATTTCCAACTCTGTTCCAGGGACTGGGGCTTTAGCCCTAATCCGTGACCTCAGCGCTGCAGGGGGGGCACTGGGCTTAGATCTGTGTTTCAGGCATGGGGCCATGCAGGAAGGATGTTAAAGACTAGTCGACTATCCCATAAGCAAATGCTTATGGGATCGTCAGTTGACTAGTCGATTCCCCCTTCCCCTTGCTGCCTCTATCAGCTAGAGGCAGCAAAGGGGGAGGGAAGAGGGGGTACTTCACAGGGCAGCGCCCCACAGTTGATCCTGGTTCCGCTGTGCAGCAGCTGCCCCTTTGAAACACCGAGGTGGCATTTCAAAGCGGCAGCGCCATGTGAAGCCCGGAGTCCCCAGCTGACAACGGCTCCACGTAGCATTTCAAATCAGCAGGGTGGTGTGGAGCCTGGGGTCAATGCGAGACTCTGAGTCCCCTGCTGACCCCAGGCTCCCCGCTGCGCTGCTGAGTTGAAATGCACAAGAGCTCCTGCTGGGGGACTCTTGTACATTTCAAAGTTGGCCCGCCATGTGCAGCCTGGAGTCAGCAGGACTTCCCACTGGCCCCTGGGCTACACACGGAGTTCAGCCAGTGGGGACTCTTGTACATTTCAAAGGAGGAATGCGGAAGTCAGACTGCACCTACGGAATAGTCGAGTAGTTGATGGAAATTCCATTGAGTACTCAATTAGTAAATTAACCGCAATTTAACATCCATAGGATGCAGCCCCCTTGAAGGGGTTCACAGACCGCCAGTTGAGACTCACTGTTCCACTGACCTCACTGTTGGGCTACGTCTACACTGGCCAGTCTTGCGCAAGAACATATGCAACTGAGGCACAGCAATGAATATCACCGTGCCTCATCTGTATACTTAATGAGCCGCCATTTTGCACAAGGGGCTTTTGCACTGCTCCTTCTTGCGCAAAATCTTGCGCAAAAGCCCCTTGCGCAAATAGCAGCTCATTAAGTATGCAAATGAGGTATGCCTCATTTGCATATGTTCTTTCACAAGACTGGCCAATGTAGACATAGTCTTGCTGTTTTCCAGCACAAATTGCTCATTCTTACTCCCTTGCTCTCACTATATTAAACATGCTTACCCTGGAAGCCATAGAAATAATCCTAAATCGAGACATCTGGCAGTTCCCTTGCCAATTCTGTCACAGCACATCTAGCCATACCATGAGGCTGCACAGGAAGCAGCCACAGCACAGCAACATCAGGCCCAACATGAGCCAGGGAGACCCCCATTTGGAGGGTCACAAGCAGCTCCCTTTTCTCTTTGGACTCTTTGCCCCGTTAATTACATGCATTTTATCTCTAAGGATATAGTCAAATGTCTGTTAACTGTAGACAGACACCACACTTCCACCCACCTGTTTTTATCACATACAGATGCTGTTCCAGAGGTAGGCTCTTCACATCCCAGAACAAGAGGTTTGTGAAATAGAGAACTGCATGTCAATTATGGAAGAAAATCAATTCTCCACCTTAGACAGAGTTTGCAAACCTTCCCTACAAGGCAGTGAGCTCAGTGATCCTACTACTCCTCGGCTGGAAGAACACACTAACTTCTGAAAAACCAGTGCCTGCCCAGGGACAGAACTCTCTTATGCAACTCTCTAGGTTGAGCTAGCTAAAAACTGAGCTTCCAGGAACAATTCCAAACCAAGGGGTAGCAGTCACTGCCTATGAAGGCAGCCAAAGGGCTCTGAGTAACAAAGTCTCCAAATGCCTAGAGAGGATGACCAGCCAAGTGAGACACAGGCTAAAAGCATTATGCACAAGACGTCATGCTAACAAGGTGTCAAGCACGCCCTGCTCCTGCACCTCTTGATCCTGAATAAGCCCAGAGTGCCACCAGCAGGCAGCAAGGCCAGCTCCATCACCTAGGTCCAGATGCTTTCCTTACTCAGGTGCATTGCAGCAAAGGGCCCCCAGCCACGAACCAGGCCCTAACTGGAAAGCCACTGGCCCAGAAGGGCGGGAGCCCAGGTGCCCTCTGGTCCTTCCCATCCCTGTGCAGAATCACTGTTGCTCTGTGCCCCAGGCGCAGACACACCCAGCGGCGGCTTCGCTAAGTGGCCGGGCGACCTTGGAATGGCCCCTGAGCCCCGCAAGCGCCCAGCTCCCAGGGACCGCGGGGGCGGGACCCCCAGCTCGCCCAGGGCAGCGCCGGCCCCACGTGGGCCGGGAACCCTCCCAACGGGGCGCTGACTGGCAGGGGAACGGCGCGAGCGCGGCCCACGCACCCCACCTGCAGGCCAGCGGCTCCCAACCGCCCAGCGCGTGAGACGCTGGCAGCATGAGGGGAAGGGGGAGGGGGCGGGGGCGTACGCAGGACCACGTCACAACCAAGCAAAACCTTCCCCACTCGATAGGCGGGCCTCGCCTCACTGATAACTGCGGCCGCATCCCCAGCAACCACGTGCTCCCGGGGACGGTGATTGGCCTCACAGAGCCAATGGTGGGCGGAATCCCTTCGAGCGTCCAATAGAAAACGTTCCGCCCGCCAGGTTCTCCCCGAGTAGGTGCGCACCTCGCTCGAGTCACGCGGATATTACCCAATCAGAGAGCGGCGATTTTGTTTGGGTGCATCCTTCAGTCGTTCTGATTGGTCACGATCGGCACCAATCTCTGTGATTGGCTGGGATCAGGCGGCAGGTTTAAGTTCCGCGTATTCTATTTTCATTCAAGTCTGTGGGCTCGGGGCCTGGAGCGAGCGGGGGTGAGGCCAAGACCTGAGAGCGGCGGGCGGGGCGGGGGCGGGCCGGGCCGGGCCGGGCCGGACGCCCCGGGGATGGGCACGGGAGGCTGCCGCGGGTGACTCGGTTCGCGTTGCTCCCAGGTGGCGGCTCCGCGGGCCCGCAGCGCCATGGCCGGGAATCTCTCCCCGGCGGCCCCCGGCGGCCCCCGGCCGCGTCTGGGTTTCCGAGCCAGATGCAGGATGGTGCTGGGCTTGCTGAGGGACGCGGAGGCCTCCCTGCCCTTCACGCCGGAGCTGCCCCGCACCCCGGTCGCGGACCTCGCTCGAGGCTTCAGGAACCTCAGCACCTTGGCTGCGTAAGTCCCGTCCTGGCCCCCCTCGGGCACTGGCAGTAGGCGGGGGAAACGTGCCTGGAAGTGGGATGAGAATAGCCCAGGCACAAGTGCGGTGCCAGGGTCAGGCTGGGATAGCCGCCCTGCCAGCCAACGCTCTAGTAGGGGAAGAGGGGCCGGGCCATTCACGAGCTTAGCTTGTTCTGGGCTGATTTCTTTGCACCCAGGCTGCCCAGCAGGCAGAGACCTAATGGTGCTTCTGTTCTCCCTTTAGCATAGTGGCCCGGTGGTGCAGGTAGCATCCAAGAAGAAGCTGGGAGGAAAGTCAGTCTCCTTGCTCAGCGTGGACCAGGGTCCTCAACCGGTTCTGCTACAAGGCCTAGGGCAGCAGCTTGCTCTTGAGGGGTGGGGTGATTGAGACATTGAGGCCTGAATTTAGGACAGTGGTCTCTGCCCTTTTGAAGCCAAGATCACTTTTTGAATTTAAGTCAGTGCAGGGTTTAACTCAAACCCAAATATCCCTGCCCCGCCCCTTCTCCAAGGCCCTGCCCTTGACCCACCCCTTCGCCAAGGCCCTGCCCTCCTCACTCTGTGAATATGGGGTACAGGGAAGGGGGACAGAGTGACATTAGCACCCCCTACCTCTGACTCCCCCCACCCTGCACAACAAGCAGGAGGCTCCCAGGGGGCTGCCGCTCTGAGGGTCTGGGCAGGGAGAGGCAAGGCAGTGTGGGGAGGGGTAGCCAAACCAGTCAGGATCACCTGTCAGAGGCTCCTAGATCTACTGGTAGATCCTGTTCTACTGGTTGGTCACCACCGATTTAGGATTTGCTTGCTGTTTTGTGTTTGCCTCATTGTGCTGAAAACAACTTTCTTCTAAAGATCAGGATGCCTGCAAGGCTTGCTCAAAGAGACCCAGAAGCTCTATAAGACTCTGTCCCTGCTTTTGCAAGAAATTCTGAGCGGGCTTTTCATAAAAAAATCAAAAGTCTTTTGGTGTAAATAGCATGGCCACTAGGGATGTTAAATATTGCTTAACTGAATAGCCAATTAACCTCATGAATTCTTATCAGTTACTTGACTATTCTATAGTCCCCGGGGGTGAGGCTGGGGCCGGCAGCCAGTGTGCTCTGGCCCTGCTCCCGAGGAGGCCCCTGCCACCACTGTATCAGAGGCAGGAGCGCAGGGTGCCAGGCAGGAGCTAGTCTGCGAAGGGAGCCAGTTAAAAAAACAGTTCCCCTCACAGACCGGCTGCCTGTCACCCCAAGCTGCTGCCTCTGATACAGAGGCAGCAGCACTGCATGGCAGCAGCCCCTATACAGGGGCTGAGCTCCCAGACCCGGCACGAGCCAGGACTGAGCTGGACTGCAGCCTGCTTGGCTCCTAATACATTTTAAATGCAGAGCCGTAGTGGGGTAGGTCCCGGACCTGGCGCAAGCCAGGACTGAGCTGGGCTGCTGGCCAGCCTGCTAAAAAAATGTACTGGGGAGGGGGGGAAAGGGGAGAATGCGTGTAGTCTATAGCATTAACTGATAAGTTTTTGCTTATTGGTTAATCGACTACACTATTACATCCCTAATGGCCACTAAAGTTCTCAGGGGGCCTGAGGAGCCATCTCGGACTGAAAGGTGCCATCTTTTTATAAAGGTGCCCTTAAGAACTCTCAAAGTGGCTGACAAAGCTAAGGCTTTGATGGGGGTGGATAATCTTATGGTTCTGGTGGCTCTAAGCGGTTGCATGATGCAGAGGAGAGTTCTGACAGAGATCCTCCTTTTGGCTCCAGTCCAGTCTCTTCCATCAATCAGCATGTGAACATCCTGGTAATTGTCACCAATATTTCCATCCTGATGCTTTGGGTTTTGATGTGTTGTTGCAGGGATACGCCAAAGTGCTGTCTAGATCTGTCTGATCTCAGTAGTGGTGAGGAGATGCCTGCCTTCAATTTCACCCATTCCCCAGACATGGCTGGTAAGAGCAGACTGGCTGGGACACAGTTCTGAGCCATAGCCCTAGTTTTATTGGCTGCTGTTATGCTGGTGGCAAGATCCTAAAGAGAATCTTTGGTTACAACTAGTACTGTCAGCCAGCTCAGCTCCTTCCCATTCATAGTTATTATTTGTTTTGCATAGCAAGAATGCCTACCCAATTAAGGATCAGTGCCTCCTTTTGCTGTGTGCTGTTAAATAATAGAATTCTTAAGAGCTCTCTCACTCTGGGATTATGAAAAGATGCAACAGGCGAATGAAATAGATGGGCTGTGGGTAGACAAATATGAGTAAAACAAGCGCTTTGTGCATAGTATAACTCGCCTGACTAGCCATTTCCAGCAGTCAGTGCTTGTAATTGTTAATAATAGTGCCCAAGACTCTCTGAATCCTCCACTCCAGCTGTACAGCTCTTCAGTGTGAAATTGTCTGAAACCAGCTCAGCTTCCCCAAGGACTAGACCCATCCCCCTTGTCCGGTGGAAAGGAGTGTGCCATTCCTCTAGAGAAAAAGCTGAGTGTTGCAATTATTCTCTAAGGGTACATCTGTACAGTGTCGTGTACCTCGAAATAAGCTACGCAATTTGAGCCATGCAAACTGCATAGCTTACTTCGAGATAGATGGCGCCAAATTTCAAAATAGACCGTTGTTCCGATAAATCCCTCAATCATTGTGGAACAAGGTTTACTGGGACACCGGAATAGTGCACCTGTTTTGAATATATTTCGAAATAACGAGCTTGTTGCTAAGTGCCACTATCTAGATGTACCCTTAGAATGCTCCTGTGAACTGGTCCCTAAGAGCGTGCTTTCCAAAGTATGGAAAGCTGTGGCACATGGGATAATTTGTTTTTACAGTTTACAGAAGCCTGGGGATGCTGTTGCAACACTCCAGCAATATTAATGGAACACAGCCTGTTTCACTGCCTCAAAAGGGAAGGTTACAAATCTGGTTGCCTTTGGACAACTTAAATCAGCAGCAAATGCTGCTTCTCTGGTTCTGTGACTCTCAGAATCTTCAAATCTAGAGCGGGAAAGATCGGATTTTTCACCCATCTCTTGGGACTGTGCAGTACTGAGCCCTGCTGTATAAGTTCTAGAACTTTTTCCACTGTAGTTTGAAATGTCTCCAGTTACTTCCTGGAGACCATTCCACAGCCTGGGTCTCCTCACTAGGAGCCTCCCATTATCCGTTTCTGTCTTATCTCCCATCTTGGGTAGCTGCAGCATGTTGGCCTTTTCTTCATTTCTCCTGACTGCTCCTAGTTTATGCTCCATGCTCATGCCCACTGTGTGTTTTGCTGACTTACCTCTCTTGGATTGCAGGTCGGGTGGACTCATCAGGATCTAAGGATGGGCTGTAAGTTCTGTATATCAGGACTCTTCTGTGAATGCCCATCACCACAGTAGCTGCAGTTCCTGTTAATGAGCCAGATCAGATGCAGAATGATATGCTCTGAAATGGCAATACACATCTGGGTTGGACTGAGGAAGAGATCCCTGCTCCTCTCGAGAGGGAATCTTTCCTGCCCTGCCCAGATAGTCTTATCTTTGTAAAATGTGAGTGGTTGATGGTTGGAAGATACTGTGCAAATAAGCAAGGAGTGTTAGTACTTAGGTTCTAGATGGACTATGGCATGCCATGCAAACCTTTTCTTTCCTGCTGCGAAGTCTTTGCACTCCTTTTGAATCCTATTTAATTATAACCACTGTTTGTTTAAAGAGCGGCTCAGTAGTAATGTGGACTCCTTCACCTCCAGTCAGCTCTTCAGATCTGGCTACAGTTGGTGGTAACCAAAACTAGTTTCTATTTCATGGCTCTGGTTCTCATGTGAAATGAGCATTGTAGGCTACAGCCTAATTCCTACTTCGGAGGTTTTCACATCCCCAAAAAACACTGCTTTGTCAGCAGCCTCAGTAGAGAGACAAAGGACTAAATGAGCCACAGTAATTGAATTCCCATTTGATGGGAGCCTTCCAAAATGTGGTTGAGCATGCGAGGGGGTCAAGTGAAGTTCTGTAATGCAGCTGTCCACCCAGTGCCTGTTCTGTGGCAAGGCAGCTTCAGTCTCCAGGGTGGTCAGGAAGACAACATTTATGGTTGTTTTGATTATGGATATATCTATTTCTGCTGCACATATGAAAAGAGCAGCAAGATAAAATCAAAAAGATTTCTGAGTAAATCTGAAGGCTTGTTATAATAAGTAGGCATACAAACTTACTCTTAATTGTGAGCCCAGCTGTAATACATTATGAACATGTATATAATTATCACAATCTACAAAAACAAATGCTTATGGGAGGGGGGGGAAGGAAGACAGAAGAACTGAGTTAGTCTAAGCAGAAAGGAACTGTGATATAACTCAAGGACTACACTAAAAGCATGTTTTGTAAACACATAGATGATGTGGAAACAGAAATTTAATTAACCAAAATTCCTGTATCAGAAATTAGTCCTAATTGGTGGGCTAAATAATCATTCATTACTGAAAACAATTTGATCTGCTTTCAAGAACATCTGTTATGACAGGTAATGTCTTAGAACTTTCATATCCTTTTTACAGTTAGGGTCAAGTTGTAGGACCAGTTAGCTGCTATTTATGGGTCCTTAAAGAGATTTGGGGAAGGAAATAGGAAAGGATAGAGGGAAGAAGAAACAGAAGCAAGCTTTGCTATCATGGCTGCCATCCCTCCATCTTCTGGGTCCCTGGGCCTCTGTTACCCTAACCCTGAGCAATGCTGTGACTAGACTGAGCCAGAGAGAGAGAGAGACAACATTACCACCCATAGCCAAGCCAAATGAATCCTCACCACCAAAGATGAAGCAAGGTTGGATTTAAATTGGAGTTGCTGCTCCTGCTGTCATTAACCTCAACTAATTTCTTTTCCCCAAGAGACAGGTCAGGACTTTAACAGAAGCGGCAAAAACAGCAGCTCCAACTCAGCAACTTTTTTCTTTTACCCAAAAGGACAGTAATTATTAGGGATGTGAAAGGTTATCTGGTTACTCTAAATGGGTAATGCTTACCAGTTCTGGTTAATTAGTTACTGGTGGGAGCTGAAGCAGCTTCCTGCCTGCCAAGGACCGAGGGCTGCTCCAGCTCCGCAGGGGGCCCACGACAGACAGCCAGAGCAGCCGCCATCTGCAGGGAGCCACTGGCAGCCCCAGCCCCAGAGCTGACAGCCAGTCCCAGCATGGGGCTGGGAGCTGCTCCAGCAGGGCTAGAACAGTCCCCTGTCCGGGTCCCACTTCGACGGTTAACTGGTTAAACGTTAGATAAGGGCTGGGCAAGATGTGGCCCGGGGGCTGGATCCGGCCCGCCTAACAACTTGATCCAGCCTGTGGACTGCATCTGGCTGCTTTCTATATATATATTCTGCTGCCTGTATACCGATTTTTCCAGGGGTGGCTCAGGCAGCAGGGCCCTGTTTAATGGTTCATAGCTCACAGTTGTGGCACTACCTGGCAGGGGCCAGAACCACAAATCTTTTAAATAGCTGCGGCAACCTCAGGCGGCTGCCAGACAACACGGTAGTGGTGGGGCTGGGAGTCACGAGCCCCTTACTGTGTTTTTAAACTCAAAGCCTTCAGCCCCAAACAACTTTGGGGTCCCACCAAAGGACGTTCAGGCTGGAGCAGAGCAGCCCCAGGACACCCTGACAAGCTGTTTTTCTCCCTGCAGCAAGGCTCAGAGGCAGCACATAAAATCTTTCCTGGTAAGTGGTGACTCTTCATTGGGATCCAGCTTAGTTTGCTGCTGAGAACAGCTGGGGCATCTGAGCAGGCTGTGGCCTGGTGTTAAGGGGGTTGGGTACAGTAGGTCTCGGAGCTCCTGTTTACCATTGTCCCCCTCTGTGCATTGAAGCCCCAGGTATTGTGCAGCACACCAAGTTCCCCAGGCACCACGTGCCGAGAGGGCAACGAGATGGACAGCCCCTCGGAGAAGGAAAACGTGAGTACCTGCTGGACTTGGGGGAAGCAGTGATGCACAGGCATTTGCTGGAAGTGGTGGCAGATGGGAGCACATGTCAGTCCTGCAGCTCTGTAGCACAGAATCCTACTCCTAACCAAGATCTAGTGCCTGTAATGCCAGCAGGAGTTTGAAATTGTCTTTGGCTCTTGACCTCGGAGGTAGTAGAGGGGGCCAACTCTCAACTAGAGGCCCCTTCTCCTCATTTCGTTTCAGGAAGGCAGCTGGTTTAAGCACCCAGGTTGGCAAATGCCTAAGCCCCTGCTATTTCGAAAGAGAGCAACAGGCTTTCTATTGACTTGCCTCCCGGCTCAGCTGGTAAGTTAATGCTTCAGGTTTCTCAGGATCCGATTGCATGATGGTGAGTGTGAGGTGGATAATGCCGATGTGCCAGGGCTGGATGGGGATGAGTCCTCAGCTAAGATTTAGAGGAGGGGAGCAGGTGAGTCAGAGCTCCCTTTTCTGGGGGAGGGAGCACTGTCTGTAGCCCTGCTCCCTGTGGAAAGCAGGAATCAGATGTCCCAGGATTTGTGTATAGTTGGTTTGACACTGCGGGCAGTCAGGAAGTCTGCTCTCTCTGGGGTTAGCTAACAGACTAGCCATAATGGAACCTGGTTCTCCACCAGCAGGAGTTAGTGTCAGTGAGTGGCACTGGAGAATACAGCAGAGCAGGTCTGGGGCCTTCAGTGCAGCTTGTCTGGGTGAAGGCAAGGCACTGTTGCAGGACTCCATCTCTTCCCTGGCAGGATGTGGGGGGCATGCAGGAGTGTGATGTGAAAGATTTGGGCAGTCCAATTGTTTCAGTGGCACCGCATCCTCGCAGAATGGCAGAGAACTTGGATGGCTTTGAAGAGCTCTTCCCCGATGAAGAAGAAGAAGCGATGGAGGTGAGAGGAGCCACGCATGGTCCTCGTCTGCCTGCATGTACTGGCGGTCCCTGACTTACGAATGGGTTACGTTCCGAACACCTGGTCGTAACTCGATTTGGTCATAAGT
Source organism: Rafetus swinhoei (assembly GCA_019425775.1). NCBI lineage: Eukaryota > Metazoa > Chordata > Testudines > Trionychidae > Rafetus > Rafetus swinhoei. The sequence continues at coordinate 556,921 of CM033428.1, forward strand.
CGGAAATACCCTTAAACGCGTTGCCCGCGCTGTTCGAAAAACTTGATGTACATGGTTCTCAACTCGAAAATATTATAATGGGGTTAATGGGAGGTTGGTCATAAGTACAGATGGTCGTAAGTCGGTGTGTTCATAAGTCAGGGAGTGGCTGTACTCCACTGTGTGCTTCATGGAGCCATTCCCAACCCGGGGAAACAGGCACCGCAGACTCTGTCCTGCACTGGACTGCAGGCTGCAAAGAGGCAGCTGGTGCATGGCAGAGTTCTGGCTGCGTCTAGGAACTTGGGCAGCTTTGATAGGCTGCATAAAGCTCCTTCTGGGAGAAGCTGCAGAGCTCACATCTCCCCTTGCACAGCTGGAGGAGTGGAGCTATCTGCGATGTAGTGAGCAGCCCTCCTGGACACAAGCAGATCCCTTGCTTATGGCAAATTGAGGCAACTGCTCTCTGGGGGCCCCAGAGGCCAGTGTGATTGGCCAGCATGGTTGGTCTTAGAACTGATGGATTTGTCACTTCTGCCCAGGCCCTACATCCTCCTGGGGACATTGCTGTCAAGTTGTGTGTCCTTTCTCCATCACCAGGCACAGCAGCACATAGGCTGCAGGTTACTCTTGGTTCCTGGGTGCCTGACAGTGATATGAGATGAGTTGTGCTGGTGGTTAATGCTCTTTCTCTGCCCCCCCAAAGCCAGTGGCTGGGAACCTGTCCTCCAGCATGGCTGTCCTGCTTTCTGGACCCCTCCTCACACAGGACATCAACGTCAGTGAAGTGAGTGAGCTTACCTACCAATGCGTCATTAATTCAGATCCAGCCAGGTGTCTGGGCAAAGCATGTATCTTGCAAGGCAAAGGCATTCTTGGACTGGGGGGGCCTGATGGGGCTGGCATTGCTACTATCCATGTAGTAGGAGCTGCTTTGCTTTCAGCTCCAATGGAGGTTTACAAAGATGAGTCTCTGTAATCCAGGCTTCTGAGCAGGGAGCATAACTCTGAAGGAGTTGAAGTGATGCCTCCTGTGACTAGCCTTTCCTTCCCCTCTTGTCTGTCTCCAAGCAGGTCTCCATCAACAGAAGCCGCCTCTACCGCTCACCATCCATGCCAGAGAAGTTGGATAGACCAGTGCTGAAGCGACTAGAGAGATGCCAGGATAATGAAACCCCAGTCAAGGTGAAACGGAGACACAGCCCTGTCTATGAGGAACTGGAGCGGGTATGGGAGCCAGACCAGGACTCCAGCTTAGCCTGTTTGCCTCCTGATACCTCAGTCCTTCCCCAAATCTTATTGGCCAATTGCTTGTCACTTAGCAGCAGCTAAAATAAGGCTGATCTGTGTAGTGTCTGAATGCAGAAGAAGAAACCAGCTAAGGCAGCTTCTTCAGAATTTAATGCCAGAATTATCAGACTCACAGATGAACATGTTAGGAAAGAGTCAACATGGCTTTTGCAAAAAGAAATCAGCCTCACCAACCTACTAGAATTTGAGGAGTCAAAAGCATGTGGACAAAGGTGATCCAGTGGGTACAATATACTTTAATAAAGTCCCTCACCAAAGAGTAATGTAAAATAAGCTGTCATAGGAAGGCCTTCTCATGGATCAGTAAGTGGTTGAAAGATCAGAAACAAAGGAGGAATAAATGGTCAGTTTGGAGAGAGGAAACTTGAGGGCTGCGTCTAGACTGGCATGTGCCTTTGCGCAAAAGCATCCGTGCCAGTGTAGACGCTCTCTTGCGCAAGAAAGCTCTGATGGCCATTTTAGCCATCGGGCTTTCTTGCGCAAGAAATTAACGTTCCTGTCTACACTGGCCCTCTTGCGCAAGTATTCTTGCGCAAGAGGGCTTATGCCTGAGCGGGAGCATCAAAGTATTTGCGCAAGAAGCACTGATTTTGTACATTACAAAGTTAGTGTTCTTGTGCAAATTCTCGCGGTCGGTGTAGACAGACGGCAAAATCTTGCCAGTCTAGATGCACCCAAGGTGTCCCACAGATGTCCATACCGGGAACAATCCTATTCAACATATTCATAAATGATTTTGAGAGAGGGGTAATCCGTGAGGTGGCAAAATTTGAAGATGATATAAATTGTTCAAGATAGGTAAGTCCAAAGCAGAATGCATAAAATTACAAAGGGCTCTCACACAACTGGGTAACAAAATGGCAAATGAAATTCACTGTTGATAAATGCATATTGGAAAACATAATCCCATATATATATTTAAAATGATGGAGTCTAAATTAGCTATTACAGTTCAAGACAGATCTTCAAGTAATCGTGGCTAGTTTTCTGAAAACATCCACTCAGTGTTTGTGTCAAAAAAGTGAACAGAATTTTGGGAATCATTAAGAAAAGGGATAGAGAATATGACAAAAAATATCATTGCCTTAAATAAATCCATAGTACCACACGCATCTTAAATACTGTGTGCAGGTGTGGGAACTCCATACGAAGATATATTGGAATTAGAAAAGGTTCAGAAAATGGCAGCAAAATTAATTAAGGGTTTGGAACAGCTGCCATATGAGGAGATATTAATAAAACTGGGACTTTTCAGCTTAGAAAAGAGACAACTAAGGGGGGATATGATAGAGGTCTATAAAATCATGACAGGTATGGAGAAAGAAAATAAGGAAGTGCTGTTTACTCATAGTACAATAACTAGGGGTCACCAAATGAAATGAATAGGCAGCAGGTTTAAAACAAACAAAAGCGAATAATTCGTCACTCAACACACAACCTGTGAAACTCCTTGCCAGAGGATGTTGTGAAGTCCAAGACTATAACGGGGTTCAAAGACAGACCTACGTGAGTTCATGGAAGACAGGCCCATCAATCGCTATTAGCCAGGATGGGCAGGAATTGTGTCCCTAGCTTCTGTCTACCAGAGGCTGGGATTGGGCAACGGGGTTGATCACTTGATTCTCTGTTCTGTTCATTCCTTCTGGGGCACCAGGCACTGGCCACTATGGGAAGATAGGGTACTGGGCTAGATGAACCTTTGGTTTGACACAGTCTGGCCATTCTCAGGTTCTTTTGCCAGGGGCTTTGGAGGGATAGCTCAGCCTTTGCTTTGGGGAAACTGAGAGACAGATGTTGCTCAGCTCACCTGGTATACGTGGACAGAGCCATGCAGTGATATAGCTGGTTAGGGACTGGTTGGCTTGCATATCGTTGATGGCTGTCTGGTTGGCTGCAGGGCACAGCTCTGAAGAAGACGGCTTCACTCTCAGACATGGAGATTGTCAAAGTTCTTGATCAGGACTGTGGCTTCCGACAGCTCATTGGGGACTTCTCTAAGGTCTGTGTCTGTTCCCGCCTCCTCTGCCCTGAGCAGTCTCCTGGCTCTCTGACGGGGTAGGCCTTGATGTGGGAGAAGGAGTCACCGAATGTTGATGTGCAGAGCTGGTTCTTTTCTTTGCTGCACAGCAACGAGATGAGAATCCTCAGCTGATATCCCCAACCCCCCTGAGACACTCCTAGAGGGGAGGGGTTTGGTTTCTGTGTTAATCTTTGATTCAAAATGAAATCTGATACCCACAGGGAGATGGCAGGTACATCGAGGGTCAGAGAGGAATACCTCTCCACAAACACGGGAATCCTATACTCAAAGGAACAGTTATGGATTTAATGAGAGGATGGAAAATGGGGGGAGGGAGTGGATGGGAGGCTGAAGGACACACGGACAGTCACCATAAAGTGGGTGTGGGAGAAAGGGGGTGGAAATTCTTCTGAGTTTGAGTATCTGGAAGTGCAGGGGCCTTGTAGCTATTATGATTCTGAGCTGGACTGGGAATGTCTCTTCAGGCGTACGCTCTGCCAACAGTGACAGGAAGGCAACAGGATCTGAGATACATCACCCCGGAGACTGTGAGCAATGCCTCCCCCCCCATCCACTGTGTTTGTAACTGTCCTTCCACATTGCAAGTGTGCCTATGCCCTAAGCTCTGTCTCCCCTGCCCCTCCAACATCCTTGTGTGGAATGTTAAGTAACAAGGAGTTACTTCCGCTTGAGAACAGGTTGGTGAGGGCTCTTTGACCTGGCTGTGGAAGCTGCTGCTAGCTTGCTATCACTAAGGTGTAGCTGGACACACCCCTTTCCAGCCACCAGCATCGCCTGACTGTTCCCGTGTATTTGGCATTGTGCACCATGCAGCACACAGTCTTTGCCTCTTGCTGTTTTGGCAACAACAGCAGTTCTGTCTCAAAGGGGATGCTGGGTAGCAGGGAACAGCCCATCCTTGTTGAATCCTTTAAACGTACCTTGCATCTTTCACAGGTGGCTGCTCTGCTCTTTGGGCAATTCCAAAGCTTGATTGAGACGTTCTACATCATTGACTGTCGCTACCCCTATGAGTATCTGGGGGGGGGCACATCAAGGTGAGGGGACAGGGCAGGGTCTGAAGGAGGGGATGGAACTGGGTAGGGGCCCCAGGGGTCTGTAATGAGCCACACCTAGCTGTTGACTTTCTCTCCCCTCTTCCCCTTTCTGCACCGCAGGGGGGGCTCTGAACTTTCACAGGCAGGAAGATGTCTTTCAGTTCTTCCTAAAGAAGCCTCTCCTCTCATCCACGCTACAGAAACGCATCATACTCGTTTTCCACTGTGAATTCTCCTCTGAAAGGGGCCCCAAGATGTGAGTGCAGGTGCTGTCTGGTGAGAGCTGGGGAAAGGCAGCTGGACCAGGGGATAGGCACTCCTTGCTGAAATAACTCCTGCTGCTGCCTGGCTAACTGAGCTCCATGTGTTGCTGTTTGAAGGTGCCGCTATCTGAGGGAGGAAGATCGAGCCATGAATGAGTACCCTGCTCTGCACTATCCCGAGCTCTATGTCCTGAAGGGAGGCTACAAGGAGTTCTTCCCTGAGTACATGGTAATGGCAGGGTATCCAGTAGATGGGGGTGTAAGGAGCCTCAGACCTCCTGAGACAGGGGCTGACTTGCCTCAAGGCCACAAGTCAAAAAAGGTGGTGTCAGCAGTAGGATTAGAAATGAGTGCCCGTTGCTGTGCTTGAGCCACTAGACTCTGCCCCACTGCCCACTAATTGTTGTTGGTTACCAGTGAGGTGAAACCAAAGAAACAATACCATCCCACCAAAACCACAGCAGCCCCAGCTCCTGCCACAGGAATTGTCTACATGTGCTGACTCGTGTTCCCATGTCCTAGCTGGGTAACATGTCTTCCCTTCTCAGGAGCTGTGTGAACCCCAGGATTACTGTCCAATGCACCACCAGGATTTCAAGGCAGAGTTGCTGAAATTCCGCACCAAGAGCAAGTTGTGGGCTGGAGACCGGAGGAGACATGACCAAATTGCTCGCCTCATGAAGTTGTGACAGCAGAGACAGCAGCCTTGAGTGAGCACTGCTTAGAAGGGCTGTACCTTGCACAGTCAAAGTCTTTTTTTCGTTTGTAAGTGGGTCACTTGGTGTGGGTACGTGCAGCCACTTTCAGCCATTTCAGATGCTAACAATGCTACAGGGAAGCTAGTTTAAAAGGTCTTGATTCTTGAAGCTGCATCTCAGACCATGGCTGAGCATGAACTGGATGGACTCAGCTGTCTGTAAGGAAATGGGGGGGGGGGGTCTCCTACACGTGGAAGGCACAGAGGGAGCCAGGTTTATGGCTGCCTCAGTGTTGTATCCAGCCATTGCCAAGTGGGAGATATCACAGCCTGAGCTCTGACTCCTTTCTCCATCTCCTGCTTCCAGCAGCAGCCTCCATGTTTCTCTTCAGTTTGACTCTTCGTTTTCAGTGACCGAATGACTAAACAGATGCTGAATCCTGGCCTCTGATTGGCTACGAAGTCCTGTGATGTTTAAGCCTCTATCTTATGTCTCTAAAAGGTCAACACTGAAGGTTGGAACAATGTTAACCAATCAGAAGACATCGCTGCTGCATCCTTGTTAGCATCTCACAGTCCATTCAGGAATTGAGAAGCAGCAGCAAATCTTTTTGCCTCCTGATTGGCTCGCTAGGACTTTTATTAATTCCATTCTCTCCATTTAGAATGTGGGGAAAAGACAAGTTTGAAATTCCCCCCCTAAAGAGGGCATGTTATCCATACAAATGGGTAAGAAAAACAGCCCCGGAGGAAGAATATGAATCCTGCTTCAAGGCACAGGCCAACTGCCAAAGTTAGGAAGAAACTTCCTCAGGGGCAGGTTGTTCCAAAATAGTCCATTCAGAGGCAGGTGTAAAACCTCCATAAGACTATGGGCCAGAGGAAGCTTGAGCATCCTTATGTCTATTACACTGCATGGACGTTGAGAATGTATATAGTAAAAGAGGCTGTCTTGTCCTTGTGGCAAACAATAACCCCAGCAAATAAATGCTGATACTAACTGGAGCACAGTTATTCTCCATACAGTAGAGGAGTGTGTACTGTTTTACAGCCTAGTAAAGGACAGTCCTGGCTCCAAAGAGCCTGCGGTGTAGCTTAGAAGAGGCATGATACAGAGAAGATGGCATTGGCCTGAGAGTGAGGACAGGAGGGGAAGGTGTGGTGTCTTAGACACAGCTTATGCTATTTTTTTCTTACAATTTGGTAAATTAAAAATTCTAAGAAAATGTTACGATCTCTTTGCTATTTACATTATCAGTAGCTTCTACCTTGTTCCTGCTCCTTGGGCCCACAAATAGCAGGAAAGGTTGGGTGACTTCACGTTTACTTCTATCTATCCCACCCGATCTGGGAGCAACATGAAGTCCATAGATTATCCTCAGAACAGAAGGAAAGCAAACTGCCTTTCTGTAACAAAAACCAAGGATTGGAATAAGCTCTGTAGTGTCCTGCGCACAGGTCCACATTTCTGTGTTTGTCTGGAGGAAAGAGATGTTTGCCCTAGGCTGTTTTACAAAGCCAGTTTTTTCAGATGTGGGTAAATTTGCTGCTAGGTGAAGCAGTTCCACCAGAGGGCACTCCTGCAGCACAGTTAAGGTGAAGAGATAAAGATGTCCCTGCTGTTGGTGTACAGGTCTCCTGTGGCTGGACACTAGGCATACCTGATAGCTGGGACGGGGGCATCCACACCAGCACAAATGTTCCATGCATAGTACAGAAGGGGGAGTGCTGCGGATGGAGGCATTCCTGCTGTTCTAGTGAGTTCTCCAGGAGCTGATCTTACACTTTTCCCTGGGGGCTGGATGCAAGGGACTCTTCCCTCCATGGTGTAATCAACTGGCCAGCCCAACAGCTTTATACTGTAGCCTTCATGCGCCCCAGGAAGAGCCAGTAGCAGCTTTCCAGTGATGTCTCGCCCCTCCTCACCTTCCTGTGACTCTATCCCTGGCTGATGGGCACTTGGGACTGAGCTAGGGTTTGGCTTTTTAATTTTCCAAGTTTCAGCTCCCCTTCAGTAGCAAGCTGGCTCCCTGGGCTGAGGGCAAAGTGCATAGGGCCGTGTGATGAGAGCCTTTCTGCACCCCCTGCACACTGCTGCTTCTGCAGGAGCTCATAGCAAACATCTCTTGAAAGCGGACTCAGCATATTGCGTCCAACTGAACCTTTTCTCTTTATTCCCCCTCCTGGCCCTCCCAGGTGTCCCTAGGTGAAGCATTCATCTGTGGATCCAGGAGCTGCAGGTGTCTTACGAGGAATGAGTTATCTGGAATGAGCTTCCATAAATCCCTTCACTAGCTTCCCCTCTCAGGGTCCCAGAGAATTGGGTCCAGTCTGAGTGTGAGCATCTACATGGTGATTTTTTGAGTGTCTTGAGTCCAAGTTAGCTGAATCAGCTCAGACATGCTTTTTTTTCTTCCCAGGTAGACATAACCTAAACATGCTGAGGGAACTCAGTACGTGAAGTTAAACTAATGAGTGAAAGGTTGGTTGAAATGTACTCTTCTGGGTGAAATGGGGGGGATAAAGCAAAGGGATGAGAATTTCCAAAACCCCTGCTGCCAAGGACTGAACTTGGAGGATGCTGTCATTGTGGACAGAGCAGCTGTGTTGTGGTTCAAAGTCCTGTGTGGGAGAGGCCTATATCTGTCACTCTTAGTAGAATCGCTGCTGCACCTGATCCTGGAGATAAGGAGCAAAGCAAACAGAGCCCCAATGCTGCTGCCTTACCACCTGCCTTAATTAGGAGAGCTCTGTATAGATAAAAAATTTGAGTCTGCATCTGATCTGCAAAAATGATCTGTGGATACAAAGCAGATAGCTGAAGATTTGCAGGGCTTTAGATACAAAATTTGGATCTGTATCCATCCACAATCTGCAAGAATGGCCGGAGGATATCCACAGATTTGCAGGGCTATATTTATTACAAACACAAAGGGGAAATGTATAAGTCTGGCTGAATTAAAATGCTGCTGTAGCCAGGGGGAAGCTGCATCCTGAGTCCTCTGCAGGGAGGAGAATGGCTTAACCTGCAGCATCTGTTCCTGAGGTTTGTCAATGGCTCATGCCTGCAGATGAAAGATTCAGAGATTTCTAGGCCAGAAGGTCTCTTGTGATCATCTAATTGAATGTTCTGTATAGAACAGGCCACAGAATAGCCCCAAAATAAACACTAGAGCAGATTTTAGAAATCGTCTGACCTTGATTTAAAAATGCTCAGTGATGGAGAATCCACATTGACCCTTGGTATGTTGTTCCCATGGCTAACTACTCTTCCCTTTAGAAATGCATGCATTACTTCTAGTCTGTTTCCCTAGCTTCAACTTCCAGCCAGTGGATTGTGCTAGCGCTTTCTCTGCTGCATTGAAGAGCCTATTCTTAAATCAGTGTTCTCCATGTAGATACTCTATACACTAAGCCACCTTTTCCATGTAGCCCAGCATGAGAAGACATGCTGTGTAACTCTAATCATTCTTTTATGGCTCTTCCCTGAACTCTCCAATTTATCAACATCTTTCTAGATTTGTGAAAACCAGCACTGGACACGCTATTCCAGCAGTGGTTGCATCAGTGCCTAATACCAGAAATGAAATAACCTCTCTCCCAGATTCCTGCTTGCGCATCCCAGCATCACTGTAGCTCTTTTGGTCACGGGGAGCACGTTCACTGCCAAATCAAGGGGGTGTGGAATAATTTAAAATGTTTTGTCATTTAATTTCTCTTAAATCAGCATCCCCCCCATAGGAGCAGTAAGAGCTTGTTTTCTTCTGCCTATTATGTGCAATGGAGCACACCAGGCATCTGAACAGCTGCTGGCCCTGAGGCAGTGGAGCATCTGCTTGGGTCTCTTGTCATGAATATAGTCTCAGCACTGCACATTCATCTGAGTGTTACCACTGGCCCAGGGAGGGACAGTAGCTGCGCTGTCACAGCACCACTCCGAAATACAACACTGGGAAACGAGTGGCCCTGAAGGTGAAGGACTTGTGCTTTTAATATCTTGCCATCAAAAGCCTCTAGAATTTTGTTTTGAAAACTAACTAGACTCTGAGGTGTCTCTTGTATGTTCCTGCGTTGTCAGGTTAGAGTTTGTCAGCATGAAAAACAGGAACATAGAGCTGTCAGCTCCTGGTGAATGACTGGGAGCCCCCCAAACAGGCTGCCCCAGAAGCCTGTAGTCACCCAGGCACTTACTTGCTAGAGACAACCTGACTGAGGAGCAGTTTCCCTCCTTGCTTAGGCTGGACTCAAGTCTGGCAGGTGTGACAGACCCAGCCTTTGGGCCGCGTGGGGTAGGGGTCTGACATCCTGTTGACACTCCTGCCATCAAATCAAACTGAGGCCAACTGGTGAGAGCCACTCTGTGTGCGCTGAGCAGGGGAATGAGCAGAAGGGACTGGCGCACTGCCAGCTGTGCAGACGAGAAAGGGAAATGGGCTTGTGAGCTGCTGATTTGGAGGGAGGGGCCTGGCCCTTCTGTTGGAGGAGCAGACACGGCTTGAGGGTCGGAGTACCAATGTGAGGGAATGGTGGCATTGGCGTTTGGGTTCTTTGAAAATGGACACGAACTTAGGCTGGGCTGTTTCCTTTAGGTTAATAGGTCTGTGTTGTCCAGGTGCGTGTGTGGTTAGTGCCTTGACTCTGCCCTGTCTCTGGCGAGAGAGCTGCGGTGCGGTAAATATTAGCCCTGGCAGGAAAGTGTTTGCACAGCCGTCCTCAGGGCAAGGCTACGCTGCAGTGCTTCACTGGCACAGCTGGGCTGGTGCCGCACAGCTAGTGAAGGTGCCCTGTGCCAAGGTGTGTGCGCCCCCAGCAATATCACTGCCCCACCTCAGCAACTTAGCACCAATGTGACAGCGCAAAACTTGAGTTGCCTGGGGGGCTTTCACACCCCTGAGCAACCCAAGTTAAGCAGCAGTGTAGACCGGCCAGTTAGTTATCATTAATGTACCAGGTGCAGCTACGAGACCCTGCGCTTGCTGAAGGACCAAGGCAATGCTGCACAGCGTGGCAAGCGCTGGGTTCCACTGCAGACAGGACTGCACGTGATCAGAGCCTCTGAACGGCAGCAGCTCCCCACTGGCCCATGCTCCTCCAACACTGAGGACGTTACATAAAATCAGCTGCCGCAAATTCAGCTGCAGACTGCTGCAAAACAAGTGATCTGAAAATGAGGCTCCTTTGTTGTCAGCTCCAGCCCCACCTTTCACTCTTCAGGGCCTGATTTACGGTGTGTGGGCAGCAGCCTAATTTTAAAATACTTTTGTTTAAATAAATGGGAAATAGCTTAAAAGCATTATCCATGGACGGGACCACAGCCGGCCCTCAGGGAAGGGTCCTGGAAGTAGCAAACCCCAGCTGTTGAATTTCAGAAGGTGTAATGAAAATAAGAAAGAATGGTGGCTGAGCCAAATACTTCCCCCAAACAATGGACAAATCAAGAGTTTGATACATGTTGATGGGAGAATTCAAAGGCTGAAGTGAAAACCCAGCTAGGCATGTTAGATGTGACTGGGCATTAGGCTTCTTGACTTTTATTCCCAACGCTATAATCAGAGGTTAACTTTTGAACCAGGGCCCAGTCATTTCTCTATGTTCCAGTTAAACCGTTTGCTAAAAAGAAAATACTATTGACCTCACAGCAGTTTTCCGAGGCTGTATATCTTACTCTGTCCACCAGTGAGTCCATTGATTCAAGAACTCCTCCTAAACAGTAAGAGCTAGGGCCACTCAATTTGTAGGCAGCTTCCTCTTATCATAACTTAAAGCAAGGCATGGGTTTGGTCCTGCCAGGACAACGGGGTGGGATTTGATTGTTTCTCATAGAATGGAAAGGGAAGGGTCTGATAGGAAGGACAGTTATACTCTAGAATGACCACAGGCGGCAGCAAGTGGCCAGAGATGACACCTGGACAGCAATAATACCATTGGGCCAGAAGAGGGCAGGAGTGAAGAAAGGGAGAGCCATCTACTATGTGTATTTATATATGTATCAGAGAGTTTGAGAGTCTGTCTGTTCTCAGGTCAGGGGCCATTCATCCCTCCCCCAGCTGTGCCTGCTGCAGCCATAGCAACCATGGACAGGTGCTTCTGACTTGGCCCCAAGGTGCTGGGGTGAGAGAAGGATAGGGTTGTCCTCTCACCAGGGTAGCCTGCATAGTGAACCCCTCATCCCCAGCTCCACCCCAGAACAATGATTTAAATGAAGAAAAAAACAAAACTTATTTGAGTTAAGGACCTGATCAGTGCCAGATAAATCTTCATGTTTAAAGCCTTACACAGTGTTGCTTGGGTCCATCAGGGTAGGGGGCTGGGATCCGAGGTGCAGGAGGCTGAGCAAGGGATTGGGGATGTGGGGGGCTTAGGAAAGGACATTGGGAACATGGGGGGTGTAGGAGTCAGGGTTGGGGTGAGGAGAGACTCAGGATGGGATGGTGCAAAAATCGAGGCAGGGGTTAGGAGGTGTGAGAGGACTCCAGGAAAAGGACAAGGGGGGCTCAGAGGGTAGGTGTGCCTGCTAGCTTCTCCCTAAGGTCATAGAATCATAGAACCATAGAGCTGGAAGAGATCTCAGAAGGTCATCAAGTCCAGCCCCCTGCTCTAGGCAGGACCAATCCCAACTAAATCAACCCAGCCAGGGCTTGGTCAAGCCGAGACTTAAACACCTCCAGGGATGGAGATTCCACTACTTCCCTAGGGAACCCATTCCAGTGCTTCACTACCCTCCTAGTGAAATAGTTTTTCCTAATATCCAACCTGGACCTCTCCCACCACAACTTGAGACCATTGCTCCTTGTTCTGCCATCTGTCACTACTGAGAACAGCCTCTCTCCATCCTCTTTGGAACCTCCCTTCAGGAAGTTGAAGGCTGCTATCAAATCCCCTCACTCTTCGCTTCTGCAGACTAAACAGACCCAACTCCTCAGCCTCTCATAAGTCATATGCTCCAGCCCCTAATCATTTTGGTTGCCCTCTGCTGGACCCTCTCCAATGCGTCCACATCCTTTTGTAGTGGGGGGGCCCAGAACTGGACACAATACTCCAGATGTGGCCTCACCAGAGCCGAATAAAGGGGAATAATGACATCTCTGGATCTGCTGGCAATGCTCATCTTAATGCAACCTAATATGCCATTAGCCTTCTTGGCTACAAGGGCACACTGACTCATATCCAGCTTCTCATCCACTGTAACCCCCAGGTCCTTTTCTGCAGAACTACTACTTAGCTGGTTGGTCCCCAGCTTGTAACTGTGCTTGGGATTCTTCCGTCCCAAGTGCAGGACTCTGCACTTGTCCTTGTTGAACCTCATCAGATTTCTTGTGGCCCAATCCTCCAATTGGTCTAAGTCACTCTGGACCCTAGCTCTGCCCTCAAGCGTATCTACCTCTCCCCCTAGCTTAGTGTCATCCACAAACTTGCTGAGGGTGCAATCCATCCCCTCATCCAGGTCATTAATAAAGATATTGAACAAAACCGGTCCTAGAACCGAACCTTGGGGCACTCCCAGAAACCGACCGCCAACCTGAAATTGAGCTTGATCACTACCCGCTGGGCCCGGCCTTCTAGCCATTTTTCTATCCATCTTACTGTCCATTTATCCAATCCGCATTCCCTTAACTTGCTGGCAAGAATATTGTGGGAGACCGTATCAAAAGCCTTGCTAAAGTCAAGGTATATCACATCCACTGACTTTCCCATGTCCACAGAGCCAGTTACTTCATCATAGAAGCTAATCAGATTGGTCAGGCACGACTTGCCCTTTGTGAATCCATGCTGACTATTCCTAATCACTTTCCTCTCTTCCAAGTGCCTCAAAATGGATTCCTTAAGGATCTCTTCCATGATTTTTCCAGGAACCGAGGTAAGACTGACCGGCCTATAGTTCCCTGGATCGTCCTTTTTCCCTTTTTTGAAGATGGGCACTACATTTGCCTTTTTCCAATCATCCGGGATTTCTCCCGATCTCCACGACTTTTCAAAGATAATGGCCAAAGGCTCCTCAATGACAAGGTGGTAGGGCCTGCACTGCCTGCCTGCCAGCTGTTCCCCAGGGCAGGCCAGGGTGGTGAGGGCTGTGCTGCTGGTCAGAGCTGCTTTCTGGAGTTGGGGTGCTTTCTGCCCTCCCTGTGGTCATCCCAGGGTATAACTGTCCTCTGTGCTTGCTGCCCCCTGTGGTCATTGTGAGTATAACCATCCCTGCTATTACACTCCTCCCTTTCCATTTGATGAGAACTAACTGTATTCCACACACATCCCATTGTCATGGCACAACCAAACCCTGACCTTGGCTGTAAGTTATGATAAGAGGAAGCTACATACCAAATTTGGTGGTCCTAGCTCTTACCATTTAGGAGGAGTTCTTAAACAAACAGATGCACAGACAGATGCACAAACACTCTCAGATATAGGTAAGCTATTTTGAGGTTTTTCTTGCCATGTGGTGTTAGGAGTGGTTCTATACAAAGGGACTGACGGAGTCTAGCCTTTACCTGACCCCTTGCTAGCAGCTTGCTAAACACCTTTGGGAAAGGATGGTGGATGTGCTGTTTATTGAGGGTGATGTAAAGAGCAAGACACCTTTTTAGCAGAAGTCAGCAGCTTTGGAAAGTACTATACAGGACTTTAACAGATAGTATTTCCCATAAGGGATTTTTGCCTTCTGATTTGGGCTGCCAAAGGCTGTGACTATCCAATCACAATTTTTTAAATGACCAAGACAACCTGACATAAGAACGGCCAGACTGGGTCAGACCAAAGATCCATCCAGCTCAGTATCCTGTCTGCCCACAGTGGCCAATACCAGATGCCCCAGAGAAGACCAAAGAGAGCAAGTAAGCATCAGCAGGTGGTGGGTGGCTTAGCAGTGGTTGTGCAGCCGCCTGCGTGCAGGGGGCTGAGATGTAGTTCCCACCGTTGATAAACACTTTGTTTTCTTTGGCTGGTGCATCTCATTAGCAAGAACCAAAACTGTACAACTCCCTAAGGGGCAGCTACAAAATACAAGCCTGATGCCATGGTGAGGTGCGCACTGTGGCCCTGGCTCTTAGTTCAGACAGATTGAAAGGATGTGGCTGAGAGGAGTTAGAAGCAGGGGGGTTGGCTTTATTGGTCAAGGAAGTGGGAGTCCTACTCACATGGAACAGGATTTAGCGTAGGAGGCGAGGTGGTTGTGACTGCAGCTGCACTGTGTTCTGTGGGGGCAGGAGCAGGCATTTATATTACCCTGACATTGCTTTGCAGCAGTTTTCCCTAGCTGTGTAGTGAGGGGGCCCATCACACAAGTGGGATTATGCAGAAGAGATACTCCCAGAGAGGGAGTTACTGGAAAGTAGCCTCTCAGCTATTTCTGGACAGAGACAGCGATGGGTTTGTGGTTACGGTTTGTGCAGTTAGTCGCTGGAACTGTGGGTTCAATTCCTGGCGCTTCGGCAGACTGTCTGTGTGACTCATGTGCCTTTTTCTACAATGGGGACAACAGCGCTGCCTCAGAGGCGGTGGGGAGGTCAAATACCATAATAATTATAAGCAGTGGTGAAAGCCGGGGTGGTGCTCCTGCACAAAGCTGGCTGGCTGGGGCACTTAGCTGCAGAGGGAGGGCAGAGCACTCCCAGCGTGGCTCCTGGGGCTTCCTGCTGGCTGCCGCACTCAGCAGCGGGCAGTGAGGCAGGTTAAAGGGGCTGGTTGGGGGCACACCCCCTGTCCAGGAGTGACCTAGCCTGGAGCCCCCTCACCTCCGCTGCCATTTCAGGGGGTAAGGAGAGTTGCAGCCACACATTCTGGGCAGCCAGGAGCCTAAGGAATGCAGCAGGCTCTGCACTTTCCCTTGCTTCCTGAGAGTCAGAGGAAGCAGGAAGGAGAAGAAAAGCAACAAACAAGGACTGGTATGTGCTGTTGCAGCACCCCTTGAAATAACACCCTTGCCCCTCCCCCCCCCGCACTCACCCTTACACTCTCCAGCCCCCTGCCCTGAATTAAAGATATTAAGGACTAGTCAACTATCCGATAAGCAAACGCTTATTGCATAGTCAAGTCGACTAGTTGATTCCCCCTTCCCCCACTTGCTGCCTCCATGAGATGACTCTTCCCCACCCCCATCTGACAGGTATCACACCCTCCCCATCTGCCTGTCCTAAGGCCCCCCTCCTCCCAAGGGAGGGTGCAACATGACAGTATCTGTAAGAAACTTAAGTTACTTTCACTCCTGAGCATAAGGCATTCAGAACCTACAATGATAAGGGCTGAACGCTGCCCCGTAGGGTGCTGATAGGACAGTACGGAGATGTAATTCACCAATGTGGCTGGGGAAGGGTCGACTTAGAAAACAGAAATGTTTGTGTTTTGGAAAGGTTGGTTCTATGAGATCCCAGAGCAGTGCTAAATGCCACAAGCAGCTTGATTACTTAAGCTTCAAATAGAACAAAAAATCTATGAAGGCTATTCACTCTCCTGACAGGTCCTGAGCATGGGCAGTGGGTGAAGCTCTTGTTAGGGAGTCAAGCTCCCCAGTCTGTTCCCCATCCCCATATCCCAGCAAAACAGAGACAATGTATTTCGGGAAGGCGGATTTTGGTAAGCTCAGAGAGCTGATAGGTAAGGTCCCATGGGAATCGAGACTGAGGGGAAAAACAACCAAGGAGAGTTGGCAGTTTTTCAAAGGGACATTATTAAGGGCCCAAAAGCAAGCTATTCGATGTGTCGGAAAGATAGAAAATATGGCAAAAGACCACCTTGGCTTAACCATGAGATCTTATGTGATCTAAAAATAAAAAGGAGTCATATAAAAATGGAAAGTAGGACAAATTACAAAGGATGAATATAGGCAAACAGCACAGGAATGCAGGGGCAAGATTAGAAAGGCAAAGGCACAGAATAAGCTCAAACTAGCTATGGGAATAAAGGGAAACAAGAAGACTTTTTATAAATACATTAGAAGCAAGAGGAAGACCAGGGAGAGGGTAGGCCCACTGGTCAGTGAGAAACAGTAACAGGAAACTTGGAAATGGCAGAGATGCTCAATGACTTCTTTGTTTCGGTCTTCACCGAAAAGTCTGTAGGAATGCCTAACATAGTAAATGCTAGTGGGAAGGGGGTAGTTTTAGAAGGTAAAATAAAAAAAGAACAAGTCAAAAATCACCTAGAAAAGTTAGATGCCTGCAAGTCACCAGGGCCTGATGAAATGCATCCTAGAATACTCAAGGAGCTGATAAAGGAGGTATCTGAGCCTCTAGCTATCATCTTTGGAAAATCATGGGAGACAGGAGAGATTCCAGAAGACTGGAAAAGGGCAAATATAGTGCCCATTTATAAAGGGAAATAAGAACAACCCAGGAAACTACAGACCAGTTAGTTTAACTTCTGTGCCAGGGAAGATAATGGAGCAAGTAATTAAGGAAATCATCTGTAAACACTTGGAATGTGGCAAGGTGATAGGGAACAGCCAGCATGGATTTGTAAAGAACAAATCGTGTCAAACCAATCTGATAGCTTTCTTTAATAGGATAACGAGTCTTGTGGATAAGGGAGAAGCGTGGATGTGGTATACCTAGACTTTAGTAAGGCGTTTGATACGGTCTCACATGATATTCTTATCAATAAACTAGGTAAATACAACTTAGATGGGGCTACTATAAGGTGGGTGCATAACTGGCTGGATAACCGTACTCAGAGAGTAGTTATTAATGGTTCACAATCCTGCTGGAAAGGCATAACAAGTGGGGTTCCGCAGGGGTCTATTTTGGGCCCGGCTCTGTTCAATATCTTCATCAACGATTTAGATAGTGGTGTAGAAAGTACGCTTATTAAGTTTGCAGATGATACCAAGCTGGGAGGGGTTGCGACTAACCTGGAGGATAGGGTAATAATTCAAAATGACCTGGACAAATTGAAGAAATGGTCTGAGGTAAATAGGATGAAGTTTAATAAAGACAAATGCAAAGTGCTCCACTTAGGAAGGAACAATCAGTTTCATACATACAGAATGGGAAGCGACTGTCTAGGAAGGAGTATGGCAGAAAGGGATCTAGGGGTTATAGTGGACCACAAGTTGAATATGAGTCAGCAGTGTGATGCTGTTGCAAAGAAAGCAAACATGATTCTGGGATGCATTAACAGGTGTGGTGTGAGCAAGACACGAGAAGTCATTCTTCCGCTCTACTCTGCACTGGTTAGGCCTCAGTTGGAGTATTGTGTCCAGTTCTGGGCACCGCATTTCAAGAAAGATGTGGAGAAATTGGAGAGGGTCCAGAGAAGAGCAACGAGAATGATGAAAGGTCTAGAGAACATGACCTATGAGGGAAGGCTGAAGGAATTGGGTTTGTTTAGTTTAGAAAAGAGAAGATTGAGGGGGGACATGATAGCAGTTTTTAGATATCTAAAAGGGTGTCATAAGGAGGAGGGAGAAAACTTGTTCATCTTGGCCTCTGAGGATAGAACAAGAAGCAATGGGCTTAAACTGCAGCAAGGAGGTTTAGGTTGGACATTAGGAAAAAGTTCCTAACTGTCAGGGTAGTCAGACACTGGAATAAATTGCCCAGGGAGGTTGTGGAATCTCCATCTCTGGAGATATTTAAGGGTAGGTTAGATAAATGTCTATCAGGGATGGTCTAGATAGTATTTGGTCCTGCCATGAGGGCAGGGGACTGGACTCAATGACCTCTTGAGGTCCCTTCCAGTCCTAGTATTCTATGATTCTATGATCCCACCGCTGCTCTGCCTACATCCCACCCCTTCCCCACTGTCTCCCTCCTTTCACTGCTCACCTATTCCAGCCAAATCCCTGAGCCCAAATGTAGCAAATGACATTTGCAACATTTCTTTCTAAAGAAAATGGAACGTTTTATATTGCATGACCGATTGTGAAGGCTGGACATGCAGAAGGTAGCTAATTAAAAGCATCAAATTTGGGAATACAAAATGTCAGTCACAGATTGTTAGTCTTTAACGTGCCACCGGACTCCTTATTGGTTTTTATATGCCCTGAAGTTTGTCAGAGATTTATTTGCAAAAACTTTGTAGCAAGGGCAAGTCAGTTGTCCTGGTGAATACACATGAAATATTATGGAATACATGAGGCAGCTCTTTTCTGTTTTACATTTTTAATCAGTATTTCTAAGCTGATTTTATATTTTCAATATACTCTTAAAACTTCATAAAGTAATCACTCCAGATTACTATATATTTAAATTAACTGAAACAAAGACATTGATTTTAATTAATCAGTCAGTGTGGTTTTGTATGTTCCTAACAAAGTTCATTGCTTTTAGAAAAAGGAAACACTAATTTATTTTGTGTGATTTTTCATAACAAGTCATGTTTATGAAATTTCACTCTATGTTTATGTTAAAAATACATTTACAAAGATTTTAGGCATAACAAAGGATTTTATATCTTAGTAAGGTACTGATTTTGGGGGGGCGGGTCCTCTTAAAACTAGTTCATCAAATAGAAGTAAAAGGGAAACTCCAAAGGAATACTGTCCTTTGAAGGGCTCTCTTTTACAAGGAGGTGAAAGGAAAGTGGGGATGGATAGAAAGGACAGGAAGACTTTAGAAGCAAGCTTTTGTACTATAGTAATTACAATTAAAATGTATTTTAGATAAGAGTGGTCTTTTGAAGAATTTATTTTAAAAACTGTCTGGTTGAAGAGCCAAACATTTAAGGCTAAAGCTGACTACTCAGATTGTGCATCTAAATATCTATGTAAGGATTTTTTAGAGATGTGATTTTATAATCTTCAGCAACAAACTAATGAAATATTTAAAGCAAAATTTAAACTAAGATCCTGTAGACATAGTAATGCACAACTGTTTTTGGCAGTAAATTCAGGGTTAGCACATGCCTGTTAAATGGTTTCATTACCACTTAATGGCTCTTTCACAGGTTCAATGCTATGCTAATAGATCTGGCAAGCGGGAAGGCTTTTCATTCTTAAGTTAACAGATCCACTTCTGAAGAGCTGCAAGCTGCAACAGCGTGCTGTGGGATCCTTCAGAAACGTTCAGAATAGGGATAGGATGAGGGGAGAGGTTGAGTGCTAAGTCCCTGGGAAGGCATTGCCTCCCTTTGCCTGCTATACCTGCTATTATGGCTCTGGAGTCACACAACTGCTTCCCCTGCGGGAGCTGCTGACATTACAGTTATTTAGGAGGTGGTCGGGATTTACTGCCAAGGTGTCCTCATAGGTCTCTGGCTCCGTTGATGATGATAACCAGAAGGCTGCTTGTGTGTGTGCTCAGTGATGTGTGTCATGTCGACTTGTGCACTTAGTCTCCACAGCAGATCCCAAGAGAGCCCTCAAGGACCACAAACCAGATAAGGATCGAAGGTGCCAGGCCAGGTTTATTGTTAAGTGAACCCCTACACATATGTATCCCGTAACAATGGAATGACTCAATCAGTGGGAAATTTCCACTGCCCCCTAAACACCACTTTATATACAGGTACAAACAATTTACATGTCACTGCTGATGTATGAGGCTGTCACCCTCTGACATCAGGTTACCACCCTCTTCCGCTTCTTAGATACCATCCACCGCCCTGTACCTCATGGTTTGATTAGATCATCTCTATCCATCATGCTGTCATTTTAGACCTTTTCCTGAATCTGGGTTGGTATATCTGTGCGGAGTGGGTACCATCTTTTTTTAATGAGCTGGTGGTACCGTGTGCTTTCAACTTATGACCAGTACAGATTACTGTTCTACACCTGGGCCTATCACCAATTAGTGTTTTGCACTCTCAGTCCTGTTCATGCCAAGTTCTGTGAGTCAGGGCCTGCCTCTTGCTCACAGCTTAGCTTTGCTTTATGTTAGCCATGTTTTGTCTGTTGTTACCTAGGCCCCAGACCAGGCCTGTGCTACATGGGCTTATGTTTTAGGCCTTTGTCTTACTACACTAGCCTGTGTGAAGCAGGAGCTCTTACCCTTCTGGCTGTAAATTCTATGACTGATTACTACGTCACAAAAGGTGCTGTACTAATTTATTTGACAAATGGAGTAGAGTTATCATTTATAAAAAATACTCCCCCATTGTAATATGAGACCTTGCATCTCTCTGCTATTAAATCTTTGCTGAGAAGAAGGGAAAAGTGCAGTATTTGGCTGAACTGCTGGCTTTGACCTGAATTAGTGACATTCTATTGTTCTTAGTTTTTTACTATTACTTTTTATTTGTATTGCTGTAGTTGCCTACGGAACTTAGTCATGAACCAGGGCCCTGCTGTGCTAGGCTACATCTACACTGCAGGCTTCTTGCACAAGAAGCTTTATGCAGAAGAGCTCTTCTGCAAAAACTTCTTGCACAAGAGCGTGTCCACACTGCAAAAGCACATCGGAAAAGCGATGTGCTTTTGCACAAGAGAGCATCCAGACTGCATGGACACTCTCTCGCAAGAAAGCTCTGATTGCCATGAACAGAATGGCCACCAGAGCACTTGTGCTTCTTTCAATAGGCTGTTTTTGCGCAATAAATCTTGCGCAAAAAGGAGTTATTCTTCGTAGAAAGAAGAATACCTACACTACAAAAACCCCGCTGTTCTGTCAATTCATTGTAAATTTTCTTGCACAAAAACGCATTTGAGGTGTGGACGCTCTGCAAGTTTTTGCGCAAAAATGGCTGGTTTTGTGCAGAAACTCTGCAGCGTAGACGTATCCTCAGAACAAAAGGACAGTACCTCCCCTAGAAGTTTACAATCTAAATATAATACAAGAAGCAACAGATGGATATAGACAGATGGGGGAGTACAAATAAATAATGAGACAATATTGATGATAGATAGTGGTCACAGCACACCAGTAGCCTACCTTTAGAATTTCAAGGCATTGTATAATTATAAGCTAACGAATTAACCCCTCCAGCCTTGCTGTGAAGTAAATATATTTTCTCCTACTTTATAGAAGAGGAGCCTAAGGCAAGGGGTTGAAGTAACCTGCCCATGTCCACATACCAACCCAGGAGTAGAACCAGAGTAAAGCTCAGGGGTTCCCAGCTCCTAGCCCCTTATTCGGACAATCAGACAGCTCTGATACAGAATCAAGACAGGCTGGAAGCTCTGAGGTACTGTAGTCACTGTGGATCCTAGAGTGGATTCTTTTCACTGGCAGTGCTTGTGGGAGCCGTGCATTTGTCCTGAGCCTCCTTGTGCTCCTGTACAAAGCCAGAAAGAGCAAGGCAGCCATGGCCCTCCCTCCACCCCCACACAGCTCAAAGCCCATGCAGCTCCGGAGTCTGAAAGCAGGGATGGAGGATGGGTTGAAAGAGCCACACTGACAACATCTCACAGAACCATAGTTACTGTACAGGGCATCCCCACTATAAGTCACCCCAGTATACATCTGTTCCGCACTAAAGTCATTGATGCTTGTAGGAACTGATATAAGTCCTCCCGTTCCCCACTCTTAAGTCATGAAAAAAAAAATTGCACAAATGAAAGTCAGCCATGGGGGGGAAATCCCACTTTAAGTTGTTTCACTGTTAAGTCCAAGTTTTTTGGAACGTATCTTGGACTTATAGTGAGGACAGCCTGTAGTAAGTAGCTGTTTTCTTCTTGGAGTATGTGCCACTGTGCATCCTAGTGGGTGACTAGCAAGCAGCCACCTCTTCCAGATGGTGAGTCCGAGGAGGATCTGCCCTACTGCTCAGATAAAGAATGAAGCACTGCGCCTCCAAACGTGGTGCCTGCCTCTGCAGCCAAGTCAAGTGTGTAACGTTTAACAGATGGCAGTAGCTTACTCCTTAGGTTTTTTTTAAGTGCATCAGAAGCAGGAAGCCTACTAAACAACCTGTGGGGCCCTTGGACGATCGAGTTGCTAAGGAGCACTCAAAGACGATAAAGTCATAGCAGAGAAGCTCAATTAATGTTTTGCTTCAGTCTTCATGGCTGAGGACATGAGGGAGATTCCCAAACCTGAGCCATTCTTTTTAGGTGACAAATTGGGAATTGTCCCAGATTGAGGTGTCATTAGAGGAGGCTTTGGAACAAATTTATAAACTTAACAGTAACAAGTCACCAGGACCAGATGGCATTCACCCAAGAGTTCTGAAAGAACTCAAATGTGAAATTGTGGAACTATTAACTGTGGTTTGCAACCTATCCTTTAAATCAATTTCTGTACCTAATGATTGGAAGATAACTAACGTGATGCCAATATTAAAAAGGGCTCTAGAGCTGATCCTGGTAATTACAGACCAGTAAGACTAATGTCAGTACCAGGCAAATTAGTTGAAACTATAGTAAAGAATAAAATTGTCAGACACATGGATGAACATAATTTGTTGGGGGAAAAATCAACATGATCTCTGTAAAGGGAAATCATGCCTTACTAATCTACTAGAGTTCTTTGAGGGGGTCAACAAACATGTGGAAAAGGGGAATCCAGTGGATGTAGTATACTTAGATTTCCAGAAAACCTTAGACAAGGTCCCTCACCAAAGGCTCTTAAGTAAAGTAAGTTGTTATGGGATAAGAGGGAAGGTCCTTTCATGTATTAATATCTGGTTAAAAGACAGGAAACAAAGGGTAGGAATAAATGCTAAGTTTTCAGAAGAGAGAGGTAACTAGTGGTGTCCCCCAAGGATCCATACTGGGACCAATCCTATTCAACCTATGTATAAACGATCTGGAGAAAGGGGTAAATAGTGAGGTGGCAAAATTTGCAGATGATACTAAACTGCTCAAGTTAGTTAAGAACAAAGCAGACTGTGAAGAACTTCAAAAAGATCTCACCAAACTAAGTGATTGGGCAACAAAATGGCAAATGAAATTTAATGTTGGTAAATGTGAAGTAATGCACATTGGAAAAAAATAATCCCAACTATACATGCAATATTATGGGGACTAATTTAGCTATAACTATTCAAGAGAGAGATCTTGGAGTCACTGTGGGTAGTTCTCCGAAAACATCCACTCAGTGTGCAGAGGCAGTCAAAAAAGCAAACAGAATGTTAGGAGTCATTAAAAAAGGGATAGAGAATAAGACAGAGAATATCTTATTGCCTCTATATAAAATCATGGTACGTCCACATCTTGAATACTGCATACAGATGTGGTCGCCTCATCTCAAAAAAAGTTATATTGGCATTGGAAAAGGTTCAGAGAAGGGCAACAAAAATGATTAGGGACTTTGAATGGGTCCCATATGAAGCAAGATTAAAAAGACTTGGACTTTTCAGCTTAGAAAAGAGGAGACTAAGGGGAGATATGAGAGATGTCTACAAAAATTATGACTGGTGTGCAAAAAGTGAATAAGGAAAAGTTATTTTCTTGTTCTCATAATATAAGAAATAGGAGTCACCAAGTGAAATTAATAGGTAGCAGGTTTAAAACAAACAAAAGGAAGTTTTTCTTCACTCAGCGCACAGTCAACCTGTGTAACTCCTTGCCAGAGGATGTGGTGAAGGCTAGAACAGGGTTCAAAAAAGAGCTAGATGGATTCATGGAGGTTAGGTCCATCAATAGCTATTAGCCTGGATGGATAGGAATGGTGTCCTTGGCCTCTGTTTGTCTGGAAACAGATGACAGGAGATTGATCACATGATGTTTACCTGTTGTGTTCACTCCCTCTGGGGAATCTGGCATTGGCCACTGTCAGCAGACAGGATACTGGGCTGGATGGACCTTTGGTCTGACCCAGTATGGCCATTCTTATGTTCTTATGTACTCCACAGAGCTAGCTTACAAATCTCAATGGTTGGCACCTGTCTGAAGCATGCTGACCACATCAGCTGTGCTCCAGTGGAGTGTACTCTGACATCCAGAGGACAGGCTTGCCAGACAGCTGGGAAAAGGTGGAGATTAACTGAAGAGTCTCTATGAGGAGACCATCTGCCCTATTGATACACCTGGTAGGTCTACAAAGAGAAAGGAGAGAGACAGAAGGGGTGTAGTCCTGTCTAGGAAGTAATGAAGAGCTCTGGAAACATTTCACATGTGAATGTTCTTTTCTTCTAGAAAAGAGTGAGGTTTCAGAGGGAAACCTGCTGTGGTGATTGACTAATTCCTGGGGAATTCTGAGTGTACTTTGATAATGCATGTGGAGTGGTCTCATCCTCGTTTCATCCCTGTGAAATTATGTATATGGCACTTGCTGACTCTCTGGGCTGAGATAAGACCATCTTGTTGGTAAGGTGATATAAAGAGCATTTGGACAGAGGTTTGAAGAAAGCCTCTGCGAGACACAAAAGGATCACATGAAAATCCCAGGTGGACAGGTGGTGACAAAGTGGCACACCATATCCAGGCAAGAGAGAAGGCAAATGGGATGCTGGCTGCACAGCAAGAGTAGGACTAACAGTCAAAATTGCCTTGACCAATATGGAGCTCTCATGAGAACAATAGCTTTCTCTCATCTGCTCTTGGATACATCTTAGGGAGACGAGGGATTGAAGGAAAGGCACAGAGGTGGAGACCTTCAGATCATTGAAGGAGAAAAACATCCAGTGAGATCCTGGGATCGTTCCCCACATGCTGAGCAGAAGATTTCAGTTCTCTTCAATGAAGAAATCAGAATATCGGGTCTCAGTGGATTTCTGCAGTGACCACTTATGGGTGTTACTACACTTCTGCTTACAAAATCTGTAAGGACATTGTTGACCCCTGAAAAATAAAGGGCCAATGGATAGGGGTAGCTGAGTTAGTCTGTACAGGATAAACTTAAAAAAACAACACATAGTCTGGTAGTACTTGAAAGCCTAACAAAACATGACCAGCTATCTGTAGAAGTGGGCTGCTCCCACGAAAGCTCATGATACCATCTACTTGTTTTGTTAGTCTTTAAAGTGCTACCAGACCATTGGTTGTTTTTTAAGGGACAATGGAGTCACTGCATGTTGGTGACACTATTCCCAGAACTCAGTGGCTTCCAGACAGAGTGGAATTAGCAAGCTGTAGCTGAAACAGGGAGAATATTCAATCTAGAACTCTCTTGGTCTCATTCTGGCTTTACCCTTTTCACCCAGTTGTCCAGGTGAAGTCCCTGTTTTCTTATCTGTCCTACTGCCAAGCACTTGGTGAATACTGTCAATGCTGCGGGGAGTCCAAAGAGCAGAAGAGCCCTATATTGGTAATAACTGGATGGAACGTGAATCTGATATGCTTCCTGTAGGTTGGATGGATGACTATATGGAAATATGCATCCTGAAATTCAAGAGCCAAGAAAAGGAAGTTACTTACCCAGTGCAATAATGACTATTCTTCGAGGTACGTGTCCCCGTGGGTGCCTCACTGTAGGTGATGAGTCATCTCTGGAGCCGCAGGATCGGAGACTTTTTCATAGCAGTTAACAGTCAGGCCGCACTCGTGCTGCTGGCAGTTTGACAGTTGAGCATGGCTCGACCCTCTCCCCTCAGTTCCTCATCTACTGCAGAGCAATTGGACTCCGAGTAGCGGGGGAGGAAGGAAGGGTTGTAGAGCACCCACAGGGACACACACCTCGAAGAACAGTGGTTACTGCACTGGGTGAGTAACTTCCTCTTCTTCTTCAGGTGATGTCCCCATGGGTGGTCCACTGTAGGTGACTACAAAGCAATGCTCGATATGGCTGGTGGGACTCAGAGTCACTGCTTCGTAGTGGCAGACACATCAGTGGCTCCAGCTGGTCTGTGTCTGCCACCACATGATGCATGATGGGGTAATGTTTTGAGAACGTGTGGTCCAATAACCAGGTGGCTGCCTGATAAATGTCTTTGAGAGGCACACCATTAAGGAATGCCATGGATGTTGCTGTACTACGGGTGGAGTGTGCTCTTGGTGCCGTCTTTAGCAGTTTGTTGCCAAGGGAATGGCACTGGAGGATGCAACCCGCTATCAGTTTGGAAATGTGTTGTGTGTAAATTGGGCTGCCCCTGGAGTAGTTCGCAATAGAGACGAACAGACGTGGGGACTTGCGAAATGTCTGAGTCCTGTCGATGTAAAAGGCCAAAGCCCTTCTGACATCCAGGGTGTGAAGCATGGCGTGTGCAGGAGATGCATGCGGCTTTGGAAAAAATGCAGGTAAGACTACGGGCTCATTGATGTGTAAGCAGGTGCTGACTTTAGGTAGAAAGGTGGGATGTGGTCTCAACGTCACTTTGTCTTTGGCGAAGACTGTGTAGGGTGGGCCCACCATTAGGGCTCCTCACTCTCTGGCTCTTCTTGCGGAAGTGATGGCCACTAGAAAAAGCACCTTCATTGTGAAGAGTAGCAGTGGGCATGTGGCCAAAGGTTCAAAGGGGGGTCTCATAAGGGCCTCAAGAACCAAGTTCAGGTCCCATGAGCATGTTGGTGGTCTGTGAGGTGGGTAGAGATTCTGAAAGCCTTTAAGGAATCGTCTAGTCACAGGATGTGTGAACACTGATGACTCTTCAGTGTGGTCGTGAAAGGCCGTAATGGCTGCCAAGTGCACTTTAATGGAAGACACTGATAGGCTGTCACTCTTCAAGCCATGTAAGTAGTCGAGGATCGTATGGAGGAGGAGATTGCATTGGTGAGGGAGCGGGTGGGGTGGCTCGATGGACATGTACTGGAGGTACGGGAACCAGGTCTGTCTGGACCAGAATGGGGCCACTAGAAAGACTTGAGCTGCATCCGAGCAGATCTTGTGCAGGATTCTGGGGATCAGTGGTATTGGAGGGAAGGCACCGTAAATCAGTTCGTCCCATGGGATAAGGAACGCGTCTCCCCTGGATCCCTTTCCCAGTCCCACCCAGGAGCAAAAGCAAGGGCATTTGGTGTTGCTCGTGGTTGCAAAGAGATCAGTCGTTGGATAACCCCACCTGCGAAAAATGGAATCTAACACCTGTAGATGGAGTTCCCACTCGTGATCCATGGCCAAGTTGCGTCTCAGAGCATCTGCCATGATATTGTTGGCTCCTGGTAAGTATGCTGCTTTTAGTGTGACCCCATGCTGAACACACCAGTTCCAAAGGCAGATCACCTCCGCATAGAGGGATCGGGAATGAGCTCCACCCTGTCTGTTTATGTAAAACATAGTGGTAGTGTTGTCCGTAAGAATACGGATGGTTCTGATGGTGATGGATGAGGTAAAGTGCCTGCGTGCATTCCTGACAGCTCTGAGCTTGAGAAGATTGATGTGAAGTAGTGCTTCGTGTGGTAACCATTTGCCGTGTGCTGTGTGGTGCTGTAGGTGTGCCCCACCCTACCAGTGAAGCATCGGTTGTGATCTGGACTTATGGTCCTGGTTGAAAGAAGGGCAACCCTGCGAGTAAATTGTGGGGGGATGTCCACCATGTGAGGGATTCCAGCACGTGCCTAAGCTCAACTACTGTTTTGTGCAGTGGGTGCCATGATGACGTATAGACCGATGCCAGCCAATGCTGCAGGGCTTGGAAGTATAGGCACGCGTATTGGACCACATAGGTGGTGGCCGCCATAAGGCCCATGAGCTGAAGGCCGGTGTGCACTGTCGTAGTGGGGGCTGATGAGAGGGGAAGTGACTATGTTGCGTCACATATCAAATCTTTGCTGTGGCAGATATGCCCTGGCTGAGATGGAGTCAAGTCGGATCCCTATGAATTCCAAGTCTTGAACTGGATTGAGAGTCGACTTCTGCTTCTTTATTAGGAGACCTAAGAGGTTGAAAAGCTGTTTGTTTGGTCTTTAGTATCATATATGCGGTTTCCATTCTGGAGTGGCCCTTTAGATAGTTGTCTAGGTATGGGAAGATCACAGCCCCTTGACACCGAAGATAGGCTGTGAGCGCTCAGATAGCGTCTGTGGGCAGGATGTATCGCAATGTGAAAATATGTGTCTTATAGGTCGAGGGCTGCAAACCAGTCCTCTCTGTCCAGTGCTGGGATGATTGAAGCCAGTGTGACCTTCTTGAATTGCTGCTTTCGCAGGAATTTGTTTAGTTTGCAGAGGTCTAGGATTGGTCTCCAGCTCCCTATGCGTTTCTGGGTTAGGAAATAAGTTGAGTAGAACTCCCTTCCCCGGTATGGTTCAGGGACTGCCTCGATAGCCCCTAGATGGAGAAGTCAATCAATTTCTTGCTTCAGGGGTATCTCATGAGAGAGGTCCCTGAAGAGAGACAGGGTAGGGGAGAGGGAGGTGAACAGAATTGAGTTCACCATACGGATGTTTTCTATGACCCACTGGTCTGATGTTATTGAGACCCAGTGATGAAGAAATGGGCATAGCTGTTGTCGAATAGATGTTTTTGGCTTTGTTGCACTGGATGATCAGGGAGGTCGGGTAGGCCCTTGACCAATGTTTCAAATTTGTTACTTAGGAGCCTGGCCATCAGAGGAGCGTGGCTGTTGTTTGCGGTTCTTCTGGGTGCGCTGTCCGGAGCAATTGTACTCGTATGGTCTATATTGAGGACAGTTGAAATATGAGTCCCATATTTCTATTGTAGGGGGTGTAGCGCCTCCGCTTGTATGGTGGTGTGTACATTCCCAGGATACGCAATGTGGTATGCAAATTCTTGCTGCTGTGTAGAATCTCATCGCTGTTGGTCACAAAAACTCTTGTGCTTGTCGAAGGGGAAATCCTCCATCTTAGTTTGGAGTTCCTTTGGGACCCCTGCAGCCATGATGTTCTCCTCATGACCACAACTGTAGCAGTTGCTCATGCTGCAGTATCAGCAACATCAGTTGCTGAAAGCAATGCGCTACGGGCAGGGCCGGCCTTAAGCCGATTCGGCTGAATCGGGCCCCGCGCCTAAGGGGGCCCCGTGCCCCTGCACCCGGAAGTCGGCTCCCTCAGCTCGGCTCCCCCTTACCTGCGCATGCTGCCGGCTGCTGCTGCCGTGTGCACCGTTTGCAGGTGAGCGGGAGACGCCCGGGTGTGACATGACGTCTCGCCCGGGATTTTAAAACTGAAAAGGCAGCGGCGCACAGTTCTGAGTCCAGCCCCGCAGAAGGTAAGGAAGGGGGAAACTAGGGGGAAGGGCTGGGAGAGGAAGGGCTTATGCGGAGGGGACGGGGAAAAGGGGAGAGGGGAGCGGCATGCGGAGCGGGGGAAGAAAGGGGAAGGTGCCAAGGGACAGCGTGGAGGAGAGACAAATGCCAGGGGCCAAGTACAGACAATGAGGAAAGGGCAGGAGGAGGTGTCAGTGGGAGGCGGACAGGGTGATGCTGGGACAGGAGAGAGAGAGGAAGGGCATTGGGGGCTGGAGGGGAGGTGCTGGGAGAAAGCTTGAAAGAAGGGGTGGGCATGAGAAAGGTGGGGATGGAGCAAGTCATGTGTGAGGGCACAGGGGCGTGAGGGGAACGGGGGCACAGAGTGGTGAGGGCATGGGCATCAGGGAAAAAGAGGGCAAAGGGAGCAGGGGCAGTGAGGGAAGGGGGAGGCACGAGGAGGGTGCAAGACTAAGGGAAGGTGCAGGTGCCAGGGGATTCTAGGGGTGAAGCAGAAGGGCAGACACCTGCAGGGGAGGGACCAGCACCAGAGGAGAGAGGCAGGGCAGGTGTGTAGAGGGAGGTATTAGAAGAGGGGTAGCTCACATGATCAGAGTGGGGCTACTGGAGGAGTGGGCACGGGGGAGAAGGGCTGGTGGAGGGTGGCAGGTTGCAGGAGGGCTGAGGGCAGTGAGAAGGGCACAAGTCAGGACAGCAGAGGAGGGTGAGGAGTTGGGGGGCAGCAGGCACCAGGGGAGATGATGGAGCAAGGAGAGGAGACATGGCAGCAGAGAGAAAAGGGAAAGGTTTATAAAATATTTATTAATAACGTGGTATGCTGCCCACGGCCAGTTTGTTTGCGCCCCGCGGTGCAGTTTGGGTTTATGTGGGGATCAACACGTGTCCGGTGAGTGGGAGCCAAAACAAAAAAGTAGTCAGTGTAATGATCTTCTGTTGATGTGTGTTTTAGTACTTAAATTCTTGGACTGTCATTGCTCATGAAAAGTGCTGTCACATGGGTAGAAATCGGGTTAATATTGCATTTTATTAATATCAGCAGAACTGACTTAAATGGGGCCTGTGTGTTGTGTAGCCTTGCCTTAATCTTTGTATTCATGCCTGTCAGTGTTAGAGAAGCTATTTGTATATATTTGCTTGCATATGCAACCACACTTAAGTTGAGGCCCTCAGCATGTTCTGTAAGTATCAGTGTGGCCCCTGGGGCTTCCAAAGTTGAGTTGCCCCTAGCTCATCCCTGACAGGTGTCTGTCTAACCTGGTCTTAAATATCTGCAATTTAAGCCCATTGCTTCTCATCCTAACCTCAGAGGCCAAGCAGAAATTTTTTTTTCTTCCTCCTCCTTATGATACTCTTTTAGATACTTGAAAGCTGCTCTCATGTCCCTTTTTGGTCTTCTCTTTTCCAAGGTAAACAAGGCCAATTCCTTCAGCCTTGCCTCATATCTCATGTTCTCTAGACCTTTCATCATTTGTGTTGATCTTCTCTGGACTTTCTCCAGTTTCTCCACGTTTCCTGAAATGTGGTGCCCAGAACTGGACATGATACTCCAGCTGGGCCCTAATGTAGATGGCTCATTCCCTGCCTAGGGGACGTGAGACGGGGCGGGTTAATTTCCAATCCTCCTGTTTATTCTTTTCCTAAGCCAGGAGGGCACAGTAGTTCTGATGGGGTTGGAGAGGATGGAAGCCAGATCCAAGATCAATGAGCCCTGGGAAGTAGGCCCATTGAAAGGAGACTGGACCTGTGGATGCCTTGGGGGTCAGCAGCAAGGGCCTGCTTTGGGAAGCCCCTCTTTGGAAGTGAATATGGCAGCATTGAGACACCACCCAGAAGCAGGCGCCATAGACACTAACTGCAGATTCATGGGACGGCTCTCACAGATCTTGCACATGCATAAGATGATAGATCTGCAGGGGGGGGAGGGCAGTGGCATAGTGAGGGGGCCGGAGGGGTCAGTTGCCCCTGGGAGAAAAATAATATAAAATTTAGTTAAAAATAGATGTTACACGTTTTTAAAAGGAATACCATATCTCCTGCCTTTTGTCTCTTTAGGCCCCCCAGTTAAAATTTTCAAAAGCACTTGAGTGACTAAAGTCATTTTTGATAATTGGACTTGGAAATCTAAGCTCAGATTTTCAAAGGTAATTAAGCTCCTAAAGAGACAGTTACCAACTCGGATCTTCAAAGATATCTATCTGATCTTTACACACCTTTGAAAAATCTGGTCATAAGTGTCCTAGTCAGTTCTGAACGTGAGATGTAGGAGCCCAGGTCCTAATTCCTTGAGGCTTTTTTTTTTTTTTTTAATTTGAACATTTATCTACACTAATTCCCCTCCTTTCTCTTTCACTATCCGGTAAATGCATGGATCAAAATTATAGGTGCTTTGTGAATATGCTGACTTGAGAGTGGAAAGATTTCATATTGTCATGTATGATTCCTGGTAACCCATCTCAAATATGAAAAACTAGAATGATACCTGTTCATATCAGGAGCTGTTGAATTCAGTTTACCATTTGTAGTATCTCATTAGGATGTTTAGTGGAGAAGACAGTGTAGACGCTCCTTCTTGCGCGCGCAAGAGCCTCTTCTGAAAAAAATGGTGGCTCATTAGGTATGCAAATGATGCTTGGCGATATTCCATGCTTAGCCTCATTTGCATATTACTCGCGCAAGAAGCCGCGAGTGTAGACATAGCCTTTATGTTTTTCTAAAGGCGTGGAGTCAATTGATTATGTAGGAATCTCAGCTTTCATTTTAAAAAAGTTCTCTATACTTCTGGGCCTTACAGCTAAGGAGGAAAGCTTTAAAACATGAACCCTAAATACTCAAGAAACAAAAGGCCAATAAAAATCCAACATGTTTTATTTTTAAAATATCTTATGATTTGTAGACCATTCTCATAACTTTGTGTAGGCGTTCCTTGTGATTTTGGGGTTGGCAATACTGCTCTTTGATTGGTGAATTTAGAGAGGTCTCTCCCTTCAGTTTCCCTTTCTGCCCTCCTTTTTTGTCACAGGTCATCAGAGAATCATAGAGACAATGGAGAGTAGGGTGAGTCCATGACTATGGTTAATGACTGGTCAGGGTGACTAACTATTATCAGCCAGTGGTCTGAATGAGCTATCTACTGCCATCTGTTAATCAACTGTACGAAAAGGCTTCACGAGCAGACCTTATTTATATAGACATACCTACTTTGCCACAGAGATCACTAGACACACTTGCTGTGTCAAGGTGCTCAATTTTGGCTCTTTTGGGTCGAAATTCACTTAAGACTTGGAGCTGGGAGAATGAAATGTTGTTATCCATATTGTATGATTAAAAGGTAAAAGACCTGAACTTAATATGACCTGGCTTAGGGTCTACCCTAACTTGAACACTAAGCAGAGGATAGTGAGTCACATCTAAGTGAAAGTCACAGAAGATGGAAACAGGTTTTATTTCTGGTGGTGTAGAGTCTATTTGGGAGTTCTCAATTATATGTGACACTTTACATCCAGTGTTTAAAGGCAGAGCTGACTAGAATCAATTGAGAGTCCTTGTCTTGTCTCAGTGATCGCTTGAGCAAAAATCATTGATAAAATCTTGTGTAGACTGACCTTGGACTCAACATGCAGGCAATGTGTGTTGAAGGGCAGTGCAAAGGAGGCAGTGGTGGTGAGGTACCATATTACCTAGTGAAATCATTGGTGCTGAAATCACTAAGGACTGGAATTTGACCACAGAACTGACACTTTCTTAACAAAGACTCCATTTTTGCTATTTAAAAAGTAAATCAATGTAACAGAAAACTGCAATGCTCTCTGGTAACTTTTTAAAAATCAAACTTTAAACTTCATTTAAAAGATTGGATAGTTTGCAATTGAAAATATTTGACCTACACTTAAGGCAACTGATTTAATTTTGTGTAAAATTTTGCATAATAAAGGATGGAATTTTTTTTTGAAAATGTTCAACTATATTGATATACATTTTGATCAGATCTACTTCTGATGTGATATTTGTGTGTGGTTGTGGTTTGTTGTGCGGGTGGTTTTTTTTTTTTTTTGCTCAACAAAAAATTCTGGGTGGTGGGGCCCCACCAAAACTGTTCGAATTGGGCCCTGCACTTCCTAAAGCCGGCCCTGGGTACGGGTGATGGTGTGACCTTCATGGATGAATGTCCTGAGGATTGGCTTCTTGGGGTCTGGCAGGTGTTCCATAAGCTCAGCTAATTTGGAGTAGTTGTCAAAATCGTGATTGGATAGAAGGGCCAAGTAGTTTGCTTTTCTGAGCTGTAAGGTGGCAGAGGAGTACATTTTCTTGTCAGATTGGTCTAGCCTTTTGTGTTCTTTGTCCCCGTTATTTGATTTAAGGTGAGATGCTTTTGCCCATCAGCTTGCCACATCAACCCCCAGTGAGTTCAGCCGGGACTGAGAGAACAGGAAGTCCAACTGTTTAGGAGGAACAAAATATTTCCTTTGCACCTTCTTGCAAATTGGCTGGGCTGATGCCAGTGTTTGCCAGATGTCCTCCTCAGATACCTCCATAATAGCCTCATCTATGGGCAATGCGATTCTGCCTTGGGATGACGGGCAAATATTCTTTAGGACATGGTGTTGTTTCTCCTTGACCTCTTGTAATTTTATTTCTTGGGTAGAAGCAACCCTTTTAAAAAGATCCTGAAACTGCTTCAAGTCCGCTGTGGTATGTTCATTGTCAGGGACTATAATCTCCTCGGGGAGAAGGGAAGAGTTGTCTTGTGGCGACTGTCGCACAAGCTGAGTGTCATCCTGATCATCAGACAATTGGCCGTTCTCCTCTTCTGAGTCTGGCATGGTCCCCAGTGTGTGGGATGGTGAGGCTGGGGGAAGCCTTTTTGATGAGGGTGATGGGCCAACAGACTGGTGCCTAGGCGATGCCCAATAGTCCCAGGGTGCCCAGTGCAGCGGGTAGTGTGGAGGCGGGTAGTACCAGTTTGGATGCCACTGAGGGTGGTACGGGCATGCTGGATAGCAATGCCCTTGCTGGGACGTGGTGGGAGATGGATGCTGCGAGGAGAATGTGCTCCTCTATTCATAGTCGATCACCCTTATGCGCCCTGCCCGCAGTGTGGCAGTGAGTATGATGGGTTCGGTGCTGGAGATGGCTCCCTTGATGGGAGGAAGGGGGGTGTCTCTGTTCACTCACACGATCCCTGAAGTCCTTGCTGTTTGACAGCACTGGGCTGGCTGCGAGCTGATCGTAGCCTGCACAGGGGGAGGCGTTGCGCTGGGCGGAGGTGCCGGGGATTTACAGGGCCGTTTTGTAGTTGGCTCCGCTTCGTTCGCCAGTGCCGCATGCATAGGTGCTTGCTTCAGCGCCGGGGCCTGCCTATGCGCTTTCCCTGGTGTGGAGAAGGAGCGCGCGGGTGCCATATCCAGGCTGGGTGTCACAGTGGCGGCGTTTGAGGCAGACCTTGGCACCACAGAGAGGGAGATGCCCGCCACGTCTCTCCTGGTCATTCTGGGGGACGGGTTGCGTGGTAGCGCTCTGGGGAGACCCTGGTAATTTGATGTCTCTGAGGTGTCGGAGAGGCGGATCTATGCTTCAGAGGGTCTGCCGTTTGATTTAGTGAAGGTTCCCCTGCAGGCTGTAAAGCCTTCTCCAGAAGGGACATGTGGAGCCTAAGCTCCCGAATCTCTCGCCCTGGCTGACAAACTTCGGCAGTGCTCACATTTCTGTCGGGTGTGTGACTCCCCCACATCGAATACAGCAGCTGTGGCCAAAGAGACCAGTATGGATTCATTACTGTTGCGGCATTTCTTAACCCCTGCAAGACAGGCCTAGTGGAAGCTGTTGGTGCTCAGGGCTGAGAGCAGCAGGGAGCGGTTCTTAGTTAAACCTTCAGCAGTCTTGCTGTTTTATGAGCTCTTAATTTTCCCCTTGCCTTGCCTCCTTCCCTGAGGAGTGGAGCTGGCTTGGGGAGAGTGGAGCTGCTGCCACTGAAGTGGCCAGTGCTGGGGAAACAGCTTGTTCCCCTTGTTTGTTTGTTTGTTTGCTTTGAAGTGGGAAGAATGTAACAAGATGATTTATAACTGAACCAGGCCAAAAAGTGGTCAGCAGAGAGAATATTGTCCTGAGAGAGAAGTGCCTGAAGCGGCAGGAGAGCGGGCGGTAGAAGAGGAACTGAGGGGAGCGGGTCAGTTCCATCCACGACCGAGGGTGGTAGAAGAGGAACTGAGGGGAGCGGGTCAGTTCCATCCGCGACCGAGGGCGGTAGAAGAGGAACTGAGGGGAGCGGGTCAGCTCCATCCGTGACCGAGGGCGTTAGAAGAGGAACTGAGGGGAGCGGGTCAGTTCCATCCGCGACCGAGGGCGGTAGAAGAGGAACTGAGGGGAGCGGGTCAGTTCCATCCGTGACCGAGGGCGGTAGAAGAGGAACTGAAGGGAGCGGGTCAGTTCCATCCGCGACCGAGGGCGGTAGAAGAGGAACTGAGGGGAGCGGGTCAGTTCCATCCGTGACCGAGGGCGGTAGAAGAGGAACTGAAGGGAGCGGGTCAGTTCCATCCGCGACCGAGGGCGATAGAAGAGGAACTGAGGGGAGGGGGTCAGTTCCATCCGCGACCGAGGGCGGTAGAAGAGGAACTGAGGGGGGGGGTCAGTTCCATCCGTGACCGAGGGCGGTAGAAGAGGAACTGAGGGGAGCGGGTCAGCTCCATCCGCGACCGAGGGCGGTAGAAGAGGACCCGAGGGGAGCGGGTCAGTTCCATCCGCGACCGAGGGCGGTAGAAGAGGAACTGAGGAGAGCGGGTCAGTTCCATCCGTGACCGAGGGCGGTAGAAGAGGAACTGAGGGGACGGGTCAGTTCCATCCGTGACCGAGGGCGGTAGAAGAGGACCCGAGGAGCGGGTCAGTTCCATCCGCGACCGAGGTGGTAGAAGAGGACCCGAGGGGAGCGGGTCAGTTCCATCCGCGACGGGCGGTAGAAGAGGAACTGAGGAGCGGGTCAGTTCCATCCGACCGAGGGCGGTAGAAGAGGACCCGAGGGGAGCGGGTCAGTTCCATCCGCGACCGAGGGTGGTAGAAGAGGACCCGAGGAGCGGGTCAGTTCCATCCGCGAAGGGCGGTAGAAGAGGAACTGAGGGCGGGTCAGCTCCATCCGTGACCGAGGCGGTAGAAGAGGAACTGAGGGAGCGGGTCAGTTCCATCCGCGACCGAGGCGGTAGAAGAGGAACTGAGGGAGGGGTCAGTTCCATCCGCGACCGAGGCGGTAGAAGAGGAACTGAGGGGAGTCAGTTCCATCCGTGACCGAGCGGTAGAAGAGGAACTGAGGGGAGCGGGTCAGTTCCATCCGCGACCGAGGGCGGTAGAAGAGGAACTGAGGGGCGGGTCAGTTCCATCCGCGACCGAGGGCGGTAGAAGAGGAACTGAGGGGAGCGGGTCAGTTCCATCCGTGACCGAGGGCGGTAGAAGAGGAACTGAGGGGACGGGTCAGTTCCATCCGTGACCGAGGGCGGTAGAAGAGGACCCGAGGGGAGCGGGTCAGTTCCATCCGCGACCGAGGGTGGTAGAAGAGGACCCGAGGGGAGCGGGTCAGTTCCATCCGCGACCGAGGGCGGTAGAAGAGGAACTGAGGCGGGTCAGCTCCATCCGCGACCGAGGGCGGTAGAAGAGGAACTGAGGGGAGCGGGTCAGTTCCATCCGCGACCGAGGGCGGTAGAAGAGGAACTGAGGGGAGCGGGTCAGCTCCATCCGCGACCGAGGGTGGTAGAAGAGGACCGAGGGGAGCGGTCAGTTCCATCTGCGACTGAGGGCGATAGAAGAGGAACTGAGGGGAGCGGGTCAGTTCCATCTGTGACCAAGGGCGATAG
This sequence comes from Rafetus swinhoei, assembly GCA_019425775.1. Lineage (NCBI taxonomy): Eukaryota > Metazoa > Chordata > Testudines > Trionychidae > Rafetus > Rafetus swinhoei. The sequence goes on from CM033428.1 coordinate 593,934, forward strand.
AAGAGGAACTGAGGGGAGCGGGTCAGCTCCATCCGTGACCGAGGGTGGTAGAAGAGGACCTGAGGGGAGTGGGTCAGACCGCGCTCCACTGTCAAACTGCCAGCAGCGCAAGATACCTGCTAACTGCTATGAAAAAGTCTTAGATCCTGCAGCTCTGGAGATGACCCGTCACCTACAGTGGAGCACCCACGGGGACATCACCCGAAGAAGAACCTTGAGCTTGAGCTTGGAGCAAAGGACAAATGGAAGCAAGCACTGCCATCCTGAATTGGAGGTTCTACATGTCTTTGCTGAGCCTCAAGTGCAGAATAGGATAAAAACCTTTTTTTGTGTTCAGGAGCTTCAGGGGATAGCTGAGTTAGTCTGTTACAGAAAAAACCAACAAATGGTCTGGTAGCACTGTTAGTCTATAAAGTCCTACCAGACCATTTGTTGTTTTTTTGTGTGTTCAGAATGAGAAAACACCAGAATTAAAAGTGTTGTATTAATTTAGATGGCATAAAGGATCCTAACAGCCAAAGGTGTTAACATGACACTGAAACTATCCAACATATAACAGTTTTTAAAAAGGTCCTGGGTTTGCAATGCAGAAACTTCAAGTGCTAAGTACTATGGCAAATACAGCATTACAAATCTTAGTAACCTGGTATTAAAGATACAAAGAAAAGGGAATACATTTAAAGCACTGAAAATGTGAGGAACAGCCGGTCCCCGAGTTGCAAACGGTCGAGTTACGACCATTCGCACTTACGACCAAAGCTCCCATGGAGCAGTCATAAAGGCGGTCCTCTAGTTACAAACGCGACCCATGCTTACGAACAGTGCGGTTGCTATGTAACTCAATGGGGTCCGAGTTACGAACAGATCGAGTTACGGCCAAGTGTTTGGTCTGTAACTCGTTCATAACTCGGGGAGAGGCTGTATTAAATAAGTATTTTATTTTAACAACATCTCTTTTTCCTTTTCCCTTTAGCTTGAGAGACTTTTTTAGAAGGAAAAAAGCTTGTTTGACCATCATTAAGGGTGCATCTACACAGCACCCTAAACTCAAACTAAGATATGCAATTTGCACTACACAAATTGTATATCTTATTTTGATTGTATTTCAAAATAGCGTATTTCAAAATTTGGCGTACCTACCCAGCACCAAATTTCAAAATAATGTGCTATTTCAATGCATCCCTTAACTCCACAAGGGTTACAGGGATGCTGAAATATCACACCCGTTATTTCAAAAAATATTTTGAAATAACGGGTGCATTTAAAAGATGTGGGGTAGCTATTTCGGGATACCTCTGGTATCCCAAAATAGCCCCACTGTCTAGACGTAGCCTACAATGGTAATAATTGTTATTTGTGGGAGAAAAGAAGTTAATTGAGAGAGGCTGGAGATACTATTCTTGCTATTGCTGGTTTTGATCTCATTTCCTACAAGACAAACACACACACACACACACACACACAAGGGAAGATAAAATAATTGCAAAGACAGAAAATGCAGCTTTTGTCTTTGATGCTGACTCACACTTGCAACTTCACTGCTGGAAAAAACACAGACCTAACGCATGGTCTGATCAGTCACTCCTGAGACCTGGCAAACTCCTGCCAGCCTCTGGCTGTTTAGGGCATTGCTTTTAACTGCCTCTTTCGGGTCACAAGCTTACAACATGTTGCAAAATGTATAGTCTTGGCTGGCAAAGCCAGGCTTTTAATAAACAGAAGGCAAAAGGAGAGAATTAGAAAAGAGAAGAAATAAAGTGAGGAACGAAAAGGACACATTGGGTGGATACATGAATGTGTGAGTGTGAGACAAAAGTCACACATCCTAAGTAGTGTTCAGCAGGGTGGAGGGTGAGGTCATGTGGCTCCTTCTTTCTCTGACCCAGTCTGCTGAGGACAGTTCTCAGGAGTAGGATGAAGACTGTCCGGGGTCTCAGGAATCAGTAAGGTAGAAGCCATGCTGTTAAAGCTTGCACCTTCCCCTTCTCCTGTCCTTCAGCTCCCCAGCATTGCAGGAGCCAGCCTTTCCCCAAAACGTCTATTTTTGAGAATCCAAAAAGGGAATTGATGGGTGAAGCAGCCTCATATTTTGTCCCTGAGTTGGGCCTATTTCCAACACACACACTTTTAGTTTATTAATTTCCAGTTCCACTCTTCTTGTTTACCGGGCATAATCTTAATACACTCCCTGAGTTACATCAGTAGGCCTTTTTGTTTGAACTAATTAAATCCATCTGTGTTGCTTTTGCACCTTTTCCCATCACCATTTGTTATCCGTTCCTATGACATTTTGTGAACTAAAATTCACTTTTGCAGTTGAGCCCACAACCAGGGTAAATTTGCAGCCCAATTATTACAACAAAGGAATTGTGCCATGTATATCTCAGGTACCTCTTCTAGGACTCCTGGACGGAGCAACAAGGCCACTTCCAAAAAGTGTACATGTCCTAATGTTAAAAAAGTACTAATGGAAGGGCTGCTGCCTTGGCCATCTGTTGATGCAGAGCAGGGAATGGAGTCAGTGCAGCTGCCATCAGAGGCTTCCAGAGTTCTTGCCAGATAAGATATTACAATTTTAATTTTGTTTTAAATTAACCAATACATTAAGAAACCCCCTTTTTAATTAAAAAACAAACAAACCCAGAACGGAGAATAAGAAACTCTGAAAACTGAACTTCCTTCCTTAGAATATTCAGAGCAGTAAAGCACCACTACTTACAAGCCAAAATAGAGTTTCGGAGAAACAACTGTGTGCTGAACATATTAACTAACCCACTGACTTTAAAAACATACTTAAGAATGCTGTATTTGGCACTAAATCAAGAAACAAGCTACATTATTCAAAACCAGGAGTTTTTACAGCACGTTCCTTGTGCATTCAGAATTGTGACCAATATTCCTGCTGACCGTTTCTGTTTTCTGGAATAATGCTGCACTTGGTGTGTCCTTGGTTTCACTTGCAGTTACATGGGCTCAGTACTGTTTAGCTACGATAATTGTCAGCAATGAGTAATTTCTGAAATGTAGACAAAGCATCAACATTTTTCTGTACCATCAGACTTAAAATGCTCTTGGGAAGTTATCAGTGTGTAGGGGAAACTGAGGCAGTCCATGGTATTTTGTTAAGACCTCCTATTCAATCTATCTATCCTAAATTAGAAACAGGCTTGGGAGCAACACAGCACAGGCTGTAGCATGACCCTGGCAACCACATTCCCAGGGGCCATGGTCAGATAAGGCACTGGCTGGTATCACAATAAACTTGTTTAAGTTAACGAGTGTAAGTTGCATTTACTGTCTCCCTATGGTAGGTACGGTCACAAGTCACTGCAGCTTTCCTTTCAGGTGGATTGCACTTCTAGTGCACTTTGGACCCAGGCAATTTCCTGTCGGAGAGAGTGGAGAGCAACACTCCACTAGTAAATTACCCTAATCTATCCTTCTTCGAATAATTTCTACAAATAGGCTGGGAGCCTCATGTTTGGGTGAGAAGTGAGCTCCCTGAGGGGGGATATGATAGCGGACTATACAATCATGACTGGAGTGGAGAAAATAATTAAGAAAAAATATTTACTTGTTCCCATAACACCAGAACTGGGAGTCACCAAATGAAATTAATAGGTAGCAGGTTTAAAACAAACACAAGGAAACTTTTCTTCAGGCAGCGCACAGTCAACCTGTGGAACTTCTTGCCAGAGGATGTTGTGAAGACCAGGACTTTAACAGGGTTCAAAAAAGAACAAGATACATTCATGGAGGTTAGGTCCATCAAAGGCTATTAGTTAGGATGGGTTGGAATGGTGTCCCTAGCCTCTGTACATCAGGGCTGGGAATGGGTGAAAGGGGATGGATCACTTGATGATTCCCTTTCTGTTCATTTTCAGTCCCTTCGGGCACCCGGCACTGGCTGGTGTCAAAAGACAGGTCCATTTGGCCAGTGTCCTGGATTATGTTGGTCATAAGAACATAAGAATGGCCATACTGGGTCAGACCAAAGATCCATCTAGCCCAGTGTCCTGTCTGCCCACAGTGGCCAATGCCAGATGCCCCAGAGGGAGGGATCACAACAGGTAATCCTCACATAATCCCTCCCCTGTCACCCACCTCCAGAAAAAAAGAGGCTAGGGATACCATTCCTACCCATTCTGGCTAATAGCCATTGATAGACCTAACCTCCAGGAATCTATCTAGCTCTTTTTTGAACCCTGTTAAAGTTCTAGCCTTCACCACATCCTTTGGCAAGGAGTTCCATAGGTTGATTGTGCGCTGAGTGAAGAAAAACTTCCTTTTGTTTGTTTTAAACCTACTACCTATTAATTTCATTTGATGACCCCATGTTCTTATATTGTGGGACTAAGTAAATAACTTTTCCTTACTCCCTCTTTCCATACCAATCATGATTTTATAAACCTCTATCATATCCCCCGTTAGGGCTCATCTAAACTATGCTGACGTTTCAAAAGAGGATATGCAAATTCTGTGGGAATTTTCATATCTTCTTCCGATCTCACTTTCAAAAATGGAACTTTTGAAAGTGAAAGTAGTCAGGATGCGTTTTTTTTCCTGACACTCCTCCCCCTTTTTCGAAAAGCCGCTCTTCCTCAAAAAATGATGTTTACGTGGTTTTTCGAAAAAGGGAGGGGTTTGCCAAAAACCCGCGTCCCAACTACTTTCACTTTTGAAAGGTGAGATAGGAAGAAGATATGCAAATTCCTAGGGAATTTGCATATCCTCTTTCAAAACTTCAGCGTAGTCTAGATGAGCCCTTAGTCTCCTCTTTCCTAAGATGAAAAGTCCAAGTCTTTATAATCTCGCTTTATATGGGACCCGTTCCAAACCCCTCATCATTTTTGTTGCCCTTTTCTGAACATTTTCCAATGCTGATCTATCTCTTTTGACATGAGGGGACCACATCTGTAGGTAGTATTCAAGATGTGGGAGTACCATGTTTTATATAGAGGCAATAAGATATTTTTCTGTCTTATTGTCTATCCCTTTTTTAATGACTCCTAACATTCTGTTTGCTTTTTTGACTGCCGCTGCACACTGAGGGGATGTTTTCAGAGAACTATCCACAATGACTCCAAGATCTCTGGAGTAGTTGTAGCCAAATTAGTCCCTATCATATTGTATGTATAGTTGGGATTATTTTTTCCAATGTGCATTACTTTACATTTACCAATATTAAATTTCATTTGCGATTTTGTTGCCCAATCACTTAGTTTGGGGAGAACTTTTTGAAGCTCTTCACAGTCTGCTTTGGTCTTAACTATCTTGAGCAGTTTAGTATCATCTTCAAATTTTGCCATCTCTCTGTTTACCCCTTTCTCTAGAGGTCACCAGGGTGTGGACCCATCGCCCACCACCTGCAGTTCCTGATCACCAGCTGATGGAAGGTGGGGTAGCAAGACCCCCCTCTGATGGCCAGGACACCTAGTTCCTCGCACGTTACGGGGGTGGCGGGGGCTGTTTTCTGTAGCCGCACTTTGCCGACCACGCCACAGGTTGGGCACAAGCTCTGAAGACACGGTTAGAAAATCCCGCGGAGCCCGAGCGCAGAACAAGGGCTGCGCACACGTGCGGTCACCCCCCGGCAGCTCCCAGCCCGTGCCAGTGCGTGGGAAGGGGGCAGAGCCCGCCGAGGCTGGGGGAGGAGGCTGCCGCCAGCTGGGAAGCAGAAGGCCCGGAGCCGGCGGAGCGTAGCGGGAGGCTGCCCAGTCCGCGCTCAACATCGGGACAGCGCGGAGCCAGCAGCGGTGCCCAGCGGCAGCCGCCCCCGAGGGGAGCGCCCGCAGGGACATGGGGACCCACGCGGAGCCGCGGGACCTTGGGCGCCTGGCCGGCTCCTGCACCGGGATCCCGCTGTTGCTGGGGTTGCTCCTCTGCAGAGCGGGTAAGTGCGAGGAGCTCTGGGCTGCCGGCGGGGAGCGCGGGGGCTCGGTGTCGCGCTCTGGGCGGCCGGGGGCTGGGAGCCGAGCCGCGGGCCTGTGCGGGGCGCTCCCAGCTCCGCGCGGCTCCCCGGAGACGAGTCCCCCCGGGCTCACGGTCCTGATTTGAACCCGGCGCGGGGCAGCTGATGGAGGCTGCCAGCTCCTGGAGCCCTGCTCATACGGGGCTGGTTTCGGTTACCCCCGGGAGCAGCCGGCTCTGCCGTGGCTGCGGGAGATCGGGAGCAGTATGATCCGGAGGGGCCCAAAGAGCCGCGAGGGCTGGACTAGGATTGTCCCAGCCGGCTCTCGGGGCAGCGCCGACTTTCAGCAGGGAACCGCGGCCGCTCCTTTGTGTGGCCAAGGCGCAGCGCTCCCCACGCTACGGCGGCGCTTAGAGATCCGAGCTGAAGTTTGTTCCCGGGATGGTTCCCGGCAGTGCTCTGTGCGGGAGCCGGGGGCAGGAGGCTGGTTACCTGGCGCCCCGGGAGGAGCTAGCATCTCTCAGGAAGGCCGGGGACGGGGGCAGCAAAGCCCCAGCAAGCTACTGTATCTGGAGAGTGCTTCCCTCAGCCCTCAGCCCAGCTGTTGCTAAGGCGCCTTGTCCTGGTGGGGGCACCTAGCTATCTGCATGATGTTTCATATAGAAGCAGCCAGACCTGGTCAGATCAAAGGTCCATCTAGCCCAGCATCCTCTGCCAGGGGCCAGGGCCAGGTGCCCCAGAGCATGTTCCAGGTTTTGCCCCAGTTTAATGAGCTGCTGCAGGCAGACTCACTTGGAGGCTGAGTAGCTGATAAATTTCCCCAAAGCAGAAGGTGTCAAGAGCTGCAAACAGCCCCAAAGTACATAAGAATATAAGAACGGCCACACTGGGTCAGCCCAAAGGTCAATTCAGCCCAGTACCCTGTCTGCCGACAGTGGCCAGTGCCAGGTGCCCCAGAGGGGGTGGACCGAAGACAATGATCAAGTGATTTGGCTCCTGCCATCCCTCTCCAGCCTTTGACAAACAGAGGCCAGGCTCAGAAGAGACTCTTTCTTTGGAGCCCAGACAAACTCATTGGATTTCTTCAGGTCCAGTTATTAACTTAAGAACCGGTTTTACGGAAGTTTGTGTTCCTGGAATCCAAACAAACCCCCAATTTGGGAGTTACCCAAAGTAGGAAGACCCCCTTCCCTCAGTTGAGCCCCATGTGCCAGGGCTGGGGGAAAGGGGTCCCATAGCCAAAGCGAGAGGAAGAGGCAGCTCAGCGGAGACAACAGAAGGTGGAGGTGGCTGCAGCCTCTTTTCAGGAGTCCATGGGACTGGAAGAGCACCGCTAGTGCCACATGCTCTCACACAATGGATTTAGCTGGTAGCCAATCCAGTGGCCAGCTTGTGTTTTTCTCCCAGGTTTCTTGCACTGCCTGGGACTGTGAGTGTCCCCAGGAATCTGTCACTAAAGGACAATCACAATCCAAGGGCCTCACCTCGGGGTGGCAGGTGTGCGCGGAGGCTGTTCACTGCTGCTCTCTTGCCTACTGTTGCAACTAATAGGCTTGCTAATGTCCCATGCCATCATGGCAAAGCCCGGGTAATCCACTTTCTTTGGCCTTTGCATTGCTGAGATGGTTGAAAATATAGGAATTACAAAACCCATTTCATTCTACCGCTTTCACACACCCCCAAAGTCCTGTCTGTAGTGGTAGCTCTAGGGATGATTTTGAAATGTCCTTCATTAGACCAACTTCAGCTGGTGAGAGAGCTGAGTAAGCTCAAAAGCTTGTCTCTCTGACCCATAGAAGTTGGTAAAATAAAAGATCTCAGCCACCTTGTCTCTTACATGCTGGGACCAACACAGCAACTACAATTTGGAATTAAAGATGAACTGTTGTATTTTTGATGATGCTTACAATGCAGTTCCTTTGATTTCTGTCCCTCTTTGGCCCAACTCTGAGCTGTGTTCGTATTTATTAACGAAGGGAAGCTTCAGGGGATAGCCGAGTTAGTCTGTACAGGATAAACTTAAAAAACAACAAATGGTCTGGTAGCACTTTATAGACTAACAAAATATGTAGATGGTATCTACATGTTTTTTTAGTTTATAAAGTGCTACCAGACCATTTGTTGTTTTTTAAGTTTATTAAAGAAGGGGTTTGCCTGCCAAACAGTTGTTTTCTTTAACATAATCTTTGAGTAAAGACTGAATGTGGCATTTGTGGCATCACAATCCCAATACCAGTCTGTAATTTCAAAAACACATAGCAGGAGGGGGAATGAGGCCCTGAGAAGGAGAACAAAATGTTCGTCCTTTTGTCCTAACATTTGATTAATCATTGTTTTTGCATCAGTTATATAAAAATCAAGGACTCCCAAAAGTGAAGGTCACTCACATCACTTCACCGGACATTTATACAAACAACAAGAATGCCCAGAGTTTAAAAATATATTAAAAAGAGAAGAAATATAAAAGCTCATGCTGCAGAATTTAAACCAGTGTCTAGCTATTTGGCGATAGGAGACATAATACCCCATACCAGCCTAGTGTGAGGTTTCTTGTACCTTCCAGGAGTCATTACAGATAATGGAACCATTTGGTTGTTGGGAATGTGCGTTGTTTGCAGCAGTATCTGGTTCTGATATTATGGTAATACCTAGAGAACCCAAACAGAGTCAAAGCCCATTGTGTTAGGCATGGTACCTAGATATAGTGAGAGACCGTCATTGCACTGAAGAGCTTATAACATCACATTTCCTCTACATTACTGCCAGGCTAATGGCAAAGCACAATCATTTGTCACTATTGCCAAGAAACTACTAAAATTGCATACCAGAATGATAGAGACTCCTGGGCAGCATTACTGGAAAAATTAGACGGCATGGGCAGCAGTCCAGCACAGCGTCACATGTCATGCTGCACACAGACTCTACTGCCTACAGCAAATAAACTTTTGAAGCCAGCAACAGTGGAAACTGATGACAGAACAAATTAAGCAGCGGTGACGGCTAAAGCACAACTGGAGTTGCAGCTGGCAAGGGATGTGAAGGGTAAGAAGGATTTCTGCAGGTATGTTAGCAATAAGAGGAAGGTCAGGAAAAGTGTGAGACCCTTACTAAATGGGAACGGCAACCTAGTGATAGATGATGTGGGAAAAGCTGAACTATTCAATATTTTTTTTGCCTCTGTCTTCACTGACAAGATCAGCTCCCAGACTGCTTGGGCAGCACAGTCTGGGGAACAGGTGAGCAGCCTTCAGTGGAGGAAGAACAGGTTAAGAACTATTTAGAAAAGCTGGGCATGCACACGTCCATGGGACTAGACCTGATGCATCTGAGGTTACTGAGGCAGTTGGCTGATGTGATCAGGAGCAGCCCAAAGCCAGCTGCAGCAGCTGGCGCCCTAGGCGGGGCGGCGCAATCGGCGCCCCTGCCTGAACGGCCGTCACTGGCCGTGACGTCATCATCGGGCGCCCGGGCCAGCGGCACCCTAGGCAGCTGCCTAGCTCGCCTAGGCTCACAGGCCACCCCTGGATGTGATTGCAGAGCCATTGGTCATTATCTTTGAAAACTTGTGGGGGTTGGAAGTGGTCCCAGATGACTGGAAAAAGGCCAATGTAGTGCCCATCTTTAAAGAAGGAAAATCCAGGGAACTATAAGACCAGTCAGCCTCACCTCAATCCGCAGAAAAATCATGAAGCAGGTCCTCAAGAAATCCATTCTGAAACACTTGGAGTAGACGAAAATGATCAGGAACAGTCTTGTGGATTCACTAAGGGCAAGTCCTGAATGGACTATAAAGTGAATAGAAAGCTGCCTAGAGTGTCAGGCTCAACAGTAGCTTAAAGTCTAGGTGGCAGCTGGGATCGAGTGGAGTGCTCCAAAGGTCCATCCTGGGGCTGGTTTTGTTCAACATCTTCATTAATGATCTGGATGATGGGATGGATTGCCTCTTCAGCAAATTCACGGATGACACTTAGCTGGGGAGAGAGGTAGATACGCTGAAGGGTATGAATTAGGGATGTAAAATCCTGTTTAATTGTTTAACTGGTTAACCAATTAAAGGGGGGGGACAGGCGGGGGAGTGGGTCCCCCCCACAGGTATGGGCTGCACCAGCCAGGCTGAAGCAGCCCCTGCCTGTGGCAGGCAAGAGTGCCCAGCAAGCAGGGGCTGCTTCGGCCCAGCCAGAGTAGTTCCTATCCATAGCAGGCCTCCCACAGGGCTAGAGCAGCCCCTGTCCCCCTGGCAGGTGAGGACTTGCTCCAGCTCCCACTGGTTAACCTTAACCATTAGCCTCACCAGTTAACCAGTTAAACGTTCACATCTCTAAAAGGGACGGGGTCCAGGGTGCCCTACACAAACTGGAGGTTTGGGCCAAAAGAAACCTGATGAGGTACAACAAGGACAAGTGCAGAGCCATGAAAGAATCCAAAACACTGCTACAGGCTGAGAACTGACTGGGATTACAGTGGACTAGAAGTTGGAGATGAATCAGTGTGCCCTTATTGTCAAGAAGGCTAACGGCATACAGGGGCTATGTCTAGACTGCAGGCTTCTTTTGGAAGAAGCTTTTCCGGAAGAGATCTTCTGAAAAAATGTCTTCGGAAAGAGACCATCTACACAGCAAAAGTGCATTGAAAAATCAATCTGCTTTTTCGAAAGATAGCAGCCACACTGAATGGACACTATCTCGCATTTAAGCTGTGATTACTATGGATGGAGTGGCCACCAGGGCACCTGTGCTTTTTCCTCTTTCCTCTTCTTTCGAACGAACTCCCTCTTCCTTGTGTAGCCCAAGGTCCAGTGTGTTTCAGCAGCAGCCCTGGGAACTACAAGTTGTGGACTACAAACTGCGGCATGTTGGGAAAACTTCCTGGTTCCTGCCAGGATGTGCCCTCTGCCCCCAGCAGGGTCTCAGCAAGGACGGTGCTAGAAGCAGCACACAGGCTGCATGCTGAGAGAAGGGGCTGCTGAACTGTTTTCCTCTTCTATGTTTTTCACAGGTAGGACCAGAAAGGGCTCTAGAGCACCCTGAGAGGAGTTTAAGTGACACAAAGGGAGAACCTGGACTTGGTTATGTGGGGTTTAGTTACTGTGGGAGTTGGAACATGCGTTCCAAGGGGGCTGTGTTGTGTGCTGTAAGCTCTGCCCCAGGAGGGTCTCAGCAAGGATCAGTGCTAGAAGCAGCACACAGGCTGCATGCTGAGAGAAGGGCTGCTGAACTGTTTTCCTCTTCTATGTTTTTACAGAATAAAGCCTGTTCCTGGCGATTTGTCGGAGTGGGTCTGGTCTGAGGTGCACTCACACATACTCAACGCAGAGCACAGCAAGCAGCCTCAGGCCTAGCCCCCCCAGTGGTGTAAGAAGTCACAAGCTTCCCCTATGCTGAATAACCTCACACTGGGCTAGCCAACAGGAGGGGTTACACTTGTCTACACATGTCTTTTTCCAAAAGTGCTCTTTCAGAAAAAGGCTTCTTCCTCGCAGAAAGCGGTTTACCAATGTCAGAAAACCCCCTCTGTTCTTTTGATTGTTTTTTGAAAGACCACAATTGCAGTGTGGATGTAAGTGAAGTTTTTTAGGAGAAATGGCCGTTTTTCCGAAAAAACTCTGCAGTGTAGACATACCTTGGGCTGTGTTAGTAGGAGAATTGCCAGCAGATTGAGGGAAATGATTATTCCCCTCTATTCAGCACTGGTGAGGCCACAACTGGAGTATTGTGTCCAGTTTTGGGACCCCACTACAAAAAAGATGTAGACAGAGAGAGTCCAATGGAGAGCAAAAATGATTAGGGGCTGGGGTACATGACTTATGAGGAGAGGTTGAGGGAACTGGATTTATTTGGTCTGCAGAAGAGAAGAGTGAGAAGGGATTTGATAGCAGCCTTCAATTACCTGAAGGGGGTGTTTCCAAAGACGATGGAGAGAAGCTGTTACTCAGTGGCCTTGACAGAACAAGGAGCAATAGTCTCAAGTTGCAATCTGGGAGGTCTAGGTTGGCTATCAGGAAAAACTATTTCCCCACAAGAATGGTGAAGCACTTGAATTGGTCATGTAGGGAGGTGATGACATCTCCATCCATAGAGGTTTTTAAGGCCCAGCTTAAATCCCTGGCTGTGATGATTTAGTTGGAGTTGGTCCCATTTTGAACAGGGGATTGGATTCCTTCTGAACACTCTTCCAATTCTAATCTAGGATTCTACAACAGCAAACAATATGAGAGGTGCCAAATACCTTCCTGAGTTCCAGACTGTACAGCCAGCACACCTACAGATGGAGACAAGATGTAAGGCAAGGACAGGTATCCAAAGAGCAGCAACAAGGCTAAACATGGTGGAAATACAAGGACAACTCTCCTGCCACAACCACTGTATTCTAAGAGCAAACAAGAAACAATTGTCCTCAAGAGATGGCCCACATAGATTCACATACAGGAACTGAACATATAGAAACTGACAATGATAGAGTAATGAGTTCACCCACTAGTAACACTGAGAAGGTGGCAAATACAATGCCAGTTAATCAACCTGCACACAAATCTCTGAAGAAAAACAGATGGAGGGACTTCAAATAATAACCCTCCAAGTGGAAGATCCCTAAAGTTGACAAGTTTCAAAGACTCCTACATTGTTAGTTCAATAATTTCAATTAACATCCATTATTAGGAAGAGAAATATGTTATAAGTGCTCTATACAAAAATGTATATACACCAATATATATCTCTTTAATATTAAGGGTTCCATTGATTACTGTAAGAATATGTAGCATTGTTCATAAGTGTCATAGGTTCAATCTGTACTGCAAACGGATTTTTAAATGCAGCTCTTAATACCTAGTTCCAGGCTGAATCAGTGGGGACAGCACAGACTCAGAGGGGGTGAGGACCCTTTACACACCAATCCCAGACACAAAGCACTCCTAAGTACCACGCTGGGGCACTAGGCTCACCACTGACTCAGAGGGGAGAACTCATCACACTGAGTAATCTGAATAACACCTTGCAAACCCCAAACCCAACTAAATCATCCCAGCCAAGACTTTAAGACGGGTCTTAAAAACCTTTAGGGATGGAGATTCCCTCACCTCCCAAGGGAACTCATTCTACTGCTTTATCATTCTTGTGGCGAAATAGTTTTTCCTAATATCCAACCTAGATCTCCCCCATTGCAACTTGAGAGCTTTGCTCCTTGTTCTGCCATCCGTCACCACTGAGAACAGCCTGGCTCCCTCCTGGCTGTTTTCCTTGAGGATCTATGTAAGTACCAAACAGCCTTGATCCCAATCAGGTTTGGAAGACTGAAAGCCACCCATAGGAGGGTTTAAAAAAAAGATGGCAGATGACTTTTTATATAGCCACTTGCTATCCCTTTGCACCTGTGTGAGTTCCTGTTGATGGCTGCCCTTTCTTTTCTAAAGGGAGGGAGCGCTTGTTCTCCACTTGTCCTGCAGCAATAACAGAAGATTCCATCTCACGCAGATCAAATAATCATTCCCATGTCTGCCTTCGCATGGATGTTTTTGCTGAGATAGGACAGAAAACCTGTAGTAATGGTACTGAAACAATTGTTGTGTGGGTCTCTCCATGAATGAAGCCCTACTATTGTTTTCCTACTTGAACAGGAGGCCTTCTTGCTCTGCCAAAGGACTGCATAGCAGCTGAGAAGGTTTGCCTGTCAGACCCTGTTTGCAATGCCACCTATCAGGCCCTGGAAAACTGCTCCCTTGGTAAGACATCTTTCCTCCTTCTGAAGCCTCACACCAGAGCAAGGTGCCTGGATGCAGAGCTAGATCTCAGAAGCAGCTCTTTACTGCACTGCAAGTGTCACCGACGCATGAGGAGACAGAAGCACTGCCTGCGCATCTACTGGACTGTTCACTCTGGCTTCACACAGGGTGAGATGGAATCGTTATGTTCTCTAGTAATTACACAACTCTTCTTACAATTACTGACACCCCAGCAAGGCAGGAGAGGGGGTCAATGGGAAATACTAGCACTGATCACACTAGCCCTAGATGTGGTTGCTGGAGAATCACATTAAACTTTCGTTGTAAAGCACCAGTGACAACTCATCCCACTTCCTGCAACCTAAAGAACTAAAGAAAGCTGCTTTTGCCCCTGCCGTGAACACAGAATTAATTAAAATGAGAAAAACAGAGTTATCCTGAAAGCTGCTGTCTCTCTGCTTCACTGTAAAAAGTTTTGCCTAACCTCCCCTTTCCCCAGCTCCCTGCTATCTTTTAAAGAAACTGTGTACATCTTCTCATGCATGCTGAGATGGGAAAAGGAACAAATGAAACCTGGATCTAATCCTGGCCACAGCGAAGCCAATGAATGACTCTCATGTCAAAGCTGCTTAGTAACACACTAGTATCTCTGATAGGTCTGGAGCCATGGCTGGCTCCTGCTGGCTCAGCCTGGTTCTTGTGTAAAGTGCTGTGTTTCTGGATGAACTCCAGCTCTGTGGGTGCAGCCAGATACGTTTTGTGTGTGCATGAAAGTCTCTCTAAAAAGGGAAGCTGGTTCCAGTGTCTTTCCCCACCATCCCTGAATATGTCCCTCCCCTTGCCTAGGTTATTTCAATTTGGAGACTTCTCCTTATGAGGATCCAGCAAAAGAAGAACCCTGGAAGATTGACTACAACAAGCTGGAAGCTTTGGTTTCAGGTAGGGATCATGACAGGTGCACATTTCCCCCTTTTACTTCCTTTCTTAGGGGCTACCTACTGGATTGACGATTGTTAAGTGGAAAAATGTTTTGAGGCAACATCTTTAAAACTGGTCAGTGGAACATTGTCTCCACAGAGCCTTTGATGGACAAAGGGGGCTTATGGTGTCAGCATGTCAGAGAGCATGGGGGGGATCTGTAGATCCCACTGTCTATAAGGGAAGCTATCTAAAAGGTAACAGGTTAGGAGAGATTAGAGGGACAGAGTCAGAGGAGTGGAATGCATCAAGAAAAACCTAGACAGGAAAGAAGTCTAACAATTTCCATTATGTAAATAACCCAGATTTTTTTAAACTGTTAAGGTACAATAAATATTGGCATTTTCTCCATTACTTTTATTTTCCTTTTGCCTGTTTAGTAAATCAAAGATTGGACAATATCCACTTATTCCAAAAAACAATATTAGACCCCCAAAAAATCTTCCATATCTTTCGATATTTTTGCACATCAATTTCTCTATAAGACATCCCAACTAATGAAAAAAGGAAATTATTTTAAAAAGCCCCTGCCAGTGATTTATTGCCTCCTATGACCTGCCAACATCCTGAAGGGTAGATCCATTGATGGCTGTTAGCCAGGATAGACAGAGATGGTGTCCCTAGCCTACGTTTGCCAGAAGTGGGAGTGGGCAATGGGATGGATCACTTGATGATTCCCTGTTCTGTTAATTCCCTCTGGGGCACCTGGCATTGGCCACTGTCGGAAGACAGGGCACTGGGCTAGGTGGACCTTTGGTCTGACCCAGTATCACCGTTCTCATGTTCTTATGCCTAGGGTTCCCTGAGTTGCCCTCTCGTTTGCAATCTTAAACAAAAACAATTAGGAATATTTATGACCAGAGAGATAATTGTACAATGTAAGTTACTTATGAGGGTTCATAATTTTTTCTAGTCAATAGCCAGAAAGTGAGTGGTAGAAACCAGCATATGTGCCATTCAGTTTAATTTTGTACATCAAACATATCTTTCATTGTTCTCCTTAAAAGGAATGTATGTGTGCATGCACGCAAGGATATGGGTTTATTTCATTGAGCTATTTTTTATTTGTTCAAATAATGGAATTGAATCAGTCTCATCACAGATACATCAATAACTTCTGGTCCAGGAGCTCAGACCCCTCCAGACAGGGGCTGCTGCCGCCCTGCGCGATTGCCCCTCTCTGAGAGGCAGCAGCGTGGGGCCACAGGCTGCCAGTCTGAGGCTAGGACTAGACTACGGGGCTTTAACAAAAAGGCTACGCAAAGTGCACTCGCAATTTGCGTAGCTTTTTCCGCTCACTTTTGCGGAAGAGGTTTTTCTACCAAATGGCAGAAAAGCCTCTTCTTTCAGCGGAGCCCTTATGCCTCTTGAAACGAGGTACATAAGGCTCCCCGAAAGAGCGTGTTCGCTCTTCTGCAAAAAAAAGCAGAAGAGCAAATGTGTTCCTTGGACACGGCAGAGTTTTTCCGGGATACCTCCAGTATCCCGCAAAAACCCTGTAGTCTAGATGTAGCCTGAGAGGGGAGCTGTTTTTTAAACTGCATCTCTGACTCAGAGGCAACAGTGTGGAGTGGCAGGGGCGCCTGCCGGCCCTGCACCCAGGGACTATAGAATAATTCAGGAGCCGATAAGAATTCTCGAGGTTAATTGACTATTTAATTAATCAATATTTAACATCCCTAGTTGGGACAAGGCCCTAATCACACCAACACTGAGCAGAGTCAGCTGGCCACATGCCCTTCCATTTTCCCATGAATCCCTGGTGAGTGATCACTGAATCACAGAGTAACAGGATGGAAGCTTCCCCTCGCCCAGCTCCTCTTGCTCCCACCTGAAATCTCTGGGATTTACTGTCCTTGGGTTTCTGTTGGCTTTTCAGGTTCTCATTTAGTCAGGAGCAGTGAAAATCCCTGCCTGAAAGCAACTCACGTCTGCAGTCTGAATAGCAAATGTGCCCGTCTGCGCACGGACTATGCCTCCAACTGCACGAAGGGGGCAGAGTCTGGAGGCACCTGTGACCAACATAAGTGCCGCCAAACGCTACGACATTTCTTTAAGAAGGTCCCTGTGGGTTTCACCAAGAGGCTCCTGTTCTGTCCATGTCAAGATGAGTTCTGTGGAGAGCGACGCCGGAAAACAATTGTCCCTGAGTGCTCCTTCCAGAACAGCATCAAACCCAACTGCCTCTTCCTCTTGGACTCCTGTCTCAAAGACCCTATCTGCAGGTAGGTCTGGCACAAGGGGCATTAGCCCAGTGAAAAGAGCAATCTTGACACTGATGCTCTTCTTCTTCTTCCTACAGATCCCAGCTGGCTGATTTCCAACAGAACTGTCAGCCTGCAGCCATGTCCCCAGATGGCTGTGCTCAGCACAACCATGCTGCATGCCTGCAGGCTTACATGGGGATGATTGGTAAGTGGGGACCAGAGGGAGACACAAGAAGGCTTGATGAAGAGCATGTTCTTGGGCATGCATAGGGCTGGGGGGGAGAGAGAAGAAAGAGTGCCTGAAGGTGTACGGAGCTGAGAACCAGCAAGGATCAAGCCCTGCTCTTATCAGAGCTTGAGATCATGGTGTTGAAAACACGTGAGCCTGACCTATGTTGGTGTTTGCCCTGACCCGGTACAGGCAGAAACTAAAGAGGAACTCAGCACTCACAACACAAATGCCATCCACAAGGCTACAGACTACATATTCTCCAGTTCTCCCTCCAGTGACAAGACAGCAGCATCGCCCTCATGTCTCTAGACACCAAATCTATTTTGCTTCTTACAAAGGCACCCTCTCTGCAGTGCGTGAGCCGCAGAGGCCTGCTCACCTGCATGATAGAACCACTCCCGTCACTCCAGCTAATGGGTATTTTACAGACTTTTATCCTTTTCCTATCCACATGAACCTCCATTCTCAGGGTCCTTGGTTACTGGCACCTTAAGCCCTGTATTCCTTCATGGTTTGGCTGTCTGAGCCTTGCTAAGCCACTATTAGTGACGTGTTCAGCAAAAGCCTTCTTGAGGGTACTGTTGAATTCATAGGATTTCAGCTGTCCCCCATCACATATCCCCAGCGTGGCTTCCTGGGAAGCTACAGTAGACATGAATCTGCAGTGAAGCTGTACAGGTCAGGAGCGAGTGGGCTCCTGAGTTGCATTTCCACACTATCCCTGTGTCCTTGTAAAGTGTCCACTGTGAGAACAAGGCAGCTGAACTGTATCTCACGGTCAGGCTGCAGCTGCAAAGTGCGTGCCTGGGAACAGGCCATAGGCAGTCAGTTTGTTGGCAGAGGCAACTGGAAGTAATGGTGGAAGAGCCAATTACTGACACATGTCACTCTGCACTCGTTACCCACCTTTCCACTTCTGGCTTTCTTCCTTTAGGCAGTAATCAGTGTGCTTCAATGTTAGGGCCACTTGGGTGGGGTACACTGGCTCCCTGGCCCCTCTCCCACTCTCTGGCAATGTCCCTTCCCTCTGTGGGCAGAGTGACCCCAGGGCAGCAGGTTCCCTGCCTCTCCTGCACCCGAGTCCTCAAACACCTCACATACCCCAGACAGAATGCACCTCAGAGCAGAGTGCTCTCTGCCCCCACCTCTGCAGGTGCCTCAGTGCCCTTAGGGTTAATAACAATCTGTGATACAATGACAGTAAGACATGCAAATACCATTTAGTTCCAGTACATAGAAACTGCCGAAAGGAGGGGCATCCCTAGCCTGCAGCTTGTCTAGGGGACTCTAGAAACCCAGAGCAGAGAAGAAGCATGAGTGTGAAGGCCACGGCGTGATCCCCTGATTGGAGGCACAAACAAATCCTGATTCTCTTTTCTTGGGGACAGGTACAGCCATGACACCAAACTATGTTGGTAACTCCAGCACAGAGGTTTCGCTGTGGTGCACCTGTGAGAACAGTGGCAACCAGCGGGAGGAGTGTGACCAGATACACAGCATGTTCATCAGCAATCAATGTCTCAGTAAGTGCCACACAAGCAACATGGGTCACAGCATAATTCAGTTCAAACCTCTTCTTGCTTTCCAGGCCTGACACCACACAGTCCCTGCCTACAGCTCCAGCCCTGCTCCCCTTTGGCATTTCTCTACCCTCTCTATTCCACCACTAATATCTAAAAGTGTGTCACAGGGAGGAGGGGAGGAAATTGTGCTCCCTGGCCTCGTGAGGACAGGACAAGAAGCAATGGGCTTAAACTGCAGCAAGGGAGGTTTAGGTTGGACATTAGGAAAAACGTCCTACCTGTCAGGGTAGTCAAACACTGGAATAAATTGCCTAGGGAGGTTGTGGAATCTCCATCATTGGAGATATTTAAGACCAGGTTAGACAGACACCTGTCAGGGATGATATAGACTGTGCTTGGTCCTGCTATGAGGGCAGGAGACTGGACTTGATGATCTGTCAAGGTCCCTTCCAGTTCTAGTGTTCTATGATTCTAGTGCCAGCCTAGAGACTCCCCTTCTCTGCTCCTACAGGCATCTCTGACCTTTCTTCCACATTACACCATATGCCGAGATCTGATCAGAAAGTCACTGTTCTGGCCACATTCAACCCCGCTCAGAAACTCACTTTTGCAGTCCCACTCATAAGAAGTCTGGAGGTAGGAGAGAAGAAACCAGCATCACACTGGTATCCACAGCTTACTGAATAACTACACAGTCATTCTCACCACCATCATCTTTCTTTCCTCATCTCCCCTTGCCTCAGATCCTCATTTGCTGGGCAGAGCCTGGAATTCCTGGTGTATCTGTGAGACAGTACAGTCCTGGGTGCTCAGAAAATAAATGATTTTTTGACCCACCACAGCCTGGCACAGACCATGTCACGGGCCAGCAGCTCAGCAATAGCTCTCAAATCCTGCTGCCCGAGCCTGGGTAAATCCAGCTGTGTCCAGAGCCCCTATTCCCTTTGTCCACCTCTGCAATGGGTTTTGTTAAGATCCATATATTTTGGGACTACGAAAGCTTTCAAATGGCATCAACTAAAGAAACTAACATCCCTATAGGAAGGTTTAATGTTTATGTCTTTTCTATTTACATAATAGTGTAGAGCAAAATCTCACCCCCAGCCCACAGACAGTGCCTACCTCAGACGCATGCTAACTCAGACACACGCTCTTCAGGTGACAGAATGTAGAAGTGGAAATCCCCCATTTAGACCAATCCACTGCATCCCGGTGGGGATGGTACAGCTAGACTGGCGGGGGGTTGCGGGACACCAGAGGTATCCCAAAAAAACTCCGCTGTGTCCAGGGAACGCGTTTGCTCTTCTGCTTTTTTTTTTGCAGAAGAGGAAGTGTGCTCTTTCGGAAGCCCCTGTATTCCTCATTCTACAAAGAAGAAGGGGGCTTCTAAAAGAGGGTTTTTTCCTTACATTTGGCCCAGTCTAGACAGGCCAAATGTCAGAAAAGCCTCTTCCAACAAAAGAATCGGAGAAAGGTACGCAAAATGCAGAGTGCATTTTACGTACCTTTTTCTGACAAAAAATGTATAGTCTAGCTGTGCCCTGAGATTGGTCCCTGCAGTCTGTTCTGTGGTGTTTTATCCAGCCGCACATTCGCTGTCCCCTGTGATATGCCACTGCATACGGCATTTACACTCCCCAAAGCAAAATCACCCTGACAGGCCCCAACACAGCCTATCTGGTGAGGCAATATTCCAAGCAAAGGAGGAAAGCACCTTAAACCAGTACTGGGTCGTGGACTGTCAGGCACTGGGTCTCATTGCTGCAGGATGGTCAGGTGACCAGGGGAGGGAGGGCTAAGGCTTGTCCTGGCACCACAGACTGTGCTGTGCCCTAGAAGTGGCCAGAAGCAGGTCTAGCTCCTAGATGGGGCCGGGGGAGTGCACAGGCCTCCGTGCAATGCTCCTGTCCCAAGCACTAGCACAGCACTCCCATTGGCTGGGAACCCACTGCTGGCTGCTTCAAGGGTACAGCATGGTCTGCTGTGCCAGGAGGACAGGAAACCTGCTATAGGCCCCCCCACACTGCACCGCTGTCTTGGAGCTGCTCAAGATAAGTCCCTCCTGCCCTAGCCCTGATTCCCCCAAAGCTGGAGCCCCCTCCTACACCCCAATGCTCCCATCCTCAGCCCCACCCCAGACCCTACACTCTAGTCAAATTATATTGGGTCACAGGCATCAACCATTTCTTTCAACTGGATCATGAGAAAAAAAGTTTGAAAACCACTGCCCGAGACATTTGTTTGACTTCTACCTGCAGAAAACTCAGTTCAGTCTCAGATGAATCTAAGCCAAGCAGTTCCGGAGGGGCAGGAAGAAATATCTTATACGCCCTCCCTGAGCTTCCAGGGGAACAGCACCAACACGTCTCCTGCTTCAAAAATGTTCCAGGTACGAATCTCTTTTCTACTTTTGTTAAGCTGCTAGTAAAGTGGCCTAGAGAAAGTGACTGACACCAGAGAAACTCAGGATCTTGAAACATAGAATCATAGACTCACAGAACACTAGAACTGGAAGGGACCTTGAGAGGTCAAGTCCAGTCCTCTGCACTTACAGCAGGACCAAGCACCATCTAGATCATCCCTAAT
This sequence comes from Rafetus swinhoei, assembly GCA_019425775.1. Taxonomy (NCBI): domain Eukaryota; kingdom Metazoa; phylum Chordata; order Testudines; family Trionychidae; genus Rafetus; species Rafetus swinhoei. The sequence goes on from CM033428.1 coordinate 615,088, forward strand.
AGATGTTTATCTAACCTGCTCTTCAATCCACAACCTCCCTAGACAATTTATTCCCAGGCTCTGGGAACCTGCAGGAGGGAGTTGGTACATATCAAAGCCTCGGAAACATACCTCCTTCTCACGATCTGTTCCATCCGTTAGCAGAGGGGTCAGAGTGTAGGGGTAAGAGACACTACAGCCAGGGGCTGAGTGAACATGGTCCTAGCTGAATTAATTTCTTCCTTTCCCTTCCCAGATTGTGGAGACAAAGATATGGCCAGACACCTCGGAACACAACAGCATGCCCATGACCTCCTCTGTGTATTCTGGAGCTGGGGTTTCCTGGCCCCCAACGGCCCTGCTGCTGCTGCTACTCCTGCTCAGCCCACCTTAACTTGACACAACTGGCATTTGTCTCTTTCGCATAATTCTCCTCACTCTGCACCCAGAGGTTGTTCTACTATCTCACCCTTGGGACCTGCAGAGAAGAGGAACTGAACAGTCTCCCCCAGAACAGGAAGGCCTGCGTTCTTCTCCTAGGAGCGAGTCATTTCATTAGCACTGCAGGGGCTAACACTAGCCCCTCCCCGCATGCCTCCCATTGCAAGAGGAAAAGCAGCCAGCTGGGAGACTTGAGGGCACTAATGTGTTTGTGTTTGTGTGTGTGTGTTTGTTTTAAAAACAAAGCTAGTTACAATTCTGTGCAAACAGCACTTAACTTTTGAATGAAGGAGGAGAGGTGCCCACAGATGCCTGCAGCACAGCTCCAGCTGGCCAATTGGTGCTTTTCCTCTAGAGCAGGAAGAAGCAAACTGGTGCTCCAGCGGTAGACACCTAATTCTATGGTGTCCTAAGAGCAGAGCAGGGCAAATCCACGTGCAAACGCCTCTGTAAATACAGGCTTGGGATTCTGTTCAGGACCCTTTTAATCATTTTCAAATCCATTCATTTAAGCCTACAAAGAAAACCATCAGAGCCTAAGCAAGGACTCTGGCCTCTGCTCTTGTTTCTTGTCCCTTTCAGCCAGCCATATCGTCCACTCTCCATGCTAGCAAGAGATTTAGTCTCAGAGTTCAGCGCCATTTCTTCACTCAGCCCCATTAAACCTTGTCCAGCATATTGGGACACTGCCTGGCGAGACCATGCTTTTCTAGGACTTCTAGGAGAATGCATGCAGGCCATTCAGCTGTAGCCACCCCAGCTCCCTAGGGATAATGTGTGCTGATCTGCAGAGCAGACCTCAGGTGGTCTACAGTCACCTAGCGTCCCTTCACATACCCCTTTACTCCTTTCAGTCTCCCTCCTCTTTGTCAGGTTCAGTTTTATGACCTCTTGATCCTGGGTGTAAACAGTGTTGTGTAACTGCTATTCTGTTGTGCTGCGATGGCCTGTAAACAGGTGGTGTTAAAAGTGAATATTGACTTCTGAGTGCAGGTTAATAGTCCACAATCAATTGTAGGAAAGAGCTGCCTTATCAGGGAAGCTTATGTTTTCAGGAGAGCAGGCAGGCAGCTGGGAGCAGCTCCTCTGCACACAGGTGGTGTGTGGCTTTGGAAGATACAATGTAGCTCGGCAAATGTAGCTCCTGGAATGTCTGTGCAGTAGTCAGATCTCTCTGCTGATCCCTGTGTTCCATTCCTTCCTGTCCCTTGGGAAGGATTCCTGAATACCACAGTATCCCTCATCTCTGTGGATGCACAAATTGCGTCTCGCCCCTGCACCTCTGAACTGTCCTTCACGTTGAATCCTAATCTTCTCTATGCACCACTCACTGAGGCATCACTTTCTTCCTGCTACTGCAAGAAGCAGGGACACTACCTTGCCTAGCAGAGGGGCTGCACCTAATTTCCATACACTGAAGAAGGTCACAGCCACTGCCACCATTAGCAGAGAGGGCTGATCTACAGATGACAAGATGTCCCCTTGCACTGGCACCTGGCTGCTTGGATTACGAGGGAGCATGGCCATTATGTGCTTCCTGAACCTCCATAATCAAGCTGAGGAAGACCATATTATAGGCCTTCCTGGGCTCCCTTTGCTGTGCACTGGTCAGACACTGATATGCAGGGGCTGGCAGTTCCCCAAAAACATCCTTATTACAATATAGCAGGAGTTGCCATCTCCAGAGATTGGTGGTGGGAGGAGAAGAGGTTGCCTTCCCAGTGTCCCACACCATCCATAAAACAGGTGCATGGAGTCCAGAGGAAGGATGGGCTGGCAAACCCCTATGCAATGTTCCCAGAGTACTCTATCATTTTTCCAGCCCCAACATGATGTGCTCCCTATGGTAGTCAGCCCCCTCTCTCCTCAGCATTGTGGGCAGGACCCTCAGCGATATGTAAGTACCTAAATCAGTGGGAGTTAGGTACTAAATCACTTTGCAGATCTAGCCAACGAATTCTCAGACTGTGGGCTGGGACTCCACAGATCCTGTTTTCATGGGTTTGTCAGGGCTGGTGTTAGTCTTGCATTGGTCCAGGCTTCAGCCCTAGACCTCTGCCTGGGGTTAAGCCCTTGGGTTTGGGTTTGCCTCCTGCCCACCGGGGCAGTGGGGCTCTGGTTTCAGCCTGTGGTGGTAGGGCTCAAGTTTCAGAACCGCTCCTGGCATTGCGCAGTAATATTTGTGTGTTGTGAGAAGGGGGTCACAGTGCACTGAAGCCTGAGAAGACCTGATCTAGACCTACATGCTTTCCCCATTCCACCTCCCTCCTCTGCCCACAGACATTGTGCTCTCAAAGGCAGGTGATTTGTTTGATCTGGGGCACCTTAGAGCCAACCTTAAGGTGGAATCTCCATCACTGGAGATATTAAGAGCAGATTAAATAGGCATCTATCAGGGATGGTCTAGATGGTGCTTGGTCCTGCCATGAGGGCAGGATACTGAACTTGACCTCTTGAAGTCACTTGCAGTTCTAGTGTTCTATAAACACAGTTGTAATTTTGTTTATTACATCCAGTTTGCCACTGAGACTCCAGCCTTCCATCTCCAGTGTCTGACTCGCTGACTGAGACTGCAACTTCATGTCCTGAACATTGAAGGCCAATGCTGAGCTCACACTGAGACAGGTGCTTTGAAGTTAAATAAATCCTGCTTCAATCAGAAATATAGAGAAATCCCAACTGGAATTTTTTGCTTCAATCTTCCCTCTCCTTGTATTTACTTTCATACACACCCCTGCCTCTCACACACTCTTCACCTGCATGTGAACACACAACCCTACTTCTCTACACACCCGTAGACGCATATCCACTTGTATACAGAGCTATTTGCATAACTGCTCCTGCCTACAATCCCATTCTTGCTTCCAGCCCTACATGCCTCTCCTCATAAGACACACACCTGTTCAGTGACACACAGGCAGCTGCTGCGTACTGCCACACACAGTGATGGAAACCATCCAAGTTTGGATCCCGAATAATTTTAAACTTTGTTATTTGAAGGAAGACTCCAAAGTAAGAAGAAAAGGGATTTATGTATTATCTGTATTCCAGTAGCATCCGAGGACCCTATTGTGCTAGGGCTCAACAGACTACCTGGTTTAGGTTTCCTAACATTGGCTGTGTCTATACTGGCACGATCTTGCGCCAGAGCTATGCAAATGAGGCTCAGCGTGGAATATCGCCGAGCCTCATTTGCATAACTAATGAGCCGCCATTTTGCGAAGAGGTTTGCAAGAAGACGGAGCTGTCTACACTGCCCCTTCTTGCAAGAAAAACCCTCTTGCACAAAGCCGTTATGCCTGAAAATAATCAGCATAACGGCTTTGTGCAAGAGGGTTTTTCTTGCGCAAGAAGGGGCTGTGTAGACAGCTCCGTCTTGTGTAAGAGCCTCTTCCGCAAAAATGGCGGCTCATTAGTGATGCAAATGAGGCTCGGCGATATTCCACGCTGAGCCTCATTTGCATAGCTCTGGCGCAAGATCGCGCCAGTATAGACACAGCCATTGTGAACAATAGTGATGCTGAACTGCTCTGTTAACACCAATGAGAAATTTTTGCAGAATTTCCATCATGCAGACAAATTTTGAATGGAGCTCTAAGGACGGTCTTCTTGCTGCAAAGGAGACACATGCAATGCAGCTCCCTTTGTGATGTGAGGAATTCAGATTTATTTTCAGGGCTGTAGAGTAAATGTTTCTTACATAATGCAGTTTCATCAGCTACTCCAATTCACCCACTGCTTCACCACTTCAGATAGACAGAATGTCCCAGGAGCTTCTCAAGCTTCTTATTTCAGTAGAAGCTGCAGTGAGACACATGAGGGTGACTTCTGATAGTTCTGATGTCAGTGGCATAAACCCAGACCTCTTGATTACATACGGTCTTATTACAACTCAGGCTATGTCTACACTGCAGAGTTTTTTTCACAAAAATGGTTGTTTTTGTGCAAAAACTTACAGAGAGTCCACACCTCAAGCGCTTTTTTGCGCAAGAAAATTTACAGTGAATCAACAGAACAGAGGGGTTTTTGCGGTGTAGGTATTCCTCTTTCTACGAGAAATAACGCCTTTTTGCACAAGAGTTATTGTGCAAAAAGGTGTGTGTGGATGGGCAGCAGGGTTTTTTTGTGGAAAAACAGCCTATTAAAAGAAGCACAGGTGCCCTGGTAGCCCGCAAGAAACTTCTTGCGCAAGAAGCCTGCAGTGTAGATGAAGCCTCAGTGACTCCTACTTAAATGAAAAGGGCGGTGCAACAGAGATCATTAAAGATACCATAGTGTCTTAAATATAATTCCAAGAATAACAAATAATTTAATAGAAACTCTCCATTATGACAGTCTTAGCACAGGATTCCATCAAATGCAGAAAAAAGAGGACGCTTTATGTTGTAATATAAATTCTATTAATTTTTTAAAATGTAAGATAAACCCAAAATATCTATAGTAAAGAATAAATGTTACCTTCCAACTCTGAAAGACTGTTGCTTTCCGTTGCATTCATTTCCTATGTCCTGCTCTGCTCAGGTACTATGGGGATGATGGTGATAAAGGAACCTGAAAAACAGAACAGCATCAAGCAGGAGCTCCTTCCAGGGAGTCTCAGGGCAATGGCAACTCTCACTGAGAGCCACCACAGCATCAGTCATGGAGATGAAAGATTACCAGAGATTTCTAAAAGCTGTTTAAAAATTACCTTAATGTAGATTAATTGAATATTTACTTACAGAGTTTACATGTCTCTTCACATACAGTATGCCACACAATCCCTCTGGGAGTTAGGTAAGTCATTGTTCCAATTTTAAAAGGTGAGGAAACAGAGACATTAACCATACAATGGGTTGGTGCCAGAGATGGCCTGCTATTTGGAAGTCCTAGACAATTAATCCTGTACTCAATCCACTTGATCACACAGGAGTATCAAAGCAAGCTATATGTGACTGAAATTTCTCTTTACACAACTGCCAGGATCAACATCATGCAGATAGGAAAAAGCAACTGACGCTAAACTTCAGTTCAGACAATAAATCCTGATTTTTATGTTCCCCACACTTGAAACATGCTGACAGCAGCTACGTCTAGACTGCAGGCTTTTTCCAGAAGAGATCTTCTGAAAAAACTTCTTCTGAAAGAGCATGTCCACGCTGCCAAAGCGCATTGAAAAAGTGATCTGCTTTTTTGAAAGATAGCATCCACACTGAATGGATGCTCTCTCGCATTTAAACTGTGATTACTATGGACGGAGTGGCCACCAGGGCACCTGTGCTTTTTCCTCTTTCCTCTTCTTCCGAAAGAACTCCCTCTTCCCCATCCACACACGCCTTTTTCCGAAAGACCTCTTTCGGAAAAAGGCTTCTTCTTCATAGAAAGAGGATTACCAATGCCGGAAAACCCCCTCTGTTCTTTCGATTTTCTTTCGAAAGAACATGATTGCAGTGTGGATGTAATTGAAGTTTTTTTGGGAAAACAGCTGTTTTTCTGAAAAAAAAACCTCTGTAGTGTAGACATACCCAGTGTCAGAATTTGAGACCGGTGGGATAATGCTGCAGCTTTAAGATTCCGAGGAGAGATGAAGGGCCTCTCTCACGAGCACAACCTAAAAATAACAAGCATTACAAAGCTGCTGGACAGGACGGGATCTTTCAGAGTAATTGCTGCAGAGTCTGAGTATTCTGAGAATAGCCCTTTGAAGATGACTGCTCAAGGAACAGAGGCCAGGCTCCTCAAAGGTATTTAGGTGCCAAACTTCCAATGAAATCCCTGAAAATTAGGAACCTAAATACATTTGAGGCTCTGGGCCAAAGTGGTCACCCCATAGCTAGACTCTGAAGGGATCAGTCAACATTTCTGCAGAAGACCGAAGAGCTGCTATCCTGCTCTTACTTTCTATGCGGAAGCAGAGAGTGGTAAATATAATCAGTAGCTAATTATTTCTGCCTCTGGGACTCAGTGGTGGAACTTTTGTTCAATTGATAGACTCTGTTGAGTCTGAGCTTAGTTTTGTCTCTAATGGAATCTCTTCTTATAGGTTATTAGTTCTACTCCAGGAAGTGAGTTGCTGTTTGGGTTTTTTGCAAACCCCAGGGTTAGCAGAGGTCACATTGTACAGTGCTTTGTCCCCAGTGCTTGCAAGAAAATAGCCCCACATCCTTTCCATTTGCAGCTGATCACCTCCATTACCCACAGACTAGGAGGAGATGATCAGTAATTGTTAAGTGCTTGAATCAGACTAATAGCTTGCTGCTAATTCCCCCTGTAATGCGAGTCTGAATTCCTGGTAAACAAACTGACTGCTTTTCACACACAGGGATGGATGCCAAAAGACTAATATTAGAGCTCTGGAGCTAAGGCTTTTAGAGCAATTCTGTCCACTCAAAGATGTTTAATGACATTAAATTGTGTACTAAATAATTACAGGACAAAGGCCCTCTTGGAATCAATGAGTTATTGTCGGATTCAGATGAAAAAGAGGTCTCTTATCCTACTTTTAAACAGTTACGCTAAAATTGTGTATCTCATAAATGCCAACTATAAGTAGGTCTTTACCTATGGACAGAAGAAACAGCACAAGAACAAGTCATTCATAAAGTCAGTGCAACAGATAATTCCTTTTGTGATTTTTTGCCTCCTCTTGTTTCCAATTGGTTTTAAAAACACCTTGTTTCTTGCAGGACACAAAACTCTTTGGCTCTTTCCTCCTAGCCAGATCACAAATGTTATTAAACAAACAGAGCTTAGGTAGTTAAATCCATTGAGAGGCAACTCCTCCAGGTCTGTCCAATGTTTCACCACATGCCCCAGGACCAAAGACTTTGTATTCCCAGACACTGGAAGAGCTAAGAGATGCAGACACCAGGTTAGTCACTATGGTAAGTAGTTAACCAACATGGAACAGCTTCAACAGGAGAGATGCAGGGGGCCCATATTAGACTATCCAAGAGCTTCTGGAAAGCATTTTGTAGCAGGGTTTGCTACTAAGCATGGGAGGAAGGCAACAAGATTCCAGTCACCTCCATCTGGAGTAAAACAGAAATGTGAGATGCACAGAAAACATGATTTTTGGTTTGGAACTGCCTAAAATGAATCTGAAAGCAGGATAGTCAATGATTTGCTGGGTGAATACTGTGCATAGATGAAGAACTGGGAGATGTTCTATTGATTACTACTAATTAACTTTAATTCAATCAGTTAATTTAGCCTTCAAGTGAATATTACAATAGCTACAGCTCACCAGTATAAATACACAAGCCCTTGAAAGCACAAAGCACACACTTAGAGCAGAGGGGATTATTAGGTTTCTGTATGGCCCCTCACTCATTATATAACTTATGTACTTCCCACCTTTACTTTTGTTCGGTTTTTATGTTCATTGCCCTTCTTGGGGACAAAAGAAAGGGTAACTCGTAATGTAAAACCAGTATCAGTACAAGTGACACATTGGGTAATCTCTCTGCCGAGAGACCCAGCTGGGATGCTACACTGTAAAATGAATGCGCTAAATCACATCTACTTCCAGAAGTAAACCAGAAAGATTTCAGGGATACTCCAGTCCTCCACTCCTGCCACAGCTAAGGAAAATGGAAGCAGGTTTTCCATAAGGCCACTTATCAGTGTTAATTGTGCCATTTCGATTGCTAAGCCTTTAGTTTCAGAGGGGGTAGCCGAGTTAGTCTGTACAGGATAAACTTCAAAACCAACAAAAAGTCTGGTAGCACGTTAAAAATTAACAAAACATGTAGATGGGATCATGAGCTTTCGTGGGCACAGCCCACTTCTTCAGATGACATGGTTCTGCACATCCAACACTCCGGTCATCTGAAGAAGTGGGCTGTGCCCACGGAAGCGCATGATCCCATCTACATGTTTTGTTAGTCTTTAAAGTGCTACCAGACTATTGGTTGAGTTACGTCTATACTCGCTCTCTTGCGCAAGAAAATATGCAAACGAGGCAAGCGTGAATATCGCTGCCTCTCATGTGCACACTTAATGAGCCGCCATTTTTGCACAAGGGGCTTTTGCGCATAAAGGAGCCGTCTACACAGCTCCTTTTTGCACAAAACCCCCTCTTACGCAAAAGCCGTTTCTGTAGACGGATCCTTTTTGCGCAAAAGCCCCTTGTGCAAAATGGCTGCTAATTAAGTATGCAAATGAGGTGCAGCGATATTCACCGCTTCACCTCGTTTGCATATTTTCTTGCACAAGAGAGCGCAGTATAGACATAGCCTTAGTGTTGGTTAGGGTGGAACTGCAACTGGAAGCACAAGGCATTGCCTCATTTGCAAAAGAACAGTGGTCCAGATTCACAAAGATATTTAGGCACCTAAGTCCTAGTTTTAGGCACCCCTGCAATCCACAAACCCCTACGTAGCTGCCACCTAATCTTGCTGGTGACTGAACTCCCTCCACACCCACATTTCTATTGTAAAAGTTCCTTAAATGCCTAAGTTTCTGTTTCCAGGCTGACCCACTACTGCCTCACTCGAGGTGTCCAGACACCTAATCGCTCACCTAACTCCAGGGTGAACCATATCTCATACCTGGAGTTTGATCTGATACTGGTGCTCAGAGGCCACCCACCTATGGTAACCCCTTCAAATGTGAATGGAGAAGGACGTAGTGCCATCACCCATCTTATAACTTTTAGCCAAGGAGTAAGATCACTCACTGGGGAGGTCGGAGACCCAGGTTCACTTCCCACTCCACCTGATGGGGAGAAAGGCTCTAAACATGGCTCTCCCACATCTTTCAGCAGTGTGCTCTATTGAGCTAGAGGATATTCTGCCCTTTGTGCATCTGTTAGTCCTGGGAGTCCTTTTCATGTGCTTATTTAGTCACATTATAACTCCCTCAAGAAGTAGTTTAGTCCAGGGGAACTAGAGAGCAGGTCATTTTGTTTGCCACCCTCTTGGTCTTATGGGACCCACCCACCATCTGACTTTTCTCCCCAGCTACGGGGTCTAAATTCAACACTAAATATCTTCATTTTTATTTGATGTTACTCTCATTAGCTATGACCATTTCAGGCCACAGAAATTTATTTTGGGGTAAGAATTCCCTTTACCATTTATTCAACATGACTGCGAACCAAGTTTGTTTTGCAGCCACCCAGACCAGCAGCCAGCAACCATCCCAGAACATGAGATTTTTAACAGAATCATTTGATTAACTGAAGTCAATTCTGATAAGTGCTAGCAGCTCTCAGGCTGATTGGGTCAGGGATCCCCAGGGCTCCATTATGTTTTCAGGGCAATAAAGCAGGAATTGCTCTGTTTCTTTGCACAAATGTGAGGTTAACAACTGATTTTTCCAGCCTAAATGCTCTTTGGCTTTAGATCTGAGCATCTTTGGAAAGGGTTTATTCCCAGTCAGAGGCTATTTGTCTGCTGTGCAAAGGCTTTATCAGAGACAGCTGGACAGATCTCTCATCTGTCCCAAGCTTTTCTGCCTTTATTCTCAAACCAGCCTTGAGAAAAATCTACAGTTCTGTAACATACAATGTCTGGGATACCTTGTATGTAGCATGGGCTCCTCTGTCTCTTTTCATGCTCTACTTCCAACCTTAAGCTGTTCACACATTACACCCAGGGACATATTTTCAGTGTACAACAGACAGCTGCCGCTGAACACTGTGCGCTTACAGTGCATCTGTCTGCCAAGAATCTCAAAGCATGTTATAATGACAGGTTTATATTCCCATTTTACAGAAAAGATACTTTGACAGGGCAGGGCTACCCCACACTGAACCACAGGGAGTTCCCCTAACCCAGTGGTCACCAACCAGTAGATCGGGCTCTACCGGTAGATCTTGGAGCCTCCGACAGATGATCCTGACTGGTTTGTCCAAGAGGCTATCAAGTGCCAGCACTTCAGCTGCCCCTCCCCCTACTGCTGCGCATCTCCTGCCTTGGAGCTCCCCCTGCCCCCCGGGAGCCTCCTGCTGATGTCAAGGTGCCTCCTCCCCCTCAGTATCCTATCACCACAGAGCAGGGCGGGGGGTGGGGGAACCCAACAGGACTAGGGATGGAGGTGGTTTGCTGGCTGCTTTTGGGAGTGGTGCAGGGCCAGGGCAGAGGTGAGCCTGCCTTAGCCCCACTGTACCACCAACAGGGGCCACCTAAGGTAAGCAATGTCCAGCTGGAGCCCACATCCTGAAACCCTAGCCCAGTCATGAACCCCCTCCTGCACTGCGAGCTCCTGCCCTAGCTCTGAGGACTCCTGCATCCAAACACCCTTCCAGAGCCTATACCCAGAACCCCCTCAGGATTCCCAACTGCCTGCCCCAAGCTCAGCTCAGAGCCCTCTCGCACTCCAAATCCCTTAATCCAAGACCAGAACCTGCACTGCAACCCTCTGCCCCTGCCTGGTGAAAGTGAGGAAGGATCGGGGAGGGAGGGAGGATGGGGTGAGCAAGGGTGGGGCCTCCAAGAAGAGGCACGAAGGAAGTGGGGCAAAGGTATTTGGGTTTGAGGTAGATCTTGGATTGCACTTAAATTCAAAAAGTGATCTCATGCTTAAAAAGGTTGGAGACCACTGCCCTAGCCCAATTGGCTGAGCGGGACCCACCCCCACGGCCCTGCTGGGCATGCTCGAAAGCATAGGCGTGCACAGCACATTTCATTAGGGTGTGCACCCAAAGAATTTTTTTAAAATGTACTCTGACCCCCATTAGCCACACCCCTGACCCGTTAACCACGCCCCTGACCTCCATTAGCCATGCCTCTGGAGGTAACACTCGGGCAAGATGGACACATGACCAGAAGTAAAAGGTGTCATGTGACCCCCCTCTAAGGACTTTTCCCACCATCCTCCTACCAATAGGGATTAGTTTGGCCCTCACCAAATCCCCCTCATGCAACTATCCTGCATTTGCATTAACCCAATGTGTGTGCCATTAACTCGGGGGCAGAGAGGCTGGGGGAAGTGTTCCCTCTAAGAGTTTCCTCCCATGAGCAGAATGAATTTTGTGTTGTGCACCAGTACTGAGTTCATGTGGCTTGTTTGGATGTGCCACTGTGGCACCCAAGTTATTAATAAATACTGTATAATCCTCTACCTTTTCCCTCTGCTGCCATGTCTCCTCCCCTTGCTCCATCAGCTCCCCTGGTGCCTGCTGCCCCACAACCCCTCACCCTCCTCTGCTGTCCTGACTCCTGCCCTTCTCACTGCCCTCAGCCTTCCTGAGACCTGCCCCCCTGCACCAGCCTTTCTCTCCCCCCTGTGCCCACTCCTCCAGTAGCCCCACTCTGATCATGTGAGCTACCCCTCCTCATCCCCTCTCCTAACACCTCCCTCTACACACATGCCCTGACTCTCTCATCTGGTGCTGGTCCCTGCCCTGCAGGTGTCTGCCCTTCTGCTTCACCCCCAGAATCCCCAGGCACCTGCATCTTCCCTTACCCCTGCACCCTCCTGGTGCCTCCTCCTTCCCTCACTGCCCCAGTTCCCTTTGCCCTCTTTTTCCCTGACGCCCACCCCCTCACCACCCTCTACCCCCCGTTCCCCTCATGCCCCTGTGCCCTCACACATAACTTGCTCCATCCCCACCTTCCTCATGCCCACCCCTTCTTTCAAGCCTTCTCCCAGCACCTCCCCTCCCCTCTAGCTCCCCATGCCCTTACCCTCTCCTCTTCCAGCATCACCCTGTCCCCCCGCCCACTGACACCTCCCCTCCTGCCCTTTTCCTCATTGTCTCCACTTGGCCCCCTGGCATTTGTCTCTCCTCTACGCTGTCCCTTGGTGCCTTCCCTTTCTTCTCCTGACCTGCCCCCTCCCTCCCTCCTGTCAGCACAAGCCCCTTCCTCTCCCACCACTTCCACAGAGTGTAACAACACTTTTGATAGGTTACACGCTGTATTTTGTTGAATGCATCTTTGAATTATGCATAATTATAATTGCTATACCAATGTGCATGAAGTACAGCAGGGGACTGTCCCAACAGGAGCCCTTGGGGACGGGAGCTGCGCATTCTGGCTGCAGAGTCTGAAGCTGCGGGAAGCAGCTGGTCTAGGGCTGTGCCCCGGATTTTCTCCCTCCTGCCCATGCTCAGCTCAGCCCTGCTGGGGGGGGGTGAGAACACAGCCAGCCTCCACCCCTCCTGGCTCTCCTACTCTTCCGCCTTCCCCCTTCTGCCTTCCCGCCTGGGTTTTAAACTCCCCACGCTTGATGGGGCAGCGGGGTGACATTGCTGCGTCCCTGCCGCCTCTTTCCACGGGGTCCTAAGCCCCGCCGGTTCTGACCGTGCAGCCGCACATGCACAGCAAATCCAGCAGCGCAGCGCCAGTTCCCCAGAGCGCCGAAGCGGCGCTCCTTCTAGTGCGGGGGCTCGCGCCCCCGTCACATGGCCCTTTGAGACATTAGGGTGTGCCTGGGCACACCTGGCACACCCCGTGCACACGCCTATGCTCAAAAGAGAGGCCAGGGATAAAAGCCTGGGGAGCCAGCCACTCTGAGGTGAACACCAGAGGGGAAAAGCGACAAGTCCTGTAGCACCTTATAGACTAACAGATGTATTGGAGCAGAAGCTTTCGTGGGCAAAGACCCACTTCGTCAGATGCATCTGCTCCAATACATCTGTTAGTCTATAAGGGTATGTCTACACTGCCACCCTAGTTCGAACTAGGGTGGCTAATGTAGGCATTCGAACTTGCAAATGAAGCCCGGGATTTAAATATCCCGGGCTTCATTTGCATGTTCCCGGGCGCCGCCATTTTTAAATGCCCCGTAGTTCGAACTACACGCACGGACTAGGTAGTTCGAATTAAAGCTCCTAATTCGAACTACCGTTAAACCTCCTGCAAGGAGGACCCTCTCAGTCTTCCCTTTTACAAACTAAACAACTCAATTCTTTCAGTCTTTCCTCATAGCTCATGTTTCCTAGGCCTTTAGTCATTTTTGTTGCTCTTCTCTGGACCTTCTCCAATTTCTCCATATCTTTCCTGAAATGTGGTACTCCCAGATCTGGACACAATACTCCACTTGAGGACTAATCAGTGCAGAATACAGCAGAATTACTTCTCATGTCTTGCTCACAAATACTCCTGTTAATGCATCTCAGAATAATGTTTGCTAATTTTTTTTGCAACAGTATCACATTGTTGACTCATATTTAGAATGTGGTCCATTATGATATGTCACACAGTGAATCAGTGGCAAAGTCAGGTATAGAACTCTGATCACTCATTCTCACATACAGGCTCTACACTTCATCTGAAGGACTGAATGGTTCCCTCTAAAACAGGCCTGCACAACATACGGGCCGCAGGGGCTCACTGTGCGGCCTGTGACCAGGGCCAGATTAAGGGGCGGGCTAGCCGGGCAGCTGCTCAGGCCGTCAACCTATGGGGGGCACTAAAACACCCCAGCACCCAGAGTCACTCCCACGTGGCGTGTGCCTGCTGCACTGCCGCGTGGACGGGACTCCCCGACCCCGGGTCTCCCCTGCCTGCCGCGGGGGGCAGAGAGGCTGGGAGCACACTGGGGCCGGGCTCGCACCGTGCTGTGCGCCTGCCCAGCCAGGCTTGCCTCTGCTCGGCGTTGGATTGCTCTGGTCTGCCCGGACCCTGCGCCCAAGGCACGCTCAGCCAAACGCCGAGGTGCTGCTTCCAGGTGCCTGCTGCTGCACGAAGCCCAGATCCTGGCACTGGCAGGGTGAGGCCAGGCGGGGGGAAGGGCCCACCGTGCTCCGTGAAAGGGGGGGGGGGTTGAAGGCCAGAGCAGTTAAAAAGAAAATGCTCCCACCGGGGGGGGGGAGGAGGGAGGGAGCGGAAGCAGCGCCCCCCCTCCCCACCTCTGCTCCTCAGCGCGGAGGGGGGCCCAGGGTGGGAAGAGGGGGGCAGGCTGGCTGCTCCCCGCCACCTGGAGCTGAGGTGGAGGGAGTGGGGAGGGGGCGCCCCCTTTTCCCAATGCTGCCCCTTGATCCTCTCACGTTTCCCCCGGCGGCGAGCCCGCAGGCAAGGGGGGGGAGATGGGCACTCTGTATTCCTAAATAATAATTAAAATAATTAAATAATTAAAATAAATAAAAATTAAAATAATTAAAAAATTATTTGTTTGATTTAATTGAAAAATTCTTAATAAAGTATCAGCACTTCCCCGTTCCCCCCCCTGCAAACCTACCCTTGTGGCTAGGGTTGCCAGGTGTCCAGTTTTCTAACAGACAGTCCGGTATTTGCGCTCTCTGCCCAGTAAAAAAATTCAGAAAATATTGGACATGTGCAATGTCTGGTATTTTCTGAATTTCTGGCTGGGCACTGGACGGAAGCCTGGTGGTGCCTCCTGTGGTTGCGTGCTGAAGCCGAGTGGTGCGGGGTGCCCTGGGGTACCGGATCCAAGGTGAGCGTGGTGATGGTGCTCATTGTTTCCTCCTCTTCCTCCAGCTCCTCCTCATCGTCCTCCTCTTCCTCCTGGGCTGGGACATCTGGCCAGGTGACGAAGGGCATCTTCAGCCCTGAGTCTATGACCAGGGGTGGTGAAAGGGATGCCCTGGCCCCCAGGATGCGGTGGAGCTCACTGAAGTAGGGGTAGGAGTGGCATTGTGCCCTAGAGCGAGAGCTGTGCTCTCTGGCCCTGGCATAGCCCTGCCGGAGCAACTTGACCTTGCTTGGGATCTTCTCAAGGCTTCTGGGGTGGTGGCCTCTCATGGCCAAGTCCTTGGCCATCTGGCTGTTGATGTTGGCATTCCTGCGTCTGAAGTGGAGATCCTGGAAGGTCTCCTCTTTGCCCCAGACCATCAGGAGGACCAGGATCTCCACCCCAGACCAGAATGGCGCACATCTTTTGGTGTCCCTTGTAGGCACCTGGGAGCCCATGGCATGCTCCCTGGTAGGGCTCTTGGGGAGCTTGAGGCTGGGCCATGGGGGCCAAGGAGTGTGGCAGTGTGAGCCGCGTGGTGAGGTGCAGCTCCCAGTGCCGGCTTCCTGCCACAAGCCTTGTCCTGGGTGCCTGTGGCTTTAAGAGCTGCCAGGAGACAGGAACTATAGAGTTGTGATGAGTGTGGATGGAGTGGCCAGCGGGGCACTTGTGTTATTTCCTGGAGGCCTCTCTTTTTGACACAACTCCCTCTTCCGCGTCCACCCATGCCTTTTTCCAAAAAAGCTTTTTCAGAAAAGGCGTTATTCCTCATAGAAAGAGGTTTACCGCCGTCAGAAAAAACTCAACGAAAGAACGCAATTGCAGTGTGGACACAAGTATTGTTTTTCCAGAATAACAGGCGTTATTCCAGAAAAACACTGCAGTGTAGACGTACTCTCTATATATCCCCAAATCAGAAAAGACAATAAGAGGACCAAATGACTGTTCCATGACTAAACAACAGAGTGATGGAGGCCATTAGAGGCAAAAAAGCATCTTTTAAAAAGTGGAAGTCAGATCCCAGTGAGGATTATAAGAGAGTATTTGCAAATTCTAGTAGGTTAAGTATGATAGGGCAGGCCAAAAAAGAATTTGAGAAGCAGTTTGCTAAAGACACAGAAACTAACAGTAAGAATTTTTTAAAATACATCAGAAGCAGGAAGCTTGCCAAACTGGCAGTGGGACCACAAGATGACCGAAGTAGAAGGAGCACTCAGGGAAGATAAGGCCATTTCAGAGAAGCTAAATAAATTCTTTCCATCAATCTTCACTGCAGAGGATGTGGGGAAGAAACCTATATCAGAGCTATTTTGGGGGGGGGTAAGAATTCTGAAATAATGTCCCATACTGCTGTTCCTGTAGAGGATGTTTTAGAACAAACAATTACACAGTTACAAATCACCAGGACCACCAGGGGAATACCAAATCATCAGGTGGCCCACCTGGTACCACCAGGACCAGATGGTATTTACGATAGGTGGTTACCATAGATGGTCGATGCGTACTGCAGTCTCCCAGACAAAAAATATTTAGAACACAAGTACAGAGTCTTTGTATTTTACAAAGGTCACACACACAATAGACCAGGGGTTTTCAGACTCTGGTCACGGCTTATAAGGGCAAGCTGCTCATTGTCCAGGAGATGCTTTGTTTACCTGTGTCTCCAGAGGCACAGGCAATTGCAGCTCCCATTGGCTATGGATTGCCTTTCCTGGCCAATGGAAGCTGTGGGAAGCGGTGTCCCGGCCCACACATTGGTATTCTAGCCAGGCCCTTAGAATGGTATATGACGATATAAAGCCATGACCATAGTTCCCGCTAAGGTGCATGCCTACATGGCTGCACACAAAACATTCTTCCCCCGCCCACCTCTTCTGGAGAGCCCCACAACAGCACTCACGTGGCAGGTGGTTGCTCTGGCGGGCGGGGCTGGCTGAGAGTGTGGTGAGGGAGCAGCTGGGATAGGAGGACAGGACTTGCTACAGCCGTGTAGCAGGCAGGCTGGGGCCTGTTTTGGCAGCTGGGACTGGGAATGGGACCTGCCGCATGGCAGGGGAGGTGGGGTCTGCGCCGGCATCTGGGAATGGGACATGCTGCATGGCTGTGGGGGGGGGTCTGCTCCGGCAGCTGGGAATGTGTGTGTGTTAATAAATTGGGTGCCACGGTGGCACACATCCAAACCAGCACACATGACCTCAATATTGGTGCACCAGCCAAAACTCACTCCGCTTATGGTTGGAAAATCTTAGCAGGAACACTGGCCATGACACCAATTCTCAAACAGCAGATAATCTCCCAGGAATTGTCGCCAGCTATCGGAGGCTGGAACATACCCTAGACTGCTCTAGCCTATTCCAAGACACACTTCCGTGAGTTAATCAAAGACTATCCTACCTCTCATTATATAGGGTTAATATTTTTGGGGAGACTTTTAATTGTATAAATATTAACTAATCCTCACACATTCTTGTAGTACGGGGTGGGCAATAATTTTTGGTGGAGGAGCACTCCAAGAATTTGGTGAGTGGTTGAGGGCACCATTCTTCCATTATAAAAATGGAGGAGGTGTGGGGGTGTGGGATGGAAGTTGGGTGCAGAAAGGAGCTCGGGGTAAGGGACTGGAGTGGGGGGATCTGGAAGGGAGTTTGGGTGAAGGAGAGGATTGTGACCTGGGGCAGTGGACTGGGATACAGTGGGGGGTGCGGGGTCTGGGAGGGCAATGTGACCCAGGGTAGGGGTGCAGGGGTTTGGGTTGTGACCTGGGACAGGGGGTTGGGGAGCAAGGTCTGGGAGGGGTATGGGTGCAGGAGAGGATTCTGGCCTGGGGGAGGGGTGTAGGAGGAGGGAGTGCAGAGTCTGAGAGGGGGTTGTAACCTGGGTCAAGAGTGCAGGAGAGGGCACAGAGATTTGGGTTGTGACCAGGTATAGCAGATTGGGATGCAAAGTCTGGGAGGGGGTTGCAACCTGAGGAGAGGTGTAGGAGGGGGTGCAGTGTCTGGGAAGGTGTAGGGGGGCCGAAGCAGGGGTGCAGAAGGTTTGGGTTACATGGCTTAGGGATGCAGGAGGGGGGCAGAGGTTTGGGGAAGGGAGGAGCTGGGTGCCAGAAGCCGGCTCTGGCTGGGAGATTTTATCTGGGTGGCTTTCAGCCAGCAGCCCAGCAGGTTCCTTAGCTAGGGTCCCTGCCTTCCACACCCCCTGTATGTGCTCAGAGCAACTGCACGGGCCATGTTTGCTGCTGTGAACTGAAGGCTGTGAGCCCAGGGGATGAGAGGAGGGGGCACTTCACTTGCTGCCTGTCCTGCAAACATGCAGCTGTTATTGGCCAGAAACTGGCCAGTTGGACTACTGGGGGCTGGGACAGTGTGAGAAGCCTCTCACTCTCTCTCCTGGGCTTTCAGCATTCAGGGATGTACACATGGCTCCCAGCTGGCTTTTCTGAGTGCTGGGAGGGGGCAGGGCAGGCGGAGAGTCAGCTGAGATTCTCATAGGTCAGATCTGGTGGCTTTGTGGTCTGGATCTGACCCACTGATCATATTTGCCCACCCCTTCTGTAGTATCACATATCCTCCAAATAATGTTCCCATTTTATAGCTAGAGGACACTGAAACAGAAAGGTTAAGAGACTTGCTTAAGGCCACAGCATGAGTCCGTCTCAGAGTTGAGATAAGAGATAAGAAATTCCTGTTTCTTAGGCCTATGCCCTCACCACTAGACCCTACCTGTCTAAGAAAGGGAGAGGACTTGGATAGGATGACACAAATGGATTAACTATGGGTATGTCTAGACTACATGCCTCTGCCGACAGAGGCATGTAAAATAGGCTACCCGACATAGTCAATGAAGCGGGGATTTAAATATCCCCGGCTTCATTAAAATAAAAATGGCTGCCACGCTGTGCCAGCTCAGCTGATTGTCGGCACAGCGTGGCAGTCAGAACGAGATCGATCGACAGGGGACGCCTTTGTCGACCTCTCCCTTATGCCTCATGAAACGAGGTTTACAGGAGTGGTCGACAAAGGCTTCCCCTGTCGACCGATCCGCGTCTTGACTGCCACGCTGTGCCGACAATCAGCTGAGCTGGCACAGCTCAGCGGCCATTTTTATTTTAATGAAGCCGGGGATATTTAAATCCCCGCTTCATTGACTATGTCGGGTAGCCTATTTTACATGCCTCTGTCGGCAGAGGCATGTAGTCTAGACGTACCTATAAGTAACAGGATGACAATAAGCAACTGACAATATAGTTTGAATATCAGGAAACACTCCTAATAGAAAATTCTGTAAGTGCATTAAAGGATCTGCCAAAGGAACTGGCAAAGTTCCATCACCTGGTATATTTTACATGTGACTGGACAATGCCCAGAGAGTATATTGCTGTAACAGTTCTGCCTGAGAAAAGACTGGCCTTGTCTATCTTCAACTTCTCCAACCCAGCCGCTCAAAAGATTGCAGAATAAACAAAGGCAAAAGACAAGAGGATTTGAAAGTAAAATCATTAATGTGAGGAGGAGAAATAGGGAAGGAAGATGTGGAAAACTAGGAAGGGCATATAATTGGGTATTTTTTTGTGTGTTTTACCTGTGAAAACCAGAGAAGCGAGTTTAGAATATGTAATGCAAGAATTCTGCAGGGGTGGGTGGGAGTGAGGGATTTTAGCCAGCTGGGACCATAACTCCTTAAAATGCATACTATTCATTAACAACCTCCTACAGCTGGGAACAGAACCCAGGAATCCTGACTTCCAGTCCTTGTCATTCATAACTGGGTAATATTTTCTCCCAATAAAAGCAGATATGAATTGACACACTAGCAGCAATGAGCAGACAGAATATCTCAGTACTGCAAATTCCCAATAACTGGGAAATAAAAGTCTTGTACTGCATTGGAAACATCTGCTTTTAATTGTAGCTAATAGTTTTGCCCAATTTCCAATTCTTAAAAATAAAAGATAAAACTAAAATCTGAGAACTGGAGGCTCAGGGCTCAGGAATGAACACAGAGACTTTTGCCTCTAAGTTACCCACTTCTAGTTAGACCAAAACTGGTGGTGGCTAAAGATTGTTCCCATGCCTGTCTGGCTGCCTATGATATGTGAAAGGAATCTCAACCTGATTCCTAATAGACAGATGTTCATATCATAAAAGACATTTCCCTACCAGCACTGATTGATCCTCTTGTTGGCAGTCTCAGCAATCAAATGACTCATGGAGAATGATCATAAAGAGGTGCAATCAGGTCAGGTCTGAAGCACGAGGCAGACTACCCAAGAACATGAGCCCCCATCTGTAACTGTAACATGAAGAGAGGATGTAAACGGCAGGGAGACAAACTCACTAAAAGTAAATAAAGAAAAGAAAAGAAAAGCGAATCTCTAACCAGACCCTCCAGGCAGGGAGCAAGCTGTTTTGGACAAAACTCCAACAGAAATGTAGGAGACATTTCACAACACTGAAAATGAGTGAAACAAGTGGCAAGAGCCTCTAGCAAGGGCCTCTTTTTCAGCCTAATGCAGATGTCAGTTAATTAGAGGAAAAGGTTATATCATTAGTGGCCAAATCAATATAAAAAAGATTAAGAACCTTGGACAGCAAGCTCCCATGCTTCCCAGCCCAGCACCCGGGGCTGTATTTAGCTAAAACTCAATACACATTAACGGGCTATCGCTGTAGACTTAAATTGGGACGTCTTCTTGAAATACTTTAACTGGACTCTGTCTAGCATTATCAGTGCTAAACAAGATGTCAGATTTAGACAGAATCTCTCTCAAAGGGGACTGATAGCCCAGAATCTGGAAAAAACACTTTAACTTCAGTTACAAACCTTGCTTCCTTTGTGATGCATATGAATAGTCTCATTCTCACAGAACCACAAGGCTGAGTGATTGAGCAGTGTGCTTGGGTACAGACGTCATGTGTCCTCTCTGACTTGCTTCCCCCTCTTCCTCAATTCCCAGTTGTGCCCCTGCTCCTCAGGCCTACTAGGCAATGCCCCATACAAACTCCAGTCCTGGGCTTTGTCCAAACCCAAAACCTGCATGTCAAGCTAAACTGCAAACCTTTTACTCTAGAAAGTCTCAGGGGGTAGCAGGTGTTAGTCTGTAACTTTAAAAACCATAAGCAGTCTTGTGGTAACTTAGGGCATGTCTACACTTGAAAATTATTTTGAAATAACTAAATTCAAAATAATAACTCCTGAAATAACTATTCAAAATAAGCTTATTCCCCACGGAAAGCAGGAGTACAGATTATAAAATAATGGTCTTGGTAGTGTGGATGCTCCGCTTATTATTTCAAAATAAGGGGGGTGTAGTGAGCGAGGGCGACAGCTCACTGACCCCAAAGGGGAAGAATCCCTCTCTGAGCGCAGGTGGGCCAAGCCGGGTCCTGCCCCTTTAACTCCATGGAGGCCAACGGGTGGGGAAGGCAGGATAAAAGCCCAGCACAACAGCTTAGTAAGGCCCCAGCTGCTGGAGGAAGCAGAGGTCTGCTCTGAGCTCCCAAGCCAGGAGGCAGAGGTCTGGCCTGCTAGCCCTTGCTCTGAAGAGGAGACCTTCTACACCCTACCCAAGGGTTCAGACTATCATGACCCCAGGAGCCAGGTAGATGTGGAGGGGGAGTGAGGAAATGGCCCAGGGGAAGCCGATGACTGGCAGGCTGATCTCCTAATATTCTATAGTGTGTCAGTGTACTGTGGGCTGGATCCCTACTGACCCCAGTGGCAGCCAGGGCTGCATGCTTGGGCCAGGATGCAGTGGAGTAGAGAGGGGCTGTGTCCCCCCTGCCACCCCACATACCAGGTGGCAGTCTCCCCCTCCCCACTTGTGCCTGGGAAACTGTGTGTGTTTGACTGCCCCCACCTTTAACCAGGCCCTGGGCCTTACTAACTAGAACTGTGTTTGTTTGCTGCCCTGGTCTTGCTAACTGGGACTCCTTCAGATTGCTGCCCCACCCTGAACTGGGGCCTCACTAACTGTGGGACTGCTTAGCTCTGCTGCCTGCCCTGAACTAGGGCCTGGGGCTTATTGACTGTGGGAGAGTGTTTGTATCACTGCCTGCCCTATGCTTAGGGCCCCCAGTTTGGACAGAGCCACTAGACCTATACTTACAGGCCTGAGCACAGGCCAAGGCCCCAGGACTCAAATGGGCAGCTTACAGGGGGTTATGTTGAAATAACTCTCTAGAGTAGTCTAGGACTTAGAGACTAACAAATATATTAGATCATGCAGTTTCATGCGTAAAACCCACTCCATCTGATGAGCTGGCAACTAATCGGATGAAGTGGGTTTTAACCGTGAAATTGCACCATTTAATATATTTGTTAGTCTCTAAGCCCTGGTCTACACTAGGGAGTTATTTCAAATTTACTAAGTTCAATTTAGTGGGCACCCAATTTTACAAATTTGAAGTTTCATGTCATGACTGCAGGGAAAAATCAAAGGTAGTCCAAGGTAGTGCGTCCACATTAACAGTGCCTGCCTCAGACTCAGAAGCCAGGAAGCATTCTGGGGAGCTGTGGGTGGCCTTGGGGAGGCCAATTAGTTCAAATTAGCAGTGCCAGCATGTCTACACTAACATTATTTTGGACATACAAGTTCGGGAATAGTTACCCCTCATGAAAAGCAGGCCTACAGAGTTCAAATTCCATGGCCCTTTATTCTGGATTTACAGGCTTCATAGTGTGGACACATTGCTTAGAAAATCAACCTTGGGGGGGCTAATTTCAGACTAAGATCCTCATGTAGACCAGGCCTAAGGTGCCACAGAACTGCTTGTTACTTTTACCCTAGATTTATTGTTTTCTAAAAGGAACACAAAACAGATTGTAGAACCTGCTTGAAATCAGTGAGTCAATAAGGGGAAAATGCCCAATTAATAATATCCATGATTGGTTTGATAGCTGACAGTGCAATATTATGTGAGGCACCACATGCGGTTCTGACAGCATAGAACTTTGTCTAAAACATTTTCCATTGTATGTGTTCAATGTAAAACTGCACTAGAAAAACTTCTCTAGGTCTGTCACCTGATCAGGAAGACATAACTGACACTATACTCATAATGCACACACACGAGGGCTGAATTAAAGTTGCATGGGAAACATTCATTCTGGTATAGCCTAATTTGAGAGTGTTTGACTGTGAAATCATTCATTCTTTTTTATTTTCTAATTAGTTACGGTTTAGTTCAGCAGTTCTCAAACTTTAGCAACCCAAAGACCACCATTTGTATTTAAAAATTTTCAGGGACCTCCAAGCTGCTCTGCTCAGCCCTTGTCCTGCTGCCCCAATCTTCAAGGGCCTGCCCATGCTCACTCCATCCCTCCCACCTTCTGTTGCTCACTCTCCTCCACTCTCACTCACTTTTACCAAGCTGGTGCAGGTGGGGGTGCAGAGTGTGGGTCCTGGGAGGGAGTTTAGGAGCAGGAATGGATTTGGGGTATGGCCTCTGGGAGGGAGTTTGGGTTAAAGGTCCATGTTCTAGGAAGGAGCCTGGGTACAGGTTGTGGACTCTGGACTGGGGCATGAGGTTGGGGTGTGGGAGGATGTGTGAGCTCTGGCCAGATAGCACTTACCTTGGGTAACTCCCAAAAGCAACCAGCACATCCTTCAGACAGTGGCTGCTAATCAGGAGGGCTAGGGGCTCTCTACGTGCTGCCCCTGGGGCCACATGCACCACCCCACAACTCCCAATGGCTGTAGTTCCTGGACAATGGGAGTTGAGGAGTCAATGCCTGGGGCAGAGCAACACACAGAGACCCCCTGCCTTTTCCATGAGTGGCAGGGATATGCCAGCTGCTTCCAGGAGTGGTGCGGAGGTGGTGCAGATAGCCTAAAAGTCCTATGTCTACACTCACGGCTTCTTGCGAGAAATATGCAAATGAGGCTAAGTGTGGAATATCGCCGAACCTCATTTGCATTACTTATGAGCCGCCATTTTTGCAGAAGAGGCTCTTGCACCAGAAGGAGCTGTCTACACTGCCCCTTCTTGCGCAAGAAAAACCTTGCGCAATGCCGTTACGCCGATTACTTTTCAGGAAGAACGGCATTGCACAAGAGGGTTTTTCTTGCGCGAGAAGGGGCAGTGTAGACAGCTCCTTCTGGTGCAAGAGCCTCTTCTGCAAAAATGGCGGCTCATAAGTAATGCAAATGAGGCTCGGCGATATTCCACGCTTAGCCTCATTTGCATATTTCTCGCGCAAGAAGCTGCGAGTGTAGACATAGCCCAAGTGTGCAGGAGGTGGTGGGAGAGTGAGCAAGAAGTTGAAGAAGGGGGGGCAGGAGTTAATCGGCCCATGGACCCCCTGGGGTACTGTAGGATACCCACACCCCCTATAGGTCTGCAGACCCCAGATTGAGAAACACTGGTTTAGTTTATTTATGAGAGCAACCTTAACTAACATTAAATGAAGTTTGTTGATATGAACTCTATATATTTTTAAAAAGAAAATATTTAATATGTTATTTAAATAATAAAGCACTTACACTTTTGTCTTTGGTGTAATTGTACTGCTATTGTTGTCTTTGGGAGATTCCACATTTTACCAGCCGGTGTCACATTGATCAATATATTAAAAATAATTCGACTATAGTAAAACACAACAGTTTTAATGGAACTTCTAATTGCCATATATATTTTAACTGGGTAACAGACTGAGTAGGGACTTGTATATAGTTTCCCACATATTTAATAAAAGGTAAAACTCAGTCATAGCTGCCAATCTGAAAAAGGACTGCAAAATTGTTTCTTTTCAAAGGCTGTTTTTTAGTTTTCCTCAAAAGAGTTGTGAACACATGAAACAATGTTATTTACCACAGTACAAGTCCCAAGGAGCACAGGAGGAGCTAATTAACACGGCCTGCTTTTATTACAGCTCCTATGACCCTTCTTTGTCATAATGTTATCAAAACTTAGCAGCCACTACCAAGACAACCAGCAACAGTAACTCTCCCCAGGTATTCAAATGAACTGGATGGAATGAGTGATGGGTGGCTTACTATATCTGATGTCACAGTATTACTGCCAGGCAGAGCATGAGCTCTGTGAGGAAAACCATCAGGCTTTTCCTGTGTTCCAGTTTACCCAAATTTCCTAAAATACCAACATACAAAATTACACTGACGATCATTACACAAATGTAGCAATTAGTGAATAGAATTTGGTTCAAGTTCAACCAAGTCATTTTTATAAAAAAGGTTTCCAAAAAGGGTGAGACATGAACTTTGTAAAATAGAAAATTCGGATTCAATTCTAGTTATGGTTTCACTGCTATGAGCAAGGCTCGACAAATAGTGTAATCTACTTGCCTGTGGCGAGTAGATTACACCCCAGAAGAGCCAGCGCGGAGCGATCTGTGCATGCGCAGAATGATCTGCGCATGCGCAGAGCGCAGAACCGCGCAGCTGGTGAACGGGGCTTGCCGCCGCTCAGCAAGCCCTGGCTATGAGGATGGGCCTAAGGAAATAAAAGGAAGGATTTAGAGAAAATGAGGAAAATTAAAACCAAGAGATCTCCTACTAGTAAAATGCAGGCAGAAGAGATGGAAAGAAAGGAAAGTTCATAATAAGATCAGAGAAGGTAGAAATGAAGATTATGAAGGGCCATCTTTGGGATCTGGGAAAATATATTTTTCAAAAATATCTCTAGAAATCAGAATATTGTTTCCATTTCAAAATAATTAGCTCAATTTAGAGAACAAGTCTCTCTAAATAAGCAGAAGATTCTCAACACAAGTATTATCACAGAAAAAATAATTAAACTGCAAAAGAAATTACAACCTGGTTCAGGAATAAACTGACATTTACTCAGAACATAGAAGCTTTTTATTACTGTGTAAACTGGAAGTTATTGCCCAATTAACCCCTAAATGCTCCCATCTTTAAAGATGATGCGCCTGGAAAATGCAAGGCAAAGATCAGCTTCTCTACATACAATTCCTCCCGAATACCAAGTGCACAGTGATCCTGCAGTCCAAACACACAAAAGCCCAAGCCTCTACCCACTCTCCCTCTGGAGGAAAAAAACTTTAAAAAAAACAACGAAGGACCCAGCAGCACCTTAGAGACTAACAAAAAATGTAGATAGTATCATGAGCTTTCGCAGGCACAACCCAGTTTTCATCTGAAGAAGTGGGATGTACCCACAAAAGCTCATGATATTACCTACATTTTTTGTTTGTCTCTAAGGTGCTGCAGGACCATTCAATGTTTTTTCAGTAAAAGCATGTCTACACGTCAATTGCGTAGCTGAAGTTGAAATAGCTTAACTCAGCTTTTGGCACTGTCTACACAGCAGGAAGTCGAAGGAAGAGCGCTCTTTCTTTGATTTCCCTTACTCCTTGTGAAATGAGGGTTACAGGAGCCGGAGTAGGAAGTCCTCCAGCACAACATTATTTCAAAATAAAGGCTTGTAGTGTTGGAGCGCACTCTGTTATTTCAGAATAACATCAGTTATTCTGAAATACCGCTGCTGTGTAGACGTATCCTAACAGACTAACACAGCTACCTCTCTGAGATTTCTGGGGAAAGTATGTGACAAACTAAGCTGTGGAACCCTACTTACAACTTGACAGGTAGGGATAACCTTATTACATCTGCCAAGTGGCGTTACCAGCTATGATATCATGATAGTGCTATGTTTCCCAGTGCCGGTGCTGTCATGTACAGGGTTGTGGCATGCAGTAAGGGAAGGAACTAGTTCCTACACTTGGCTCTGCTGTTGGGAAATACCACAAAAACAAATGCATTCATGAAAACAAATTGACTGATAAATAAATAAAAATACATAAACAAACCTATAGATTCCATATGGCTCACCCAAAACTTTCTGCTTTTGCTACTCACACCATATTGGAACATAAGCCACCTAAATTAGCATAAAATTAACTCAGAAATCTATTTTTCCAATACAACCAGAGTTTAGTCTGCTTTAACCAATGTTATAGATAGCCCTTTAATGCTGTATACTTGAGAAACATGAAGCAATTGTTTTTCCCTGCAGTAACTCATACAAATCCATATAGTGCTTTCTGAAATAAGAGCTAAACACTGTATTTTGCATTACATTCTAGTTAATTAAACGTTTCTTGGATAAACCTTGTGTTTACATTCTTGTGACATGCTGACTGCTCCATTTATAAACTGGCTAGATTCAGTCCAATCATCTCTAGTTAATATATCTGCCACTCACAGAGAGCTCAGACTCTTGGGAGCTTTGCTAGTTGGGTCCTTATATTTGCTACGGTTATTAATCAGATGTCTAGATAATTGAATTATTTAGATTAAGTAAGTATCAGCACAGTCGTTTTGGCTCTTAGAACAGCCAACATGTTGATGGGGGATAGAACACCGAAGTCAGTGAGAATGACTTCTTAATACTTGGATTCAGAGTCTTGTTACATAGGTTACTAGGAGATACCCAAAGGCAACAGTAACTACTGTATCTAAGGCTATGTCTACACTGGCAGATTAGATGTACAGCGCTGACAGAGCGCTGCAGGAAAACCACTGTTGACTGTCCACAGTGTGCTCCTTGTGCTAGTGGAGCGCATCCTTATTTGCAGTTCTTGCAACACCACAGAGCAGTGCATTGTGGTAGCTATTCCACTGTGCAGCTAGCCTCAGGATGCTTTGGGAAGGGTTTGCAATGCTGCACGGGGCAGGTACCATCACTTGGTGCAGGTTTCCCAGTTCCATTGCTCCCTGGTCATCCTACTACATTGACAGCTGTTTTTCAACTGAAATGGGGAGGAGAAGGGAGAGTGTGATAGGGAGTGTGTGTGTGGGGGGGGGGGGAGACAAGCAGGAAACAACCTGACCTGAGACAGGGGAGGGGGAAATCTGGACATCAGCCTTCCCCCCTTCCCGCCCTTCTTCCTTGGATCTTTGCACAGCAATCTCTCACTCACACATATAGATATCTTGCCTCTGTATTTAACAACATGAGCATTCCACCTGAATGGTTTGCTCTGTGTCCCAGAGCAGGTCGGCATGCAGGCTGTCCAAAACAGAGCTTTGAAAGGGCATATGTGCACGCCTGAAGGGCAGCCAGCCGAGTTCAAAACAATAAGCAGAGTGGCCATTGGAGGGATTATGGGACATTTCCAAAAGCCAGTTATAATGCAACAAACAATTGAAGTGTCCACAATGGCACTGCAGTGCAATAGCCACTGCACAGAAAACTCAATGCTTCTCATCAAGGGGGCTTACCTAGGGCGCAGCAACTATGGAAGGGTACATCTACACAGCAGTGTTATTTTGAAATAACTGCTTGTGTGTAGACGCAGACTATGTTATTTCAACATAATGTTGAAATAATGTCGAGCTGGAGGACTTCTTACTCCAACTCCTGTAACCCTCATTGTACAAGGATTAAGGGAAATCAGTGGAAGAGTGCTCTATTTCGAAATAAGTGCTGTGGAGACATGCCCAAATTTGAAATAAGCCATTTTGACTTAAGCTACGCAATTAGTGTAGCTCAAGTTGCATAGCTTATTTCAAGTTTAGCACTGCTGTGTAGACATACCCCATGAGCCTTGCCAGTGTGGACACCTCAGGAGTTACAGTGCTGGGAGCTGATTTACTGCGCTGTAACTTTCCAGCGTAGACAAGGTCTAAGAAGAAGTGCATAAAAGCATCAGGTATATCACAAGCTGTTTTTCAGGGCAGTGACAATTTATAATGAACTATGATGAAGTATTATCAGTAAGCCATGTTCCCATGGTGGTTATTCTGTATATTTTGTGATATTATTACACTTCCAGACTGTTGTTACCAGGAATTTCTATATTTCTGATGTGCCTTTCCTCCCATTCAGCGCTTGTTTGGTTATTCTGGCTCATAGTGATTGTGAGAGAGTAAAATTATTTGTATTTCTACCAAAAGTAGGACACAGCCCATTTGGGGATGTTTAAAGTCTCATCCATAATGCTGCATTACTGGAATGTTCTACATTGTCTCTTTTTTTTAAGAGAAGAAGAAAAACATTGGCATATTTATTTGCATACTTGATTCAGCAGAGCCTTAAGCCCTAGGGACATCTAGCAAGATGAAAGGGAATCACTCAGGATCAAACAATCTAAATGAGTGCATTAATCATGTAAATAATTTCAGCTACAAACAGTTCACAGTGGATGCACTGGAGCTTTAAGGGATATAAGCCTCATGCTTCAGGACCTAACCCAGTAGCTAACTGTTGAGGATTGGTAGGAAACTTCCCTGGGGCAGTGTCACAGGGTAGCTGTCCCTTGAGATAGTCTAAATTCAGCGCCCCTAGATCATAGCAGGTGAGCCCTATCCAGCCAATTACATAGGGCTAGGCTATACGTGGGTGAACTCAGGGACATGAACTGAGAGAGCTGATGTCCTGGGGTGGGAAAGCCACTCTGAATTGGAACAATCTCCAGTGGTGGGCCCCTGAAGCACAGGACTGGAGCTCCAAAAAGGGAGCAAAGCAGAGCTGGCTGAAATTGGGAAGCTGTTAGGAGCAGAAATGACAGACCCCTGGAAGTGGTAGCCCTGAAGTTTGAGGCTAAAGAAGGAGTTAAAAGACTGTTTTTCTGTTTGTTTCCTTACCTCTCTAAGACAATCTATATTCTTGCAAAAGACTTGCCATGGCGGTGCATGGTTTGGAGCTAGAGAGAAGCATGGCCCAGTGATGGGCAGGTTAACCCATAACTGCTACTGTTGGGTTTCTTACACTTTCTTCCTAAGCATGGAGATGACCATTGTGACACTGTATAAAAAGAAAGATGGTCATGTTTACCCTAAAGTACAACCATTGATGCATCACTTGTTGCACAACTGTGAAAAATCTTATACAAAGCACATCTTGCAAGGTACCATAGGAAAAGTTATGATCTGTTGTATTTTATGATTGTGTATGAAGTTAGAAATATCGGATACATGTTTGTATCTTAGACATGCTGTGTTCCTGGGTAACGCCCACAAGACAGATTTACATCAAGACCAGCCAGCCAAGTTGATAGGGCATGGAGGACAACCAATTCTTCCAGTGGACCCTTTTCGAGAATGCCTCCAAGAGCATATGGACAACAGAGTCCTAGTGACTAAGCAGGACACAAAGAACATGTAATTCATGATTCCATGTTTGAGACAGTAACTTTCCGTGCCCATGGCCTGAGAGTATAGTTTGGAGGTTGACAACACCTTCTTGCCTCTCTCCTACTCTACACCTCTGGACTATGATTTCCAATAAAAGGAGAGAGATTTGAACAATAGACTGGGGGAAGGATGAGCTTAAGAGCCTTCTTACAAACTGGTAGATTTAACATCTTTGCCACTATTCTGATCTACAAACTCTGAAATCAACTGTAATGTATACGATTAATTTTAACCGTTTATTAAATCTCTTCCTTTATTTATTTTAATAAATCTTTATTCTTTCCCTCTGCTAAAGAACTGGCTACCAGTTTGGCCTTGGGATAAAATCTGAAGTGCATTTTGACTTTGGGTGACAGTCTGGTTCATTCCAACTGGAAGAACCTAATATACGCGATTTCTGATTTTAATGATAATTTATCACAGAGGTCTACTTTGTTTGGGTTAAGCAGGGGTGGCCAAAATATGGCCTGTGGGATGGATCCAGTCCACCAAGCTGCCGAATCTGGCCTGTGGGAGCCTCAGCCAGGCTCCCTGCCTGCCCCACTCCCCGCACACTGTTCAGAGCAGCTCTCTGAATGCTGCAAGCCTGAGAGAGGAAAAGGTTTTCAGTGCTGTCCCCGCCCAATCTCCTGCACTGCATCCCAATCTTCTGCACCCCTCCTCTAGCTCAGAATCCTCTCCTGTACCCGTACTCCCTCCTGGACCTTGCATCCTCTCCTGTACCTTCCAATCTCTTGTCCCAATTCATAACTCCCTTCTTCACTCAAACTTTCTCCCAGATCCCACACCCTCTTCTGCACCCCAATCTCTTACCCCAAGTTCCCTTCTGCACCCAAACTTCATCACAGACCCTTCATCTCCTCCATTAATATTATGAAAGAATGTGACCCTTGACCACTTACCAAATTCTTGGAGTCACCCCCTATCAAAAATTATTGTCCATTCCTGGGCTAGAGGACTGGAAGGGGACTTTGATGGCATAATTAGAACAGTATTTTAGAAACATGCATTTGTTACTGGTTTAGTGAAGCCTCACAGTAGAATACGCCACCAGTCTGGGGTTTATGCCCTTATGGCAGGACCAAGCACTGTCTGTCCAACCTGCCTGAAATAGCTCCAGTGATGGAGATTCCACAACCTTCCTAGGCAATTTATTCCAGTGTTTAACCACCTGACATTTAGGAAGTTTTTCCTAATGTCCAACCTAAACCTCCCTTGCTGCAGGTTAAGCCCATTGCTTCTTGTCCTATCATCAGAGGCCAAGAGAACAATTTTTCTCCTTCCTCCTTGTAACACCTTTTTAGATACTTGAAAAATGATTTTGTAACATTTATAACTTCATCTTTCTCAGACTGTCGAATACATTATCCTATTGTATGCAGAGTTTTTGCATCCATGTTGGTCCCAGAATATTAGAGAGAAAAGGTGGGTGGGCACTATCTTTTATTGGACCAACTTCTTTCGGTGAGTGAGACAAGTTTTTGAGTTTACAGAGTTCTTTGGGTCTGGGACACTATCTCAGAGTGCCACTGTTAAATACAAGGTGGAAAAGATGAGTAACTCTGTCTAAGGTTGAAAGCTTGCTTATCTCACCAACAGAAGTTGGTCCAATAAAAGATATTACCTCAACTGCCTTGTGTCTCCTATACTCATTCTGCATAGTTCTATCCAGGAAATAAGTGTTATATTTGCTGCAACTGTATTGACAGCAAAAACCTTGTTTATTGATTCATTGCTACATGATGGAATACATGTACATCATTTTATTTCTTATCTGAGTCAATGTGGCCAGTAAAGCAGGACAGCCAATTTATCATCATCATGGCAAATCCCAAAGGGTTGTAACTTCCTTGCATCTAGATCATCACTTAGAGCAATCTCTTGATAGGTCCTTAAGATGGCGGGCTAGATGTTCAGTCTGTATTTGTCATTGGTGATCTTATCACACTATCAAAACTTTCCGTGGTAAATATGCTTTGTAATTTGTTGGTCTTCCCTCCTTATAATATACTCACAGTTAACAAGTGCTGATAGAAATGGTTGGCAGGTTTGACTACAAATATACTCATTGCTGAACTTGCCCGGACACTTCATACAAGGCAGTTGATGAAGATGATACGATCAAAAACTTCAATCCAGTGCTCTTCAGCCTTCCTCCATGACTGCATTTCACTGCCATACAAGAGCTGGTATAACCATGCTTCAGTAGATCCACAGCTTTGTTGTAAACTTATGTCCGGATGTCTCCACAGAGGCCGCTGAAGGGCTGAAAAGAATATGAGTATTCAAACCCTCTGGTACTGTCTATGTGGTGTTTCCCACATATTTGCCATGTGCTTGATAGCCCATTTGAACAGGTTAATATTGACCTGGTTGTTATCTAAAGTGGGAGGGTGCTTGAAAAGATTGCTAGGGACGTAATTTTGTCTGGATTAATAACACAGCCAGTTAACTAAAGCAGAAGAATGTAAATCCAGAGTCACTAGGGACATGTCTACACTTGGAAATTATTTCAAAATAACTTATTTCAAAATAACTCCCAAAATAACTATTTTGAAATAGTGTCTGCGCTACAGGGAAGCCTCAAAATTAGTCTGAGGCAGGCTCCCTTAATGTGGATACACTACCTCGACTTATGGCACCAGGAAGTACTGGGGAATAATGACTTTGAATGACTCTGGGGAGCAGTTATTTCAAAATAGCAGCACTGGAGCATCCACACTACCACTATTTTGAAATAAATAAGCATTATTCCTCATGGAAAGGAGGAATTATTATTTAAAAATAACCAGACCATTATTTCAAAATAATGGGCTTGGTAGTATGGATGCTCCCCTTGTTATTTTGAAATAAAGGGAGTTATTTTGCAATAACTTCTTAGTGTAGTCCAGGGCTAGGGGTGCTATCCCTCTAGAAATTCCTTGGAACCTGGATATGGGAAGGGGGGCTGAGAACCTTGGAAATCCTTGGAATGTCATGATTATAACTCAATGATTCAAAGTCACACCTGCACAACTTGCAGGACTTCTATAGGTTTCAACAGCACTTTTCAGGTCTCAAAAGTCATCACATTGTGCTTTTATATGCCAAAAGAACATCCTTATGAATCTGAGCACTTTTATAGTCTCCATCACCACAGCTGCTCACAAACTTTACTGAATTCATCCTTAGAACAGCCCTATGATGCAGGGAAGCACTGCTATCCTCATTTTACACATGGGGAACAGACAGATCTGGTCATCCCATATAAAAAAGATATGTTAGATTTTGGAAAAGGTACAAAGAAGGGCAACAGAAATGATTAGAGTTAAGGAACAGCTTCTATATGAGGAGAGATTTAAAAGATTGGGAGTTTTTAGCTTGGAAAAGAAAAGACTAAAGGGTGGGAGGGATATGTTAGATAGAGGTCTATAAAATCATGAATGGCGTAGAAAAATTAAATAAGGAACTGTTATTTACTCCTTCATACAAGAAGGTCAATGAAATGTATAGACAGCAGATTTAAAATAAATTATTTCTTCACAGTGAACTTGTGGAACTCTTTGCCAGGGAATGGTGTAAAGGCCCAACTATAAGAGGGTTCCAATAAGAATGAATAAGTTCAAGGAGGGCAGGTCCATCACGGGCACCGGCTCCTGGGAGTTCTTTGGAAAAAAAGAGGCTTCCAGGAAATAACACAGGTGCCCTGCTGGCCACTCCGTCCACACTCATCACAGCTCTATAGTTCCTATCTCCCGGCAGCTCTTAAAGCTGCAGACACCGGGGACAGGGCTTGTGGCAGGAAGCACGCCCAGAGAGCTTCCACACACCGTGTGGCTGCCAGTGCTTGACGTGTGGGCACCAATGTCCCAGCCACAAGCCCCACAAGAGCCCACTGGCCCTCCTAGAGAGCATGCACAGAGCTCCCAGGAACCTGCCAGGGGCCGCAAAAGGTGTGCGCCATCCTGGTCTGGGGCGGATATCTGGGCCCTCCGGAGGTATGGGGTGAGGAGACCCTCCAGGATCTCTGCTCCAGACACAGGAATGCGGATATCTATGGCTGGAGGGCTGACAGCCTGGCCATGAGGGGCTACCACAGGATTCTGGAGCAGGTCCAGAGTAAAGTAAAAGAGCTCCGGCAGGCCAGGGCGCCCTCCTATGCCAGGGCGAGGGAGTGCAGCTCACGTTCCGGGGCAGGACCCCCTCCTGCCCCTACCATCAGGACGACGAGCTGGAGGAGGAGGAGGAAATGGTCAGCACCATCACCCTGGAGCCAGTACCCCAAGGCCTGGATATCTCCCAGGCAGCCTCCGAGGCTGGGGAGGAATCATCAGGTGAGTGCTCTTAGTTTTTCATACACACAGGGTGGGGCGGCGGGTGCTGAGGGGCTGTGGTGCAATCGTCACTCGGCCTTCTCGTCCTGGCCATCGCGTTGCAGTCCGTGCACGTGGATGCACATGCAGCACCAGTCTGCGCCATGCAGCCCCAGGAGGCAGCCCCGGAGCACCCCTGGGCTCCTGCTCACAGGCTTCTGGGGAGGCCAGACACACTTCTGACCCCATGGAATGAGCACCTGAATCACGTGCCACTCTCAGCCCTGGCTCTCAACCTCTTCTCCCCACTCCAAGGTTCTCGGCACCCCTTCCCATATCCAGGTTCTCAGCCCCCCTCCTCTCCAGTTACTTTTATCCCAAATAAAAAAAACGAGTTATTTTTTAAAAAACCAAACAGTTGTTTTTATTGTGTCTGCAGGGAACAGAAGTCGTAGGAGGGAAGGGAGGGGTTGTCGTGGGAAAGGCAGAGAGGAGCAAGGCAGAGGCCCCTAGTGGAGACGCCCTGGGGAGAGTTACTGGGGTCCTTCAGAGAAACTCTCCCTTAGGGCCTCCCAGATCTGCACCCCCACCTGATGGGCCTGGCAGATGGCAGCTGTGCATGGCTGCTCGAAGGCCCTTCCCTCCCAGCCGGCCTCTGCCCCCAACCCTGGAAAGAAAGCCTCCCCCTTCCTCTCCACGATGTTGTGGAGAACACAACAAGCTGACACCATCTGGGGGATGTTGTGCTTCCCCACATCAAGGCGGGTCAGGAGGCACCTCAACCATGCCTTCAAGTGCCCGAAGGCGCATTCGGTCTGGATGCGGGCCCTGCCCAGAGGGGCACTGAAGTGGTCCCTGCTTGGATC
Source organism: Rafetus swinhoei (assembly GCA_019425775.1). Lineage (NCBI taxonomy): Eukaryota > Metazoa > Chordata > Testudines > Trionychidae > Rafetus > Rafetus swinhoei. Next base: position 650,127 of record CM033428.1, read on the forward strand.
CAGGTGGCCAGTGTACGGCTTCATTAGCCATGGCATTGTGGGGAGGCCGCATCCCCCATGATGCACAGTGGCATCTCAACATCCCCATGATGTTTCGCTGGGGGAAGAATGTGCCAACCTCCAGCTTCTGGTAGAGGCTGGAGTTGTGGAAGATGCAGGCATCGTACACCTTCCCCAATCAGCTGACGAAAATGTCCAAGACTTGTCCGTGGTGGTCGACCAGGGTCTGCAGGACCATCGAAAAGTATCCCTTTCTGTTTATATACTGCGCGGCCCAGTTGTCGGGGGCATGGATGGGGATGTGGGTTCCATCTATAGCTCCCCTGCAGTTAGGGACGATGGGGTCCAGGTCACCCAGAGGGATGACCCTGCGCAGCAGGACGGTGTTTATGGCCCTCACCACCTGCAGGAGACAAAAAAAAGAAACACAACAGAGAATCAAAGGGGGTGCCTGAGCCATTGGGAGGTCCCTGAGCCCTCCCCCTTCATCCCCCCCAAAAACTCCAGCAGCCCCCCCCCAATGAAGCCCTCCCCACGGGGCTGTGTGAGGGCGGGACTGCAGAACCCCCGAGGAACGGGGCTTCCCCCCACCCCCAGCCCATCCCCCGCACCCTCCAATCCCTTTCCCTAGGGTCTCCCTTTCCATTACTCTTCCCCACTCCAGGGACTGCAGCCTGACAGTGCCTTACCACCATGGGGAGGGCCCCAATGGTAGACTTTCCCATACCAAACTGGTTGCCTACAGACCGGTAACTGCCTGGTGTTGCAAGGGCCTTGCTCCCGCACACAGGCAGAGAAGTCAAGCTCATGCAGGACCATGAAGGCAGCCTGCAGAAATAGCTGCAGAAACTGCAGCACGGCAGTGTGGGTCCATCACGTGCCCAAAGGCAGCTCTGGCTCCACGGCAAGGAGTGTGCTGTGGTGTCCCAAGGCTAGGCAACCAGAGCACGCACTGCAAATGCTTTGCTGTCCCTCGGAGAGGTAGGCAAGCAAGCAGAAGAAGCTGAGAAACATCTGTCCGGGGGAGGCGGGAAGGGGGGTCCCTTTAAGCACACATCTCAGATAGCCTCAAGCAACAGCACCCGGAAGCAACTGCTGACCTAATGCTCTGCCTGAACTGGCTCCGGGTGACTTTAAATGCGAGATAGTGTCCAATCAGTGTGGACGCTGTCTTTTGAAATAGCAAATCATTATTTCGTTGTGCTTTTTGCATGTGGATGCTCTATTTTGAAATAAGCTTTTCCAGAAGATATCTTCCGGAAAAGCTTATTCTGAAAGAAGCTTGCACTGTAGACGTACCCTTAGACACATCATTTTGCATGAATTTCAATTCATCTGATGGAGTAGATATTACCCATGAAAACTCGTGATCCTGTATATTTTTGTTAGTCTCTAAAGTGCCACAGGACTACTTGTTTTATGTCTACTATTTAGTTAATTGTGGGGAAATGCTAACAAAACCTTTTTCATTCTCATGTGAGATAGATGTACTTTATTTCTTTTTCATTGTGAACCATGCTGAAATTACCAGCCTTGTCACATTTGTCTCAAAGTAGGGATTAGTTTCTTTCCAAGGATATCTGCACATTGTTATCAGTCAACAGTGCATACTAAAAGAACTCCATAGAGTAAGCAATGGAGACAGAGAAGGGACGCAGTGGACAGAAATTAGGACAAAAGAAGTGCAGCTACAGCACACAGCAAACATTTCCTTCTCATACGAACAGACACAGGCTACAATATTCACCTTCAGGACATTCTCTTTTACTCCTTTTTTCTTAATCAATTTAACATTTGGTAGCACAAACAGCTTATTAATTGCACGGAGAAGAAAACTGAGAGAACACAAAAGTGGTATTTGACTGTGTAGCAAGAAGCTGCAGATCCCACTTGGCTCCTGTCCCCACTGTGTTGACAAAATCACTTGGAGTACATCTATACAGCAGGGCTATGTCGAATTAAGCTATGCAACTTCAGCTATGTCAATTGCATAGCTTAAGTCGAAATAGCTTCACTCGGCTTTGGGCACTGTCTACACAGCAGGAAGTCGAAAGAAGAACACTTCCTTCGACTTCTTTTATTCCTCATGAAATGAGGGTTACTGAAGTCAGAGTAAGAAGCCCATTATTTTGAAATTATTTCAAAATAACAGGCTTGCTGTGTAGATGTGCACTCTGTTATTTCGAAATAAGCGTGCAGTGCAGACATAGCTTTAGGGACTTTGGGGTTCAGTAACGACTGGTGCCATCTGTTTACAGGTTGTGCTCCCACCACCTTTTCCCCATACACAGCTTAGTGTCTGCTCACTAGCAGGAAGAACTATTGCTCCACTTCACTCCCCTTCCCTAGCTTCTCTCCTCCCAGCCTTTGATATAGCCCCAGGCTAATTGGGCAGGCAGTTGTCTCCCATTCACCTTTTCCATAGCCAGTTCCAATTTCCTTTCCTTTCTGGGAGCTGGTGTGGCAAGGGGCTAAGTCAGCAGCTCTTGCCCAGCACTCTATCACAGATTCCTATGCCAGCTCTGGTTTTTAAATAAGGGGCAAAGAGGTGTAGCTACTCTGCTGTGATGAAGCTGCCATCAGTTCCCTTCTTTCCTCTGGGACTCAGAGAATGTTTGCAAGGTATCCTCAGTTTGACTGGATGAATTATTGTCCCTTCAAAAGAGAGAGGAGACTAAGAATCTTAGACTGGTGTCTCTAAGTGATCCAGTAACAATGTAATACTGCACATATAGGATGTGAAGCTTTAAAAAATATAAATGGCTGTACTGGGCCAGATCAATAGTCCAGCTATGCAGTACCAATACAATCAAAAGAAATTTAGCACTAAATCAGAGTCTTTGTCCTGTTTTGAGTTTAAGGCATAATCTGGTCACTAGTACATTGTTTGTATGAACTGCTGGGGTGTCTAATTTACGCTGTAAGCTCCTTAGAGGACAGACTGATGCACAAAACCTAGAGAACAGTCAGTAAACTAAACTAAAATAAATAACAAAGACATCTGGCCTTTGCTTTGGAAAGGTTTATTTTCTTATCAGATTCTAGAAGATCAAAGAGTTCATTTTATTCCAGAATAGTTTCACAGGAATCATTTTGCCCAGTGAAATGATAGATTTCCAGAGGGTACTCATGGCAAATGTTTAAGGACAGTCAAATACCAATGTTGCCAGTACACGTCCTCTGAAATAGATTACAAACTAGCTTCCCTTTTCAGACTATAACCAGTTGTAATCTAGACTGTCCTCAAAACAAAATGTACTGTATCGGGCAATAAACCTCAGAAGAGGTGAATGTAACTATGTATGGCTCATTACACTAATGGCCAATCAGCCTACACAGAAGAAGAACAGCACACTGACTTCAGCATCATGGAAACCATGGAATCTCTTAATAGTCTTGTACCATGATCTTGTTTCTGTTTTCTAATATAAATAGTCCCATCTTACGTTCTTCTCTCAAACCTCTGCAGGGAAGCAGTGCCATAGAGAGGCCCAACACAACAGGTTCTCTTGCTCAAGAGGGAAACTCACAGAAGGTTTCTATTTTCTTTCTCTTTCAGTTCTAATGAATAGCATTCATTTGAAGTGTTTATTTTATTCCTGCTGAATTGCACAGAGAATATACACCAACATAGTTGAAGATCAGAAGAATACTAGAGATATACTGCTTTTGATTTTGGACAGGCCAAGTTTCTTCATTTGCCATTAAAAAGATCCCTTTGGAAATTCTTGTAACAAAACATCATTTCTATTTTCCAAATAATGGTCTGATTTTCAGAGGTGCTGAGTATTCCAGCTCCCATTGTAGTTGATATGACTTGCAGGTGCTCATTACCTTAGAAAATCAAACCACAAAATTAGTGTTCATAATGATACACAAGTCTGCCATAAAACCCACTAATAGCCTGCCAGTCACCGTAAGATATGCTCCAGCTGCCTGAGATAATCATTTAAATTACTAGGGGAGAAGGATAGAGAAGAGAAATATAATTGCACAGGGTCTGGACACTCCAAATACTAATAATGACTACAAAGGAATTTAATAAAATTCTAGCTACTTTAGAAATCTGTATGGACTTGTCCAAGAACCAGCCACTGAAACGTAGTCACAGTGTTAGCAGCTGGGTGCTACTTGATCTCCATGTTTTGCTGTGTAAGCAGGAGCTGAAAGAATGCATCCCTTACAGCTAGCTGGAAGTGGGGAGAGACTCTGAGTGTCCATGTAAATACAGTTTGCTCCTGCTTTGCTTAGATTTGTTAGATATTCAGCAGACGTAGTGCTATTTTGCTCATTGTAATCAATTTAATTTGTGACCCAACGCCAGCTGTGTTTGTATTAAATGTAGGGATAGCTAAAATATGGTTACCAATGTTTGTAATTTTGTGGAAATACAGGAAAGTAGGAGTGTGCTAAATTGTTCCATATGAGCTCACAGCAGAAAGAACCTTGATAATGCAGAGGAAGGGGTGAGGGAAGCTTATTCTGGTCTGGAGTCTATAAAGAAGAGGTGGGGAACCTAAGGCCTGGGGCTGGATGAAGTCCCCGGCTTGCCTGGCGCCCTGGGTTTCTCCAACTGCAGGGGGGGCAATCGACAGGATGCACATCCCCACCCGCCCCCTGGAACACCAGGCCTCCCTCCACATTAACCGGAAGGGATACTTCTCGGTCATCCCCTCCCTAACCCCCATGTCTGACCACCGGGGCCGCTTCCTGGACATCAACATGGGCTGGTCTGGCAAAGCACACAATGCGCGGGTGTACCGCAACTCCTACTTGTGCCAGAGGCTGCACGCCGGGACCTTCTTCCCCGACCGCCACATTAGGGTCGGGGACGTGGACATGCCTGTCTGCCTGGTGGGGGATGCAGCCTACCCGCTCCAACCCTGGTTCATGAAGCCCTACACGGGACACCTCAACCCTTCCCAGCAGGCCTTTAATGCCAGGCTCAGCAGGGCCCGCACTGTGGTGGAGGGGGCCTTCGGCCGGCTGAAGGCCCGATTTCGATGCCTCCTCACCCGCCTCGACCTCTCCGAGAGGAATATTCCACATGTGGTGGCGGCGTGCTGTGTGCTGCACAATTTGTGTGAGCGGAAGGGGGAGGCTTTCCTGCCAGGCTGGATGGCAGAGGCCGACCACTTGGCTGGCCTGCACGCACAGCCCCACGTGGCTGCCAGCCGGGAGGCCCATCGGGGGGCTACCAGTATCCGGGAGGCCCTGCGGGAGAGCTTCCAGATGGAGGAGGAGTGAAGTCTCCCTGGCGTGCCCCACTGGGGCCTTGTGCCTTATTCCACCCTCATGTCCTTCCACTTTCCCCTCCCTAACCCCCTTTCCTGATGTCAAATAAAAACACGTGTTGCCAAAAAAACCCTCTCTTTATTGACCATAACTGGGGGGAGGGGGGGGGGATGAGGGTGGGAGAGGAGAGGGGGAAACCTGGGAGTAGGGAGCTGGAAGGGGGAGGCAAGGGGAGGAAGGGGGAGGAGAAGCTCAGGGTTGGGGGTCTTGCCGGCCCACCTGTCTCCCAGCACTGCAGGTGCGGGGGCCTTGGAATCCCTGGGGGCGACAGGTATGAAGGGGGGGACAGGAGGGGAGGAAGAAGCGGGAGGGGGAGCAGGAGTGGGAGGAGGAGCGATAGCTGGAGCGGCAGCAGGGGCTGGAGTGGCAGCAGGCAGCAATCTCTGCACCATGATCTGCAGGTGGTTGCGGATGGCATGGCCCTGGTCACGCAGCTCCCACAAGCTCTCGCGCTGCAGCTGGAGGTCTTCCTGCACCCTGTGCTCCTGGCTGTGGACCTGCCTTTGTAGTAACCCCAGGTGCTGCCACTGGTATCCCTCCTGGTTCCGGGTGCGCCTGCTGGCCCAGGTGCGGGAGGATGTCCTGGGTGGGGTGGTGCACCCTGCACTCACAGCTGGTGAAGCTGTGGAGAAACCAGACAGGTGTTCCGTTATCCCTGGGGACACAGTGGGTGAAGCCCAGCCCCCCTCTGCAAGATGAGGACGGAGTATGTCCCGGGCTACGGAGCATGTCATGTGTGTGACGGGGTGCAGTCACAGACGACCCCTCAGGGGTGCCTCCCAGGGTACTGACACGGCCACTACCACTCGCCTTCCTGCTCTCTGGGGCTCCTCACCGCCCGGTCCTGCTGGGCCAGCTCCGCTGGTCTCTCCCAGCCAAGGCCCCGAGCTGAGGTCCCTGTCCCCACCGAGAAGCAGTACAGACACTGAACCACTTCAGGTCCAAGGAGTGTGCAGTTTAGGGCCCAGCCTCCTGAGAGAGCACTCCCCAGATGGGATTAAACCCCAAAGAATTAGGTAAGCCCCCTTTATCAATGAAAGGGGGAATGTGCACACTGGTTGCCCCCTCCCGGTAACAATCGCTTACACTGGGTTTGATAGAAAATAAAAATGGTTTTATTAAGTGGAAGCAGTAGGGTTTAAGTAGTAATAAGTGAAAGTAGGCAGAGCAAAGTAGGTTACAAATGAAAAGAAACAAAACAGCTTGTCTAATTCTACACTGAAATCTCAGTACAAACTTAATCAAACTCACCCTAAAACCTCTTTTCCAGCTGCCACTCTAAACCAGGGCTCTTCCCCACCCTGGGGTCTCAGGCTCCTTCCTTCAGGTGCAGCCCAGCCAAAAGACCTAGGCCTCTCCTTTCCTATTCCTTTTGTTAAGGAGTTGAGGCCCTTCCCTACTAACCACTGCTCAGACTTAAGGACAAAAGATTGTTTAACAGTGGCTCATCTAGAAGTTGCAGGTAACACCCTCCATGTCTCCCATTCATACATTTGAAACTCACCAAGTATTCCCCACTCCATGTGTCTAATTTTCCACACACAAATGATACATACAACAGAGTAAGATAAACAGAACCAGCAGATCATTACATGAAGATCGATGGGTTACATGAAATAATTTGCTCAAACCACCTTTGAGTTATGTATATTCATGTCCATGAGTCCATTTCATAAAGCATGGGGGGGGGTCCGTCACAATGTGCCTTCATACATACATGTGTGTGGGTAACAGGCCAGGGCCCCTGTGTGGCAGCCAGCCAGGGCCACATGCCCTGGCTGGCACGGCACATGCACAGGTTGCTGCGTGATCCGTGCTCAGCAAGGCCCACACACGCGATCCCCGGGCTCCCTCCCCTTCCCCGCCCCACGCATAAGGGGACAGTGATGGCACTCACATGTCGAGGCCTCCCAGGCCTTGGAAGACAGCGGTGATAGCGCTGCTGGTATGCCTCGGGGGTCCAGGGTGAGTGCCACGCTCCCTCCAGGCTCCTGTGACTCCTGGCTGTTGTCCTCCTCCCCCTCTGTGCCCTGGTCAGGGCCCTCTGCCCCAGGGTCGATGACCACCTGGGGGGCACAGACCGTCCGGCCCCCCAAGATGCAGTCCAGGGCCTCAAAGTAGGGGAAGGGGTCTAGGTCTGCCCCTGGTTGGGAGATGCCCCCTGTGGCCCTGGCATAGGCCTGCCTCAGCTCCTTTATCTTCATGTGCACCTGCCCCTGGGTGCACATGTGGCCTTTGGTGGCCAGGCTGTCAGCAATCCATCTGTAGATGGCCGTGTTCCTGTGTCTAGTGCGGAGATCATGGACGTTGGAGGATTCCCCCCAAACCTCAATGAGCTCCATGAGCTCCGCACTGGACCAGGAAGGCGCCTGCCTTTTCTGGCCCCTGACAGGCTCCTGGGAGCTGCCACACTGCTCCTGGGGAGCAATGGAGGGCTGGCTGGCACTGGCTGGCTCGCTCATGCTGGCAACTGGGTTGGGGCAGCGCCTGCGGGCTCTGGGCTGGCAGACCTGGAGCTGGCACAGGCCCTGTGGCCAAACAGACTCTATCCTTTTAAGGGCTCTGGGGCTGGGGGGAAGGGGGAGGGAGCAGAAGAGTTTTCCTGGTTTGGCCCAGAGTGGCCACCAGGGCACCCTGGGAAGGGCTGGAGGACCCCTATTTTGAAATAAGCATCTACACAGCGCTTATTTCGATTTAGCTATTTCGAATTTGGCGTTATTCCTTGTAGAACGAGGTTTACCAAATTCGAAATAAGCGTTCCGCTATTTCAAATTTATTTCGAAATAGCGGTTTGCCTGTGTAGACATTATTAAAGTCAATTCGAAATAACGGCTGTTATTTCGAATTAACTTTGATGTGTAGACATACCCCAAATGAAAATGAATACTTGAGACATTTATTTATTAACAATTAAGTCGTTGTACCAATAGCATGTATATTAAAAATGTAACTTTAATTGTGAGTTTCCACTGCAAGCAAAACACTTCATTTTAGGAATGCTTTTATAGCTTTGATGTGTGCAAACTCATTTATAATTGAAGAAAAATTTAATTTACGTGCAACATCACTGTTAATGTTAAGTATTGTGAGCCCATTCAAATGCTCTTGTCCCATTGTAGAATGATGATAGTTCTTTACTTGTTTTAAAACGTTGAATGTGCATTCACCTGAAGCCACTGATGCAGGGAGACTGACAGAAATACGTAATGCAATTGTGATATTAGGAAATACAGTCAACATGTTGAGACTGAATATTTTTGAAGCAGTTCTTTTGGCTTGTAGTCCGATTTAAAGCTGGTGGAATGTATACATTTCAGGAAGACGATCTGGTCACAGAGATCTCTTGAAATATCTTTGTTGTACCTTTGTTCAAACTGTTCAGTCACTGAATATAGCTCTTCATCACTTGGTTCTCTGAACTCCCAAAGGAATCCAAAAAGGGTATAAATTTGTCATGGTGACTCAAATTGACATGTAAGATGAGCTTTGATGGAGTCAATAATAACAAAAAACCATTGACTGACTAGTGCATTTCTGCATCAGATTGAGATGTTAGGTTGTGATGTTAGTAATGGGAGATTCGATCATTAGAAATGTAGATAGCTGGGTTTACGATGACCGGGAGAACCATATGGTGACTTGCCTGCCAGGTGCAAAGGTTGCAGATCTCTCGAGGCATCTAGATAGACTTATGTGTAGTGCTGGGGAGGAGCTGGTGGTCATGGTACATGTAGGTACCAATGACATAGGGAAGGGTAGCAGAGACGTCCTGGAGGCCAAATTTAGGCTGCTAGGAAAGAGACTGAAATCCAGGACCTTTATGGTAGCATTCTCAGAAATGCTTCCAGTTCCACGTGCAGGGCCAGGTAGGCAGGCAGAGCTTCAGAGTCTCAGGGTATGTCTAGACTACATGCCTCTGCTGACAGAGGCATGTAAACTAGGCTACCCGACGGAAAGCCGGGATTTAAATCGGCTTCATTAAAATAAACATGGCGCTGCACTGTGCGCTCAGACTGATCGTCGGCACAGGCGCAGCGATCAAACGATGGATCGATTCGACAGAGGGAAGCCTTTGTCCGACGCTCATAACTGTCATGAAGCGAGGTTTACAGGAGCAGTCGACAAGGCTTCCTGCCGACTGATCTGTGTCTTGACTGCCCGCTGTGCCGACAATCAGCTGACCAGCGACCATGTTTATTGTGGAGAATCTATTGATTTATCCCAGCTTCTTTGACTATGTCGGATAGCCTAGTTTACATGCCTCTGTCGGCAGAGGCATGTAGTCTAGACATACTCTCAATGCGTGGATGAGACGATGATGTAGCTTTATAAGGAACTGGGGAAACTTTTGGGATGGGGGAGCCTAACAGGAAGGATGGGCTCCACCTAAACCAAAGTGGATCCAGGCTGCTGGCACTTAACATTAAAAAGGTCGCAGAGCAATTTTTAAACTAAGAGACGGGGGAAAGCCGATTGGTGCAGAGGAGCATGTGGATTGGACAGAGACGTCTCTTAGAGGAGAGTCTATTGATAGAGATTCTCTAGGTTTTAGTCAGGAGGAGAGGATGGAAGCGGATAAAGTATGGGCCAGATCAGACGAAAAACATTCATGTAAAAAAGAATCTGACACATCAGAAAAGGGCAGACAAATAAACAGTGACAAGTTTTTAAAGTGCTTGTACACAAATGCTAGAAGTCTAAAAAATAGGATGGGTGAACTAGAGTGCCTCGTGTTAAAGGAGGATACTTATATAATAGGCATCACAGAAACCTGGTGGAGTGAGGACAATCAATGGGACACAGTGGTACAAAATATATCGGAAGGACAGAACAGGTTGTGCGGGTGGGGGAGTGGCACTATATGTGAAAGAAAATTTAGAATCAAATGAAGTAAAAATCTTAAATGAATCAACATGTTCCACAGAATCGCTATGGTTAGTAATTCGCTGCTCTAATAAGAATATAACAATAGGGATCTATTATCGACCACCTGACCAGGACAGTGACTATGAAATGCTAAGGGAGATTAGAGAGGCTATCAAAATAAAGAACTCAGTAATAGTGGGGGATTTCAATTATCCCCATATTGACTGGGTACATGTCACCTCAGGATGAGATACAGAGACAACATTTCTTGATACCTTAAATGACTGCTTCTTGGAGCAGCTGGTACAGGAACCCACAAGGGGAGAGGCAATTCTCGATTTAGTCCTGAGTGGCATGCAGGATCTGGTCCAAGAGGTAACTATAACAGGACAGCTTGGAAATAGTGACCATAATATAGTAACAAATAACATTCCTGTGGTGGGAAAAACACTTCAGCAGCCCAACACTGTGGCATTTAATTAGAACATAATTTGTTGGGCAAAAGTCAACATGGTTTCTGTAAAGGGAGATCATGTCTTACTAATCTATTAAAGTTCTTTGAAGGGGTCAACAAACATGTGGACAAGGGCAGGGGTGGCCCGTCCATATAGGCGAACTAGGCGGTCGCCTAGGGCGCCAAGTTAAATGGGGCGCCAAACGGTGGAGCAATATCATTGAGGGGTTTGGAGGTGGGGGCGCCAATTGCATGGTTCACCTAGGGCACCAGTTGCTGGCAGCTAGTCTAGGGCTGCACCTGGGGGGGATCCAGTAGATATAGTGTACTTAGATTTCCAGAAAGCCTTTGACAAGGTCCCTCACCAAAGGCTCTTATGTAAATTAAGTTGTCATGGGATAAGAGGGAAAATCCTTTCATGGACTGAGAACTGGTTAAAAGACAGGAAACAAAGGGTAGGAATAAATGGTAAATTTCAGAATGGAGAGGGGTAACTAGTGGTGTTCCCCAAGGGTCAGTCCTAGAACCAATCCTATTCAACTTATTCATAAATGATCTGGAAAAGGGGTAAACAGTGAGGTGGCAAAGTTTGCAGACAATACTAAACTGCTCAAGGTAGTTAAGACCAAAGCAGACTGTGAAGAACTTCAAAAAGATCTCACCAAACTAAGTGACTGGGCAACAAAATGGCAAATGAAATTTAATGTGGATAAATGTAAAGTAATGCACATTGGAAAAAATAACCCCAACTATACATATAATATGATGGGGGCTAATTTAGCAACAACTAATCAGGAAAGAGATCATGGAGTCATCGTGGATAGTTCTCTGAAGACGTCCACACAGTGTGCAGCGGCAGTCAAAAAAGCAAACAGGATGTTAGGAATCATAAAAAAGGGATAGAGAATAAGACGGAGACTATCTTATTGCCCTTAAATAAATCCATGGTACGCCCACATCTTGAATACTGCGTACAGATGTGGTCTCCTCATCTCAAAAAAGATATATTGGCATTAGAAAAGGTTCAGAGAAGGGCAACTAAAATGATTAGGGATTTGGAACAGGTCCCATATGAGGAGAGATTAAAGAGACTGGGACTTTTCAGCTTGGAAAAGAGGAGACTAAGGGAGGATACGATAGAGGTATATAAAAATCATGAGTGGTGCGGAGAAAGTGAATAAGGAAAAGTTATTTACTTGTTCCCATAATATAAGAACTAGGGGCCACCAAATGAAACTAATGGGCAGCAGGTTTAAAACAAATAAAAGGAAGTTCTTCTTCACATAGTGCATAGTCAATCTGTGGAACTCCTTGCCTGAGGAGGTTGTGAAGGCTAGGACTATAACAGGATTTAAAAGAGAACTAGATAAATTCATGGAGGTTAAGTCCATAAATGGCTATTAGCCAGTATGGGTAAAGAACGGTGTCCTTGGCCTCTGTTTGTCAGAGGGTGGAGATGGATGGCAGGAGAGAGATCGCTTGATCATTACCTGTTCGATTCACTCCCTCTGGGACACCTGGCATTGGCCATTGTCGGCAGACAGGGTACTTGGCTGGATGGACCTTTGGTCTGACCCAGTATGGCCATTCTTATGTTCTTATGATTGGTGGAAAACTCAGATGAAATATCAATACCCTGTGCTACTGATTTGGACTCAGAAAGGATTGCATCCGATTGATCACAAATCTTGAATATCTTTAAGAAGTTGTTCAGCGTTATCCCTCTAAACAGCTAATGTAGCACTGCATGCTTGAACTACACGATTAGTTTTGTGGATCATTTTTAGCAGCTTCATCCACATGGATGACATTAAAATGCATGCAAATTTGGATGTATACTTCTGAATTGACCTAACTCAGTGCGAGCCAGTGCTGTAGGAATAAGAGATTCAAACTCACGTAAAGACTTTTCACAGAGTCCAAATGCTGTGTAACTGGTTTAACGCCATCAATTCATGCTGACCATCTCATTGTCAACATGCTGTGAAGGGAAATAGGCAGATGCTGCTTCAGAATTTCTCACTTTCAAGGACTGCTACTGAAGAGGTTGTAAAATTGCTGGATTGTTCGAAAGTATGTCGTTGCTTCCTTGCATGATTCAGCGCAATCAATACTGACAAGATTTAGTGCGTGTTTGCCACAACTGGAGAAAATACTGTTTGGATTTTGCTCAAGAAGGACTGCTTGTACTTCATTGTACTTACCTGCCATATTGAATCCATTTTCATAGCTTTGGCCAATGCAGATTTGAAAGTTTAATTTGAAGCCTTCCAGAATTTCTAATACATGAGCAGCGATTTCTTTTCCAGGTTTTTTTGTGAAATTATTGAACAAAATGAATTGGTCTTCAATTGAAACCTTTGAACTTCATGCAATTTTAACATATCAAATAACAAAGGCTGTCTCTTTCTTAGGGGAACAGTCTGAAAAGTACTTTGCATGTTGTATCTCTTCAAGAACTGTTGTTTTCACAAATGTCCCACACAGCTCAAACTCATTTTATATTCTGGTAGACAGATAGTGGTCTTGCATGTGTTTTCTGCTCTCTTGTGATTCACGAACACGCTTAATATGGCCTGATAAAAGTGGGTCATACTTGCTAAGAAGCTCAAGTATACCAAGAAAGTTTCCATTTGTAGGGTTACCGATACGTTGACTGGAACCAAACAAAGCCAATCTCCGTTCACAAAGAAAAAGAATGACATTCAATATGCGCTCAAGAAGTTTTTTCCAGTTATCAGTTTCTGTTTATTTCACTCAGGAGTAAGTTTTCAATTGGACTGTCAGTTGTGCTGCTCTACTAGCTGATTTCCATGTAACATAGTTATCTTTATGCAATACTGAAGTTTCATGTGCAAGTATTTGGTCTAAGGATGTTAAGGACTACTCAACTAGTCCTCTATCCAAGAAGCAATTGCTTATTGGGTAGTCAGTTGACTAGTCAATTCCCCACCTCCCTTGCTGCCTCTATCAGATAGAGGCAGCAAAGGGGGGCAAGAGGGAGTACTTCAGAGGGACAGCACCGCACAGCGGATCCCTGGTTCAGCTGTGCAGTGCTGCTCCTTTGAAACACCGCCTTGGCATTTCAAAGTAGTAGCGCCTTGCAGAACCTGGGGTCAGCTGGGGACACAGCTGATCCTGGGCTCCGCGTGGCATTTCTGAGGAACCGGGATCAGCTGGGGAGTCCCCAGCTGATCCTGGGTTCTGGGGAAATGCTGTGTGGAACCCGTGGTAAGCTGGGGAATCCCTGGTGATCCCAGGTTCCGCATGGCATTTCAAATCGGCAGCGCAGCATGGAGTCTGGGGTCAGCGGGGGATTCTGAGTCCCCGCTGCAGACCCCGGGCTCCATGAGGATGCTTCCGCTTTGAAATGCACAAGAGCCCCCGCTGGGGACTCTTGTACATTTCAAAGGAGGAATGCGGAAGTGCCTATTGACTAGTCAAGTAGTCAATGGAAATTCCATCGACTACTCAACTAGTAAATTAACCACTAGTTAACATCCTTAATTTGGTCTTTCACCTTCCTCCAATCTCTACTGATGCTCTAACTGTATGAATCAGACAGTACTGAGGCATCTGAAGTATTACTGTTAAAAATGAAAAGGGTACACAGCACAAAGCCTACTTTTCCATGCTCCAGCAGACCCAGTCTCTTGCGTAGATCTCTCCATTTGGAAGAGTTTTTCAGACGAGTGGGAAAAGCATGATTTTCAGCATCTTTCAGTATATTACTTGGAATCTGAAAACAACTAACTTTGAGAAACGACGGCATTTGAGAAACATTGTTCTTAACAAGAAGTCCAATATCAGGTTCTGATGCCACTGTTGTTACACTGTGTCCTGTTCTAGTCATAAGCTCTTGCTCTTACTGCACAGCATCTCCAACGTCCTCATTTTCTGCCTGCATAGCCTCTACATTGAGCGCAGATTCTGCATCTGTTGCTACTGTTGGCATTTCTGTCTTGATTAATGACCTCCTCATTTTGAGGCAGTAGCATTGAAATGTCATTTGTGGATACAAAGTTTTTATCATCAGAACTGAAACTGTCACTAGTATGGTTACCATCTAATGGCTGAGGCATCTTTTCTACGAGAAATGATGTTATTGACTTTAAACTCTTAACTGCTGCTTCACTCTGTTGCTTTTGCTGTCTCTTATTTGCACCACTTTGAAATCTTTGTTTCATTTTTATAAAGGGGTTCTTATAAAACTTAGTAACACACAATAAATTAATTCACTAAAGGCTATTGGTTATATACAATTTTAATTGTATATACTTTGCAATGAATATTATATAATAATGATTTGGGGGTGTTATTTATTATGGCCCTTATAGCCTTATTTCAAATCTTGAAATTTTGTCTGCTAACAGGTTCCTGTTATTAAATGCCTCTAATAACTGGTATGTTGTTATGAATATGAACACGAGGCAAATGCCAGATTAGATATAAAGTTTATTAAACAACTAGAATAAAAAGTTTATTATCACAAAAAAGCCTTTAAAGGTGAATCTAAAACTGGAGGAAGAAGTAACTTACAGGTGAACCTGATATGGTTATTGTATACAAAGACACATAAGAAAAAACAAGAATATGAAAATCTCCTATGCAGAGATAAACATTTAATTTAAAGGTTAAACTCACCCTCAGACCAAGCAAAATCACTTTACAGTAATAGAATTAATTACAACTTTCAAAACCTCTAAATGATGCAAAAACTGTAAACGGTGTTTCATAACGTAGAATCACTAATCAGAGAAGCTACTCCAGTCATGCAGATGAAAACTTGCATATGACCGAAAAATTGGTGAAGGCCCAAGATCCCACAATGATTTAAATCAATTTTTGCAGGTCTATAGAGCTTATTTTGTTGTCTCTGTTATAACTGCAAGGTGTATAATGAATGGAAATGACTTTGAGGCCCCTTTGTCTCCTGAGGCCCAGGCCAAATGGTTCTCCTGGCTCCCCCTCTGATAGGGCCTGCCCATAGGCTCCAGTGTGCTAGGGGGAATGTGAGGAGTGTCTTTCTCCTTCTCAATCAGGGGCCATGTCTGTGAGTGGTTTTGTTTTTTTTTTTGCTTCTCACTTGTGTGCGGCCCCCGACGGATTTTTCTGTGGGTCATCAGACACCACCCAAAAAGCGTTCCCCATCCTTGCTATATGGCTTCCCCTGCCTGGACTGCTTTGACCTGTTCTTTCCTCTTCCTCCTCCCCTACTTCAAAGGACAGAACTAAATAGGCATCACTAGCTACTTCTGTTCTCATGCTAATTGTGTTGGAGTTGTATTTATTCTACTCTGCTTGAAACCCTGGAGCTGCAATCACTGGGAGCTGCAATCATTTGAAACTGATGGGCAGAAGTCAGAGCCAAGAAGAAGCTGGCAGCAGATGGTAACTGAGCAGGTGGAAAATGTGATGAGCGGCCAACAGGGTGGCAGTGGAGAGATGAAGCAAGTGGCCGGCAGAGTGGCAGCAAAAGAGATAAATAATGGCCAGCAGGGCAGCGGTGGAGAGGTGAAATGAATGGCCAGCAGGGGAGAGCAGTGAGCAGACAGATGGTGAGTAACCAGCAGTGAGTAAGACTCCTCTTTATCTCCCCCACTCAGGATGGGAGATGAACTCTGTGGATACAACTCAATTGTGGGTCTATTCCTACAAGGGCAGCAACTGTGAGTGGAGTGCAGAGAAGGGTTGGGCATGTGAAGGAGACATTTAGATTGCTGGACTTAAAGAACCTGAGAGGAAAAGGACTCTGTTCAACATACTTGGGACTTTTACTTGTGGCTTTGTTTATGAATGCTGTTTGTGGTGTTTTCCCAAATTAATGCCAAGTTACTTGCCTCGCATTTATTAAAAGTTTCTTTCCTACACTCAGGATCTGTGCTTGCAAGGGGGGAATCACTGCCTCTCAGAGGTTCCCAGATGTGGCATGTGAATTTCCCAGGTTACTGGGTGGGGCTTGAACCAGCTTTGGGTTGGATGGATGGAGAGGAAGCCCTAGATATTGAACCCAGCCCTGGCTGCTGCTGGCTCCACCTGGCAAAAGGGTTACCCTTGTCACACTGCATCAGCAGCTTCTACTGCAAGTGAGGCATATAAGTATGGAAAGTACTGTATCATTACACCAACTGTCAAACCCCATGATAGCGATCTACAGTGGTCAGGTAAACACTCTATATATTGGCTTCAGCCTCATTTCCTCCACCAGCTTTTAGAAGAATAAGGGGGTGATCCAACAGAGCTTTGCCTCTCTAATGTCTATTACTCAGTTCAGCCTTCGCTTCTGATGAAAGTTAGTTTAATTCCTTTGGACAAAGACCAAGATTGTCCAGCTGCACAGACATTTTAAGCAGCCCTGGACATAGAGGGTCAAGCAAAGGGCATGATAGTACCACTAAGACCTAACAATGTGAGACCACTATATTGGACTGTTTTAACCGTGAGGTTTAGACTTGAGAAAAGAAACTGAGGGTGGACCTGATGGGTCTGATACAAAGAAGATGGTCTCCATATTCTCCAGAAGGTACACCAAAAAGAAATGGGGGGTAAGCTGCAGCAAAGGATATTTAGGTTAGATATTAGGAAAAACTTTCTAATTATAAAGGTAGTTAAGCTCTGTAATAAGTTTACCAGGCAAGTGGTGGAATCCCCCCCATCATCTGAGGTTTTTAAGAACAGGTTGGACAAACGCCTGCCAGGGATGGTCTAGGTCAGGCCTGCACAACCTGGAAAGCGGTGAGGGCCATATTACTCCAAAGAAAACAGCTGTGGGCCAAGTAGGGTTGCCAGATGCTCTCCCAAAAAATACAGAACACACGGGCTTTAAAAAAACAAACAAAAAAACCCCCCCACACGTGTCGGGCATACAAAAACCCCCGCACCGCCTGGCTTCAGCATGCAACCACAGGAGGCGCCACCAGGCTTCTATCCAGTGCCCCGCTGGGCAGAGAGCGCAAATACAAAAGTACAAAACCGGACACCTGGCAACCCTAGCCGCAAGGGTAGGTGGTGGTAGTGGGGGGGGGAGGGGTGATGCTTTATTAAGAATTTTTCAATGAAATCAGGCCTGCACAACATACGGCTCCCAATGCCCTTACCCTCTCCTCTCCCAGCATCACCCTGTCCCCCCTCCCACTGACACCTCCCCTCCTGCCCTTTTCCTCATTGTCTCCACTTGGCCCCCTGGCATTTGTCTCTCCTGCACCCTGTCCCTTGATGCCTTCCCCTTTCTCCTGACCTGCCCCCCTCCCCTCAGCACAAGCCCCTTCCCCTCTCCTACCTGGCTTCTGCCTTCCAGTCTGCAAGGCTGCCAGAGCCTTTTTGAATCCGGCGGTCACTGGCCGTGACATCACGACGCCACGTCACGCCAGCATCCTGGCATCTGCTGGCGTCCCGCCCTCTGGCTCGCGCCCCGCCTCCTCATGCCGGAGCTGCACACAGGCAGCCTGGCGGCGAGAATCGCCGCACTTCCCCCTCCCCGGCAGCATTCTGCTCCTCTGCCCAGCTGGCAGATCGGATGGGGCCATGCCGCCTGTAGTCGTCATGAGCCGCAGTGAGCCCCTGCGGGTCGCATGCGGCCTGCGGGCCGTATGTTGTGCAGGCCTGGTCTAGGTTTACTTGGTCTTGTCTCAGCACAAGGTACTAGACTAGATGGCCTCTTAATGTCCCTTCTAGACCGACATTTGTATAATTCAGTGATTTTTGGTGGACTAGATGCTGAGCAAATGGTGCCCACAGAATCTGTCCTCAGAAAACTAGTCTGTCTGTTTCTTAGACTGAGCACTCACTATAAATGGTGATGGTGATAACAAAGGCTATCTCTACACAGCAGCATTATTTCAGAATAAGCTATTCCAGAAGAGATTTTCTGGAATAGCATATTTAGAAATAGTGCATCTACACACAAAATGCGTTTTGAAATGGCGCTTAGCTATTTTGAAGTAGTGCGTCCACACTGATTGGATGCTGAATTACATTTAAGGCCACCTGGAACCAGTTCAAGCAGGGCATCAGGTCAGTAGTTGCTTTGTGTGGATGCTGCTTGAGGCTATCTGAGGGTCGTACTTAAAGGGACCCCCCTGGACAGCCATTTCTCAGGTTTCCCTACTTGCTTGCCTACCTCTCTGAGGGACAGCAAAGCATTTTTTCTTCTTGCTCTGGTTGCCCTGCTTCAGGACACAACAGTACTCTCTGTCTGGATACCAGTGCAGACTGGTGGGACCACATCATTCTGGAGCACTGGGGAGACCAACAATGGCTCCAGAACTTTAGAATGAAGGACACCTTCCTCGAGTTCTGTGAGTGGCTCGCCCCTGCCCTGAGGCAACAGGATACGCACATGAGGCCTGCCATTCCCATTCAAAGGGTGTGTCGCCATTGCCCTCTGGAAGCTCTCCACACCGGATAGCTACCAATCCATGGAGAACCAGTTCGGCGTGGGGAGATCAACCATCGGGGTCCTGGTCATGCAGGTATGGCATTCTTGGGCTATTGTCCCAGGAGGAGGGGTGGAAGGACGGAATGGGCTTCCCTATGGAAAGGGGAGGTGGGAGTGGGATTGGTGCAAGCCCCCTCCCTGGGAGGATTTGTTCTGTCCCACCCTCACAAAGCCCTGCCAGGGGTGGGTGTGATTGCAGCGGGTTGCTCCTGCTGAGTGGCGGGAAGGGAGACTTCAAGGGGGAGGGGGAGACTCACAGGCGCCCTAGCACCCCTGTGATTCTCGGTTTGTCTCCTTCTGCAGGTGGTCAGAGCCATCAACAGCATCCTGCTGCGCAGAATCATCTGCCTGGCAGATGTGGATGCCGTCATCGATGGATTCGGTGCCCTGGGATTCCCCAACTATGAGGGGTCTATCGATGGGACCCACATCCTTATCCGTGCCCCAGACCACTGGGCATCAAGCTTTATCAACCACAAGGGATACTTTTTGGTGGTCCTGCAGGCCGTGACTGACCTCCGGGGCCTGATCACGGACATATATGTCAGGTGGTTGGGGAAGGCGCGCGACACATGTGTGTTCAAGAACTTGAGCATATTCCAGAAGCTGCACACCGGAACCACAACATCAGGATCGGGGACGTGGACATGCCCATCTGCCTGGTGGGGGATGCAGCCTATCCCCTGCAGCCGTGGCTCATGATGCCATACACCAGCCACCTCAACCCCTCACAACAGGCATTTAATGCCAGGCTGAGCAGGGCCCAGATGATTGTTGAGGGTGCCTTTGGCAGCTTGAAGGCACATTTTAGATGCCTCCTCACCCGCCTGGACCTCGGGGAGCACAACATCCCACATGAGGTGGCTGCATGCTGTGTTCTGCACAATGTGTATGAAAGGAAGGGGGAGGCCTTCCTGCCAGGCTGGTGGGGCGGAAGCTGACTGCTTAAGCAGGGCCTATGAGCAGCCACGCACGGTTGCCATCTGGCAGGCCCATCAGGGGGCCGTGTGCATCTGGGAGGCCCTGAGGGAGAGCTTCTCTCCGGGGGAACAGTGACACTCTCTGCTGGTCTGTCCCACTGGGGGCTTCTGCTTCACCTCTCTCTGCAGTCCCTCCACTTACCCCTCCCTTCCCCCCTTTCCTGATGAAAAAATTAATACTTTTTTTTTGTTAAAACTAAACGCTCTGTATTTTACATAACTGTGGGGTCAAAGAAACTAGGGAGAGGCTGGGGAAAGAACCTGGGAGAGGGGAGGAGAGAGGGTGGAAGAAGGGGGGTGTTCAAAATCTTGGAGGAGGGAGTTGGAAGGGGGAAAAAGAGGGAGAAGAGGCTTAGGGCTGGGAGTGGTGCTGGGCTCTGTGGATCCCACCGCCATGCGTGCGGGGGCCTTGGCGTCCATTGGAGGGGGAGGAGGGGGTGGAGGGAGAAGCGGGAGGGGGAGAGGGAGTGGGGGAGCAGGAAAGACAACAGGAGATGGAGCAGAGGCTGGAGCAGGAGGAGGCAGCATGCTCTGCACAAGGGAGTGCACATCATCACACAGGGAGTGGCCCTGCACAAGCAGCTCCCACCAGCTCTCCTGCCATAGCTGCAGGTCCTCCTTCACCCAGCCGTGGATGGTTTGGTGCAGGGCCCAGAGTGCTGCCAGGTGCTGCCTCTGATATTCATCCATGGGACAGGTGCGCTTGCAGAAGCCTTGGGTCTGGAAGGCCTCCGGTCGCAGCTGGTCCAGCTGTGGAGAACAAAGAGAGATGGTCAGTCATCCCAGGAGACACAGTGCCTGAAGCCCAGCCCCTGTCTGCGAGCTGAGAGCGACAGTTCTCAGCTCTGTCACAGGAATGTGCTTGGAGCCAAGCCACGTGTGCTCTGGCCAGTGGCTCCAGATGTCCCTGGGAGTGGGGATGACACAAGATTGTGGGCATACCTGTGTGCTGTGTGCGGGACTGCTGAGTGTATGGGTGTGTTGATGTCCCCTGCCTCCTTCTTAAGGTGGCTTGTTGAGGAAGGGTGTCCCACTCTGGGGTCAGGACCTGGCAGGGCTCTCCAAACACCCTGTGTCTAATAGCCTCCTGGGGCCGCGTGCCCAGGAGTGGCACGGCACATGCTTCCATGTGCACAGGCTGCTTTATGATCCGCAACCAGCAAGGACCAAGCTTTGAGTGTCCAGCTCCCCCCCACCGGGCCACCCCCTCCACCCCCTGTATGAAGGGAAAGTGATGGCACTCACATGATGTACCTTTCTTGGCTTTGGACGATGCCTGGGACATGTCCACAGGGAGGCTTCGAGGCTCTGGGTCAGCTGCCTGCTGAGGCTGGCCTTGTCCAGGTCCTGGTCCTCCTCGTCGCTGTCATCTCTCCCCCCCACACACAAGGACAACGACAGGCATTTCCAGCCCGGAGTCTATAACTGGGGGAGGAAGGGATTAACCCACCCCCCAGGATGAGGTCCAGGTCCTTGAAATAAGGACATTTTTGGGGCTCTGCCCCGGATCAGGAGCTGCCCTCCTTGGCCCTGGCATAAGCCTGGCGGAGCTCTTTAACCTTCATCTGCAACTGTTCTGGGCTGCGGATGTGGCCTTTAGATGCCAAGCTTTAGATGCCAAGCTGTCTGCCATCCAGCCATAGACGACCGTGTTCCTGCATCTGGTGCGGACATCCTGGAGGGTGGTCTCATCTCCCCAAACCTCAATAAGGTCCAGGATCTCCGCACCAGACCAGGAAGGCGCTCATCTTTTGCGGCCCCTGGCAGGCTCCTGGGAGCTGTCTGAACGCTCCCTGGGAGCAGTGGAGAGCTGGATGGTAGCATCAGACCGCAGGGTGGCTCAGGGCCGTTAGGCCTTTTGTGAGCCACAAACCCTGTCTGCAACTTAAAGGGCTCCAGTGGGGAAGGAATAGAGTTTTCCTGTGTGTGGACAGAGCAGCCAGCAGGGCACCCTGGAAGGGCTCGAGGCTCCGTATTTCAAAATATCCCCTATTCCGAAATATCTATTTTGGAATAGTCACTATTCCTCATAAAATGTGGTTCACAGAACTCGAAATAAGCCGTTCGCTATTTCAAAATTATTTCAAAATAGCAGTTTTGCTGTGTAGACACTCGCAAGTTTATTTCAGAATAGTGGCCATTATTCAGAAATAACTTTGCTGTGTAGACACACCCTTAAGACTCCTTCCTGACTAAAAAAACTTAAAAAACAACAATGGTCCTGTAGCATCTTGGAGATCAACCAAAAATATATAGATAGTATCACGGGCTTTAGTGGGCATTACCCACTTCATCTGAAGAAGCATGAGGCTCTTCATCGCAGAAAGTGCGGCTTGCAAGAGTACCCAGGGGCTCGCAAAACCTCCTCTGCGCCCCTACAAAGGGCCCCCATGCTCACCGGGTGCAGGGGAGCTGTCTGGCGCAGCAAAGCAAAATGGCGCTGGCAAGATGGCACCGGCTGACGGAAGCCTGATGTGGCCAAAAAGCCAAACCGGAGTTTTCTTTTTTTTTTGCTCAACCAAATGCGGCGGCTGAGGCTTTTTTTTTGTTGGGCTCGACAACTTTTCCCCCTCCACTTTGTCCTCCACTATTTTGACTCTGCCTGTAAAGGGCTGGCCACCCCTGTTACAGACTATTTGTTTTTCCTGTTACATTCCAGCTCGGCTTTGCCCTTGATATTTTTATACCCACTACCTCTTCTTGTCCCCTCCCCAATTTTTTTTCCTTCTCCCCCGCCCCCTTCTTTATTTTAGTTCTGGACATGCAACACCCTGGTTATTTGAAGAAGTGGCCTGTGCCCACAAAAGCTCATGATACCATCTACATGTTTTGTTAATCTTTAAAGTGCTACCTGACTATTTGTTGTTTTTTAAATTTATCCTGTACAGAGTAACTCGGCTACCCCCTGAAGCTTGTATATTTTTGATTAGTCCCTAAGGTACTACAGGACCATTGTTATTTTTTAAGTTTTTTTGGTTACAGACTAACATGGCTACCCCTCTGAGTCCTTCTTGACTAGTTCATTCAACTCAGATATTTAAATAGAATAGTTTAGACATGGTAAGTGCCCCTGTAGTGCATGACTCATAGATCCCCCCAGAGGCAGCTCCTTTAGCACTATTGTCTCAGTACATTAACTGGAGGTCTCACCTCACCAGGGAGCAGTTTGTAATCAAACAAAAAAGATTTTTAATATTCATGACACACAAAAAGCGTCCCATGAAGTCATAATGTTGTAGTGCTGAAGTCATAAGCAGGCCACTGGCTGCCTGGAATTAAGTGCTGAAAGTGGAATAATAGAAACTATTAAGATCCCACATAGATACAGAGGAAGAGCCATCTAAGCTGCAGTGAATCAGAAACAAAAAACAGGACTATGTAGCACTTTAAAGTGCTACATAGTCCTGTTTTTTGTTTCAGCTAGACCAGACTAACATGGCTACATTTCTATTACTATTCTGCAGTGAATCAGGACAGTGATGAATTCATGACCCCTTAATGAAGTAGTCTTTTTTCTGTTTGAAGTAAAATAAATGTTTTAATCAGGGTCTTCTTAACGCAGGATTTAGCCTTCACATGTTCTTCTTTCCTCTTCTGTATTCATTCTGTGAATGAATAAACTTTCTAAAACAACTGTTCTGCCTTCCCTCCTATCTCTGTGTGCTTTCTGGTTATCTAAACAAGGAGTGTGTGTTCTAGAACAATGATGAGATGACAGAATCTTATGCATTGTCTTATCTGAGTCCAGAGTCTAGAACACTTCAGTCCATGCAAAGAAAACACATTACTGTCAAGCTACAAACTTAAAAATAAATGATAAATAGAAGTAATAAGACAGCTGAAGACAGCTGTGGCTGAATTTAATACTTGAGCTGTGTCATTGATACATCCTAAGTTTTCAGTCTGAAAAAATATCAGCCTTTGAAGATTTAAAAGCTTCGTGTTAGAAGGAAGTGTGCACAATGTACTGTCCAGGTTTGCACACCTTTATAAATGGAAAATGCAGGAGGACAAGGAATTAAGAATGGGGGAAAAATAACTTTTCATTTCTAAGCTTCAGGGGGTAGCTGAGTTAGTCTGTTACAGAAAAAAACAAATGGTCTGGTAGCACTTTATAGACTAACAAAACATGTAGATGGTATCATGAGCTTTCGTGGGCACAGCCCACTTCTTCAGATGACCGGAGTTATGAGTAGGGGATAAGAAAACTGGAAATAAATAGGATAGGGGAAGAGAAAAGAAAGAGGAAGTGGGGTGGGGGTGCGGGGAACAGGGCATCATTAAGTATCTGGAGAATGGGTACTTAAACCTAAGCAGATAAAGATCAAAGTCAATAGATAGATTGCTGAGACAGGAAGGATACCGCTCAGAAAGCTGTTAGCACTTTCAGTGATAGAGTCCCCACCAGCCTATATCTCGACTGAGTCCATTAGCATGTGAACTGAATTTGTGTATGTACTGTAATTCCAAGTTTTCCCTGTGGATTTGGCTTGAAGAGCTGGCTTGTGTCAAGACCGTCACCTGCAGGTCTGTCAGAGTGTGGTTAGGCAAGCAGAAATGTTCTTCAATTGGTTTTTGTGTGTTCCTTTTACGTATATCCGATTTGTGTCCATTGATTCTTTCCCACAGAGACCATCCAGTTTGTCCAATATATATAGCAGAGGGGCACTGTTGTCATTTGATGGCATAGATCAAATTACTAGATGTACAGTCAAATGACCCTTTGATTTTGTGGCTTATGTTGTTTGCTCCAGTGATGAATTCATCAGTGTAGATATTTGGGCAGAGCTGGCATCTTTTTTGGTTGCAGGGCTGAGTTCCTGGAGGCTTATGATGTGGTTGTGTGGCATGGTTATCAGAAAGAATGCGTTTCAGGTTAGGGGGTTGTCTGTAAGCAAGAATAGGTTTTTCTCCTAAGGCCTCTGAGAGTGAGAGGCCACAAGCCAAATACGTAGGGAAGGATTAGAATCTCACTTCATCCACAAATTCAATTCACATGCTAATGGACTCAATCGTGATATGGGCTGGCTAGGACACTACCTACTTCATAACCACTGAAGGTGCTAACAGCTCTGTAAGTGGTATCCTTCCTGTCTTAGCATCTATCTATTTACTTCGATCTACTTAGGTTTAAGTACCCATTCTCCAGATACTTCATGATGCTCTGTCTCACACACCCCTTCCTTTTTTTTTTCTCCCTCCTCTCCTATTTATTTCGAGTTTTCATAACCCCTACTCATAACTCTGGTCATCTGAAGAAGTGGGCTGTGCCCACGAAAGCTCATGATACCATCTACATGTTTTGTTAGTCTGTATAGTGCTACCAGACCATTTGTTGTTTTTTTCTATAACAGATTAACTCGGTGTGATGGATTTTCTGGGTGCAAGCGCCCCCTCTCACCCGAGCAGGGGGGCTCAGTGAACCCACCGTCATCTATATGTCCGAGCCCCGGGGCCCTGAGCCTTTGTGACGGGTTTTACGGGTGCAAACACCCCCTCTCGGCCAAGCAGGGGGGCCCAGCAAACCCACCGTCGGCTTGGGGTTAGGGTTATGGGGTCCTTGCTCCTTGGGGTTAGCCCTCAGAAGGGCGGTATTTTAATCTCCTTAGGTTCCAGTGTCAGCCGGCACCTGCGTTCTCAGCCGTACAACTGCAGGGGAGGCAGTGGTGGGGAAGGGGGACCCGGGCCCGCCCTCTCCACTGGGTCCCAACCCGGGGCCCTAAGTGCAGGGTTTAACACTCTCCCTGCACGACAGACGGGGTTTGATCCTGAAACGCGTCTGCCCACGGGCGCCAGAAGCGCCCTGCCCCGGGCTGCTTCCTATCCCCCTCCCTGGCTTCCTGCCTAGCCGGTGGATCCTGGGGGCTTGCCCGTCTGCCGTCATCCTCCCGCTCAGTCGGGCTCTGCGGCATCCTGGCGCTCTCCTTCCAGCTCCACCAGCGTGGAGGGAGATCCTCCCGCCTGGAGCGTGGCCGGTGGCTCCCTCCCCGTGAGCGTCCCCCCCTTCTGTCACGGCCGCTTTTCAAAGGGCCCGGGAGTGGTACGGTGCCCCACCCCCAGGGCGTCCTCACGCCCCGGGACGCCAAACCGGAGCCTCGGAGCCCCGCCCTGTGGGCTCTCCAGGGCCCGGGGCTTACCCGGCAGCCAGCCAGCGCGCACCTGCGTCATTCCACCTCACCTCCTTCCTGGCGGGCCGTGTGGCATCTCGCCGTGCTCGATCTCGTCCGCAGTGGGCCGGGAGCGGCGAGCGCCGTTGGCCCTCGCTGCGCCGCCCCAACCTTCTGCTGGGGGCGTGGGTGAGGTTCCCCCCGGGGCAGTGCAGGTCCCGACAGGGCCCGTCACACTCAGCTATCCCCTGAAGTCTAAAACATGGCAGACACACATTGCTGAGTTAGGAAGCTTGTTTTGCTGCTACTCATACTGCAGTTCTTCTGTTGGAGGACTTGGTCTCCAGAACTATCAGCCCAGCACCTTTTACCTTGTATAAAAAAGATAACAAAACTAAACCAACTGTTGCAATTAATGGTCTGTGCCTGCTATTTCTGTAATAAGGAATGCTCTGTTTTCAATCAGGGCTGTTCTATGCTTTCCCTTAAGTGTATTGTATCATTGAGTGTCCCCTAAGGGCTGGAGACCAGATAGCATTGCATCAAATGACTGGAAAATCAAGCTTTGTGCTCTATTACTCATATTAACAGTCTCTCTAGATATTAGATATTTTAGATGGAAAACCACTGCCACTCTTGACTGTGCCCTTTAATCACATGGGACATCTGCCGGGCAACAGCCAAGAGCAAGTGAAAGTACCTCTATTTTGTTATGCAGAACCCATGATTTACAAGATAACAATTAACAAGTGTGAATGTGCATGGTAGGGGCACAGGCAGGGGGCAGATGGAGAAGGGAGAATGAATCACAGAAATTGGATATGAAAATGCCATACTAAATCATATGCTCCATTCAACCTGAGCTAAGTGTACTCTTCCCTACAGTCTCTTTTCCAATGCAGTTTCAAGTGTCCCTCATGACAGCATTTCCATTATTCCCAGAGAGATCATTGCACTTCACCAGTGATCTTCACCAGTAAGACTTCACCAGTAAGACTTTTTTTATATTCTCTTTAATTTTAAACTTTCGTTCAATTTCATGCTACTACTCACTCTACATTCTTCTCCTTGTTTGGAGTTTACATTCTTCACCATTATGTCCCCACTCCTTCTAGTCGCAGATAAACTTTGCCACAGAACCCTAATTACATTTGAGCAGATGGATTCTCATTATTACTTCACTATTTGGCAGTTCCAGCATTGTAAAGACCAGACATTCAGATTCTCAACTTTCAGTGTGTAGTGAGGACCGGACCACAACCAGTAAACAGACAAATTACAGGTGAGAAAATAAAGTGTGTCAATATGACACACTCTACTCTGTGCTGGTTAGGCCTCAGTTGGAGTATTGTGTCCAGTTTTGGGTACCGCATTTCAAGAAAGATGTGGAGAAATTGGAGAGGGTCCAGAGAAGAGCAACAAGAATGATTAAAGGTCTAGAGAACATGACCTATGAAGGAAGGCTGAAAGAATTGGATTTGTTTAGTTTGGAAAAGAGAAGATTGAGGGGGGACATGATAGCAGTTTTCAAGTATCTAAAAGGGTGCCATAAGGAGGAGGGAGAAAACTTGTTCATCTTGGCCTCTGAGGATAGAACAAGAAGCAATGGGCTTAAACTGCAGCAAGGTAGGTTTAGGTTGGA
Source organism: Rafetus swinhoei (assembly GCA_019425775.1). NCBI lineage: Eukaryota > Metazoa > Chordata > Testudines > Trionychidae > Rafetus > Rafetus swinhoei. The sequence continues at coordinate 677,908 of CM033428.1, forward strand.
TGTTAGGAAAAAGTTCCTAACTGTCAGGGTGGTTAAACACTGGAATAAATTGCCCAGGGAGGTTGTGGAATCTCCATCTCTGGAGATATTTAAGAGTAGGTTAGATAAATATCTATCAGGGATGGTCTAGACAGCACTTGGTCCTGCTGTGAGGGCAGGGGACTAGACTCGATGACCTCTCGAGGTCCCTTCCAGTCCTAGTATTCTATGATTCTATGACATAAGGGACTTTCTGGAACACAAGAATTACCATACTGGTCAGTGTTCAGTATAAGGATGTTAACTAGCAGTTAATTTACTAGATGAGTAGTCGATAGGCACTGCTGCATTTCTCCTTTGAAATGTACAAGAGCCCCCATTTCAGAGGAGGAAAGAGGAACTCGCTTTGAAATGTACAAGAGTCCCCAGCGGGGGCTCTTGTGCATTTCAAAGTCCATGCCAGGCTCCATGCTGTGCTGCCAATTTGAAATGCCATGCGGAGCCCAGGGTCACTCCCCAGCTGATACCGGGCTCCACACAGCATTTCAGCAGAACCTGGGATCAGCTGGGGACTCCCTAGCTGACCATGGATTCCGCACGGAATTTCCCCAGAACCCAGGGTTACCTGGGGACTCCCCAGCTGACCCTGGGCTCTGCGTGGCACTGCCGCTTTGAAACATCGAGGTGGCGTTTCAAAGGAGCAGCGCTATACAGCTGAGCTGGGGATCAGCTGTGCAGCGCTGCCACTTTGAAGTACTCCCTCTTTCCCCCCATTTGCTGCCTCTATCTGATAGAGGCAGCAAGGGTGGGGGGATCGACTAGTTATCTAGTCGACTGACTATCCTATAAGCATTTGCTTATCGGATAGTCAACTAGTCCTTAACATCCTTAATCCAGTATCCTGCCTCTGGAAAGAGGATCAGCTGCCACAAGGAAGGTGAAAGAAAACCTGTAATAGGCAGTTTTGTGAAAAGGTATTTCTGTTTATCAGTTTTAAATTTTCTTCCCTTTAATTTACTTGAGCATCCCCTTGTTCTAGTATTGTAAGAAAGAGTGATTAGCAGTGCCCAATCCACCTTCTACATGCCACTCATAATTTTGTATACCTTAAACATGCATCCTCTTATTTGTCTCTCAAGGCAAATAATCCTAATATTTTAATTTTCTTTACAATATGAAGTAACCTCTCCTCCCATTCACATGTTAACATCAAACCCATGTTGGGATTTATTCATAGATTCACAGACTTTAAGTCCAGAAGAGACGATTAGGTCATCTAGTCTAACTTCCTGTATATATAGGTGATTAAATTCCAGTCAAGTATCCCTGTACTGAGATTAATAATGTGCTTGCTTGGCTAAAAAATTATGTATGCTTGGCTGAAGCACATCTTTCAGAAAGGCATGCAGTGTTTATGTGAAGAAATCAAGAGATGGAGACTCCATCACTTTCCTTGGTGATTTATAAATATAAAATCACTGAGGATAAAATTTTGGACAACACGAAGACTGACAGATTGGTGAATAATGATGAGGATAGAGCACTAATAGTGATTCAGATCACTATATAAGCTGGACCCAGTCAAAATGTATTTTAATGAAGTTAAATGCAAAGCTATACATCTAGAAACAAGTGCACAATGTATCCTGGAAAGCAATACCTCTGAAAAGGCTTTGGGTTCATAATGGTCTAACAACTGAACATAAGCTCCCAGTGCAATGAGTGGGGAAAAAAGGTTAATGTGATCTTGGGATGAATGAACATGGGGGTAATGAGTAGGAGTAACAATGTGATTATACTTCTGCATATGGTTTTGGTGAGACAGATACTGGAATACTGCATGTAATTCTGGTGTCCGTATTTTAAAAAAGAATGGTGTAAAAAAGACACATGATTATTTCAGGTCCTTACAGTGAGACTCTTAAAGAGCTCAACCTGTTTAGCTCATTGACAAAAATTAATATGTGACTTGATTACCATGTATAAGTACCTTTATGGGGAGAATATGCTGGCTATGAAATATGAAACTAGACAAATTCAGGTTAGAAATAAGGCATACATTTTTGACAATGAGGATGATTAATCACTGCCACAAATTACCAAGGAAAAGTGATGGATTCTCCATCTCTTGATTTCTTCACATAAAGAAGATATCAAGAGATAAAACAATGGAATGATATCAGAGTTAATGCCAATCCCTGTAGGATCCCATTAGAAACACCTCAATTTAGTGATGACCACTAACAGCAGGAGCCCCTGTTCTAAGCTCCATGCAGCCGACAGCAGAAAATCATAGAAAAATAATAATGGACTTCATTACCACCAATAATAAGGTCCATTATTACTTTTCCACAATCTTGCATGGTTTGGCTGCAATTTTTTGACAATCATCCCGCAGTTCAAGTAGGGCTTTAGTAATAAGTAAGAGTTAACATGGATTTGTCAAGAACAAATCATGTCATACCAAATTAATATCCTTCTTTGACAGGGTAACAAGCCTTGTGGATGGGAGAAAGTGCTAGATGTAATATATCCCAACTTTATTTAGGCTTTTGAAACAATTCCTCTTAAAAGAAGGAATAAGGGATCTTTCGGAAAAGGCTTTATTTTCCGCAAGATCCGCGTCTAGACTGGCGCTTTTTTCCGTCAAAGCTCCGAGCCGGAAAAAGCGGCAGTTATGTTTATGCAAATGAAGCGGGGATTTAAATCCCCGCTTCATTTGCAATTGCGATACGTCTAATTTGCATCCCTTTTACGGAAAAGGGATGCAGTCTAGACATAGCCAGAATATCTTATTCCCTCTATATAAAACCATGGTATGCCCACATCTTGATTACTGTGTACAGATGTGGTCGCCTCATCTCAAAAAAGATATATTGGCATTGGAAAAGGTTCAGAAAAGAGCAACAAAAATGATTAGGGGTTCAGAGCAGGTCCTATATGAAGAGAGATTAAAAAGAGTTGGACTTTTCAGCTTAGAAAAGAGGAGACTAAGGGTATGTCTACACTGCAGCATTATTCAGAAAAAAAATACTTGCGTCCACACTGCAATAGCATTATTTTGACAAAAAATCGAAATAATGGAGGGCTTTTTCCAATTGTGGTAAACCTCATTCTACGAGTAATAACGCTTTTTCCTTAAAAACTTTTTTTGGAAAAAGGCATGTGTGGACACGGAAGAGGGAGTTCTGTCAAAAAAAGAGGCCTCCAGGAAATAACACAGGTGTCCTGCTGTCCACTCCATCCACACCCATCACAATTCTATAGTTCCTGTCTACTGGCAGTTCTTAAAGCCGCAGACACCCGGGACAGGGCTTGTGGCAGGAAGCCAGCCCTGGGAGCTGCAACTCACTGCGCGGCTGCCACATTTCCAGAGTTGCGGGCACCCATGTCCCAGTCATAAGCCGCCCAAGAGCCCACTGGCCCTGTAGCGTGTGCCGTCTTGGTCTGGGGCAGAGATCCTGGCCCTCCTGGAGGTATGGGGAAAGGAGTAGACCCTCCAGGATCTCAGCTCCAGAAAGTGCAATGCAGACATCTATGGCCAGATGGCTGAGAGCCTGGCTACGAGGGGCTGCACCCAGAGCCTGCAGCAAGTGAGGAGCAAGGTCAAAGAGCTCTGGCAGGGCTATGCGAGGGCCAAGGAGCAGAGCTATTATAATGAATTGCACCATATCTCGGGGAGTGGTGCAGCCCCTTCCCCACCCCTGGTGGTGGACTCGGGGCTGGAGGCGCCCGTTGTCACCCGGCCAAGGGTCACAGCCCAGGAGCAGGAGGCAAGGAGGAGCTGGAGGAGGAAACAGCGAGCATCATCACCACGCTCACCTTGGAGCCGCTACCCCAGGGCCTGGATGTCTCCCAGGCATCCTCCAAGGCCGGGGAGGGATCATCAGGTGAGTGCTCTTAGTTTTTCACACACACAGAGTGGGGGTGGTGGGAGCTTAGGGGCTGTGGTGCGATTGTCGCTCGGCCTTCTTGGCCTGGCCCTCGCACTGCAGTCTGTACATGTGGATGCACGTGCAGTGCTAGTCTGCACCACGCAGCCCCAGGAAGCATCCCCAAAGCATCCCCGGGCTCCTGCTCACAGGCTCTGAGGAGGCCAGACACAATTCTGACCTCCAGGGGAAAGAGGGGACGTCCTCCCACCACCAGCCACCGGTGGAAGGAGGCTGGGGAGAAGGGTACACGCACACAGACCCAGGAGTGCCACACACGGCACACAGGCATACCTGCCCACTCGAGGCACCACCCACTCCCGGGGACAGCACTGCCAGGCGCAGGTGCGCGCGTGGCCCCGATGGAAGGCCAGGCTGTTCGAGGACCCTCTCCCGGCCATGGGATCTCAGTGTGGCTGGACACTTCCCTTGCCTGCTTGTCCGTGGGATGGGGGGGGGGCGGGGGGAGAGAGGGCAGGAAGCATGGTCCCCTGCCCTGAGGACTGTTGCTCTCAGCTCGCTGATGAGGGCAAGGCCTCAGGGATAAGTGCCTCCATGGATGACTGACTTCTAAAAGAAATGTATTAGGGAATTCTAAAAGAAATGTATTATTTCTTAACAAGTGAATGTTGTTGACTAGTAATTGCAGAAGAGCCAATGTATCATACATTTTTCATCACCATTGTCTAGCTACCTTAGAAACTCTTCATTGCAGATTCTTTATTTTATGTGTATGTCTAGCACCTACCAGCACGGAGCCCTGATCCTTGTTGGGAGTTCTAATCACTAAACAACTGTAATAATAAATAATATGGAATTCTATGTGTTAGTGCATGCTAGATGTGTGCACATGAATACACATATGTATCTGCATGTAGGTGTGGGAGTCAATTTCTACAGATTTAATTATATAGGTATCTGGACAGGAGCATTTCTGTGGTTCTGCTCTATGGATTTCTATTTTGGCTTCAGGAGTGGGCTTTTCATGGACCCATTGCAGCTGTGATAATGTGTGATCCTAATTCCACACATAAAATCACAATAACTTTAGTGAACAAAACCACGCAGCTGGTTTACAAAAAATGGGAAGAGGTAAGGGAAAGAATTATGAAAAAAATTCTGTTTGAAATTTGTATTTTAAATTACCCTTTTGGACTATTTTGCTGCCAGCTCTAGTGTCCTGTAACAAATAAAACCTGAACTTAGCATAATACAGCTGTCCAAACAATAAATATGCCTGTACGGGCCTGGCAGTGAAAATCAACACATTAGCAAAGCTAAGGGTGGGGGGAGAGCAAGCACCAGAGAGAGGAAGGATGGAGTGAGTGGGAGGGGGGAAGATCTCAGGGGGCAAGGCCTTAGCAGAGAGCAGAAAAAGGGTGTTCAGTTTTCTGGAATTAGAAAGTTGCCAATCCCAATACCAGAATAGATGCATCTGATGTTTCACTATATAGAGACTGAGCTAAGAAAAAAGGTGAGAGAGAATTTTCAGCCACTGCTGAAAGGTGGGAGATAGTGTGAACACATCTGCATGTCATGTTGGACCACAGAGTAGGGATGTGAAATATTGGTTAATTGAATAGTCAAGTAACCTCATGAATTTTTTATCAGTTGTTCAACTATTCTATAGTCCACGTGGGTTGGGGCCAACAGCCAGTGCGCTCCAGACCCTTTCCCAAGGAGCCCCCTGTCACTCCGTGCTGCTGCCTCTGATACAGAAGCAGCAGCACAGGGTGCCAGGCAGGGGCTGGTCCATGAGGGGAGCCAGTTTAAAAACCAGCTCCCCTCACGGACCAGCTGCCTGTCACCCTGTGCTGCTGCCTCTGACACAGAAAAAGAAGCACGGGGTGGCAGCAGCCCCTCTCTGGGGGGGCTCTGAGCTCCCAGTCTCAGCGCAAGCCAGGATTGAGCCAGGCTGCCTGCCCGCCAAGCTCCTAATACAATTTAAGTGCAAAGCTGCAGCAGGGGTAGGTCCTGGACCAGTCAGAAGCCAGGACTCACCAGGGCTGCTGGCCAGCCTGCTAAAAAATTTACTGGCAGGGAGGAATGCGTGTAGTCTATAGCATTAACCGATGAGCTTTTGCTTATCAGTTAATCAACTACACTGTTATATCCCTACCACAGAGTAGAAAAGGAATTGCACAGGGAATGGCAGAGTCCCAATGTGTTTAAGTCTGATGAGCTATAACATGCTCTGGCCTTGAACAATGAGTGGTGCAAAAAACATCAATGTGATGAGGGTAATATGGGAGTGAACACAATATTTTATATTGGTTAAAACATTTTGTAGTTGTAAAAAACAACTTTTAGATTGTTTAAATTAAAAACCAGTATATTTCACGCATCCCAAAGAATGATTCGAGGACATCATATGAAAAATCAGGACCACTCTGGAAAAGCAGCACATTTGGACTCCGTAGCTAATATCTCTAAACTTGGGGAAGGGCTAATACAAATGTACTAAGTATCTCACACCCTCCTCTGGAAAAAAAAAAACATCTCCACTACATAGGGGCAGATTAGAGAAGTGGTAGTGGGGAAGGAAAGACTTGTCCCCATGAATTCAAAAACCTGAAAAATCTCACCCCTTTAAAAACAACCCTTCACAAAATAACAATTTTCAAAGTGCTGACATAGATTCCCAAATGACATGCCTCAGCTGTGACTCACAAGAGACAGTAGATTATGGCTACCATTCCTGATCTATGAGGGTTTGTTCCTCAGTCAGGGTGTAAATCAAATAGAAATGGTTTCCCTTACATTTTAAGGTCATGTGGTTTCCAAGATCTAATCTGAATCGTGTCCTGGCAGACACTGTATTATAAGTGAAGTCACATGACTGCACCAAACAGGGAATGAAAACACTATCAGGCAAAAAATTGTCACATGTAATTTCACACTGAGAAATCTGGTATAATGGAGCAAAAAATTGCAATCACTGTAGTTTTTCTGTACGTGTTAGAAAGTTCCTTTACAATGAAAGCCACTGAACTAACAAAACAAGCCCAACATAGATAAATGTGAATTATTAGCAGCTATAAAAGGACACAATTTTCCAATACTCTTAGAAGGCTAGGAAGCGTGTTTATAACTGTATGATATTCCCCATGTCTGCAAAATGCTCTTTACCACTTATAAAGCTCACTCAGTTAAATTTCTTTTAGCTAATGCTGTGGGTTTGAAGACTTTAACCTTAAAAATGAACTCTTGTAACATGACAATTATGGTGTCTTAGCATATATTTGTCTAATAGCCTCATTAGCTTTCATTTTTCCATTGATTTTCAGTAGATTTTTTGTTACCAGATTTTCCTCAGGGATACTAGAGATTATTAGTCTAAATCATGCAATTGTGCAATGATATGATGAACGAAATTACTGCTTTTCTAATAGCCCCTCAGTTTGTGTCAGCTAAGTTAATCTGCAGCTCTCTGAGATGTTACCATCTTCATGCAGAGTATTTAATTAGCCTCCTGCTTTAAAAGCCAGCCCTGGGTGTCACTTAAAAGATGCATCTCTTACACAATGGAGTGACAGAATGAATTACGATTTCTCATTATGAAGCCAGTCTTGAGAAATTGAATTACTGAACTCTTAGCAATTGGTAACCTTTCACCCTCTTACTGAAGCTCCAAGGAAAAGCCCAAAGCGCCACCTTCTGCTCAATAACTGGAACCAAACATGATGTAGGCAATGGACTCTGACTGATAGCTGCTAACATAATTTCCTTAAAAATTCCGACCTCGCTGTCATTTGAAAAAAAAATTCCTATTAAACTCATCTGTACATGCCAAATCACTCAAAATTCATGCTCCTTCATATCAGCCATTTGTAGACCAACTAGAACAATGAAATTAGCAAACTTGATAGTTAAACTTGTGGGCATGGGAGCTGCCCCAGCAAGTGGTCCATGCCTATGGAATGCACTGCCAAGAGGAAGCAGAATGACAACAAAATGAATGAACTCTAGAACAAGGTATATATCACCAACTTCTTAAATCTCAGATTCCCAAATAAATATATTAGTAAAAAAAAAACCTCTTTGGGGAGACTGAGAGGGATCCTTGGGTACTCACACTACCAGAGTTATATGTGTCAGTCCATGAACACTTAAGATTCCATTTACCTTTCCAATGTATAGGCTGAACGAGCCTGGAAAGCAACAGAAATATTTACATTACAAGTTCTGTTAAATCTTTAATAGCAAACAGACATGGGACTAATATGAAATAGAAACAAAAATATAGTACTGAAACAGACCCCATTATCCAACAGACTGATTTGTTTGGCTGTTTGAAAGAACAAGAGAGACTAAAAATGCTTTATAATGTTTCATTTTAAAGACAAATTAACTATCAATTTCTGTCAATCTGTAAAAGACAAGACAATCCTCATTCAGTAGACAGCTCCAGGCGACATGAGCCTGAATCACTATACAATTACAACTAAGATACCTCTGTACAGTTCTCATCAACGGACAAATTGGTAATCAGTGGTACTAGACATAGAAGTTAATTTGAATTCACAGCAATAGCAGCTTTACAAAGGATCACTGAAAAATTACACCATTATGATAATTACGAATAAAGTATGGTGACATCATGCTAATCAATTATTCTCCTTTTATCACCAATTCATGTTCTGTGACCTCTGACTCAAGTAATTTTTGTTATGATAGAAAGGACACATGAGCAGAGTCCAGGAGCCAAAACTTCCCCTACTACAGATAACATGAAGCCTTTGTGGTCATGGAAGGAGATGGCAGCAAACACGAAAATATTAGTATGCGACACTGCATCCAAACAGAAAACAGTATTTTCATAATACTCTTTTCATTTCTCTTTAGAAAAGTGGTTTCCAGCCTTTTTTATATTGCAGACCGGCAAACCTAGTCACAAACTTTCAGCAGACTGATAACATTTTATTTGCGTATTTGCATATTCTTTATGCTCTGGGGGCCGGGGCTTTTTATACTGCAGACCGGCAAATCCATTTACAAACTTTTGGCGGACCACCAGTCCACCAAAAGTTTTGGAATGGGTTTGCCGGTCTGTGGTATAAAAAGCCCCGGCCCCCAGAGCCCTCCAGTGCCAGCCCTAATCTCTAGAGCCCCTCACCCTCCACTCCCCCAGCGCCAGCCAATGACCCCAGAATCCCTGTACCCAGCCCCCCCCCCGGTGCCAGCCTCCTGCCCTCAGAGTTCCCCAATGCCAGCCCCACAGCCCAAACACCTCAGTGCCAGCTCCCCACCCACTACAGCCCCCACAACCAGACCCCCAGTGCCAGCCCCTATTTCCAGAGCCCCAGGACATCCCCAATGCCAGCCCCAGTCTCCAATATTAGCCCCAGTGCAAGCCTTGCCCCTGTAGCCCCCTCACTAGTAGCCCTGCCCCAGAGCCCTCCAGTGCCAGCTCTCCACCCTTGATGCCCAAGTGCTCCCAGTGTCAGCCCCCCATCTCTTAGAGTCCCCCCCTCTTAGAGCCCCCCAGTATTAGCTTTGACCCCAGAGCCAGTCCCCTTAGCTGCAAACTGTGAACTGTCGGAGCCACTAGGAGTCGCGAGGCTCCGTGGCCGTGGAGCCGGTACATAAACTGGTGCAACCAGTTAACAGGTTTCTCAAAGTGGTTTTGTGAACCACTTTGAGAAACACTGGCGTTAGAGGGAACTGCCAATCATTTTGAATAGCTTGCAGCTCCATCTACGCGCTGTGCGCCTCTGGCAGCAGGGGGGGAGGAGACAACTTATGCTACCCCACCCCAAGCCAATCAGGGTCTGGGGATGGGAGAGTGCACAAAGTTTCTCCCTCCTGTCCCCCCTCCCCTCCCCCTCCCCAAGGCGGGCTGCAGGCCAGATCAAATGGCTTTGTGGACCAAATCCAGCCCATGGGCCAGATCGTGCCCTCCCCTGCCCTAGGCTGTGAACCAACTGAATCTGAGAGTAAATGCCTTTGATAATGGAAAATGCTATAGAGATATGGTCTTCAAAGCAGTTGCTCTTTCCTAACAACATAACCTCTGTTGTGCCCAGATTCGTCATTAGTGACTTGCTAATATTAACTTGGCATTGAGAACATTGGGGGGATATAATGAACGCTATTTGTGTTTTCTGTATAGGAAATGTAGAGTTGGGCATTGTTTGCATACTCATAATGCAGACCTTTTTTTTTTTTTTTTTTTTACCAGCTCTCTCAATGGCTTTAAATATATATATTTTGAATAATATGGAGAGTAACAGTATGCACAAGATGTTTACACAAGAAAGTTGCATCAGTTGGAGTAATTTCAAATTATTAAAGTTAAACTGCTGCAAATCCCCTACAAGTATCCCCATGGACACTTATCTCAGTTTAAGCAGACTTCTTTTGGGTTAACTTAACTTGATTGAGCATAGATTTAAAATATATTTAAATAAGTCACCCTTAAACCCAAAGAAAAGTATACATGCAAGTGGTTTCTACATTTTAACTAAATTGATTTAAAAACTGATATAAGTTGAATGGGTTCTATTTTCCTGAGTAGACGAGGCTAGAGTTGCAGGGGCTGGCACTGGCTTCTATTTGGACTTCCATAATGATTATAAGTTTCCAAGGATACCATGGGCTGAACAAATCAGAAACGCAGGCATTACCATACCAAAGCAAAACATTGGTCCACCCAGTCTAATATCCTGTCTCCAGGAGAAATCAGTGACTGAGGGGAACAGGGTGGCAAGTGGGTGCACAGAGTGACCAAGCTGGCCTAGCAGGAGAAAAGTGATTTGGCAGGTAGTGTGAGAGAAAAGGGGAGAAACAGAGATGATGGGGGTACAGGAGATAGCAAAGACAAAAGTGCAAGAACCCTGTGGGGGAAGACAATTTTGGAATAGCCTACCCAAAGGGAAAGTTTCTTTGTAACTGCAGCATGTTAATGATTGTTCATGCACTGAAAAATGAGAATGTATATTTCTTACCTTTAGTCTAATGTAACTGTAGATGTTCATATTATCTATAAAATGTCTTGAGGACTACTACTATCCTTGCCCCAGTGATATCTTGTGGGTGTGAGTCCCAGCACTTAAGTGTTGTATAAAAAAGTGTTTATCAGTTTTAAGCATTTTGGTGTTCTTTTGTACATCAGTACCATTACAACAGCGACAGGTGAAATACGAAAACCGCGCACTAAAGCTTACCCTGAAAAGATCATCTAGGTGCTAAAGTTGGTAATGAGGTGAGGAGGCAGCATAAGCTGTATCATGACATGAGCAAAGGTCAACGTCAAAGCACCACGGGAATTGAGTGACCGAGCGAGCTAAGGGGTGCGTGGAATGACTAGGTGGCCAGGCAGATGGCGGGGTAAATGATTTGGAGGGTAGCACGAGAGGCCGGGCAGGGAAGGGAGGGTGGCAGAGAGAGATGAGCACACAGGACAGGCGGAGCAGTCAGAGGGCAGGGCCCTGCCGGCCGGGCTCCTCAAGCCCCTAACCAGCTCCCTGTCCGCCCCACAGGAGTTAGCGGATGCAGGGGGGCTCCGGTGACGCTGAGGGGGAAGACACTGGTGGCTGCAGCATCACCCCATGAAAGGGATGCCGAGGGGGGCTCTGAGGGGGAAACAGCGGGCTACGACACACTCCGACCGCCCTGCCCTGTGGAGGCGGCAATTTTTTACCCGCCTCAGCTATCTCGCCCAACCCACTCAATGTATCAGCCAATCATCAGGCAGAGATCAGTGTCTCCCGCTTTGATTGGATAGGATGTGGGAGCAGCTGCCCAATAGGAGTATCCTTGTGAGCGCCGTCCGGCGCGCGGCGGAGGCCGCGTTGTGATTGGCCAGGCGGTATGGGCAAGATGGCGGCTGGAGCGGTTGTGCTCGGTCTGGGAAGCTGCGATTTCTCTGACCTGCGTGAGATCAAGAAGCAGCTTCTGAGCGTAGCGGAGCGGAGCCGCGAGCGGGGCCTGCAGCATAGCGGGAAATGGTGGGGGAGGGGCGCCGGGAAGGGCGGGCAATGCTGGGGGAGCGATGGGCGGTGTTGGTGCACGTCTGCCCCGCTGCCTCCCCCCGTTCTCGGGGGCTGTCCGCGCTGGGGGCTGCTGCTGCTGCTCGGGGGGCGGGGAGGGCTCTATCCTGGCTGGGTGGGTTGCGGGCTGTGGGCGCTGGTGCCAGGCCTGGCGTGAGAGGTGAGGGCTGCGGGATGCTAATTTCTTCGAGGTCTCTTGGTTTCAGGGCCTCCGAATTGGCATTTGCCCTGGATCCTCTGCCTCTGAGCGAGCTGCCTGCAGTTCCTGCGCTCACGGAGGTATGGATGGCAAAGACGATGACACTGGCCAACGATGAGCCATCTCTCTTGAGTGTCCTCTCCTCACACCCAAACTATTTTTCCTTTAATATGTGAATAGTGTTGTGTGAGGAAACCTCAAGGTCTAGTAGTGCATCCTTCAATGCTCCAGTCAAAAGATTCAGGCGGTAGCCGAGCTCATGATACCATCTACGTGTTTTGTTAGTCTTTAAAGTGCTACCAGACTATTTGTTGTTTTTTAAGTTTATTCAGTCAAAAGAGGCAACCCCATCTTGACTACCTGTGCATTAGGACTGCTAGGGAGTGGCCTCTGCTGTAATACAACCAAGGTAGGGGACCTTCTTATCACGCTGATATTCTTGACCTGATTGCAACACCATCCAAGTGTATAGCATATATAGTAACTCAACTGTATTTCAAACTTGTGTCCAGAGTTTTATTCTGATTCAGAAAGTGTTGGTCTAGGGAATATAATTAAGGTCTTACCTGTGCTGTGGAATAGAACCATGTTATAAGTAACTGAGGTCCACAGAGCCTCATCCACCCACTTCTGTAATAGACCCATAACCTTTGATTGGGTTGTTGAAAGTTTTCAGATCACCTAGATTGATCAGTCTTCAGCTATCGTTAAGATTGCGCCGATCACAACACGTCCACCGTTCTTCTCACACTCTTGCCTTTCTTCTCCACGTTCGTCCAAAACGTTTAACAATGTCATCTTCCCATCTTCTTGGAGGCCGACCGGGTAGTCTTTTCTGTTCTCGTGGGTACCACTCAGCAATAATTGCAGTCCACCTATTGTCCGTGAGCTGTGCTGTATGGCCTGCCCATCGCATTATGTCATGTCTGCTTTTCACGATAATATCTTTCACACCGCTGCGTTCTCTGATCATTTCATTTGGAATACGATCCAGAAGGGAAATTCCCAACATAGCTTGCTCCATTGCCCTTTCAGCTACCAATAGTCGCTGCTCTTCTCTCTTCGTCAGTGCCCACGTTTCGCTGCCATACAACATGGCTGGCAGCACTGTTGAATTGAAGATATTTGTATGTGTGGTCTTATCGATTTTTCCTTTGAGGATGTCCTGGATGGAATTGAATGCACACCATCCTGCCCGAATCCTCACGAAAGTTCTCCGTTCAGGTCTTGGCGCATATTAACTTCTTAGCCCAAATATATGTACTGTTCCACTTCTTCGATTTCTTCTCCTGTTATCATTATTAGGGCTTTTCTAAGACGTATGATTGCATGCATTTCGTTTTGCAGCGGTTCATTTTCAGACCGACCTGACTGCTTTTCTTGTCAAGTCTTCGTAACCTGCTCTGCAATTGGTTGGTGCTTTCGCAATTAATACTATGTCGTCCGCGAATCTGAGATTAGATAATCGTTCTCCGTTTATGTTGACACCACTCCTCCAATTGATCTTGTTCATAACCATTTCGAGGCATGCAGTGAATAGTTTCTGTGAAATCGTATCTCCTTGCTTCACGCCTTTCTCGATTGGGATACGGAGGGGAGTTTCGAGGAGAGTAATATCTGTTTTACATCCAGTATTCACTTCCTTCAAGAATTGATGTATTGCGTGTTAATACCCTGCTCTGCGAGTGCCTTTAATATTGCGTTGAACTCGACGCTATCAAAGGCCTGTTCATAGTCGACGAAAGCAATGCACAGCGGAAGTTTGTATTCCCTCGCTCTTTCTAGGAGCTGGCTATGGGTAAATATATGGTTGATCGTGCTGAAATTTCTTCAAAACCCTGCCTGCTCTCTCGGCTGTTGTTCATCCAAGCTCTGCGACAGTCGGTTCGTTACCACCTTTGTAAAGAGCTTGTAAATATGAGAGAGTAGGCATATAGAGCAGTAATTCTTAAGATTTTCTCGATCGCCCTTCTTGTGCAGCAAGATGGTATTCAACTCCTTCCAGCTTGATGGTATTTTTCCTTCTTCAAGATATCGAATGAATCTTAAAGTGAGGGCCTTCCAAAGTTTTTCATCTCCTGCAGAAATCATTTCTGACATTATTCCATCTTTGCCTGAGCTTTCCCTTTTTCATCTGGTATAGTGCGCTTCAGATTTCGCTGACAATTATTGGGGGGGACGCGTTCTTCTGACTCCTGGAGCGTTGGGAGAGGGACGTTGATTCTTGATTTGAATAGTTCTGAATAGAAGTCCTTACAGACCTCCTCCATCCCTGCTTTGTCGTTTACTGTCTTTCCATCCTTGTTCTTCAATGCTGTTATGCTCAGTCTATACTGCGTCAATTCCCGCTTTCATGTCCTGAAGCTTTTGCGTGATTCAGCTGTTTTGAGGAGTTTTTCTTTCCGGAAGTTCTTAAAGTCATCCTTCAGCTTTTGCCGTATAAGCTTGCATAGAATGGAGTACTCGATGTTATTATCCGAGCTCCTTTTCATGTTTCTCTGCTTCTCCAGCAGGCTTTTCGTATCCTTCGAGATTCTTCCCTTCACCTTCTTCGACTTTTCAGTTTCAGCTGTTTTTAAGCAACGTCTCAGCTTGTCAGCAAAGATACTATAGTCCTCATCACACTTTTCCGTCTGGCTCCAGTCAAACCCAGAAATCGCTTTCTTCAGCTTTGCTTCATCGAATGTCTTCGGCCGCTGTTTCCTATTTGCCATCTGTAACGCCTTCTTTTCCACCACTTCGTCGAAAATCAACTTCACTCTAAGCAAGTGATGGTCACTGCCGATGTTGAAAGGCTGTACCACATAGACGTCTTGAACGATGTGCCTTTTATTGACTAAAATATAGTCGATTTCATTCTTGCTCTTCACGTTTGGTGCGATCCATGTCCACCTTTTTGTGATCTTCTTTTTATACCAGGTGTTTGCCACGTATAGTTCTTTCATTTCTGCCATTGCTACTAACCTTTCTCCTCTTTCATTCCTTTCGCCACCGCCATATCTCCCTGTGAACTTTTCGTCAGCTTTCCCTCGTCCGACCTTGGCGTTAAAGTCTCCCATCGTGACACTGTAAGTGGACTTTTGTGCGAGAGCTTTTTTGAGCTCTCAGTAGAATTCTTCCACATCTTCGTCCTCACTTGCACTTGTGGGGGCATAGGCCAGGATGACCTTGAGTGTAGCCTTTGACTCTATCTGAAGATGAAGCACACCAATACGTGATGATATTAGCTGGCATGATATAACTTTCAAAGACCAGTCCTTACTGACAATTAATCTGACTCCCCCAATGTTTCTAACACCATCTCCCTTTCCAAGTCTCACAGCGCTTCTATCCTTCCAGTTGACTTCCAACTCCTTCTTTCGTTGGGTTTCACAGACACCGAGGATGTCGCATCTTATCCTTTTCTTTTCCTCCATCAGATGGTTTAACGTTTCCTCCCTTGCCAGCGACCTACAATTGTAAGTACACACAGCGAGGGTTGTCCTTTTCCATGTTGGCCTAGCACCTGACATTTCTGTCGGCCTCTCATTGCTCAATTTCCACTCCGCCACTGTAGAATGGTTTGTTGACGCTCGGAACTAAAACCCATTTACTCGTGTTGTTTTAGCCATTGACTTCAAGCCATCCCACTGGCTAGGTGGGCAGGTGTGCGTACCTCCTCAAATTTAGCTAGCCTCCAACCTCTAAGGATAGGGAAAAACTGAGAGAGCAATCCCCTCCCTGGATTGGATAGTCCAACACCTTTGTAGCATGGTTAAACCTATCAGGGCATACGCCCCGCTACCATAGCTGACAGACAGCCAGGGTCACCCCTGCACTACGATGAGGTGTTGAGGTAGGATTTTGCAGCGGGTTTTCAAATCATGATTTAAAAACTTCAAGTTACAGAGAATCTGCCATTTACTCTAGTTCCCAGTCTCTACTGGAATTATCTCCCCGATGCATCCTAAGATTGTATTAGCCTTCTTCATGGCTCTATTATATTGACTCATAGTCGTTCTGTGATCAACCACACCAGAGGTGGGCAAAATATAGCCCGTAGGGTGGATACGGCCTACTCAGCTGATTAGGAGAACTTGCGGGCAGTGTGTGTTTAGCTGCCCATCCCTCCCACCTTGCTCCATCCTGCAACTAAGCTTCTCCCAGGACACTCCTATTAGCTGTGTGGAAGGCAGGAGGGAAGGGAGAGGGAGTGCAGAAGTCAGGGTGTTCCCCTGCCCTTGTATCTGGTCAGGGAGAGGGACGTATACAACAGAGCTGCTCCAGTCAAGTATGGTGAGTGACTGAGATCAGTGCCTGTCTTAAGAGGCAGTGCACTGTTTCTCAGATTTGTCCAGCAGCCAGCTCGCTCTCTCACTACACACTCTTCCATCCCACTATACTCATCTCTGCAGAGTGATGGAGGGGGGAGACAACAGAGCAGGACAGTTTTCCCTGTGTCAAAGAGACAGTGCATGGCATTTTCAGAAACTTACCCAGCAGCAACCAGCACACCCACCTATCCAGTCTGTGCCTGCCCCCACACACACACACTCTGTGTGTGTGAACCCCCACTCCTTCTGCCCAAGGCCCTCCAGAGCTGGCTCCTGATGACTTACTGAAATTCATGTAGTAGAACCCCTACAAAAATTATTGCCCACTCCTGCAAGATACTCAAGTGTTTCTGCTCCTCTGTTGCTTCTAACTAATACATTCAGGCTACGTCTACACTACACGGTTTGCCAAAAGAAGCAATTTTCTCGCCCTTCATTTGCATAATCTCTTCCGATCCGTTTTCACGCAAAAACATGCAGTGTGGACGTGTCCGTTTTGCGCAAAAACCCTGTTGTGCACAAGATCCTTATGCCTCTCCGGGAGGGGTTTTTGCACAAAACAGACACGTCCACACTGCATGTTTTTGGGCAAAAACCTCTTGCGCGATAATGGATTGGAAGAGATTACGCAAATGAAGTGTGAGAAAATGCTAATCAGCACTTCATTTGCATTGCCTCTTCCGGCAAAACGCGTAGTGTAGATGTAGCCTCACAGTTTAGAGCAAAAATTCTTGCTAATCTCTAAGTGCATGACTTTGCACTATTACATTTCATCCCATTATCTAGTACCCTGGTATTCAAGCAACAAATAGTAGTGTGGCACCTTATACACTAACAAATATATAGGATCATGAGCTTTCGTGGGTAAAACCCACTTCATCAATGAGTTGGTGTGGTAATAATATAACCCAAGGTATATATAACAGCAAAAGCAGTTACCTGTGAATTGTAAGACCCACGTTAATTAAACTAATCAAGTAAGATGGATGTCTCTAATTTATAGCTCTTGATGTGAAAATGTGAATGTCAAAGACAGGGGGAAGTGGCTTTGTAGTGCTTTAACCAATGTTTTAACCTGGTTTTCAAGGTTGTCCAAACACCAAAAAAGTTTAACACAGCATTTAGGCAGGAAATCATAAAAACATTACTGTAATAATTGTAACCTATGATTGGTGCATCTAGTACAGTATTCTGTTTTCCACACTGATCAATACCAGATGCTTCAAAGGTAATTATAATCTCTGTAATGGACAGCTATGGAATACCTGACTACAAGGGAAGTTTCTTCCTAATCTACCTATCCTTGTCATATCTCTTCTCTAAACAATTGTAATCTGAACATCTGACAACTTTCATGACCTGTTTCTAGACTCCTTCTGTTTCTTTTGCATCTTTTATATGGGGTGATCAAAACTGAGCACAGTTTTCCAAGTTGGGGCATACTGTTGATTTATATAATGCCGTAGTAAATGACATTATGCAGACTGAACTTGGAGGTCATAGTTATTAATATTATTCAGAAGCTTTTACCGCTCTTTTAGAAGCCAAAATCAGTGTAGTCTAAGAAGAAAAAATTCCTAATATGAAACATGTAGACTAATGTTAACCAGCATTTTCAGTAAGTCCGGACCATTCTGCAGGAAACAAATTGTGTGCAGGCTTCCTACACCATTTTGTAAGGAAAGTGGGAAAATCATTGGGTAATGATTGAAGATAGGCTTCTGCAAAAGATAATCTGGTTTGCATTATAGAATATGTATAAATATAAGTCCTATGGTGCGTCTCTATGGAGGCAGTATAATGAAGGGTTTAAGTTTAAATTTGTAGTCTTAAATTTTCAGTTCAATTAACTTGTGTTCACCTGCCTTTGCCTTCCCCCACCTAAATTTGTACTCTACTTTCAGTTCTACTTGGCACACAGCTAATTCATCTGTTCTAGTGGTTGATCATTTAATATTTTATTTTCTGGAATTTCACTGATTTGATGCATTGTTTCAAACTAAAATGTAAACCTTTACATAAAAAGAGCAGGTAGTTGGGATGAAATGGGGGTGTTGGGAGAATGCTACACCAACTAAAAAATTAACATTTTCAGACAGAGAATTAAATCTGAGATTCTAGAGCAGTGCTTTTCTTTTTTCCTTCCTAACCATTGGACACCATGAGAAGACCTACAAGGAACTAAAAACTGTTGAGTTCATAAATTCTCTCCTCTTTAGGAGGATGCTCGTGATTTGGATGCCTACACATTAGCTAAATCTTACTTCGATCTGAAGGAGTATGACAGGGCTGCATACTTTCTGCGGGGCTGCAAGAGTCAGAAGGCCTACTTCTTGTATATGTATTCCAGATACCTGGTAAGATAATGAAAGCCATCCTTTAACAGAGAATGTGCCCCTTCTGCCTTCCCATGGAGCCTTGCAGGTTACAGTCTTCCACTTATTGTCTTCCCAGCAACATTTTAGAAAGCCAGATTAATCCCTTGGTTCCTTGCTAAACCTTACAGAATTTTTGGTGGCATTGCTGGGAGCTAGATCCAGATGCTGTTAGCAGAATTATACTGCAACCTGTGGAATAATGTATTGTAAAACTCTTTCTCCCCCCCCCCCCCCCCCCTTCTTTTTACAGTCAGGAGAAAAGAAGAAAGATGATGAAACAGTTGATAGTCTGGGTAAGGATCTGCTTCTCTCACCTGAAATAGAGAACCCAAGCTAATGAAAATAGACATGCCAGAATCATCTCTTATGCTAACCATATTTGCATTGTGGCCTGACGCAATAGGATTGGGCAGTATAGCTCTGCCTGCTAGGCCTGTGCATGGTTTTATAATCCTAAAGGCATTGGCCACAGATTCTCAAGGCTGACCCATTCCTAAATAGTGTAGTTCACATTTAAAGAATGGGTTGATGGGGTGTCTTTCTAAAGGATATGATCTAGGAATTATTTTGGGGAAGTTCTATGGCCTGTGCTGTGCAAGAAACCTTAGAAGCTATCAGTCCCAAACACCTGTGACTCTGAAAAAGATTAAAGATCATAATGGATAAGCAACTGCAATACTGTAGCAAAAAGAGCTAATGTGAGTCTTGGATGTTAATGGGAGTCGAGAGAGGACTTTTACCTCCTTTATACAGTCTTAGTCAGATCAGTACTGGAAGACTAGGTTCAGTTTTGGTGTCACCATTTTTAAATCCGTTAAGTTTATCAAAAACCTAGAGTGGGGACTTGAGTAGTATATAAATAGTTATTTTTAATAATGAAGGTGATTAACCAAAGGGACAAACTACCAAAGGATATGGTAGATTCTCTATTACTTGAATGTCTTTAAATCAAGACTGGATATCTTTCTAAAAATACTTCTGCTTCCACCAAAAGTTATGGGCTTGATACAGGAATTATTGAGTGAACTTCTGTGGCCTGTTACGCATGAGATTACACTAGATGATTGCAATGGTCCTCTTCTGGTGTTTAAAATCTGGATCTCTAAACTGGTGAAGCCTCATACCAATGAAGACATGGAAAGCACTGTGGCAGTCACTGAAAGTCACCTGTATACTTCTTTTTGCAGGCCCCTTGGAGAAAGGACAGGTGAAGAATGAAGCACTAAGAGAGCTAAGGGTGGAGCTTAGCAAGAAACACAAAGCACAGGAGCTGGATGGTTTTGGCCTTTATCTGTAAGTGTCTGGGAGTTTTCCCTGAGGATGGGGGATGCAGGAATCTCTGGAGCACTCTGTGTTTTTCTGAAGAGACATAAGGAGGAAGTAGTCTCTTTCTGGAAAATTAGCAAACAGCCTCTTTGGTGGCTGATAATATGGCAGCAAAACATACACTATTCAAATAAAATATTAAAGGGAAAGGTATTCATGTTCATCGTTGCCTAAGATTTTGCATTGGAGTATAAATTTGAAGTTGGGGTTCATAATGCTTTTTGATATCTGGAAATGGAAGGAAATATCTTCTTGTGTGGAGTGGTATTATTGATAACATTGTCCTTTCCATCTCGATATTAACAAGTCTTATTTCCACTGTCTTAAGATTTGGGGTCAATGGTGTGTCCTGTTGCAATAGTAACTGCCACTAAATTTAGTTTTTTATCTGCTAATTTCCTAACTCTGTGTGTGTAGTGTTTTATGTTTTCTACCATTTCATTGTACCTCTGTGCATAGCTGTCTAGATTCAAGGAGAAAGGAAGTTGCACCTGCTGGGGAGTATGGGAAAAACAACGCTACTTTGAGCATGTTATCCCTGTTTAAAAATTGCTGTAACAAGATGATTTGGTTTAAATCACCAAATGGAAAGCCTTTAAATCATTGAATTAAATCAGCTCTTCCATTTGTATGTCCTGTGTTCCCTATCTTTTAATCAATTACCCATCCATGAGAGGACCTTCCCTCTTATCCCATAACAGCTTACTTTGCTTAAGAGTTGAAGGCTTTCTGAAAATCTAGATACATTATGTCCACTGTATTGCCTTCTCCACGTGCATGTTGACCCCCCTTCAAAGAATTCTAGTAGATTGGTGAGGCATGATTTCCCTTCACAAAAAACGTGGTGACTCTTCCCCAACAAATTATGATAATTTATGTGTGATATAATTTTGTTCTTTACTATAGTTTTCAACCAGTTTGCTTGATGCTGAAGTCAGGCTTACCATCTTGTAATTGCTAGGGTTACTTCTAGAGCCCTTTTTAAAAGTTGGTGTCATATTAGCTATCCAGTCATGTGATACAGAAGTTGATTTAAATCATAGGTTACAAAACTACAGTTAACAGTTCTGCAATTTCACATTTGAGTTCCTTCAGAACTCTCTAAAAAAATACTGTCTGATCCTGGTGACTTATTACTGTTTATGAGTTTGTTCCAAAACCTTCTCTGACACCTCAGTCTGGGACAGTTCCTCAGATGTGTTACCTCAGAAGAATGGCTCAGATTTGGGAATCTCCATCATATCCTCATCCATGAAGATGGATGCAAAGAATTAATTTAGTTTTTCCACAGTGGCCTTCCCATCCGTGAATGCTTTTTAGCATCTCGATCATCCAGTGGCCCCATTGATTGTTTAGTTGGTTTTTTGCTTGTGATGGGAAAAATATTTTTGCTAATACTTTTTGAATCTTTGGCTAGCTGTTCTTCCAATCCCTATTTGGCCTTCCTAATTATATTTTTACACTTTATTTGCAAGAGTTAATGCTCCTTTCTGTTCACAATAGATTACCACTATCTTTTGAACACAGTCTGTAAATTATGGTGTGATTCACCATCACACACATTTTGCATTAGTCATTTGTCATGCATTTTGCTTGTGTAGTCCATTGGTCAGTGGTTCTGTTGTTTTTTCCCCTTTGTGTCCACTCCACAGAAGACTTGAATCTGTCACAATTCAGCTTGAAAACCTGGCTCCTTAGCTCAAGCTGTGAAAAGGCTTGTGTTCTTAACTTGGGAGGCCCTCAGTTCAATTCCCTGTGTTGGCCAAGGTGACAGCCACCACATGTGCAGGTGTACTACCCACACTGACAATTCTGAAGGTTAAAGACGTGCTTCATACTGAGATCAAAGGCCTACGGAAAGGGTGTGTAGTGAGCCTATCTGTTAATGAGGATACTCTATGTCCTAGTAAAGAAGAGATGATTGAAGTTAATTAAGCACAGGTATAAACTAAAGAGAAACACTCAAATGTAATTGAATGGGATTCATTTTGATAACATGAAGGCAGATAACTAAAAATGACAAATTCTGTAAGTGCTCCGTATACAAATTAGGGCTGTCAATTGACATGCATTAACGCCTGCGATTAACTCAGTCCAGGATTAACCCCTTAAATTTTTTAACACGTTAATCACAGGTGTTAATGCTGCACTGCCCCTTTGAAGTGACACTCCACATCTTTCAAAGGAGCAGTGGAGCCTGGGATCAGCTGGGGACTCCCCAGCTGATCCCAGGCTCTGCGCAGCATTTCCCCAGAAAGCTCCAGGGCTGCCCTTTTCAAATGTGCGCGGAGGCGGCGTTTGAAAGGGCAGCTTTGGAGCCCGTGGTCAGCTGGGGACTCCCCAGCTGATCCTGGGCTCTGCGTGGCATTTCCCCAGAACCTGGGGTCAACCAGGGAGTCCCCAGCTGACGCTGGGTTCTGCTATCACGCAATGTCCAGGATAAGCTGGGAGCCCCCAGCTGACCCCAGGTTCTGCTGCTGTGCAGAGCCCAGGATAAGCTGGGCAGTCCCCGGAGGCGGCATTTTAAAGGGACATCTGTGAAGCCCGGGGTCAGCTGGGGACTCCAGCTAATCCTGGGCTCCTAATGTACTGCCCCTTTGAGGCACTGGGGCAGCATTTCCAAGGGGCAGCGCAATGCGGAACCTAGGATCAGCTGGGCACTCCAGCTGATCCTGGGCTCCGAGTTGCGCTTCCCCTTTGATGCGTCACTGCGGCGCTTCAAAGAGGCAGCGCGGCACGGAGCCCGGGGCCAGCTGGGAACTCCAGCTCACCCCGGGCTCTGCCTTACGCTGCCCCTTGGAAACGTTGCTCCGGCATTTCAAAGGGGCAGTGCTGCATGGAGCCCGGGGTCAGCTGGGGATTCTAGCTGATCCTGGGCACCATGCAGCACTGCCCCGTTGAAACGCTGCTGCGGCATTTCAAAGGGAGGCGCATGCGATTAATCGTGATTAAATTTTTTAATCGCTTGACAGCCCTTATACAAATGCCAGAAAATACTGAGATCTGTGAACTTGAGTGCCTATTATTAAACTAGCCAATTAGCCCATCATAAGACGGGATTTTCAGGTCTCTCCTCCACGTCGGTCTTCTCTCCTGAGCCTCTGGTCTATCACTCCGTCTCTCTCTCTCTCTCTCCTCCTCCTGCCTCCCCCCCTCTCTCTCTCTCAGCTCTCCTCCGCCTCCTGCCTCTCTCTCTGTCTCTCTCTTTCTCTTCTTCTCCCCCTCCTGCCTCTCACTCAGGGGACCGCGGAGCCCAAACAGCTCTGCTTCCCACCCCCCTTCTGGCCAGCCCCACCCCCTTTCTCTACCCCCCCGTGGCTTGCTGTGCCGCTCCCAGCTGAGCGGCGATCCCGCCGGGCCCCGGCGGGGGAGCAAGCGGCCCTGCCGGGGTCCGCGCTCCCCGCGCAGACCCCAAAGGGCCGCTTGCTGCCGCTTGCTCCCCTGCCGGGGCCCGGCCTGAGCACCGCTCAGATGGGCCCGGCGGGAGCGGCGGTCAGCTGGGCGGGCGGCAAGCGGCCGTTTGGGGTCCGCGCTCCCCACGCGTGGGGAGCGCGGACCCAAAGGGCCACTTGCCGCTGCTTGCTCCCCCGCCAGGGCCCGGTGGGATTGCCGCTCAGCTGGGAGCGGCGCAGCGAGCCACAGCGCACCACGCAGGGAGGGGAAGGGGACGGGGCTGGCCGGAAGAGGGGTGGAAAGCAGAGCTGGGGGAAATCGGGGCTGTGGGGCTGGAGGGGAGGATGGGGGCCGGAGGAAGGCGGAGGAAGCAGCACTGGCGGGGGTGTGCCCGGGGGCTGTCAACAGCCAGGAAGCGAGGAAGGGGGCAGGGCGCTGACGTACACGGCCAGGGGGCGTGGCCGTGTACGTCAGCATTACAGACGCACAGACACTGGGCTACTATATATATGATGAGGATAATGAGATCATAAACTTAGTGGAATAATGACAGTATTAGTGGAATAATGAGAGACAGTAATCTGGGAGTACAAAAGAATGATGGAGTTGGTTGTGCTGGCAGGAGAATGGTATTGTCTGTGGGAAAAAAAGCATAGAATCAAATATAATCTTAACTTAATCAAACTGTACCATAGACTTCCTGGCTGTGTCTACCTTGGCAAGATTTTGGGCAAAAGCAAATCTTTTGCGCAAGGGCACATGCCCGTATAGAAACTCTCTTGCGCAAATAATTTTAATGGAAAAACTCTTCCGTTAAAAGTATTTGCGCAAGATCATGCCAGTGTAGACGTAGCCCCAATGTATAGAAATTCCATGCTTGAGTAATAGGAGTATAACAGTAGGAATACACAGTCACCATGGCCATCCTGGTCAGCAGTAAAATGCTCGTGTTGATTAGTGAGGCTGCAAAAACAAAACCAGTAATAATGGGGGATTGTAGCTATCCCTGTATTGACTGGTACATGTCACCTCAGGATGGGATACAGAGATTAAGTTTCTAATGACTGCTTTTGGAGCAGTCCTGGAACCCACAAGGGTAGAGGCAATTTTTGATTTAGTCTTCTAAGTGGGGCAGAGGTTCTGGTCCAACTAAATATAGCTAAACTGCTCAGTAATAGTGACCATAATATAACTGAATTTAAGATCCTTGTGGAGAGGAACATATCAGGAAAGCCCAATAACAGTAATATTTAACTTCACAAAGGGAAGCTACATAAAAGTGAGAGTGCTAATTAATGAAAATCAAATTGAATAGTCACAGCTGTGAAATGCCTGCAATCTGCATGGAAACATTTAAAAACACTATAGTAGAGACTTATTTAAGTGTAAACTCCAATTTTAAAAAAATCAGTAAGGACACCAAAAAAATTCCTACTATGGCTAACAGAATAAAAGGTGAAACTTAAAAAACAGCAAACAGACTAGTAGCACCTTAAAGACCAATAAAACATGTAGATAGTTTCATGAGCTTTCGTGGGCACAGCCCACTTCTTCGGATTACTGGTGTGTTAGAAGTCCAGATCCAAGAATAAATAAGGGAAGGAGAGGAGGGGTGAAGGGAGAAGGAAAAAAAGGAGGAGAGGAAGAAAAACAGAGACAGTGAGTAAATAAAAGGTGGGTAGAGGAAAAAAAAATGTAATAATTGGAAGTCAAATCCTACTGAGGAAAACAGAAGGGAGCAGAAACTCAGGCAAGTCAAGTGACCAAAAAAGAATTTCAGGAGCAACTAGCAAAAGACTCAAATAGCAGAAAAGAAAATTGAGTGCCTCAGAAGCAGAAAACTTGCTTGAGATGGAAGTGTCAGTAGAGGTGGTTTTGGAACAAATTGATGAATTAAACAAATTGATGGCAGGACCATATGGCATTCATCCAAGAGTTCTAAAGAAACTTGGATTTAAAACTGCAGAACTACTACCTGTTGTATGTAACTTATCATTTAAATCAGCTTCTGTACCAGATGACTGAAGATAGCTAATGGGATGCCAATTTTTATGGAAGATAGGTCCATCAATGGCTATTAGCCAGGATGGGCAGGGGTGATGTCCCTAGCCTCAGCCAGAAGCTGAGAACGGATGACAGGGATGGATAACTTGATGGTTATCTGTTCTGTTCATTTCCTCTAGGGCACCTGGCATTGGCCACTGTCAGAAGACAGGATACTGGGCTAGATGGACCTTTGATCTGACCCAGTATGGCTGTTCTTATGTTCACTGTTTGAATTAGATGCAATCATACTATTGGCCCTGTTTCCATGGATCTGCAGTGGGATTTGAACCCTCCCCTCCCAATCTTTAGATCCATTGCTTAGACTCTTATTACTTGCTTAAGTGCAGGCCCCTTTTAAAACATTCATTGGAGGAGGGCTTGATGCACCTTTCCCTGTGAATTATGTATGTAGTTATTCAGCATCTATAGAACACTGATGTTCAGGGTCCTAGATTGTATCCCTGGCTTTGGTATAGGAGTGTGGTTTACAGTGATTAAAAATAGGATAACCAAAATTGGTTAAGTTATTCGGAGAGGCTCTGTGTGGTAGTGGATGAAATTGGGATTAGTTTTGTTAGAGACTTGGGTTGTGGGTCTATAGTGACCTTGTAGCAGGCAGGTTGACAGGGGAGGCTGCTCCAGCCCTCCACCATTTAACCGGTAAGCCTCACCTATTAAGGGTTAGGCTTACTAGTTAACCATTCACATACCTAGGTTCTGTAGCCACACATTACCTTACGTATAACTGATATTAAAGGAATCAATACAGGAGAAGCAACCATGTGGCCAAAAGACAGGTCTCAGCATGAATTAGGTATTTTGCAAAATGGGTGACACAGAAAAGTGAGACACTGATGAAAAGTTTCCAGAAGGATGACTTCTTAATGGTTTTCTCTGTAATATTTTTCAAACCACTATGAAAAATACAAATTGGGCTCAAAGTTTATATTCTGTGGCTTGTTTTTTGCTAGTCCAATTTTTTTTTTAATAGAATGATGTAAGGCTCCTGTTAAACTGAACTCTAGTTCTGTTGCATTGTAACAGGGAATTTGTCACTGGGGAAATTTGATATTTTTTTTTCTTCTTGTCTGTTGCTTTGTGGGGTTATGACTAGGTGTGTGATGCAAAGAGCTATACTGGTATATTTCTCTGCTCAGGTATGGTGTTGTGCTGCGGAAGCTGGACCTGGTAAAAGAGGCCATTGATGTGTTTGTTGAAGCTGTCCATGTTTTGCCTTTGCACTGGGGAGCCTGGCTGGAACTCTGTAATCTGATCACAGACAAAGAGATGGTAAAACCTGTCTTTAATTTGTGATATAAGCCAGTGGTTGATGGAATAATGTCCTTTTGGTCATTTTCTTGAAACTGCTGCTGTGCAGCAACTATTTACCACCATGTAGTCTGGAATACATTTCTGCAGACAGGGTCTGGCAATAGATTGTTCTTCTCTCTAACTTTTCCACCTGAGAATGAGTCCAACAACCCCTTACGAAAGCGAGGGCAGCAGTTAGAAACAAAAGATTATAACACATGGCAAGTTAGATGGTGTGATGGTCCGTCGGGGAGCCCCTGACCCTGCACCCCCATCTACAGCTAGATGTGACTCTTAGACAGCCAGTAGAATAGAAGGTTTTATTGCTTCTCAGAGATACAGCACAGCATAGGATCGATGTTAACATAGGAGCCAGGGCAGACAGCCTTAGTCCTCTTGGTGGAAAGGGGTTCACAGGCCCCTGCCCCCAACCCCCTCGTACTGGACTTAGTCTGCTCTCTTCATGCTTCCCCCAGCCAAGACCGCTCTGACCCCCAGCATCTGGACTCTTAGCCCCCAGGCGGCCACGCCCCTTGCTTTTTCAGATAGCCTTCACCTAGCCTAGGTGTCAGGTGGCTGAGCCATTGCCTACATGCCTCCCCTCAGAGACCATCCCCCACTGGGCACTGCACACAGACC
Organism: Rafetus swinhoei; assembly: GCA_019425775.1. NCBI lineage: Eukaryota > Metazoa > Chordata > Testudines > Trionychidae > Rafetus > Rafetus swinhoei. The sequence goes on from CM033428.1 coordinate 705,415, forward strand.
CATGCAGAGTCTCTGCAGACCAGCATAGGGCAGTAGGGGTGTCATACAGCACAACACAGCAACCAGTGAATGCAGAACCAGAGTGGATCCAGGGCCACAAGAGTGGACAGCACCCCCACTATGTCACAGATGGCAGTCAATATAAAAGAGAATTTATTGAAGAGTAGAAAATTGATAAGGGAAACTAATAACTTTGGGGCAAAATCTCTGTGGTGGCTAAGGACATTAAGAAGTTTTTTAAGTATATCAGGAATGAAAGAACCTAATGCTGTCTAGCCCCATTACTAGATGTCAGTGGTAAAATTGCTAATGATGCTGAAAGGGCAGAAGAGCTCAATAAGCTTTCTGTTGCTGGAAAGAAGCAGAATTATTTCATTGTGCGTGAGGATGAACTACTTTCCAGTCCATTAGTGACTAAGGATGATACTAAACAGCAACTGCTGGGCTGAATATTTTTAAATCAGTAGGCATGGATAACTTACACTCAGGAATCCTACAAAAATTGTCTGAGGTGCTCTCTGGGCTGTTAATGTTAATTTTTGATAAATTCTGTGAAAATTCATGAAGACTAGAAGAGTGCTAATGGTGCCAGTATTCAAAAACTTTCTGTTGACTTAGGTAGTAAGAGGCCAGTTGGTCTGACAGAAGAATGGAACAGCTGATTGAGTAACTAAACCCAGTCAATATAGAAAATGCCTTATCAAGCAAATCTGATTTTCATTTTCTGACAAGATAATACATTTGCTGGATGAAGGTAACTGTGTAGATGTAACGTATTGTTCACTGTTCATATTGCTGTGATGCCTCAGAACCACTGCTTAATTTGTAATGAAACGGATTCTGGGGCTCTCACTGTGATTTTCTTTATCACTGATGTGGCAAGCCCAGAAGTGCTAGAGCTATGGACTGCCAAGCTGAGAGGTGCCAGCACACAGAGAGCACTGCTCAGAGCCCTACTGTGCTACATGCTCTACAAACAGAACAAAAAGGGAAGCCATGCTTAGAATTCTATAAGGTATCTGTTAGTGTCCATTCTGATTTTTTTTTAAAAAGAGCACAGTACAATATCAATAAAGCCCATCTGAATTGGATTAAGAACTGGCTAACTGACAGATCTCAACATGTAGCTGTCAACAGAGTCATCATCAAGGAGAGGGGTTTCTGTGGGGGTGTCACAGGGATTAGTATAGGCCTGATGCTATTCAACATTTTCATCAGTAATCTGGAAATAAGTTTAAAATCTGCACATGACACAAAAATTGATGGAATGGCAAATAAGGAAAGGGCAATCATGTTTGTAAAACAATCTGGATTTCTTGGTAAACTGGACCCATTCAAACGAAATGCATTTTAATAAAGTCAAATAAAGGGTCATATAATTAGGAACAAGAAATGCAGGTCATTCCTACCAAATGGGGGATGTATTTGGTATTCCTCTGATTCTGAAAAGGTTTCAGGTGTCATAGTGACACTTGACCATCAGCTCCCAGGACAATGGGGTAGCAAAAAGGGCTTGATGTGTGAACAATAGTAGTGAGATGATTTTATCTCTGTATATGGCATTGCTAAGACTGATACAGGAATATTATATGTGATCGTTTTTGTGACCATGTTTAAAAAAATTGAGGAACCACAAAAATGACATGGGGGGAGGGATAGAGCAAATGCCTAAGAAACTTAAGCCCAATCTGGTTTTATGTCTCAAAAAGATCAAAAAGTGACTTGATTATGAGGAGAGAATGTTGGGTGCTAAAGGGCCTTTTAATCTACCAGATATGGTCATAAGAAGAAACAATTAGTGGAAGTTAAAGCCAGACAAATTCAAATGAGAAATATGGCATACATTTTAGTAGTGAGGATGATTTAACAATAGGAGTAACCTGCTAAGAAAGCTGTGGATTAGCCATCTCTTGTTGTCTTCAGATCAATGGTGAATGTCTTTCTAGAAGTCTCAGGGGTAGCCGTGTTAGTCTGTAACTTAAATAACGAGTAGTCCTGTGACACCTTAGAGACTATCAAATATATAACCATGAACATTCGTGGGCACAACCCACTACTTTCTGGAAGGTATGTTTTAGCCAAGTAAGTTATTGGGCTTAGTGCAGGAATAACTGGATGAAATTTTATGGCCTGTGTTGTACAGAAGTCAGACTAGATGATTGATCAAAGTGAACCTTCTGGCCTTAAAAATACCTATTGATCTGTAGTCAGGATTGGATCTCTTCTATGGAAGTATCTGATATTAAGTTGAGAGAATCCTTTAGTTCATGCTTTTGTGTCTTGATCTTTGCATCCCTGGGTAGAATTACTTTCTAAGGAGAAGGCTTTGTTGCCTTTGTCTTCTAAAGGTCTAACTACTGGATGAAGAGAGCTGATGTTTTCTCTCTTCTGCAGGAGGCATTGAGGTGTTGTGGATTATCCTCTTAGTGTGTCCCTTTTTTGTTTGGTTGTTGCCAGCTGAAGGGCCTGTCCTTGCCAGACACCTGGATGAAGGAGTTTTTCCTGGCGCACATTTACACAGAGTTGCAGCTGATAGAAGAAGCTCTGCAGAAATACCAGAGTCTCATTGATGCGGGTTTTTCCAAGAGCACATACATAATTTCCCAGATTGCAGTTGCTTACCATAATATCAGAGGTCAGTGAAATCAGCTGATGGCAGAGGGTGGAGGGGAGTGGGCCTCCTGCTACAATCTCTGCATCAGTCAGCAGCACTTCCTCTGTCTGCAGACATAGACAAAGCTCTCTCTATCTTCAATGAACTAAGGAAACAAGACCCATACAGGATAGAAAACATGGACACCTTCTCCAACCTGCTGTATGTTCGGGTGAGTCATCCACATTCCTCTGCAGTAAAGTATTTGACAGCTTCTGAGCAGAATACCTGAGCTAAGTTAGTCCAATCATATGAATGTGAATGTGTCTCTTGGGACATGCATACAGGTGTGCATTTCTAATCTCCCCACCCTTCTTCCCTCTGAAGTGGTGTCACACTTCCCCCCCTGCAGTCTCCTTCCTCTTTTCTAACAGAGCATGAAGCCTGAGCTGAGTTACCTGGCTCACAATCTGTGTGAGATTGACAAGTATCGTGTGGAGACGTGCTGTGTGATAGGTGAGAGGCAGCTCTTCCAGTTTGTCCCTGAGGCTGCAAGGGGTGGGAAGCAGTGTTCCTTGTAAGCTGAGCGCGTGGATGGCCACCCAGGAGAGATTCAATGCCACACAGCCAATTAGCAAAGTGTTGACAGCTGGCAGCATGTGTTTCTATTGGTGGTGTACATCTGCACATGCTTTGGGTCACATAACATTCCTCACATGGATGGAAAAAATTAGAGAGAATACTGATGGAAAGGTGGCTTACTGATCCCTTTCCACATGAATTATTATCAGGTCTGTTGAGGCGAGGCTGGCTGAAGCAGCTCTCACTCAAGGTATAACAGCAGATGAAATGGTATTGCATCAGAAGAAGTCAGTGCAGTGCTGGCACAGAGGCGATGGTAGGGCGTATGGGTGGTGGGCTTTCTATGCAGCTCTGAGATCCTGGAATACTGTTGGTTTGGTTCTGGACATGTAATGCCAGAACAGAGGTCAGACTAAGGCTTGGAGTTATGAAATTAATTGGATCTGCCTTAATAGATTTCTCCCTCCTCTAATTTAAATGGAAAAAAAAATAGATGCCACAGCTTGTATCTGCTTCCTAATCCCCTTCTTCTTTTTCCTGTTCACTTTACTTCTCTAGGGAATTACTATAGTCTACGCTCTCAGCATGAAAAAGCAGCACTCTATTTCCAGAGAGCCTTGAAATTGAACCCTCGGTATCTTGGAGCCTGGACCCTCATGGGACATGAGTACATGGAAATGAAGAACACATCTGCAGCTATCCAAGCTTATAGGTATGCGTGCAGGGGCCATGCGAGGCAGAGAATGGCCTCGAGTGTGCATGAGGTAGTGACAGATTTGGATGGAAGTGGAGGAGTGTCTTGTGTGGACTTGTTAGGAGGCCTCTTACTGGTCCATATTCCTTTCCCCATGAACTGAGTTGCTTTGAAACCTCCAGTTTCCAAACACTTACACCACTTTCTCTTTTCTCTGGCAGACATGCAATAGAGGTGAACAAGAGGGACTACAGAGCCTGGTATGGACTTGGGCAAACTTATGAGATCCTCAAGATGCCATTTTACTGTCTGTATTATTACCGACGGGCCCACCAGCTCAGGTAAGGCTGTGCTGGATTTCATCGGTCAGTTAGCTTGAGACAGTACATGTTCTGAGGTGGCCTGACTGGCTGTTGTCTCTCACAGGCCCAACGATTCCCGTATGCTGGTTGCTCTGGGAGAGTGTTATGAGAAACTCAATCAGCTGGTAGAAGCTAAAAAGGTAAGTGCTGCAGGGCAGGCTGGGTATCCAGGTAGCTGCCAGGAAGCAGCTAGAGGCACAGGGCACGTTAGTTCTTTAGGTCTTTCCACGCTGTCTTAACTGCACACCTAGAAAGCCATGGATGGGAGATAGTGGTCAGAATGGCTATTCGGTTACCTTCAGTCACAGGCAGCATGTGGGGGAGGGATGCACACAGGGCCATGTGCACCACCCCAGGTGGGAGGGGGAGCAGCAGCAGCAGCAGCAGGAGGCCTGAGCGCAGCCCTCCCTTCCTCCACTCACCAACAGCAGCATCAGGGAAGTCACAGGCCAGGTGGCTCCAGCCCACGCAGCACTGCTCTGGGGAGTGCTGGGAAGAGGTGAGCATGGAGAGCTGGGACAAGAATGAGGTGGGGGGGGCGGAGAAAGGGGAAGGGAGAGGCGGGGTCGGTGAGTCCCTCCTTCCCCTACCACTTGTAGGGGACCTGTGCCTTCAGTCCTGACCTGGATCCCAGGGTGTGTGGGGGGAGCTGTGTGCAGTCTGGGCCTAATCTTGGCAGGTCCTGTTAGAATTGTGGTTTCGGGGGAAGTTGTGCCCCCACCATCTGCCCAGAGCTGAGGCTGATGTCTGCTGTGGCCTTCCAGAAAACCAGCTCTCTTCATGCATCTCTGCTTGAGGGCTTTGCAGTGACTGGGTCTGTATGTGACCAGGGTGCACCCACTGCATGCCAGAGAAGACCTTGTGCTGAGCTGCTTGTGTGACTCTCTCCTTCCTTGGCAGTGTTATTGGAGAGCTTATGCGGTGGGAGATGTGGAGAAAATGGCACTGGTGAAACTAGCCAAGTGAGTATGACTCAGCATTTTTCTCAGTGTAAAAAGCACTGTGAGATCTGAAGGGCTGGGTATTCTTTCAGTGTGCTGGGTGAGTGGTTTCCCTCTGGCAGGGGTAGGCATCCTATCGCCCACGGGTTGGATCTTGCCTGCTGCTTAATTTCATCCAGCCCATGGGCTGTAGGAACTACCTCTGCCCTAGTGGGATACTGAAGGGGGCACAGTGGCCCTTATCCCCAAGGCAGGAAGGGAGCTGCAGGGACATTGGGGCAAGGGCTCCAGCCACACCTGGTGGCTAAACAGGTCCCAGACTCCATCCCAGAGGAAGGGAGGCATCCTGGGCTTTGTTGTATTTGCCACCGGGGGTTGGAGGTGGAGCAGCAGTGGGGGCTGCACCTTCTCAGTGGTAGCCCCGGTTATGGCAACATTGGGCACATCTGGGCTTCTTGTCCAGCAGCTGCCGCCACAGCTGCCTGAGCACCCAGCCCAACACTCAGTAAGTGCAGCCCCTCTTCCTGCCTGGCCCCAGAGGCAGGGGCAGCCCCTCAAAGGCAGCCCTGAGCCCCAGCAGCAGCCAAGAACATGTCCAACCCGGGGGCACAGAGGAACAGTCTGTCAGGTTGCAACAGGTGAGGAGGGAACGGGAGAGCTCCCAGGACTGAGCATGGGCCCCACTGATCTCTGGGTCTGATCCACTGCTGGCCACAGAGACAGGAGTGGGAAGGTGGAAAGAGGCCAGTGGTGGAAGGGAGAAAGGGACTGGGGACCAAGAGCTGGGCTTTGTGAGGAGACGGGGGATAAGTGGATGGAGGTAAGCCTGGTTTGGGGGGCTGCTTTGGGGAGAAGGGGGAGAGTGGTTCAGAGAGTAGAGGTGAGTTGGGAGCAGGGGCTGTTGTAGGGAGGCAACCTAAGGTGGGAGGAGGGGAAGGTCTGGGGTGGGGTGGGGAGCAAGCTAGTGCAGTGTGTGGGGTGGAGGAGAGAGCAGAGTTGGGGGTATGTTGGGATGGGGGATGAAAGGAAAGAACCTAGAGCGAGCCCCTGGGACAGCCTCTTCTCCGTGTCCTAAGCCCTGCAAGCAGCATGCCCAGCTGGAGGTGTGGATGGGATTAAGCTCCTTCCCTGTGTATTTGAGGTTGAACCTCTTGAAGGCTCAGACCTTAGAAAAAAGTAGTTTCTCTCCTCTCTCTCAGCCCCTCCTCCCCAGTTTGGGGCAGATTGCTGAGGGGTCTTTGCACACGGCTTGTTTGAAGCATTGCAGTGGTATTGAATGTCAAATAGGATTGTTGACTCTAATGCAACAAGCCCTGCATCTTGGTGCCCCTACCCCCATGGAGCTGGTGACACGAGTGGCTCACCCCACCTCATGCAGGAATCTCCACCCCGGTCAATGGAAACCCCAACTTCTATCCTTATGTCCTGCCCCAGTTCTGTAAAAGAACCCCTGTTTGCATGTGTTGTCCACTGAGGAACCTAGAAACCCATAACTAACTGGCAAGCAATGTTAGTAACTAATTGCTGTCCTGATGGGATGGTCTGTTACCCTCTCTCTGAGGCAATGGGTATTGTCTGTCTGCTTCTAAGGAACTGGGCCTGGCTGCAGCAAGTAAATTTTAAGGGTTTGGAACGGGTCCCATATGAAGAGAGATTAAAAAGACTGGAACTTTTCAGCTTAGAAAAGAGGAGACTAAGGGGGGATCTGATAGAGGTCTATAAAATCATGACTGGTGTGGAGAAAGTGAATAAGGAAAAGTTATTTACTTGTTCCCATAACGTAAGAACTAGGGGTCACCAAATGGAATTAATAGGTAGCAGGTTTAAAACAACAAAAGGAAGTATTTCTTCACGCAATGCACAATCCATCTATAGAACTCTTTTCCAGAAAATATTGTGAAGACCAGGACTTTAACAGGGTTCAAAAAAGAACTTGATAGATTCATGGAGGTTAGGTCCGTTAGTGGCTGTTAGCCAGGATGGTAGGAATGGTGTCCCTAGCCTCTGTCTTTCAGAGGCTGGGAATGAGTGGCAGGGGAAGAGGGATCACTTGATGGCTACCTATTCTGTTAATTCCCTTTGGGGCATCTGGCTTTGGCCACTGTTGGAAGACCGGACACTGGGCTAGATGGACCTTTGGTCTGACCCAGTATGGCCGTTCTTATGCAGCACAGTCCAGAACTTGTTTGTATTTGGCAGAGGCCCTTTCTAAAGGCCTGTCCAGGACAGATAGAAGTTCTTGCTTTTGGATCTCTTCCATCTCTTGTTTTTTGACCCAATTTGTTTCCTTTTCTAGGCTGCATGAACAGCTGAATGAATCAGAACAGGCTGCTCAGTGCTACATCAAATATATCCAGGATATCTATTCCTGTGGGGTGAGTCGATAGTAAAGTGACAGGTGGAAGAAGTAAGGGAGAATGATGTAGAACTGAAACCAGCTTTTGCTGTTTTTTGCACTGTGTTTTAGGAGATAGTGGAGCACCTGGAGGTGAGCACTGCCTTCCGCTACCTAGCCCAATATTACTTCAAGTGTAAGCTCTGGGATGAAGCCTCGGCCTGTGCTCAGAAATGCTGTGCATTCAATGATGTGAGTAGCCAATCTCCAATGTCCCTTTGTTGAAAACCCTTTGTTTTCTTATCTTGATCTCTGTCTGTTTCTTCTGGAAGCTGGCGCAGTCCTTCTGTTGAAGGCGCATGGGCTTCATCCCATCTATGGCGTCATCTATGTGAGAAGACCCTCTGTGCTGCTGCTCACCTATTTCCAACTGTTGCCTCTTAGTGAAGTTCTGAGGCTAAGAGCTGCACTGGTTTGGCATTCAGTAGTTCAGAAATAACTTAGGACTTGTAGTGGTCCTCGGATCTCCAGCACGATACCCTGCCATCTTTCTGTGGGAACTAATGGACTTACTGCACAAGCACACTCCTGGAGTCCTTCATGTCCCTTGTTATCTGTGATCTTACACAGACAATACAAAAAATGCAGAATCTGAGATTCTCTCAGGCCGTAGTTGGACGCTCTGGATTTCCACGACAACCCAGGTGTAGATGTTGTGGATGTCACCAGCATAAAACCCTCTCCCAAGCAAAGAACTTGGAGAAGAGAAGACCCAGTGACTGAGTCTCTTAAAGTCTGCTGTTGCAATTCTATTTTGTGGAAGGTGCCTAGGTTTTATAGTGAGGAGGCAGGACAGACACTTAAGATAATCAGGTGTGCAAAACAAGTAATCTATAAGCCATGGGGCTGGGAAGAGGATATTAAAGGGGATCTATTTTATCTTCAACCAGGCTGTTGTTAGCTGGAAAACCAGCATCCTTTAGTATGTGGTATTGTGTCTTGCAGCCCCAGTGAGAGCCAAACTGTTGTTGTGTTCAACTTATTTATAAATGATCTAGAGAAAGGGGTAGACAGTGAGGTGACAAAATTTGCAGATGATTCCAAACTGCTCAAGATAGTTAAGACCAAAGCAGACTGTAAAGAGCTTCACAAAGATCTCACCAAACTAAGTGATTAGGCAACAAAATGGCAAATGAAATTTAATATTGGTAAATGTAAAGTAATGCACACTGGAAAAAATAATCCCAATTATACGTACAATATGATGGGGACTAATTTGGCTACAACTACTCAAGAGAGAGATCTTGGAGTCATTGTGAATAGTTCTCTGAAAACATCCACTCAGTGTGCAGCGGCAGTCAAAAAAGCAAATAGAATGTTAGGAGTCATTAAAAAAGGGATAGACAATGAGACAGAAAATATCTTATTGCCTCTATATAAAACCATGGTATGTCCACATCTTGAATACTGCGTACAGATGTGGTCGCCTCATCTCAAAAAAGATATATTGGCATTGGAAAAGGTTCAGAAAAGGGCAACAAAAATGATGAGGGGTTTGGAACGGGTCCCATATGAAGAGAGATTAAAAAGACTTGGACTTTTCAGCTTAGAAAAGGGGAGACTAAGGGGGGATATGATAGAGGTCTATAAAATTATGACTGGTATGGAAAAAGTGAATAAGGAAAAGTTATTTACTTATTCCCACAATAAAAGAACTAGGGGTCACCAAGTGAAATTAATAGGCAGCAGGTTTAAAACAAACAAAAGGAAGTTTTTCTTCACTCAGTGCACAGTCAACCTGTGGAACTCCTTTCCTGAGGATGTGGTGAAGGCTAGAACTTTAACAGGGTTCAAGAAAGAGCTAGATAGATTCATGGAGGTTAGGTTCATCAATGGCTATTAGCCAGGATGGGTAGGAATGTTATCCCTAGCCTCTGCTTCTCTGAAGGTGGGTGACGGGGAAGGGATCACGTGAGGATTACCTGTTGTGATCCTTCCCTCTGGGGAATCCGGCATTGGCCACTGTCAGCAGGACACTGGGCTAGATGGACCTTTGGTCTGACCCAGTATGGCTGTTCTGATGTTCTTATGTGTATTGTTCACATTGCTGCTGAATTTGACCCTGAAGTCTCTACTGCAGCCTACATTATGTAATTGACCTACTAATGCAGTATTTTGACTCTTGGCAGACAAGAGAGGAAGGGAAGGCCCTGCTGCGACAGATTTTACAACTACGCAACCAAGGAGAAACCTCCTCCACAGAGATTGCTGCTCCCTTCTTCCTCCCTGCATCGCTGTCATCCAACAACACGCCCACACGGAGAGTGTCCCCACTCAACCTGTCTTCAGTTACTCCATGAATTGTGCTGATACTTTCCTGGGCCAGTCTAGGGAAACTGGGGACTTGAACCCATCCTCCAGGAACAACCACCTCACACCTGCCAAGCTTCCTTCTGGTACTGCCTCCTCTTGGAGGCGGAAATGCTGAGAACCCAGAGCTGACCATAGCTGTTGTATCAGTGCAGGCTAAGAGCCTTGTGGAACCAATGTGAAGTGCCTGTGCCGAAGTGTCAGAAACCACTGTGCTTCCCACTGCCACACTCCGAGCATGTGAGAAGCCATTGCTCACTCCCTGAGGTCTGCCTGGGCGGGACATGTCTCTACTCTGTTACCTCTGAGCTCCTTTCAGGGGCCTCACAGTGGGACACACTCACAGTGTGCTACCTACTGCAGGAATTGTCCTCTGCTGGCTTCTCTATGGACTTTTTTCTGCAGCTGCACCCAAACTGTTCAGCCAGTACAGTAAGAGCAGCATCTTGGCCTCACTGCTGTCGTGAAAGGGACATGCGTTTGGGGATTGAGAGGTGTCAGTGTTAAGTGGCTTCCCCTCTCCCCTGGGTGCTGCTAGGTCTGCGGCTCGGCTAGATGTCTGCTCTAGTGGGAGTGACACCATTAAATGTTGGTAGGCATGTTGCTGCCCCTGGAGATTGTCACGGCACAGATTTCCTTCCTCTTGTAACAAACACAATTGAACTCACTATAGAAATGTTTCAGTTTTCCGTAAATTCATTAGGAGGGGGACTGGTAGCCAGTAGCTGCCTAGCTCAGAGTTGATTAACCCTGGTCAGAGTCCTGTGTGGTAGTCTGAGTCCTTCAGACAGGTGCAGCATTTTGCCTGGGACAGATGTGGTAGTTAGATTGGATGGGAACAGTGTCAGTTTGACCATTGACTTGCAGTCTGACTTCAGCAGTGGATTGACTTGGCTGTTCCGTTTCATTCTCCAAACTGAGTCTGTGGCTACTGCTGCAGGTGCTTGGTTTGTCTCTCTAGTTGAAGTTTTTATGCCCTTTCTAGAAAAGCAGTTAGAGGAAGGTGAGGTGCCATCCTAGCATGGCATTCTGTTGGACAGAGCCTGGAGAAGACTGTTAGAACACAAACAGATCTAGTTTTGTGGGAGCCGCTTACTCCTAGGCTGGAGCTGTAAAGAACAGTTGCCCTTCAGTAACTAGTTCTTCTGGAGACTGTCCAGGAAGATCCCACTCTTAGTGCACATGTGTCGCATGCTAATGAGAACAGTTTTTTAGTAATGTCCAATGGAACTGCTCTCTGGGGTAGCTTATGCTCCTCCATCTTGAAGGCGTTCAGGATGGAGCTGCTCCGTCTGTTCCTTTGTTATATTATGGAAACAAACGAGAGTAGGACTTTGAAAAAGGGGCAGAGCGGGCAGGCTCTAGAAGCCATTTGGACAACACATTTTGAACCAGTTGCTGTAGGATAGGAATTGTTCTTCTTTGCGTGACTTTTTCCAGACTTCACAGTTGATGACTAAAAGCAGGTGTCTGTTCCTAGGGGTGTCTGAGGAGTCCTACTTGAATAGAGACGGCAGAACAGCCCTTCCAAAACGAGCATGTAGGCAGGAACAGTCAATAAATGTGTGGCTCGTCTTCGCACTGCTGTACTGTATATGTTAGGTATGGAGGGGTTTTCCAAGCAGGCAGCAAAGGGTGCCCGAGCCCTAGCGGAATATGTTCTGCAATGGCTGGGGCAGTATGTGGCTAACTCAGGACATGTTCTTCTGCAACCAAACGCTTACTTGGATAACCTATGACCACACAGAATGATGGTCTAGGTCGCCTAGGCGTGTTCCCAAATGCTCTTCTGACTACACGGAATGCTTTCGCTGTGACGAGTGTGAAACTTCTCTTCACCTGGGACAGAGTGCGGGTTAAGGGAACAAAGAGGAGGTGAATGGGCCATTTTTTGGGGAACTCGGAGAGAACCTTCAACAGGAACTTAGGACAGGACCACTCTTAGACCTCCATTTGAAACTTTATATCTGGAGGATCTGGTGTAAGGGCCTAAATCTCTGCTACCTCCTACTGTTGTAATGGTAACACATGACTGTGGGGCTAAACCCGGGGCTGAGGCACCTAACTCCTTTTATGCCTCCAGGCCTCAGAGTTTGCAATAACACAGAGTGAAGGGAGCAGGCTCCTAACGCTCCTGGTACTAAGATCCCAGAAAGGACCAGGGGGCCTCTCAAACTGGGGAAAAAACGTGAGAGTTGGTCAGGAATTTTGTCACTTGTAGGGAGGGGAAAATGCAGTGTGGCCCTGGGTATATGGGTGACTTGCTGTTGTTGCTGGTAGGTGGGCTCTTGTTAAAGGTGATTGATGGAAAGTCCCAGTTGCTTCAGAGCTACCGACTAGTACAGTAGTGAGGAATGTGTAGCTATTGGGAGAAAACTGACGCTAAAATGCCCAGATTGCAAACGTGTTTTGTGTTGCACTGGTTGAAGGTTTCCTGCTCTGGAGTAGAATGTTCTGAACATCAGTTTAAAAGCATCATTTGTTGAACACCATCTAGACCAGGAATGGAGGGTGGGTTGCATGAGAGGCCCTCCTTCACCTCTGGGCCGCAGCAGCCTATGGCTCCCTGGGGTTCCACCTGCAGTCTCATAGCCCGCCCCCCCACCTGCTCCCCTCCTCCTCACACACCAGGGCGCCAGAGCCTTGCACTTACCTGCTCCTACCCCCACCCCAGCACTTTCGGAGCCCACAAGTCACCTGATTCGTGCTCCCTCCCGGAATGCTTCAAACAGCTGATTCCCGATGTTCCAGCTCTGGGAGGGAAGGGTAGGAGTGGGACAGCGCCGCTCCTCAAAGTGTTGGGAGGAAGGAGCAGGAAGTGCTCTAGTGCCCCGGTACGTGAGGCACGTTGGGGAGGGGGATAGCCAGGGGCTCCACAGGTTGCCCACCACTGATCTAGACAGTCTGAATGCTGTCACATGTAAAGATTCTGGGTCTGAATGCAGTTTCTGAGAACTGAATTGGGAAACAGTTGGGAAAAAGAGAGAAGGTGATTTATGGTAGTTTATCTGGTAAACCTATAATAAACTCCCTGGCCCATGCTGGAGCTGTCAAGACAATGTAACCTGCTTCTTACCTTGGGTCCCTCACAACCTTCACTTTCACATGGATTGCTGGAAATGGGTATATAAATCCTGTTGTCCAAGGAAGGAGGAAGTCCTCTGTCAGGGAGCCTGGGTTTGTGCTGTGTATACCCTAGTCTGAGGCTACTTGTGGCTTTCACTAAAGTCCTTGCTGACATAATCTGCTCAGGTGTTCGGAAGCCCAAGAAGGTGCCAAGCTACTGCTGTGATATGGTGCAGAATGCTGGAACACTCCCACAGATGGGGCTTCTGGACACCCCTAAGAACAGGCAAGAAAAACCACGCATGCCAGGCATTGCACTAAAACATTTGTGCAAACAAGCTTGCTAAGGGGACTATAAGCCAGTTGAGACTCCTCCATCTCTGAATGGAGGTATGTTACCAGTCTTTGTAGGTAATGGTGTGGAAAGGGAAATTGCTATGAACAGCCGAAGGGGTTCTGTCTGCCACTGTAAGGAGTGTACTTCTTGTGGGACTGACCATAGCTATGCAGTGCCTCCTGGATAGACAGACCTATTTCAACACCTCCTTTGATTCATGCATGGAAGTGTGGCATACGGTGTGACAACATGCATGAGTTCATGTGTCCTAGAAGTCAAATGGCACTCTTGGATGTGTTATTGTCTGGAATCTCTGCTGTGGAAGGTAGAGTTTGACAGTGCAACTATGCACTCTGTGTTGTGAGTTGGGAATTGTGAATTTCTTGGCTTTGTAATGTAAGAAGGGAAAGTGTTAGGATGCTGTACACTTCACTGGTCACCTGTTGAGCTAGTCTTTGAATTAGCAGGTCAGCAAGGGAGAACTAAGGCATATCTTTTTCTCCTTAAAGGAGCTGCTTATTGCTGATAGACACTGATGAAAACCCTTGGGGCTGTAGCACGGGCAAAGTCTCAAACTCTGCTGGCAGAGGGTAACTCAAGTATTTGTTGTGGCTGCTTCCTGTTAGGAGTTGAGACAGAATTGCCTTAGAATTCTTGGAGATTAACAGTTGGGAGCTCAGAATTGCTCTGAGTCATTGCCCCACTGTTGAAGAGGCTTTCTCTTTACTATAAGGGTGGGGGCCACTGACCCACAGAAAAATCAGTGAGAAGCAAAAACAAAAACAGCACTTCACTGATGTGGCCATCTAAGTGAGAGAGCAGCCACTGCACTCAAGCAACTGGGACATCTTGTGCTCTAGTCCTCTGGGGGGTGGAGATTGGGCTGAGGCTCAGGGCTTCCCACCAGGGCTGGGCTAGCTCTTCTGGGGGCCCAGGGCTAGATGATCCTGTGTGACCTCCTAGGCTGTGGGGTAGGACAAAAAACAAGGGGTTCAGTGTCTGGTGGGAGGGGGCAGGGGATTGGGGTGTTTATCTGGTGTAGCTCCCGGGGGGCACAGGTGGCGCCACACAGCGGTTTAAAAACCCACAGGCCTCTGTGCTGCCATTCCCCTTCCCTGGGCTTCAGCACCCATTCTCATGCAGAGGAGGCTGGGAGGACGGGAGAGAAGGACCTGACTCTTGTGGGCTGGATCAAAGGAAGCTGCTGGCCCCATCTCTGCTCTAATGGGTTCTCCTTAATTGTGCCTCATTTGGTGGGACAGAGGACTGAAGCCTTCGTGCTTCTGCCCATTTCAGTAGCCCTGGTATGCCCTGCTGTCATGTGTTGATAGCTTAGCAAGCATCTCTGCCAGCTGCAGTTTCAGTTCCTCAGGTAACTGATCAACAAAATTAGACAATGTGTCTCAATAAGCAGAGTGGCCTTCGCTGCTTTCAGCTGAAGGCTTACAGAGAAGACCTGGTTCCCGGGAATATTTTCCTTGGGGGGGGCCTTTAAAGGACTTTGCTGTTTTGTTCTCTTCTGTGCTCCTTGGACAAGAAGCCAGCTGCAGGAAGAGATTAATTGTTCACATCCCCTTAGAGACTTTCACCTCTGCTGTGTTAAAGGTAGGTGAGCAAGAAGCAGGTCTGCGACAGAGGGATTTGGTGGGTTCTGGCAGACCATTGTTTGTTGGAATAGCTAATCTACCTCATGTCAGTGAGTGCAATAGGTTTGAGCTTGTGAAGTTTTTCTTCAGTAGCATGTCTTAAGAGTTCTACCACATACTTCAAGTCCTGGAAAACAGCTGCAGTGACACACACAGGTGGATTTGCTGTCTCAGCAAGCGAAGATGAGGATATTGCAGATGAGCACTGGATGTTCTTGGCTCTGGAATATTCCTTACGGGTGCATCTACACTGCATCGTTATTTCGAAATAATGTGAGCGTCTACACAGCCATTCCGTTATTTCAAAATAATTTTGAAATAACGGATGGCTTATTCCAAAACCTGTATACTTCATTCTATGACTAACAACACCTATTCCGAAATAGCTGTTTTGAAATAAGGCATGTGTAGACACTCCACTGCTGCTATTTTGAAAAAGCCCCTTGCCAGGGCCCTTTGAAGTTCTTCCTCCCCAGTGCCTCTAAAGATAGCATGTCTACATTAGGGAAGCCTGCCTCAGACTAATTTTGAGGCTTCCCTGCACTGTAGACGTACTATTTCGAAATAGCCGTGCTGCATAGATGTACCCTACTTGTCCATGTCTGAAAAATGCTCTAGAAATTATGTGGGGAAGATTCTATGGCCTGTGTAATGCAGGAGGTCAGAGTAGATGATCTCAGTGGTCCTATGTGCTATGTGAATTTTTTTTTCCTCTCTGGGAGTTGGAACAGTTGCACTGAGATTGAATCCTCTTGTAGGGGAGGGATAAGAGGATATGGTCCTTTGTGGATTGAGAACTGGTTTAAAGGCAGGAAACAAAGGGTAGGAATAAATCCTAAGTTTTCTGAGTGGAGAGAGGTAACTAGTGGGGTCCACTCTAGGGTCTGTCCCATCCTATTGAATTTATTTATAAATGATCTAGAGAAAGGTGTAAACAGTGAGTAGCAAAATTTGCAGCTGATACCAAACTGCTCAAGATAGTTAAGACCAAAGCAGACTGTGAAGAGCTTCAAAAAGATCTCCCCCAACTAAGTGATTGGGCAAATGACATTTAATGTTGATAAATGTAAAGTAAGCACACTGGAAAAATAATCCCAACTATACGTACAATATAACGGGGACTAATTTAGCTACAACTACTTGAGAGAGATCTTGGAGTCGTTGCGGATAGTTCTCTGAAAACATCCACTCAGTGTGCAGTGGCAGTCAAAAAAGCAAATAGAATGTTTGGAGTCATTAAAAAAGGGATAGAGAATAAGATGGAGATATCTTATTGCCTCTCTATAAAACCATGGTATGTCCACATCTTGAATACTGCATACAGATGTGGTCGCCTCATGTCCAAAAAGATATATTGACACTGGAAACGGTTCAGAAAAGGGCAACAAAAATGATGAGGGGTTTGGAACATGTCCCCTATGAAGAGAGATTAAAATTTTCAGCCTAGAAAAGAGGAGACTAAGGGGGGATATGATAGAGGTCTATAAAATCATGACTGGTATGGAAAGAACGAATAAGGAAAAGTTCAAAACAGAGCTAGATAGATTGATGGATTTTCCCTGTCCAACAATAGCTTGTAGCCAGGATAGGTAGGAATGGTGTCCCTAACCTCTGTTTCTGTGGAGGTGGGTGACAGGGATTATGTGAGGATTAACTGTCATGTCCCCTCCCTCTGGGGCATCTGCTATTGGCCACTGTTGGTAGACAGGATACTGGTCTAGATGGAGCTTTGGTCTGACGCAGCATGGCCATTCTTCTGTCCTAACCGTGGTTACAGAAGATGGGGCTGGATTCCTTCACTTAAGCAGTATACTCCCATGGGGACAGGTGCAGCTTAGAAGAGTAAAATGAGTAGAAGGGGTGTGTGTGAAGTGGGATGACCTCTGTAGACACAGCCCAAGGGTCCACCTGGCCTTGTCTCTACAGGGTGCCAGCAGCAGCTCAGCTCTACTTTATGCTGACAGGGTGGTAGAAAGACTAACGCAGGTGGTGTTCCTGCTGGATCCTAGGGCTGGTACTAACATCCGAGACACTTGTTGCAGGCAGGTTTTTGTGCAAGTAGAACACTAGCCCTAAGTTTTTCCATTTATTGTCATGCATATACAGTGTAATAGAATACATACCAGTTAAGAGGCAAGGCAATGTTACAGCTTGGACCTGAGGCCCCGTTCCGTATAGCTGGTCTGAACCAGAGCCGACTCCCTGAAGCCATCTTTGGGAGTCACATGCTGCGTTTGCACAAGCCCGTGAAGAGTTACTGAACACATTAGGTTTATACACAGTGTCAAGGACAGTAACTGCTCCTTGGTAGGTCCTCTCACCCACAAGCCCCTCTTATTTTTTACTAGAGGTCCAGGCCTTGAAGCCTGGTGATTGCCGGGCCAAGAGGAGGCGGTTGTAGGGGCTACTCTCTGCTGTACGAAGCCGGGGAGGTGAGCGGGACAGAAAGCTGCGTAGGAAGGGTTTCTTGCCTGGAGGCTGACTTGGCTGCAGATTTTCCCTGTTAGCACAGAAGCGTTTCTTTAAAGTAGATGAAGGGGCTTGGAGCTTCTGCACGGTATGGTACTGTTCAGCAATGCACGTTGCTTTCTTCCGCAGATCCAGTTTCACTAACGTCATGGTGTTTTGCAGCTCTGCCAGGGTTTGGTCCTGAGATGGGGAACCAGCGCTATCGTTACCCGTACGAAAGTGGCCCCCTCACAGTTGATGGGGCCTCCCTGTTAAGCACCCAGAAGTTGAACATACCCAAAAAGCCACTTAAAGGAGCACGTAGGGCCAAGCAGCTGCTGCTGGCCCTGCTGAGGCAGGTAATCCCTGGGATGAACCAGGCAAGTAGTGCAGCTAAGGAAGCTGAATCCACCCCCCTGCAAATGTTCTGTTGTGGAAATGGCGCTCTGATGGCCCCTGTTTGCCCTCAGGTTGACCTCTGCCATAGCCAGCTATTGCAAGGGGCGCTAGGAACAGTTGCTATTACTGTGCTGAGGCCACACGGTGCAAGGTGGAAATTGTGTGGGTTAGGGCAACCTGTTAGTACAGTCCCTTATTAAATGGTGGCTTTCGTTAGCCTGATCTGTCCTTCAGCAACTGAGGCAGGGGAAATGGACTTGTGCTGCCTTTCTATTTTCCCTGCTGACTCCCAACTTATTTTTCTGTAGATTAAAAGCCCAGTTTTTGGTGACATTCAGGTATCTAGGCTGAATCCCATACAGTCCCCACAAGCGTAATTGTCACATTACCTGTCTAGCCAGGATCTCATCACAGGTGCAAAGAGCTTCTCGAAGTTTTCCTGCACTTGTGGTGTGACAACATGCTCTCTCTGCAGACTGGAGAGACTCCCCAAGTTTTTGCAGCTCTGACCGCAGCAGCTTCACATTCTGCAGAAGGGTGGGAAATTCAGTCCTTGCAAGAGACTCTGCAAAGCAGGACAGCAGCCAGCACTAGAAGCAAAGCTATACCACAGCAGCCTTACCTGCAAGGCTCAGAGAAACCCTCACCCCCTCAAAGATCCTGCTGGAGTAGGGATCATCAGTAGCAGCTCCCTCAACTGTGGAGGCAGTGCCTCCCACACCCCAGAGGAAAAGACCACTGGCATCCATGAGAATGTGGTTGAAGCCAAGCAAGCGCTAGTGAAATACGCAGTGGTGATTGTGAACTGGGAGGAGCCCTCTAGAGAGTTCCCATATCCCTCAGAGCGCAATTACCTTTTGTCCATCCTCCAGCTTCCTGTCCACATCCACAGTGATGGGTCTGGCAGAAGGGGGGGGCTCCAGTAACTTCTGGCACCTGTGCAACTCTGAAAACAACCAGGAGCAGAGAAGCAAAAAATCTCATATGCACATAGCCCAGCAGAGGTGTAGGTGCTAAATGATCCAGGGCCCTGTGAAACAATGCTTTAGAAGTGCACAAGTCAGGCAGTTCAGCTCTAGAACTGCTCCACTGGAGCCTCCTCATTCTTGGCTTCTCAGTGTATTTAGGGTAATAGAAGTTTCTACCCTTAACTCTGCCCCCAGCTCTGATTTGTCATGGCATGACTATAGGCCCCCCAACATCCATCCAGGGAGAGTCTCTGCCCCCAACCCCATCTTTTTACTGACACAGGGGAGCTGGAGAAATGAAGTGGCTGGTCAAAGGACAGCTCTGGGAGTAGCACTGGGCTCAGGACTCCCCAGTCCCAGTGATCCAATATGCTCAGGGCAGAGCTGTGAGGCCCAGGGCCAATTCAGAGCCACTAAGGCCCTAGTGTCGCACCTGCACTAGTGGTGTTCAGCTCTGCTTGACACTGCTCCAGCTTGGCTTTCACTTCCAGCAGTTCCTGCTGCAGAGTGGATGCAGCTGCCACTCGCTTTGATCTGCGCAGGGGCTGCTCCAGCTCCTGCTGCTTCTCCAGGGCCTCTGATGGCAACTTTGCTTCCTGCAGAGCAGCCTGCAGCTCTCCAATCTTCTCATCGCGTTCCTGAGGCAGACGGGCAGATTTGCTCAGCCCCAGAAACTCTCAGCCACTTCCCTGCTCCGTGAGCAACTCCTCCCAGGAAAGGGGGTGCAACTTTCCCATGAGGAAACCTCACTGCAGGGTACCTGCCAAGTGGCATGTAGGTTGCAGGTTTATGCCTTTCACCAGGGGCACTGCATTAAATCAGTCGTCACAGCCAGGTCTACACCTTCAGGAAGGGTCTGCAGCAGAGCCCCAGAACCCTGCCTGCTTGACCAACTGAAGCCAAACTGTTCTGTCGCTGCCCTCCACCAATCTTTGGCATTAGCCTGGCAATGTTACTATTTTTTCCAGCACTTACGCTGTGGAGGGTGTGTTTGCAACATGCTCAGCACATGGGAAGCAAAGATGCTGTGTTTCACTAGACTAGCTGCCTTCTAGCCCTTGCCCAGTAGTGGCTGTGCTAGAGCCCTGCAACCAAACATGACCGGACAAGTGCTGAGTCTGGGTTATGGATGAAGTGTGTATCAGTGACAGCTCTGTGCTCTGTCCTGCCAGCTGCCACCAGCTTGCTGCACTGAGTGTGCCAAAGAGTCTGCACAGCAGTTCCCAAGCAGGCTGACCCTGGGGCAGGAGGGGACAGTGACTGCAACTCAAGGGCCATGTGCAGTGGTAACTCCATCTGCTTCGGTTTGGGTCCAGAAATTAGGCCCAGGCAGACCTTGATGCCGTGGTACGTGGAACGGCAGCCAAGATGTTGGAATGGGACTGCAGTGGGCTCTGAGCCAGAGCTCAATGCCTGTGGGGGGGAGCAGAAGGTACAGTTGGTGCTGTCACAGAAACCTTGCTAGGGGGAAGAGTCAGATTTCCTGGGCCAGACAAGCTCTTCTCCCCACTCTGGCTCTGCTCCCATGCCACCTGCCTACAGGGGCTCTATTTCCTGCCATGTGCACACACCCACCTGAATCATCTCCTGGTAATAGTCCAGGAGTGACTCCTTCAGATTGCTCAGCTTATCCTCATACAGCTCCACCAGTAGCTCTTTCTGGGTCTCCAAGTGTTGGCTGCAGAGAGAGAATAGAGCAGAGATGCCATGTGTACCAGATCAGCAGCGGCTGGGGGAGGCTAGGAGCTGAAGCTGGGATGAGTTCCCTGGTCCCTTGCAGAGTGACAGTACCTGCACCACTGCTCCTTCTCTTGCAGCTGCTCTAGCATCTCATTGCAGAGCTCCTCTCTGAGGCGCATTTCCAGGTGCAGCTTGTCCTGCCGCTCCTGCACCAGCAGATCCCACAGGACCTCCACTGCTCGGGGAAGGTCCTGCAAGGAGCGCACAAGAGAACGTCAGCCTTCTGCCTGTGCCTGTGAATCAGGGAGTGCTCGCATACGAAAGGCCAGGAAGGTCCCACATTCCCTGAACTGGGGCAGGTTTGCTCCCTGTTCCATGTACTAATGCTTGGTCCAGCGTAGTCACATCCCAAGAGCTAAATCTAACCCAGCCTCTCCTCACGTTCCACCCACTCCTGATCATTCTTCTAGTTCTCACGCCACGCCAGCCCAGCATCCTGGCCTGCACAGCTTCACCGAGCCTCTGTGTGGCACTAACTCTCGGCTGAGAGGGAACTCAGTACCCTTTTCCCAAGGGTCAGATTGTTAAATGAGGCAGACTCCTGCTACCTTGTCCCCTTCAGCAGCTGCTCCGCTCGTGGGACAGTGCCATATCCATGCCCATTTGAGCCATGGATGCAGTGTCCTTTGTGCATGGGGAAAGCCTGTGAGGCTCATTACTAATGGTTCTCTGACTCTCCCACTGTTCACTGGTTCCACAGTTGTGCCAGTGGTCATCTTTGCTGTTCCCAATAATGTACAGAGCCTGTCCCAAAGGCTGGGGCTGGGATAGAATCAGAGAATACTAGGACTGGAAGGGACCTCGAGAAGTCATCGAGTCATCCCCTGCCCCCATGGCAGGACCAAGTACTGTCTAGACCATCCCTGATAGACATTTATCTAACCTACTCTTAAATATCTCCAGAGATGGGGATTCCACAACCTCCCTGGGCAATTTATTCCAGTGTTTAACCACCCTGACAGTTACGAACTTTTTCCTAATGTCCAACCTAAACCTCCCTTGCTGCAGTTTAAGCCCATTGCTTCTTGTTCTATCCTCAGAGGCCAAGATGAACACGTTTGGACTCACCTCTCCACCCCACATGCCATAGTGGCTTCACAGGGCATGAAAGGAACTATCACTCACCTCCCTATCATACATGGTCACTTCTGCCTCGTCCTCACTCTCCACATCAGGCTCCACTTCCTGCTTTGAGCCTACCCCTGAATTCCTCCTGTGTTCCTTGATTAAGGATTGGATAGATGGGAGGCCCAGCTTTGTGGGAGGAGCTTGAACAAGCTGAAGAGAAAACAAGAGGCCATGGTTATAGAGCCCAAAAGGCCTGTGGACCAAGGTGGTCCTTAGGCAAATGTTTTCCTCAGCCCTGTCTTGGTCTTCAAGCTAACTGTCTGGGAACGCAGTGGAGGCACTGAACTTCACCGGAGGGACTCATAACACCTTCCCTCCCCAAATGTGAAAGGAAGAAACTGTTCCCATAGGAGCCAGAGGGAGTCCTGAGATCCAGACTAGGGATACAGGCTCTTGGAAGATCCAGAACAACCTCTCCACTATTGGGCACCTGGCACTGGCCCACTGACCTGGCTGGCTATGGCCGAGAACTTGGCCACATGCAGGGTCTCATCATATGTGGATGCACACTGGTTAATGTTGACAATCATGCAGGAACGCCCACGCCCTGTGAAGAAGCCCTGAAACACACGGGTCAGCTTGCTGTCCCGGAATGGAACCACATTCTGCTTCAGCCTGCCAGGAGAGAGGAGAACCTGCTAAGCTCAACAGACAAGCATGTGAGGAATCTGCCCCCCTGCCATTGGTCTCATGTGCGCACTCACTTGGCCTGCTGGTTCTGACGGAGGGCAGCAATGCAGCGGCCCAGAGTATGCAGGGAGGTGTTGATGTTATTTGCCTCCTTCATGCGGTCCCCGCTTTTCTGGTCCTTGCAACGTTCTGAGCCAGCGAGGTCACACAGGGACAGCCTAAGGGACGCCAAAGGAGATATTTGTGATCTGGTCCCATTGACCCTGCCCCAATCCCACTCTGCACATCCCATGACACCCTTACTCTGTGTTCACCCTCCCCTTAAAAGCCCATCTTCCAAATTCCTTGAGTAGGTGCAGAAGCTGCTTGGGGCCTGGGACAGCTGAGGGAGTTAGCTCTGTCATTGCAGTCCTAGAGGCTCTTAAACTACACCAGTCAACACTGCCACCAAAATCAGGATGAGGGGGATGGGTCAAGACAGCCAGAAATCCCCGGTCGGAAGATGGCAGCTGCTTTCTAAGTACAGAGACAACGCACACCTCTGGCTTACTACTTTGTTGAATACTGTGTGCAGTTGCGGTCGCCTCATCTCAAAAAAAGATATCCCTGCATTAGAATAAACACAGAAAGGGGCAAAAAATGATCACAGGTCTGGAACGGCTACCATACAAGAAGAGATTGATTAATAGGTAGCAGGTTGAAAAACACAAGGAAGCATTTCTTCACACAAAACGTACAATTAACTTGTGGAACTCCTTGCCAAAGGATGTTGTGAAAGTGAAGTCTTTCACAAGGTTAAAGAAAGAACTATGTAATTCCATGGAGGACAGGTCTATCAATGGCTGTTAGCCAGGATGGGCAGGCATGGTGTCCCTATCCTCTTTCTGCCAGAAGCTGGGAATGAGCTACAGGGAATGGATTACTTGATGATCCCCTGTTCTGTTCATCCCCTCTGGGGCACCGGCATAGGCCACTGTCAAAAGGCAGGATACCGGTGCTAGGTGGACCTTTGGTCTGACCCAGTCTGGCCGTTCTTATGTTCCCCGATATCTTTAACAGCAGCAAAGATGGGAGAGCTCAGGTACAGGACCCCCCAGCCTCCTTGCCCCATCCAAAGACGTGCAGGACTCACTCGCTGATTCTGGGGAACGCCTCACTGCTGCTTCCCTTTAAGTGCAGAATCCGAATGGAGAAGATGCTGTGACTGCAGGGAGCAAGGACAAAGGAGTTTGAAGGAACATCCCAGAAAACACCCCAGTCCCCAGCTCCCAGCCACAGAGTAAGACCACAGTCTCCACACCAGACCATGCCCTCTCCCTGCCTCAGACCTGCGGCTGGAGTTTTGGTTCAAATGGGTGCAGGCAAAGCTCTGGTTTCGCCGACCCAGTTTCAGGAGTCTCCAGGCCTCCTCAGCATCTTGGACATTGATCCAGTTCAGATCTGAAAGAGCAGACAAAGGTCAGGCAGGCGAGTGGGAGGGCGACAGATCAGGGTTGCCATCCCAGGTACCGGCTACCTGCCTTGTCCCAGGCTCTGTTGTTACCACGAGCCACCCTGAGCTCCCCCGACATTATCCACTGGGGGGACCAAAGAGTAAACCAACAGCCCACCTGAGAGGAGCAGCTGCCTGGGTACAAGATACCAGAGCACGCTCCCTTCCCCATTAGTGCCCTCACTCCACACACACCACACTAGTGCGTTGTCACCCCCCCCAAGCTATCACTCCCTTCAGTCCAAAACTGAGCTCCCCCGGCCCCTCCCCAGAGCTCCCCCCACAGCAAGGCTGGATTGATATACCTTTCACATAGGGGTTGCCAGTACGATCTTCGCACAGCCGCAGTGTCTGCCTTTTGCGGTTCTGACCAGACAGAGGCACTTCCAGCAAGTCATAGATCAGCTCATTGTAAATCTCAAAGAAGGAGACCCAGATGGAGAACTGCACATCCTCCGGGGTGTGGAGCGAGATGCGGTCTGGGTCAGCCCAGCGAGGGTCCAGTTCTGCTAAGGCGGGTCAGAGGATGGTAGTGATTACAGCAGCCTCCGACATGGTCCAGCTGAATGGTGTGGGGCTAGGAGATTGCAGCCCCACCCCGCCCCACAGAAACTCTCTATCCCAGCCCCAGTACATCCCATATCCCCTGCCTAGGACTTCCCACCAGGACACGCTCGATATCTCCTTAGCATTCTTATTTCCCACGTCAAGAACTTCCTTCATGCCCTGTCTCTGATTTGGAGCAATGAGGGAAACACATAACCTTCTAGACTGTATCTCTCTGTGGCTTTGGTCCCGGTTACCCAAGATACCCTTGTCTCCGTGTGTTCAAGTCTATCAGATGAGACTAGGGGACAAATGCTTTCATTGGCGCCTGTACACTTATTTCTTGGTAGTCTGACAGAGCCCAAGCCATCAACCGGTGGGATGTGGTGGAACACTCAGCTGCTCACATAGGGAGCCCCCGTGAAAGGGGGAGGGACATGTCAATGCATTGCCCCCGGCTGACAGACAGGCAATGCACAGAGCAGAGAGAAAGTCACAGCCAAATTCCCCACAGAATCCCCCCCCGCCCAAAGAAACAGTGAGCCCCACAGACTGCAGAGGCCTTACTGCCCGTCCCCCACAGCACATCTGTCCAATAACAAGGGTGCAAAATCCACTCCTCCCAATCCAAAAATGGCTGGCATAGGAGGGCAGTGCCCTGGAGGTACCTTCCAGCAGGCTGCTGCTTGACTGGCTGGTAGAAGAGAGTCCTCCAACCCCACTGTCAGAACTGGCACTCGTGGTAGCCTGGACCTGGGACTCAGTACTGTGGCTCCTCTTCAGTGGAGTCAGCATTTCCTCCTGGAAAACCATGGCCAACATGAGTGATACGACCGACGTGCTCATGCCCCTGCCCTGACATACCCAGAAGGGGCACTCACCTCCCGCAGCCCCCCGCACAGCAAGGTCAGTTTCTTGGTCTCCTCCTGATGCACCTGTTTGCTATCCAGCCAGGTCACCTCACTGGAAAGCGAGGGCTTCAGATCCATAGCCTGGTAGAGCTGCTCCCCCACACTGTTAAAGAGGACAGCTAGGGAGCGAGGCAGGATCCCTCCATCTTTGCTGCTCCCTGGACAAGAGAACAGCATCAGGCTGAGCACTTTGAGAGGCAGACCTCACCAACCCGTCACCATAGGCGCTTCTTACCCTGGATGGTGTGTGTCTTCCCAGAGTTGGTGATGCCGTAGGTGTAAACCAGCCAGTTCTGCCCATGGAGTACATCCTTCAGCACTTCCCCCATTGTTTCATCAAAGAATGCCTTCTGCCCCACCGCTGCCCCAAAGATCTGCAACCAAACACGCCACAGGGGAGCACGGACGACACGAAAGAGGCCTCTCACCCTTGGCTGCAGCACCCACTGCTATTCCAGTGCTGCCCTTCCCCTGCCAGCTGTCCCAGTCACAGGCTGCCAGTTACGCTTGCTGCAGTACACTTAGTTACATGTTTCTTTAAACCTCTCCAGTGGTCCAGGCCTGAGCACCTACCTTGGTGAAGGTGAATTTATGTACTGCCTGGCCTATGCCCCGGGCAGTGCTCCGCATGGTGAAAGAGTCCTGAGGTGCTCTCAGAAGCAGGGTCTCCGAATTCTCAATACAAACACAGCCCTAAGGTACAAACAAAGCTCCCTCACCACAACGGCTCAAAAGACAAATCTCCCTCCCACCCACGACTACCACAGACACAGCAGGTTGTGGAATCCTCCACGTGCAGCACAACCCCCGTTCCCAGTAGGACGGGGAAATGGATTTTTCTATTGCCCACACACAGCTCCTGTTGGCCCCCGGTTCTCACCTGATCCTCCTGCTTCTCCAGCTCAGATGGCTTCAGGGGCCGGACTCTCAGATACACCTTCACTTTCCCATTGTCCTCAGGGGCAGTCTGCAGAAGCCCAACAGGTGAGCTGTATCAGTCACAGTGGAAGTACCAGACAGTTCTGTCAAGTTCAGTGCACCAATGGGAACCATTGCATGGGCACAGGCAGCTCATGAAACATGCCTCAGAGGCTCAGAAGCCTCTGGACACTTCAGTGCCACCTGCTCCAGAAGTTTCAAAACAGGAGCTTGCTCAGGCACTTCCAGCTGGTTCTCGGGCCGCCAGGAGGCAGCTTCTCCAGCAGTCCTGGAAGTGAGGGACTAGCTGAACTCTCATCCCTCCCCTTTTCCCCCAGAGGCTTCCTGCCTGGGTACAATGACAGGCCCCATCAATTGGCCCGACCATACTATTTAAACCAGAAGGAGGCACAGAAAGTTGACTAAGCAATTGAATGACTGACTGGCGGGCGTATCGGACCTGATTCATGTTTGATCCCTCGACTGTGGCTCTGGTTTAGATGAAGAAATAAGTAGAAGTTAGGTTCTGGGTATAAGTGTATAGGAGCAAGAAAAAGCAGTTGCTTACCTTTCACATCACATCTTACAGAACAACAGTTGTGTTGCTCATGTCCCTCCCAAGTAAGTGTGCGAGCATGCCATGTGCACAGTCGTGGGAAGATTTTTCCTCTGGCAGTACCCATCAGCCAGCTGTGGAGCCCCCTGGAGTGGGGCCTTTATGGTGCTGAGCCTTCACCTGCTGTGTTCCTTCCTGCCAGAAAAGTCTGACGGAGGGGACGCAGGCAGGTCTTGGAACGGGCATGAGCACCACACCTCAAAGAGTAACAGTTACCAAAGGCAGACAGACGTTTCTTCTTCAAGGGATTGCTCATGTCAATTCCATGACTCCCAAGCAATTCTCTGGCGGAGGGGTCGGAGATCACGGAGTTGCAGATTGAAGCACTGCTCTCCTGAAAGCAGTATCATTTCTGGCATGTTGATAAATGGCATAGTGAGATGTAAACCCTGAAAAATCCTGGATCGGCACATAGGCCCAGATGGTGGTGAAGCCTGCACTTGTGAAGAGTGTACAGTCAGCAGTGGAGCTAGGATTCTGGAGAGACTGTAGCAGGCGCTAATACAAGTTGTGATCTCAGAAGAAATCCTCTGGGAGGAGATCATGAGGCCCTTTATTCTGTCAGCGATGAAAACAAGCAGTCGGGTACATTTCCTGAATGGTTTAGTACGTTCCAGATAGAAGGCAAGGGCATGCCTGACATCCAGGGAGGGAAGTGTGCTCTCTCTGACCCATCTGGCTTTGGATAAAAAAATCCAGAAAAAAATGTCCTGGTTGGCATGAAAATCTGAAACCTCCGGAGCAAAAATGCTGGTGTGGCCTAAGCTGAACCTTATCCTTATAAAAATTGCATAAGGCAGTTGGAACGTCAAAGCCTTAAGGTCAGAAACTGTTCTGGCCGACACGAAAGCCACTAGAAAGGCCACTTTCCAAGAGAGAGATGAGGCAGCACGTCGCTGGAGGCTTGAAGGGCAAGCCCATCAATTTGGACAGCACAAGATTGAGGTCCCAATGGCTGTCTCACGTGGGGATAAAGTCTGTCCTGGCCCTTCAGGAAATGGCTCACCACTGGATCAATAAACATGCAGCAGTCAAGTGCACTCTCTCTGTAGCCACTGCCAGGCCTTGATGCTTTAGAGGAAGAAGGTAGTCCAGAACAACAGGAATAGAGGTTTCCCCAGGTTGAATGCCCTTTTAAAGCAACCACATAAGAAAAATCTCTTCGACTTGGCAAGGTAGATAGTGTGTGTGGACGGCTTCCTGCTGCCTAGAAGAACCTCTTTTACTGCCACCGAACATGCCAGCTCCCGCACATTTAACCACGGAGCATCCAGGCTGTGAAATGGAGGGACTCCAGGCTGGGATGCTGAAGGTGACTGTGATCCTGAGTGAGCAGATTCTGGATCAGGGCACAGGAAGAGGCATGTCCACCAACAGCTCTAGAAACATGATGAACCAGTGCCATCTGGGCCACGCCGGAACTACCAGGATCACTGTCGCCTTGTCCTGACCGATCGTGAGCAGGACCTTCTGGATGAGGGGAAGTGGTGAAAACTGCCACCTTTCCATGGAATGAGGGCGGCGTCTGCCAGAGCACCCAGGCTGTGACCGAGGAAGGAACAAAAGCTCTGGCACTTCCTGTTCTGGCACATTGCAAAGAGGTCTTTCCGGGGAGACCCCTGCCTCTGGAAGTGACCACTGGTGCAGCAAAAGGATCTGCTGAGCTGACAGGCCAACTCGTTCTGAGCACCAAGCAGATACAAGGCCTCCGGGTGTATTTTGTGAGCACTTGAGGACTTTGCGACACAAGGGAGGGGTGAGCACTGCCCTGTTTTATATAAAACAAACATCACTGGTGTTTTCTGCTAGAACTGAAATGCATTTGTCCTGCAGGCAAGGCTGACTGCCGCAGTTCTGTGACCTGCATTGGAATCACCCACGCGAGTGCCCGAGCCCATTTCCAGCCTCTGTGACTAGGACAAGAGTCGGTTGTGGTGCAGAGAAGGGGTCTCCCGCAGACAGTCTGCAGGCTGAGCCACCCCTGGAAGGGGGGCAAAGACCTGAGTGACCCCCATGTCCAGCTGCTCTCGACTTGGTCTGTGTACTTGGGCCAGCCATGCCTGCAGGGGCCATAGATGAAGCCTGGTGTGCCGCACTCCGTCAATACGGGCTGATGTGCCGAGGAGCATGAGCGAGTTCTGGCTGTATGGGTGGGAAGGCTGTAAGATCGTGCATCGGTGCCTTCATGGTCAGGAGGGAAACCCGGGCATGGGTGAGCCCTGTGAACTCTACCCTCTGAGATGGAATTAGTCAACTTTACCACATCAGAACTCATCGTCGCCTGAGAAATGTGCGGCGCACTAGCACAACATGATGCTTAACCTGGCCCCTCAGTCTGCCCTTGATCAGCCAATTGTCTAGGTAGGGCAGGGGCCCTTTTTTGGGGCTGCTGACCCACAGAAAAAAAATCAGCCGGGGGCTGCACACAAGTGAAAAGAAAAACCAAAACCCACAAACCCTCACTGATGTGGCCCCCGACAGAGGAAGACACTCTCCCCACATTTCCCTCACACCAGAGCCTAGTGGGGCCCAGGCTAGTAGATTTTGTGCGCTCCAGACCCACAAGAGGGTCCCCAGTGCTGGGGGAGAGCCCTGAGCCTCAGCAGCCTGATCCAGGCAAGCTGGGGGCTGCATGTTGCCCCCCCCGGCCTGAGGTAGGTTCTGGGTATAACCTGAACACCCCTCCACTGCAGAAAGGCTGCATTTCATAAATACATGGGGCTGCCAGTAGGCTGAAGGGAAGAGCTGTGAATTGGTAATGCATCTGTCCCCGCACAAACTGAAGAAACCTCCTGTGGGAAGGGATTAGCCAGGATGGGTAAGGAATGGTGTCCCTAGTGTCTGTTGGCCAGAGGCTGGAGACAGATGGCAGGAGAGAGATCACTTGATCATTCCCTGTTCGGTTCACTCCCTCTGGGGCACCTGGCATTGGCCACTGTGGGCAGACAGGGTAGTGGACTGGATGGACCCTTGGTCTGACCCAGTCTGGCCGTTCTGATGTTCTTATTACAGAGGAGTATGCCTCTTTCCAATTGAGGGCAGCCTGCCCCTCGCCCAGCTGCAGAGAGGGCATGATAGTGACTAGGGAGCCCAAGCACAACCTTCGCTTTTTCATAAATTGGTTGAGGTTGCAGAGGCCCAGAACAACTGGAGCCCTCCCGCGGCCGTGGGGATCCGAAAGTAACAGACATAGACCCCCATGCCCTGAATTCTGAAGAGGCCTCTCCCATTGCTCCCACATGTAGGAGCTACTATACCTCCTGAAATGGAAGTTGCTTGTGAGAGGGGTCCCGGAAGAGGAATGGGATGGGAGGGTAGAGCTGTTAAATATCAGTTAACTGAATAGTCAAGTAACCATGAATTCTTATTGGTTACTTGACTAGTCTCTAGTTCCCGGGGCTGGCAGCCACTGGGCTCTGGTCCCACTCGCGAGGCATCTCCTCCCACTTCACGCTGCCACCTCTGTATCAGAGGCGGCATCATGGGGTGCCAGGTGGGAGCTGGTCCGCAAGGGGAGCCAGTTTAAAAACCAGTTTCCCTCATGGACTGGCTGCCTGTCACCTCGCACTGCTGCCTCTGATTCACAGGCAGCAGCTCAAGGTGGCAGCAGACTCTGTCCAGGGTGGGGCTGAGCTCCTAAACTCTGGCACATGCCAGAACTGAGCTGGGTTCCCTGCCTGCCTGGCTTATATGCAGAGCTGCAGCAGGGGTAGGTCCTGGACCCCACATAAGCTGGAATTGAGCTAGGCCAGTGGTCCCCAACGCAATGCCCACAGGCGCCATGGCGCCCGCCGGGACATTTATGTGCACCCGCCGAGTGACCAGGGCCGGCCCAAGCCATTCTTGCGCCCCAAGCGCAGCTGGTCTGGCTCGAGCCATTCCTGGGCCCCGGGCAGCGGGCGCGCGATGTGTACGCGGCTCCGCCCCGGGCGCATGGCGCATGCGCAGCTCCACCCCCCGGCGCGCGGTGCACCTTACAGATGGAATTGGGCGCGTGGCGCCTGATGGCAGCTCTAAGGGGCGCCACGCAGCCGGGCCCCTTACAGCTGCCATCAGGCACCCCGGGCAGCTGCCCTGCTAGCCCCCCCCCCCTTAATCCAGCCCAGCCCATGCACGGCCCTGCCCCCAGGCGCCCGGCAGCCCTAAAAGGTTGGGGACCACTGAGCTAGGCTGCCTGTCTGGCTCCTAATACACTTTGAATCAGGACTAGTCAACACACATGCGGCCCACGGCCCATCTGTTTGTGGCCTGTGGTGCAGTTTGGGTTTACGCGGGGCTCAACATGCAGCCTGCAGATGGGATCCTTTGAACATAGCCTCCACTGGGAACACATTCCACAACAGCGAGTCTTCTGTTGATGTGTGTTTAGTAGTTAAATTCTTTGACTGTCATTGCTCATTAAGGGTACTACACTGCACCGCTCTTTGGAAATAACTAGTGCTATTCCGAAATAACTTAGTCTGCGTCTACACAGCAGGCAGTTATTTCGAAATCATGTTAAAATACTGGCAAGCTGAATGATTTCTTACTCCAACTCCTATAACCCTCAGGCTGCGTCTACATTGGCACAATCTTGCGACAAAGCGGCCGCTTTTGCACAAAAACTTGCTGCCTGTCTACACTGGCGGGGAGTTCTTGCGCAAGAACACTGACATTCTAATGTGTGAAATCAGGGCTTCTTGCGCAAGAACTATGATGCCCCCGCTCAGGAATAAGCCCTGTTGTGCAACTGTTC
Source organism: Rafetus swinhoei (assembly GCA_019425775.1). Classification (NCBI taxonomy): domain Eukaryota; kingdom Metazoa; phylum Chordata; order Testudines; family Trionychidae; genus Rafetus; species Rafetus swinhoei. Next base: position 736,872 of record CM033428.1, read on the forward strand.
TTGCGCAAGAGGCCAGTGTAGACAGGCAACATGATGCAAGAAAGCCCAATGGCTAAAATGGCCATCAGAGCTTTCTTGCGCAAGAGAGCGTCTACACTGGCACGGATGCTCTTGCACAAAAGCACATCTCTTGCGCAAAGGCACATGCCAGTGTAGATGCTCTCTTGCGCAAATACTTTAACGCAAGAACTCTTGCATTAAAGAGTATTTGCGCAAGATCATGCCAATGTAGACGTAGCCTCGTTGTACGAGGAGTAAGTGAAGTCAGAGGAAGAGTGCTCTATTTCAAAATAAGTGCTGTGTAGACACTCCCTGTTTCAAAATAAGCTATGCAATTGATGTAGCTCAATTTGCATAGCTTATTTTGAGTTAAGCCCTGCAGTGTAGACGCACTCTAAAATGCTGTCATATGGGTAGAAATCAGGTAACTATTGCATTTTATTAATATCAACAGAACTGACTTAAATGGGGCCTGTGTGTTGTGTAGTCTTGCCTTGATCTTTGTATACATGCCTGTCAGTGAGAAAGAAGCTATTTGCATATATATATATTTTTTTTTCCACGTATATGCAACCACACTTAAGTTGCGTCCCTCGGCATGTGCTGAGAGTATCATTGTGGGCCCCAGAGCTTCCAAAGTTGAGTAGCCCTGCTTTAAATGCAGAGTCACAGCAGGGGTAGGTCCCAGATCTGGCGTGAGCCAGGACTGAGCTGGGCTGCTGGCCAGCCTGCTAAAAAATTTACTGGCCGGGGGAGGGGAGAATGCGTGTAGTCTATAGCATTTCCCTGCAAGTTTTTGCTTATCAGTTATTTGACTATACTGTTACATTCCTGCAGGGGGGGGAGGAGAAATTGGAGAGACTATTCCACTTCCTGCTTAAAACCCAGTGATCGGAGGTAATCAGTGTCCAAGCTTAGCAGAAGCGGGATAAACCAGTCCCCAAACACAGGGGAAGAATCTAGGGTTGAGACTGGAACGTCATCCTCAAGCATACCTTCAAAAGTTCTTCTTAGGGGCGAGGCGCTGTCTAGGTGAGCTTCGCCCTTGGTTATCGGAGGAGTTAGGAGGGGCAGCCACAGAAACCAGAGAAGACTTCCTACCATAGTCCTGTCTCTGACAGGACTGATACTAATGGAGTGGAGGCTGTAGCTTAAAGGGCCGGCGTATGGAGACTCGATGACATCTAGGTCACTCATGTGTCCTTTAGGCTGTGCAGCCTTAAGTCAGTCTAATCTGCAGAAAGCCCCCAGCCATCAAAAGGCAGCTCTTGAATTGTCGGTTGGACTTGTGACGGGAGCCCCAAGACCTGCAGCCAGAGTCACAATGCCCATAGACATTATACGTATTTCTGAGTCTGCCACATCTAATGCAGCTTGGAGGGAGGTCCTGGATACGACCTTACCCTCTTCCATGAGTGCTGCAAACTCCGAGCAGGATTCTGCTGGAAGGAGCTCCTGGAATTTCCCCATGGAAGCCCACAAATTAAAATTCTAGTGCTGAGGACCACATGTTGATAAGAGATTCTCAGCTAGAGCCGTTCCCACCTCCACACCGCCCCCATTGAATAGTCCTTATGGCCAAAGAGATCCAGTTCTTTTGCTTCCCTCGACTTGGGAGCGGGACCCTGCTGTCCCTGCCTCTCCTTTGCATTCATTGCATCCTCAACCAAAGTACCAGGCTGCAGGTGCATGTACAAAACCTTAGAGGGAACAGAGTTTTTCCTTTCCACCCTTTGCGCTGTGGGGGGATGGAAGCAGGGGTTTACCACAGGGTTCTAATAATACTGAATATTGTTTTAATAAGTGGCAGTGCCACTGTGGAGGGTCCCTCTGGGATGAGAATATCAACCATGGGGTCAAGATCAACAACCTCCTCAGGTTTTTTGTGCTACTCCCGAGTAGTTCCTGATGGGGCCTGTTGTCCATGGCCAGTAGAAAAATGGACAAGCCTGTCACCGCTGCATCCAGAGAGGAGGAAGATGAAGCTCCAACAGGTCCAAGGTCTTCTTGACCTTCAGGCTCTCAAATCACCTGTGTAATTTGAAGAGGCTGAGATAGCACCTGCCCATCTGTGGTGCTGGGCTGTGCACTGATTCCAGTGCCAGGTTGGGTGCCAGGAGCAGATGCAGTGCAGGGTTGCACACCAACCATGGCGAAAGATTAGGCTTTGGTGGCAGTGCCAGGTTCAGCACCAAGCACGGTGCCGGACTGGAAACCCATATTATTTGGAGCCCTTGGGGTTCCCTGGCCAAGGATGATGACCGAAGACCTCTCCTGTCTGACACTATGGAGACTGAACGTGAGCTGGGACCCTGGCCTTGGTGGTGTGCCCACGGCATCCAATAAGGCCACTGCAGGGATGCTTCCACTAGGGAGCCCAAGGCATCACCGAGGTTTGGCATGGTGGGTCCTGGTGAGAGCACCTCAATCGGTATCGTCGGTCTGGAAACGTAGGAGTCGAGAGTGGAGCCTAACCTCAAAACCCAAGGAGGGGCTGTTCCAGATGGCACGGGGGGTAGTGCCAAGAGGAGCGGTCCCAGGCAAACCAGTGCTGTGGAAACTGGTCCTGGAAGGAGCGGAGCTGAGACAAAGAGACTGCTGTCTCATCATGGTGGACTTGCCCCTCAACTATACTAAGGCACCCCCAAGGAAGGCCCGAGTTGCTGTGAGAGGTTCACCCTCAGAGTGCTGGGCCATCAAGTCAATGATGGCATCAAGTCAATGATGGCTGCCACAAAAGTGTTGGGGGTGGATGGCAAATTCAAATCCCCCATCTGGCTCTCTCTCATTTTGGGGAGTCCACGGACACCGGACTCAACAGCACTGGCTGTTCCCTAAGCACCGTGGAGTTTCCAGGCTCAGGATGCACTCTCCTGGCCGTATCAGCCTTGGTTGTAGGTGACTTCCCCCCTCCAGCCGATTCTGCCTCTTAGATGGCATTGGGGAGCAGTGAACAATGCTGAGCTGTTGCTCCACCCACTTTAGGATCCAGGGAATTCCCGTGCCAGGGAGTCTTCGAAGCAGAGTCCTTCGGCAATGCTGTCCCACACTGAGGATGTCTGTTTTGGCACTGGGCCAGGCTGCACTGGCTGGTGGTGGAATCAGGAGTTTGAATCTAAAGTCCCTCCCAGGATGGAAACCCCTACAAATTTTGCACTTGTCCATCTGATGTGCCTCCCCTAAGCACTTGAGACAAGAGTTGAGAGAGTCTCCCATGGGCATAGACTTCTGGCAAGTAGCACGTGGTTTAAAGCCCTGGGACCAAGGCATGCCTCAGTCCCTGGGGGAGGGGAGGATGGGACTACTCCCCACTAAACAAAAGAAAAAGCTATTTACATGATATAATTAACACTTAACTAACTATGGAATAACTACAAGACATTAGAGCTAGGGAAAGGCTTGCCCAAGGCAAGAGAAAGGAAGCTCCAACCTCACTGGCTGTAAGAAGGAAATGAGTGAGGAGAGGATGGGCAGTGGATTATATACAGCACCATAATGGCACCACTCCGTGGGACTCCATAGCTGACCAACGAGTATTGCTAGGGGAAGAGCTTTCTGATGACTGTGCACGTGATGCGCGCACACCTACTTGCAAACAGCATGAGCAATCACTCGAAGAACAGAAGTTGCTATGTGAGAAAGCTAGAGGTAAATTGGAGACTAAGTTTCATGAGAAAATAAAAGTTAGCAAGTGCTTGACCCAGAATGTTTTGATTATAATGTTTTCGAGAATTATGAATTTATTAAAATACTGTCTATATTGATAGTGTGGGAAGGACATTGGCACAAATGTTGATTTAAATAGTGTGCAATAAAAAAGGTAACAAGGTGGTGGTGGAAATAGAATTATGATAAAGAACTCTTTAATTATATTACAGCATCCAAGGAGGAGCCTTGCTAAACTGCAGGGAGCCCCAGTGATCAACAAGGTACTGTGAGTTTCCAGGGGTATCAGGCTGTACTTCACTGTTAGTGGACTGATCACCCAGCAATTCACTGTTTTATCTTTGAGTGAGAGGATAACAGTATCATTAGTAAAAGAGTAGCATTTGGGTAAGTGTAACTGCATGCCTGTTTATTAAAAAGAAAAGATAATGAAGCAAACTTTGGCTGCATAATTTGGCTGTTACTTTCGTGGTCCTCTGCTAAATAAGTTTTCGCTAACCAACTGAGAGATTTGAACCCGAAACCTGAGTGGGTTTGATACACCCTTATCTTAGTCACTTAATATTAATTATGAACACTTGCATCATATAAGTTACAAATGTCTGGCTTGGTTCCTGGACTCCAACTCCAGCTGACTTCTGGCTTGGTTCCCTCTCTGTAGGGCTGATATCTTTGCCCATTAGTACGGAGAACAAGCCAAAGCTCAAAGTGTAGTACCATCCCATGGGCCACAGTGGTTCTCAACTCATTTCAGTCCACGGACCACCAGGCCAATCAAAAAATTTTTCATGGACTTTGGACAATGTTACTGTGGACCACCGAAAAAGTCACCATGGACCACCAGTGGTCCATGGACCACCAGTTGAGAACCACAGGGCTAGATAAAGAGTGCCTGGAGTAGGAGGTCTTGTGCAGTATTAAAGCAAATGATTACAGGATTACTGCCCAGTGCATAAATTTGTCTAAGTTGCTACTAGCATTGCTAAAACAGGCATTTTAAAAAAGTATTAGGCACTAAATATTTATATTAAAGCATTTCAAAATGGTAGTATGCAAACATCCCAATCTACTACTAAAAAGATGATTTGACAAAATAAGATCTTATCTGACCTATCAGGAACATGGGGAGGTAATAATATCATAAAGCATACATGGTGGTATGTAAGTTGCTTGTCCCAGTCTATTAACATTGGAGTATCTTGCCTTTACTCTGTGTACAGCCAAGAGAAAATCAAAAATTCCTGCTGGTGACTAAGCCAGCCCTTGCCATGGGGCATTTGTGCTAATGCATTAGAACTACGCCTTGAGGCCAGGCAATAAACCTGGCAAAGTGGCTGTATCACTGACCCATACCTGTAGTCTTTGTCTGCATCAGTGGTTCCCAACCTTTTCCAGATGGGGACCCATCCTGACAATTCAGGAAGATTTGGTGACCCAAGGCAATTCAAAAATGGGGGGAGGAGGGGAGGCAGAGCCACCTGGGGAGACACCTGGCAACCCTTTTAAATGCATTGGCAACCCATATTTGGGTCCCGACCCATAGGTTGGGAAACCCTGGTCTACATACAAGAAACATGGTGGTCTAGCCAGGAGCGCTGGCTGTTAGCAGTGATAACACCAAAGCTTCAAAAGCATTAAGCAGCTGTAACAGTTTAACAGCTTTAACACTGCACCATACTGCAACCCTCACCTGCTCGGAGCTCCTCAGGTTTGGGGAAATAGCAGAGAAATCCGACAGCAGGTCTTTGCGCAAGCCAGCCCCCAGCTCCGCTGCTGTGGACTCCAGCAGGGGCGAGGTTGTGACCTCCTCCTCAGAAAGCAGCCCCAGAGGGGAGAGGAGTCCTTGGGCCATGGTCCCCACAGGTGGGCTCCTGCAGGAAAGGGGCACAAATAAGATCAGCTCGACTGCATGCCCAGCCCCATGGCATGCTCCTTCCAGCCCAGCCCCTCCCCTCCTCTCCCCTCCCCATCCCCATCCCACCGACGCACACCTCAATCTCCCCACTCTGACCTGCCCCACAACCACGTTACGCCCCTCCCCAACACCCTTCTAGTGCAGCCGTGCTCCCGCAACATAGCCCCTCCGCCGCTCAGCCCGCTCGCCGCTCACCCCGGCATAGCCTCCGTCGCTCACCCCCGGCATAGCCCTCCCGCCGCCGCCGCTCTCCCCGCCGCTCACCCCCGGCATAGCCCCTACCCCCAGCATAGCCCCGCCCCTCACCCCGGCATAGCCTCTCCGCAGCCGCCGCTCTCCCCCCGCTCACCCCGGCATAGCCCCCGCCGCCCTCTCCCGGCATAGCCCCCGCCCCGCCGCTCTCTCCCCGGCATACCCCTCCGCCCCGCGCCGCTCTCTCCCCGGCATAGCCCCCCGCCGCTCTCTCCCCCCGGCATAGCCCCCGCCCCCGCCTCTCTCCCCGGCATAGCCCCCCCCGGCATAGCCCCCCCCCGCCCCCGGCATAGCCCCCGGCATAGCCGCCCCGCCGCTCTCTCTCCCCGGCATAGCCGCCCCGCCGCCGCCGCTCTCTCTCCCCGGCATAGCCACCCCGCCGCCGCCGCTCTCTCTCCCGGCATAGCCGCCCCGCCGCCGCCGCTCTCCCCGGCATAGCTCCCCCGCCGCCGCCGCTCTCTCCCCGGCATAGCTCCCCGCCATAGCTCCCCGCCGCCGCTGCTCTCTCTCCCCGGCATAGCCTCCCCGCCGCCGCCGCCGCCGCCGCCGCTGCTCACTTCGGATCCGTGGTGATTCCGTCTTGTCTTTGTTCAAACCTCGCGGTCGGCCCGCTCAGCCAATCAGAGCGCACGCAGCCCTTCCGCCAATCACAGGAGGGAGTCAAAGCGAGGTTGGGGCGGGGCAAGGTGAGCTCACGGAACAGGGCGTGTTTCCCGGCGAGCTTTGCGCTTCTGCCCTCGCCCCCGGCCGGGGTCTAGCGAGGAAAATGGCGGCCGGGCCCGGGAGTGAGTGAGGGGCGCGAGCCTGTTCGGGTTTCCGCGCGCGGGAGTATTGGGGGGCGGCTCCGGGCGCGGGGGAGTGGCGGGTTGTGGGGGGCGGGGCTCCGCGCGCGCGGGGTGTTGGGCGGGGCTCCGCGCGCGCGGGCGGGGGCCGCAGCCTTTGAGCCTCTCGGGTCTGCCGGCAGAGCACAAGCTGCTGGGCGCCGGCCCCACCGAGCCCTGGTCCGTGCGGGAGAAGCTCTGCCTCGCCTCCTCCGTCATGCGCAGCGGGGACCAGAACTGGTGAGTGAGGGGCCCCTAGCGGCCCCTGGCAAGGCAGCCGCTGCGTGCAGTGGGCCGGGGGCCGTGCGCTTTGCACTGCTAGCAGGCCGGGGGGCGCAGTCCCCAGCGCACCCTGTTGCACTGGGTCTGTACACCCCACTAACGCTGCTACAGAGCGTACCCCGGGAGCAACTGGGACAGTTCTGCCCCTTACCTGTCTGATGGGTCCGTCAGCTGCCAAGCAGTGAGGCAGCCTGGCATCCTCCCCCTGTGGGTTGGTGTGGAGAGGAAGGCAGGTTTCTGGTCATTCACCTGCTCTTTCTTGCAGGGTATCTGTCAGCAGAGCTATCAAGCCCTTTGCTGAACCTGGCCGCCCACCTGACTGGTTTTCTCAGAAGGTAAGATGCTTTGGAAGAGGAATCCAGCTCTTGCCAAGACTGGCTTCTGGGGGTATGGCTGCTCAAAGATCAGTAACTTGAGATATCAGGGGAAGAGCTGTTCATCTGCGGGAGACATGGAGTCACTTTTTAAATATTGCCATTCTTCTAGTACCAGTTATGCCCTATGCAGAACTGGTCTTGGCATAGTTCTAGCCAACCCACAACCTGGAGATATTCTTGGCCTGCACCAACTCTGAGAATATCCTGCAGTTTCTGCTTGTAACTGTAATATTTACCTTTTTTGGATGAATATGTTATTAAGCTAGGCTTTTTTTTTCTTTGACAGGTCAGAGTGGAGGGTAGAGTAAGCCCTGGTACATTAAGCCCACTTGCAGTCATAGATTTGACTCCAGTGAGTGCAATTGTGTCCCCATCCATATCTCAGAACACACTCTGTGGGCATTAGATCTTTGAAGAGGGGATCCAGTCCTACATGAGCTTTCTCTGATACCATTGCCTGTGATTACTGTTCTCTGTGTGCTCTAACTCCCTCTGCATTTTTTTAGCACTGTGCATCTCAATATTCGGAGCTTCTGGAGACCACAGAGACCCCCAAGTGAGTGCAAAGAATGCATTTTCCCCCTCCCCCCACATGCATTTTCCCCTTCCCCCCACACCAGTAAATTTTTTAGCAGGCTGGTCAGCAGCCTGTCTCAGTCCTGGCTTCTGATGGGTCCGGGACCCACCCCCACTGAAACTTGGCATTTAAAGTGTTTTAGGAGGTAGGTAGGCAGGCAGCTTGGCTCAGTTCCAGCTCACGCTGGGTCCAGGAGCTCAGACGCCCCCTCTGCCCCTGGACAGGGGCTGCTGCCACCCCTGTATCAGAGGCAGCATCATTGGCTGCAGCGAGGGGAGCTGGTTTTTAAACTGGCTCCCCTCTCAGACCAGCTCCCGCCTGATACTGCTGAGGAGCCCCCTGCCACTCCATGCTGCTTCCTCTGATTCGGAGGCAGCAGCATGGAATGGCAGGGGGCTCCTCAGGAGTGGGGCCGGATGGCTGCCAGCCCTGCCCCTGAGACTATAGAATAGTCGAGTAACCGATACAAATTCATGAGGTTATTCAGCTATTCAATTAATTGATATTTAACATCCCTACTGCACAGTGTCCTCCTTCTGACAACAAAAATTACTACATGACCCTAGGAGGGGAGACTGAAACCTGAGTCCTTCCCATACCCCACTGCTCCAGACTGGGGGCCAAACCTGAAGCCCAAGCCCCACTCTCCTGGGGTGGGGCAAAGCTGAAGCCCATTGGCTTCAAACCCAAAGAGGGGCCCTGTAATCTGAGCTCCATCACCCAGGGTTTTTGGGCTTTGGTCCCAGAAGGTGGGGCTCGGGCTTTGGCTTTAGCCCATGGCCCCAGTAAGTCTAAGCCTGCCCTGAAATGGGATCATGAGCAACTTTGGGGTCCCGACCCACAATTTGAGAGCCCAAATATAGTGCATTGTAGGGCTCCTGAGTTACCTGGGCCACAATTCCCAGCAGAGCTCTCCAAAGTAGTATTTTATGGTAGTTGCAATCCAGTTAGAAAGATAACATAACTTAGTTTCATCCCGGTAGGATATTAATATTAAATAGCAATATTAAACAAGTTGGTGTTTTATAAAATATATGCCATTAGTGTTGCACCAGAATAGCTTTGCAACAAAGCCTTAAAAACATGAGAGGCCATATTGTGTCAGACCAAAGGTTCATCTAGCCCAGTATCCTGTCTGCCGACAGTGGCCAATACAGATGCCCCAGAGGGAGAAAACAAAACAGATAATCCTCGTGTGATCCCTCTCCTGTCACCCATATCCAGACAAACAGAGGCTAGGGACACCATTCCTACCCCTCCTGGCCAATAACTATTGATGGACCTAACCTCCCTGAATCTATCTAGCTCTTTTTTTGAATCCTGTTTAAGTCCTAGTCTTCACCACGTTCTCTGGCAAGAAGTTCCACAGGTTGACTGTGCACTGCATGAAGAAAAACTTCCTTTTGTTTGTTTTAAACCTGCTGCCTATTAATTTCATTTGGTGACTCCCTAGTTCTTACATTGTGGGAATAAGTAAATAACTTTTCCTTATTCACTTTTTCCATACCAGTCATTATTTTATAGATCTCTATCATATCCCCCCTTAGTCTTTTCTTTTCTAAGATGAAATGTCCAAGTCTTTTTAATCTCTCTTCATATGGGACCCATTCCAAATCCCTCATCATTTTTGTTGCCCTTCTCTGAATCTTTTCCAATGCCAATATATCTTTTTTGAGATGAGGTGACCACATCTGTATGCAGTATTCAAGATGTAGGCATACCGTGGTTTTATATAGAGGCAGTAAGATATTCTCTGTCTTATTCTCTATCCCTTTTTAAATTATTCCTAACATTCTATTTGCTTTTTTGACTGCCGCTGCACACTGAGTGGATGTTTTGAGAGAACTATCAGCAATGACTCCAAGATCTCTCTTGAGTAGTTGTAGCTAAATTTGTCCCCATCATATTGTATGTATAGTTGGGATTATGTTTTCCAATGTGCGTTACTTTACATTTATCAACATTACATATCATTTGCCATTTTGTTGCCCAATCACTTAGTTTTGTGAGATCATTTTGAAGCTCTTCACTGTCGCTTTGGTCTTAACTATCTTGGGCAGTTTGGTATCATCTGCATATTTTGCCACCTCACTGTCTACCCCTTTTTCTAGATCATTTATAAATAAGTTGGATAGGATGGGTCCCAGCACCCTGCTAGTTACCTCTTTCCACTCTGAAAACTTACCATTTATTCCTACCCTTTGTTTCCTGCCTTTAAACCAGTTAATCCATGAAAGGACCTTCCCTCTTATCCCATGACAACTTACTTTACTTAAGAGCCTTTGGTGAGGGACCTTGTAGAAGGCTTTCTGGCTGTATAAGTATACTATATTCACTGGATTCCCCCTTGTCCACATGTTTGTTTGACCTCCTCAAAGAACTAGTAGATTAGTAAGGCATGATTTCCCTTTACAGAAACCATTGAGATCCCATGCATTACACCTTGTAAACCAAAAGCTGTATGCATAAAACTACAGCCCAAAATAAGAAAGTAATTTAAGTATATAAAAAATCAGTGCATGTTATCCAGTGAGTGCAGGTTTTTTCCCCTTCTCTCTACAAGCTGCTCTTTATATACCCATAGCATTTTAGGATTATGTAGGGAGGAGCAACTGAACCTCCTATTCTTTCCTCTGTATTAACACTGCAACAGTTTAGGCTGAAATGTTTCAATCTGTGCTATTCATAGACCCAAGTTCTGAACTAGGACACTTATGCTGGCCCTTGATGGTGTTTATAGGAGGACTGGGGTTCCTATAGTTGGTGCCATTATCATTATCCTGTCCTTGTTCTGTAGGAGAAAACGTGGTGAGAAAGGGGAGGTTGTGGAAACTGTGGAAGATGTCATCGTGCGGAAACTGACAGCAGAGCGAGTTGAGGAGCTGAAGAAAATGATCAAAGAAACACAGGAGAAGTATAGGTACTTATTAGAGAGGCAGGTCTACCAGTGGTGGGGAGGAAGGAGGTACTTGCCCCCAGGCTCCAGCCATGCAAAAGGGCCTGGTGTTCCCAGCCACTGCTACTGTGGCAGCAGTGGCCAGGTTCCCTTATCCTTTAAATCACCGCTGGAACGCAGAACTTTCTGTGCGGCTCTGAGGGCTGGAGTGGGTGCACTGTGCTCTGGACGGTACGCAGGGCTGGCTGCACTTGCCCCATCCCTTCTGTATGAGGCCCCGAACCGTCTGTGAGCATGGAGCCAAACCCCATCTCCCCACACACATGCACACCTTGCCCGGGGTCTGCGGAAGCTGTCAGCTCTGCTGTAGAGGGGTTACACTCAGTGACTGCCCTGAGAGAGCGTGCAGCAGGGGAAGTGGATGGAATGGAGAGTATACATTGCAGATTTGATGTGGTACTAAATGATAAAGGAGCTGAGGTGGTGCTGTGTCTGTTTCTAGACAGCTGAAGAAGGATGCAGAGCTGATCCAGGCTGGGCACATGGATAGCAGACTGGAGGAGCTGTGCAATGACATTGTGGTGTGGGTTATCTTATTATTTCTCTATTCCAATTCCCCCCGAGATTGTACTTCTCAGATTCCTTGGGCTTGGGGATATTCCCTTCTCCCTCCCAGTCATTGCACTCCCAGGCTTTGGGGGAAGAGCTAAGCTGGATGGATGCGCTGACTGGTTAAATTTGGCTTGGGGTGCCAGCCAGCATGGATTGTCTCTTGGAGTTCTCCAGTATAAGGAGCCCGGTGAAAGCTTGCAGTGTCTTGTTCACATCATCTCCTTGGATGTAGAGCTGAGAGTGAGGCTTTCTGGAATGTGTGTCATACACTGACTGGAGCCTGACCGCCCCTTTGCTCAGGGAAATTGGGCTTCAGCTAATAGGGGTGTCTTATTGACATGGAGACAATGGGTCAAGTGTCTGTGACTTGCTGGTCCTCAAAGTCACCAGATCTGTTTTGAGGCCCAAGGGCATTGTGCGACCAAGTACTTTGTTTATTTTGTTTAGGAAGAAAAAAATGGAAGAGGAGGAGGCAGAGGTGAAGAGGAAGGCTACAGATGCTGCTTATCAGGGTGAGAGAGGACTATTTGCTTGCTCCCTTCCCCTCGTCTCCCCTCCCACCTCCCCCAGAGGAGCTCTGGGGAGAATTTAAGACTGAGTAGGATCTAGCCCTGAGAAAGGGAGGAACCTGCAGAGATCTAGGTTGGAAAGGTTTGGGTACTCTGCTTTCCTGGGCTGCACACGATTTTCATGTTGTTAAAGGTAACATGAAAATTCAACAAGGAACCCATAGAGTAGAAATGGACAGTTAGGCAAGGGGGAGAGCTGGATGCATTCCTTTGCAGAAAAAGCACCTGAGACAAAGCAGGGGAATGGCCTAATAAGGGATATTAGAAGTAGCCCAGGAATAAGAGACTTGCTGGTTGTGGAGGATAAAATATGCATTCATGCCTGAAAGTGCAGCAGCAGGAAGGTGAGTTAAATATTGACCATCAATTCTTGGCTTTCGGAACAATTCAGCCATGGAACTGGTGCTAGGGGAGGTTGTGGAGACCTTGCTACTAGGCAGGTTCAAAGCAGAGATCATCAGCCATTCATTCGGGTTATGGCGTAGGATGGTCAGCCTTGATGTGGTGCAGGAGTTGAATTCAATGACCTGTGCTGGTGACTGTAAGTGAGGTGGTTGATTTGGTGGTGACGGCTATGTCAGAAGCAGAACTGATTCCAAAGGAGTTTCCCAGAACTGGAGCCTTGAGGTCTCACTTCCTTTCCATTCTCTTCCAGCTCGCCAGGCAGTTAAGAACCCCCCACGAAGGTTGACTGGTGTGATGGTTCGCTCTCCTGCAGGTTCAACCTCCCCCGGAAGGGACTATGTTCTGGGGGACTTGTCTCAGCAAGCTGTGGAGGAGACCAGCCCAGGGGTAATGATGCTTCCCATGGTGAGAGAAAGCAGCGGGGAATGGGGGCTCTGTGCAGCTCGGGAGGGCCCCTTGCCTTGCTGGTCTTTCCCCTACCTTAGTGCTGTAATGTGGCCTGTGTGCAGCATCAGCTAAGATACAGTTTCCCTTCAGTGTCTGATATGAGGTAATGGAGCAGGGTCTGGGGCGAAGAACCTGCATAGCAGGAGTGAAAGGGCTGAAGGCATGTGCCTACAGCAGGTGCAGTGAATGAATGAAGGAGGTCCCTGAGGTGTGCTGGGTCAGTGGCCTTGGGGGAAGGAATACATGGGTCTAGTCAGTATGGCGAAGGTGTGGCTTTGAACAGTATGGTTTTTCTCTTTCTCAGGTAACTCCAGGGACATTGCCCAGCACCCCAGTTGCCTCCTTCATTGGGATCCCTGATACCCCTCCAGGCTCTGCTCCCCTGGATGCCCCCATAACCCCAGTCACTGATGATTCACCCCAGAAAAAGATGCTAGGACAGAAAGCAACTCCGCCTCCTTCTCCTCTGCTCTCGGAGTTACTGAAGAAGGGCAGCCTTCTCCCCACAAGCCCCAGGCTGGTACGGAGCTCTCTGCTCGCATTTGTAAACATATTCATGAATTTATGCTCCCGACTCTCTCACTGAATAGGAGAGCTGCAAAGGGATTCCTGCACAGCGAAAATTTTAAAACTATAATTAAACCCCATGAGCTACAAAGGTGGTACTCTTTCCTTGTGGTATTGTGAATTCATGTGTGAACATGTCAAATAACTCTGAAAGCTAACTGACCCTTTGGGACCTGAGGAGTTGGAGTAGCTGACTGTACCGTTGATTGACACTGCACTCAGAAGGAAGGTCAGAACAAAACCCCTAGTCTACGTGGAGATTTGATTTTGTATCTGCTTCTCTTTGGGCTGACACTGCTTATCTGCAGCTGAGCCCAAAGTCGAATTTTAATTTTCAACAAAATCAGGTTAACTTGTAAGTAGGGAGGTCAAATAAATGACCTTTATGTATTAAAAAATTGTGACCACAATACAGACAGGTTTGTTCTGTCTTGGACTTAGCCCTAAATGGCTCATGTCCCTTAAAATCACCATTGTTGCCAATGCCAGTTCAACATTACTGGTATTAGTGATGTTGGGAGCCTTAGTGGTAGAGAGGCAGTCAGTAGCTGCACTCTTCAATAACTTGTTTCTTAGATCAGTTCCAAAAATGGGGTCAGCAATGGAAACTGATGGCTCAGCCTGTCTACTCGATGATTCCTAATGTTTATCCTGGTGAAGCTGAATAGATGTTAATATGGGCAACCTCTAAAAACTGTCTCTCATGTAGATGGTGCTGGTGAGGCTTAGGACTTCTGATGGGTGGAGAGGCATTTGACTCACACCAAAGTGAAAGGCTTTGAGTTGTCTTACTCCTTTCTCTATTAGAGGCAGGTGTTGCTGCTGCCTCACTGCCAGCCCTCATCTCTTGCAGAAATGCAGTTGGCTTGGGTGGCTATTCCACACAGTTCTCTGGAGAAATGGACCAACAGTATGCCACCTTCAGATCTGGGGAAAACAGATTAGACATGTGGCAGTTTGAGGCATATTACAGGGGGTGCTTGCATTAACAGTGCCATTTGCTATCTATTCTCAGATCGCTCATTGACTCGTGTTAACTTGAGCAAGTTTCTTTCCCTTTATCTGCAAAATGAGCCTATTTCCCTTCCACTGATGGGGTTGTGAGACTAACTACGCTGACACTTGAAAAGCAGCTTGGGATCCTTGGCTGGAGGTTTTAGAGCAAAGTCCCACTCAGTCTTCTAGAGCAAAGTCCCACTTCTAAGCAACAGTCACATGGCATCTGCTTCAAATGAATGTCAGCTACTTTGAAACAGCCATGTTGGGGTGCAAGCATGATTCACCTCAGTCAGGGGCTGGACAGGACTGCAATGTGTAAAAGAGGCTCTGATCCTCAGATGAGCGAATATATTAATGCGGTTGCATTTCTAGAGGAGAATCAGTGATGTAAATATATCTCCAGTCCAGGAACTTCATCTCTGTCTTCCTTTGGCAGGTTGGTGAAGGTGATATGGCAGTGGCTTCTGGTCACATGAATAGCTCAGGAGTCCTCCTAGAGGTAGGAGGGGTCCTTCCAGTGCTGCATGGTGGGGAAATGCAGTTGGCATCTGGTGCTGTCCCTGCATCCCCTGCCGCTTCAGGTAACAAAAACAAACTCTCTGGTCATGGTTCTCTCTCTTGGAGGACTTGAGGTAGTTTGAGACTGTTCTATAATAAGCTTTTTTCAGAATAGGATCGAAGACATCTAGTCTGTCTGCTCCTTGCATTCTATTAAGAGATTCATTGGAATTTATCCTGGCAGAGAGAGGAGCTGCAAAAACATGGGATGATAGGAATTCCCAGGGTGGTCTATGTGTTCTAATCTCTTGTCTCTAACAATGCTGAACACTGGAAGCTTCAGGTTAGGGAGGACAGTTGAGTGGATAGGAAGCCGGGATCGAGTACCTGATTCAGCTATGGGCTTCTTGTAAACTTAGGCAAGTCATTTAATCTACCCTTTGCATCATTTCAGAGGTGAGGTACTTGGCTATTGTGGTGCTGAGGGCCAAGTGAGTAAGTATACAGAAAGACGCAGAAATGTCTGTAGTGAACAGTTACAGAGCAACATGTCCATGGAAAGATTTCTTCCTGCCCTCTGCCAATTAGTATATTGCTCCTGCTTTCTGTAGCTGAAGGGTCTGTGCCTTTTATACACGCTTTGTCCTATCTAATATGCACATTCCCATTCTGCTTTCTGAATGTCTGATCTTCTGAATCCTGCTATTGGAGCCGAAGAGGTTCAGTAAATTCATGCTGGAAGTAGGGCTTAAGATGCATAGCAGCCCTTGAACCAGAAGGCAGCCGTCAGGGAAAACCCAAGAGAATCTCCCTCTTTTATTCTTCCTGCTGTGATCACTAGGAACTGCATTCTTCCTAGTTTTTGCGATGTGGTTATTTGCAGCGAGTTTTTAAAAAACAGCTCTTAACATCTTTTGAGTGTGTGGTGTAGCCTCTACAGTCCTTGCACTAAACACGGGATGTCACCATAGTTTCTGCGTGAACCTGGCTAAGACTGCGTACCTAAGGGAGGTCTATACGATCTGGAAAAGTAAATCTAAGTTACACAATTTGAGTTATGTTAGTAGCTAACTCAAGTCGACATAGCTTAGATCTACTTACCATGAGGTCCACACCAAGCTGGGTCAACTGGAGAATCACTCCGACAAGCTTCCCCTAACTTGACATCTGAGCAGTAGGCAGTCGATTTAGTCAGTCTTCACTTGACCCACTAAATCGATTCTGGGTGGATCATTTGCTGCAGGATGGATCCTGGCTATAGTGGAGACAAGCTCTTAGAGGGTCGTGTGTTTATGACTCAGAATACCAGCATGGCTATTTCTGCCTTATAGGTAATTTACAGTATCTTGGCCCCAGGAGGGAGCAGTCAGCCAGTAAAGAGTCTGGTGATTGCATTGGAGCGCTCAGTGGCTATTGTGTCTTGCTTATGTGCTTTCTCCCTCTTGTACTCGTAGGTGCTCCTACTCTTTCTCGGCTTCTAGAAGCTGGTCCTGCACAGTTCACCGCACCTCTTGCTTCCTTTTCTGCTGTTGCCAACGAAACTCCAGCTAAACTCCTGCCACCCCCTGTAGAGTCTGTGTCCCAGGCAACCATTGTCATGATGCCCACACTGTCAGCACCATCCGTTGTGCCACCAAGTGCAACTCCAGAAAGCGTAGTGACAGGTGCGTTCCTGAACTACGCACTCGTGGGTGATTTAGTACCCGAATGCTGTGCGTCCCTTGGGCTCTACAGATAGGAAGAGGTGAGCCAGGGCTTCTGCTTCACCTCAGAAGCTGGACCGTTCCCAGAAGGGGATGAGGGAGCGTGGGCATATAAATTGACTCCTAGATGGGTGGTGAAGATGGGGTTTCTGAGGAGAGGCGCTGGTTGGGTGACAGATATGGTTTATAAGGGAATATGATGGGTGGGCTGGCTGTTGGCACAGTGTGCTAACTACATCATGATGCAAGAACTAGGTTCCTGCTTTGCATCCATTGTTGGATAACCAGTAAATTACCGTGTACGTCTCTTTATTCTTTTGATCAAACTGCTGTGGGTGGGCTTGGGCTATGGGAGAGAGGCTACTGATCTTTTCCATTTTAGTGGTCACTGATTCTGGCAGGCTTTCACCTGATTCGTCTCTGAGTTGTCACTCTTATCCTTATCCAGGGAGCCAGTCAGACACTTGTGTTTCCATGGAGGCAGTGTCTGATCCCCACACAGTGACGGTCTCTATGGACAGCAGTGAAATCTCCATGATTATTGATTCCATCAAGAAGGAGTGTCTGGGTAGTGGCATTGGCAGTACTGCTGGGCCTTCCAAAGATCACAGCATGGATGGGAAAGAAGACCTGGATCTGGCTGAGAAGATGGGCATTGCAGTCTCCTATACTGGGGAAGAGCTGGACTTTGAAACTGTTGGCGATATTATAGCCATCATTGAGGACAAGGTAAACGTTGGAGCAGGGGGTGGAGCCAGCTGCATTTTTCTCCTGGGCCTGGATGTATTTCTCTCAGCTGTTACTTCCTAATCCTACTTCGGTGTATTTCTTTCTCATTCAACAATTTGCACCTGTGTGTTTCCCCTTTCTCAGTCCAGTTTATTAGGTTCTAGTTCCCTGGCAAACCCCCTTTGTGGTGCCATGTAGTGTGGTGTTCCATGCGTAGGAAATAAGGATGTTAAAGACTAGTCGACAATCTGATAAGCAAATGTTTATTGGATAGTTGAGTCAACTAGTCGATCCCTGCCACCACCCCTTCCTTGCTGCCTCTATCAGATAGAGGCAACAAGGGAGGGAGAACGGGGTACTTTGAAGCAGCTGAGGACTCTTGTACACTTCAAAACTGGCAGGCCCGCGTGCAGCCCAGATTCAGCAGGACTTCCCGCTGGCCCCGGGCTGCACGCAGAGTTCCGCATTCCTCCTTTGAAATGTACAAGAGCCCCCGCTGGGGCTGAATGCGGAAAGGAGGAATGCGGAAGTGCCTGTTGACTAGTCGATAGAAATTCCATCGACTGCTTGACTAGAAAATTAATCTTGGCTTCAGAGGGATAGCCGAGTTAGTCTGTAACAGAAAAACTTTAAAAACAACAAATAATCTGGTAGCACTTTAAAGACTAACAAAATATGTAGATGGTATCATGAGCTTTTGTGGGCACAGCCCACTTCTTCAGATGACCGGATTATTGGATGTCCAGAACCAAAATAAACGAGCCTCCCTCATTTATTTTGGTTCTGGACATCCAACACTCTGGTTATCTGAAGAAGTGGGTTGTACCCACGAAAGCTCATGATACCATTTACATCAGTGGTCACCAACCAGTAGATCGGGATCTACTGGTAGATCTTGGAGCCTCTGACAGGTGATCCTGACGGGTTTGGCCAAGAGGCTGTCAGTGCCTACACTTCAGCTGCACCTTACCCCCACTGCTGCGCATCTCTTGCCCTTTGCCTTGGAGCTGCCCCTCCCCCTGGGAGTCTCCTGCTTTCTGTGCAGGGCAGGGGAGGGAAAAGAGGGGTGCTGATGTCAAGGTGCCCCCTCTCCCATTCTGTATCCTTTCTCCACGGAGCAGAGAGGGGGCACAACAGGACTAGGGATGGAGTTTGCTGGCTGCTTTAGGGAGTGGTTCAGGGCCAGGGCACGGGTGAACCTGCCTTAGCCCCACTGCACCACCATCCAGGAGCCACCAGCAGTGCCCAAATGGAGCCCACATCCCAAACTCCTACCCCAGTCATGAACCCCCTCCTGTACCCCAAGCCCTTATCGTAGCTCTGAGCACCCCTGCATCCAAACACCCTCCCAAAGCCTGCACCTAGAACCCCCTCCTACATCCAACTGCCTGCCCCAAGAGCAGCTCAAAGCCCCTCTCACACTCCAGATCCCTTAATCCAAGACCAGAGCCTGCGCCCCCAACCCTCTGTCCCAGGCTGATGAAAGTGAGTGAGGATGGGCAAGAGAGGGAGGATGGAGGGAGCAGGGGCGGGGCCTTGGAGAAGGGGTAGGAAGGAAGCGGGGCAAGGGTATTTATATATGAGGTAGATCTTGGATTGCACTTAAATTCAAAAAGTGATCTCGTGCTTAAAAAGGTTGGAAACCACTGGTCTACATGTTTTGTTAGTCTTTAAAGTGTTACCAGACTATTTGGTTTTTTTTAGTAAATTAATCGTTAGTTAACATCCCTAGTAGGAAACCCCTTGGGTTTTGGCTGGCATCCAAGTAGGCAAACAGATAAGTGCTGCTAGCACTGTGTAGTCCAGAATCCCATGTTTCTGAGCGTGAAGGCTCCAAGCTCTGCCAAGGAGTCTCCAAGGCCATAAATACAGGCAGGCGAGTCCTATATCTCCATATCGTAGAATACTAGGACTGGAAGGGACCTCGAGAGGTCATCGAGTCCAGTCCCCTGCCCTCATGGCAGGACCAAATACTGTCTAGACCATCCCTGATAGACATTTATCTAACCTACTCTTAAATATCTCTAGAGATGGAGATTCCACAATCTCTCTGGGCAATTTATTCCAGTGTCTGACTACCCTGACAGGAACTTTTTCCTAACGTCCAACCTAAACCTCCCTTGCTGCAGTTTAAGCCCATTGCTTCTTGTTCTATCCTCAGAGGCCAAGATGAACAAGTTTTCTCCCTCCTCCTTATGACACCCTTTTAGATATCATGCAGTACTTGACCCAGGAATCAGATGCTAGCAATCTGTGATGCACTTGGCCCAAAGTGGGAATGACCAATCTGAAGACAGAATATACAGAGCCCCTCCCCGAGTGTAAGGAAATGTTTAATGCCACCTTAGTTGTAGCTCTTCCCAACTTCCAGAGACTCTTGTTTTAACAGCCAGTTCATATGGCTTTGGAAAGCCATTTTTGTTGTTTAGGAATTAAACTGGTGCAGCCAGTGCAGGTTTCTCAGTGCTCGTACATTGTGGCCTTGGCCTGTGGGGAAGAGATGTTTTTGGGGTGGGAATGTTTCTGTATCTGAACCAATATAGGGGTTCTGCTTCCCTCCTTGCTGACCTTAGCTTGTGCTGCTGTGTGTTTGTCTTGGTAAAGGGGGATGACCATCCGGAAGTCCTGGACGTAGCAGCAGTTGAAGCCGCTTTGTCTTTCTGTGAAGAGACTGATGACCCTCAGGCCTTAACTGGGCCATGGGAGCATCCAATTCAGCAGGACCATGAGAAGCAGGCCCAGATCCCCCAAGTGGCAGTGACTGTGAAGCAGGAAAGACAAGACTCTGAGGAGCCAGAGGCAAAGGAAATCCAAGACCTAATAAGCATTGGAGATCTGGGATCAGAGATAAAGACAGAATCTGAAGAGCTGGAGCAGAATGAATTGGACTCTGAGGAAGCCGCAGCAGCCACTGTGCAAATAGCAGAGACTCCTGAGCTCAGGAGTCAAGAGACAGAGGAGCAGCAGAAGGCAGCAGCTATTGTGGGAGAGAACTCAAAAGCAGAGACAGAGTCAGCCAAAGGAGAAGCAGCAGCACACAGTACGGTGAAGATAGAGGTAGGTTGGTAGTCTGTCCTGGAACTAGTGTGATTGAAAACAAGTAATAGTTGGAAGACAAGGAAAAGCAATTCAGAGAAGGACTAGACCCCCTGGGTTTGGAGATGTCTTTTAAGTGAGTATGCTTGGAGCAGAGCAGTGTCTGTCTTTGAGTTATGACTATTGTGATAGCTCTTTGAAGCTCTCGAAATAGAATAGATAGTTCTTTGCTTTGTCTGCTGCCAGTCCAGGTGTAGGATTACTGCTGTCATGGCGTTCTATGAAACTGTCTGGGTTTGGGGTCATGAGACACTCATTTCTACACCATACTCTGAAGGAAGCTGAGAAATGCTTAAATTTGTGCATTTCTCTTCACTCCAGATGCTTCCTGATGATGATTCATCCCCTCCACATGTACCAAGTGCAAGTGACGACTCCTCACAGGCTGATGTTCAGCACAAATTTGAGCTGTCAGGTAATTTTAACTGGGCTAGGCTATCTTTTACCTGCATCTTCTTAGCTGAATGGGCTTCAGTGGTCTGGTTCAGCATGGGAGTGAAGAAAGTCTGTGCAGCAACAGGGAATAATTTGCAAGGGGAAGTTCTGAAAACGTTGCCCGGGAATGTGGATTTTGCTCTTTCTTTTCTTCCCAGAGTCGCTGAAGGAAGAGACCCGAGCTGCCTTTGGGAAGGTAATTGGCCTTGAACTTCTTGTATCCAGTGCTTACTATGAGTTTGATGCCATTAGGGTTGATGCCATCTGCTGCTGCCTCTTAGCTCCCACACAGTGGATTGGAAGCCTGTGGCCCACCCCTGTGCTGAGTAGGGGAGGGAGCCAGTAAGTATCTGCGCCTGATATCTATAGCCTCGAGTAGGGGTGGGCAAGATACCTCTTCCTCCCAGTACTCTCAGGCCCGCAGCATCAGCAGGGCTGCTCCATGTGACTCTCTACTCTAGAGGGCCCCCGGAGGCTTCAAGTGATCTCCCCACCCCCACCCCCAGCCCAATCCTCAGCTCCTATTGGCCCAAAACAGCCAGCAGGATCTGAGAGATTGGCCTGGGGGATGGGGCGGTGCAAGCCTTTCCTCGCTTCCGAAGTTGAGAGCCACGTGGAGGGAGCAGGCTGCATTTTCAGTGCTCTGGAGCTGAAGCAGGCAGGGAGCCTGGCCTGCCTTGGGGATGCTTAGGTAAGCACCTCCCAGCCAGAGCCTGCCTCTGGCACCCCTTCCTCTCCCGCACCCCAACTCCCTCCCCAAAGTCACCTTCCAAACCCTCTGTACCCCCCACCCCAGGTCACAACTCCCTCCCAGGCCCTGCACCCTTCCCCCCAGGCCAGAATCCTCTCCTGCACCCCCACTCCCTCCCTGACTCTACACCCCCATCTCCTGACCCAGGTCACAACCCCTCCACTCAAACTCCCTCTCAGACTTCACACCATCTCCTACACCCTGTCGCTTACCTCTTGCACCCTTCTTCACCCAACCTCCATCCTGGACCCCGCACCTTCTCCACAGAAAAGTGCAGCCCTTGACCACTTTCCAAAATCTTGGCGTGGCCTCCCCACCAAAAATTATTGCCCACCCCTGGCCTAGAGGAACTCACTCCATGCCCTTGTAATGCTGTGGCAGGGATTTAAAAGTTTGTGCAAATGCCTCTAGAACTGGCTGGCAGCTGTGATGAGGGCCTCCACTCATCTTTGGAGGCTATGATGCAGGCATTGTTATGGAAAGCTGCGTGTTGATTGGGCAGATTGATGGAATTTGATCCTATATCTCAGGATGCTCAGGGTGAAGATGATGATGAGGATGGTGCCAGTGAGGCTGCCAGCCTAGAGGAACCCAAGGAAGAAGACCAGGGTGAGGGATACCTATCGGAAATGGATAATGAGCCCCCTGTGAGTGAGAGTGACGATGGCTTCAGTATCCATAATGCACCTTTGCAGTCTCACACGCTAGCTGATTCCATCCCCAGCAGCCCTGCCTCCTCGCAATTGTGAGTATCACTGAAACCTTCAGCCACCCACAGTGCAAATCCCAGCCCATGCTGCAGAAAGAGTATGAGGGTTTCTCATTTGTGTGTGGTGTTGGCTGAATGAGCCTGTTGGGGGGAGAAGGATTTTGATCTATCTGGCCCCTGTGGTCTCCTTTCTTCCAAGAGCACTATACAGAAAACTCCATCGAGCCAGTTCCCAGGAGATGGGTGCAGCTTTCTTTGGCTTGCACGGAGCAATGTGGGTAGGTCCAGGGCTCCATGAACTTAGGTTTGTTGTTCCAAGACAGCTTTGGAGGTTGTTGAAGAAAGTCTTGCACTGGGCGCTGACCTTGTGCATTTGACTATGTGCTTCAGTGCATTGTGCTCTGATGGGAGTCCTTATCTCCTCAGCTCTGTTTGCAGTGAGGACCAGGAGGCAATTCAAGCCCAGAAGATCTGGAAAAAAGCCATTATGCTAGTTTGGAGAGCAGCAGCCAATCACAGGTAAATGAACTTGATCCTGTGTGGACTGGCAGGAAGAGGTGGCTAAATCCCAACAAACTGAGGAGGTGAATTATCTGCTCTCCTGTGCCCCAGACTGATCTGCACTAGTGCTTGGGTGAAGGACTCTGCTTCCCACGTCTGTCTGGCAGCGTTCGGCCAGAAGTGCAACTGTTTGTGGCACAAGTGCTTAGTCGTTCTGTCTGTGCAGAGCGTGCTCCAGCCTCTGACCAGCGAGGCGACAGGCTGCTCACAGTTGTCTCCCTCCCTTGCAGATATGCCAACGTCTTCCTACAGCCTGTGACTGATGATATAGCACCAGGCTACCATAGTATCGTGCAGAGGTAAGTGACCCAGCTGTCATCTGCCATCAGTCTCTCTCTGGCACATATCTGGGTTAGTCTCTGGCAGGGAAGTACTAAGCCTCAGCAGACAATCAGATTGCAAGGTGGGAGAAAAGACTCAGTCCCATTCTCAGTCAGAAAAAGGCTTTCCCAAGACAGGTGTTCTTTTACAGAAGTGTCTGTGTTCTGTTCTCTGATTGGAGGGGGTACACAGCCGTCCTGATCAGAATGCTGAGTGTCAGGGTAGTGGAAATGTCTATTGCCCTCCTGTCCCAATTTAGTCCTTTTGGCCTTAAAGTCTGTGAATCTATCTGCATTGTCTAGTCTGACCTGCACATCAGAAGCCACAGAACATCATCTACCTACTCCTGTAATGGGCCCATATATTCTGGCTGAGCTATTGGAGTCCTCAAGGCTTGATGTAAATAGTCCAAGTTACAGAAAATCCACCATTTAGTCTAGTTCAAACCTGCAAGTGACCCGTGCCCCACGCTGCAGAAGAGGGTGACAACTCAGGTCTATCTGACCTAGGAAAAAATTCCTTCCTACCTCAAACATGGTGATCAGTTGTTAGACCAGTGATGGGCAACTGAAACTAGTGAGTGGGCTGCATGAATGGTCCTCCTTTGTCTCGGTGGGCCACGTGATTGAAATCCAGTGGTGGGCAGCCTGGAACCCCCTCTCGGCACCCCTTTTCCATGTGCTTCTTGTGCACTGGGGCGCTGGAGCCCCGCACTTTGTGGCATTCAAGCTCTGGGAGGAAGGGGGAGAAGTGGGGATGGAGCACGAATCAGCAGATTCGTGGCACTCTGGAAGTGCTGGGGTGTGGGGAAGCAGGAAGTACAAGGCTGCAGTATGTAAGAAGCATGTGGGGGGGAGGGGCAGAGAGTGCTGCATGGGCCACAGGTGGAACCTCAGTGGACTGCAGGTTGTCCACCACCACTGAGTTAGTCCCTGAACATGTGGCAAGACCCACCAGCCAGGTGCCAAGGAAAGAAGTCTTCCTAGTAATTGAGTTCTTCCCCTCTAGTGTCCTATCCAGCCGCTGTAGATACTTGCTGTTAGTTATTGTAGGTGAGCCATATGCCATTGTACTAGCCTCTCCATAAACTTATTAAGCTCAGTCTTTAAACCAGTTAGGTTTTTTGCCCCACAGCTCTCGAAAGCTATTCCAGAATTTTGCCCGTGGCGAGTAGATTACAACCCGGAAGAGCCGGCGCAGAGCGATCTGCGCATGCACAGAACGATCTACGCAGAACCGCGCGAAACTGTGGAGCTCGCCACCGCTTGGTGAGCCCTGCTAATCATCATAGTCATGACCAGGGCTCGCCGAGCTGCAGCGAACCCTGCTCGCCAGCCGCGCTGTCCAGCGTTCTGCGCATGCGCAAATTGCCCAAACCTGGCTCTTCCGGGATGTAATCTACTTGCCACGGGCGAGTAGATTACATAGATTGTCGAGCCCTGGTCATGACTATTTCCCAATGAAAAACAAAAATAATTATTTAAACTTTTGACACAGCATAATCAGTGTAAAAAAATAGCGAGTTCAGCTAATTTAAGAGGCAGGATTGTTTGTTCAATTTTGGTATCTGTAGATAATCCCGAAATACGACTTTATTTTGGACAAACAAATCCACAAACAAACTTCAAAATATATCACAGATTCCAGTTCTCCATATTGGCAACGTTTCCTAACACTGTGTCATTGGCAGGTTTTATTGGTATGTTCCTGCGTCCTGTCCAGTGATACCTCTTAGTCTGCGTGAACCCAGTAGTTAGCGGGGGGCAGATTGAACTCTCAGCAGGAGGCCCAGTTCCTGTAAAGAGCTGATCTGCTGTCATCTACATACTGCCAGGCAGCTGTGTCTCTGCATCCAAATAATTACTGCAAGCTCAAGCAATGCTTCCTGCACCATCTGTGGTGCTTGCTCCTGTCAATTCCATTCAAGGTGTGCACGTGACAATACTACGTGTAGTGGTATCCAGAGGGTTGGCAGTGATTTCCCCCTTGAGTGCTGCGCTCATATGCCAGTATTTCAGGCTCTGCTGACCCTGGGCCCTCTCAGTTTCTTCTTATGGCCCATGGTGGTGAGTTGAGCACCTTCCCTTGCATGTTGGTTAGTTTTCATCTTACTGACATCCACCCTTAGGGCCTTGTAAATGGTTTGCTGATAATAGTTCAGTGTGTTCCTAGTTAACAGAATCCCAGAGAGGACTTTGCCCCAGGCAGGCATGCACCTTGGTCCTGGGTTTAAGCCTTGTGCAGGCCTATGTCTGTGAGTGACACCCATAGCAGCTGCCTCAAGTGCTTGGGGAAATCATACATGAGACAGATGTGCAGCTCTGCATGTAGGAGGAGGGGGATATTTTGTTATGGACTCTCTTAATGGAGACTGCGCTTCATCTGGTTTCCATGTTGGCCTGCCAGGACTCGCCAAGTACCTTGGCCTTGGTGCACACCAGGCTCCAGCACCAGGCTCCGCCTAGCAGTGGTGCTCAGTAGGAAGCACAGATCCCAGGCAAGAAGGGCCATGTCATCAGACAGGGGACCCACTTTGGGCTGCTTAGCCACTCCAGAGTCTCATGTTCTTGCCTCCCTGGTCAGGGCCCTTAGCCCCTTGAAAGGTTGACCGCATAGAACCTAAGCTGCTGAGGACATAGCTGCCTCCACCAGTTCCCTTGGTGCCAGGAGAACAAAGGCGTACTTCTTTCTTCGAGTGATTGCTCGTGTCCATTCCATGTAGGAGTGTGTGCACAGCGTGCACACGTCGTCGGAAGTTTTCCCCTCAGCAGTACCCGTTGGGCCAGCTGGGGCTAATATATACCCCTGCTGGCCCTCCACCCCCTCAGTTCTTTCTTACCACTGGTCACGGTCGTTGGAACGTGCCTTTGCTCTTGCTCAGCAAGTGCCTTAGCAGTTTCTCAGTGTTACGTTTCTTTGTTATTGTTCCGGTTCTCAGTTTGTTATCCAGCATTGAGGTCTCACCGCGGCTCTTTCTCCACATGCCTGGCACATGCGGCGGGGCATGCCTGGGCCGCAAAGCTTTAAACCTTGTAAGAAGTGCCAGAGGCCTATGCCCTGTGGCGACTCGCACTCAGCCTATCTCAAGTGCCTGGGCAAGGCCCACCTGTCAAGCCTGCAAAATTTGCAAGGCGTTTAAACCACGTACTAAGCGGAAAAGGGAGTCGCACCTCAAGATCATCCTGATGGAGGTAGCCCTACGGCCGGCATCGGCATCTGACCTGGGACCAGTGACTCGGAGCACACCGGCCTCGGTGCGGGAGCCATCGGGACGTCCGTGCTCCTCCCCGGCACCACACAGACCTCGGCACTGGTCGCAATCCCCAGTGCCTCAGAAGAAGACAACGTCTAGCAGGAGCAGGTGACCCCCACGGTGCGTGCCCTCCGTGCGCTCTCCAGCGGGGCATGGGGCACCACCCAGCGCCGAGCCCGGACCATCTCGATTGGGCAAACATCTCTCCCTGCATCGGGACCCCAGTCCTCCTGGAGGAATTCCTGGAGGCTTTTGAGGCGGCCAGAGACTTGATTGAGTTGTTCCCCTCTCCAACCTCAGCACCGGCCCCTGATAGGGGTCAGGATGGCCGTTGGCACCGATCAGCGACTTGAGTGCCCAGCGTCTCGGCACAGGAGCCAAGGAAGCATTGGCCAGACAGCCCTTGGCCCCGGTACCAAGCACGGCACCGTGCATAGTATCGGCAGTGGCCTCAATGCTGGGCCATGACCCGGCACTGAGTGCGGCACCGAGTTCCGCGACCGCTGGCGCCACCCAGAGCTCATTCGCCTCAGACCCAGCCATGCCTTCTCCTGCTCTTCCCCAGCACCAGGGCAAGCTGGAATCTATGGCCCAACACGGCCCAACAGTAGGACCACCGGCGGTGCCTGTGACAGCCCCACCTTGTTCAGCCTCAGAGTACTCCACTGACTTGGAGGCAGAGTCCACTTGGTCGTTGAGGGGATCCAGGTCCCGATCTCACCACTGGTCTTATTCCTGCCACCGGTCATGGCACCGTAGCACCTCTGCTCATCAACTGCAATGGGCACAGCCAGTCCCAGTACCGGTGATGCAGCACCTCCACAGGCGCCTAAACCAGTGGTCTTTTTGGACCTGCTGGGCCTACCACCAGAGCCAGGGCGTGGGCCCCTCTAGACTGGAGTCGGTCCTCTCTAGGTCGAGGGCTCCTCCATCGGCGATCCCACTGACGTGGTCCCCCACTTTGGGGCAGTCGCTCCCACCAGGCCAGGTGCCCCTGCAACCGTCATGGAGCAAGGTCCCACCGAACCAGCCACCAGCAGTGCTCTCGTCTGTCACCTCTTAAGCCCCCTCACAAACCATAGCCCCTGCCAAAAGGGGTCTTCATCTTCCTCCCCGGATGAGGCCTTGGGTGATATCCTGCCCTCTATGGACTCAGCACACCAGGACCTCCTTCACCGCCTGGCCTAGAGCCTCAGGGTCCAAGCTGAGCAGGTGTCTGAAGACTCTGATCCTACGGTCAACACCCTACAGTCGCACGCCCCTACCAGAGTGGCGCTCCCTATTAACAAGACGGTGGCCAAGATATCAAAGGCCCTTTGGAGAACCCCAGCCTCCATACCCCCAACGGGGACAGTAAGGCCGAGCCGTGGTATTTCATGCTTCAGGAGGGCAATGAATACCTGTTTTCCCACCCACCTCCTGGCTCCCTTGTCGTTCAGGCGGTAAACCAAAGGGAAAGGCACGGCCAGCTGAGTGCCACCCCCAAGAACAGGGATGCCAAAAGGGCGGACCTGTTGGGCAGAAAGGCCTACGTGTCCAGAGGCTTCCAGTTTCACATAGCGAACCAGCAGGTCCTGCTGTCTCGCTATGCCTATAACACCTGGGCCTCCATGGGCAAGTTCACCGAGCTGCTCCCCAGGGACTCTCAGCCCGAATTTAGAGCCCTCTTGGACGAAGGCAGGGCGATCTCCTCCAGGGTGGCGCTTCTGGCAGCCCTTGATGCCGCCGCTCGTGCAATGGCCGCAGGCCTGGTCCTACACTGGGGTGCCAATGGAGCGTCAGATTACCATCCAGGACCTTCCCTTTGAGGGTCCCTCTCTGTTCTCCAAACAGACAGACCAGTGCCTACACAGTCTGAAGGACACACAGGCAACGCTAAAGTCCCTGGGCATGCACACCCCAGCTACCCAAAGGCGTGCCTCCTCAGGCAGGAATGTCCCTAGGCCTTCCCAGTAGGGCACACGTCCTGACTTCTCCCATCGCCACAATAGGAACAGTAACGGGAGAAACGGCAGGCACCACCCCCGGCCGTCCCAGGATCAAGGCCAGGGACCATCCAGCAAGTCCTCGGGCCCCACCAAGGGTTATGAGGGTGCGCCCGAGAACAGCCTACTAGTCTCACCTTTTCCCTTCCGGAACCATCTATTCCCTTTCCACAGGGCTTGGCAGTCCAGTCCTAGCCTGCTGGGTCCTGGAAACGGTGGGAAGGGAATATATTATCCACGTCCATTCGTCCCCATCCCCCTACCCCGTCCCTTTTCAGGAACCCTTCTCACGAGCTCCTCCTCCGGGAGGAAGTCCTTCAGCTCCTCACTCTGGGGGCTGTAGAGCCGGTCCCACCCAGGTTCTTGGGTAGGGGCTTCTGTTCCCAATACTTCCTGGTTCCTAGGCTCAAGGGTGGGTCTCGCCCCTGGATCTCAGGGGCCTCAGTTCTTTTATCGTCAAGACCAAATTCAAGATGGTGACTTTGACATCCATCATCCCCTCTCTAGCCCTCAGAGACTGGTACGCTGCCCTCAATTTAAAGGATGCTTACTTTGACATTTCCATTACCCCCACCACCGTTGGTTCCTCCGCTCTACAGTGGGCAGGGACCACTACCAGTTTACGGCCCTTCCTTTTGGTATTTCTATGGCCCCCGGGTCTTCACAAAGTGTATGGCAATTGTCGTGGCCGCCCTGAGGAAAAAGGGCATCCAGGTGTTCCCTTATCTGTACGACTGGCTTCTGAGAGGCCGATCCAAGAGTCAGGTGCGAGCCCACATCAGTCTGGCCCAAGATCTCTTCCGGAGCTGGGCCTGCTCCTGAATGTGGCCAAATCGACTCTGTTGCCTACCACAGTGGTAGAGTTCATAGGCACCAACCTAGACTCTACATCAGCAAGGGCCTCCCTTCCCAGGTCTTGATTCCTGGCGGTCAAGTTGGTGGTTCGGGACATGCAAGCGCTCCCAGTAACCACAGCCAGGGCTTGCATGCGCCTTCTGGGTCTGATGGCTGTGTGCACCTATGTTGTGCAGCATGCCATGCTCCGTGTGCGCCCACTGCAGATGTGGCTGGCACGGATCTACAACTCAGCCTCGGTTCCCCCGATGTCTTTCGCCCACTGGACTGGTGGACCAGGAGAAGGAGGTCTGTGCCGGCGTCCCATTCTCCAGACCCGTACCATCCCTCTGGTTCATGACGGATGCGTCAGACACCGGTAGGGGAGCACACCTGGGAGACATGCAGACACAAGGTATGTGGTCCCGAGCCAACCTCGCTCTGCACATCAATGTCAAGGAGCTCCGAGCAGTCCGCCTTGCCTGTGTCACCTTTCTTCCCCAGCTCAGGGGCAAGTCAGTCCTTATCCGATGGCCTCCTATCTCCTGGGTTCCCTGGCGGACCGGCTGAGCAGGTCCTTCTCTGGTCACGAGTGGTTCCCTCAGAGGGGACATGGTCACTCGCATCTTCCGCAAGTGGGGGTTTCCCCATCTGGGTCTGTTCACCACTCGGCAAAACAGGAAGTGCCCGAGGTTCTTCTCCCTCATGGGGCTGGGGAGAAACTCCTTGGGGGATGTGCTGTTCACCCCCTTGCCCGAGGGCCTGGTCTATGCCTTCCCGCCATTCCCGCTGGTCCACAGGGTGCTCCTACAAGTATGGGAGTTCGGGGCGTCCCTGATTCTCATCACTCCAGCGTGGCCCAGGCAGCACTGGTTCTTGATCCTCCTGAGCCTGTCTTGTGAGAGGTCGTTAGCCCTCCTGCTGGTCCGGACCTAATTACACAGGATTTTGGCAGGCTCCACCATCCGGACCTGCCCTCCCTGCACTTGGCGGCATGGAAACTCTGTGGCTGACAGCAGCGGAGCTTCAGTGCTCGGTGTGGATGCAGGAGGTTCTGTTGGGCAGTAGGAAGCCTTCCGCTAGGGCGACACATCTGGCCAAGTGGAAGCGGTTCTATATCTGGGCTACTCACAGAGGGGTTTCCCCTACGGATGCCTCGGTCCCCTTAGTCCTGGACTATCTCCTGGATCTTAGACTTGAGGGGTTGTCCTCCTCCTCGATTAAGGTTCACCTAGCAGCTATTTCTGCTTTTCACCCAGGGGCCAGGGGTAAGACCCTCTTTGCGGACCCGATGATAAACAGGTTTCTGAAGAGCCTGGATAGACTTTACCCGCATGTTTGGCAGCCTGTTCCGCAGTGGGATCTCAATTTGATCCTATCCAAACTCATGGGGCCTCCATTTGAACCCCTGGCGATGTGTTCGTTACTACACTTGTCCTATAAGGTATCCCTGTTGGTAGCCATCACATCGGCCAGGTGCATGTTTGAGTTAAGGGCCCTCACTTCGGACCCTCCCTATACAGTGTTCTTTAAGAGCAAGGTTAGATTACGCCCCCATCTTGCCTTCCTGCCTAAGGTGGTATCGAACTTCCACGTGTCTCAGGACATTTTCCTGACAGTCTTGTACCCCAAGCCCCACGCCTCAGGGAAAGAGCAGGCGTTACACACTCTGGGTGGCAGGAGGGCTTTAGCGTTTTATTTAGAGAGTACAAAGCCCTCCCGCAAGTCTCCGCAGCTCTTTGTTGCCATTGTGGAGCAGGCCAGCCGGTCTCGGCACAAAGGATCTTCTCCTGGATCATGGCATGTATTAGGGAGTGTTACGGGTTGGCAGGGGTTCCAGCCCCTCCTCTCACGGCTTACTCTACGAGAGCACAGACCTCCTCCGCAGCCTTTGTGGCTCAGGTCCCGATCCTGGACATCTGCAGGGCCACCACTTGGTTCTCCATCCATACGTTTGCCAATCACTACGCGCTGACGCATCAGGCCAGGGAGGATGCTGCCCTGGGTAGGGCTGTCCTCCATTCAGTGGAAGGTTAGAACTCTGACCCCGCCGCCTGCAGGTTCTGCTCTGGAGTCACCTACATGGAATGGACATGAACAATCACTCGAAGAAGAAAGAATGGTTACTTACCTCGTAACTGTTCTTCGAGACGTGTTGCTCATGTCCATTCCACATCCTGCCTGCCTCCCCTTCTTAGGAGTAGTCCGGTAAGAAGGAACTGAGAGGGTGGAGGGCCAGCAGGGGTATATATTAGCTAATATACCGGTGTCACTCCAGGGGGCTCCCCTGCTGGCCCAACAGGTACTGCTGAGGGAAAAACTTCCGACAGCGCATGCACGCTGCATGCACACACCTATGTGGAATGGACATGAGTAACACATCTCAAAGAACAGTTACGAGGTAAGTAACCGTTCTTTCTTCGATACTGTCACAGCACGTACCTGAGGGACCAGTAGAGGCTATCAATAAGGGCAAGTCGGCTACTAAGATCTCTCGGGGACAGTGGAGTGCCACCAATCCCCTGAGATGAAGCAGCACTCTTCATCTGCATGCCGCAGGCTGTCAGAACTACAGCCCAGATCCTCTGGGGCTCGCCCTTGGTCATCAGCACCATAATTGTGATCCCCACCAACTCACTGCAGATAACCTAGAAGGAGATGCTGGTCTCCATACTACCAGCACCATTTGCTGTCCTGCTGGTTGTCCTCTCAGCACAGATCCCGGTCACCTACCCTGTGGGAGTGCTCCAGTCCCTTTGGCACTGATCCCCTCCCTCTGGGCATGTGGTTACAGTAGCGACAGTCAGCAAACACTTGGGCATCGACAGCCCCACTATGGTCACTGGAAGGGAACTCTTCCATCATGGAAGTACCATTCAGCTTCTCATCTAGACTTCACCAGCACAGATGGGCACCTGAGGCCATATCAACATCCACGGCATTGCCTTGGCAGCATGGCCACTGGCAGCACAGTGGCTTACTGGAGTGTGGGGAGTGCCTGGCATGGTAATGCCCCCTTCACACTGCTCGTTCTGTGCTGATTAGGCCTCAATTGGAGTATTGTGTCCAGTTTCAAGAAAGATGTGGAGAAATTGGAGACGGTCCAGAAAAGAGCAACAGAAACGATTGAAGGTATAGAAAACCTGAGCTATGAGGGAAAACTGAAAGAAATGGGTTGTTTAGTTTAGCAAAGATTAGTTTGAAAGGGGACATGAGAGTGGTTTTCAGATATCTAAAAGGGTGTTACAAGAAGGAGGGGGAAAAAATTGTTCTCCTTGACCTCTGAGGATAGAACAAGAAGCAATGGGCTTAAACTGTGGCAAGGGAGGTTTAGGTTGGACATTAGGAAAATTTTCCTACCTGTCAGGGTGGCTAAGCACTGGAATAAATTGCCTAGGGGGGTTGTGGAATCTCCATCACTGGAGATATTTAAGAGCAGGTTGAACAGACATCTGACAGGGATGATCTAGAATGGTGCTCGACCAAAGTGCTCCATCAGCACTCTCCAAATGAGGCACCATATGCCCCATCCATTAAAATCAATAGAGAGGCACTGGAGAATCTTTCATCCAAGACAGATATTGATGTAGAAATCCAACATCATCTGAGCTGTGCCAGTGCAGCCTTTGCTCGTTTACGGCTCAGGGTTTTTGAAGATCGTGACATTCAAACAGATACCAACCTTCTTGTCTATCAAACATTTGTTCTCCCAACACTGTTGTATGGGTCTGAAACCTGGACAACCCAGAGACATCACTTGAAAGTCCTTGAGAGGTATCACCAATGCTGACTCTGCAAAATCTTGAAGATCAAATGGGAACACAGGCACACTAACATCAGTGTTCTGGAAGAGGTAAAAACCACCAGTACTGAGACAATGATCATCCGTCAGCAACTTCGCTGGACTGATCACTTCTTCGGATGCCAGATCATCACCTCCCAAAACAGGTCCTGTTTTCTCAGCTGAAAGCAGGATACTGTAACATGGGAGGACAACAGAAGCTTTATAAGGACTTGCTAAAGGATAACTTAAGTACAACCTTGATATTGATTCTTGGGAGACACTCGCCTAGGATCACTCAAACTGGAGAGATGTTCTGCGCAATGGCTCCCTGCATTTTGAACTTGCCCACTGACATACTGAGGAGGAGAAGAGGCGCAGAAGGAAGGGGAGACTGGATCGGCCTAATCAGCCACTTCAGGGCCCACAACTCCCATGGAAGATGATCATACTTGGCAATGAGTGCTCGCCCATGTGATGTAGTGTCAGTACCTTGCTGGTTGCTATGCTTGGGTTGTGGGCTGTGGGTGACCCCTACTGGCCAGTATCTGGAGCACTGCCTAGCAGATGGGCTGCCTAGGTCATGTAGACAAAGACCCAACCTGTCTGACCGGTTGATGGCAGCGAGGGAACTAGGGCAGTGAGTGTTTGGTGAAAGGGCAGTCTTGGGCTGGAACCATGAAGGAAACAGACTAAGGAGGGGGCTGGAATCTAGGGGGCCAGGGACCCCATTTCAAGGGGCCTGTGGCATCCTGGCCCTGACTCCTGTAGCCACATCACGTCTATGCTGTGCTGTATCCTGGAGAAGCAATAAACCCCCTCTATTCTACTGGCTGGTGGAGTCTGATCTTGCTGCTACGGGGCTGCAGGATCGGAGGAACCCCGACTCGCCATCACAGTCCATCATCAGATGGTGCTTGGTCTTGCTGTGAGGGCAGGGATTAGATTCAGTGACCTCTCGAGGGCCTTGCCATTTCTAGTATTCTGTGATTTTTATGAACTTTTTACCCTCATGTCCAGCACCCTGTCCCTTCCTGGGATCTAAATCTTGTGCTATCAAGACTCATGGGGCCTCCCTTTGAACCTCTGGCTTCCTGCTCTCATCTCCTTGAAGGTTTTTTTCCTGTTGATGGTTGCATCTGCCCACAGGGGCTATGTCTAGACTATGGGGGTTTTCCAGGATACCAGAGGTATCCTGGAAAAACTCCGCCACATCCAGGACGTGTCTGCTCTTCCTTTTTTTTCTCCAGAAGAGCAGATGTGCTCTTTCAGAAGCCATGTCTTACTCATTCCATGAGGAAGGGCTTTTCCAAAAGAGGGGCTTTTCCAAAATTTGGCCCAGTGTAGACAGGCCAAATTTTGGAAAAGCCTCTACTGACAAAACTATCGGAAAAAGGTACACAAATTGCGGAGCACAATTTGCGTACCTTTTCTTGATAAAGCCCCATAGTCTAGACATAGCCAGGGTGTCTGAGATCAGGGAGCTTATGTCAGAACTGCCCTATATGGTGTTCTAAAAAGATACGGTCCAGTTGTGGCAGCAACCAGCATTCCTGCACAAGGTAGTTTTCCAGTTACATACTGGTTAGGGCATTTTGTTACTGAACTTACTTCTGAAGCCCCATAAATCCGAGGAGGAGAGCAGGTTACATCTGTTGGATGTCAGGAGGACGCTGGCCTTTTATATCAATAGGCGAAGGCAGTTTTGCAAGTAAGTGCAGCTGTTCGTTGCAGTGGCAGACATCATGAAAGGTTGTGCAGTATCTGCTTAGAGAATTTTGTCCTGGATCACAGCCTGCCTCAGACACTGCTATGAGCTGGCAAAAGTGCCTCCATGGGATAGCCAAAGTGCACTTGACTAGAACACAAGCGTCATCAGTGGCTTTCTTGGCTCAGGTACCGATCCAAAGTGTACATAGAGCTGCTACCTGGCCGTCTGTCCACACATTTACTTCCCATGATGTGCTTAGCCAGCAGAGGCAGCGCTGGAAGCCTGTCAGCAATGAGCCCGCCTCCATAGATACTGCTTGAGAGTCACCTAGCATGGAGTCAACATGAGCAAGCACTCGAAGAGTTACTTGCCTTTTGTAACGGTCTTCAAGATCTGTTGCGTATGTCCATTCCATTACTGCCTGTCTGCCAGAGTTGTCAGAGTTGCTGGCAAGAAGGAACTGATGGGGTGTGGCCTCGGCAGAGCCTAATATACTGGTGTGTGAGTGCAGCACTCAAAGGGGCACCACAGCTGACCCAGTGGATACCACTAAGGTCAAAATCTCCCAACAACTGTGCACACAGGTGCATGCACACCTAGAATGGAATGGGCATGAGCAGCAACGCATCTCAGAGAAGAGTTACAGAAGGTAGGTAACAGTGTTTTAGTTTCTTTCCTGCTGCTTCTAACTGCATTTCATTCACAGGCCGATGGATTTATCTACCATTAAGAAAAATATTGAGAATGGGCTGATCCGAACCACAGCTGAGTTCCAGCGTGATATCATGCTGATGTTCCAGAATGCTGTCATGTACAATAGCTCTGACCATGATGTATACCACATGGCTGTGGAGATGCAGCGAGATGTCTTGGAACAGATCCAGGTAAAGGCATGAGTTAGACCCTGTGCTGGACAGAACACATGCACTGGTTGGTATGGGAGGTACTGTGCAGACGTATAGGAAGGGGCTACTTGGATCTGAGAAACCGAGCTTCTCTCGATACCGTAATAACTGAGTGTGTGGTTTCATGCAGCAATTTCTGGCCACACAGCTGATCATGCAGACATCAGAGTCCGGGATCAGCGCAAAGAGCCTGCGTGGGCGAGATTCCACTCGGAAACAAGATGCGTCAGAGAAGGTGAGGGGAAAAGGAGGCTGGTACTCATACTTCTGTGTGAGAGATTCCTTCAGGAGGATCCTAAAAAGCTGCAGAAGAGGATCACCTAATCATAGGCTGTGGGAGTATGAATGCGCCTTGGGTTAGAATAGCTTTGAGATCCTTATGTGAACAAACCTCTCTGAAAATGTGACTTTCAGACAATTCAGAAGTGGCAGCCATAGGTTACCACAGAGACAAGTGTGGTGAGTCACCCCAGCAATTGTGATAGTTCTGTCCTTTGTGTGTGTAAAAGAAATAAAACCTTAAGGAAACGTGGGAGATCATCTACTCTGAACTTGTGTGTAACACAGGTCAGAGGACCTCACCTAGTGATTCTTGCATCAAGCTTAACTTGTGGCTGAAGTAATGTATATCTTACCTAGGCATCCAGGCTCGATTAAATCATTTCAGATGGTAGCAACCAGTATTCCCTATAAGTTGTGCACCTGAGTTGCCGCTCCGGAGAGATTCAAATGCTGCCCAACTCATTAGAGCATCCACAACTAGGATTTTAGTTTCTACTTGTGGTGCACATTTGCATATGCCTGGGTGCACATAAACATTTATTATTCACATGGATGGAGAAAGTCTGCACGTGGATGGAAAAGATTAGCGGTAACATTGGTAGCAACTTGTGTATCCCGTTACCTGGGAGCTACGTAGCTGCTGTGGGAAATAGAGGCTGAGTGCATGGAGCACCAAAATGGTGTTGAGATTCAGCAGACCTTGATTAGAGACAACATGGTGATGTTCCTGTCTTAGCGTTCTTGTCATCACAGAATCTTCACTTGCTGGTCTTTCCTTTACCCCTAGTTATCTGTTTCTGTGTAATACTTTGTGGGAGGGGAATTTGGAGGTGCCTGCTTCTTTGCCTTTATGAGCATGCAGGTATTGTTCATGTCTGTGCAATCTGATCAGTGAATCTCTTTGGCCTTTTGACAGGACAGCGTCCCCATGGGCTCTCCTGCCTTCCTTCTCTCTCTCTTTGTAAGTATTGAATGGCTGAGTAGGTAATTGTGCATTGGCAGGTTCTGCTGGCTCCTTGTCTGGGAGATTGTGGCAATGTGTTGGATTCGTGGATGTACATCTAGGTCATCCAAGATTTCTCAATCCCATTGTCCTCAGTTTGTGGAGAGGCTTTTGCCTTTCCTTCCAGTATGCAGGGTTGCAGCATTGCCCTCTGCCTCCCCTTTCTTCCATGAGTTTTGTCCTAGTTTCTCTCCGTATAAATGGGAAGACAATGTGTGGTACTGATGTGTATGGAATATATGGGCCTGGAGAGTCAAAAGATGTTAGTGACCCTTTCATGGTACAACAGTTAAACAAGGCTTGGGGTATAACAGAGACCATGGCCAGCTTAGCTCATTAAAAATCTTTTTAATGTTTTATTAAAAGTATAAGGAAAAACATGTAAAGTATTAAGTAGGGCTGTCAGTTTAACAAGATCCCTTATTCTCTTTCCGTTTAGCAGTAGAGAGTTTAAGGAAAATGGCCAGTCTTTAAAGAATTGTAATAACTGTCATTTTTGGGGATGGGGGAGAGAGACAATTATTCAAGATGGCTGGAGTTATTAAAGTCCAATCCTGTTTACTGTAGAACAAAACAAGACAAACACGCACACAAAGGAAGAGAAAAGAACAGTGAATTCAGACGAAGATCCTCTACTTTGAAATGGTGGGGTGCACGGACACACTAGTTAGAATAGCTCCAAGATCCTCCGACTTGCAGCCTTGCTGCTAAAGAAATACAGGCACTGCACCATGGACTAATCAGCCATTCCAAACCTGGCAAACTTATACCTCTGTTGTGCTGGTTAGGGTACTGCTTTTAGATACCTTTGATCACTCGGTTACAGCAGCATTGCAAAACATGTAGTCTTGGCCAGCAACACCAGTCTGTTAAAGAGCAGACACAAGGAGAAGGTTAGGAAAGAGAAGAAATAAGGTGAGGAAGGAGAGAGTCACCTGAGGAGTGACAAAAGGAACCAAAGTCTCACATGGCTGTTTAGCTGGAGCTGGTGGAGGCTGGTGTCATCTGGTTCCCCCTCTCTGGCCAGGTCTGGTCAGGACATCTCACAGAATCTAGATGGCACAGGCATAACACTGGACCCCCAGGGTACCAAGAGACAATGGTATGGCAGCCATGATGGTGAAGCTCCATCCAGTCTACTGGTCTCCCAGCCAACCAACTTGATTCTCCCCATTGTCAGTCCTTTTTTAAGGACTCGGGAGTGATGGGCAGAATAACAGATCCTCTGTTTTCTTGTATACCTCATAGGCCTAATTTCCTACACGCTGGATTTGGTTCATTAATTTCTAGTCACAAACTCATGGTGTTAATACAGTAGGCCTTTTGGTTTAGACTAGTTCATTCTTTGTCCCAGTTTTGTATCTTTTCCTATAGACACTTTATGGGTGATTGGAACATTTCATAAACGTCACGCATTTTTCCACAGTTGAGTTCCTAGTTGGGGTTGGCCTGCTAGATCCCAATTATTGCAATGGGTTAAATGCAGCACTGCAAATTCTTATACACTTGACACCTGTTCATGCACATATAGGATCCCTCGTCCTCCCATCCAGGGCATTGTGAGCAGGCTAGAGGACTAGGGAGATGGGATCTGCTGAGTTCTTTCTGTTGTGTTTCATGGATTAGGAAGCAACCACAGTGCTCTGTACGCACTTCGGCTGTGCCGTTCTAGTCATCTGCAAGAGCCTGGAAAAGCACTTCCTTGCCTGGGAGCCCAAACCCTTGAGCTGGGAACAAAAGTTTTGAGCTTTTGTTTTCTCACACATCTGTTAGATAGAGAAGCATTTCCACAGAGGCAGCATGTCAGCCAGAGGGAGAGGGATCCGATGAGAAGAAGCTCTCCAGTTGTTCTGCACTCATGGACAATAGCTGTGTGGAGAAGCTAGGGAGCTAGTGCCAGGGTCTCTCCGCTGGAGGAGCAATTCCTGTAGGGATGAGCAGCTGGTCAGGTATGTTAGCCCACAGCCCCCTCTTCCCTCTTGAACAGTTGGTCTGGAATGTTTCATGTAGAAGAAGGCAGCACTATGTATTGGCCCCAAAACGCCTCTTTCCAGGTGAGAAGCAGCCAAAATTTGGTTTCATCCTGCTTTCAATGGACTGTAGAGGCTCTGGGGTTCTGAGGCCTCAGTGGGACTTTGTATTTTTAGACCCACATTGACTCTTGTAGAAAGGTCTTCAGGAAAATCTCTCCTGCCTATCTTACAGCAGACTGCAGCCCCTGCCTTCCCACTTCCAATAAGCAGAGAGAACTGTGTTTTCCATCTGTGCAGTTCCCTACTGTCTTGAGTAGGGAAAGGTTTTTTTCCGTCTATGCTAATTCTGGACCTTTTTCCTTTTGTTTGCATCTTGAGTAGGATGGGGGAACCAGAGGGCGTCGCTGCGCCATTGAGGCTGACATGAAGATGAAGAAATGAGGCTGTAGGCAGGAGGCAAGGAGTGAGCACCATGCCTGCCCAACTCACAGAACAAGGGAAGAGCTGAATGTAAGCAGGATTCTTGCTGAGATCTGTTCCATCATCCTGGCTCCTCTACATGGAAGACCACATTCTCTCTGATAAGTGTAAGCTGAATAAACGTCTCTGGAAAGGAAGAGCAGCCACACTGCCTGTTCTAGGGCAGCTGTATTCGGCCACATCTGCGTTCTGGTTAGCTAGCAGCTGATGGCTAGTACATACTGTAATGTGAAGTGTACAGGTTTTTATAGTGAAATGTAAATGTGTATATAATAAAGTATGGGTGAGAATCCAGGGTTTGTGTGTGTAATGTATTTGTATTGACACATGTCTATGTGCGTCGCTGACCTCTATTGAAGGAAATCTCATTTTGAATGATGAGCATAGCACTTCTCAGATTCACGGATCCTGAAGTATGTTCCAGTTATTTGTCTACCAACAGCTGAAATGTGGCCGCCTCCTGGACTGGAGAACATCTAATGCCCAGAGTGTTGCACCATAGTGGGGAAGGGAAGAGAGGAAATTTGGCTAAGTGCATCAGGATATGACCTGGCTTTCATGAAGAACAGAGGCTCTTTAATCTGCAAGAAACTGTTAAAACCTTGGCATTTAAAGTCTGATTTGTGCATTGTAAATGTGTAGTCCTTGTGACCCCATAGGCCATAATTGTGCAGGTTTTGTTTGGAAATATACCTGCTGCTTCTTGAGCTGGCATTAGGCAGAGGAATGGGGTACTTCACACACTCCCCACCCTGGAGTTTGCAATGTATTTAGTCCTTTCACCCATGGATGCAGAAGCCAGATAGTCAGAGTTTAAAGCCAGAAGAGACCAAGATCTTCTAGTCTGGCCACCTATGTTTCTCTGGCCACAAAATTTCACCTGATTACTCCTACATTGAGTCAAATAATTTGTTTTACTAAAGCATAACTTCAAGAAAGGCATCCAATCTTTATCTGAAGACATGGAGAGGGCAAATTATGTTGGTGATTCTAATAATTAATCTCTGTTAAAATTCATCTAATCTGAATTTGACTTCAGTTTCCAACTGCTGGTTTTTTTAATAACCATCTTAAATTTAAGAATCTGAGTATCATGTACACCCTTTTGAACGTACTTTATATACTGCAATCTTCACCCCTCAAGCTGATCAATTTAACTGATTTACAGTGAGAGGCAAAGAGTTCAGGCATGTTTTCCAGCCCTGGAATAACTTTTGTGGCTCTCTTATGCATCCTCTGCATTCTTTTCAACATCCTTTTTGCAAAGATGGGAACCAGAATTGGACACACTATTCCAGTATCAGGCTTACCAAAGCCATACACAGAAGCAAGATCTTGCAACTTCCTCTCCCCCCTGTTACATCAGAGATCACATAACCCTTTTTGCCTTAGCATTGCTCATGTTCAATTGCTTGTTCGCAATCCTTTCCAGGGTGACTGTCCTCCATCTTAGTCCCCAATTTTATAGGTATGGCCTTGTAATCAGTGTTATACAGTACTAAGGACTTGTCTACATGGGAAATTGGCATAAGTGTAGTGAAATAATTGTAGTAGTGTACCTCCTGTGGATGCTCTATTCCAGAATGTGTCATTCTCTTTTGGAATAATTACCCTGCCTTTTACAAAATTCTAGTGAAGAAGACTTTAAACTAGGTTTGATGGGGCAGCTGACCAAAGCCCATAGGTAAGTCAAAAACATGAACACCTGAGAGAAGGGTTAGAATTTGGGGACAGCATGGGGCTGTAATAGGGATAAAGGAGAGACAAGATAAAACTAGGGTGGGAGAGATCAAATTAGTATCTTAGTATATAGGCATCTAATGTGAAAAGTATGGAGAATAAGCAGGAAGAACTAATAATGCTAGTAAATAAGCACAACTATGATGGTACAGCTTGCTCAGGAAGGCCAGGCAGCGAAAAAGAAGGTGTTGCCTTGTATATTAAAACATACATTTGGATGGACGTTGAGGTAGGAATAGGAAACAGACTTGTTGAAAGTATCTAGGCAAGGATAAAAGTGGTAAAAAAAGGATAATGTCATGTTAGGGGATCTACCACAGACCAGGAAGAAGAGGCGGAAAACGCTTTTTTAAACAACTAAAAATCATCCAAAGCGCAGGACTTGGTGATACGGGACTTCAACTATCCAGGCATCTGTTGGTAAAATAACACAGCCAGGCACAGATTATCCAACAAAATCAGAAAGTGGAGAAAGCTACTAGGGCGAGGTTCTAGATTTTGAGACAGAGGGAGGAACCATTGAGTAGGTCTATTATGCAATGAAGAGGAAAAAGCAGAAAATGTGGAAATGGCAGAGGTGCTTAATAACTTCTCTGTTTTGTTTTTCATGAAGACATTTGGTGGTGATTGGGTGCCTAACAGTGAATACCAGTGAAAATAGAGTAGGATCAGAAGCTAAAATAGGGGAAAAAAGCAAGTTAAAAATTACTTAGCCAAGTTAGATGTCTTCCAGTTACCAGGGCCTGATGAAATGCATCCTAGAATATTTAAGG
The DNA here is from genome assembly GCA_019425775.1 of Rafetus swinhoei. Classification (NCBI taxonomy): domain Eukaryota; kingdom Metazoa; phylum Chordata; order Testudines; family Trionychidae; genus Rafetus; species Rafetus swinhoei. The sequence goes on from CM033428.1 coordinate 778,780, forward strand.
AGATGATTGAGGCTATATCTGAGCCATTAGCAATTAACTTTGAAGAGTCATGGAATATAGGAGAGATTCCAGAAGACTGGAAAAGTGCAAATATTGCCCATCTATAAAAAGGGAAATAAGGACAACCCAGGGAATTACAGACCAGTCAGCTTAACTTCTATACCAGGAAAGCTAGTGGAGCAAATAATTAAGGAATCAATTTGCAAACATTTGGAAAATAATAAGGTGATAAATAGCATGGGTTTGTTAAGAATGGGAGAAATGGTATGAGGTAAATAGGATTCTCTTTTTAAATAGTGGTACAACTGCAACTGTCTTCCATGTTCTGGAATTTTCCCTCTGCCAATATTTTTTTAAATGAATAGTAGGGGGATACAGACCTCAGGCAACTCCTTATGGTGCAAATCACCTTGTTTATTTCTTTTAGATAATTGTTTAACATACTCCTTAAGTATAGCTTTCTGATTCTTTCCAGATACAGAACAGAAATATTTATTAAACACTTCTATCTTCTGCATGTAGCTTGTTCTTTGTATGAAAATGAAGAAAGTACATTATTTTACAACCCATGTTTTTCCCAAGTGGTTACATATAAGATGTAGGTAAATGCGATACATAAAATCCAAATACATGCACTTGTTAATCTAACCAAACAGTATCAAGCCATAGCCAAAGAGAGAGTTTTTAGGGTTATGAACGTAGTCCTAAAATTCAGAGAAAACAGCAACATACTAAATCATTCAGTAGTGCAAATCAGTGTGTATGCCTTGACCCATTTGATGCCAATTGGCAAACAATACTCCCACAGATTTAAGCAAATATTTCAGTCTCCTGTACTTTTAAGGTATATAACCCATATGGATCCATGGTCAGATGTGATGATAAATCTGGGGCACACCCTTTTCCATGTCAATTAAATCCTTAATAAATCATTTGAAACAGCACAACTATTTTTATAGTTACTAGTTGCAAAAGTACCTTCAAATTTCCTATTTAAAATTTATTTAGGCAACTATATGGTGTACTCTTTCTGCGGTTAACATGTTTGTGACACTATGAGAGTGCACAACTACAGCCGGTCCCCGAGTTGCGAACGGTCGACTTACGACCGTTCGCAGTTACAACAAAAGCGGTCGTAAATGGCGGACCCCGAGTTACGAACGTGATCCGCGCTTACGAACAGCGCGGTCGCGTGTAACTCAATGGGGTCTGACGTACAAACGAACCAAGTTACGACCAATTGCTTGGTTCGTAAGTCGGAGAGAGGCTGTGTATGATCTCAGGATCAAATCATCAGACTTACTTTGGCTAACTGAAAATGAAGCCTGCTGTACTAAGCCTCACGCTAAATAAATGTTACTTTTGTACTAAAGAAAAGCCTGGTACTTTTAGCGTTTTAGTTCTTCCACTTACTTTCAGCATATTTCTCTCTAATAAGCATTCTAAACCAGTTATCATTCTTCCATTTAATTGCATTATAGTATTTATTAGCCAAATACAATGTAATTTAAATAAAAAATAAGATCATAGGTTAACACATTATTAACAATTTTACCATTGCCATCTTGCAGATTCCTTACAAACTTTTTTAAAACCTCCTTTTTGTTCTTAGTTCTGCAAATCATGGATTTTTCCTAATATCTTGAGCTTCCCTTATCAGTTTTCTGCAGCTCATAGTTTCTAGTTTGTTGTTAGCGATGTATTTCCCCTTTTTGTACCATGCATACATTGTTTTTTAATTGTAATTTCTGCCTTAATTTTACCACTGACCCTTTTAGCCAACTCTTGATTGTGCAAGCATGGACTTTTTTGCCATTTAATAAACTCTTCTAAAGACTTCCAATTTTCATTCACATTTTACTGACCAAACTTTTTCTGTTCTATCAGTTTTGCTCATAATTGTCCTTAGCTTTGGGAAACAAACCTTTTTGTAGCACCAGAGAGAGCTGGAACTATCCCTCTATTTGCTGGTACTGAATGTCATCAGCTTATGATCACAGGTCCATTGATAACCATCAACTTCCAGTCCAGTAATTAATTATCTTTATCCATCATAATGAGGTCCCCAAAAAATCTCATTGTGTGCAAGACTTTTTGTGCTAGAAAATTATCTACAATTTTTTGAAACTCTAATGATGATTTATTACTGGCTGCATGAGACTTCTAGCATATATCTTCCAAACTGAAGGCCCCCATAATTCCATATTTCTTTCTACACATCACAGACAGTGCTTAAGAGAAGCCTCAGAACTGTCATTCATGCTTAAATTTGACACTTTACGTATGGGTCTTAACAAAGATGCTAATTATCTCTCATTACAAAGATAGCTTCCCCAATTATCACCCCTAATGTCATTATCTCACAGACACTCTTCCCCCCTCACCCTTCCTTTGTTCTTCAATCTGATTCGCGTCAATTTTATAGCTGTTCACTTTTTTTTGATTGTATCACTTTGGTATATATGGTCGTGCCAGTTTTCTTTCACGTATTGATCTGAGGAAGTGGGTCTGGCCCACGAAAGCTCATCACCTAATAAACCATCTTGTTAGTCTTTAAAGTGCCGCATAGTCCTGTCTTTTGTAGTGCTTAAGAAGTAATTCATCCTCTCTTCTGGTTTGATTTGATAGTCTGTAACACTTCTACCCATATCTCCTCCTGGGCTTTGCTAATTAGCACATTGGTCCATATGCATACAAGATCCTGTGCCTGAGTGATCAATAACTCTAAACAGGTAAGGGTGCCTTTAATGTAGCAGGTTGCTCTCTCCTTTCCCCACACACACCATTTTTATCTGTTGTTCCTGAGCAGGTTCATCAGGGATTTTAACATTCTCGCCATGAATTGTCCCACCAGGTTTCAGTAACGCCAATTATATCAAATTTCTTATCAGGAGAGTGTTTGGTTCCACTTGCTAGTTTAGATTTACTGCTTTGAGTACAGAAACAACTTAAATATTTCTTCATTCATCACATTGTTTCAATGTGTTGTGACACACTGTGTTTATATTACTTGTGACTTCTTAGCGCCTTCCCCTTTAATGTCACCTAACTGCTCTAGCGCATCTTCAGCCAAGCATGTTTATGGAAAAATAGACCCTGGGATGCCAACTGGATATCTTTTTTTAATGAAATTACAAGTTTGATGACGGCAATAGTGTTGATGGAATATGCTGAGACTTCCATGAAGCGTTTTACTTGGTATCATACACAATTTTGATTAAAAAACTGGAGCAATATAAAATTGACATTCCACGGAGTTACATGGATTAAAAATGTGGCTGATTGCCAGCTCTCAAAATGTAAAGGTTTTTCCAGTGGAGTCCTGCAGAGAATGGTTTGAAGCCCTATGCTATGTATGATTTTTTTATCAATGACTTGGTGTCATAAATCCACAGGGTTGGTGCTCTGGCCCCAGCTTTGAAATTGTCTTTAGGAGGCCCACGCTTTGTGTGCCAGACCCTGTGGGGCCTCACTCTTCCTCTGGAGTAAGACGTGTGACTTCACTGCCTCCTTAGACTGGACCTTTGAACCTTCAGCCCCCTGATTCACAATCGGAGCTCTGTCTGGAGAGTTGTACACTGCTCAGGAATTCATGCACCTCCCCCGTGAGACTCTCACATCATTGTCAAAGTGGGGGTTTATTTGTGAACGAGAGCACAGCACAGGAAGTCCATAGGGTAGCACAGAGGAAAGGAAGGGTAAAGTACCATCCATTCTGGTCAGTCCATAGCCCATCCAAACAGCAGTGAATCCATTGGTTCAAGCTGTGTGTGTCTTTCAGTTTGATGAGCTTTGTCAGACTTCAAGGAGAGCTGTGCCTTCTTCCAGACCCCACTTCTGATCCCCCAAACTCACACCTTTACAGTACCTTTGCTCTCCAGAAGGGGAGTATTGATCACCCCCTGCTGAGAAGTGGAGCACATTGGCCTATTATCTTTGTGTCCCTTCCTGAAATCTCTCTGCACTCTGCTTATGGAGTGAATTACTATTGCTTCCCATCTAAGGAGGGTTGAAGAACTTCTCTTAGCTGCTTGCTGCATACCACAAGGGTGCTCCTGATGTATGTCCCTTATAGTTTTCTCTTCCTTTCCTCAAGACACAGGTTCCTCAGCTGTTGACTCGCGGAGTTATCTGAGAACTATGATACATATAGCCATGTTGAATGCTTCCTTTTTCTCTTTCCTGTCTTCGTCACAAATTGACAGTTTGCTTCATCAGTTTCTACTCTCTTCATTATTCACCCTGGCCATACTCTATTCTTCCTTCCTTCTCCTAGAGTTTTTTGAGGGGGTCAACAGTGGATATAATGTACTTAGATTTCCAGAAAGCCTGTGACAAGGTCCCTCACCAAAGGCTCTTAAGTAAAGTAAGTTGTCATGGGATAAGAGGGAAGGTCCTCTCATGCATTGATAACTGGTTAAAAGACAGGAAACACAGGGTAGGAATAAATGGTCAGTTTTCCGAGTGGAGAGAGGTAAGTAGTGGGGTCCCCCAATGATCTGTCCTGGGACCCATCCTATTCAATTTATTTATAAATGATCTAGAGAAAGGGGTAGACAGTGAGGTGGGAAAATTTGCAGACTGCTCAAGATAGTTAAGACCAAAGCAGACTGTGAAGAACTTCAAAAAGATCTCCCCCAGATAAGTGATTGGGCAACAAAATGGCAAATGAAATTTAATGATTAATGTAAAGTAATGCACATTGGAAAACATAATCCCAATTATATATACAATATGATGGGTACTAATTTGGCTACAACTACTCGAGAGAGAGATCTTGGAGTCATTGTAAATAGTTCTCTGAAAACATCCACTCAGTGTGCAGCGGTAGTCAAAAAAGCAAACAATGTTAGGAATCATTAAAAAAAGTAATAGAGAATAAGACAGAGAATATCTTATTGCCTCTGTTACAAAACCATGGTACATCCACATCTTGAATACTGCATTCGGATGTGGTTGCCTCATCTCAAAAAAGATATACTGGCATTGGAAAAGGTTCAGAAAAGGGCAGCAAAAATGATTAGGGGTTTGGAACAGGTCCCCTATGAAGAGAGATTAAAAAGACTTGGACTTTTCAGCTTAGAAAAGAGGAGACTAAGGGGGGATATGATAGAGGTCTATAAAATCATGACTGGTATGGAAAGAGTGAATAAGGAAAAGTTATTTACTTATTCCCATAATATAAGTACTAGGGGGTCACCAAATGAAATTAATAGGCAGAAGGTTTAAAATATACAAAAGGAAGTTTTTCTTCACTCAGCACAGTCAACCTGTGGAATTCCTTGCCAGAGGATGCAATGAAGGTTAGAACTTAAGCAGAGTTCAAAAAAGAGCTAGATAGATTCATGGAGGTTATGTCCATCAATGGCTATTAGCCAGGCTGGGTAAGAATGATGTCCCTGGCCTCTGTTTGTCTGGAGATGGGTGACAGGGGAGGGATCACGTGAGGATTACCTGTTGTGATTCCTTCCTCTGAGGCATCTAGTATTGGCCACTGTCAGCAGACAGGACGCTCGGCTAGATGGACCTTTGGTCTGATCCAGTATGGCCATTCTGATGTTCTTATGTTCTACGTTAGCCAAAATCCTTGAACCACCTACAAGGAAGCTGGAAGTGGGAGAGTTTGATTCTGACTGTCTTGGTGCTATTTTCCCACTGTTGGACAATGGGACAAAGAAACTCACAAAATTAAATGCTGCTCTCTGGATCTAAGGATGAAAGAGTCAACTAGCAGAATGATGAAAGTATATCTCAAATAATAGCAAACAGGAATGTGCCACTGCAAGTACATTGGGGCACAGGAAACTGCACTGAAATGTGTCTAGTCTAACCAAACCTAGGGAAAATAGAACTTCTCTGACACCAGCTGTCTCTCCTTCTAATGGGAGTTGTACATTGTGTGACCTGGATGTTAAGCTAATTGAGAGATAGGAACAGTGTTTTAAAATGTCCACCAAAAGAAACAACAGCACCAGTCATTAAATGAAATTCTTCTAATGCTGTCACAGTGGGTGTTCCACTTCTGGTGGCAGTGCATCCCGGCACCATCAGTCTGGGATTTTCACTAGCAGTAGCTGGTCAGGCATTCATGTGCACTAGTGGTCTCATGGCATCTCTGGGCATGTCTTCTAGCATACACATCCCAACCTCTTCAGTTCCTCCTTTATCATCCTTGGCTTCAGTGTCTGTTGGTGGTGTCACTGTTGACATTATAATAGTTATTAGCTTATTTTAACACTTATTCACAGTTTAGTAAATTCTTAGTGTAGTTAGTGTTAAGTTTAGAGTTTAAAAAAACGAGGGTTTTTTGTCCTGAAGTTCTCAATGGGGACGCCTTATATGTTCCTGAATCCCTAGGTTAAAAGGTGTGCATCTTGCAAAGGTGCTATGCCAGTACCTGATGGACACTCCCTTTGTGTCAGGAACTATTAAAAAAGAAATGTATTGAATGCCTGGGCGAGTTGTACATATCTCAGAAGTGTGCTTACTGAAGCATTCTGCAGGCTAGGGCAAGAAGAGATAGGAATCTCCAACTCATTTTAATGCAGAAATCCCTAACTTCTGTATCAGACCCTGGACAGACGATGACAAGAGATTCTCCAGATACAGCCTCTGGACAGACTAAGTGCTTCCTCCTCTAAAAAATCAAGGAAAAGACCCTTGTCCTCACTGGGTCACGAACTGTTAAAGAGGTAGTCTCCAGTGAGATCCCTGCCCTTGGTCCCAACCTCATCCAGAGTGAGCATCTTTGATGCACCAGGCACCTCCAGCAAGGACAAAATGGCCTCTGCCTCCATGGCACCAACTACCCCTAAGGGCACGGTACTGCAACTTTTACCACAAGCGATGGCTCCCCCTCCTGTACCAAGTTCATTGACGCCAGCCGTGAAGCTGTAATCGAGGACGATTGCACCTAGGAAGACCATGCACAAACAATTGGCACTGACTGCACGGCTGCTGGATGAAATGGCACTGCCTGCAGTGGCACCAAACCCTCCCATACAACCTTCGGACAGACAAGCAGCATCCACATCTGGGCCTCCCCTGCTCAGCACCAATTTTTTGCCCGTGCCAATAGCATGAGACCAGCCTGACTTTCCCATTACTCCACCTTTCTTGAATGATGAAGTAACACTGCAAAGGAAACTGTCGTCTTCTCTAGACACACCTCTCCAACAGGCACTGCCCACCATTACAAATACAAACAGACCAGCAAAGGTTTACCACCATGCTCGCTATCCCATGGTTCTCTGTCGAGTGCTGTCCCTGTGGGTGCTCCACTCAGGTCTCGGTGCATCCTCACGCCGCTGATCAGAAATTTGTGTCTAGCAGTGCCCCTCACGCCATGCCTAAGCATTCTCGCGCTGTTGCTGTCTGCTGGGTGCGCGCAGTGCAAACCTCCCTCAGTTCCTTTTCTGCTGTCCTCAGCTGAAGACAGAGTCACAGCTGAGCTCTCCTTTTCTGACAGGAAATAAACAAATAGTGTATTTAGTTTAGAAATAGTTCATAAATTTAGTCAGTTCATAACTGTTTTCAACGATTCCTTCAGTTTAAAAAAAAAAAAAACACACCGCTGTGGCTTTTTTCTTTTTCCTCAACATGCCGGGCTCTCCCGCCTTTAAGAAATGCAACTCATGCCAGGATTCAATACCAGTTTCTGACACACGCGTCCTGCATGAAAAGTCTGGGAGAAACTCACGCAGCACACAAGTGCCCGCATTGTCTAAATATGACAATGAGAGCCAGAAAAGACCGTGAAATGCGGCCACCTTGGGACTTAAACCTTGTTCTCGACACACTCACCAGGCCACCCTTTGAACCATTAGCCACCGCATTTACCATAATACTTGTCCATGAAAGTGGCCTTCATAGTGGCAATAACATCTGCCAGACGTGAGCAAAATTGCAGCCTTCATGGCTGAACCATTTTTCACCACTTGTACTAAGCATAAGGTCATACTTGGGCCTCATCCCAAATTTCTCCCCAAGGTCATATCGGACTTCCACCTAAATTAACCTGTATACTTACCCTCATATTGTCCTAAGCCTCATACCTCCTCAAGAGAATCCATCATGCACACACTGGATGCCAGATGAGCCATTGCGTTCTACTTAGATAGAACCAAAGAGACCAGGAAGTCAGACAGACTCTTCATCTCTTGGTCCAGGCCATACAAGGGAACAGCCGTTTTGGTGCAACATATCTCCAAATGGGTTGCGAGCTGCATATACACAGCTTATGAACTTTGTGGAAAACAGTCGTCATCAGATCATCAGGGCTCATTCCACACATGCGATGGCCCCAACAATGGCTTTCCTGCATAACATACCATTGGTGGACATTTGTAGAGCTGTGACGTGGTCCTCCCATCACACTTTCACACAGCATTATGCTCTACAGAGAGGACCACCATTCTGGCAAACACGGTCCTTCCTCCTCTACATAAATGACCCCAATGCACACCACCATCTGGCAGGTACTGCTTCTAAGTCACCTGAGTGGAGCACCCACAGGGACACCACTCGACGGAGAAGAAGTTGTTACTCACCCTGTGCAGTAACGATGGTTCTTCGAGATGTGTGTCCCTGTGGGTGCTCCACGCCCCTCCCTTTCTCCCCTTTGCTTGGAGTCCTTTAATGCATTTCAGGTAGAAAAGGAACTGAGGGAGGTTTGCGCCACACGCACCCAACAGACAGCAACAGCGCAAGACCCAGAGTGCTTAGGCGCGACACAAGGGGCACTGCTAGGCAAAAATCTCCGATCAGCGGCATGAGGATGCACCAAGACCATTCCCTCGGGCCACAATGGCTGCCTACAGGGCTCAATTCCAAAGACCTCCCTCTATTCACCGAAAGTCAATTTCCTCAGCACAGACATCAGTACTTGAACCCTCTGAGGTAACAGAGGAGAGGGAAGATGAGAGTGAGGACACCACAGTCCACTGAATACAAAAAAAGTTATACCCATACCGTGTGCTACTACAGACAATTTTAAGCATGTTCAGGGCTATTTAGATGAGTGACACAATCAAAACATCCCTCTCAAAGATGCCCAATAAAGAGAGATTAATATGACTGATTTTCAGCTTGGAGATGAGATGACTAAAGGGGGATATGATAGAGGTCTATAAAATTATGACTGGTGTGGAGAAAGCAGATAAGTGTTATTTACTCAGTCCCATAACATGATCTAGAGGTCGCCAAATGAAACTAATAGGCAGCAGGTTTAAAACAAACAAAAGGAAGTATTTCTTCAAGCAGCGCACAGTCAACCTGTGGCACTCCCTGCCAGAGGATGTTGTGGAGACCAAGACTAGAACAGAATTCAAAAAAGAACTAGGTAAATTCATAGAGGATAGGTCTATCAATAGCTATTCGCCAGCATGGGCAGGGGTGGAGTCCCTAGCCTCTGTCAGGGATGGAAATGAGTGATAGGAGATGGATCACTTGATTCTGTTTATTCCATCTGGGTCACCTGGCATTCATCAGTCCTTTTTCCTAGGCGTGTATTATGTATGTACATGAACTTTAATATGAAATTAATTCAGGTGCAGATTTGTGCAACACTGTTTTTTAAATGCACAGTCAGACGATCCCAAAGTGAAGGCTTTTGCAGTAGCAGTAGCCTAGCCACATTGCAGAGAGGCAGAACTAGCCCAGCCTTCCTGTACATTTCAGAATCCAGACTGCTAATGGGAGATAAGGAAGGTTTTTGTGTTGTGCCTTTCCACTTAGCGCCAGTCTGAGACATCATGTTGTCTCATTGTCATTTCAGGAGTCAAATTCCATCTGTTTCCACCAAAAGGTGAAGGAGAGTCCCAATAGCAAACTCCTGCTGCCATTTCCACAAAGTAAACAACTTGCTTTCCTGATGCCAAGGCCACATGGAGAACAAATGCGTGGTTATGTTTCCTCTGTTCTGTCTCCTCTAGGGCTGCGCACATGACCCAGCTTCTCCATCTGATCTCAGGTTTCACATAAAACACGTGTTTCTAGAGCACTTGTTCTCAGGAGACTCCAAAATACCAAGTGCTCTCTTGGGAGCTGAGCATTCCTCAAAACCAGGGATTATTCACAGCGGCAAAATAATGTTCCAGTTCCCGAGGCACCACTCCTCTGTGGAGCTCTTGCTGCCATCGGCTGCATTCTCACATCCCTGCACCCCTTCTGTACACCACAGACAAAGGTGCGACCTGCATCCTGCCCAGTCCCCAGTAAATGCATGAAAACACCTCGTCTTAATGCTGGAACTCTAGAGACCTAGGTCCCTTCAGACAGCCTATGTGTGATCTCGGGCAAGTCACTGACTCTCTCTGGGTCTCATTTCACCATCTGTAAAATGTGGACGATTTGTCTTGTGTATTGTGCCCAGGCATGACTCAGGCCAGGCCATCTCAGCTTCCCAATGCTGGGTGTTACTACGGTAAAGGTAGGACAGTGCCCTTGCTATCTAGCACAGTAGATGAGGGCCCTCGTGGGCTGGGTTGGGTGCTGAGGTGCCAGAGAGGAGTCTAATATAACAGCTTCAATTCAGTCATGCGGAAATGACGGTATCTGTGGTTCAGCTGGGGTCTTTGATTGCACCAGCAGAAAATGGGCTGTGGCGTCTGGGCTCAGGAGCAGGCTCTGCTCTCCACATGGCTTTTCCAGGGTTTGGCGTCCTGAGCTGGAGTCTGTGCAGCTGGGGATTTGTTTGTAAACAGACAGCTTAGCCTGCCCCATGTGTGCTTGCAGATGGGTCGTGCGTGGCTGTGGTTGGAGTCCAAGAGAGTCTCTCCCAGCGAGTCTGTGAAGAGCAGCGGCTGCCTGTCTCCCAGCAGCTCCTGGGACTCCAGTCTGGAGCAGGAGGTGGGGAGCTGGAGGACGAACAAAGAGGCTGCTGTGGAGGAACAAGAGGAAAGCAGTCAAGAGGAAGAGGATAGCAGGCTGGAGTCCAGGGAACCTCTGGTTTGGGAGGATGGCAGTGAAGAGCTCCAGGAAGAGGCAGGGCAGCGTGAACAAGATCGTCTTCTGCAGTTCCTCTTGGAGGTAGTGCTGCTGCAGTGCAGTGGGTAGCAGGGGGAAAGTCTTAGAACCACTGGTGCCCTGAGCTTCTCTGCCCTATGTAACTTACTGTGGAGCAGCAGAGCCCCCCTAGAGCCTGTCTTCTCACAGGAAAGTCCAGGTCTCTACAGTATTTAGAGGGCTCAGGGGCTGGCTGGTTGTCCTGCCCATGGGTCTCCTGAGCCCTGATCCTGATGGAGAGCCAACCATTTAAAAGGTTGATGGGCTGACGCTTCTTTAATAATACTCTTGGCTTAGACACTGCTCTCTTAGAAGTCCCTAAAGGTGAAAAGAAGCTGTAATGGAGGAGCCCCATGGAGTTTGTGATGCTGACCCCTTCCCCTACTTACTGGTGCTCTCATAGGTTGAAGTTGGTAATAAATTGCTCTGTGTTACAGGTGACCCACCTCATGGAACCTCTCTGCATTAGTGGCACAGGCTCCACACAGAATCACTGGGCTTTCTCTGGCTCTGGGCAGCAAGAGGAAAGGGAGATCCTGAGCTTCAAAGAAGAAATGACAGGACCTCTAGTTCCAAGTGGGGAAGAAAGGCAGCTGCCGGTCCTGATGGAAGAGGCTGGGGACCTGCAAATCCCAGGAAGAGAGGTCGGGGAGGCAAGGGTACCACAGGTCTCAGGAGAGCCACAGGTCCTGGGCTGGGAGGCTGGAGAACCTGATGAACAGCAGATTCTAGAAGCGGAAACAGGAGAGCTCCAGGTCCCAGGAGGGGAGGAAGGGAATTCAGGAGCGCAGAGGAGGTTAAAGTTTCTAGTGGAGGATGTGGAAGAAATGGAGGAGGAAGAGAAGATCAGAAAACTGCTTATGGATGAGACTTCTTCAGCTATGAGTGCATTGGAGGAGGCGTTCCCAGACAGTGTGAAGGTAAATGCATGAAAACACCTCATCATCTTAAGGCCCTGCACTAGGACTCCAGAAACCTGGGTCCGTTCAGACAGCCTGCATACACTGGGACTCCAGAGACCTGGTCTGTGCAGACAAGCCTGTGTGATATCTGGCAAGTCACTCAACTCTCTCTAGGTCTCAGTTGACCCTCTGTAAAATGGGGACCATGATCCTTGCTTTGACTTGTGTATTAGACTCTGTCTCCTGTGCCCGCTCAGGCCAGGCCATCTCAGCTTCTCACTGCTAGGTGTTACTGTACTAAAGGCAATGATGATGCTGGGTCCGACAGTGCCTTTTCTGTATCTGTGGCCAAGCTCTTTGCTTTACCATGTCAGATATGAAAGATGAACAGTGCCTTTGCAGATTCACCTGCTTCTCCTGTACAGCCAGGCCCAGGGTGTCCTGGACATGTATCTATAGGACTCACTCAGGCTATGTCTACACTACAGAGTTGTTTTGGAAAAATGGCCATTTTTCCAAAAAACTCGCGGAGCGTGCACACCTCAAGCGCATTTTTGTGCAAAAAAATCGAAAGAACAGAGGGTTTTTTCCGGCATAGGTATTCCTCGTTCTATGAGGAAGAACGCCTTTTTGTAAAAGAGCTCTTTTGCAAAAGGGTGTGTGTGGACAGGGAAGAGGGGGGTTTTGTGCAAAAAGAGGAAAAAGCACAGGTGCCCTGGTGGCCATTCTGTGCATAGCAATCAGAGCTTACTTTGGAAGGAGTATCCATGCTGTTTGGACACTCTTTTGCAAAAGCGCATCGCTTTTGCAGTGTGGACGCGCTCTTGCGCAAGAAGTGTTTGCGGAAGATCTCTTCTGATAAAAGTTTCTTGCACAAGAATCCTGCAGTCTAGACATTACCTCAGTTTCCAAAGTCCCATATAATGGAGCATCCCTCCAGTTTCTTGGTCCACTGCCTCAAATTTCACCATCTGGCGCATTCCAAGGTGCCCTGTTCTGAGTCAAACCACTACTCCTACTTGCGCTCCCATGTATCACCCTAAGTAGCACTTCTCTCTGAACTGCAGGGACAGTGAACAGATGGGCCATGGATTTGATCCAGTATGGTTTTCTGCTGTTTTCTGAGGCAAGCTTGTAGGTGGCTAGATCTGCCTTTGGTTAGCTTCTCTGTCAGCTTGCTCAGGAACCGAAGGGTTGCTATGGATACTGATCCGGGTAGCTGGCTAGAACTGATGTATCTGGAATGAGACTTTTCAGTGTTGGCTGGTCCAGTGCATGTTTCAAAGGCGAAGTGAAGATTCCTTCCCTGAATGAGGTATTGGCCCTTTTGGAAAGCAGCGGCCCATGACTCTTCCAACTGCCAGGACAGCTTTGGCTCCAGGTCACACATCTTGAGTGGAGAATCTTTTACAGTGTCCAGAGCTTCCTGAGGCAGGACTGCCCTGCTCCTTGGCGTGCACCTGGCTCTGTAGTGGAGAGGGCCCCTGCATTTTGAGAAGCCTTCTCCACTGTGCATGATCAGTTCAGCAAGGCGGGCAAAGACTTTTCAGAATGTGGGGCAGGGCTCCACTGTGGGCTGCAAGCCAGTGACCTCACTCCGTTCTGACCAGTCAGGGTCACAGTTCTGCTTCCTGGTGGGTTGTTTTAGTAGCTTCCTGATCCTTGGCCTGCTGCCCCTCCTTGCCAAGATATCAGTACCTGGTTCCTCACTGACCTTAGCTACCACATCCTCCCACCTTCCTTTTCCTCACTAGTCCATCATCTCTCCCTGACATGTGTCTGCTCCCCCGCTTTTTTGCTTCCCTTGATAAACTCTGGTAGCAGCTAGTCATTCTCCTTCCTTTTTTGTCCCTGAGCCTCCTCCACCAGTCACTCCTCGTTTCTGGATTGACCTGCAGAAGGGAACATCCATCTGGGCTCTCATGGAGAGAGTGTGATCACTCTCTGAGCTTCTGCAGCATGAGGAAGGGATGGTGAGGGGCTTGGCCACCAGTCTTACTGGACTGAAAGGTCTAAAGTGAGTGTCGGGTGCACAGGAGACTCGCTGCTCAGCACAGCTCCTATATCCCCTTCTGTCCAGCAGCTAGGATGGCTTCCAAGAGACTATGAAGGCCCCCCTTGAAGCTTGGCTGTAAAGGGCACATGCAGCAAGTCTGAGCCCTGGCTGGGGGATTCCAGCTGATCTGCCGCTTTGCCAGGCAGCCCTGTCACTGAGGTGCCCAGCCCAGCAGGCGTTACTCTTCCTTTCTGTCTGTTTTCAGGGGGACGTTCTGGAGCAATCCGAAAAGCACGCTCAGGGCGAGAGCCACTTGCTGGAGGTGGACGAGCTCTCTGCACATGGTGACAGCAGGAGCTGCAGTGAGAGAGCATCCCTGGTGGACTCCAGTCTCATGAGCCCAGCCTCCTCGCCGTTGTGAGTAGCACAGTCCTAGGTCAGTCTAGGTCTGGTAGGCACTGCTGATGCTGTGGCCGCTTGGCTCCCCCTTCGTGGCATAGAGTGGACCTGTCTCCATGGGCCCAAGCCAGAGAGCATGTACGTGGAGGGGGTCATCTCAGGGCAGGTGAGCAAAGGGGAGGGCCCTGGATGGTGATGGGGCTTCCAGCCTTTGGCTGATAGTCCTAATGCAGATGAGGTGAAATAGGAGGTGGACCAGATGTACAGGAAACCCGAGTTTGTGTTGGGTTGATCTGGCTAGGCCTGCCAGGCACAAAAGTCCAGTCCCACTCCCAGATGAAGGTCTGCAGAGGCAGCCACGGCAGACCTGGCCTGGGAGCAGGGTAGAAGTGTGTGTAACAGGCAGGCTGTGTTATACGCCAGAGTAGCTGGTCTGGCTCTCCAAAAAAAAAAAAAAAAAGGATGCAGCAGAGCATGAAAAATCTGTCCCGTCAGGACAGGAACCAAAACCCATCACAATAAGGCCCTTTGCCTTCCTGGCTTCTCCTCGGGCTGAGTTGGTTCAGGGCAGCTCTAGCTCTGATCGCTACCTATAACCCTGTGTCCTCTTGTGCCTGCTCCTCGTTGTCCTATCGCTGCATACCAGACACCCACCAGCCTCCTCCTGCGGGCATATTCACGGGGATTGGGACATCTCATTCTGCGGAGAGACGGACAAACGACTGGACTCCTTGTCCTGCTTTGTTCGTGTCACAGCTGTTCGCAGCTTGTGACATGAGGACCCAGACACCCTTAGAGTGACAGGCCACAGAGCCTTGTGAGTTCTGTGCACTTGAGCCACAGCTCGGCAAGGCTCTAGGAGTGAGGGAGGGCCCTGGGATGGAACATGGAGCCTGGGGGGCAGCAACAAGGACAAGGCCTAGGTCCACACCTGGGTGTGAAGAATATCACTGGAAGCTGCAACGCCTGGCTTAGGTGCCAAGGTCCTAGAACGGCCCCTCAGCACACTATGCAGCACCTGCATTGATATGTCATTTGCTAATGATTCACCAAGAGAGACCCCTGCCTCAGGCTCTCCAATAGCCCGGGGGGAGGGTCCTCACCAGAAGGTAAATCCCTTTGCTTCACCCCGTAGGAAGGGGCACCAACCCTGGGTCTCCCCCCTCAGGTGCGTGCCTTAGCCACTGAGCTAAAGGCCATAATCAGACTCCTGCCCTCTCCGCCTGGCCTGCTGTGCAGGGCAACCATGCTTGGAGCGTTCCTCTGAGCTGGGACCCTGCAGGCAAGCGCTGCAGCCCAGTGCTGGTTTCCATTGCTTTGAGGAGCTGGTTGAGGCACAGGCACGAGAGGGGCATCCAGACACTGCCAGAGGCAACAGAGGCAGACCCTAAGGTGCAGGGGGAACTTTCACCGCCTGGTGAGTTTTGGTGCCGAGAGTGTTCGGTAGCAGGTGCAGCTGAGCAGCAGTTGGGGGGATCACAGCTCTGCCTAACGTCCCTTTGAGGGCCTGAGCCGAAGAGCTCCTCTCCCAGACCTTGAGCAAAGCACCCAATAACTACCGAATCCGTTAAGGGATGAAGACACCAGCTAGGTTGATTTTCAACAAAGCATGGTACCAGTACGCCGCAAATTCTACCGGACCACTAATACATGCATGTTTGTAATAATGGACCAGCTAAGTAAACGGCAGGACTTACCGTTCCTCCCTAGGCTAAACAGTGGTACCCCCCCCCGAAAAACATCCTTATCCCCCTGCCCCCCTGCAAACAAGTTAGTACTGACCCTTTGGCATGGCTAGTCATCATCCATCGCCTGGTACACATTGGGTTAATTAAAACATTTCTATTACATATTGTTATCCTAACCTTATTTTTAGGAGGGGTCAGTGTGGTTCCTGCTATTTTGAAGGAATGTTTTCATGCCATTTTTAATATTGGAATGTTTTGGTACCACTCGATATTGGGAGGTGTTTGCGCGAGCGCTCTGTCCTTAGCTGCTCTTAGCACTCTGTTCCAGCTCCAGTGAGCTGATAACCGCTCCTCTGTGCAGGGTGCCACTCAGCTGGGCTCACCCACTGCGACATTTGCTTTTCAAAAAGACACTGCTGTCCATCTGGAAGATGATAGCCAGCCACAGGTGTGTGTCTGGGGGACGGCTCATAGCTGGAATCATCTGGGGAAGTTCTCTGGCCTGTGTTATACAAGGGGTCAGACTGGAAGGTCACAGTGCTCCCTTCTGGCCTTGGATTCTTTCAGTCTGTGAACTGAGGGAATCACCAGAGCTGAGGAGTGGGGAGGAGGAATGATGGGTCTGTGGGCTGGGCCTGAGGGAGGGGCTGGGAAGAGGGAGTGAGAAGTCGAGGACTAGAATAGCAGAGGGAGTGCAGATTGGGATTGAGGGGCAGCAGCAGACCTGGGAATGAAATTTGCCTGGTCCCTGCCTACACTGGCCCTAGCTCTAGCCCCAGGGCTGTTCCATGAGGGCAAAGATAGAATGGATCATTTCTCACTGGGTTCACCCACACCCATCTGTGTTGCCCGAAAGCCTCCTGCTGCGGGGAGGCGGCTAATGCGAGCTGCTGGCCCTGCATATTCCATCAGTTTTACCTTGGCAGCCACTGGCTCAAGCAGGAAACTGAGTTCAGATTCCTGACTTAGCGAACACCAAGAGTGGATTCCGAGGTTTCCCGCCATCCTTCCTGTCCTTCCCCTGGGATTGCTACTCACTGACCCCCATCAGCCTTCATGGGTGCTGCCTTCTTGTCAAGACTCAGCTGAACAGGGAGGGACAAACCTGATTCTCTCCTGTCCCTTTGAGCTTGTCCCTCCAGGTACAGTGGCCCGTTCCTGAAGCCAGTCTCAGACAAGCAGGCTCCTGGATACAAGGATGTGGTGAGAAGGTAGGAGGGCTGCTCAAGAGCATTTTCATCTGCTTCCTCCACCTCCCAAGGGCCCCAGCATGTAGAGAGGAAAAAGCTATGGGGCACCTTTCTGTTGTCTGCCTCATGCTTGTCACTGTAATAGCTGCTTCCCATCAGGGGCAGGTTCCCTACAGTGTCTTCTCCAAGGCTCAGTTCAAAGCAGTGGGGGGGAGGGAAGCTTCTATCCTGCCCCTCCCCTTCCGTTCCTGAACACATCTCACTCTTCCAAAGCGTTTTCATGTATACAGCTTCGGTTTCGCCTTTCTGAAATGCTGCACCTTTGGCCCACTGAAGTACTCCCACTTCCTCCTCTTCCATCCTTCAAATACTTGGAAGCTGTTCACATGTTCTTAGCCCCCTCCCCTGCTCCAGTGCCTCCAGGGGCTAGCCAGACTGGGTGGCAGAGGGGAGAGCGGATTTCATTTGTTTTCATAAAAACTCCTAGGTGATTTGGGGCCATTGATGTGTGTGGTGACCCAGCACACACACCATGTATTGCGTCCCCGCCCCCTTGTTTGCCATCAATGCCGCTTTGCTCATGAGCTGGTACGGGCAGAACAATGTGTTTGTAGAGCACACAGTGCAACAGACCCCCATCCTGACAGGGCCTCTACATGCTACAGGAGTGAGCCAACCTGTGCATATTAACTTAGTCCTGCCTTACAAACCGGGCTGTTCAGGCTCCTTCACATCGCTGTATTATCACTCCAAGGGGGCTTTACAAACAGCCTGGGGGGGAGGTTCTTGCACTGGAGAGTCCTGTGGGGCTGAGGTGTGGGCTAGAGTGCCAGGGAGCTGGGGGATGCCAGTCCTGATACTACCAGCAGTAGAAACATAGGTGCCTATACAGTTAGACAGCAGCAGAGCAGTGGTTCCTCAAGTGCATGTCCATGTCAGTTCGTCAGGTGTGTGTGTGCCACATGCATGAAGCTGGAAGATTTTTCCCCTAGCAGTGTCTGTAGGGTTGGCCTAGGTAACCCCTGGAGTCACGACCCCTGCTTCAGTTCCTCCTTACTGCCTGTGATGGCTAGCTGGAACTCCCCATTGCTCTTTCCTCGGCAAGCACGTGCTTTGCAGTATCATTTTGTTACACATATGTTTTAGTTGTTGAGTGATTATAGTTAGTAAATAATCATAGAATAATCATAGAATACTCGAACTGGAAGGAATCTCGAGTAGTCATCAAGTCCAGTTCCCTTGGCCCACGGCAGGACCAAGTACCATCCAGATCATGCCTGAGAGGTGTTCATCTAACCTGCTCTTAAATATCTCCAGTGATGGAGAGTCCACAGCCTCCCTAGGCAATTTATTCCAGTGTTTAACCACCCTGACAGGAAGTTTTTCCTAATGTTCAAACTAAACCTCCCTTCTCACAATTTAAGCCCATTGCTTCTTGTCCTGTCATCAGAGATTAAGGAGAATAATTTTTCTCTGTCCTCCTTGTAGCACCTTTTTTGATACTTGAAAACTTACGTCCTCTCTGTCTTCTCTTTTCCAAACTAAACAAGCACCATTATTTAATTTTCCTTTATAGGTCATCTTTTCTAGACCTTTAATCACTTTAAAAGTTTCAGAGGGGTAGTCTGTAATAAGGATGTTAAGGGTTAGTCGATTCCTTCCCCCTCTGCCCCGCTTTGCTGCCTCTATCAGATAGAGACAGCAAAGGGGTGAGGAGGGGGTACTTCAAAGCAACAGCGCTGCACAGCTGAGACCGGGATCAGCTGTGTGGCGCTGCCCCTTCGAAACACCGAGATGACATTTCAAAGCGGCAACGCCGCGTGGAGCCCGGGGTCAGCTAACTGACTCTGCGCAGCATTTCCGTGGAACCCGGGGATTAGCTGGGGAGTCCCCAGCTGCCCCCAGGTTCTGGGGAAATGCCGCGCGGAACCTGCAGTCAGCTGGGGAGTCCCCAGCTAATCCCGAGTTCTGCATGGCATTTCAAAACAGCAGCGCAACATAGAGCCTGGGGTCAATGCGGGACTCTGCATCCCCTGCTGACCCCAGGCTCCCTGAGGGCACTTCCACTTTGAAATGCACAAGAGCCCCCGCTGGTAACCCATTCCAGTGCTTCACCACCCTCCTAGTGAAATAGTTTTTCCTAACATCCAACCTGGACCTCTCCCACCACAACTTGAGCCCATTGCTCCTTGTTCTGCCACCTGTCACTACTGAGAACAGCCTCTCTCCATCCTCTTTGGAACTCCCCTGCAGGAAGTTGAAGGCTGCTCTCAAATCCCCCCTCACTCTTCGCTTCTGCAGACTAAACAGACCCAACTCCCTCAGCCAAATGCTCCAGCCCCCTAATCATTTTGGTTGCCCTCCGCTGGACCCTCTCCAATGCGTCCACATCCTTTTTGTAGTGGGGGGCCCAGAACTGGACACAATACTCCAGATGTGGCCTCACCAGAGCCGAATAAAGGGGAATAATGACATCTCTGGATCTGCTGGCAATGCTCCTCTTAATGCAACCTAATATGCCATTAGCCTTCTTGGCTACAAGGGCGCACACAGTTGACTCATATCCAGCTTCTCGTCCACTGTAACCCCCAGGTCCTTTTCTGCAGAACTACTACTTAACTACTACTTAAGGACTCTGCACTTGTCCTTGTTGAACCTCATCAGATTTCTTGTGGCCTAATCCTCCAATTTATCTAAGTCACTCTGGACCCTATCTCTGCCCTCAAGCGTATCTACCGCTCCCCCTCAAGCGTTCTCCATCCCACACATGGTTGCCCTTCTCTGTGCTCCCGCCAGGTTGTCTGTGTAGTTAATGTTTGCCGAGCACTGACAGCAGTACTCCAAGGGCAGGCCCCAGGGCTGTGTGGGGACTCAAGGGCCTGTCACAGGCTGCTCTGGGGAACATGCCACCTAGAATTGCATTGATGTGCTTTTATCATTATCATTTGTTGTACACTTGTCTCATTTGTGGTCTCCTCTCCTAAATCGCCCACTCACGCCTGTTTTGAAGGTTCCCCTTGCCAGCATGGAGCCGAGTGTCAGATCATTTCCCCCCAGATGGATTAAGTACATTTTTTCAAGATAAAGTTCATGCTATTTCTGGCCTGTGTTTCTAATCACATTCATTCTTGTCCACCTCCCCCTCCAGCCACCAGTTCTGTAATGATTTCACAGGCATGTAAATAAGATTTGGTCCTTACAACACGCCTCCTCACCACTCTTTTTCCTACAGTGCCAGTAGAGTCTGGTTCCTTATAGGTATTTTTTAATCACAAGGGAATTGGAGTTAATTTGACAGGTGCTAATTACCAGGGTCACGCCTCTTTCCTTTTCTGCTCAATGTCACATTTGGTTTTCAGAAGTAATTGCTAGTGCCTTGGCAAGTTAATGAGCCATGTGACACACGTCACCTAAACCTGCCAGTTTCTTTGCAGCTTTCCTACTCTCATGCCATTTTCCTCTGAGAATCGAGCCTAAGATGTCTAGTGTTTGGAGTTGCAGAGAGACAAAAATGAGGCCTCTGTGATCTCAGGAAGATGGTGCCCCCCCACCCCACCCCACCCCACCCCCCCCGGCAAGGTTAGAGGAGTCTTCAGCTATGTGCAATTAAGTTTCATGCCTTCTTCCAGACCCATGGATTTAACCAACATAAAGAGGCGCCTGTCCAAGGGGCAGATCCGGACCACAGCCCAGTTCCAGCGTGACCTCATGCTGATGTTCCAGAATGCATTGATGTACAACAGCTCTGACCATCACGTGCACCGCATGGCTGTCGAAATGCAGCAAGAGGTCCTGGAACAGCTTCAGCTGCTGGGCGAGGCCCTCCTCTGCTCAGAGGAGAGGCTGGGCTTTGGGAGGAGGTAGGGAGCCTGTGGTCAGAGCAGGGGCTCGGTTTGGGGGGGTGGGTAGTACTCTCCTTCCAGCTCTGTCCCAGACCCTCTTCCCTTGCCCTAGCAACCATTCCTCACAGCCATGGGAATGGCAGCTATTGCTCCTTGGTGCCAAGAGGCTGAAGTAAAACTACCTGTAATTTCTTGATTCCTGAGGCTTCCTCTGCACTGAAAAGAACACCCCCTTCTTTGGCTGGGGTGGGGGAACACACTCTCTGAGCTGGATGCCCCCTTTCTTGGCTGGGGCGGTGACTTTCCCAAGAGTTGGAGATCTTCCCCAGTCCAATGAAGAAGGCTGCTGGCCTCAAATAAAGGCTCCATATAGCCCTCGGTCCCCATGCAGTTCCTGTACCTTTGTCCCTAATTAATTTAGCACAGTGGAGAATGACAGAGCATGTACTGAACACAATGTCAGTGTGCATAGTTGAAAGGACACTACAGATATTGGCAGAGGCAGAACTATACACTGTTTGTGAGATGCAGGCTCTGAGTAAAGTAATTTAAGTCTTTGAAAAGTGGCTGTTACAGCTCTTTGTTTCTACCATGTAATCCCTGGAATGAGGCCATGTCCATGAGACCTTTAAAGAAAAATCTGTTTTTCATGTATTGCAGTGTCACCACTGAGCAGAGTTAAGGTTGTTTAATGGTTTGTTTCCATCAGGTAACACATTTGTATCCAAGTGTAATCTAAACTTTAATTTCCTGTGTTTGTAATGTTTGGGTTGGGGATCGTTACAACAGCTCTGTAATGTTTTTACCCTTTTAACTGCGTTTTTTTGGCTTGGACTCGCAAGTCAGCTTGTAAACAGGGGAAAGCCATCCTTTCTCTGCTCGCACTTCCTTTGTGTGTCTGTAATAAAGCTTGGCGATCGCTAAAGAACTTCCTAGCAGCTACCCCGGGAGCAGTGTCTGGAACCTCCCGCCCAGCCTCTCAGCCTCGGGCTCCTTAGCCCCCCAAGGGCTGCACCAGCCGGGTGACAGATAAAGGGGCAGGCGGGTGGGGGCCCCGCCGGCTGCCCAGTCCCGCTCTGCTCCAGCAAGCTGCTGCCGGGGGCGGCTCCCGAGGGCGACAGGCGCGTGCCCGGAGCGGGGGAGGCTGGTCTCGGCTGGATCCCCCGGGCGCGCGCCTGATTATGACCCTGGCGAGCGGGGCGGACACGCGGGGACTCCGCGGTGGGCGGAACAAACCAGCGGAGGGTTGTCATTGGCTACGGCAGAGGACGTCATCAGTCGCCCTTCCCAGGGTGCTCTGCGCGCACGCGGAAGTGGAGCTAGGTGTGGACCACGTGGCTGGCGAGCATGTCTCGGGAGAAGGCGCAAGAGCTGGAGGCGGCGCCGGAGCCCGAAGCGACTCCGGAGCGATCGTACCGGGAGCTGCTGGACAATGTGAACCCGATCGCGCAGCCGCTGGCCTCGCGCAAACTCACCCGCAAGCTCTACAAGTGCATCCGGAAAGGTGGGCGAGGGAGGAGAGGACACGGGCTGGGGGATCGCGAGGGGACACGGGGAGGGACACGGGCTGGGGGATCGTGGGGTGGGGGAGGAGAGGACACGGGCTGGGGGATCGGGGAGGGGAGGAGAGGACATGGCGGGGTGGAGGGAGGAAAAGGACACGGCCAGGGCGGGTTGCAGGGGCCTGGAGCCCCATTTAACGCTCATGGCCTCCCCTTTCTCTTCCAGCGGCAAAACAGAAGCAGATCCGGCGGGGTGAAGGAAGTTCAGAAATTCATCAACAAGGGCGAGAAGGGGTAAAAGCCCTGGGCTGCTGCCGGCCTGTGCTCCTCGGTCCCCAGGATCAGAACCAGGGCTTTTCAGCTCTGACAGCTTGGCCTGTAGCACTTCATCCTGGGCAGATGTTCCAAGGCCAGATGGTCTCTGCTGAGAGCCGGCAGTGCCCTTCCCGGTTGTCCCCCGCCCTTTGTGGCCAATCACCCGCCCTTCAGGCCTCTCCTCAGCCTGTGCCTCTCTCCCTCCACATCTACTGACATGCTTTCTTGCTCTGCTGTTTTAGGATCATCGTCCTTGCTGGAGACACGCTGCCCATTGAAGTTTATTGCCACATCCCTGTCATGTGTGAAGACAGGTGCCTTCCCTATGCTTACATCCCCTCCAAATCGGTAAGGCTGCTGGGGAGCAGCTTTCCAGGGTGGGAAAATGGCCCCTTTGTGGGCACCAAGAGCGCATGAAACTTCCTAGTAGGATAGTAGCTTAGTTGTGCAAGTGGTAACGTAGCTGGGCAAATGCTTAAGCTGCTTGGGGTCCTACTGTGCAGTGTGCTCTAGTGTATGGCCAGAGGAGGCTTTCATCTTTGTTCTTAAAGAATCTAGTTAGCCGAGACTGGCCGGCATGTTCTGTTCTCATCTAGCAGGTCCTTTACATTGTTTGTATAACACAATGTGCAGGGCTCCCCCTGGGTTTTATCTTCTTGAGGGGGTGTCTCCAGCTGATGTCACTACAGTTTTACCTGCCTCCTTCCTGACAAAACATTGTACCTGCTGTGACGTCTCGCCTTCCTTGGAGAATGCAGCTGGGCCCCATCTGATGCAGGCCAGGCACTTGGATATTCCTGGATCAGAAAGGCCCGGTTAGGGCATGAGTTGGGGAAGATAAGCTGTTCCCAAATGGGGTCAGGCTCTGAGCACATGGGGGGCCTGGTAACCCCTATTATGCAACAGCTGGCATCTGTGGTGTGAAGTCATGATGCATTTTGCTTTAAAAAATATTATCTTTGACATGGTGTGACCCTCCCCCACCCCCACCAGCTACAGGGTCTTCTGGAGGATGACATTCTACCTTTCAGAATGAGATGCTCCGTGCTGTCAGGGGTCCCAGAAGGAAGTAATTAAAATCGGTTGTCCCACAGAGTTTGGAAACCCTTGCTGTCACGGGAGGGTGCTTTATAATTTGATTTAGTCATTGGTAGGGGAGGGTGAGTCAGGGGAGCCTCCTATACTCTCCCCTGTGGGGTAGAGAGCAAGAGTCTTCTCCACCAGAGGAGTGATAGGGTTCCCCAAGTGGATGGGACTATCTGATGATAGGCCACTAGCTTTCCTGACTATCCCAGGGCTGTCCCTACCACTGCTGGTGCCCTACGCAGCCCATCAGTGGCATGAGCACACACTCCCGCCCCTGCCCCCCATGGGGGGGAACAGCCACTCTGTAGAGAGGGGGCTGCAGATGCTGGGGGGGGAGGGTTGCCAACTGTCCCAGAGCAAACACCATTTCTTACAACCGTGTCTGGTCTTGGAGAGTTGACAGCTTGGCACAGCGGGAAGCGTTACTTCTCTCCAGCCAGCAGCTCATCTGCCCTCTGCTCCTCCAGCTCTCACTCATGGGATGGGAGGGAAAGGGGTTGGGGGCTGCCTCTGGCACTGAGCCCGCAGGGGGCATGCAATGGGGGTCTGCCTCCCGGCTACTTTTCACATCTCTAGGCATACAAAGCAAATGTAGTGGTGCCCTATGCAGCTGGCCCTGTGATACCCTCTTCCTCCTCTTCCTCAGGATCTAGGAACAGCTGGAGGCTCAAAGCGCCCGACCTGTGTGATAATGATCAAGCCACATGAGGAGTACCAGGAGGCATATGATGAGTGTTGGGAGGAGGTGGTATCCCTTCCTGTCCCCCTGTGAAGGACCATGGAAGGCCTGCTGGAGCTTCTGGCTGGGCTTATACTGGCCTCTGAGGACTTTACAAAACGACACATGAAACGAGCTGCTCCTTCAGCTACTTGCTGGGTCTCCGTGCGGGGAGCAGGCTGCATGAACCCATGGCTTCTCCCCAAACAACCTTGTTCTGAACAACAGTAGTGGTTGCTGGGAGGGTAGGGAGGGAGACGGTGACAAAGCTCCCTCCTTGTGTGGAAGGGGAAAGCAAGCTTCCTGGCCCAGGCAGCATTTCTGTGAGGGAAGAGCCCAAGGCATGAGCAGCAAAACGGACCTGCTGTGTGGTGCATGGAATAAATGGATTTGTACAGTCCTTAGCTTGTTGCAGCCTTTAGTAAAGCAGCCAGGCTTGGTAAGTGCAGGGATGGGCCTAAAGGCTGCTAGTAGGAAGCGGGGTAGGGCGCTGGGAAAACGACATAGTCCAGGAGCCCGCTTTCTTTGGGGCCCAATGGGGTTTATTCTGGAATAAACGGGCCATTGCACTGGGTGCCGAAGCTGGAGAAGGTGGTGTCCTGTTCAATCCAGCCTATAAAGAGCGTCTCTAAAAAGACTGGGACTTTTCAGCTTAGAAAAGAGGAGACTAAGGGGGTGATATGATAGAGGTCTATAAAATCATGACCAGTGTAGAGAAAATACATAAGGAAAAGTAACTTGTTCCCATAACATAAGAACTAGGGGTCACCAAATGAAATTAATAGGTAGCAGGTTTAAAACAAAAAGAAGCGTTTCTTCAGACAGCTCAGTCAAGCTGTGGAACTCCCTGCCAACAGGATATGGGGAATAGAGCGTGGATGTTCTTATGTTTAGCCCAGCCACAGCTTGTGGGACCCATTGTGTTGGGGGCATGGGCCTGTGTGAGGAGGCGAAGTGGAGCCTGGGCTAACTGAAGGCAAGGCAAGACCCCTGCCTAGCTCCTGCACCATGCACATGGCCTCTCTCTGCATCAGAAATATCCGCCTCCTGCAGGCTTCGTTGTAGGATTGCTGTAGGGGGAGAGGAATTTGGACTTTCCTTCAGCCCCAGAGTCGCTGCTCCCCACACCCATTGGCCTGGTGAGGGGTTGGGGAGGTATTGAAGCCTTGTGGTTCTTCTCCCTCTTCTGGTGAGGAGCTGGGGTGGTGGCCCCAGGCTGGGGGTGTCTGACAGGCAGCAAGGCTGGGCTCTGACCTGCAGTCAGGCATGATGGGCTGCAGCATTGCCAGGCCCATCAGTTCTAGCCTAAGCAGGGGAAAACCCCTTTCCTGTCCCCACTGCTGTACTGGCTGGCTCTGGGGAGAGCTGGGAAGGACCATTTGAGCCACCCCAGCATCTCATTCAGCACAAGAGGCCGCACAGCACCTGGCAGGCTGTGCCCTGGGGGAGCAGGGAGCGGCTCCATGTGCTGAAGCAGATCAGACAGCGCTCCCAGCTGGCTCTGAAAGCCACTGAGGCAAACAAACAAGGATGAGCAACCACTTGCTCTACTCTCAGCAGGCCCTAGGTGTGCAGCCTGGGCCCCGCCAGCACTGCTGCCTGTGGGTGCTGGGAGAGGGGGCTGCTGAGCTCCACACACGCGCTGGTGTGGAGGCTAGTGGGTGCCAGGCCAGCTTTCCCCAAGAACAGCGCTGTCCTTGCCTCATGCCTGGCCACACTGCAGTCTCTACTGCTGCCTCTGCGGAGCCCCAGCCAGGGCACAGGCAGCAGCAGCATGTCTCTCATTGCTGGGTGCAGCTCTCAGGTGAGTTCACCCACCGGCTGGATGCAGCTCTTCTGATTCCTGCTGCTCAGGGACGTAAGTGATGCAGCAAACGCCCCCCCGCCAGGGCTGAGCTGTGGCACCACAGTGCCCAGCCCTTACCTTGATCCTGAGCTGCTCAGCAGCATGCCAGGAAAAGGTACCAGCATGGAAGTCACCATGTGCTGGAAGACCCAGGGGGCAGCAGCAGTACCATCAGAAGCTGTGGAAATGCAGACAGCAGGGAAGCTGCGCAGACAGCATGTGGAGCTGACTCTGAAAGCCCCAGGTCAAATGCCCGGGGGGCAGACCCAGAAGGTCTAGCTGTGCACACTGCATCCCATGCAGATGGAGGGGGGATACGTAATGACCACGTCTGAGGAGCAGCTTGTCCCTAGGAAACATGGCACTTAAGAGAGCTGGTCAGGCCGAGAGCTGAGCGCAGAGGAAAAACAAAACGCCTTTGTGACCGGACTAATTGAAGTTAGTCCTACAAATAAAGTCTGGCTTGTAACAAGAAGTGAGTGATTGCTAAGTGCAGTGGCTCTGACATGGCAAGCAGCAGAACCTACCCAAAAGGAAGGCAGGGGTATGAAATCGCAAGTAAAATTGGCTAGGGGCAGAAAGCAATGCCAGTGATCGGCAAGTAGCAGGCCTATAGGAAATGGCCAGCATTCAGGCTTCAGCTTTAGTGCTGCACTATGTTTAACCAGCTGCAGAGATGCTCCAAAAAGCCCTGGGCATATGAAGGGACGTACTGGTGGCCAGTCATGTATGCACCCAGGCCTACGACAACGGAACAGGCTGTACAAAGAGAGACACCAAGTCTAGCTGGATGGGATCTCACTACTTTCTCCAGTGCTGTCATTTTCTACTTTGAAGTTACCACAAACCACTGATTGCCATAGAGACTACGGGGCCGGGGGAACACTTCAAAGTGGTGAGGGGCTGTTGTGAACAAGACAGGGATCAACTGTTCTCTATGTCCACTGATAGTGGGACCTTGAGGAAAGGCTTAATCTGCAGCAAGGCAGATTTGGGGTTTCAGACCCGGGTGGACAGACACTGCCAGGGAAAGCTCAGATTTACTTGGTCCTGTCTCAGGGCTGAGGCTGGACTCTATAGCCTCCAAGTCCCTTCCAGCCCCTCATTGCTCTGATGCCACAAAGGGTGACCAAGGAGTCAGAGAGAAGCAAGGCCTGTCCCCCAGTGAGCACAGAGATTGATAGGAGATTGGCAAGAGGGGCATGGGCCAGAGCCCCACGAGGAGTCAGACTCTGTGAGCACAGGCAAAGGAAAATCTTCCCCCGGGACTGTAAGCATCTGTGGTGAAGCCCAGCCCGGAGAAGTGAAGTGAAGGCAGACAACACGGAAACAAGCCATGACCAGGGCTCACCCAGCGAGAGGGGGAGATGAAATGGCCTGAGGGACAGACTGAGCCATATTAAAGCAGCCAGAACGTGGTGAAATCAGTTAGGCTACGTCTACACTGGCAGCTTTTTGTGCAAACAATCTTCCACAAGGGAACACGCTCTCTTGCGCAAGGAAGCTCTGATGGCCATTTTAACCATAGGGGCTTCTTGTGCAAGAAATTCATGTTGCCTGTCTACACTGCCCTTTTGTGGAAGAGCTCTTGCGCAAGAGGGCTTATTTCTCATGGGGAGAGGAATAACTCTTCCGGAAGAAGCCCTGTTTTACAACACTGTACTGTAAATTTACTTGCGCAAGAATGCTCGTGCAGTGTAGACAACAGGCAAATTTTTGTGCAAGAACAGCTGTTCTTGCGCAAGAAGCTGCCAGTGTAGACGTAGCCTGACTGTATTGGTGATGGTTCGGCCCAAGTTAGCAGTGTATTACTTCAGTAACATTATCTAAGAGCAGGGCTACCTGCTATAGAATAAATTCTCAGGACAGGTAGCCATGCTATGCTCCTGTATGCTTTGGCCAGCCTCTTGGTTTCTGTGTGATCCCTCTGGCTGGGGAAGAACCAAAGCAGGCCAGGACAGGCCAGTCACAGTCTCGATGCTGATCTGCTTGCCATAAAGCTACGCCCCTGCCCAGGCTTAGTGTCCTGAGTCCCCATGTGGCCCCCACCTCACCCTCCATTCTCACCCCTCCTTGGGCCCTATTTCATGGGCTGATGCAAGACCTGGTCTTCCACCCCTGCCCTTACAGTCCTTTTGCTTCCAGGGGTTTTCCTGTATCCTCTCTGGGTGGGGAGGCCATCTGTAAAGCCAGATAAACACACTTTTTATTTCCCTCCCCTTGTATAGACTTTCCCTGGGGCAGGAAGCCCTTGTTCCATTCTCCCACACCTCTGGAGGAAAGTGCAAAATTCAAGATAGATTCCGGCACCAGCTGCCAGGGTCAGTCAAATATCTACATGAGTCAGTAGCAGTGTAGCCTGTCTCTAGGACCCACAATTCTCCCGCACTCAGTTGTCTCTTGCTAATGGGCTATTAGGTCTGTCAGGGTGGCTCACTACAAAAACTTCAAGGGGGACCTGAGTTACAGACTAACTGGAAAAACTTAAAAAACAACGAATAGTCTAGCAGCACCTTAAAGACTAACAAAACATGTCGAGCTTTCATGGACACAACCCACTTCTTCATTCGAAAACTCATGATGCCATCGACATGTTAGGTCTTTAAGGTGCTGCTAGACAATTCGTTTGTTTGGGGTTTTTAAGTTTTCACTACAAAAAGTAATTTACCCTCTTTTGGTATGTACAGCTTCCTGCCAACAGTTGGGAATGGGCCACATCCTCCCTGACAGAACTGAACTCCTTAGCACAGGTCATTTACCACCCCCATCTTGGCATGTGTTGGTATGCTTGCCTCTGCCAAGTGGGCCAGACCACCACAGCTTACGCCTCAATTAAGTCTTTAAGACGCCACTGGACTCACCCCAGCTGGCACCCGCAATTGCCAATCCTCCCCCCCAGCTGACACCCCCAGTCTGCACCCCCAGTCTGCAACCCTCCCCACCTCAGCCTGCACCCCAGTCTGCAACCCTCCCCAGCCTCAGCCGGCCCCAGTCTGCAACCCTGCCCCCAGCCTCAGCCTGCACCCCACTCTGCACCCTCCCCCAGCCTCAGCCTGCACCCCATCCCCAGTCAGCCGGCCCCCAGTCTGCAACCCTCCCCAGCCTCAGCCTGCACCCCACTCTGCACCCCTCCCCAGCCTCAGCCTGCCCCCAGTCTGCACTCCTCCCCTAGCCTCAGCCTGCACCCCAGTCTGCAACCCTGCCCGCAGCCTCAGCCTGCCCCCAGTCTGCACTCCTCCCCTAGCCTCAGCCTGCCCCCAGTCTGCACCCCTCCCCCAGCCTCAGCCTGCACCCCCAGTCTGCACCCCTCCCTCCCAGCCTCAGCCTGCCCCCACTCTGCACCCCTCCCTCCCAGCCTCAGCCTGCCCCCCAGTCTGCACCCCTCCCCCAACCTCAGCCTGCACCCCAGTCTGCACCCCTCCCCCAGCCTCAGCCGGCCCCCAGTCTGCACCCCTCCCCCCAGCCCCATCCTGCACCCCAGTCTGCACCCCTCCCCTAGCCTCAGCCTGCACCCCCAGTCTGCACCCCTCCCCCAGCCTCAGCCGGCCCCCAGTCTGCACCCCTCCCCAGCCTCAGCCTGCCCCCAGTCTGCACCCCTCCCCTAGCCTCAGCCTGCCCCCAGTCTACACCTGTCCCCCAGCCTCAGCCGGCCCCCAGTCTGCACCTCCCCAGCCTCAGCCTGCCCCCAGTCTACACCTGTCCCCAGCCTCAGCCAGCCCCCAGTCTGCACCCTCCCCCAGCCTCAGCCTGCCCCCAGTCTACACCTGTCCCTCCCAGCCTCAGCCTGCACCCCCAGTCTGCACCTGTCCTCCCCAGCCTCAGCCTGCCCCCAGTCTGCAACCCTCCCCCAGCCTCAGCCTGCCCCCAGTCTGCACCCTCCCTCCCAGCCTCAGCCTGCCCCCAGTCTGCACCTCCCCCCAGCCTCAGCCTGCCCCCAGTCTGCACCTCCTCCTCCCAGCCTCAGCCTGCCCCCAGTCTGCACCCCTCCTCCCAGCCTCAGCCTGCCCCAGTCTGCACCCCTCCCCCAGCCTCAGCCTGCCCCCACTCTGCACCCTCCTCCCAGCCTCAGCCTGCCCCCAGTCTGCACCCCTCCTCCCAGCCTCAGCCGGCCCCCACTCTGCACCTCCCCCAGCCTCAGCCTGCCCCCACTCTGCACCCCTCCCCCAGCCTCAGCCTGCACCCCACTCTGCACCCCTCCCCAGCCTCAGCCTGCACCCCCACTCTGCAACCCTCCCCCAGCCTCAGCCTGCCCCCACTCTGCACCTCCCCCCAGCTTCAGCCCCCCATTTGCAATCCCGGCCTAAGGGGGGGGCGCACAACCTGTGGGAGTGGGGTCACTTGGTCCGTGGGGGGGGGGGGGGAGGAGGCGGGGTCACGTGCACCTCACGGCCCGAGGGGGCGGGGCGATGTCAACGGCTTGCGGCGGGAGCCGAGCGACGCGCAGGAGACTCGGTCAAACTACAGCTCCCGGCATGCCACGGTCCGACGGGCCTAGCCCCACTGCATGCCGGGAGTCACAGTCTGCGGGCTAGTGCATGCTGGGAGCGATCTGAGCCTCGTTCGCCCGCCCCCTCTGCTGCCATGGCCACGGGAATGACGTGTCGCTCTCGCAGGCGCTGCGCTGGGTGGGGGCGGAGTCTCCTCCGGAAGCTCCGCCAGGCCGAGCTGCAGTTGGAGGTCTCGCGCGGCGCGTGCCTTCCGGCCGGAAGCCGGAAGTGGCGGCGAGCGGGATGGCGGCGGCTCCGGGCGGAGGCGGCTGCGCGCGCCGCGGGCGGTGGGGCCGGGGCTGCCCGGCGCGCGGCCTCGTGTCGGGGGCGCTGCTGCTGCTGGCGTCCGGGCTGCGGCGCGGCGCGGCCGAGCTGACCGACGGGCACAGCGAGCACCTGAAGCGCGAGCACTCGCTGACCAAGCCCTACCAGGGTGAGCGCTGGGCCGGGCTGGCCCGCGGGCCGGGCCGGGCTGGCCCGCGGGCCACGCCGCTAAGCGCGCGCTCTCACCCGCCTCTCTCCCCCAGGGCTCGGCTCCAGCTCCATGCCCCTCTGGGACTTCCAGGGCAGCACCATGCTCACCAGCCAGTACGTGCGCCTGACGCCGGACGAGCGCAGCAAGGAGGGCTCCATCTGGAACCGCGTGGTGAGCGGGGCTGCCGCGGCCGAGAGAGGACGGGGGGGAGCAGCGGCTGAGCAGTTCTGTCTGCGGGAGTCGCCCCGGGTGGGGGCTGTCCGTGGGGCTGAGTGCGACTCCGTCTCTTGCAGCCCTGCTTCCTCAAGGACTGGGAGCTCCATGTCCACTTCAGGATCCATGGCTCAGGCAAGAAGAACCTGCATGGGGATGGCTTCGCCCTGTGGTATACCCGGGAGCGCCTCACGCCAGGTACGCCATAGGGGGTGGTGCATGCACTTCCTCCCACTGCGGGAGGACGAGGGGGCAAAGTTCCTGTCATCTTGGCTTCTGGGCGTCATCTTTTCAGTAACTTCTTGCAGCAGCTCAGGAGGGAGAAATGTAACTAGTATGTCAGGTAACACTGGGCTGCCCCTTCGAGCCTGTTTCTAGGCAGCAGGAGTGGGGGTTGCCGCTCCTCTCTGCTGAGTATCTCTGTTCAAACTCAGGGAGGCAAGGTGGGTGAGGCAATATCTTATTTTGGACCCAGTTCTGTTGGCCAGAGACACAAACTTTCGAGCTAAATGTAATCCTTTTTCAGGGCTGGGAAATTAACTCCCAACGTGTGTTGAGCTCCGTTTCCATTTGTAGTCTATGGTGGGCTAGAGTGCTGAGCCCTGAGTCTGCATCGCTTCAGGACTTGCCCTGACTGAAGCTGGGTTGGTTTGCCCCATCATATAGCACGTGACGCTTGCAGCTGTTCTTGGTATCAAAAGTCTCACTGGTCTTTAGCACCTAAGATCTCCATTAGTGCTATCCTCTATAGAAGCTACTTGTAACAATGAATTAAAGAGTATTTATTCACATTGCTTGGGTAGAGGCTGCATGAAAGGCCTGTGATTTGCTGGGGAGGTGCATTTCATGAACTCCCACTGGCTGATTCAATGGCCGCTTTAGTCTGTTCATTAAAAGCATAACTAATTGTTTGCTCTTAATGTTCACTAGTCCAAATAATAAACTTAATCAAATTTATTGACTAAAGACAAAGCCTTAAAGTACAAAAATGAAATATTACTCTTCTTTTGGGAAGCCATTCTTGGTTTGCAGCATGTTTACCTTACATAGAATGTGTGTTTCAAAGATTCACCCCCAAAACCACTTGTGTATAGAATGGTTGCTGTCTATTGCAAAGCATTTTATCACAACTTGGATTCAACCCACTCATTTGTACTAGTTCCTGAACTTGTTGTTCTGTACCCTTATTTTATCTTTGTTGTGGATATTACCATTCCAGGCATTGATCCATGAAAGTAGCTGCCCGGCCTGTACCCTGGCAGAATATTAATCGATTTTGCCTTTGACAGTGTTCCTAGCCCTTATGTAAATGCTGAGTTGCCCTGTTCAAAGGTATCATGGGGTAGACCAGTGAACAGCATTGTGGGGAAAACCAATACAAGCCAGTTGGCATAGATATCCAACAGTTTTCATGTCATTCACTTCATACATAATGAGGTGGTGTCAGTAGTATGTGTAACACATTCGTTGGCTAACAATGGGATGCGACCTTCACCAGAGACTGGTCACTACAGTGCAGAGTGGTTGGTCCTTAGTGCCCTTCTCCATCTCGTGTTCATCTGGAAAAGTGAATCTACCTTATGTACAGTGGGGGTGGCTTGTAGTTCTGCATAGCCCCTTTGTGAGATGCCTCTGTGTCCTCTGTTAACTCTGTGCCTTGTTTTAGGTCCTGTCTTTGGCAGCAAAGATAACTTCCATGGCTTGGCCATTTTCCTGGATACATACCCCAATGATGAAGCAACAGAGGTAAGAGGTAACAGCCTGAGGAGGCCCGAGACTCCTGGCAGCATGGACAGAGCTCACTGTCCCTCACATCAAGGAGCTATCTTTTCCTGCTGTGTGGCTTTGGCACATCACTTGTGTGGGCAAGGGGCTGTGGGGCTGGCCTGAGTGTACAGGGGGGCAGTGGAAGGGTGAGGAAGAGCTGTATGTAGTGGGGGAAGGCTTAGGACATGTTCAGTCAGTAGCCCAGGCCCATTTTCCTGACTAGAAAGAATCTGTTTTCAGGGTGTCTGATTCCTGCCGCCATAGGGAAGGGAAGCAAGGAACAAACATGACCCTTGTGGGTTGCGCCACTCACTAGGTATACAAAGGAAAAACTTAAAACGACAGGTCAAAGAAATCCTTTCCTGAGAGTTTCCTCGCTTCATCCAGCCCTTACGACAATGATTTAGTAAACGTCTGTTACTAGATCATAGGTAAATCCTGCCAGATTAGGGCTGCCCTTGATTACCAACAGGCTCCATGGAAATGGAGCAGAGTAGTAAAAGGAAGAAACTTTTGTCTAATCATTCCTATACTAATTCTTAAGCCTGCATCTAGCCTGGCAGAAATCCATCCAAAATGTGTGCTCCTGGCAGGGTGTCTTTGATTCGCCTCCGTTCTCCTATGTGTGCAAGTCTTATGACATCTTCTGGCTGTCATGATAACATGGTAGCTAATGCCTTGAGTTCCATCTTCTCCATCTCCTCAAACATAGACTGCTTTAGTTCACTTTCAAGGCCCTTTTAGTGACCTCTCCTCCACCCCGCACTGCTACCTCTGTATTAGCGGCAGCATCACGGGGCAGCAGCTGGCTCCCCGGAAGCTAGCGTGTGCTGGAAGCTGGCTTAAAAGCCAGCTCCCAGTGTGCAGCGACTGCTGCCCCACTCTGCAGGTGCTGGTAACCGTGTAACTGTTGAGATTTTCAGCCGTTACAAGTTTACCCAATTACCCATTTTTTAACATCCCTGTGCCTAGTTGCATGCCCACCCAATAGTTGTGAGTTGCAAGTGAGAAGCGTTTGCCACAGGTGGCGTAAGAACTGGACAGAAGGATCTCTCTGCATCTGTTTCCTTCAAAAAAACACATCCTAAAGTCAACTTATCCTAGAAAAGAACACTTGACTTATCTGCTGCTCTTCTTCATTGGGCCCCTTTAGGCAAAGCCATAAATTCAGTACCCCAGGGAATGGAAGGTCTGTTTCATGGCAGAGTGCCTCGTCCTCTAGGGGATGCAACGGGCCCTGCCGGGGAGGCTTAGTGCTCGGGCCTGTGGGGAGCTGGGAATGAGCAACAGGGGCGGGTCACTTTATGGTTCCCTCTGGGGCATCTGACACTGGCCTAAATGGACCACTGGTCTGAGCCAGTGAGACCATTCTCCTGTGTGGGACATACCTGTCCTTAAGGCGGAGTGCAGACCACTCCCAGCCTGCAGACGGCTCGCAGTACTGTTCTCCTCTGCCCCTGCAGCGTGTGTTTCCATACATCTCTGCCATGGTGAATAATGGCTCCCTGGCCTACGACCACAGTAAGGATGGGCGCTGGACGGAGCTAGCAGGCTGCACGGCCGATCTTCGAAATCGGAACCATGACACTTTCCTGGCAGTTCGTTACTCCAGGGGTCGGCTGACGGTGAGATGGCTTGGGAGATGGTGCTGAGCTCCATGCCTGTTGCTGGCTCTCTGGGCCATGCACTGGGGTTTGTGCTGGGGAAGGCAGCAATGCCAAGGCCAATGGTGAAAGGACTGTTCTCCTAGCACCTGGACCAGCCAATCTGCCTCTTGCCGCTATGGCTCCAGAGACGCTGATGGTGAACCGGGCAGCACTCTGCACCAGCGGGCACCAGGCCAGAGGGGGCCAGGGCCAGGACCTTCCCACTTTTTCAAAGCCAGTGCCTGGCCTGTCCACTTTTCAATGGGGTGGACCCACCCTCTTCCCCCCCCCGAGGCCCCAGCCCTGAGACAGCCCATTTTGGAGCCTGGCTGGGGAAGGGAGCCTGGGCAGTGTGGAAGCCACACACGTGGACCCTCACCTGCCTGCACGTGTCCCCAGTGAAGGTGGAGAGTCTGCAATTCCACACCAGCTGCCCACACAGCTCTCCCCGACTCTGGCCAGGAGGGGGTCCTCCAAGCCACAGCCTGGTTATGGTAAGAGCTGTGCAGGCATCTGTGGGGGGCTGCAACGTGGCCCTTACACCTGCTGGGGGTGAGGACACAAGCCGGAGGTGGCTTACAGGAGCCTGCCTGCACTACATGGAAGGTCCACAGCTGCCTGTGAGGCTCTGATCCTGGTTGGGCTACAGCTCCAAGGCCCCACCCTTGGATGGAGCCACACAGATAGCTATGGGGAGCCAGCTAAGCCCCTCCATTTCAATCTGTCCTGGGCTGGGAGCCCTGGGGCTTGGATATGGGCAGGGAGCCCCACTCTGACGGCCGGCTGGGGCTCCCTAGCCACACTCTAGCTTCTAGCTTTGCTGAGGGCGGGGCCTCGTGGGGTGCCTCCCTTGGGAAGACTCTGATGCCCTTGCGTCGTCTTCCTCCAGTGAAGTTTCCTTTTCTGGGCAGGTGATGACGGATGTGGAGGACAAGAACGAGTGGAAGAACTGCATTGACATTGCAGGGGTCCGACTGCCCACTGGCTACTTCTTTGGGGCTTCTGCTGGCACAGGGGACCTGTCTGGTGAGAGCTCCTTTCAAACTGCAATATGCTCTGGGGGTGGGTGGCCTGGGCACTCGGCACAGGAGAGGAGACAGGCAGCCTGGCAAAGAGCAGGCTCCTTGGCTAGGCGTGGGGAATGCCTCCAACAAAAGCCACTTCTTTGGGCCTGGCAGAGGCCGAGAGGAATCTTTCCCGTGCCTTTGTGGCCATGCAGCTCGGAAAGCACTGTGCCCCCGTGACATCGTATTGGTGCTTGTTTCCTAGACAATCATGACATCATCTCAATGAAGCTATTTCAGCTGATGGTAGAGCATCCACCGGAGGAAGAGAACATTGACTGGACAAAGATCGAGCCCAGCGTCAGCCTCCTTAAGTCCCCAAAAGGTGAGCCCTGTGGGCCCTAAGTTGGAGGGTTCCTGTGTCATCCCTCGAGACCTGCTCAGAAAGGTGGTGGCCTGGCAAAGACCTAGACTGACCAATGCTGAGCCCTCAGCCACAAGCAGTGGGAGATCCACGTAGCATCGCTGGTGGGAGGGCATTTCTTACACACAGCCTGGAGGTGGAATGGAGATTCTGCCGCCCCAGCCTGAGCAATGGAATCTCCTTGCCTGTTCTTAACGCAGGAACACCAGACATGGATATTGACCTGCCCAAAAGCCATTCTCTCGGGAGGGATTTGGCACATCAGCGGTAGCCCATTCAGCCATCTGAGAGATGGGAGACCAAGCCCGAGGTGGGCAGTGGGAGACTTGTGGGGCAGAGCGCTCTGCTGTAAGCCTTGTTCTTTCCTGCCTTCAGACAACGTGGATGACCCTACAGGGAACTTCCGAAGTGGGCCCCTGACTGGCTGGAAGGTGTTCCTGCTGCTGCTCTGCGCCTTGCTGGGCATCATTGTGTGTGCTGTGGTGGGGGCTGTGGTCTTCCAGAGACGGCAGGAGAGGAACAAGCGTTTTTACTAGAGGAGCTGGCCTGGCCCCGGCCCAACTGTGATCTTTTCTACACGAGAGTGTACAAAACTCTGCTTTCTAAAAAGCTGTTTTTGGAGAAATAAGAGGAGTGTTTTGGTATCTTGTTCCTGCCTCCTGGAAGGGGTGTGTGTCAAACAAGCAGGAAGTGAGAGAGCAAGCTCTGCCTGCTATGGCCCAGTGCCCATGCTCCCTCGGTGGATCTAGCACCGGCTCCCAGGGTAATGGTGAGGCGGAGCCGTTGGCCTGTTGGTTCGATGGACTGGATGGGGGAATGTAGCCAAGGGAAGGGTCTCGCCCTGGATGGATGTGTAATATAACAGGCTCTGCGGGCACTGCTGAGAGGGTCAAATCAGGGCAAATTGCTTAAACACGTGCCTGCGTGCAGTCCAGGACTGGTGTGGTGCTTCATCATGAAGGACCCCACTCAAAGAGCACTTCTGTACACCCCTCTGGCTAGCAGTCACCCAAGCGATCCAATCCCCTCAAGCCCCGCAGCATTTTTTACCACCAGCAGTTCACTCATTACACTGCTGACAGGTTATAAGAACCGATCTCACTAAATCCAAAGAGGTTATTCTAATTGTAAAGGACCAAGCCACATTCCCAGGTCACTTTATACCTCCGAACTCACCCAAAAGAGCAGGCTGTGCCCATCCTTAAAGATTTATTAATAAAAGAAAGGTTGAGAGTAAAATTTGCTGAAGGAAACAAATTGCATACACCAACCACAAAGTTCCTGGTGCAGGCTTGTAGTTGAGATGGAATAAATTGCTATCTTAAAAGTCTCTGGAATACATCCTTTGGTAGGATGGGCCATCAGTCCTGGCCTCAGTTCATAGCAAAGCTGCTCCTGCACTGATGAACTGGCATGCAGACCAAATGCAGGGATTTCCATTCTTCTCACTGTGAAGTGTGTCCAAGATGCAGTTTGCCACGTGTCCATGCCTGACTCATTCCTTAGCAGCTGTTGCTTACCTGCTTGTCTGCAAGTTTGCAGACAAATTCCTTAGATGTGGATTGCACCAACCATGGTCCATTGTGAGTCAAGGGCTCTGAAAATTTGCAGATGATGCCAAACTGCTCAAGATAGTTAAGAGCAAAGTAGACTGTGAAGAGCTTCAAAAAGATCTCACCCAACTAACTGATTGGGCAACAAAATGGCAAATGAAATTTAATATTAATAAATGTAAACTAATGCACATTGGAAAAACTAATCCTAACTATATATACAATATGATGGGGACTAATTTGGCTCAAGAGAGATCTTGGAGTCATTGTGGATAGTTCTCTGAAAACATCCATTCAGTGTGCAGCAGCAGTCAAAAAAGCAAATAGAATGCTAGGAGTCATTAAAAAAGGGATAGAGAATAAGGAAAGGTTCAGAAAAGGGCAACAAAAATTATTAGGGGTTTACAATGGGTCCCCTATGAAGAGAGATTAAAAAGACTTGGACTTTTCATCTTAGAAAAGAGGAGACTAAGGAGGGATAGGATAGAGGCTTATAAAATCATGACTAGTGTGGAAAAAGTAAATAAGGAAATGTTATTTACTTATTCCCACAGTATTAGAACTAGGGCTCACAAAATGAAATTAAGAGGCAGCAGATTTTAAAAAAAACAAAAGGAAGTTTTTCATCTCACAGCACACAGTCAACCTGTGGAACTCCTTCCCAGAGGATGTGGTGAAGGCTACAAATTGAATAGGGTTCAAAAAAGAGCTAGATAGATTCATGGAGGTTAGGTCCATCAATGGCTATTAGCCAGGATGGGTAGGAATGGTGGTCCTAGCCTCTATTTCTCTGCAGGTGGGTGACAGGAGAGGGATCACATCAGGATTACCTGTTGTGTTCCCTCCCTCTGGGGCATCTGTACTGGCCACTGTTGGCAGACAATGCTGGGCTAGATAGACTGTTGGTCTGGCCGTTCTTATGATTCACTGGACTATTCACCCTAACAATAGGTGGGTGAGCCCTGATGGTATCTCACAGAAGCAAATACATGAAATATCAGTAGAGCCAATTCTTGTAAATCGGGATGTTAAATGTAGTTGAACTAATTGATTAGTCATTAAGCTGGGCAGATGAAGCAGGGCTGAGCTGATTTTTAAATGTGTTAGGAGCCCACTGGCTCTTAATACATTTAAGGGCTAAAGTGCAGAAGGGGTGACCTAGCATGAGCCAGGAAGCAGCTGTCCCAGCTTGTGCTGGACACCCCCAGTGTGCTTCTGATTTTTAGGTATATTAAGAGCAGGCAGGGTCTTAAATAGCAGAGTTGCAGATTCTAGACTGGGCATGAGTGATTCCCAGCTCACACCTGACCTCTGCTACTCCCCTTCCTCCTGCGGAGACAGTGCTGGGGGGAACTGGCCTTTAGGCCAGCTTCCCCAGCACCGGCTCCTGCTCCCCCCCTTGCTGCCTCTGCTAGAGCTGGCAAGTGGGGGGGAGCGACTAGTCGACTCTCCGATCAGCTTTTGCTTGTTCGCTCACGTCCCTCCTTGTAACCTCGCACAGCACGTGGGTGGTGGAGCATCAGCCTCCCATGCACCCCTCACCCGGCCACTTGGTACAGCCTGCGGGGCAAACACGCACCAGTGGGCGCGCCCATCAAAACCCCAGTCACGTTATGGGGGGGCAGCCGAGGAGGCGGAGCCTGGCGCGAGGCGGGGCAAAGTTAAGGGCTCGCGCGGGGGCTGCCGGGAGTTGTAGTCCCGTCCCGAGAGGCCGCGCGCGGCGTGACGTGGCGCTGACGGGCAAGATGGCGGCTCGCGGTGGCCTGGGTCTGGCCCTACCGCTGCTGCTGCTGGTGGGCGCCGTGGGCCGGAGCCGCGGCCTCTACTTCCACCTGGGCGAGACGGAGCGACGCTGCTTCCTGGAGGAGATCCCGGACGAGACCATGGTGATAGGTAGGGGGGCGGGATGCGGGCACAGGCCGGGGAGGGGCGGGATGCGGGCACAGGCCGGGGGAAGGGGAGCGGGATGCGGGCACAGGCCGGGGGCAAGGGGAGGGGGCGGGATGCGGGCACAGGCCGGGGGCAAGGGGGCGGGATGCGGGCACAGGCCGGGGAAGGGGGGAGGGGCGGGATGCGGCACAGGCCGGGGGAAGGGGAGGGGGCGGGATGCGGGCACAGGCCGGGGGAAGGGGGCGGGGCGGGGGGGCGGGATGCGGGCACAGGCCGGGGAAGGGGCGGGGCGGGGCGGGATGCGGGCACAGGCCGGG
Source organism: Rafetus swinhoei (assembly GCA_019425775.1). Taxonomy (NCBI): domain Eukaryota; kingdom Metazoa; phylum Chordata; order Testudines; family Trionychidae; genus Rafetus; species Rafetus swinhoei. Next base: position 819,044 of record CM033428.1, read on the forward strand.
GGAAGGGGGAGGGGAGGGGCGGGATGCAGGCACAGGCCGGGGGAAGGGGGAGGGGAGGAGGCGGGATGCGGCACAGGCCGGGGAAGGGGAGGGGCGGGATGTGGCACAGGCCGGGGGGGAAGGGGAAGGGGAGGGGGCGGGATGCAGGCACAGGCCGGGGAAGGGGAAGGGGAGGGGCGGGATGTGGCACAGGCCGGGGGAAGGGGAGGGGAGGGGCGGGATGCGGGGCACAGGCTGGGGAAGGAGGGAGGGGAGGGGCGGGATGCGGCACAGGCTGGGGAAGGGGAGGGGAGGGGCGGGATGCGGGCACAGGCTGGGAAGGGGAGGGGCGGGATGCGGCACAGGCTGGGGGAAGGGGAGGGGCGGGATGCGGGCACAGGCTGGGGAAGGGGAGGGGCGGGAGGGAGGGAGGATGCGGGCACAGGCCAGACGGGCTGGGGGATGGGTTCGGAGGGGTGAGGGTGGGACCGAGGCCAGGAGAGGAGTGAGCGGCAGTCAGGGGACACAGGCAGAGGCCAAGGGGGGCACCAGATGGAGGCTGCAGAGTCCCTGGGGTGGGTAATTGGAGCATTGGCTGGGGCTGGGGCTGGGATGTTAAATTTTGATTTATCGGCGACTCGATTAGTGGCTAAGGGGGCGCGCTCTGTCCTGCTGCGCCTCTCCCTTTGAAGTGTGCAGGAGTTGCCTGGGGCTCTTGTACCTCTCAAAGGGAGAGGCGCAGCAGTCAGCACTCCGTGCAAACAGGGACTGCTTTGGTCCATGCTGCCGTTTCCTGCACTGTGCCTCTGCCTGCCTCCCCACAGAGACAGTGTTGTGGGGCACTAGCTTTTAACCCGGCTCCTCCTCCCCCCCCCGCCCTTGGTGCTTCTGATACAGAGGCGGCGGGTTGGGGGGGGAAAGCGACTAGTCGCCTACATCCCTAGCCTGGAGGGTGCTTCAGGAGCAGGGTGGGGCTTATGGTGCTGCCTCCTGCAGGGAATTACCGCACCCAGCTCTATGATAAGCAGAGGGAGGATTACATGCCTGCCACACCGGGGCTCGGCATGCTCGTGGAGGTGAAGGATCCTGATGATAAGGTACCTGGTTTTGGGGAGAAGATACTGGTGCCTCTTTCAGCCTGGGTTCGGTGCTCTAGCTCTGCCCTCATACCCATCCCATGGGGCCCCAAGCCTGCAGCAGTGAGACTGAACAACCCAGACCCAGGGCCCATAGTGAGGGCTGCTCTGTTTGCTGCTGACTCTGGTGCCCCATGCAGACCATTAAGGCTTTGTCCATGTAGCATATTAAACAAGACAACTCTTCCTGGTATGAAGTCACCACAGATACTGGTGAGTCTGCCATGGGCAAACTCTGGGTTTAAGTGGGTCTGCCTCATTTTTCTCTTGCTGCCTGGTTCTGTGAAGTTCTTGGCAACATGATGTTGACTATAGTTCTGTAAGTTCCAGTTTGAATTAAGAAATTAGAAAACTAAGCTCCTTTTAACTGCTTCCCTGCAAAGGCAGCTGCTCTAATTAGGGCAGTGACTATTGATCTCCATGGTACATGGTGGCCAGTCACTTCTAGTCTGGTTCAATCCGAGATGTATTGATGCTCTGGTCCTGGACGTGTGCAATGGGGCCTAGACAGAGCTCTTTCTCTGGCTCTTCCCAGTCTCTCCTCCCCATGCATTTATTTGGAGTCCAGCTTGTTTAGAAAGTGCTAATGAACAGGCTCTAAAGTTCAGTAGACTGAATCTCTGAAGAGCAACTAACTGAAATGCTGATTTGGCCCATACACTTGGCCTTCTGTGATGCTCTGACTGACATCTGAGCAGCTAGCACAGGGAGTTTGTAGGGGCCTGTAAATCTGCCTTGCCACCTAGATCTCACCACAGAGCAGTTTTTGGCCATACGGACTCTCTAGCTGTAGGACCAAGTGTTCTGCCAGAGAGCTCCATGCTCCCTGCTGTCGCTCCACGGAGGTAGTGCATGCAAATTCTGGGTTAGCTGGGCACTGCAGCCCTGTCCTTCTCTTCCAGGTTGTCTTGTCGAGGCAGTACGGCTCTGAGGGCAGATTCACCTTCACCTCACACACTCCCGGAGAGCATCAGATCTGCCTGCATTCCAACTCCACCAGATTCTCCCTCTTTGCTGGGGGTGTGCTGGTAAGGGGGGCCCATGCAGGACGGGGGGAGGGGAGGGGTCACATGGTGCTGCGGTAGAACCTCTGACGGTGGTGTCTTGTCTTGCTGCAGAGGGTCCACCTAGATATCCAGGTGGGGGAACATGCCAATGACTATGCTGAGATTGCTGCCAAAGACAAGCTGAGTGAGCTGCAGCTCCGAGTGAGGCAGCTTATCGAGCAGGTGGAGCAAATACAGAAGGAGCAGAACTACCAGCGGGTGAGGCACCTAGAGCAGCATGGCCACCCCTGTGCTCTCACTGGAGATGCGGCATGGCTGTGTTTGTGGTAGGGATGTAAAATCCCAGTTAGTCAGTTAACTAGTTATGTTTAACCGGTTAACTGATTAAACAGGATCCCAATGGAAACTGTCCCAGCCTGGCCTGCCCCGGCCCCCAGCTGCTGCTGCCATGCCCTCCCACCCATTGTGGTGAGGCTGCTGACTTCTGCCGCAGGCCCGCCCCAGCACACACGAGGCTGTTGGCTCCTTCTCGCTCCCTCCTTCCCACATGTGTGAGTCTGCCGGCTCCTGTTGCCAACGGGGGGAGGCCCCTCTGTGCGTCAGGCTGCCAGCACTACCACCGCCACCATCAACTCCCCCCTTCCATGGCAAGGCTGCCGGCTACCATCCCCCTTGCCCTGCATGGGGCTGGAGCAGCCTTTGGCACGTGGCAGGCCACAGGTGGGGAGCTGTTCCCAGGTACTGGTCAACCATTACCCGGTAAGCATCACCCATTAAGGGTAATCAGCCAGCTGGTTACCTGTTCACATCCCTAGCTTGTGGGTTGGGTAGGTGGTTCCTGGGAGGGGAGCTCACCCAGCTGGGGGATGATTACTAGATTTCTGAGATACAAGGAAGCCACTGATCTCTGGGCCCAGGAAGACCAGTCGGTATTCCCTTGTCTGACCTGGTCTTGTTTTCCTTGCTGCAGTGGCGAGAGGAGCGGTTCCGGCAGACCAGTGAGAGCACCAACCAGCGGGTTCTCTGGTGGTCCATTGTCCAGACCCTCATTCTTGTTGCCATTGGCGTATGGCAGATGAGGCACCTCAAGAGTTTCTTTGAAGCCAAGAAACTGGTATAAAGAGAGCACACAGCACAAGCTAACAGCCCTCTCTTCACAGAGGCAGCTCTCTGAGATTCAGCAGCCTGGGCTGATCATGTCCTCCTTCCCCCAGCTCTACAGCTGGTTGGACTGTGTCACCGGCCTCCACCATTCTCTCCCGCCCAGTGTGGTGGGATTTCCTTCTATTGGTTTATGCAGTTTCACTCACACTCAGTTTATGGTGCGTACATGCTCCATTACTGTAGTATCCGAGTGCCTCTCACTGTGCAACACGTTTATCTCAGCTCTGCTGGGAGGTAGGTAGGGCTATTCTTGTCCTGAGGCCCAGGGATCTGAGGCCCAGAGACTACTTGCCTCAGGGTCTGCACCGAGTCTGTAGCAGAGCAGGAATTTAAATCCAGTCTCAGGCTAGTACCCTAATCATTGGACTGTCTTCCCTGGAAATAAAGGGTAGAGTATTAACCTGCGTGGATTCCTCCAAAGTGCCCTGACCTTCCACGGGAAGTCTGGGCCTGCCTTCCTGCGTGACATTTGAACTCTGACAGTAGGGGTGAAGTCTGTCTGTCTTCCTGTGGATTTCGTCCTATCCCAAGACTTGCCCCCTACAATGAGCTGTGGTCCCCTTTCCAAGGAGGCTGGAATCCTCATACCTTTAACCAGAACCAGTATTTTCTTCATGCCAAGAAACTGTTATAAAGAGAGGAGGAAGCTTTTGCAAACAGCTCTCTTGTACGCAGAACCTTCAGCCAGGTACTGAAACCTGCCATGACTATGTCCTGAACTGGCTGCTCTGTGCTGCCGTTGGATCGTTCCAGAGAGGACAGCGGGGATTGTGGTGGCACAGGAGACTGCACTGCCATGCCTTCTTGAGGTTCCTGGCCTGTCCCTACACTGACTGTGTATTAATTTCTGTAAAATACATAATGTGAAGGGAGTGCAGAGTGATTACAACTAGCTGCCTTGGGGCTGAAGCAGTAGGGTTGTGTCTGCTGTGAATGTTTTGAAGGTGCTAATTACCTTTCTGTGCTATAGGGGTACCCTGGGATTAGAACCACACAAGTTTCTATGCAGGGATGGCTGCATATTTCAGTTTAGCATTGCTTATCCTTTGTTTTCCTATTCCGTTAGGTTGTCAGTAGGGATATGGATGCAAGGCAAAGCTGTTCTATCTTCCCAATTCATCATTTGTTCTCTGAGAGCCTGCTATGGGTGGGGCACGTCCTTTTCAAGGTGGTGTGGTGGTGGGCCAGTTAGCATCAGTCTGTATGAGTAATAGGGGGAGAAGTCATGCTCAGCTTCCTGTTCCACAATGCTGCAGCCACCTCTCCCCTTCTACTGGGCTTCAGGGTGACCCTGGCCGCAGGGTGGGGCACGTGCAGCAAGTAGTGAAACAGATTGGTTGATGCAAACAAGTGGGCAGAGCAAAGGGGGTCCTGATTACTGAGTTGTGGACACTTTGTCCTGAATTGTGAATTTCTAATAAAGAGCTCTCTAAGGAAGAGCTTGTATGCACCCCTCGACTCTTGCTCTCTGTGCCTTCTGCTTGCCCAGTGGAAAATAGGTGGATGACTACAGCTGGGATGAAAATCCTCTTCTGGGAAGAGTTTCCCCTACTGGCAAAGTGAGCTGTGCCCATTTCAGGTGCGACTCCTGGGCCACCTCGCAGGGTGGGGTAGCTGAGGTGCTGGGGGACAGCAGGCCCTTCTGTGGGGTCCTCGTAATGACATGGGCCCCTGGCTGCGGGTAGTGGGGGCTGCCTGTGAGGTCTGAGGCTGGGGGGGAATGCTCCACTGCCACTGGGTGGCTTTCAAGGAGGGGGAGCGGGTGGGGAGTGATAAAGGTGCCGCTATAACAAACCCAAAGGCGGGGCCTGCCCCTGTTCAGCTGGGACGTGTGGCCGGCAGGCGACGCCCTGGGCCGAGGGGGGGCAGCGGCACGGGCCGCTGGGGCCACTTGCCGGCCGGAACCAACGTGGCGGCGGAACTGTCGGGCTGTGCCGCGTTTCCGGGGGACCACGCTCGGCGCCGGACCTGGTGACGTCAGCGTGTCCGGGCCGCCCCGGCGCCGCCTGGGAGCATGTTCCCGCCCCGGAGGAAGGCGGCGGTGTAAGGGAGGGGGAGGGTGCTCTGGGGTAATGGGGGAGCGGGAGGGGCTGGGGCCTCCGTGGGGCGATGGGGGCTCAGTGGGGTGATGGAGGAGCGGAGGGGCTGGGGCTCAGTGGGGTAATGGGGAGCAGGACGGGAGGGGCTGGGGGAAGCGAGGGGACTCTGGGGTGATGGAGGGGCTGGGGCTCAGTGGGGTAATGGGAGAGCAGGACGGAGGGGCTGGGGAAGGAGGGGGACTCTGGGGTGATGGAGGAGGAGGGGCTGGGGGCTCAGTGGGGTAATGGGGGAGCAGGACGGGAGGGGCTGGGGAAACGAGGGGACTCTGGGGTGATGGAGGGCTGGGGGCTCAGTGGGGTAATGGGGAGCAGGACGGGAGGGGCTGGGGAAACGAGGGGACTCTGGGGTGATGGAGGGCTGGGGCTCAGTGGGGTAATGGGAGAGCAGGACGGAGGGGCTGGGGAAGCGAGGGGACTCTGGGGTGATGGAGGAGGAGGCTGGGGGCTCAGTGGGGTAATGGGGAGCAGGACGGGAGGGGCTGGGGAAACGAGGGGACTCTGGGGTGATGGAGGGCTGGGGCTCAGTGGGGTAATGGGGAGCAGGACGGAGGGGCTGGGGGAAGCGAGGGGACTCTGGGGTGATGGAGGAGCGGGAGGGGCTGGGGGGCTCAGTGGGGTAATGGGGGAGCAGGACGGGAGAGGCTGGGGGAAGCGAGGGGAGGACTCTGAAGCACAGGGAAGGGACGGTGTAGTTAGCAGAGTAGGGGTCTGAGAGCAGCAAGGGGCAGCGTGGTCTGACCCTAAACCCTGACTCTCCCTTGCCCTAGGTCCCACCTGTCGCGGAATTGCTCCGTCTTCCAGCTCTTCTTCCTCGCGCTGCTCCTGGGCTTCGCCTCACTGCTGTGGCTGCAGCTGAGCTGCTCTGGTGAGGGGGCCCGTCAGGGCCATGGGGTAGCAGCCCCTGACCCGTTGAAACCTTGCCCCTGGGAGTCCCGAGCCTCATGGGCTGAGGACCCATCATGGGGCCCACACCGCCTGGCGCTGCTGATCCCATTCCGGGAGCGCTTCTCGAGGAGCTGCTGGCCTTCGTGCCCCACATGCATCGCTTCCTAAGCAGGAAGAGGATCCGCCACCACATCTTCGTGCTCAACCAGGTGGATCATTACAGGTATGGTCCTGTGCCAGCCACACAGCTGTGCCCTGCCCCACATGTCCCTGTGCCAGGCTTGGAGCAGCCACATCCTAGGGCATTCTTTGTGCCACCACGGAGCCAGGGCTCCTGGGGTCTAGACTTGCTCTGTGACCCCCAGGAAGTCACTAAGCACCCATCTCCCAAATTGCTCAACTATAAAATGGGGATCACATGCTCCTCTCCTGATGGGAGAGTTTGACCTTCAGGGCTTAGCAAGCTCTGTATCTGTGGGCGTGGATGGAGAGAGGCACAGCTCAGTTTTGCCATATGAATCCAAATGATGTGTCTGTGCAGGGCTCTAAGCATCTGTTCAGCCTCCGCTCCACTTTCCCAAAGGGCTTCCCTTAGAACAGTGTCATTCCTTTAGCCCTGTGCTGGCCACAGTAGCCAGGCACCCTGCCCCTTGTGGCTAGGCTGGGTGTATTCTGTGTCCCCTGTGTGGGTCTGGTTCAGTGCTGAGTTGCTGAACCTGGGATCCCAGCTGTGAAGCCCAGAGACACTCAATGCAGAGGGTAACAGTAACAGCCTGTCTGAGAGGCAAGTGAGCCACCCGCTGTGTCTAAGGGAGGCCTGATGTTCCTGGGGCTGGGGCAAGATTTTCTTGGTTTTTGAGCAGGTTTAACAGAGCGTCTCTGATCAACGTTGGCTTCCTGGAGAGTGGCAATGACACCGATTACATCGCCATGCACGACGTCGACCTGCTGCCACACAACGAGGAGCTGGACTATGGCTTCCCAGAGGCAGGGCCCTTCCATGTGGCATCCCCAGAGCTGCACCCGCTGTACCACTACAAAACCTATGTGGGTGGCATCCTCCTGCTCACCAAGCAGCACTACGAGATGGTACGTCTCTGGCAGCCTGGGCGAGGATCCCTGTTCTCCTCCCTGAAAGGCGAGACACGATGAGAAGGGAGCTAAAGGGGGGAGGGATTGTGTCAGGAATGGGGCTTGTGAGCTGAGCTGCTTGGGATCTTGTTCTCTGCCTTTGGCCCCAGGGTCTGGTCACGGCTCTCCCCCTGTGCATCAGATGCTGAGGGAGGGGGACAGTGTTCCCGCTCGTTTTTTATGTCCATATGCTACGAGCGCCAGTATGGAGATGATGTGCTGCACGTGGATGGCCTATGGCGGGGGTGGGACCGAGGGGTTCAGAGTGTGGGAGGGGGCTGAGGCTCCGGCAGGGGGTGCAGGCTCGGTGATGGGGATGAGGGGTTTGGGCTGTGGGGGTGAAGGCTGTGGCTGGGGATGTGGGATCTTGGATGGGGTTGGGGATGACAGGTTTGGGTACAGGCTGCCCCCATTCCAATCTTACTGCAGCAGCTCCAGGACAGGTGAGAAGCACTTCTCTGCCAGATGTGGCAGCTCCCTTGAGGCTGGATTGGGCTGGGGGAAGGCTGCCTCCCTCCTGGCTACAGCAGGGCCGTGCTGCTGGGGACAGTCGGGGAAGACCTCTGAGAAGGTGCCTCTCCCCCAGCCATGGCAGCTCCTTGCTGTCCCAGCTGCAGCAGGAGAGACGTGCCGCTCCGGCCCCAGCGGGGAGCTGCCCTGGCCGAGGGAGAACGGTCTCTTCCCTGGCGGTGGCAGCTCTCTCCGTGGCAGCCCTGAGCTCCTGTGTGGGGCTTCGTCATCTGCATGGCTGCCCAGCTTAGAGGGAACCTTAGGGGGGACATAGAACGTCTACCTCTGTGACACCCTCTCCTTCCAGTGCAATGGCATGTCCAACCGCTTCTGGGGCTGGGGGCGAGAGGATGATGAGTTCTATCGACGGATCAAAGGGGCTGGACTACAGGTAGGGATGCTCTCCTGTCGCCCCTTCCCTGGGCCCAGCCACCCGGATCTCGGCAAGCACCTGGGAGAGGAGGCTCCCTGCTGGTCCCTGTGTCCAGCTTCCCAAAGGGAAGGGGGTGATGGGACGCAGGAAGCCCTTGGACCTGGGCATTTGGTGTAGGCAGACTCTCTGCTGCCTGATGCAGGCTCTACTCTCTCCCCAGCTTTTCCGCCCCTCCGGAATAAAGACCGGCTACAAGACCTTCCAGCACCTTCACGACCCAGCCTGGAGGAAACGTGACCAGAAGCGCATTGCTACCCAGAAACAGGTGTGAGTTGCTCCCGAGGGCAGGGTGGGGCAAGGGCCTGCTCCCCTTGGCCCTGGAGGGGCAGGAGAGAAGCAGTGTCTCTCTCTGAGCTGGCTGGGTCTGTTTTTCTGCCGCTGTGCCGGCTGGCTGCCCACGGTGGGAGCTCACTGCCGCCTTCTCTCCCGCAGGAGCAGTTCAAGGTGGATCGGGACGGGGGCCTGAGCAACGTGCGGTATCAAGTCGAGTCCCGCACGTCGCTGACTGTGGCTGGAGCTCCCTGCACGGTCCTCAATGTCCTGCTGGACTGTGATGCCAGCGAGACCCCCTGGTGCACATTCAGCTGAGCAGCCAGCCCTGGCCACACTCATGCCTGCTGTGCCGAGGTGCCATGGGGCTGCAGCACGAGCGCTGGGCCATGGGCAGGACAGGTGGAAGGAGGCTGAGAGGCAGGCCAGCTCCTCGCTCGGTGCAGCTTGGAGGGCAGAACTCAATGGCCCCCGCACAGATGCTGGCATCACTGCAGGACGGCCGCTGCCTCCTTGCATGGAGCCGCCGCTGGGCTCCAAGAGGACAATAAAGCACCGTCAGGCCCATGTGAGGCCAGTGCCCTGAGCCGTGCCCTGGTCTCCATGCAGTGCCCATCCGCAGCCGAGGGCAGGCATCATCCCCGTCCATTCTCCTCATTCTCCTAGTGCTCTGTGTCCAAGGGGCAGCAGGGCTGGGAGTGCCCCAGCTCCCCTGGCAGGCCCACTGGGACTGCGGCGTTCAGGGCAGGGGGCCCAGGCATGGGAGGTTCATGAGAGGTTTGGTTGCAGGAGTGGGACCCTGGGGCTGGCTGGCATTTCAGCAGGGAGTGGGGCTTAGTGGCTACACCGCTCCCAGAATCTGTAGCTGCTAGGCCCTGCTGCCCACTTCCTTTCTGTGGAGTAAGGTCTGGTTTCACAGGCTGCATTCTCCGAGGGCACCAGTAGTGCCACTCCCCACAGTGCACCCCTTACCCCAGCCATCTCCATGGGGTGCCCCCCACCGCCCCCTTCTCCCTGGGCCCTGCTCAGAGAAACCCCATACTGTCTGCCCCCCTGGAGAGGAATGGCTGCTAATTACCTGGCTGCAGGAATCCAGCCCAGGGCTCCTCTGCAGAGACAGGGCTTCCTGTACCTCCAGCTGAGACTGCCAGCCCCAGGGAGCAGCAGGCCTGGCTGTGGTTCTGGTGAAAGAGGGCCAGGACCTGGCCCCTGCCTGAGCTGAGTGTACATTTGTTCTGGGGGTGCAGTGTAATTCAGCTTCCCCGGGGTTGGGAGATTCTCCACCACTGACCACTGGTAAATCCCGAGGAGACGCTTTTCTAACTGCTTTGCTCCAGGAAAGGGCAGGCCTGTGGCCCCTGTATTGCTGGAGGTGGGACACATGAGCATGGTGGCCCTGCTGGGTTTGGGATCTGAGAACTGGCCCTTCTGCCTGCACTGAGGCTTGTCAGGCCCTGCAGCTCTGGCCAACAGCGGCTGCTCTGCCAGCAGGCGGTGCCATCCCCGGGGCCTGCTGCCTGCAATGCTCAGCTAGTGACCAGCTGCCAGGGGCGCCGTGCTGCCAAAGGTCTAACCCTCCCCCCAGCCTGCCTCCCTTGTGGTGGAAGGGGGAGAGGAAGCAAAGGCAGCTCTGCCAGCCCTCAGAAGGGTGTCACTGCCTCCCGTAGCCCTCAGGCTGGGCCTGGCAGTGCTGAATGCAGCAGCAACCTTGCAGCTGGAGGTCCCTGGCCTGCTGTGGGGCTGGCTCTGCTTTGGTGGAAAAGCCCATTGGCTCATGGGAAGGGCCATGGGCTCAGAGAGGGGCTGCACATGGTAGGGGGGCGGGAACTACAAGGCTCCCCCCAAGCGAGGCTGGCCCTGGTACCTCCCTGGAGCAGGGAGCAGAGCAGCCCCCCGAACAAGGTGGCACTGGAGGGGGTGGGGTGGGATGATGGGGCTGGCCTGGCTGCCATGGACAGAGGGAAGTCTCTGGTGTTCGGAGGGAGTGAAGGGCTCAGGCTCACTTCTAGCACTTGCTGGGTAAAAGGTCTCCAAGCTCCTCTGTGGTGCCAGGGGCTGGAGTGACTGGCTGGTATGGCCTCAGCGGGGGGAGGGGGGGCGTTTAACCCGTGCGCCGTGGAATCACCAGCCATGCCAGCGGCTCCTGCTCCAGACTATGAATTTGTAAAGCTCCCAGGAGGGGAGCTGCAGCACCCGGGTCAGGGCTTGCGCCTCAAGCCAAAGCATCTCAAGCAGACAGAAAAGCCCCTGAGCAAGTGTCGCTGGCACCTCTGGGTGCAGCGGTGCCCAGAGCTTGCCACAGCAGCACCCAGCAGCTTAGTGCTGGTTGGGTGGGGAAGGCTCATCCTGAAGGGATGCAGGGCATGTGCCCCTTGTGGGCAGCTGCCACCCTGCTGTGACCCACGGCAGGGCGGGCAAGAGGCCTGAGGCATCTCAGGGGAGGCAGCCAGGGACTCGGTGTTCCCCTCCTGGGGCTGGGATTTCTTGGGGGGCTGCAGGACGGCCCAGGGGCCAGACTGGCTGGGAGAGAAAGCTGGGTGCTGGGCTGCAGCAGACAGTGCTTCGTAGCCGATCTCCTGGGATAGGAAGGTCCTTAGTTGCAGCTCTGTGGCAGGGCAGAGCGCTGTGCCTGCTAGAGGGGAGAGAACGCAGCGTTACGTGGGACGTGGCTGGGAGGAGGGGATGGAGAGGTGCTGTGTTTTGGAGTTGCACCGGGAATGCAGCACTCCTTTTCCTGTGGTGGTGTGCTGTGCCCATCCCCGCAGAATCTGGGCACCACATTCCCTGAGACCCCTGTGAGTGGAGGCAGCGCCACGAAGAGCGGTAACTGTGAGTTGGGGGCACTGGAGAGCGATTCACAGGGCTGGGTGTCCATCGTTGCATGGCAAGGGGGGGGGATGCAGGATAAATCTGAGCCCCTGGGGGAAGAGGGACTAGCTGGATGCCTGCAGCTGTGGCAAGGAATGAGGGGTGGTGCCGAGCAAGGGAAGCTGTCCAGCAATCCGGGAGCGTAGCCATGGAGGGGTGACTCAGGGTAGGAACCTGCCTGGTGCTGCTAAAGGCCATGCTGAGGGCTGCTGCTACATGTGGGAAGGGGAGAACCTCTGGGGCCTGCCCCTTGCCAATGGGGGTCTCATTCATGTAGGCATCAGGCTCTGGACATGGCCAAGCCCCCATCTTGGGGCTTACGGAGCTGGCTGGGGGTGAAAGACCCTCCCCCTTCCCGCCCCAGGAACTAGGCTCAGCCCTTGTCCCCTCCTTGCCACTGGAGCTACTCACACCCAGGTGTGGGGCCCCCGGCCATCAGTGCTGACGGATCCCGTTCAACAGGCATGGTGGCAGAGGAAGAGTCCTGGTCATTGCTCTGGCCAGAGGGAATGCACATGGTCAGCAGAGTGAGATGCTCCGAGCTCTGTCAATGTTCTAAACTGTGGCCACCATGCCCCTATCCAGGGGCTGTGTGCAGTCCTGGCCAGCTGGGCCCTAGCCCCTATGCCCCTCTCATCTCTTGGCTCCATGAGTTCAGTGCCACAGTCCAGCTGGATTGTGCCCACTTCCAAGTGTGCTGCTGAACCTCTTTCTCTGAGCCGCTCATGGGGCAGCCAGGTCACCCTTGGGAGCCCAGCAGCCTCCTGGCTGCACCCAGAGCTGTGGGGCACATGGAGGCCTGTTCTGCTCAGCTGCTTGCAAAACTCCACTGGACAGTCTCCAGGGTAAATGGCCATTGCTCTGTTCCCCCAGCTCAGAGACAAGCTTCTGGCTGGCCAGAGATGCCACATACCATGCACAAGGAACGGGATCGGGACTCGTGATAAACCTTGTTTCTTCTTCTGCCTGGGATGCCACCACGGAGCTTAGTGAGGAGGGACTGTGGCCCTTGGGTGCTGAGTGCTGACTCGCTGCTCGGAGACAGGATCTGCATGAACTGGAGCTCAAGCTGCAGCTGCCCGCGCACCTTGTCTGGTCTGCCATGCTTGGACTGCAGCCCGAACCATCTGTGCCAGACAAGTCCGTGAGCCGTGGAGGAAGCTGCTCCAGCCATTTGGGCTCAGCCCAGCCAGGCCTGGGGGGAATGGGAGCTACCTGTTGTGCTGAGTCCTGCTTTCAAAAAGCCACCCCGGCCACACAGGCTCCCCACCCATGTGCCAAGGCCTTGGCTGGCCAGGCCAGAGGCAATTACGCCTTCCAAGCCCCCTGCCTGGAGGGCTGCTTCCTTCTGGGCCAGCATCAGATTCTCCGTTTCTGAACTAGGGTAGGAAAGTTTCCTGCATGGTGCAGCGGCTCTGCCCTCCCCCACCCCCATCCAGCTCCCTGAGCCTCTCTCCTGCCTCACCTTTCCCACCTGCCCTTCTCCCTTACCCTGGTCACAGGCTCTCTGCGCCGGAGCCTGTGGGGGCCAGCTGGGGTCTTTCTAGGGGCCTTTTACCAGACACTCGGGCAGGCCCACACCCACCACACACCTGGCCAGGTGCATTGAATGGGGCTTCACCTTCCCCTGGATCAGTCCTTGTCCCCTGCCACAGGGGATTTCAGACCCCCCCCCATTCCAATGTATGCTGGCACCAGAGAGCCCAACCCCCACAAGGCTGCTCTGTGCTCTGGGGCCCCAGGAGGAAGGGCCGGGGAAGAGATGACTGGGGCATAGCCCTACAGCCCTGGGGAGGTGTGCCAGGCCTCCGTTGCTGACGGGCTCATGGGTTAACCCCCATAGGAAGGAGGCAGGTGCTTCCCCGTGTGGCGGGGGCCCTGTGGCAGACACTCACTCATTCCTCCTCGCCTTGTCGCGGAACAGCGGAGCCAGGGGAAGGCAGAGCCGGCCCAGAAACTGGTCGAAGTGACAGGGAGAGTGGTGCATGGCCGTGAGGACAAGGCTGTGCTCCTCCACCTCATCCAGCCTGCTGGGCAACTGGAGAGTGCACTCCTCCCGCCACTCGGGGGCCAGGCTGTGGGGCACCACTGAGGTCATGTATTTCTGCTTCTGCAGCTGGATGACCACGTAGGGGCTGCTGGAGCTGGCACCCCCCTTGGCCCGCAGCAACCGGGCACGCAGGACGGCCACACGGAGGTGAGTTGGCTGCCACTCCTCCAGCTCTGTCAGCCTACAGGACAGAGCCCATGTCAGCGCTGGGCCCTGCGCCCACTATGGGCTGAGATCCCCAGGAGCCAGCAGGGATGTGGTGAGACTAGACCCCCCAGGGCCTGGCTGGCTCCCATGGCACCTGCCCATGCCCCTAGTGCAGCCAGACTGGAGCCCTGTGTCTGGAGGGGGCCCAAGACCTTGGTGGGGGACAGGGAGAGAGGGGCTAGTCAGTGAGGGGGTGGGGCACGTTGCCCTGGGGGGGCAGTCAGTGAGGGGGCGTGTTGCCCTGAGAGGGGCAGTCGGTGAGGGGGTGGGGGTGAATTCAGTGAGGGGTTGAAGTGGCCTGGAGGGAGGGGCACGTTGCCCTGGAGGGGGGGCTAGTCCCTGAGGGGGGGGGGCCCTTTACCCCGGGCGGGGGCTCTGGAACCCGGGAGCTCTGCTCAACTTCGCCTCCATGGGGCTCCCCTGCGCCCGCCCACGTGGCACCGACACGCCTCCCTGCCAACGTCACAGAGCGGCGTAGGCGGGGTCTGAGAGCCGGGCAGGGGGCGGGGCCTGGGAGCCGCGGGGGCGGGGCTGGCTTGGCGCTGCACCGGAGCGCTGCGGGGGTGACCCGCAAGCTCTTGGGGCCCCGGCGGGGTTAGCACGTGTCGCGGGCCCAGGCAGACTCGGGCCCCAGCAGTGGGCAGGGGAAGGGCGGGACTGAGCCCATGCAGCGCTCCATTGCCAGGACATGGCTCTTCCCACGCGCCCCCGTGGGCTCTGCCTCCCCCGCCCCGCCGCAGTGCGGGGGGGGACAGTGCAGCCTTCCCTAGTGGCTATTGCACTAGCGCAGGGTTCCCCCGAGGTGCCAGTGTGGTTCCTGAGAGCTGCCGGCCCGGCCCTGGAAAGGCCTGGCAGCCGATGGGCTAACTGCAGAGCTCTGCCACATCCTCAGTCTTGTCCTGCCACTGTCTGGACCCAGTCTGCAGGGAGCCCCCTTCCCCCTCAGGTGGGCAAGGCTGAGAAGGGGAAAACTCTGGGTGAGCAACTGCCACTCAGACCAGTTTCGAGCCTCTGCAGCCTAGATGGGGACAGGTGTCACTGTCTGGAGCCAGGCCACCTGCAACAGCCTGGAAGAGAGAAGAGACCTGAAGGACTTGCAGCAGCAGGGTCCCAAGGACGAGTTCTTCTGCCATGTCCCCAAAACCTGACGAGGCTGAGGCAGTGAAGTTGGTGGGGTGACCATATGCTGCAGTATGTACCTCTCTAAGGGAGCTTACAGAAAACCCCTCTTGTGCAATGCCGGTATTCCTGAAAAGAATCGGCGTAGCGGCATTGCGCAAGAGGGTGTTTTTCTTGCGCAAGAAGGGGCAGTGTAGACAGCTCCTTCGGGCATCAGAGCCTCTTCTGCAAAAATGGCGGCTCATTAGCTATGCAAATTAGGCTTGGCGATATTCCACGCTTAGCCTCATTTGCATATTTCTCGCGCAAGAAGCTGCGAGTGTAGATGAAGCCTAGCTGGGCAGACATCACAAGGCAGATCCATGCCCCAAGACAGCCCACCGACAGAGACAGCCTTTGGCCCACAAGATGCATTAGACAGACTGCCCTGCTTCCCAGACAAACTGCTGGACTACTCCCCGTGGCTGCACAAGACGCAATCCGCATCCAAGTGTGGGTGTTTCTGAGCAGTCCCTAGTGCAGCTTTACATTGTGTAAAGGCCCTTGTGCAAACTGGGTCTTTCAACATGTTATGGCACTAACCGCAGAGCGTTGTAGGCTCACGGACAGGAGACAGAAGCACATTTCATGAGGGGACTTTTGAAAAGAAGGAGATGGCTGAGGCCAAGTTGTGTGCACATGGGTACGAGTGAGCATGTGTGAAGAGGCTTACAGGCCATTTCCGGGCTGCAGAATCACCAGGATGTAAGAACACTTTGGCCAGGTCTCCTTTCACCCCAGATCCATCCTGCCCTCCTCTGGCTCTTCCAGCCCCAGATGCTGTCGGCCGAGGCGGCAGGGCACCAGAGCCTATGGGACTGGGGTGTTCCTCAGGGAAGCTCAGGCCAGGCCTATGTTTTCCCCTGGCTGCAGGGCAATGCTGACTTGCCCCTGCCTGTGGCTTAACTGAGAGCATTAGCAATGCCAGTCAGGCCCCAGTAAATAAGGCTATTGGCTTCCAAGAGGTGAGCTTCTAGCCCTGGTAGCTATGGTGTGTGCCTGCCCTGTGCTGGGTCATGTGTGGAATTACTGAGTGAGAAGGTGCTGCGGCTTTGCTTGGCTCCCTGTTTCGGAATGAGCTGTAGCATTTGCATCCTTGTCTCTGGAGCAACCATCCACATGCTCCAGAATCCTGACTCAGAGCCAGTAGCAGCTGGGGAGGGAAGGGGAGGCGAGGCTAAGTAACAAAGCCAGGCCCCAGCTGGGAGTGAGCAGGTCTGATTGTGACCCATCTCCTGCCTAAAGCAGGCAGGTGTAGCCAGGAGCGAGAGCTCAGTGCTGTGCAGTGCCCTGTGCAACTGGCAATGGGAGCAGCAGAGGCACCCTGAGATTCCCAGTGGAACCCCTCAGCTGCCACCCCGGTGAGCTGGTGAAACCCACCACTCCCTGTGCGCTGCAGCACGTTCTGCAAAAAACCCTTGTGCTGCCCTGCCCCCCTCCTCACACAGCACAATCAGGGCTCTGCATGCAGCCTCCTCACAGGAAGGCCAGATTCTAAAATTACTGCTGCTGAAAGGGCTGTCAGGGATCTCGCCCACGAGTACTCAGCAATCAAGGCTTCCAGGGAGAAGTGAGAGAGGTGCCACTGAGTCTGGTGTTGACAACATGCTCTTTATAAATGGAGCCCTGCCACCCTTTACCACCAGGCCCTGTCACTGCAGCTTGGGGGGGTGCTAGGCATGCGTCCAGGCCCTGGCCTGTGTGTGGCTGGGAATTCTGGCTGCTCCCTGGCCAGTGCTGTTTCCTGTCATCAACTTCAGTGGTTTCACAATGTGAATCCTGATGATACATGACCAGGTGCTGAGCCCTGAGGCTGCAGTGAACAAGTCCTGGCAGCACTGAACTGCACACGTACACCTGTGGAGAGCCAGGCCTTGTCACCCAGCTCCACCAGGCCTAAGCACACATGCAGGTAGCTCCTAGTGCAGCAAGGTGAGCCAGGCTCTCCCACGGGGCTGGGTGCTCTCTGGGTTTCCCTGCGCAGCCGGACAGGGCTGATTACAAGTTCCTGCTTCCCCGTGAGGGGGTGTTGGGGGGGGGGGTCAAGCACCATTTGGCCTTGGAATGGACTGTGTGGCTCACAGCCTCCCATCTGCTCTGGCTCCAGATGTGCAAGGACACATGTGGAAGTGGTGATGCTGCTCCTGTAAACAGCTGGAGGCAGGGCTGGAGGCAGCCTGCAGTGCACATATCCCTGCCTATCTCTGCCTGTGCCTTCTGCAGGGACAGGGCTTGTTCACTCAGCTCTGTTTAACTCCTCCATTAATAGCTGCTGCCTTCTACCCATCTCTAGCACCTGCCAGCCAGGGCTCCCAGTGCATTGGGAACATCTCTGGGTCAAGCCACATAATCCCCCCTGCTCCTCAGGAAGGAAGGATTCTCTCCTTTATGCTAAGGGGGGAAACTGAGGCACGGAGCAACCGCATGGAGGGATGGATCTGATGTTCCTAATGGGCTGCTCTGGGACTTGTCCCAGGACTCCCAGGCTAGGCCCAGCAGAAACCCTGCTCTAAAGGGCGCTGATCCCCGCGGCCTCCCTGCGTGGGGGGCAGGGGCAGCCCCCGCGGGCGCCTCCCACGCGCCGGCCCCTTTGTCGCCCTCGGCGGGCACTGGTGGGCGGGGCTAGCAACGCGGGGCCCCGCCCCGGCCGCGATCCAGGCCGGGCTTTGCCGCGCCGCGTTCCCAGGGCAGCCGCGGGCGGGGGCCGCCTCCAGGCCGGGTTTTGCCGCCGCCCCGGCTGAGCTGCAGGAGCCGCGCGGAGCCCGCGCCGCGAGCATGGTGAGTCCCGGGCCCCGCGGGCACGTGTCGAGCACCTGGGTCGGACCCGGAGAGGAGCCGCCGAGCGGTGGGGAAAGCCCGTGGGCCGGAGCGTGGGGGGGTCGGAGCGGGGAGCGTGCGGGGTCGGGGGGTGCAGGGCCGGAGTGCGTGGGGCAGGTCGGGGAGCGTGCGGAGTCGGGGTGCAGGGCAGGTGGGGGCAGGTCAGGGGCCCGGGTGGGGAGCGTGCGGGGTGCAGGGCTGGAGTGGGGCAGGGCAGGTCGGGGCCGGGCGGGAGCGTGCGGAGTCGGGGTGCAGGGCAGGTGGGGCCCGGAGTGGGGGCGTGCGGGGTCGGGGTGCAGGGCTGGAGTGGGGGCAGGTCGGGGCCGGGCAGGGAGCGTGCGGGGTCGGGGTGCAGGGCCGGAGTGCGTGGGGGCAGGTCGGGGTGCAGGGCAGGTCAGGGGCCCGGAGTGGGGAGCGTGCGGGGTCGGGGGTGCAGGGCAGGTGGGGCCCGGGTGGGGCGTGCGGGGTCGGGGTGCAGGGCTGGAGTGGGGGCAGGTCAGGGGCCGGGCGGGAGCGTGCGGGGTCGGGGTGCAGGGCCGGAGTGCGTGGGGGCAGGTCAGGGGCCCGGAGTGGGGAGCGTGCGGGGTCGGGGGTGCAGGGCTGGAGTGTGGGGGCAGGTCAGGGGCCGGGCGGGAGCGTGCGGGGTCGGGGGTGCAGGGCTGGAGTGTGGGGGCAGGTCAGGAGCCCGGGCGGGAGCGTGCGGGGTCAGGGGTTCAGGGCCGGGTGTGTGGGGGCAGGTCAGGGGCCCGGAGCGGGAGTGTGCGGGGTCAGGAGGCTGGGCCGGGGCCGGGCGGGGAGCATGCAAGGGTCGGGGGCCTGGGCCGGAGTGTGGGGGCAGGGCTGGAGCAGGGAGCGTGCGGGGTCAGGGGCTGGGCCGGGTGGGGAGGCAGGGTCGGAGGGGCCGGAGCAGGGAGCGTGCGGGGTCAGGGGCTGGGCCGGGTGGGGGCAGGTCGAGGGGCCGGGCGGGGAGCGTGCGGGGTCAGGGGCTGGGCTGGAGTGGGGAGGCGGGGCAGGAGCGGGAGCGTGCGGGGTCAGGAGGCGGGGCCGGGTGGGGAGGCAGGGCCGGAGCGAGGAGTGTGCGGGGTCGTGGGGCTGGGCCGGGTGGGGAGGCAGGGCTGGAGGGCCCGGAGCAGGGAGCGTGCGGGGTCGGGGGCTGGGCCGGAGTGGGGAGGCAGGGCTGGAGGGGCCGGAGCAGGGAGCGTGCGGGGTCAGGGGCTGGGCTGGAGTGGGGGCAGGTCAGGGGCCGGGGCGGGGGCGTGCTGGGGTCAGGGTGCTAGCCGGAGTGTGGGGGAGGCTGAGCGGGGGGAGCCTGCGGGGGGCCGGGCTGGCAGGCTGTGAGCCGGGGCCGCTGGGTCACTGGCTGCAATGAGCCCCCACGGCGGAGCGCTCGAAGGCAGGCTGGGGTCTCGCTTGCTTGCCTGGCACTCCGGCTCAGTGGTTACATCCCATGGCCTTGTGCTCCGTCTGCGAGCGAGCCCCGCGGATGGGGGCGAAGAGGGGCCCAGGGGAGCCGGGTGAACTGACTGTGCTAGGTGCTTCAGACACCCAGAGGACATGGCCTCGAGGTCCCCTCTCCTGCTCTGAGCGAGGCCTGCAGCCCCAGGAGGGCCGCTCTGGAGGAAAGGGGACCCTTTCAGCAGGAGGGGGGCTGGGTTTCAGCTGCTGCAGCCCTACCTGCCTGTTCTCTGGTGGGGGCCGGGATTATCAGTCCTTTCTGCCCCACTCTGACCTCAGCCTCTTTGCATGGGGTCCTGGCACCAGGCCCCTGGCACGGGATGGGCAGCGAGGGCCAGCTGGTTGGGGTGCTTGGCTCATACAGTACGTTGGCATCTACCCGGAATCCCCACCTCCCGGCAGGCGTGTCCCGCATTTGGAGCGCTGCGGCTCACGGTAGAGCTCAGGTGATCTGCACTCCCGTCCGCCTGTTCAGGCATCAGCCTCCGGAGCTTGGGATTGTGGGTTTGAGTCCAACCCACTCCCCCCACCCTGGGAGCAGCACGGAGTTGGGATTACGGAGCCTGCTAGTGGGTCTCTGCACATGGGGTCTGACAGCAAGGCCGTGGCGAGGTGAGGGGGAGCATGGGAGAGGTGGGAGTCGGGCTTGGGACACCGAGGGTCTTGGTGCCACTGCTGGGCTGTGGGTGCTTTGGGACTCTGTAGGATCGCAGCTGGGATGCTGACAGGCCAGGTGGCTAGCAGAGGTGCTCAGGTGGGGTTCCCAAGCTGGGCTGTTTGCTGCCCTGGGGGTGGCATAACCCACAAGATCTGTCTGTCTTAGAAGCAGGAGGGGCCATTGTCATGGTCTGGCGCTCCTGTCTGGTGGCTGCCCGGGGATGTGCCCATCTTGCCCTGAGGGGTGGGGGTGCCTGGGGGCCCCTGGCTATTCCCATTGGAGTAAGAAGGGCTGGACGCCCCACGCTGCGCGGCCATTGCCTAGTGTTGTCAGCCAGTGCTGAGATTCTGGCCAGGTTTTGGAAAGTAAGCCTGGCCTCCCTGGTGGGACAGGTTCCTGGCTGAGCCGTTCTTGCTGTCCCCTGCGGCTCAAGGGCAGGGAGAGGAAGCCTGGCAGAGCCAACAAAGCCCAGCTCCTGGGGCTGAGCCTTTCCCTTCCAGGTAGCTGGCAGCAGTGCTGCCCACGCTGCAGGCCTGGTGGCTGAGTGAAGAGCTGGGGAGGAGGGATCCAAGCAGAATCTGACGATCAAAAAGTCCGTCTTGCCCCCCTGCTTGGTTGGCTCCGTGCTGCACTCTCTGCTGTGCGGCTGTGGATCCCGGGCTGCACGGCACTGGCTGCAGCGTCTTCCCACCTCCAGCCGTCCCTGTGCAGGTGCTGGGGGGCTGACGTGAGTGCTCCCACTGCGTGGCCTTGGGGGGGGCTGCTTCCTCTTTCTGCCTCAGTGCCTGGCTCAGCACAGCTTGTGGTGTCGTGTGGCCGGGCTTGGTTTGTCCCTCCCCCACAGTGCAGCCCTGCGGGGTGGACGGGCACCTTCCCTTGGGATGCAGCCCCTCTTGAGTAGCATGCTGTGGCCAGGGCACTGGGGAGCCGTCTTGGGTTTATTTCCACCCAGGGTCTCCCACAGCCCTGTCTGAGGGCCTGTGCAGAGCCCCCTGGCGTGGCTCGCTGGGAGAGGCTGCTGCAGAAGGGGGCTGGAGGGCCGAGAGGCCTGGAAATGCACGGTGCCTCCCCCTGCAGCCGAGAAACCCCTTCTCAGGAGGGGCAGGGGAGGGTGCAGCGGGCCACAGGTGTTGGGGAGCAAGCTGAGCTGCTCCGGGGATCGTCTCTGGCCACCGGCAGGTTGGAGTCTTGGCAGGGGCTGGCTGTGTGGTCTGGTCCCAGCAGCTTCCTCAGGTGTGGGGCCTGGTGCGGGAGGGGAGGGAGGACTGAGGAGCCAGAGCCCTGCTGCAGGGTTCCTCCTCGCCAGCGTGAAGGCGGCGCAGGTGCTGGGCTCCCAGGCGGGAGCTGGCCGTGCCGGGCAGGAGCTGTCAGACAGGTCTGTGTGTGGCAGTGTTTAAAGGGAGTTGTTTGTGTGCACTGCTGAGTGCAGAGAGCTGGGGTGTGACCCCAGGGCCGGGAGCTTCCTTGGGTCGGGGCAGCTCCTGATCCAAGGCCCCCAGCAGGTGTCTGTCTGGCCCTGGCAGTGCTGGGCTGGATTTGGGCCTTTCCTTCGCTCTCCCCGTCCCCATGCTGCAGTGGTGCTGTGGCCTGGACAGCCCCCCCACCCCTGACATTGAGGTCTCCAAAGGGACCCGTCCCCCAGATGCCCAGGTATCCAGGGCTGAGTGTGCAAGAGCCTTGGCGCTGCCTGTGCTTTCCCAGCGCGTGCAGTATGGCCTCGTGGGAGCCTTTGCCGGTTGGTTCTTGGCTGGAACGTGCCGTTAGTCCGGGGGCGCTCTGAACGGTGAGCATCTCACTGGCTCCGTGGTCTCTGGCTGCCTGGCCTGGCAAGAGCAGAGGGGGCTCTGTGCTCGGGCTGCAGTCCTCACTCCAACGCCCCGAAGGGCACTGCCCACTCGCTGCAGGCTTCGGCCGTGGCACCGGGGCGACCGCTTTCCACTGGCAGAGGCAGTCTCCAGGGCTCGCAGCAAGTGGGCAGTGCCCTTCGGGGTGTTGGAGTGAGGAGTGCCCCCCCAGCCAAGCACTCCTCACGCCAGGTCGGGCCGGGCGGGGTCCCCTGGTGCAGCTGCAGGCCCTCCGGCTGCGAGTGGGGCACTGAGGGGGAGGAGGCAGGGCTTGTGCTGGGGCACAGGGGCTGTTCCCGCACGGGGGGGCAAGGGGCTACAGTTGCTAAGCAGCATCCTCAGTTTCCTCCTTCCTGGGTTTCCTCCCAGCAGGGCCCGGTGTGAGCAGCCTGGAAACTCACCTCCTGTCTCACATCCTTCCTGTTCCTGCTCCCCCCCCCCATCTGGCTGAGACTGCCGCCTCGGGGGGCAGGGCTGCGAGGCTGGCTTCAGCCTCCCCTGCTGCCTGCTTTGCCTCAGTGTCCATCTGTGAGGGCAGGCGGGGGGAGCGCAGGCCACCAGCCTTGGGACATGCTTCCTCCTCGTGGTGCGGCTGGTCAGGCCCAGGAGGCAGAGGCGGGGCAGGATCCCTGTCCTGAGCCCATGGGACTTGGCAAGAGTTGGACAGTGAGGTCAGCGGGGCAGCATCGGGTCCCATGGAGAGAGAGTTCCTGGCTCCTGATGGCCCAGGTGCAATGGCCCAGCCTCCAGCCCGAGGTCGTCTCCCCTGCAGGGAGGCCCTGTGGCACCTAGCTGCAGCACGAGGCTGAAAGCTGCTGGGCTTCTCTCCTGCCAGCTCCTCCGAAGAGAGAGGGGCTGCAGTATGTGCTATGTCTGGCTCCCAGCGCCGCCCCATGCCCACAGGAGCACGGCCTGCTCCTTGGGAGGAGCCTCTAGCCCAGCCAGGCCTTGACCCCTCGGCTGCGGCTGCCAACGGGGAGCTAAGACGGATGCGGGATTTTGTGCTGCTGAGACCCCAGTTCGGCCAGCCATGGAGCTGTGTCGCTGGGCTGGGCTGGGCTGGATCCCTGCATCCCTTTTGGCTGCTCGGCCCGAGCTGCGGCCTGCGCCTGGAAGGCTCATTGGCTGCGGCAGAGCGGGAGATGCAGCTGCTGGCCCGGAGCCCTGCCTGAGCGGATTGTCGGGAACCAGCCGGGAAGGGGACACGGGCTCGGCTCGGAGCCGGCTTGCCCGGCTGGGTGGCATGCGCTTGTTTGCGTCTCCTTCCCAGCCTCCCAGGCGGGCGGAGGAGCAGGGTGTGGGAGCCCGTCAGACAGGAGCCAGCTGTTCTGTGGCTGGGGTGCTAGGGTGGACTGACCTTCCCAGCAGGCTGCTCTCTGGGCGAGGCCCTGGCTGCCTGGGGGCAGGTCCATGGCAGAGGACCCTGCTTGCTCTCTGGGAACGGGCTGTGGCCCGGTTGCTCCGCGGGGTCCCCGGGCAGAGGCTGAAAGGCGGTGCCTGCATCCTCCCCTCTCCCGGCGGCTGCTTGCCCGGGCGAGGCGGGGCTAGTGCGGGGGCACCGGCTCCCTCCCCGGCTGACTCTCTGGGGCCCTGCTGGGGTGAGGGGGTGGCAGCTGGAGCGGGTGCTGCATGACGGGAGGGGGCCTCTGCCTCCCCTCGGCTGGCTGGGAGGCCAGGGCTGCGGGAAGGGAGCCCGCCGGCCCCTTTGCTGACTGTCGGTTCTTCTTTTGGCAGCGCTGGCACCACGCGCCCGTCTAATTCTCCATGGCAACAGCACAGGCCCCTCCTGTGACCTGTGGCCCTGGCAACTGCCTCCTTGACCCCTCCCTCGCCTCGGGGTGCTACGGCTGCGGCATGGGCAGCGTGGGCAGCCTGGTGGAGAAGCAGGACCTGTCGCCGGTGGAGCTGAGGGCGGCGCTGGGGGCCTCGCGGGGCTTCCGGCAGCCGGACGGGCTGCTCCGCAAGGGCCCGAGCCAGCGGGAGCTCTTCAGCTACCTGCCGGGGGCCAGGAGGGAGCCCCGGGCGGAGAGGAAGCACCCGGTGCTGGGGGACTACGAGAGCGACCGGGAGAACTGGTCCCCTGACCGCTACTCCCGCGGGTGTCACCGGGGAGCCGACTTCTCCAAGAGCTCGCTGCCCGAGCGTGGCCGCTTTGACAAGGTGAGGCCCTGGGCCGGCCCCAGGCTAGGTGCAGGGCTGCTTCCATGAAGGTGCGTCGGTCACCCCTGAAATGCAGCTGCCCAATGGGAGTGGGCTGGTGCAGAACGTGCACTGGGGGCTCTTCCGGAGAGTCCCCTAGTCCCCAGCAGGCCAGCTGGGAGGCATGATACCATGGCGATGGGCCTGTGCATGGCATGCAGCAGAGGCTGGAAGGTCCTTGTACCTAAACGTCATGTCTGTGTTCAGGGCAAAGGGGTGGGGCAGCCCTGAGCCATCCTGCAGCGGGGAAGATAGACTGGGGCGCAGCTCCTGGTGTGCTCCAGCTCCTCTCCCTGCGGGGTGGTTCTGGAGACCAGCCTGACCCTGGTTCCGTGTCTTTCAGTGTCGGATCAGGCCGTCCGCCTTCAAGGCCGTGGCTGGGAAAGGCCTGGTCTCCATGCAGGGCCTGGCCTCCTCGAAAGGGCAGAAGCTGTCAAAGAGCAACGGGAGCCTGCACACCCTCCTGTCCCAGAGCAGCACCTGCACGGGGGCCTCCTCCCAGCATGGCCCCCTGCGCACCCACCTGCTGCACACCATCAGCTTGGAGGAGGCCTCCAACTCCAGCCACAACTCCGGCCAGAGCTTCCCCTCCTACCCGCCCTGCTTCAGACCTGCCCAGGGTCAGTTCAGCGCCTCCATGGGCCACATCAACCACATTGGGGGCTCCCTTGACCGGGTCTCCCGGGGCCCCAAGGACCCTCTGGCAGTGGAGAAAGCGCCTCTGTCCTGCAAGAGCATGGCCACGCTGAGCCGCCTGCAGAGCTCCGGGGAGTCCCCACCCCCCTACGATTTCACCTGCTCCCTGGAGGATGTGGTGAAGCACCTGGAGGACCGGCTGCAGGAGAAGAGTGGGGAGCTGTGGCAGCTGAAGAGGAGCCTTAGCGAGACTGACGACCCCTTCGCACAGGTGAGTGCAGTGGGGCTGGCCTGAGGCTTGCTTCCTGCCCCCATCCCAGGGCCCCCTCGTTGCCCGCCTGTGACTCCCTTGCCAGCATGGGGTCAGCGAGCCGGGCTGGGGAAGGGCCTGGTCACCTCCAGGGACTTGCTGGGCAGCTTGGAGCCTGGGCTTTGCTGCTCCCATTCCAGAGCATTGGGCTTGCTCTGGAGACACTGGCCTAGGAAACCTGCAAGCACGAGGAACCTTTTCCCCCTTGCGCCCAGGGAAGGGGCAGTGGGAGGGGGCCCGTGGGAGCAGCTGTCCAGCCTGGAACCTCGTAGTAGTGCGAGCCCGGCTGTGCGGCGGAGCCCTGCCTGGAGCTGCAGCTGTCCATCCCAGTGCAGAGGGCGATGTGCCTGGAGCTGGGCGCAGACCCGTCCTGTGCCCACAGGTGTTTGAGGACAAGCAGCGCCTGTGGCTGGATGCGCTGGACGAGCTGAAGCAGATGTACGTGGCCAAAGTGCAGCAGGTGACCCAGCAAGCCCAGCGCAGCCAGCGGGCGCTGCAGTTGCAACTCTACAAGGCGCAGCAGGAGAAGAAGCGGCTGCAGGAGGAGCTGAGCCTGCACCAGGGCCAGTGTGAGGAGCTGCGGCGGTGGCAGCAGTGTGACCCTGTCAGCCCCAAGCTGGAAGAGACCAGGTGGGAGGTGAGTAATGGAGCCCGACAGCGCCCCTCCCCCTTCTGCCCCCACAGCTGGGCCAGCACCCCCAGGCCGGGCCTACCCAGCACAGGCTGCAGCTGCAGCAAGCTGTGGTGCTGTGTGGAGGATCTCGGGCGGGCGCGGGGCAGGGCAGAGTGCCGGAGCCACGGTCGTCTGTGACAATCCAGCCCGGCACTCGGTCTCTGGAGCCGGAAGCTAGCGACCCCAGAGTCCTCCTGAGCCTCCACGCGCTGCAAAGCCTCTTTCTGCGCCGCTGTGGCTGGCCGCCCCGGCGGGGGACCGCGCTCCACCCCTGCTGGGCAGCGATGGGATTGAAGGGGGGTCTCCTATTGCGAGGCACCGCTCGCCTTTCCCGTGCATCCCAGGGCTAGCTCTGCCCCTTCCCTGCGTCTCCTGCAGGTCTGTCAGAAGGCAGCTGAGATCTCCCTGCTCAAGCAGCAGCTTCGGCTTCGGGAGTCCCAGGAAGAGATGGCCCAGAAGCTCAGTGAGATCTTCAGCCTGAAGACCCAGCTGCGGGAGGCCCAGGCTGAGGTGCAAGCCAAGGAGTCTCAGCTGGCCCAGCTAGGGGACTGCTGCCAGACCTCACCAGAGCCCAGCTCCTCCGTCCCTCTGAGGGATGCTCCTATGCCAGGCTGCCAGGACTTCTCTGGCTGTGAAACTGACGACTCCAAGTGCTGGGGGCTTCACGGCGAGAGTGCGGAGCCCCCAGAGAGGCAGGCGGCGTGGCTGTGGGCAGAGCTGCTGCGGGAGCGGCGCCAGGGCCAGCTGCAGGCTGTGAACTTTGAGCTGGAGCGCAAAACCTGGCAGGAGGAGAAGGAGAAAGTGCTGCGCTACCAGCGGGAGATCCAGGCCGGCTACATGGAGATGTACCACCGCAGCCAGGCGCTGGAACGGGAGCTGCGGCAGCTGCGGGCCGAGCCCCGAGAGGCTGGCACCGACTCGCCCTGGATCGAGTGTGGCGAGTCTTCCAAGATCTGAACGGGAAGCCAGCAGCTTGGTTGGGGAAGGGCGAGAGCTCTTGGGCTGGCAGCCAGGCAGCACCTGGGGCGTGTGGGTTCCACCTCCGACTGGCGATGCTGTGAACACTGTTGGCCCTTCCCTGGGAGAGCCTGAGGAGCCAGTGGCAGGGCAGGGTTGCACTGTGATTCTCACCGCCCAGCATCAAGTGGGGCTGCCTGTGCTTCCCCTCCCACCCCCTGCTCTGGCCCTCTCCTTACGCTGTCCGCGCTGCATGCCTGCCAGTCTTGCTGCATGCCCTCGGGAGAGCTGCAGGCCCTGGGCGCCGTGTAGGTAGCCTGCCCATGGGGCTTGAGGCCTCTGGGCAGTGTGAAATCTGGATGCTGTGGAGCAGCTTCCAGCCCAGGCTAGAGCTACCCCACACTTGGTCCTCCTGCTGCAGAAACTCCAGTAAAGGGAGTCACTGCAGGGCTCCTGCCACGGGAGGCAGGTGCAGAGGCTGTGTGCCACCCGGGGCTGTGCCCTCCGCACGGGGGCTTCGGAGCTGGGGTCTGTATCCTGCCATAGAGCAGGGGGGCTGGAAAGCAGCTGCTGCCAGCGAGATGCACATGGCTCAGGCCTGCACCCTGTTCTGACCCAGCCGCCTGGGTATGAAGCTTTGCTGGGGGGCAGGAGCACATGCCTACTGAGATCAGATGGATGAAGAAACTTCCCCCACCAATCCAACCTTGGCTGGGGGGGATGGGAAGGGGACCTGCCCATGCAGAGCAAGAGCCCGAGGAGAGCACCTGGTGGGTTCACAGGCACAGTGAGGGGGAAGGTCTGGTCAGTTTCCCCTCCACTCAGCTGCAGCACCCAGGGGAGCAGGGCCTTCTTTCACCAGGAGATGGGCTGGGGGTTGGTGCTGAGGGTAGGCAGGGACTGTCTAGCACCATGGGGAGTGGAGGGCTGGGTGCCTGTAATTGGCTGGGCTCTGGATATGAAGGTCCAGGCCTGGCAAAGCTCTACTCAGCCTCTCCTGGAATAAATCAGAATTTGGTACTTCTGGCTCCTGTGGCTGCTTCTCTCTCCTGCAGGGGGGTGGCCCCAGCAGCTGCCCATAGTGCTCACGTGGGCGAGTTACAGGCCTCCCGCTGTACAGTCTAGGGCAGCAGTAATGCTGGTGTTTTCCCACCACCCAGGCTGGTGCTGCAGCGAGTGCTCTGTTTAGGGAGAGCCTGGGAGGCGGGGCTGTGCTCCCAGAGAGGGGGCTAGGGGCTGGCTCTGGCTCCAGTCCTGGCTGTGGGCAGCAGGGGGTGTGGAGCACTCCGGCCCGAGTGAATCCCTTGTGGAGTAGCTGCCCTTGACCTTTTCACTGTGGCTAAGGATCATTCCCTCCCGGCCCCCCTTAGAGACCAGCGGGGCCCTGCTGGGCTGGCAGGGCCAGTCTCTTTGGCCTCCTCCTGGTAGCACCTCTCAAGCTGCAGCTGCTCTAGTACCCTCAGCCACTGGCCAGTGTCGTTAAATCCCCTCTTGTCATGGGGAGGCCTGGCACCAGCCCCTGCCGTGGACTGGGCTTGGCTTGGAGGGGCGGGGTCCTGCTCTGTTGTGCTGGACCAGATGACTATTGCAATCTCATTTGCTTGCTGGTGGCCACATCAGGCCAGGGCTCTGATCCTTGCAGGAGGTTGACACCCAGCAATTAGCGCCATGGGGAGGTGAGGTGGGACCCAGGAGAGGGCGGCACCAAAACTTGGCAGGGAAGCCAGAAACCAAGCTCCTGCTGCAGATGCCACAGGGCAGAGTCGTGCGTCTCAGGAAGAACCTGGTGTTTAGATTACTGGGTTGGTGGCAAAACCAGTTTCCTGAATTCCACACCACTGATTCACCCTGGGAGATGGGATCTGGCAGGTGTAGCTGTCACTGCTATGCTGGTGGCCCTTCTCCAAAGGCGCTGCAGAGCAGCTTGTCCTCGCTGGGGACCCTAAAGCTGTGCCAGGCCCTCCACCTGCTTCTAGCTTGTGTGGACAAACCCACACTGCCAGCATCTCTGACCCCAGCTGCATCGCGCAACCCAAGGGACCCTGTGGAACCCTGCCCTGCTCCCTTAGAGCACTAGGAAGAGCTGCATGGATGCTGCTGGTGAGGCCAAGCCAGCGGTGCATGTTCGGTAGGGCTTGGTCCACTGTTAATTGAAACATGCTGGTGCTGCAGGAGCAGGTTTTTTTCTTCCTACTCAGCCTCATAGCACTGAGTGCAGCCCGTGGCTCCCACTCTGGCTATCCTTGCCCTGCAGTTGGGGGAGGGCCAGTGGAGATGGGAAGTCCCAGTCCTGTCCCTGAGCCAAGCTGCTGATCTGCCCTCGCTGGCATGCTGCATGTCTTCTCCCCAGAGATGTGCTGTGGCCAGGCCAGTGAGTGCAGGTGCCTTGGCTGCCCATTGGGCTGCTGTGCCAGCCCCTGTGCCAATGGCAACTCTGCTCACAGGTGCATGTGCCCGGACCAGTCATCTGTGCTTCCTTGGGCTAGCCTGGCAGCTCTGAGCAGGGGCTGGGCCCATGGCAGACCTCTGGGCCCAGGGATCCCTGCTCCTGGCCCCCTTCCCAGGGCCTGGCATATGATACAGGCTGTAGCACAGCTGCAGCCCTGGGCCTGAGCCATGGAGCAGATTGTGCCTTGGCCATGGCACAGGTCAGGGCCTCCAGGCCCTGGGGGAGGTGGGGGAAGAACCAAGGGCAGGAGACCATGAATGGTCCCTGCTTAGTACCGACCCACCAGGCCTTGGCCCCTCCCCCCAGCAGTGCCTGCCTGGGCCTTGGTGCACCCCACTGTTCCTCTGCAAGCACTGCCCCACACCATCCTGTCCCCCTCCTTCCACCCAGCATTGTCCCTCCCCCTCTATGCAATGGTCCCTGCATCCCCCTCCCTCCAGCACTGCCCACCCAGCACCATCCTGCCCCTCCATAGGCCCTCCCCCCCCGCCCAGGACCGCTCTGCCCCCAGCACTGCCGCCCGGCACCTGCCGCCCGGCACCACCCGCCCCGCCCCGCTGGAGCCGCGCGCCGCAGGGCTGTTTGGAGCCCAGGCGGCCAGCTACATGGTACATTCTGGAGCCCCGTTTCCCCCCGCCCGGAGAGGATGGTTTGTTCCCACTGCGGACGGGCAGTACCAAGCTCGGGAAACCAGGGAGCTTGGTGGGCCCCTCCCGCAGTAATGGGCCCGCCCACTCCCTCTTGCGCCGCCTGCTAGGCATCTACCGCGGCGCGTGTCCCGGGAAGGGGGACCCCGCGGCGCGTGGGCGGGTCTGCCCCGGGTTCGAGCCCCCGCTGGGGCGCGCGCTCCCAGGCCGGCGGGAGACGCTGCCGGGCCGGTTCCCCTGTCTCTCCCGAGCGCAGCACCGGCTTCCCGCGGCGCGGCTCGGTCCCAGGCTCCGCCCCCGCAGCGGCGGCGGGACCCCAGCCTGGGCCAGCAAGCCGGAGCAGCGACCCCCCCCCAGCCTATCGGGCGCCGGAGCAGAGCCCCCATGTTGTGTTTCTTCCCCTAGGGTCTGTGGGATGATGGAGCCATGCCCCTGTGTTGTGTTCCCCTCCCCTCACATAGGGTCTGTGGGATGATGGAGCCGGGCCCCTGTGTTGTGTTCCCCTCCCCTCACATAGGGTCTGTGGGATGATGGAGCCGGGCCCCTGTGTTGTGTTCCCTTCCCCCCCACATAGGGTCTGTCGGATGATGGAGCCGGGCCCCTGTCTTGTGTCCCCCCCACATAGGGTCTGTCGGATGATGGAGCCGGGCCCCTGTGTTGTGTTCCCCTCCCCCCCACATAGGGTCTGTCGGATGATGGAGCCGGGCCCCTGTCTTGTGTCCCCCCACATAGGGTCTGTCACATGATGGAGCCGGGCCCCTGTGTTGTGTTCCTCCCCCCCCCCCACGTAGGGTCTGTCGGATGATGGAGCCGTGCCCCTGTGTTGTGTTCCCTTCCCCTCACATAGGGTCTGTCACATGATGGAGCCGTGCCCCTGTGTTGTGTCCCCCCCCCACATAGGGTCTGTCGGATGATGGAGCCGTGCCCCTGTGTTGTGTCCCCCCCCCCCACCATGTAGGGTCTGTCGGATGATGGAGCCGTGCCCCTGTGTTGTGTTCCCCTCCCCCCCACATAGGGTCTGTCGGATGATGGAGCCGTGCCCCTGTGTTGTGTCCCCCCCCATAGGGTCTGTCGGATGATGGAGCCGTGCCCCGTGTTGTGGTCCCCCCCACATAGGGTCTGTCGGATGATGGAGCCGTGCCCCTGTGTTGTGTTCCCCCTCCCCCTACATAGGGTCTGTCACATGATGGAGCCGTGCCCCTGTGTTGTGTCCCCACATAGGGTCTGTCGGATGATGGAGCCGTGCCCCTGTGTTGTGTCCCCCCCCCCACCATGTAGGGTCTGTCGGATGATGGAGCCGTGCCCCTGTGTTGTGTTCCCCTCCCCCCCACATAGGGTCTGTCGGATGATGGAGCCGTGCCCCGTGTTGTGTCCCCCCCATAGGGTCTGTCGGATGATGGAGCCGTGCCCCTGTCTTGTGTCCCCCCCCAAATAGGGAATGTCGGATGATGGAGCCGTGCCCCTGTGTTGTGTTCCCCTCCTCCCACATAGGGTCTGTCGGATGATGGAGCCGTGCCCCTGTGTTGTGCCCCCCCCCACACAGGGTCTGTCGGATGATGGAGCCGTGCCCCGTGTTGTGGTCCCCCCCACATAGGGTCTGTCGGATGATGGAGCCGTGCCCCTGTCTTGTGTCCCCCCCACATAGGGAATGTCGGATGATGGAGCCGTGCCCCTGTCTTGTGTCCCCCCCCAAATAGGGAATGTCGGATGATGGAGCCGTGCCCCGTGTTGTGGTCCCCCCCACATAGGGTCTGTCGGATGATGGAGCCGTGCCCCTGTCTTGTGTCCCCCCCACATAGGGAATGTCGGATGATGGAGCCGTGCCCCTGTGTTGTGTCCCCCCCATAGGGTCTGTCGGATGATGGAGCCATGCCCCTGTGTTGTGTTCCCCTTCCCCCTACATAGGGTCTGTCATATGATGGAGCCGTGCCCCTGTGTTGTGTTCCCCTCCCCCCACATAGGGTCTGTCTCATGATGGAGCCGTGCCCCTGTGTTGTGTTTCCCCCCCACACACATAGGGTCTGTTGGATGATGGAGCCATGCCCCTGTGTGGAGTGAGAGCTGAACAAAGTGCTGCTCAAGTCCCTAAGCTATGGGCAGCACTGTGAGGAGAGCCTGGAGGAGCTGCTCTGTTACGTGAGCCAACTGCGCCGGGAGCCCAGCAGTGCCGGTAGCACCTGCCCTGCCTGCTGGACGTAGTGATGCAGCCCCAGGCCCCACATGGCTGTGCCCGGTTGGGGGGGTCACTGAACAGCAGCTCTGTGGATGGAGAGTGCACATCAGCCACCTGCTGAAGCTCAGCTGCCCTCCTGTGCTGGACTCACCCGCCCCAGGGAGGGAAATCCTGGCCAAGCTTTCTGCCAGGGCCTCAGGCCAGGGATTAGCTTGAGGCATCTGCCTGCAGGGGGCGCTATTACATCTGAGGCTATTGCTCTCAACCAGCACTGGCCGAAAGTCCTCGGCTGCACCCGCCATTTCCAGCTGGGAGCCATTACCCAAGCTCCGTGATGGGTTAGGAGAGGCCCAGTTAAACTGAGGTCACACCAAAGCAGGGTGGGACTGGCAGGCGAGGGGCGTTGGCAGTAAGGGACTTGCACCTCCTGGTTAGGCTTCAGGCTGGTCCCCGCAGCTAGGTCTGAAGTCCCTTTGTGCCACAGCCCTGCAGGGGCATCGCTCTCTGCCACACTCTCCCTGCTGATGACCCAGGGCTGTCGGAAGATCAAAGACACGGTGCAGAAACTGGCCTCGGACCACAGAGATATGCACAGCAGCCTCTCCAGGGTGGGCAAAGCCATCGATAGGCTGAGTACCCATTTGTCCAGGAGCTCCGGATGGGAATCCCCACCTAGAGGGCTTTCACTCCCATTAGTTCCTTGGGCCTCATATCCCCCAAGGCCTCTGTCAAGGCTTTTCCCTACTCTGGCACGACCAATGCAGAAGTTGGGGGCTCGCAAGAGCACGCCAAAACCTTGCCTCTACAGGCTCTGGTACAAAAACTTCTCCCCACAAAATCCTAATATCCAGATTTTGTGGGACCTGCTGCCACCACCCAAGTAACTCCAAGAAAAATCAGGGAAGAGATCACTTGGGCAATCCCCTCCCTAAGGTAAAACACTCCCCCTTGCTCCAACCTCCGTATTACTTGGAGTTGGGAAAAACAGGGAATCTACAGACAACAATGGACTCTGCCCTTGTAACTAGGCGCTGAGTCCTAAGGACACAACACTCAACCAATACCGGTTAATTAGAAAAAAGAACAAACTTTTATTATCAAAACAAAACTACAGTTGCAAGCATAGTAAATTGGCTAGATGGAAGGAGCCACCATTTGATATAGATACTTGGGGAAAGTCCTTGGGCTGAAGGCTTAGTTACAAAAGAGAAAAAAGCAGTTAGCAAGCTCAGACATTAGTTCCAAATCCCCAAACAAGGAAAACAATAAATCCTGACGGACTAGCCCTCATTTTTTGAGGAATAAGGGATCTTGCAAAAAAGTTTTTTCCCCAATAAGTGGCAAAACTGCTTCTGCAAAAAGGATCGGCAGAGGATATGCAAATGAGAGCACGATTTGCGTATCTTCTGCTGAAAAAAATGGCAGTGTAGACATAGCCTGAGAACCCCTTAGTCACCAGGTGCTGGTCAGCACTCCTGATTCTGACAGCCTCCCTCAGCTGCTCATGACAGGAGCCAGCTCTCACGGTGCTGGCCTTTCTATGGTCCTGAGTGGCTCTTACTCCCGTGGCTCATGACTAACTCAGAGGCCGTGGTCAGGGTCTGGGCCCTCCTGTGCTGACATGTTCTCAGCCCTAAGGGTATGTCTACACTACAGCACTAATTCGAACTAACTTAATTCGAATTAGTTAAGTCGAATTAAGCTAATTCGAATTAGTGCATCTAGACCTAAAAACTAATTCGAATTAGCGTTTTGCTAATTCGAACTAGCATGTCCACATTGAGTGGACCCTGAACTGAAGTTAAGGCTGGCCGGAACCAGTGCCGGCAGGGCATCAGGTTAGGACTTAGAGTGTGGAGGTGCTGCCTCAGGCTAGCTGAGGGCTGTGCTTAAAGGGACCTGACCCCCACCCTGGACAGACAGTTCTCAGGGTTCCCCGCTTGCTTGTCTAACTCGATGAGGGACAGCAAAGCAGTCCTGTCTTGGAGTGCGCTGAGTGCCCACACTCGGCACATCACAGCACTCGGCCATCAGCCCGGCTGCACTTGCCGCAGGCTTCCATCTGGGGGGGTCAGTCGGGGGGCTGTCAGGGTCCAGGAGGCCCTGCAGGAGAGCTTCCACCCCGAGGAGCCCGCAGAGCCACCCCCCAGTCCTCCCCATCAGGGGCTCGTGCCCCATTCCTCTCTCACCTCCTTCCACTTACCCCTCCCTAGCCCCCCTTCCTGATGTAAAAAATAAAGGACACGTGTGGTCAAAAATAGAAACGCTCTTTATTTAACAAAACTGGTGGGGGGGGGGGATTAACCTCTGGGGAGACTGGGAAAAGGAGGTGGGAGAGGGGAAGAGAGAGGGTGGGAGAGGGGAGGGGGAAACCTGGGAGGAGGGAGCTGGAAGGGGGAAGCCAGGGGAAGAAGGAGGAGGGGAAGTATAAAACTATGGTACGCCATATCTTCAGTACTGTGTACAGATGTGGTCTCCTCAGAAAAGATATTTTGGCCTTGGAAAGGGTTCAGAAAAGGGCAACTAAAATGATTAGGGGTTTGGAACAGGTCCCATATGAGGAGAGGCTAAAGAGACTGGGACTTTTCAGCTTAGAAAAGAGGAGACTGAGGGGGATATGATAGAGGTCTATAAAAGCATGAGTGGTGTGGAGAGGGTGAATAAAGAAAAGTTCTTCATTAGTTCCCACAATATAAAGACTAGAGGACACCAAATGAAATTAATCAGTAGCAGGCTTCAAACTAATAAAAGAAAGTTGTTCTTCACAAAGCAAATAATCAACCCATGGAATTCCTTGCCAGAGGAGGCTGTGAAGGCTAGAACTATAACAGAGTTTAAAGAGACGTTAGATAAAGTCATGGAGGTTGGGTTCATGGAGTGCTGTTAGCCAGGGGGTAGGAATGGTGTCCCTGGCCTCTGTTTGTGGAAGGCTGGAGATGGATGGCACGAGACAAATGGCTTGGTCATTGTCTTCGGTCCATCCCTTCCGGGGTACCTGGTGTTGGCTGCTGTCGGCAGACAGGCTACTGGGCTAGATGGCCCTTTGGTCTGACCCAGTACGGCCATTCTTATGTTCTAAGCTCAGGGCTCAGGGTCGGGGGTCTCACTGGACCAACTTGATTTTCATGCAAACCTGCTCCTGGGTTCGCATGTGGCCTTTGGTGGCCAGGGTGGCAGCTATCCTGCCCTAGACAGCCACTTTCCTGTGCCTAGTGCAGAGATCATGGACGTTGGAGGCCTCCCCCCAAACCTGGATGAGGTCCACGATCTCCGCACTAGACCAGGTGGGCGCCCGCCTCTTGCAGCCCCGGGCAGGCTCCTGGGAGCCGCCAGCCTGGTCCTGGGAAGAGGCGGAGGGCTGGGTGGCAGCGGGTGGCTGGCTCATGCCGTGCCAGGTGCAGGGTCTGCTGGCTGGGTGCTGGCAGGCTTGCACCTGGCACGGGCACCGTAGCCAGACCGTGGCCCTTTAAGGGCTCCGGGGCCGGGAGGGGGGGGCAGAAGAGTTTCCCTGGCTTGGCCCAGAGTGGCCACCAGGGCAATCTGGGAAGGGCTAGCCTCCAGCTAGTTCGAATTAAGTGGCTACACAGCCTTTAATTCAAACTACTTAATTCGAACTAGGCGTTAGTCCTCGTAGAATGAGGTTTACCTAGTTCGAATTAAGCGCTCCGCTAGTTCGAATTAAGTTCCAACTAGCGGTTTGCATGTGTGTAGCGCCTATGAAAGTTAATTTGAACTAACGGCTGTTAGTTCGAATTAACTTTGTAGTGTAGACATACCCTAAGGAACTAACACTCCAGCTCTGTGACAGGCTGGACCTGGGTACCACTGTGCCCCCTTAGCTCTGGCCTGGGCTGTCTCTCACAGTGCCTTGCTAGTGACAGGCAGCAAGCCCCTCCAAGCGCTATCAGCATGTGGATGCCGTGCCGAGCTAAACGCTCCAGAGCCGCTCGTGGATCCCATGGAGAAAGGTACCAGCCACTCTCCCAAGCCCCCAGCTAGATACATTCATGGAGGGCAGGTCCATCGGTGGCTGTGAGCCAGGCTGGGCAGGGCTGGCGTCCCTGGCCTCTGTGTGTCGGGCTGGGAATGGGCGATGGGAGGGATCACGTGGTGAATCCCTGTTCTGTTCCTTCCCTCTGGGGCACTGGCCGCTGTCGGAGGCCAGGACACTGGGCTGGACGGACCCTTGGTCTGATGTGCACCCCAGAGCTGTGCTGTTTTGCCCTGGTCGGCAGTCTGACCAGTCCGCCCCTCGCCCCATGTGGGAAGGCCGGGCACGAGCCATCGGGACCGGCGCTGAGAGTTACCAAGCACTTGGGGTGGAACACACCACTGCAGGGCCGGTCCAAAGCCATTTGTGAACTGCGCTTCGCAGGGGCAGCCGCAGGCCGGTGCTGGCCGGCTACCCGCAACGGGAGGTAAGTGTGCAGTCTCAGGCTGAGCCCTCCGAGCAGGCGGCGTTTGGCTCCGCGCTTGTTCTCACCCACTAGATGGGGCAAGTAGGTCGTCGCTGTTAATCCACAGGCTTCCCCCGTAAGCCTGGCTCCAGGCCCTCTTCCCAGCATTCTGCTTGCTTCCAGTGGACGTGGGGGAGGAGAAAGGCCGAAGCATGATGCCACCGGCCCCTGTCCTATCGCTCCGGCCCAGGTGCCTGGAAACTAGCCTGGGGGGCCCTGAGACCCCCCCTCATACAGCGCCTTATTTCCAGCTCCCTGGCTGCTTAATGGCCACTCAACAGCCTGCTGGGGGAGATTTTGGCCTTTGTCATTGGCAACCCAGCAGCGGGGTTCCGTGACACCCTACAGCGAACTCTCGCCCGCCTCACACGCGGGGGGCTCGGGGCGCGGGACAGAGCAGGGGGCTTGCAGCTCATGCTGCCTTGCATGGCCTGCTGTGCATGAGGGGAGCAGGGGGCTCCAGGAGCGGCTTGGAGGTACAGTGTTGGGTGCCGCCCCCAGACGTGAGCTGTGGCAGCTGTGATCCCAGCCTGCCAGTGGGAGGCAGCTGAGTGCGGGGCCGGCGCAGTGGGGTGGGAGGGGGCTGCTTTGCAGGCAGCCACAGGGGGTTTGTTCTCATGCGCGTGATCAGAGCAGAGGGTGCTAGTTGTGGGGGGTGTCCCCCATCTTCGGGGCCGAGTCTCGGATTCTGTCTGGGAGAAGCAGCGGGCGATTGTGGAGCATCTGTCCCAGTGGGGCTGCTGAGCGTGGCCCAGGAGCGCTGTGGCTCGGGTGGCCGCAGCAGCATCGTGTGCCCGAGGGCTGGGGCCGTCTCAGTATTAGCCACAGGCAAGGTTTGCTCAGGCCAGCACCTCTGGCTGACCCAAGCCAGCAGGTCCGAAGCCCTGGCCAGCTCTGCAGGGATGGCGTTGCAGCCACCCGATCTGCTGCTCCCCTGCATGTGCCCTGTGCTCCAGGGCAGGGGCCTCCTTCCATCACGCAGGGTAGGAAACCTCACTCCTCCCTGCCTGGCATCACCCCCACGAGGGCTCTCCTGGACATGGACGTGGGCTTCCAGCCACTGTTCTTAGCGCTGAACCGGATCCTGGGAGCGCGGCCCAGGCAGGACCTGTGGCCAGCCCTGGAGTGAGGACGGACCTGCTGGCAGCGCTAACCGCCGCCAGGCTGGGCACACCAGTCTCCTCTCTTCCCGAACGCGCCCTCTCCTTCTGCTTGGCTCATGCGCTGAGTCGGGGGGGGGCTGGGGCTGGCCATGGGGAAGTCAGGTGGCCCCCAGCGAACGTGCTATGATCGCCCTCACCCGTCTGCTAGAGCATGTTCCTAGCACCTCAGGCTGCAGCCCCACACCTCCCCTCCTTCCCAGGAGCCAGCGCTTCCCTTGCTCCCCTCCCGCAGTCCCTGGCCTTCCACCCACTGGAGAGACAGAGCCCTCTAGGCCAGCCGGGGCATTTCCCACCGACTCGGCCCCGGCACTTCGCTGCCCCTGCCCTTTCCTCTCAGACAGGCACCATCTGGAGCTGGGCAGGTCCCGTCCCTGGAGTTCAGGCTGCATCGTCGCCATTTCATCCAGCTCCAGGCAACCAGCTAGAGGCCCTGAGTGACACTCGCCATTGCAGCCCTTTGCCCGCCTGCACCAGGGAGGTGAGACTGGGGCCCTGCTGCTGGCCCACCTGGGGCGGTGCAGGTGGATTTCCCTGGCGTGGAGCTGCCTGGCGTGGCACAGGTCTGCCTGGCGTGGCACGGGTCTGCCTGGGGCAGTGCAGGTGGGTTTTCCTGGCGTGGAACTGCCTGGCGTGGCATGGGTCTGCCTGGGGCGGCGCGGATGGGTTTGCCTGGCGTGGCACGGGTCTGTCTGGGGTGGCACGGGTGGGTCTGCCTGGGGTGGCGTGGCACGGGTCTGCCTGTGGCGTTGCGGGTGGGTTTGCCTGCGGTGGCTCGGATCTGGCAGGAGCAGCACGGCTCTGCCTGGGGTGGCATGAATGGGTCTGGCAGGGGCAGTGCAGGTGTGCCTGGTGCGACCTGGATGGGTCTGTTGGCATGGCATGGGACTGCCTGGAGTAGCATGGGACTGGCAGGGGCAGCATGGGTCTGTCTAGTGTGGCATGGGTGGGTCCGGCAGGGGTGGCATGGGTCTGCCTGGTGCTGCATGGGTCTGTGAGCGTGAGGGTGCCTGGTGCTGCATGGGTCTGTCTAATATAGCATGAGTGAGTCTGCCTTAGGCAGCATGGGTGTGTCTGGGGTGGCATGGGCCTGCCTGGCATGGCGCAGGGCTGGCAGGGGTGGCCTTTCCCAGGCGACAGGGCACTGCTGGAGACAGCCGGGGCGGCAGGGCTGAGCCTGTGCTCTTGTGGTGGACAGACGTGGAGCTGGGCATGAAGTGCTGGTACCACTTGCTGTTTCCCTGCCCCGTCCTTCGTCTCCAGCCTGCCCCTCAAACTTGTCTGCGGGTGCGTCGACCCCCCAGGACGCACTCAGCAAGCTCGGCGACGGAGGAGGGGAGGGGAGGAGTTTGGCTCCTTGCCACGCTCACGCTGTGACCCTGCCTTGCACCCTGGCCGCATCCTGGGCCCTGCCTGGCCTCTCCATGCTAGTGCAGCCCGGTACCAGGGGAGCGTGGGGGCTCTGATCCTCCCTTGGCCTGCACCCTGGCGCACCAGGCTCTTCGCTGGCCTTGTGCTTGTCAGCTACGTTGCCTTCCTGAGCCCCTTACTCCTGCAGACGGGTGCCATGGATGCTTCCCTCCTCTGGGGCTGCAAACTAGCAATGCCTCTGTGCCCCCTGCCAGCCACGGGGATGCCGGGCCTTCCTTCGACCCAGCCCCTGCCTGCCACGGGGATGCCGGGCCGTCCTTCGACCCAGCCCCTGCCTGCCATGGGGATGCCGGGCCTTCCTGCCCCTGGGGCCTGGACTGGTCCTGTCGTCTGCTGCCGTCGGCCAGCTGTGGCTGTGCTCCCTGAAGTGCCCAGAGCAGTGCTACTTCCCTGTGCTCCCACTTCATGCCTTTGTGTCCAGCCCTCTCCTCGGGCTGAATGTTCCTGCTGCCCCCGGGGCAGAACCCATCATCTTCTGAGTGGGAGTGGGAAGGGCCACAGCCCCCAGTTGCTGCTGTGCCCCAGAGGTGGCTGCAATGCGAGGGGTGCTGTCCACTCAGGGTGCAGCCTGCCTGTTAGGCTGCGGAACTGAGAGCAGATCTGCCTCCAGCAGCCTCCATGAAGCTCTGCCCCTCCTGAGCCAGTGCCAGGCCCAGAGCAGGGGGAGCTGATCCCAAAGGGGCAGCACAGGAGCTGGCTGCGCTGAGCTAGGGGCAGTCGGGCTTAACCTGCCCTGGCTCCTCTGTGCTCCCGTCCTGGCTGGCTGGTGTGCTGGTGTCACGTGGATTTTACGGGGAGCAGACAGATCACTGCTGCACCCCGGGGGGGGTACTTGCCCCGAAAGTCTGTACAAAGAGGTTCATGTGAGGTGTCACATGAACGCTGCTGGTCTACTGATTCTGTATGTGCTATTCATGTACTTGTATGATATCTCTGGGTGGCGTTATAGACATGGACTCTGCAGGGAGGCTGGAAAATTCGCTGTCTGTGGCTGAGCAATGGGCAAGGAAAGCTCAGCCAGTGGCTATGCTAGTTAGCAGGGGGACAATGAAACTGTAGGTGCCAGTACACACCTCAGGAATGTGACTGATACCTAGGGGGCTACCAGCATGGAACACAGGGATAGGCCACTGACCAGCTGACCTGCTGCAGGCAGGAAGATGCCAGGGGAGGTCTATAAGTGCCATGTGGCACCCGCCATCTTGGTCTTCAGTTTTGCTCCTGATCCCAGATACAGCCTTGCAGGGAACAATGAGCCGGGAAGAACCGTGAACCCGTCCTGACATAGGATGTACCAGAGACTTTTAAGAGAGCAGTTTGTACCATCTCTGCTAAGAGCCTGAATCGAGAACTGGGAGATTCGATGCATGTAATGTATTCTCCGCAACAACCTCACTCTCACGCTTTTCTTTCTTTTAGTACTAAACCTTTCAATTGTAGATTCTAAAGGATTGGCTCAGCGTGGTCTTGTGGGTAAGAGCCAGAGTGTACATTGAGCGGGAACTGTGGCTGGTTTCTTGGGACCGGGAGAACCCGTTCGGGGTAGGTGAGATTGGGGTCTATAACCCCTCACCTGTGGGCAGGCCTGGGACTGTTTGGGGCACAGGAAGAGCTGGGGTGTCTGATGGGTTTTGCTTGTGAGGCTTCTGGCTGGCCAGGTAGGCAGCTGAAGCGCTCGGTGGGACTGGTTTGTGGCCTCTTTGGGAAGGGCCTCCAGTCTGGGGGCTGTAAGGAGCCCCGAGTTTGAGCAATTTGCCCTGAGCGGACGCCCTCAGCTGTGCCCAGACCCAGCCCAGCCTGTCACAGCTGGGTGCTGGCTTTCTGGGCATAACTGGCAGCCCCCTCCTGGCCTGGAGCCTGGCTTCTGGGCGTTCCTAGCCCTCTGCCAGGGCCGTGGCCATGCTGGACCATCCCGTGTGCCATGCAAATATCCATTTCAGACCTTCCAGAAAAGAGAGCTTGTTAGCCTCCCTCTGCTCCCGGGGCGCCTTGGCCAGCCAGCACGGGCCTCCTGCGGGGAGGGGGCAGCGTCAGAGCTAATGTGACTGAAGGAGGGCAGCTTGGGGCCAAAGGGAACATGAACCCCACTGGAGGAGGGGGGCTGCAGCTGAAGAGGCAGCACCAGGCAGGGGCTCCCTGTCCCTCTCTGGGACGGTTCTGCCACCCACCCTGAAAGGACACCTCTGGCCTGAGAAGGACTTTACCTGAAATGAGAACGAGGGTGAGAATTTCTGATTTGTAACACGCTTGTGCGCTTCGTTTTGTTTTATTTAGTAACCTACATTGGTTTGTCTGCTGTCGCTTATGACCACTTACATCCTACTTTTTATACTGAATTCAACCACTTCTTCATTCATAAACCCAGTGTCAGTGACTATTACGGGTTGGGGGGAGCTGTGATCTCTCCCTTTCATTGATAAACGGGGTGAACCTTTTGTGAGCTTGCTCTGCATAAAACTGTACAGAGTAAGACGGATTTCTTTGGCGCTCTGTCCCATAGGGGCTGTGCCCCTGGCTGCTGCAGCAAGTCCCTTCCTGAGCTGATCTCAGTGTCTGACTTCCTCCAGCGTGGGGCATCGTGAGCCCAGCGCTGAGGCAGCAGGGTGGTGGGCGCCCAGGGGTGTTTCAGCCCAAAAGGTGACAGTCTGGGATCTCTGTGTCTGACCTGGTCCCACCATGTACAGTGTACATGGGTGTTGGCTGCAGGGTCAGCATGGCCATGCACAGGCCCTGCAGTGGGGCCAGATTTTCGTAAGCACAGCTCCTTGGGCTGCTCTGAGATTGCCAGACTTGCAGGACCCCCTCCCAGGCAGCGTTAAGCGGGTGGCTGCCGGGCCTGCTGCGGGGGTGCAGATACGGATGGCAGCCTGAGGGCCAAGTGCTGAGCTGTCCATGCAAAGCCCTGGCGCTCACAGCCTGACTCTCGCTGCTCAGGGCCGCCCCCTAACGTGCAGGGAAGAGGCCAGCTTGTTCTATGAAATGGCACCGCTGGGTGCAAGCATCCGATTCAGCCTTCCTGCCAGTCACACGGGTGCCCTTGCTGCCCCCCCAGGACTGCAGGCACCCAGCGAGCCCGGGAAACCCAGCAGGGTGAGGAATTCCGGAGAGGCCGACGAGCAATGAGAGCGTGGCAGGGAACGGCCCTTTGTCGGCAGCCCGGGGCCGGTGCTGGGACAGTCGGGGAGCTGGGGAGCGTGGCTGTGTGAACTGCAGCTCGGTTCAGTCACTTCTTCTGCCTTGTGAGGTGGCTGCAAATCCAGTTCATCCCATCCTACCAAGAGCAAGAGAGCGGGGTGAGCACGGGCCCCTCCCAGCCCCACCTGGCTTGATTCCTTGCAGGGGCCTCTGGCAGATCCCTGGCCCCTGGCACTTCCTGTGAGCCCCCCAACCTCCCCTTACCTGGACTCCTTCCCCAGACAGGGCTGAGCAGGCCTGGATTTGCCAGTGGTGCTCCCGGTAGGTGTGCAGGTTCAGGCCCTCCGCGATCTCCGCCGCTGGCGCTGCGCTGGCCAGGTCCTGCTTGTTGGCAAACACCAG
The DNA here is from genome assembly GCA_019425775.1 of Rafetus swinhoei. Classification (NCBI taxonomy): domain Eukaryota; kingdom Metazoa; phylum Chordata; order Testudines; family Trionychidae; genus Rafetus; species Rafetus swinhoei. The sequence goes on from CM033428.1 coordinate 861,344, forward strand.
CAAAGGGACTCCGGCCAGACCCTGGTCTTCCAGCAGCTCTGCCAGCTCCTGTCGAGACACAAGAGCTGCTGGGCTCTGCTGCCAGGGCCTGCCCTGCCTCCGCTGCCATGGGGCTCTGGCTGCTGAGCGGGGGGCCGTTCCCCAGCAAGTGTCAGGGGCTGCATGGGCCCAGGATGCTGCCAACCCAGCAGGGTTCTGGCTCTCCAGGCCCAGCCCCTCGGCCAGGGAGCCGTCCCTTCCAAAGGGGAAGCCAGCAGGCGGCCTTGGCCCCAGCCTCTGACTGTGGCCTGGGACCAAGCCTCAGCCGCCCATCAAGGGGCTTACTCACTGGGGAAGCAACATTCCTCCAGCAGCCCTTTGGCTGCCAGCCAGGCCTTGCTCCAGCGCAGGATCCAACCAGCCATGGGAACTACATTTCCCAGCAGTCCCTCAGCGGGGGATGAGGAGCGGGGGGCCAGCTCAACCCACTCTCAGACCTGAGCCGTTAACCTGGCCTGTGCACTGCAGCCAAGGAAACGCCCCAAGGGCCAGGGCACAGTTATACTGGGCCAAGCAGCTGCTCACAGCCTAGACATGGTCCCCCAAGTCCCCAGAAGCAGGCGCATCTGTGACCTGCCCCAGGCCAGGCAATGCTGGGAGAGCCATCTGCCCCCAGGCAGCGTGTTCTCAAGGAGGCCCAGGACGCTGGATCGGGGCACAGCACAGGGTACCTGCCCGGTCTCCTCAAAGCGGTTCTTGTCAGCGCTGTCAATGACGTAAATCTGCCACAGGAACAAGAGGGAAAGTCACCTGTTCACTTCCTGCCCCATGGCCCCCTGCCAGCCCCCAGGCAGCCCCAGTTCTCCCAGTGGCTGCGACACCCGCTCCTGCAGTGGAACCAGCCAGTCCAGCGCCCGGCCCGGCCCGGCCTGGGGCCGTTGGGCTCGCTCCCCCTTGGGTGGTCCCTGCCCCCGGGAGCGGGGCCCATGCTCACCAGCAGGTCTGTGTCGCCCAGGTATTTCTTCCAGTAGGGGCGGATGGCGCGCTGCCCCCCGATGTCCCAGACGCTCAGCCTGAGGCCCTGCGAGTGCACGCTCTTTATGTTGAACCCCTGCAGGGACCAACCGCGGCAGTAAGTGCAGCCCGCTCGCCCGCTGCGTGCTGGGCCGGGCTCAGGCCAGGGCGATGGCGGGGGCAGCTTGGCTCCGGGCCCCCCCGGAAGGGTGGGGCCTTGGGTGGCAGGAGCGTCGCCTGGCCCAAGCCGCGCCTCCCCCAGCCAGCCCGGCCCACGCCGCACGGCGCTCCAGCAGCGATTTAAAGGGGCCAGGACTCCAGCTGCCACTTCTGTCGCCAGGCTGCAGAGCAACCGTCCCCTTCCCCCAGTCAGCAGCCTTGCCCCCGGTTCCGCACCTACCTGTGTGGGGGTGATGGTGCTGAGCTCCTCGGAGGCCAGGCGCTTCAGCAGCGTGGTCTTCCCAGCATTGTCGAGCCCCAGCAGGACGAGCCGCAGTTCCCGCTCCACAGAGCCCTTGAGCTTCTGGATGACAGCGAGCAGCCCCTGCAGGGACAAGGGGACCCTGAGTGCCTGGGGCTGACCCCAGAGCCCCCGGCACACTGGGCAGTTGCAGACTCCCTGGCTGGGCGGGCTTCAGCTGGTCCGGGGGCAGGCAGGGAGCTGGCCGACGTCGCAGTCCAGAGCCACATGGCGACAGACCCTGCCCGGAGAGTGACACTGAGTAGTTACGGCAAGATGGAGTGAGGGGCCTACATCCGCGACTTATGACCCTTTCAGCCCCTCCCAGAGCTGAGCTCACCCAGCACCGGCCAGAGCCCTCGGACTGGGACTGTTCACATGGCGCTAGCGCTCAGCACGTAGGCGCTGCAAGGCCCACAGCCTGCGGAGCTGTGGCGGGAGAACGTGCTGGAATAGTTCATGCATTACAGAGACCCCCAGAACACCGCGCTGCACCAAACGCTGCATCCCCCTGCAGGAGCCTAAGCCACCTCCGTCAGAGTGGAACGTGAGTGATGCTGCATGAAATGCATTGGCAAAACTGCTGAGCCAACAGCATGGTGTGCCCCATGACACCCAGGGGGCAGGGATGACCCAAGAGGAAGGGAGCCCAATGGCCCCATGCATCAGGCTGTGCCCCGTGGCACTAGCTGGAAAGAAAAATAGGCAGAAACCAGCCTGTGTGCATCTTAAGATTTAGCAAAGCAGTTGAAAACGGCCTCCCCAGAGTGGAAGGCAGGAGAGGACTCTCCACGCTGAGTGCCTCGAGGCGGCGCTGCCAAAGGTAGCCAACGCCCTCACTCTTTGGGAGGCTGCACTCAGGGGTTATCTGTGGGAGCGCCGGTGCGCCTGACATTTTCCAAAGGAGGAGGGCAGAGCTGGCAGTGGACACAAAGGCTACGTCTACACTGGCAGCTTCTTGCGCCAGAACTCTTCCACAAGAAAGCGTCCACGCTGCCATGTGCTTTTGCGCAAGAGCATCCATGGCAGTGTTGACGCTCTCTTCAGCAAGAAAGCTCTGATGGCTGTTTTAGCCATAGGGGTTTCTTGCGCAAGAAATTCATGTTGCCTGTCTACACTGCCCTCTTCTGGAAGAGCTCTTGTGCAAGAGGGCTTATTCCTCGTGGGGAGAGGAATAACTCTTCCGGAAGAAGCCCTGTTTTACAACGCTAGACTGTAAATTTACTTCTGGAAGCACACTCATGCAGTGTAGACAGCTGGCAAGTTTTTGTGGAAGAACGGCTGTTCTTCCGCAAGAAGCTGCCAGTGTAGACGTAGCCAAAGGGAGTTGTCATTTCTGATGCATGAATCTTTGAGGGAAGAACACGGCAACACTTTCAGTGAGGCCCGAAGGCCAATCCTCCGGTGTGGACTAACGCTAAACAAAGCGACGTTCCTTCTCCCCCTGCCCCAAACGGAGACAACATACAGAGATGGACTCAGCCCTTGACTGAGACACATTCAATCTTGAATTGCATTTCCACCAGAACTGCGGCACCCACTGCTGCTGGTGAATTACTTTGGTTGCTAGCCACGCAACCTTTCTGCAGTGTCAAAACCACTGAATAAGCTACTGAAATCAAACACAACTTGACTAGGGGATCAACTCAATAATTGCCTTCCAAGAGGTAAAATAAATGGCTGCTTTAGCTCCAGCTCTCTAGTCCTCAGCAGCGCAGGCACAAGCCGCTGTGGCCTAGGTGGTGTATGTTGCACCAAGGTGGCTCTGAGAAGAAGACAGTTGCAGTTTGCTCTCCCACTCGCCCAGACGCAGAACAACGCTCTGCCCAGAGTGAGGAGCGTCGCGCCTGGGGCCTGGATTCACGTACACTGCTATCAGACCACAAACCACTTGTAATCCTGCGCAGTGGAGCATCTGGCCTGCACTCACCCTTCGGCGCCAATAGAGCCCTCGGGAGGCGGCACAAGAGGCTGTCAATCAGAGAGGGGCTGTGAGGAGCAGCCAGTCAGGGGGCTGGCGAGGCCACATAAAAAGAGCTGCAAGGCAGAGCAGCTTGAGTAGCTGCCTGGAGTAAGTGGGGGGAGGACCAGGCTGTGGCGTAGTGGGGGGGCCTTGCTGGTGGCTATACTGGGCGATGGGCTGTGGGTGACCTCCACTGGCGGCTGTTTGTAGCACGGCCCAGCAGGACAGCGGATGAGTCACTAGGCAAGGGTCTCCCAACCTGTCCGATGAGTCGCCTCCCAGGAGGGAGAGACAAAGGGAGGAAGGCAGGGTCCAACCCCTGGCTGGGGGGCAGGGCTGGAAGAGAGTTAGTTTCAGTCTGGGGAGAAGGGGCTAGGGAGGGGGCTGGGATTGTAGGGCCCAGCCACCCCCCCATCTCAAGGGGGGGCCTGAGGCCTCCTGGCCCCAGTTCCTGGAACCAGATTGCATCTGTGCTGGGCTGTATCCCGGAGAAGCAATAAACTCCCTCTGTTCTACTGGCTGGGGGAGCCTGTTCGTGCCACTGCGGGGGTGCAGGAGAGGGGAAACCCCAACGCGCCGTCACACGGGCTGCTAGCAGGAGGCAGGAAGCAAGCGGGGGAGTGTTGAGCTGGCCGCAGAAATGTGCAGGCCGAGGCCCTGAGGGAAGGACAAAGAAGCTGTGGACAGGGAAGTGACCCAGGGAAAGGTGCTGAGAGGCGGAGGGTGCAGCATTTGGACACCATCTGGATCTAGAGGCATGGGCAGGCCTGGCCAGGTTCTGCCCCTCCCCAGCCTTGCGGGTGAGAGACTGGCTGGGCAGCGGGCGCGCACAGAGGGCTGTGTTGGGAAGAGGTCCTGGGAGGGACAGTGGCCAGACAGCGCAGAGCTGATTGCCAGGACAGCCAGCAGGAGGTGCCTGAGCAGTGAGCAAGCTCTCCCACCAGGGAAGGGACTTGGCTTGAGCACCGCTGAGACTCATGCTGAGACTCACATGCTGTCACCCGGTCCCAGGGAAATGGCCCGTGGCAGAGCACGCAGCTGCCCGAGCACATGCCGGCCAGTGCTGGGAAAGGGGCCACACCTGCCACCAGGAAGCAGCCTCGACAGACGTGCGGCTTCAGGCAGTGCCAGGCGCCAGGGCCGAGCCCCCGTCTGCCATACGTGCACGGGGGTGAGTCGAACAGATGCGATTCCAACGGACCCCAGAGGACGAACCCTGCCTCTCCTCCGGGACGCACACAACGCGCCCTGCACGGGCCCCCGCCGGGGGCGCTGGGCACCAGCAAGGAGGTCAGCGCACCGGCCTGCAAGCACGGGAGAGAGGACAGAGCAACCCAAAGCAGGTTCCCAGCAAAGCCCCTGATGCAGACCCTGCCGGAGGCAAGCGGCCGGAAGGGGCCACGCCAGAGGGCGGCTTTATCCTCTGCCATGGGCTGGTTTCCCAGGGCATCAATGCACTTGAAGGCCAGAGCGGGGGTGGGGGGTGGGGGCTGTCACGTTACTGGATTTTAAGGGGAGCAGTCAGATCACTGCTGCACCCCTGGGGGGGGATTTTCCCCAAAGTGTGTACAACAGGGGCCATGTGAGGTGCCCAATGAAAGCTTGTGTGCTACTGATTCTATGTGTGCTATTCATGTACTTGTATGATAGCTGTGGGTGGAGTTATAGACATGGACTCTGCAGGGAGGCTGGAAAATTCTCTGTCTGTGGCTGAGCAATGGGCAAGCAATGCTCAGCCAGTGGCTGTGCTAATTAGCAAGGAGACAATGAAGCTCTAGGTGCCAGGACACACCTCAGGAATGTGACTGATACCTGCAGACCAGCCAGGGCCGAAGGGCTGCCAGCATGGGACGCAGGGATAGGTCGTTGGACCACGTGACCTTCTCTGGCCAGGAAGATGCCAGGGGAGGTCTATAAGTGCCATGTGGCAAGCTCCATCTTGTCTTCAGTTCAGCTCCTGACCCCAGATGCAGCCTTGCAGGGAACAATGAGCTGGGAAGAACCGTGAACCCGTCCTGACATAGGATGTACCAGAGACTTTTAAGAGAGCAGTTTGTAAGATCTCTGCTGAGAGCCTGTATCGAGAACTGGGGGATTCGATGCATGTAATGTATTTTCTTTAACAACTGTGGCAGGGTCGGCCTCCCTCCTGAGAGCCTGACCCCTGTTCTGGCCACTATCCCATCCTTTGAGGGCTGCAGCAGGGCCCTCGCCTGCAGAGTTTTTATCCCTGGGCTTTCCTGACCCTTAGCATAAAGGAGGGTGTATGGGCTGAAGCCCTGGACCAGTCACGACTGACCAGGAAGCCCTCTTCTAGCTCCGTGGGGGTAGGGAGCCCTCCAACACTCCCTGCTTGACCCCTCACCTCCCCCTTTAGCAGGGCTGGTGGTTCCTCCTGCTCCTCCGCTCTGAGTCTCCTTAACACAGGGTTGTTTGCTCCTCTCCATGCTCCTTCTCTCTCTCTGGCCTAGGGAAGGCTTTTAAAGAGGCCCTTGGCCGCCTGATTCAGCTCACCAGCTCTTAATTAATTTGCAGCTGCCCTGGCTCAGCTGCCCCTTTTAACAGGCCTTTTGACCTTCCCTGTCACACAACCTCACTCTCGGGCTTTTCTTTCTTTCATTAATAAACCGTTAGACTGCAGATTCTAAAGGAGTGGCCCAGCGTGGTCTTGTGGGTAAGATCCAGAGTGTACATTGACCTGGGACCTGTGGCTGGTTTCTTGGGATCGGAGGAACCCGTTCGGGGTAGATGGGATTAGGTTCTACAACCCCTCACCTGGGTGTTAGGCCCGGGGCTGACCGGGGCACAGGGAGAGCTGGGGTGCCTGAGGGGTTTTGCTCGTGAGGCTTCTGGCTGGCCGGATTGGCAGCTGACGTGCTCGGTGGGACTGGCGTGTGGCCTGTTTGGGAAGGTCCCCGGTCTGGGCTGTAAGGAGCCCCGAGTTTGAGCAATTCGCCCTGAGCGGACGCCCTCAGCGGTGCCCAGGCCTGGCCCAGCCCGTCACAGGGGCTACCAAGGCTCTGAAGTGCACTTGGCTCAGTTCCGTGTGACAGACCAACGGGCCCTCAGCGCCCTGCAGCAGGGTCTGTCACTAGGAAACGTGGCGCTGGACCCGCAAGCGAGAGAGGGAGCCTGAGAAAGCAGCCGAGAAAATCCCGCAGGAAGCAGACCCACTCCTTGCTCTTCTGAGTTACAGCTCGGCCCAGCTCCCGGAGACAGCCCCACACACTCGCCTGGGGCGGCCGTTCCAGCTTTGGAAAGGGGCCTGCCTCCAGCGTGGCCAGATGGGAAGGCCACAGAGAACTGCTGGGGCTGCACCCCAGGGGCAACGCCCTTGTCAAATCTGATGGCGCAAAAGCACAAGCGCTCCGGCACTCGGAAAGGGAAGAATTCGCCCCTAGCTCCCACGGGATTGAGGCCGGTCGGGAGAGTCCAACAGAAACCGGCCACATCTAGCGGGTCTCTGGGTAACCTCGTGGGCGTGTCCGTAGCCAGGCCATAGCAGTAATGGGGGGGGCTGGTTAGGCATTGGGGAGCCTCATGGCGCCAGACTAGGGGCTGCGGCTGCGCCCCCCGCCCCGCCCCGGACTGCTGCTTGCCGGGTTTTCACCTGCATTTCAAGCCAGGCCCCAGGAGAGCCCCAGCCTGACTCAGGGCCCTCGCCAAGCTCTCAGCCCTGGCTCCATGGTGCATTTGGCCCCACAGGGCGATCCCAGGTCCTGCCCCCCAAAGCCCGTGGGAAGGAGCCAGCTCTGCTCCCTTGTACGCAGGCCCTGCCCTCCATTGGCCACCGGGCTCTGGAGAGATTCAGTTGTCCCCTCCCCCCCCCGACAGGCCCCAGGGCTGCGATGGTCCCTCTGCGCCAGCCCCACTTACCTTCTGCACTTCACCCATGGTCTGGGAGACTCTGCATCCTCCGCGGTGCAGGGAGCTAATCGGGGGGGGTGATGACATGCGCCCCTTTGCCAGCGTGGGCAAGAGGATTAGAGATCCAGAATTAGCAGCTGTTTCTCCATTTACCCACAGCATTAAATGCCTCCCTAGGTCAATCCCCCAGCCAGCTGTCACCCAGCCGGCTAGGCCAGCCCCTCGGACAGGCCCGGCCCCGAGCCACAGGGGAAGGAGAGCCTGGGGCAAAGCCCCTTTCCCCCCTGCCACGGTCCGTGGCTCTCAGAGCCCCCGTGGTGACACCAGAGCCAGCCCAGGCCCACAGCAGGTGAACTCCCACCCAGACCAGCCTCCAGGCAGGTCATCCCAGCAAATCTGCCATGGCCTTTGGCCAGGAGAGCAGCAGCCGCAGCTGGGGAAGGGGCTGGGGGTCCTGGAATCAGCGGGGCTGGAGGACAGAGTGGGCTGTGTCATGCTGGAGGTGCTGAGGCGAGTGCTGGGGAGGGAACGAGGAGCTGCCCTGGCGGGGGACAGGGAAAAGGTCTAGCGCCCTTAGCTGGGGCCATGCTCGGCCCTCCCTCCCCAGAGTGCGGGGGGGGGAGAGGGCTGGGCAGAAGGCAAGCCCCCAGCCCTACCTTCCACCATTGCCCATGATGCCTGGGACAGGCCGGCATGGCCCCCCGGCCCCAGGGCCGGGTGAGTCTCACGGGATCCGTACGAGCACGGCGCTGTTTCTGGGGCAGAGCAGAGCAGCTGGGCCAGGCCCAGTGCAGACAGCAGGGACACCCGGACACTCAGCCTGGGTGGGAACTGCACGGCTGGGACGGGGCCACCAGCTTGTGCCACTGAGGTGCTGGCGCCCTGGCCCAGTCCCTCAGCTCCCTCTCAAGGGGACAGGCTGCCCGGCGTGGAACAGGGGGGCACCGGGGACGAGGGCCCTGCCCTGCTCTCTGTGGGTATGTCTACACTAGCCCCCTAGTTCGAACTAGGGTGGCTAATGCAGGCATTCCAACTTGCAAATGAAGCCCGGGATTTAAATATCCCAGGCTTCATTTGCATGTTCCCGGGCGCTGCCATTTTTAAATCCCCTTAGTTCGAACTGACTGCCTGCGGCTACACGCGGCAGTCAGAAGTTAATCCGAACTAAGACCTTAGTTCGGATTAACTGTTACTCCTCCTGCAATGAGCCAGGCGCTGGGCCGGGGGCCTGGCGTCAGGAGCTGCGGGGCTGGGCCGAGGGGCTGGCGTCAGGAGCCGGGGGGGCTGGCGTCAGGAGCCGGGGGGGCTGTGCTGCAGGCTGGGAGGGAGGTTCCTCTGCAAACCCCCATTCTAGCTGCGGTTTGGTTTCCATAGAGACACTTCCTGCGGTAGCCAAAAGCGGTAGTGGCAGTCTGGGAGCTGGCAGTGCCGCGCCGCGGTTCCCGCAGCTGCAGGCCCGTGCCGGGCTCGCCCCCAGCCCCATGCGCCCGGCCCGCCCTGCGCCCCACTGAGGATGCCCGGGAAGCCCAAGCAGCTGGGCCTTCCGAGCGGCCACCTGGTGAGTGCCTGGCGGGCGGAGCCGAGGGCGCGACTGAGCCGTGCCAGGCCCTGGCCTGGGAGGCTCCGCAGGAAGGGCGGGGGCTGCACCCCTCTACCGGGTCACTAGGAGGCCCCAGCCCAGGTGGCCTGCAGCAAAGGGAGGGGCTGGCCGCTCTCCTGCCCCACGGGGAGGTGGTGGATCAGGCTCCCCCCTCCCCAATGGCTCGGCGCAGCCCCTCCGCCCTCCCCACATCGAGGGCGCTGAGCAGTGGCCGGGCAGCCCGTGTGCCGACGGGGTGGGTCAGTGCGGGGGGCAGGCGGGCAGGGCAGGGGAGGAGCCCGGGCCGGGGTGGGTCAGTGCGGGGCAGGCGGGCAGGGCAGGGGCAGCCGTGTGCCGAGGGTGGGTCAGTGCGGGGGCAGGCGGGCAGGGCGGGGAGCCCGGGCCGGGTGGGTCAGTGCGGGGCGGGCGGGCGGGAGCCCGGGCTGGGGTGGCAGGCGGGCAGGGCGGGGGAGCCCGGGCCGGGGTGGCAGGCGGGCAGGGCGGGGGATCCCAGGTCGGGTGGCAGGCGGGCAGGGCGGGGTGGGAGCCCGGGCCGGGGTGGCAGGCGGGCAGGGGGGGAGCCCGGGCGGGGTGGCAGGCGGGCAGGGCCGGGGAGCCCGGGCCGGGGTGGCAGGTGGGCAGGGCGGGGGGAAGCCCGGGCGGGGGTGGCAGGCGGGCAGGGCGGGGAAGCCCGGGCGGTGGCAGGCGGGCAGGGCGGGGGATCCCGGGCCAGGTGGCAGGCGGGCAGGGCGGGGAGCCCGGGCCGGGTGGCAGGCGGGCAGGGCTGGGGATCCCGGGCGGTGGCAGGCGGGCAGGGCGGGGGAGCCCGGGCGGGGGTGGCAGGCAGGCAGGGCGGGGCGGAGCCCGGGCCGGTGTGGCAGGCGGGCAGGGCGGGGAGCCCGGGCCGGGGTGGAGTCAGTGCGGGGCAGGCGGGCAGGGCGGGGTGGGGAGCCGGGCCGGGGTGGCAGGCGGGCAGGGCGGGGCGGGGCCCGGGCCGGGGTGGCAGGCGGGCAGGGCGGGGGTCCAGCGTCTAAGGGAGTGAAAAGTCTCGGAGGGGCAGGCTGTCGGCCTGGAACTGGAACAAGGAGCAGTCGTTCCTTACAGACGGCCCCAGACATCAGGGAGGATCCTGAGCGTGGCCGGGCACACCCGGCGTGAGCCGCGCCTGCGCCAGGCCCTGGCAAGCCCTGGGCTGCTGCCCAGCTGCACCGAGTCTTGCTCGTGCCCAGCCTCCAGCGAGGATGCCGGCTGCGTCTCAGGCCTGGCTCCCTCCCGGCTGCTGGAGACTCCGGCTGGCCCGTGGGGCAGCAGGAAACACTCTGCTCCCGGAGAGCCCGGCCCCAGCCGCAGGGCCGTGGACACCCCGCCACAAGCAGCCCCTGCGCCGGCCAAAGAGCTTGCGGGGCCCCAGACAGTGCACTGGGGTTGGCAGTGCCGCGCAGCCGGGCGGCTCCCAGCCAGGGCAGCCAGTGGCTGGGCGGGCGCTGGGCAGCGCGGGGCCCAAGGCAAGCGCCTGGCTCGCCTCGCCCTAAGGCCGGGCCTGTTCAGCTCTCTGTCGCCACTGGGACGTGGCCCTGCTTTGGGAGGGGTGTCCGGCAGCCGCTCCCCCAGAGCCAGGAGCCAAGGGTGTGGCTGGGCCTGGCCCGCTGGAGGCTCAGCCAGGAGAGAGCGCACGGCCTCCCCTGCTCTCTGCCCGGCTGGGGGCTCTTTGATGGGGCAGGCAGGGGGTCTGCCCTGCTGGGGGGGCACACAAGGGCTGTGGGTGGGGTGCCCCACCCCGGAACAGGGAGGTGGCCTGCTCTAGGCTGTGACTTCCTCTCCCTTTTCCTGCCCCCCCTCCCCTTCCTGTGCCCCGGCCGGCTGCTGCAGCGTCACCACTGATAGCATCAGTCCTTCCTCAGTCAAGGAGCACAGCCTCCCAACTAGCCCTGGCCCCACCGGAGATACACCACCTGGCCCTGCGCCCGCACCGGGCACGGCCCCGCCTGCCCCCTGCGCCCGCGCCGGGCATGGCCTCTCTCCCCACCCCTTCCATGGCTCTCTGGGTGGTCTTCCCTGACCCCCTCCCCTCCTCTGTGGCCTGTGTCCTTGCACTCCCTTGGCTGACCCATCCCTTGCCCCAGGGGCTGCCTGGGTTGGTCCCACTGCTCCCCATAGCTGCAGGGCCTGGGATCATGGATGACCTGTCCTCTTGTCCTTACAGGGCCTGGCTGTGTCTGATGGAGGTGAGTTAAACCCTGCCAGGGAGATGGGGGTGGGGAATGTGTCTGTGTGTCTTTCTGTGCGTGTGTGCGTGTCTCTGTGTGTGTGTGTCTCTGTGTGCGTGTGTTGTGTGTGTGTGTGTCTCTGTGTGCGTGTGTCTCTGTGTGTGTGTGTTGTGTGTGTGTGTGTCTCTGTGTGCGTGTCTCTGTGTGCGTGTGTTGTGTGTGTGTGTGTCTCTGTGTGTGTGTCTCTGTGTGCGTGTGTTGTGTGTGTGTGTCTCTGTGTGTGTTGTGTGTCGTGTGTCTCTGTGTGTGTGTTGTGTGTGTGTGTCTCTGTGTGTGTCTCTGTGTGCGTGTGTGTGTGTGTGTGTCTCTGTGTGTGTGTCTCTGTGTCGTGTGTTGTGTGTGTGTGTGTCTCTGTGTGTGTGTGTGTGTGTGTGTGTGTCTCTGTGTGTGTGTGTTGTGTGTGTGTGTGTCTCTGTGTGCGTGTTGTGTGTGTGTGTGTCTCCGTGTGCGTGTGTGTCTCTGTGTTATGAGGCGCCCGAGTGATCCCCGCACAGAGTTCTCTTACACACTCTAGCGGTATTGACCGTTACCCAGTTCCTAGGGCCCCAGGCGAAAGGCCCCTCTCTTTCCCCCTCTCTGGGTGCCAGGCAAACCCTTTCCCCGCGGCCTCAGGGCTGAAGGTTTTGCAGGTCCCCAGCGAAAGGCCGTACACAGTAGTGCCCTGATCCTCGGCAAGTTCCCAATCCCCAGCCGCCAGCCAGGCTCCACGCGCCCACCAAGACAGACGAGCGTCTCTGGGTGGCCTGTCAGGATCAGGTCCCTTTGGGGACCCCAGCTTCTGCTGGGTGTCATTGCGGAGTGGGGAGGTCGGGCAGCTGTGAGCTTGGGCTGTGTCCTGGAGCTGGTGTCCCTGGGACTCCCGGTTATAGATGCCGCTGGAGTCCCACTCAGCTAGACTGGAACCGACTCTTTTGCTCACCAAGCCGAGCCTGTCACAGTTCCTAACCAAGCCGCCTGCCACCCCTGCCGGATTCCTGGCACACCACGGTGCGGCAGCCAGCACCACCGGGGGAGCAGGCCGGACGCGTGCCAAGCAGTGGGGCCGGCGACAAGTCCATAGAGCCGCGAGGATCCCCCCACCCAGCGGCAGTCAGTTCGGATCTGTGTCCGCCTGGCGCTGGGCCCTGGGGCAGGGAGGCCTCTGCAGCCGACACCGCACTGTGCAGGGTTCTTGCTGCTGCACAAAGGCCTCGGGCCTCCTCACATGGCGGCAGGAACAGCCTGAGCCGTAGAGCAGAGCAGTAACCGGCTTGGCTCAGTGTCCAGAGCCTCTGCCCCCGCCTGGCCCACACACGCCTGGGGGCATGAGGTGGGACTCCTGGGCGGGCAGAGCTCCCTCCCACCCGCGCCCCTTCAGAGAGGGCTGTAACCTGCTTCCCCGCTGCCCCCGGGGCTGTTCCCTCCTGCTGGGAGCCTCGCTCGTTCCTGAGCCCCAGCGCCAACGCAGGCGCCCCTCGGAGCTGTGCCAGGCTCCCGCTCTGCCTGCTGGCGTCCTGCTGGCTCTGGGGGCTCAGAGGGGCCCTAGGTCTGGCCCCCTGCTCCGGAGTGCCTGGCTGGGCTGCCGCCTGGACAGCACCCCACGCAGCCCCTGCGGCGGGCGGGCACTGACCCCGCTCTCTGCCTCCCAGAGTTAAACAGCTCAGGGGCCCGAGGCAGCAGCCGCAGTGTGAACAGCCTGCCTGGTGCCCAGGGAGCAGCCAGCACCGCACAGCTGCCCGTGGCCCGCTGGGCCGAGTCCTTCGAGACGCTGCTGCAGGACCGGGTGGCCGTCACCTTCTTCACCGTGAGTGCCAGGGTGTGCCCGCCCAGCCAGGCCACGCCCCCGCCAGCTGCTGCCAGGGAGCCCTGAGCCTGGGGTGCTGGACGCGTCCTGGCCAGTAGCTCTCTGGCCTGGGGCACCGGGCCAGCTGCTGGGCAGCCCCTGCTGGTGCCTTTGGAGCAACCTCTCCCCAGCCCCTCTGCATGGGCCAGAGCTGGGCTGGGGCCTGTCCTCCTGAGCACCCAGCACGGCCCTTCGGGCCCCCATGCCTGACCTGGCTGTACCCCTGCTGCCCAGGGAATCCATGGGCATCGTCCCCAGAGCTGGGGCTCCCCCAGTGCTGACTGGCACCCTGTGGGGGGGCTGGGCAGGGCTTGAGCTGGCAGTGCCAGGCGGGGGCTGGGCTGGCACACTGGGTGGGGCCGGGGGCTTGCACCCTGGGTGGGAGCTAGGCTGGCACCTTGAGCGGAGGCTGGGCTGGCAGTGCCGGGCGGGGGCTGGGCTGGCAGTGCCGGGCGGGGGCTGGGCTGGCACACTGGGTGGGGCCGGGGGCTTGCACCCTGGGTGGGAGCTAGGCTGGCATCTTGAGCGGAGGCTGGGCTGGCAGTGCCGGGCGGGGGCTGGGCTGGCACTCTGGGCGGGGTAGTGGCACTGGTCTGACGCTCTCCACTCCGCAGGCGTTCCTGAAGAAGGAGTTCAGCGCGGAGAACGTTTACTTCTGGCAGGCGTGTGAGCGATTCCAGCAGATCTCAGCCAAGAACACGCAGCAGGTACCGGGTCCAGCCAGGCGCTCTGAGGCACATGCCAGGGCATCCCAAGGGCCTGGCGTCGCTTGGAAGCTCACTGCAGACCCTGCTCAAAGCTAAGGGGGGAGGGAGCTAAGGGGCTCCAAGACCAGGGCTGTGCCAGTGCTGGAGGACGGGAGAGAGACAGACCAGGCTGGTGTCGTGTCCTTAGCTAGGTGAGGACAAGGGGCCATGGTCTCACAATGGGACCTTGGAACCGTCTGTCCCGTACCCAGGAAGATAATGCGGCCCCCACGTGTAAATAACCAGTGGAACTCATTGCCATTGGATGCCACTGAGCCCAAGAACTAGCGAGAGCCTGAGTGGGGCTGGCCAGACGTATGGATAACATGGCTATGCGGAGCAGTAACAGCATATGGATGGGCTCAACCCTCTTGCCTGGGGCTTAGGCCAGCTCTGACTGTTAGGGGTCATGGGCAGGGCTCCTCACCCTCTGCCCATCTGGGGCTGGAGTGCCCTGGGTTCCCAAGGTGGCGGCGCCAGGCTGGTGCCTTGTTCCGGGCATGATCCCTCTGTCTCCCAGCTGGCCAAGGAGGCCCGGCGGATCTATGACGAGTTCCTGTCCAGCCATGCGGTCAGCCCGGTGAACATCGACCGGCAGGCCTGGATCGGGGAGGAGATGCTGGCCACGCCCACCCCTGACATGTTCCGCCTCCAGCAGCTCCAGGTGAGCGTTTCCTGCCTGCCCCTAGCCAGGTGCAAGGGGCCATCCCCAAGGCTCGAGCTGGGGATGCATCCCCTCCCCCCAGCAAAAGCTGAGAGTGGGGGCAGGAATCCAGAGCCCCAGGGCTGGGGCTCCTCTCTCTGCCTCTGAGCGTGGGGGTCCTGGCCTGCGGGGCTCTGGGCAGGAGGGTGACCGGGTCTCTCTGGGGGCGGGCGGGCTCTGGGGCGGGGACCGGGTCTCTCTGGGGGCTGGGCGGGGCTCTGGGCGGGGGACCGGGTCTCTCTGGGGCGGGCGGGGCTCTGGGCGGGGACCCGGGTCTCTCTGGGGCGGGCGGGGCTCTGGCGGGGACCCAGTCTCTCTGGCGGGGACCCGGTCTCTCTGGGGCAGGCGGGGCTCTGGGCGGGGACCCGGTCTCTCTGGGGCGGGCGGGGCTCTGGGCGGGGGGGCTCTCTGGGGGCAGGCGGGGCTCTGGGCGGGGACCCGGGCTCTCTGGGGCGGGCGGGGCTCTGGGCGGGGACCGGGGCTCTCTGGGGAGTCACGGGGCTCTGGCGGGGACCTGGTCTCTGGGCGGGGACCGGGGCTCTCTGGGGCGGCGGGGCTCTGGGCGGGGACCGGGGCTCTCTGGGGAGGCGGGGCTCTGGGCGGGGACCCGGCTCTCTGGCGAGGCGGGGCTCTGGGCGGAGGGACCGGGGCTCTCTGGGGGAGGCGGGCTCTGGGCGGGGACCCGGGCTCTCTGGGGCGGGAGGGCTCTGGGCGGGGGACCGGGCTCTCTGGGGCGGGCGGGAGCTCTGGGCGGGGACCCGGGCTCTCTGGGGCGGGCGGGGCTCTGGGCGTGAGGACCCGGCTCTCTGGGGCGGGCGGGGCTCTGGGCGGGGACCGGGGCTCTGGGCGGGGAGTCTCTGGGGGAGGCTCTGGGGCGGGGACCGGTCTCTCTGGGCGGGGGGACCCGGGCTCTCTGGGGGCGGGCGGGGCTCTGGGCGGGGGGACCCGGGCTCTCTGGGGGCGGGCGGGGCTCTGGGCGGGGCCGCCCGGTGCTGACGAGGTCTCTCCCGGCTCAGATCTTTAACCTGATGAAGTTTGACAGCTACGCGCGCTTCGTCAAGTCCCCGCTCTACCTGGCGTGCGCGAGGGCCGACAGCGAGGGGCAGCCGCTCCCCGACCTGCGGGCTCACTCCCGGAACAGTAGCCCGCCCCCCGACCTCGGCAAGGTACCAGCTCCCGCCCCCAGCCCAACCCTGGAGTCCAGGCAGAGCTGCTGGATGGAGGGCGGACAGGGGCTCCAAATCTGAGTGGTGATGCAACCCACCTGGAGTCGTGACCTGGGGCCTGGGGTCACGAATTGGGGCCTGGGGTCAGGGCCTGGGGTCACGACCCCAGCTGCTCCTCCAGCATGCCAGCAGTGAAGGCGTCCGCCATTCCCCTCCAGCTGTGCTGGGGAGCCGGGGGGGTGCTCTGGGGAGTCGCGTTCTCGGGGGCGGCCCCGAAGCTCCTGAGCCGAGCTCGGCCTCTCGCGTCCCTAGAAGGCGAAGCTGAAGCCGGGGAAGTCCCTGCCGCTGGGGGTGGAGGAGGCTGGCAGCGGCGCCGGCAGGAGCCCCCGCAGGTCGTTCCGGAGAGCGGAGCCGAGAGAGCCCTCGTGGACAGGTGAGCCCCACGGCGGTCGCCTGGCTCCCAGCCACTGGCCCGCCCGGCTGGGCCCCGGCCAAGGCTGCCTCTTGTCCTGGCGTCAGTCCGTCCGTCTGTCTGTCCGTCTGCCTAGCTCCCGGCCACCGGCCCGCCCGGCTGGGCCCCGGCCAAGGCTGCCTCTTGTCCTGGCGTCCGTCCGTCCGTCTGCCTGGCTCCCGGCCACTGGCCCGCCCGGCTGGGCCCCGGCCAAGGCTGCCTCTTGTCCTGGCGTCCGTCCGTCCGTCTGCCTGGCTCCCGGCCACTGGCCCGCCCGGCTGGGCCCCGGCCAAGGCTGCCTCTTGTCCTGGCGTCAGTCCGTCCGTCTGTCTGTCCGTCTGCCTGGCTCCCGGCCACTGGCCCGCCCGGCTGGGCCCCGGCCAAGGCTGCCTCTTGTCCTGGTGTCCGTCCGTCCGTCTGTCTGTCCGTCTGCCTGGCTCCCGGCCACTGGCCCGCCCGGCTGGGCCCTGGCCAAGGCTGCCTCTTGTCCTGGTGTCCGTCCGTCCGTCTGTCTGTCCGTCCGCCTGGCTCCCGGCCACTGGCACGCCTGGCTGGGCCCTGGCCAAGGCTGCCTCTTGTCCTGGTGTCCGTCCGTCCGTCTGTCTGTCCGTCTGCCTGGCTCCCGGCCACTGGCCCGCCCGGCTGGGCCCCGGCCAAGGCTGCCTCTTGTCCTGGTGTCCATCCGTCCGTCTGTCTGTCCGTCTGCCTGGCTCCCGGCCACTGGCACGCCCGGCTGTGCCCCGGCCAAGGCTGCCTCTTGTCCTGGCGTCCGTCCGTCCGTCTGCCTGGCTCCCGGCCACTGGCACGCCCGGCTGTGCCCCGGCCAAGGCTGCCTCCTGTCTTGGCGTCCGTCCGTCCGTCTGCCTGGCTCCCGGCCACTGGCCCGCCCGGCTGGGCCCCGGCCAAGGCTGCCTCTTGTCCTGGTGTCCGTCCGTCTGTCTGTCCATCTGCCTGGCTCCCGGCCATTGGCCCGCCCAGCTGGGCCCCGGCCAAGGCTGCCTCTTGTCCTGACGTCCGTCCGTCCGTCTCTTTCCTAGAGGGGGGAGATGGCAGTGGTGGCCTGTCCCTGTGGCGTGAGTCCCAGGGTTCCCTGAATTCCTCCGCAAGCCTGGACCTGGGCTCCCTCTCGCCGTCCTGCAGCAGCAGCAGCTTGGCCGGCAGCTCCCAGGCAGAGGTGAGTGCCCTGGTGCGGGGCCGGCTGCGTGGCGGCGCTGCCCTGGCCTGACGCTGCCTCTTGCCCGCAGAGCCCCCGACAGAGCCTGGGCAGTGGCGAGCCGGAGGTGCAGGCCGGGCCCAGCAAGTACTGCTGCGTGTACCTGCCGGACGGCACGGCCTCGCTGGCCGCGGTGCGGGCCGGCCTCTCCATCCGCGACATGCTGGCCGGCCTCTGCCAGAAGCGCGGCTTCAGCCTGCCCGACATCAAGGTCTACCTGGTGGGCAGCGAGCAGGTAGGGGCCTGGGGGAGGGGAGAGCTGGCTGGACGGGCCCCGTGCTGACGGGGACGGCGTCTCGGCCGTGGGGAGCCTGACGCTGATGGGTGCTCTTGCCTGGCTCTCCCCAGAAGGCGCTGGTGCTGGACCAGGACAGCACCGTTCTCATGGACCAGGAGGTGAAGCTGGAGAACAGAGTCAGCTTTGAGTGAGTGGCAGCTGTTGGGGAGACAGAGGCTGGCGCGCGCTGGAACCTCCCTGCCCCCCAGACCTTCCTGGCTGCCCCGGCCTGGGGCGAGGAGGGAGCCAGGGGCTCAGGCCACCAGCCAGCTAGGTAGGCAGGAGCAAGGTCCTCTTCTGCCCCTGCCCCACACCACCCTGTCTGCTCAGCTCCTGCCTCCCCACATAGCCCGGCCCTGCCCCACACAGCCCCGTCTGCTCAGCTCCTGCCTCCCCACACAGCCCGGCCCTGCCCCACACAGCCCAGCCCTGCCCCATCCTGCTGTCTCACGCCACCAGGCCTTGCCACATCCTGCCCTGCATGGCTCATCCTGCCCCATGCTTCCCTCCTCTCTATCTTCGCAGGCTGGAAATTTCCCCCCTCAGTAAGACTGTCCGGATCACTGCCAAGTCGACCAAGTGCCTGCGGGAGGCGCTGCAGCCCGTGCTGGGGAAGTACGGCGTGGACGTGGGGCGGGTGCTGCTCCGGCAGGTGAGCGCTGGGCTGCCCTAGGAATGGCAGACGGGGCAGTTCTTTCAGTGCTGGGCGTCCACACCCGCCTGGGGCTGCGGGCACAGGGGTAGCTCTCTGCCCCTTGCAGAACGCAGCCCTGCTCGGGCAGCATTGGCCAGCCCATGGCTTGTCCTGCAGTCAGTGCCCAGCCATGAAGCCCAGTCCGGGCTCTGGCTACATGGCCTTCCCAGAGGCTGCCTGCCTGCCCGTGGGCAGAGCTCCCACCCCGGGGACTGGGCTCCCGCCCATGGGCAGAGCTCCCACCCCGGGGACTGGGCTCCCCGCCCGTGGGCAGAGCTCCCACCCCGGGGACTGGGCTGCCCGCCCATGGGCAGAGCTCCCACCCCGGGGACTGGGCTGCCCGCCCATGGGCAGAGCTCCCACCCCGGGGACTGGGCTGCCCGCCCGTGGGCAGAGCTCCCACCCCCCAGCCTTCGTGTGGCTTGTGCCCTCGCTGCCAGAGCCGACTGTCTCCTCTTGATGTCCTGTCCCATTGACCCCCCACCCCGATGTGCTGCAGCAGGGGCAGCCGGCAGCTCTGGACCTGCAGAAGTTGGTTAGCACTGTGGCTGCTCAGAAGCTCATCCTAGAAGCTGCGCCAGGTATGTCTGTAGGGCGAAGCAGCCCCGCGGCCCTGTGCCACCTAGCCGCTTTGCAGTGCTCAGATTCCAGTGCCACCTAGCCGCTTTGCAGTGCTCGGATTCCAGTGCCACCTAGCCGCTTTGCAGTGCTCGGATTCCAGTGCCACCTAGCCACTTTGCAGTGCTCACAGCTAGATTTGTGTCTCTGCTGTGGTGCGCATCCCCACGGGCCTCAGAGCACATAACATTATTCCTCGCATGGGTGGAAAAGGTTAGGTGGCTCATTGCCTGTGGGGCGGGCAGTCAGGTACTTTGTCCTTCCCCAGTCTGCCCCCCCCCCCTGCAGCTGTGGGTGCAATGTGTGTCGGCTCCAGCCACTGTGGACTCCCACAGCAGTGAGTTCCCCAGTTATCATGTGTGATGGCGAGTCGGGGTCCCCCTGGTCCTGCAGCCCCGTAGCAGCCAGAACAGACCCCACCAGCCAGTAGAACAGGGAGGGGTTTATTGCTTCTCCAGGATACAGCCCAGCACAGACGTATTGTGGCTACAGGAGTCAGGGCCAGGCAGCCTCAGCCCCCTTGAGTTAGGGGGCCCATCACCTCCCTTAGGCCCTCAGCTTAGGCTGTTTCCTTCATGTTTCCCAGCCAGCAGCTGCCTCGCTCCCAGACTCTGCCCCCAAACCAGGTGTTCGTCTCTGCCTCCCTCCCTTTGTCTCTCCTCTGGGGGAAGAGCCTTGTTATCTGCTCAGGCTGGGCCTAGGTGTCCGGGCCAATCCACATGTGGTGAGTCAGCGGGAATCGCACCTCACAGCGCAGGGGACCCGGGTCACAGAGCAGACAGCCCCCCCGCTGCGTCACATCTCTCCCCCCTCCGAGAGCAAACTGAGCAGGGTCACTCCGCTTGTGACCTGAGGAAGTTCGGGCCCCCTGCCCAGGAAAGCCGCAGCGGTAACATGGGCATTCCCCTTGGCTTGGGCCTGCCACAGCGGTGCCCTGCAGTAGCCAGCTCCCCCCTGTTCTGCTGCTGCACGGCTTTGAGGGGGCCAGTGCGGGCCCTCTCTCTGCGGCCGTACCAGCCCTTCCACTTCCCTTGGGCTCTGGCCAGGGTCTCTCTGGCCGAGGAGCCTTTCCCAGAAAGCCAGGACGTCTTCCACCCCCGACGCTCCATCCAGGGAGGTCTCCCCCTCCCATAACTCTCTCAGCAAGCCCAGGGGGTCCTTCCCCCTCTGCACCCTGGCTCCATCGGGGAGACCCTGGCAGACCCTCAGGGTGCCTCCCCATGTGCAGACAGCGGGGGGGGCAGGTACTTGTCCCAGTCCTGTGGGTGCCGGTGCATGAAGGCCTCCAGTATCTGCTTCAGGGTCCCCTGGAACCTCCTCACCAGCCTGCTGGACCGGGAGCCCTACGCGGGGGCCCAGGTGAGCTGGGCCCCGTGCTTCTCCCACAAGCACCGGAGCGGGGCCGACATGAAGTTGGATCCCTGGTCCGTGAGGACCTCCTGGGGGGGAACCCCACCCTGCTGAACATGGTCAGCAGTGCGTCTGCCACCGTGTCTGCTTCGATAGAGGGCAGAGCCACGGCCTTGGGGCAGTTGGTAGCCAAATCGACTGCTACCAGGATGTATTTGTTCCCCATCCGGGTCGCCTGGCCGACAGGCCCCACTATCTCTATTGCTGCCTTCCGGAACGGCTCCTCTATACAGGGTAGGGGCCTCAAAGCAGCTTTCCTCCCATCTTGGGCCTTCCCCCACCCTTTGGCAGGAGTCGCAGGACCGGCAGTACCGCTGCACGGCCGCAAATATCCCCGGACAGTTGAAGTTTTGGAGCAGCCTCAGCTGGGTGCGCCGGATCCCCTGGTGCCCGACAAATGGGACGTCATGGGCCAGATACAGCAGCTTGCAGCGATACTTTTGGGGAACTACCAGCTGCCACTGGACCCCCCCATACCCTCACCTTCCTGGGTGGGAGCCATTCCCGGAACAGGACTCCCCGCTCCCACAGGAATCTCTCCTGGATGCCTCTCCCCAGGGGCTGAGCTGTGCCGAGGCCAGTCCAGTCCCTCAGCAGCTGCAAGGAGGGATCTGCTTCCACCTCAGCCTGGAATTCCACAGCTGGGGCAGGGATCGGGACCCCCGCTTGCCTGGGTCTGGGGCTCTAGCCCTGCTGGGCCCCGTGTCTGCTGGGATGGGGCCCTGAGCCCCCTGTAGGGAGTCCTTCCCTAGGTCAGGGTCGCCAGCCCCTCACTGGCTCTGGCTATGGGTGGTGACCAGGGCCCTGTGGGGTCCGTCTGGCCATTCCTCGAGGTCATTCCCCATCAGCACCTCCATGGACAAGTGCCAGTGACCCCCATTTCCTTGGGGCCCTCAGCCCCCCATTTCAGATGTACCTGGGCTATGGGCACCTTAAACGGGGTCCTGTCTATGCCCCTCAGGGTCAGCTGAGTGTTGGGCACCATTCGGTCTGGGGCCACGACCTCGGGCCGGGCCAGCGTCACCTCCGCCCCCGTGATCCAGTAGCCCATCACCTCCCTGCCATCCACCTGCAGGGGTATGAGGCACTCGCTCCGCAGGGGCCGCCCTGCCCCCACCCGGTACACAGAGAAATCCAACTCCTGAGGGTCAGATCTCCCAGGGGAGGGGCACTGAGTGTCCTTCCCCCCCAAGCTGAGGTTTGCCTGCCGGCCCCTGCGTCTAGGGCAGCAGCTCCAGCCAGTTAACCCTGGAAAGTCTCAGGTCGCGGGACCTGTCCTGGTGCCTGGTGCACTGAGCCCTCTTGTGGCCTCTTTGCCCGCAGCGATGGCAAGTTAAGACCTGCGGGCCCCTTTGAGCCGGCTCCGCCCGGGCCCTGGCTGCTTCTCTGGGGCGCAGATGGCTGGTCCTTGTCTCTTGGGTTCGCCTCGTAGGTGATTCTCTCCGTTGCTCAGCCGAGAACCGGTCTCTGCGCGATTCCCTCTCTCACCGCGATTCCCGTTCACACCCGGACCGGCTCTCTATGAACTCGTCTTGTCAGCTTCCCGGCCTCCTGGGGGTCCTCCGGCCTCCGGTCCTTGAGCCACAGCCTCAGGCTGGGCGGGCACGCTCCATAGAACTGCTCCAGCATCATCAGCTTACGCAGGTCCTGTGCGGTCTGGGCTCCAGCCCCGCACACCCACTTGCGGCAGGATTGCGCCAGGCGGGAGGCCAGATCCACACAGGTCTCCCGTGGCCCCTTCTGCACCTCCCGGAACTTCTCCCTGTACATTTCCGGGGTTAGCCCCAACTTGTGCAGCAGGGCCTCTTTGACCCGTTCGTAGTCGCCCGGCTGCAAATTCTCCAGCTGGTCGAGCTTCCCTGCGGCCTCCTGATCCAGCAAGGGGGTGAGCTCTTGCAGCCGGTCCGCTGAGGGGATCTGGTGCAGCTCACAGGCCCGCTCAAAGGAGCTAAGGAACCCGTCCATGTTCCCCACATTCTTACATTGGGCCAACACGAGCTTCTCCAAGCATCTGGCTGCCCCGGGCCCCCTGGGGTCCTCCCCACTCACCGCAGCCGGGGACCTTCGGCTTCTCCGCTCCACCATGGCCAGCTCATGCTGCCGCTGCCTCTCTCGATCCTGGCGTTCCTTCTCTCGGTCCTGTACTTCCAATTCCTTCATCTGCCGCTTGATCTCCAGCTGCTGCAGCTCAGCTGGGCTGGACCCCACCCTGGACGAACAGCGGCTGGCAGAGCGTGGCCTGGTGGGCACTGCGTCTCTCTGGTGGGCTCCAGCCCTCCGTCCCGTCTGAGAGCCTGAGACGCTCCCAGGGGGTGTCTGGCTGCTCCCCGCTGGGACAGGATCCAGGCCTCTGGATGGGTCATTCTCTTCCAGCCGGGCAATCAGCTGGGCCTTGGTTGCTTTCCCTACGGGCAGGCCCCTCTCTCTGCACAGCCCCACAAGGTCTGCCCTCAGGAGTTGGGTGTAGGCCATCTCCCCGCCGATCCCCGGGATATAGACTCACCGACTGAGTGTTGCAGCGCCCAGGGCCGGATTAAGGCATGGGCTAGCTGGGCAGCTGCCTGGGGCGCCAACCTATGGGGGGAGCCTGATGGCAGCTGTATGGGGCGCACAGCACGCAGCACCCCTTATAGCTGCCATCAGGTGCTGCACGCCCGGATCGCGGGCTGCAGCAGCTCCCAGCGGCCACCCTGCAGTGGCCGCCCAGGGTGGGGGCCAGGTTAACCCCCGCAGCACCAGCCAGAAGCACCCTTCCCCCCAAGGCCGTGGGGCCCTGCACGGCCAGGCTCGGCCCACCCTGGGCGGCCCCGGGCTGCGCACCAGCAGCGGTAGCTGGGCTGGGCCGGGCCGGGCACGTGCATCCTGCTGCCGCCAGCTCCACGCGCCCTCTCCCACGCGACAGCGTGGAGGCGGGGCCGCGCATGCACCCTCCCCCACATGCTGGCGCAGGGGCGGGGCCGCGCATGCGCCTTCCCCCACATGCTGGCGCGGGGGCAGGGCCGTGCATGCGCCCTCCCCCACATGCTGGCGCGGGGGCGGGGCCGCGCATGCGCCCTCCCCCAACCTGGGGCGCAATTAACCTGTGTGCCCGGGGCACCGGAATGGCTTGGTCCAGCCCTGGCAGTGCCCCACAACTCCCAGGAATCGCTTCGCTCTGTCTCCAGCCCATCTGGCTCTTGCAAGCCCCTTCCTTCTACTGCTCCTCGTCACTCACTGCTGGAAGCTCCATCCACCGGGTGCAGTGCATCCCGCTTCTGATACCACTGGGTGTGTCTAGACTACATGGCTCTGTCGATGGAGCCATGTAAAGTAGTTTACTTGACACAGTCAATGAAGCGGGGGATTTAAATAATCCCCGCTTCATTAAAATAAAAATGGCCGCCACGCTGTGCCGACAATCAGCTGATCCGGCCCAGCGCGGCAGTCTAGACGCGGCGCGGTTGACAAGGGAAGCCTTTGTCGACTGCTCCTGTAAGCCTTGTGAAACGAGGTTCCCTTGTCCCTTGCTGGTTCCTTTGTCGACCGTGCTGCGTCTAGACTGCCGCGCTGGGCCGGATCAGCTGATTGTCGGCACAGCGTGGCGGCCATTTTTATTTTAATGAAGCGGGGGATTATTTAAATCCCCGCTTCATTGACTGTGTCGAGTAAACTACTTTACATGGCTCCATCGACAGAGCCATGTAGTCTAGACACACCCACTGTGACGGCGAGTCGGGGTCCTCCTGGTCCTGCAGTCCCGTAGCAGCAAGAACAGAGTCCGCCAGCCAGTAGAACAGAGCGGGTTTATTGCTTCTCCGGCAGGGGTGGCCCGTCCATACAGGCAAACTAGGCGGTCGCTTAGGGTGCCAAGTTAAATGGGGTGCCAAATGGTGGTGCAATATCATTGAGGGGTTTGAAGGTGGGGGCACCGACTGCATAGTTCACCTAGGGCGCCAGTTGCTGGCAGCTAGTCTAGGGCCACCCCTGTATCTCTGAGATACAGCCCATCATAGATGTGATGTGGCTACAGGAGTCAGGGCCAGGATGCCTCAGCTCCCTTGGGTTAGGGGGTCCATCACCTCCCTTAGACCCTCAGCTTAGGCAGTTTCCCTCGTTTCCCAGCCAGCAACTGCCTCGCTCCCACACCCTGCCCCCCAGCCAGGTGTCCGTCTCCACCTCCCTCCCTTTGTCCCCCCTGGGAGGAGCCTTGTTATCTGCTCAGGCTGGGCCTAGGTGTCTGGGCTAATGCACATGTGGGTGAGTCAGTGGGAATCGCACAGCCCAGCGCAGGGGGACCCCGGGTTACAGAGCAGACAGCCCCCCGCTATGTCACGTCATGGCAGCGATGGCAGGGGGCTGGCCTGCCCCATCCCCCGGGTAGGGGCCTTCGGCCTAACTGCTGCGGTGCTTGTGTTGCAGAAGAGACAGTGACAGGCTCCGGTGACAGTGCTGCGCCTGCGTCCCCCCTTCAGCACAAGGTGAGTCCTGGGCCCCGGCAGGGGAGCTGAGGGGCGCCCCAGCGAAGGGCTGGGCTGGGCATCCCGAGGTGCAATGGCAGGGCTGGCTTTGGGTGTGCCAGGGAGGGCTTGGAGCCAGGCCAGCGCTGGGGCATCGCTGTGCCCGGAAGGGGTGGCAGGTCTCCCTGCTGGCCTGGGATTGCTGGTTCCCTCAACCTGCCCCTCCCTGCTCCCCCCAGGACGGCGCCCCCACGGGCATGGAGCGGGAAGCAGACGGGTTGGCAGAGGTGCCCTCCTCCGTCACCAAGTCCAGGCCAGCAGCCCCAAGGGGCATGAACCGGTGCACGTACGACTTGGAAGGTGGGAGCCCTGGCATCCGCCGTGCTCTTCAGTAGTCCCATGTGGGGGCAGGGATCTGGGACCCTGGGGGACAGGCCACGTCTGTGCTGTGTGCAGTGTCAGAAGGAATGGGGAAGCTCTGGGGAGGGGCATCTGAGAGCATGAGGGGGCTGTGGGGTGGGGGAGGGCGTCTGAGAGCAGGAGGGGGCTGTGGGGTGGGGAGGGGCGTCTGAGAGCAGGAGGGGCTGTGGAGTGGTGGAGGGCGTCTGAGAGCAGGAGGGGCTGTGGGGTGGGGAGGGGCGTTTGAGAGCAGGAGGGGCTGTGGGGTGGGGGAGGGGCGTCTGAGAGCAGGAGGGGGCTGTGGGGTGGGGAAGGGGCGTCTGAGAGCAGGAGGGGGCTGTAGGGTGGGAAGGGGCATCTGAGAGCAGGAGGGGCTGTGGGGTGGGAGGGCGTTTGAGAGCAGGAGGGGGCTGTGGAGTGGTGGAGGAGCGTCTGAGAGCAGGAGGGGCTGTGGGGTGGGAAGGGGCGTTTGAGAGCAGGAGGGGCTGTGGGGTGGGGAAGGGGCGTTTGAGAGCAGGAGGGCTGTGGGTGGTGGAGGGCGTCTGAGAGCAGGAGGGGCTGTGGAGTGGTGGAGGGGCGTCTGAGAGCAGGAGGGGGCTGTGGGGTGGGAAGGGCGTTTGAGAGCAGGAGGGGGCTGTAGGGTGGGAAGGGCGTTTGAGAGCAGGAGGGGCTGTGGAGTGGTGGAGGAGCGTCTGAGAGCAGGAGGGGCTGTGGGGTGGGAAGGGCGTTTGAGAGCAGGAGGGGGCTGTGGGGTGGGAAGGGGCGTCTGAGAGCAGGAGGGGGCTGTGGAGTGGTGGGAGGGAGTCTGAGAGCAGGAGGGGCTGTGGGGTGGGAGGGCGTTTGAGAGCAGGAGGGGGCTGTGGGGTGGGAAGGGGCGTTTGAGAGCAGGAGGGGCTGTGGGTGGGAAGGGGCGTTTGAGAGCAGGAGGGGCTGTGGGTGGTGGAAGGGGCGTCTGAGAGCAGGAGGGGGCTGTGGGGTGGGAGGGCATTTGAGAGCAGGAGGGGCTGTGGAGTGGTGGAAGGGGCGTCTGAGAGCAGGAGGGGGCTGTGGGGTGGGAGGGGCGTCTGAGAGCAGGAGGGGGCTGGGGGGGCATCTGAGAGCAGGAGGGGGCTGTGGGTGGTGGAGGGGCGTCTGAGAGCAGGAGGGGGCTGTGGGGTGGGAAGGGGCATCTGAGAGCAGGAGGGGGCTGTGGGGTGGAGGAAGGGCGTCTGAGAGCAGGAGGGGCTGTGGGGTGGGAGGAGGCGCTGAGAGCAGGAGGGCTGTGGGGTGGTGGAGGGCGTCTGAGAGCAGGAGGGGGCTGTGGGGTGGGAGGCGTCTGAGCAGGAGGGGGCTGTGGGGTGGGGAAGGGCATCTGAGAGCAGCCTGTGGCTGTGGGGGTCCCTGGTTCTGAGGGGGCGGTGGAGCTCTGCCTGTGACCCTGCTGTCCCCTGGTTCCTGCAGGGCTGGTGGAGCTGCTGAACCGGGCGCAGGGCTGCCGGGCCAACGACCAGCGTGGGCTGCTCTCCAAGGAGATCCTGGTCCTGCCCGACTTCCTGCAGCTCCCCGGGCAGGACGCCTGCCCCAGCGAGGGCTCTGAGCAGCCACACGGCTCCTGCAGGGCCAGCCCCACGACAAGGGAGGCCGGGGCCACTTGTCCCCAGGATTCAGCCCTGGCGCAGCCACCTGTTCCTTCTGAACTGCACTGAGGGGCCACCCTGCACTTTCTTCAAGGCCGGCGCTGAGGCTCCCTGGCCTTGAACTGTGCTCAGCCCCGGGCCCTGCCAAAGTCCATCTCCATGCACTGCCCTGGTGGAGTCAGGCAACGCCACTTCCCGTCCCACACTGCTGTGTCGCGGTGCTGTGAGTGGTGCAGCGGCTGCCAGGTGCTACCCAAGAGGTGGCTGCATCTCGTTGCAAGTGCAGCGAGCCTGTACACAGTGTGGCCTGTACACAGCGAGCCTGTACACAGTGTGGCCAGCGGTCACGCTCAAGCACTTTCGGATGTAATATAGCCCCGACTGACGACCTGCCTGGCCCCGAGCTCTGTCCTGCCGCTGGGACCCGGCACAGTGTCCTGCAGAGCTGCCTGTGCCTGCACAAGGCCATGGAGAGATGGCAGCTGCCTGGGGCAGGCTCCCAGGGGCGCTGTGCCGCGGGGTCCGTGCTGTGGTGGCACTGGGGGCGCTGTGCCGTGGGGAGCGGGGTCCGTGCAGTGGTGGCACTGGGGCGCTGTGCCGCGGGGTCCGTGCTGTGGTGGCACTGGGGCGCTGCCAGCCGGGGAGAGGGTCCGTGCAGTGGTGGCACTGGGGGCGCTGTGCCGCGAGGAGCGGGGTCCGTGCAGTGGTGGCACTGGGGGCGCTGTGCCGCGGGGTCCGTGCAGTGGTGGCACTGGGGGCGCTGTGCCGCGGGGAGAGGGGTCCGTGCAGTGGTGGCACTGGGGCGCTGTGCGCGGGAGAGGTCCATGCAGTGGTGGCACTGGGGGCGCTGTGCCGCGGGGAGAGGGGTCCGTGCAGTGGTGGCACTGGGGGCGCTGTGCCGCGGGGAGAGGGGTCCGTGCAGTGGTGGCACTGGGGGCGCTGTGCCGCGGGGAGAGGGGTCCATGCAGTGGTGGCACTGGGGGCGCTGTGCCGCGAGAGGGGTCCGTGCTGTGGTGGCACTGGGGGCGCTGTGCCGCGGGGAGAGGTCCGTGCAGTGGTGGCACTGGGGGCGCTGTGCCGCGGGGAGAGGGGTCCGTGCAGTGGTGGCACTGGGGGCGCTGTGCCGCGGGGAGAGGGGTCCGTGCTGTGGTGGCACTGGGCGCTGTGCGCGAGGAGAGGAAGTCCGTGCAGTGGTGGCACTGGGCGCTGTGCCGCGGGGTCCGTGCAGTGGTGGCACTGGGGGCGCTGTGCCGCGGGGTCCGTGCTGTGGTGGCACTGGGGGCGCTGTGCTCGAGGAGAGGTCCGTGCAGTGGTGGCACTGGGCGCTGTGCGCGGGGAGAGTCCATGCAGTGGTGGCACTGGGGGGCTGTGCAGCGGGAGAGGTCCGTGCAGTGGTGGCACTGGGGCGCTGTGCAGCGAGGGTCCGTGCTGTGGTGGCACTGGGCGCTGTGCCACGGGTCCGTGCAGTGGTGGCACTGGCGCTGTGCGCGAGAGAGGTCCGTGCAGTGGTGGCACTGGGGGCGCTGTGCCGCGGGGAGAGGGGTCCATGCAGTGGTGGCACTGGGGGCGCTGTGCCGCGGGGAGAGGGGTCCATGCAGTGGTGGCACTGGGGGCGCTGTGCCGCGGGGTCCGTGCAGCGGTGGCACTGGGGGCGCTGTGCCGCGGGGTCCGTGCAGTGGTGGCACTGGGAGCGCTGTGCCGCGGGGAGCGGGGTCCGTGGCAGTGGGGGTGCTGCCCTGTACTGCTCCGGGAGCTGCGGGGAGGCTGCTCCACTGGCTGGCAGGGACCCACATCCTGCCAGCCTGGGGCCACTGTGGAACCAGCCCCCTGCTGGGCCTGGGACGGCTGAGGAACTTGCTTTCAGACTGAGCTGCACCCTGGTCCCAAGGATTGTCCCTCCCGCCTCCGCTGAGCCCCAGCATCCTCCTCCTGCTCCCCCCCGGGCTGGAGATGCCCAGTGCCCGGGGAGACGGGCGGGGCAGCACTCTCAGCCCCTGTAACTTTTGCAGCAAGCTCCCTCCCCACTGCAGCAGCTGCCTGGGCTCCAGCCAGGGTCAGCCCCTCCCTCCTGCCGCAGGCTGGGCCCGGATGCTCCATGCTGAGCAGCGCTGTGGCTCTCGACTCCCCGGCCTGCGCACACCAACCGCACCAGCAAGGAAGGGGGCAGCTGCCCCTGGAGGACACCACTCCAGGCCTGGCTGAGACTCCTACCAGCTCTGCTGGGCCCCTCCCTCAACCTGGAGCATCGGCCACGGCGCCTGGGCTCCCAGGCCGGGCAGGCAGCGCTGGGCTGGTCCCGTTCTCTGGCATGCACAGGACTGCTGCTGGGTGAGGACGCCGGGGGCATGGGCTGTGCTGCCCCCTTCCATGCGCAGCTCCCTGCGTGGGTGGGAACGCAGCTGGGATGGAGCAAGCCAGGGCCCCCTACTGCCCTCAAGTTGTCTGGAAACAGCAGCAGAGGGCAGCCCCACACTGCCCCATGGCCTCAGCGCTCATCCTGTTGGCCATGCTGCTGGGGACACACTGGCTGGCCCTGCAGCCCCTCTTCCTGGAGTCCCTGGCTTCGGCCCACATCCTCGTTTCCTCGGCCCACGAGCTGCTGTGCTCCCGGCGCCTCGGCAGCCGCTGGCGCCACCTCTACCTGGCGCTGGACGTTCTGCACACGGCCCCCATCATGCACCTGTGCGCCCTCGGCCAGGGCCGCCACGTGGGCCGCCCGGCGCAACCTCCACAGAAGCCCAGCTGAGTCAAGGGCGCAACCGGTGCCATCGGGGCCCTCGCTGCCCTCATCTCCTCGCCAGCCCCAGGACACCTGGTACGTGCTGGCCTCCTGCACTGCCTCCTTTGCCCCGGCCTTGTCCCGCTGGCCGTGTATAGCCAGGTTCACCGCCCC
The DNA here is from genome assembly GCA_019425775.1 of Rafetus swinhoei. NCBI lineage: Eukaryota > Metazoa > Chordata > Testudines > Trionychidae > Rafetus > Rafetus swinhoei. The sequence goes on from CM033428.1 coordinate 890,917, forward strand.
TCCCAGCCCCGCAGCCCAGTCATCTCCGCCTGCATCCCTCCTGCGCCAGCTCTGCCCCGATCACTGGGGAGCAGGCCGCCGAGAGCTCAGACGCTGGGGCCAGCCCATCTCTCCGGGAACAGTCAGAGGCGCCAGTGCCAGCCCCAGGCCCGAGCAGCCTGTCTGGGCCTTGCCTGAGGCCCCTGGCAGCAGAGGAAGCAGAAGAGCTCATCTGTCTCCAGGAGCCGGCTGACGCAGGCCCGGGAGCGCAGGTTCACCCTGCTCCTGGCCATGGTGATCAGCATCTTTGTCCTCGGCTGGTTCCCCTTCTGCACCTACAGCCTGGAGCCGCTGGGCGGGGGCCGCTGCAGCATCCCCACGTCCCACTGCAGCTGCTGCTTCTGGATCGGCTACTGCAGTAGCTGCCTCAAGCCCTCTGCACTGCCCGTACCAGGGACTTCCGCAGAGCCTCCCGCCAGCTCCTCTCTAGCACAGCTGCGTAGGGCCCCCGCCAGTGCCCTGGCACCGCCCCCACCCCTGCCCCTAGCCAGACCCCGCCCGTGCCCTGGGCTGGGCCCAGCACCACCCCCAGCCAAACCCCGACAGTGTCCCTCTGGGCTGGACCCAGCACCAACCACACCCGAGCCAGACCCCACCACTGCCCTGGGCTAGACCCGGCACTGACCATGCCCCGCCAGTGCTCCGGGCTGGACCTGGCCCCACCCCCACCCCCAGCCAGACTCCGCCAGTGCCCTGGGCTGGACCCAGCACCCGCCCCCCCGCAGCTAGGCCCTTGCTAGAGCATTTCCAGCAGGGTTCTGAACCTCGCTGGGCCGTATCACAGCCTGGGGTGGGGCTGGAGCCCTGGGATGCTGGGGTGGGTGACCCAGGTTGTGGGCAGGCGGGCTGGAAATTGGCTGCCAGTTGTAGTTTGCAGGAGTGTTCAGCACTGCTGCTTTGGGGTATTTTAATAAAAGAGCTTCAGGGGGTAGTCCTTGGCCGAGTTAGTCTGCTACAGAAAAAAGCAGCAAGCAAGTGGTCTGGTAGCACTAGACAGACTAACACCACATGTCGATGGGCTCATGCGCTTCCGTGGGCCCTGCCCATGTCTTCAGATGAGTGGAGTTGAAGTGGGCTGAGCCCACGAAAGCTCATGAGCCCATCGACATGTGTTGTTAGTCTGTAAAGTGCTGCCAGCCCACTTGCTTAATAAAAGAGGGAAGCACAGGCCGGCACTCCGGCCCCTGGGCCTGCTCTCCACGGTCGGCTCGGGCTGGCTGGGGCTGTTTCTGGGCCAAGGGGGCCCATGGGCTCCAGGCCATGGCTGAGCATTGCTGTGAGCAACCCTGGGGGACTAGTGCCGCGGGCGGCCAGCAGAGGCAGCCCGGGGCAGGAGCTCTCTGCCCTGGCAGCAGGACACAGGGCAGACTGTCCCGTTCCCCCCCCAGCCCTCGGACTCACAGTGCCAGGGTGGAGTCCAGGGGCTGTGACAGGGCGGCTGCCCCCACTGGCCCTTTAAGGGTTAAACCCAGCTCTGGGAGAGCCTGGAGCCCGCAGCTGGGGCCGATACAGCCAATTAGGGCCCGGCTGGGGCTGTATAAATAAGGACTCCGGGAGGAAGGGAAGAAGATGGTCTGGCTGTGGTTGGGGAGCAGGAGGGAGCTGGGTGCCAGGGAGGTGTCTGGCTCTGTCCTCACCCCACCCCCAGGTTGCAGGGGCCTGAGGGGATGGGCTGCAGGAGGACAGCCAGGAGAGAAGGCAGCCGGTCCATGCCCCTTCCAATGCTGAGTGGCCATTTTAGGCTGCGGGTTGCTCCTGAGGTGGGGCCAGATGATGGCTGAGGCAAGGTGGGTACAGGGGGATTGGGGGTTCCCTGGGAGGGCAGGACCCCAGTGGGTGGGGCACTGCCCTAGGACACTCAAGGGACCGGGGCTGGGACACTGGCCAGCAGAGGGTGCTCTGAGGCAGGAGTGGAGATCCCTGCATGACCAGTGGGGGGCGCTGTGACTGGCACCTTAAAGACTAAGCTGCTTGCTGTGGGCTGGGGCTTTTGTAGGCCAGGCCCCAGGTGCAGGGGGAGGCTGTTCCTGGGGCAGTGGTGGGCACTGGGGGTACTTGCCTGGGGAGGAGCAGGCTCAGGGACAGGGCTGAGGAGGTGCGAATCCCAACCCTGAGCGGGAAAGGGCGGGGCAGTGAGCCAGCCGGGCCCGTGGCGAGTGGGCGGCGCCGCGCCCTGCGTCCGGCCCGTGGGCTCTGCTCGTGCCCCAATGGAGCAGTCTGGCTGCTGGGTGCCTGCTTGTTCCTGCAGAGCCAGGCTAGCATGGCTGCCCTCTGAGCCTAGGGAGGCGTTTGGGCCCGGCCCGGAGAGCAGGCAGCAGGGCCCCCCCCCCCCCCCAGTGCTACTTCCGTTGGCTCTGGCTGTGGTGCTGGGCTGGGACTTGGCCCCTTTCTGCGCCTCTGGCTGGCGGGCCGGCCAACAACCTGCTGGGCCAGTGTCTGCTGAGCAGATTGGGCCCCAGCCTGGGAAGGGGTCCTGCAGGGAGGTGCTGGCTGACAGGGGCTGCCTCCTGGGCTTGCACCAGCCCCCTGGCTGCGGTGCCCCCAGCGCCCCCATGGCCGTGTCCCTCTGGGAGCCCTAGGGCCCCCTCCACTCATCTCCCTGCTGAGTGGGGGGCAGGGGCAGGAGGGGCTGAGCAGAGTACAGGGCTTGGGGTGGCAGCGCCTCCCCCACCCCTGAGCAGCAGGGCCGGGCCACCCCTTCCCCGCCTGCAAGGGGCCGGTCACTCCAGCTCCTTCCACAGCTCAGCCAGGCCCCTCTCTGGGAGCCGTGCCTCTTGGGGAGGGGGTCTGGCAATGGCAGAACCGTTCCATGGGGCAGCCCGCAGGAGCTGGGGGCAGTGATGCCTGCGGCTGTGCCCGCCGGGGCTCCGTGCAACCTCTGTTTGCTCAGGAGACTCCTGTGCGCCCCCATCCTGCCCCTGCTGTCCCACCCCTGGGCCGGGCCGGGGTCCCATGAGGTGCAGCTGGCAAGTGCCTGGCGCCTCTACCCCAAAAGCTTCCCTGTTTGTGGGGAAGAGGGAGGTTGGCTGCAGGCGGGGGAGGGGCGCTGAAGATGCGGCCTGGGGCATGTAAGGGGTAAAGGGGGCTGGGCGGGGGCAGGCGGTGCCGGGGCAGGCCTGTGCTGGGAGGGGAGGGTTGGGGGGGCTGCTCTGCTCAGCCCTGCAGGGTCTGTCACAATCAGCTTGTGGCTCAAGACAGAAAACTCCCAAACTAAAACCAGCTGCAGGCACTGGAGCTGGGTTCCTGGAAGTGGGGTTCCCCTCACGGGCCTGTGGAGCCAGGGTAGCGAGGCCCCCCCACTGCACGGGGGGGGGGAGGTCAGAGCCGCCAGGGGTAGCGAGGCCCCCACTGCACGGGGGGGGGGAGGTCAGAGCCGCCAGGGGCAGCGAGGTCTCATTGACGGGGGGGGGGGGGGGGGGAACAGAGCCACCCAAGAGTACAGGGCCTAGTCCCAGGGAGGGGGTGGGGCTCAGCCCTGGCCGAAGCTTGGGGGAGGTTTGCACCCGCATGCCCAGCTCCTCCTCCTCCTCCTGCTCCATGAGCTGACTGCCCAGGGGCTGGCAGGGGCCCTTTCAGGGCAGGGGTGGCCCCGTCCCTCCCTGAGTCCCTGGCTCCAGCCACGGCAGGGCGCAGGCCCCGAGCAGGGAGCCAGGCTCTGGCCCATGGGCCCCTCTGGCTCCGAGAGATGCAGAGGCCCAGCGAGGGGGTGACCGGTCCCAGGCGGCGGGTTTATTGGGTGGGCGCTGGGTGCGGATCCTGTGCTGGGCCCTACTGACCTAGGTGGGCCTGGATCCAGGGGAGGTAGCGGGCCACGTTGGTGTAGACGCCAGGCTTGTTCTGCTCTCCACAGCCCACGCCCCAGCTGATGATCCCGCGCAGCGTGGCCCGGCCCTGCTCCTCGCACACCAAAGGCCCGCCAGAGTCTCCCTGCGGCACGAGGGGCTGGTCAGCGCTGGCCCTGCTCCACCCCTCGCAGCAGGGCTGGGCTGGGCCAGCGCTGGGGGTGGCAGATGGGGAGAGCTCCCAGTGTGGGGGCCCTGGTGGGAGTGGGTGGGGGGTGGCTGTGGGTGGATGCAGTAGGGTGGGAGGGCCCCTCAGTGCTGTTGGGAAATCAGCCCTGGCCTGTCTCCTTTGGGTGGGTTCACCAGAGATGAGCCCCATGTTTCACCTGGCAGGCGTCGGTCCCCCCCTCCAGGTAGCCGGCACACAGCATGTCCGCGGTGACCCTGGCCCCATGCAGCCCGGGGGAGCAGCACTGCTCGTGGGGGACAATGGGGAGCACAGCTTCCTGCAGGTCCCCGGAGAGCTCCTCTGCCCCTGCCAGGGAAGAGAGGCACACGTGAGCCAGCACCGCAGCCGTGCCCTGGCACAGGGCAGCCCCGCGGGCCAGGGCCCTGCTGCTCCGGAGACGCAGCGTCTGTGTGAGCAGCGAGGAAGCGCTGGCCCTCAGCGCGGGGCCCCTGGGACACGGGCTGGAGTTTCCGGGCAGCTGCCCCTCCAAAGGCACCAGCAGGGAGCAGCTGTTCTGAGTGGGCGGGGCCTGGGGTGGGGCCTGGCAAAGCCCCCACTCACCTTCGTACAGGTGCCCCCAGCCGGCGATCTCGCAGGGCCTGCTGGTGTTGAGCGGCTCCCAGGGGCTGGGCAGGCAGGCGGGCAGGATGGAGCGGGAGAGCTCGGCGCAGCGGCCGGGGGCCTGCTCCCTCAAATGCACCAGGGCTAGGAGAGCAGCAGGGAGTGAGGCAAGGGGCGGGGCCAGGATGTTCACCAGTGTCTGCCGTGGGGTGGGGTGGGCATTGGGGGGATGGGCGCTCACCGATGTCATGGAGCGGGGATGGCGCTCACAATGGTGGGGAGAATGGGCGCTCACCAATGTTGTATGGGGATGGCGGGAGGTGGGTGCAGTGGGGATGGGTGCTCACCAATGTTGGGGGGGGGGGATGGGCGCTCACCAATGTTATGTTGGGGGAATGGGCGCAGCGGGGGATGGGCACTCACCAATATTGTTGGGGTATAGCGGGGGGGTGGGCGCAGCAGGGGATGGGTGCTCACCAATGTCGTGCCTCTGGGTGGCCTGAGAGTAGTTCTCGTGCAGCACGTAGCTTTGTGCGCCCAGCTCCACAGAGCCCTGCGTGCTGCTGTTGTAGTGGATCTGCCCTAGCCCCACGGAGATGTGGGAGACATTCGGCCTGCAGGGCATGACCAGTCAGCAGCCAGGAAGGGCCACCCGGCGCGGCCCCCTCCCCTCCCCTCCCCTCCCGGCGCGGCACGGCATGGGGCCTTGCCTGTGCTGCAGACAGTGCGCCGCCGTCAGCACCCAGCAGGAGGCGATGAGGGTCCCCCCGCAGAAGCGCTGCCCCAGGTGGAGGGCTGCCAGGTAGGGGTGGGAGGCGGGCAGTGCCACCAGGCCGCCCACAATGCGGCTGCGCGCCGACACGCTCTTCTTGTACCGCTGCCCACAGGCCTGGGCAGGGCTGGCACTGCTGCTCGTGGGCACGGCCCCCGTCTGGCTGCCTGCTTCCACTGCGCCCACAGCCCCTGCAGGGAAGAGCCAGTCACTCCAGGCTTCCCTGCCTCCTGCCCCCCCACCCCCGAGATCTGCAGACCTACCTGGATGTGGCTCGCATGGCGGGACGCTGCAGAACTCCCACACGAGCTGCCCCTCCCTCAGCACGTAGCACCAGGGCTGGGTGTCATTATCGGGGTTCCTGCGTGAGACCCCCCCCGTCAACAGGCTCCAGCTGAGCAGCCCAGCACTTAGCACCCTGCCCGCCGGCTGCCTGCCCCGCTCACCTGCAGAAGGCGTGGGTGCCCAGGCCCCGGTGGCGGGCGTCTGGCAAGGAGCGGGTGGAGAACTCGTGGGCCAGCAGGTCAGAGTCCCAGGGCAGGCACTGGGCCCCCGAGAGGGTGGTGTTGGCCATGCCCCGGTACAGGAGCCCGCGCCCGCTGTAGCAGGCCTGCCCCTGGGCTGGGGAGGAAAGAGCCCCTCAGCGGATGCCTCTCCACGCGGCCCAGGCCCAGCTGCTGAGGCACACTCAGCGCAGGTGGGCACCGCTGGGCTGGGCTGCCCTGCCCCCACGGGCTCTGGGAGGCCGGCTGCCCAGAGTGCCGCTCCTGGCTGTATGCCCTGGGGCAGGCTGTGGCTGCCAGTACCTGTGTCACAGAACGGCCCGAGGTAGCCACTCGGGCAGCTGCAGACCTGCTCCCGCTTCACTGCCATGCAGAGCCCGCCGTTGGCACAGGGGTTGGTGGCACACGCTGTGGAGCAGAGAGCAAGGTCAGGGCTGCCTCCAGGGGCTGGTGCTACCCAGCCTACAGCGTCCTGCTGGCTCAGGGTGGCGGAGCTGCCCTTCCCCTGCTGCCCCACACCCTGGGCGAGCCTCCCATGGGGGGACTGTGCCCGTGCCCCTGCCCTGCTCTCACCGGTGCCGTGGGCTGGCCGGCAGACCGCCTTCCCGCCTGCACAGTGGCACTCCTCCACTCTGGGGGGGCGGGACCGCAGCCACCTCGCTCCCGGGGGGAAATACGCCAGCAGCCGCTCTTCCAAACAGCTCTCTGCAAAAGCTGGGGGGCCAGTGGGTGGATGAGCCTGGGCCCTGCCCAGCCCACATGCCGCCCGGTCCCACCTTCCCGCTTTGGCCAGTCCAGCTCCTGCCCCCGGTTCCCAGGGCTGCTTCTGGCCCAGCCCGGTGAGGCAGGGCTGGCATGAGGCAGCTGGGCCCGGTAGGGGGGGTGTGCATGGCTCTCACAGGTCGGGGGCTCTGTCCTCCAGCCAGGTCCTGCTACAAGCACCCTCCCTTGGAGGTGAGTGTGGCCTTGTGACGGTGCAGTGGGGAGCCCCCGACCCTGCCCCCTGTCCGCAGCCAGCTGTGACTCTCCGTCAGCCAGTAGAGCAGGAGGTTTATTGGGTCTCCGGGACACAGGCGATGGCAGCAGGATACGCTGAGGGCGGACAGCCCTATCCCTCCTGGGGGGAGGGGTTCAAGGGCCCCTGACCCTCCCCCCCCCCCCCAGTCCTGGCTTTAGTCTGCCCTGCTCATCTTCCTCCTCCAGCCGGCCCCTTCCCCCAGCCACCGGTCACTCACCCCCCAGCCAGCCCCACCCTTCCGTTGTCCAAACGCCTTCCCTGGCCAGGTGTGAAGCGCCGGGCCATTGCCTAGAGTCTTGGCTCAGGGGCCCCGGCCCCCGCTGGGCCCCACGCACCCACCCACCCACCCACAGAGCAGCCTAGGCTCACAAGAGCAGACCGCCCCCCACCGCGTCACAGGCCTGCCCCTCTCGCACACTGCCTGCGGCTGGCAGCTGGCCCGGGCCCCCACTGCCTGCGGCCCCGGAGGGCGAGGTGGGTCGGGCCCAGTCACCTTTCTGGCAGTGCCGGCCGTGGAAGCGGGCAGGGCACACGCAGCGGTAGCCGCCCCCGGTGCCCGTGCAGGCTCCTCCGTTCTCACAGGGGTTCGGCTTGCAGGGATCTGCAGACAGAGAAGGCCCAGCAGGTGCAGGGCAGAGGCTGGAGGCCAGGGGCACCAGCTGGGCTGGGTGGCGGTGTGGGAGGAACCGGGGGAACCCATGGTGGGTCCAGGGCTGGCTTGGTGGGGCCCACGCAGGGCACCAAAGCCCCGGCTGTGTGGTGGGTGTAAAGACCGGAGCTGCCCCCTGCTGGCAGAGGGGCGCCGGGGCAGCTTTCTCAAGGGGGCGCCCAGGGGCTGAGTGGTGATGCACGCACACTGCCTCCCGAGGAGCAGTACCAAGCGCTCCGGCTGTCCAGCGTACCCTGCCCCACCCTGCCCTGCCCCAGCCCAGGTGGGCAGACCCCAAGCTCACTCTGGGCTCCCCTCGCAGCCCGCGGGGTGCATGCAGGGGCAGCATTCGGGCGTGGGGGCAGCCAGCTCACTCTCCCCACCTGGGCACAGAGGTTCTAGGCACAAGGGGGGAGGCACCCAGAGGCATGAGCCAGGGTGCACAATACTGGGTTGCCCAGGGTGCCAGCGGGAGCCGGGGTGCAGCACCCCAGGGGGGCTGGCACAGGGAAACTGTATTCCTTGCCCCGCAGCGGGTTGTCTGGGCTCCCATTGGACACCGCACCTGTCACTCTCTTGTCCTCCCCACAGAGAGTCCACTTGTGGTCCTGGTCGTAGTTCGGGGTCGTGGCGCACCTGCCAGGAGGCAACAGTGAGGCAGGGCACAGGGCAAGCCCGGCCGTCATGAGGGGCAGTAATGGGCACTGGGCTGGGTCTCGGCTCCCCAGAGGGCTCTGCTCACCCTGCATCTCCACCTGGGGCTAGTCATGGGCACAGAGGGGGGAGTCTGTGCCATAGTGTGGGGGGCTGTCTGCTCTGTAACCCGGGGTCCCCCTGCGCTGGGCTATGCGATTCCCACTGACTCACCCACATGTGCATTAGCCCAGACACCTAGGCCCAGCCTGGGCAGATAACAAGGCTCCTCCCAGGGGGGACAAAGGGAGGGAGGCGGAGACGGGCACCTGGCTGGGGGCAGGGCCTGGGAGCGCGGCCCTTTGGGACTAGGAAAAACATGAAGGGAACAGCCTAAGCTGAGTGCTGAGGGTCTGGGGGGGCGATGGACCCCACCCCAAGGGGGCTGAGGCTGCCTGGCCCTGACTCCTGTAGCCACACACGTCTGTGCGGGGCTGTATCCCGGAGCAGCAGTAAACCCCCCTGTTCTACTGGCTGGTGGGGTCTGTTCTGGCTGCTACGGGGGTGCAGGATCAGGGGAACCCCGACGTGCTGTCACACAGCCATCCTGCCCTGCCCCCACAGCCTGCCCAAGAGCGCTGCTGGCTGCCCCCTCCCACAGGCCGGGGCTGAAGCTGGGCCCTCCCCAGGCGTGTGGGGATGAGGAGGGGCAGACGGCTCTTACCAGGGCTGGGGGCCGGGCCGGCCGCCCCGCAGGCAGGAATGGTGCATCTTGCGCTGGTAGCGGAAGGGGAAGTGGCAGGGCTCTCCATCGGCTGCTGTCCCTGCAAGGCAAGTGCAGAGCAGGGGAGCTGCCCTGAAACAGCCCCCCCTCGGGGCTGCAGGCCCCTCTCCCCCGCCCAGCAGGGGGGGTGGGAAGTTTCCCTCCTGCCCCCATCACACCCAGCAGAGGCCAGTTCCCTGCTGCGTCTCCTGCTCTGTGCGGCCTGGGCCAGCGACCCCCCGGCCAGGACAGCCTCTAGCCCAGGCAGGGCATGTGCCCTGGCATCCAGGACGCCCCCCCCCGCCCCGGCCCCCGCCCCCGCCGGACACTCACCCTCGCCCTTTGTCCTCGGGGGGGGCTTGGCAGGCCGATCCTGTGGGACAGACCCCAGTGAGCATGTGCAACGCGCCCAGGCCAGTCCCTGCCTCCTGCCCAGGCCGAGGGGGCAGCCCAGGACTCCCTGTGCTGGGTGTCTCTGGCGGGGCCTCACACATGCCTGGCTCCGAGCCTGCTCTCTGGGGCCACGCAGCCCTTCCCTGGGGGCCAAGCCAGGGCCCCTGCTGTGATAGGAGCCCGGCCCAGTGGCTGCCCCAAGCCCTCTGGGCTGAGCCCCCCAGCACAGCAGAGGCTTGCCCCTGGGCCCCACAGCTTGCGGGGGGGGGGGTCCAGTGGGGCCCAGCAGGGAGAGCTGAGTGGGCGGCAGGCTCTGGGGCGTATCCACGCTGGGACGGGCAGGCCCAGGAGAGAAGCCTCCTAGCACCAGGGCTGGAGGCTGAGGGGGGATGCACCTTATGTAGGGCAGCGGCGGGCTTAGGAAAGGGTCCCTGTGGGATCCCACTTAGCGGGGAAGGGGAGGTCCCTGTGGGGTCACACTTAGGGGGGAGGTCCCTCTGGGGTCTCACTGGAGAGGGGAGGGGAGGTCCCCATGGGTGTGTGAGCCCACAGGACCCTCCCCTGCCCCACTCAGAGCAGGGTGGGAGCCAGGTCTAGCCAGTGCCCAGTGGGATACTCTGGGGCTGAAGGGTGCACGGAGCAGGAAGGGACTGGGGCAGAGGGAGGGGACAGGGGCTCAGGAGCTGGAGGAAGTTGAGGCAGAAAACTGCTCTGATTCTTGGGGAGGGGGGGCTTACCGGGGTGGCTGCCCCAGGGCTGAGCAGCAGAGCCAGCAGCAGCAGCCGGGCCATCCTGGCGCTGTGAGGAGTGGGGCTGTGCCTGCTCCCAGGCAGAGCAAACAGTCCCCGATCGATCCGGCCCCAAGCAAAGGTCCTCCAGGGCTGGGGGGCAGAGGCAGGGTGTAAACACATGTGGGACACCGGGCCAACTGCCGAGAAACAGGGCAGCCAGCACCCGGCACGTGGCTGGGCCCGGTTTTGCCTGGGCCCAGCACAACCAGCACCCGCCTTGCTGTGGCCCCGTGCCCAGGACAGGCCGGTCCGCGGGGCTGGGCATCTCCCAGGGCCCCAGCTGTCGGGGGCTTCTGGCTGGGCCACTCCGCTTGAATGGCCCCTCCAGGCTGCGCCAGCTAATGTGTGTGGGTGTCCCCCCCAGCCAAGCAGCTGGAATGAAGGACAGAGCCAACGCTCAGCCCTTCACGTGCACACACGGCACCTGCTAGAAACTGCCCCCCGGCCAGCCAGTCCCAGCGCCCGCGCCCCTTAGCACACATAGAACAGCCACATCTAATCAGGGGCTGCCCCTCGGTGTGCTCCAGGCTGACAGCACAGACCTGAGCCCCGACCCTCTTGTCCCCTGCGCACCACACCAGTCCCTTCCTCCTTTGCTGCCTCAGTTTCCCCACCAGTCAAAAGAGAGTGCTGGGCCTGGAGGATGAGCTGAGGAATGGCCGGGGACAGGAGTGCAGTCTGCACTGCATGGCTACTGAGGGCAGGCCTGGGGCACTGTGGGCCCCTCTTGGCCCACTGTCCAGCAACCAAACAAGGACTCTGCCCACCGGTTTAGTGAGGAGGGGAGTGCCAGCTGCCCCCACCCCAGGGCTCCTTGTGCTGGAGACCAGCTTGCTCTTTGGGGTGCTAGGGCAGTGGGGTGGGGAAAGGGCACTGCCAGGCACAGTGCAGACTCCAGGACGATCCCGCTGCCCCACAAGCCACACCAGCAGATGGCCTCAGAGCCACCCTGGGCAGGGCGAGGAGCAGGGCTCCTGTGTGCAGTGATGAGTGGGTGCCACCTACCCAACCACCCTCCCCGTGGCTGTGTGGGACAGGGTCACCCTCATACGAGATAGCAGGGCCCCGTCCCGGGTTTAATCTTGGCTCCCGTACGCCTGGGTGCGGGCGCGCTTGCAAAGGGCGGAGCCTGTGCCACAGCAGCCCACGCCCCTGGGGCCGTTTATGCCTTTCGGCAACTGGCACGGCAAAAGTTCAGCCTGAGCGCCCCCTGGGGTAAGGCCTTCTGTGTCCGTAGCCCGAGGAGTCTCTGTCTCTGGGCGGGATTAAGCCCGACCAAGCCTGCGATCCAGTCTCTTGTGGGTGGGGTAGGGGAACTTGGGCCCTCCTTCTCAACCGACTTCCAGCCCAGGACCCTAAAGGGTAGGACCCTGTGGTCTTACCCAAATGGTGAGTGGCAGAGCAGCACTCACCACCCCTCTTGGGGGTGTGTCCGCATTAACTCCCCGTCCTGGGCTACTTCCTACGATGTTTAAATGCTTCTGCAGCATCCACTGCCTGCCGGCCCCATCACAGTGCTTACCCGCCAAGGCTGGCGTCCTGTTCTCTGGGGCAAGAGTGGTCGTGTCGACACCTCTGGTGGGTCCCCGGGCGATCGCGTAGTCCCATCGCCAGCCTCAGGCGCCCTTCGTCTCTCCACGTCCTCCGCCCCCCTCAGCTGTTCCGGCTTGGCTTTTAAAATGCCTGCGGGGCCACCGGAGCATACGCTACAGCGCTGGGCGGCGCCAGGCGGTGCATCCTCTGACGCTGGGGCCGCTGGCATCTTCCTGCCGCCGAGAGGGGATGGGCGCGCCCCGTCACAGTGGGGTCAGGGAAGTGTGCAGTGTGGAGACAGCACCCCGGAGTGGGGGACACCTGAGCCCCCATCCTAAGTGACCATGACAAGGTGGGGGGGTCGCACTCCCCAGGAGTCCTGGGCCCAGCCTTCTCAAGGGATTATAGCGAAAGAGGGAAGATCTGAGCCCTCAGCATAAAATGCAAATTATCCAGGTATGCACGGACACGGAGAGAAGAAATTCTTGAATTGCCTCTACCCCAGTGCTAGGAGCGTGGGCAACTAATCCGAGGGGCTGGAGTGAGGATGAACTGGATTGAGTTGGTATCGCTGAGCCTGGCGGGCCAGGTCACACAACTGGGCTGTCAAGATCGGGAAGGGCTGAATGGGCAAAGGGGAAGAGGGGGCACTAGCACAGCATGGGGCAGTGCCTGCAAGAGCTCACATCACACTAGGAAGGGGACCCGGAGCGCCTGAATGTGTAGGGAAAAAGCTGCCTGACCATCCAGGATGTGAGGGTGAGGGACGGCTGCTGGAGGGCTCCTGCTGCCAGGACTAGAATGTCCTTGCAAAAGCCACAGTCCCACAATTGAGGAAGAATGCCACATTGGTTAAACGCCAGTCTAGGTTAGTGGGGAAGTGAAGACAGCTACAAACACAGAATCAGAGAACACTAGAACTGGAAGGGACCTCAAGCGGTCATTGAGTCCAGTCCCCTGCCCTCACAGCAGCACCAAGCACCATCTAGACCATTCTTTATAGATGTCTATCTAAGTTGCTCTTAAATATCTCCAGAGATGGAGATTCCACAGCCTCCCTAGGCAATTTATTCCAGTGTTTAACCACCTTGACAGGAAGTTTTTCCTAATGGCCAACCTAAACCTCCCTTTCTGCAGTTTAAGCCCATTGCTCCTTGTCCTGTCCTCAGAGGCCAAGGAGAACAATTTTTCCTCCCTCCTCCTTGTGACACCCTTTTAAATACCTGAAAACCGCTATCATGTCCCCTTTTAGTCTTCTTTCCAAACTAAACAAGCACAGTTCTTTCAGTCTTCCTTCATAGGCCATGTTCTGTAGACCTTTCATCCTTTTTGTTGCTCTTCTCTGGACCTTCTCCAATTTCTCCACATCTTTCTTGAAATGTGGGGCCTAGAAATGGACACAATACTCCAATTGAGGCCTAATCAGTGCAGAGTAGAGCAGAAGAATGACTCCTCGTGTCTTGCTCACAACACTCCTGTTAATGCATCCCAGAATCATGTTTGGTTTTTTTGCAACAGTCACACTGTTGACTCCTATTTAACTTGTGGGTCCACTATGACCCCTCAATCCCTTTCTTCAGTATTCCTTCCTAGACAGTCGCTTCCCATTCTGAAAGAAAAAACAGGACTATGCAGCACTTTACAAGATATACCATCCTGTTAGTCTTTAACGTGCTGCATAGTCCTGTCTTTTGTTTCAGCAAGACCAGACTAACATGGCTACATTTCTATTACTATTCTGCTTCCCATTCTGTATGTGTGAAATTGATTGTTCCTTCCTAAGTGGAGCACTTTGCATTTGCCCTTATTAAACGTCATCCTGTTTACCTCAGACCATTTCTTCAGTGTGTCCAGATCATTTTGAATTATGACCTATCCTCCAAAGCACTTGCAACCCCTCCTGGCTTGGTATCATCTGCAAAGTTAATAAGCGCCCTCTCTATGCCAATATCTAAATCGTTGATGAAGATATTGAATAGAACTGGTCCCAAAACAGACCCCTGCAGAACCCCATTTGTTATGCCCTTCCAGCATGTTTGTGAACCGTTATGTATATATAAATCTAACATAAGAAAGAGAAGTTGATAGTAATATAAATCGGAAGACAGGAATTCTAGCAAATTGATAAGGGAAACAAAAGTTCACAAGGAGAACTGTATGGCCAGCAGAGTTCAGGCCAATAAGAAGGAATTTTTTGAAGTATATTAGGAAAATAATCCAAACACTGGTATCAGTTTGTTACTAGATAGAAATGATAGAATTAGCATTAATAATGCAGAAAAGGCAGCTATGTTCAATAAATATTTCTGTTGAGTATTGAAGGAAAATAACAGGTGCTGTATTCATATCATATGATAACACTCTTTCCCTGCCACTATTATCTCAAATGATGGTAAACTGCAGCTACTACAAAAGTTAGGCATTTTTAGTCAGCAGGTCTGGGTAACTTGCACTCAAGAGTTTGAAAAGAGCTGGCTGATGTGCTCACTGGACTGCTAATGTTGCTTTTCAAAAGCCTTGGAGCACCAGGGAAATTCCAAAGGACTGGAAGAAACTAAATGTTGTGCCCCTATTTTAAAAGGATAAATGGTGTCACCTAGCTAATTATAGGCCTGAGAGCGTGACATTGATCCCAGGCAAAATAATGGGGAAGTTGATCTAGGACTGGAGGGCTGTGTCTAGACTGGCAAGTTTTTCCGCAAAATCAGCCGCTTTTGCGGAAAAACTTGCCAGCTGTCTACACTGGCTGCTTGAATTTCTGCAAAAGCACTGACTTCCTACTGTAAGAAATCAGTGCTTTTTGCGGAAATACTATGCTGCTCCGTTAGCAAAATTCCCTTTTGCGCAAAAGTTTTGCAAAAGGGCCAGTGTAGACAGCTGAGATTTGTTTTCAGCAAAAAGCCCGATTGCGAAAATGGCGATCGGGGCTTTTAATGAAAAATGCGTCTAGATTAGCACGGACGCTTTTCGCAAAAGTGCTGCGGAAAAGCATCGTGCCAATCTAAACGCTCTTTTCCGAAAATGCTTTTAACGGAAAACTTTTCCATTAAAAGCATTTCCGGAAAAATCATGCCAGTGTAGACACAGCCAAGAAGTAAAGAACTGAAGGAGGATGACATACTTAACCCCTATCAAATGGGTGTATGGAAAATAGATGCCATCAAACTAACTTGCTATCTTTTTGAGATGAGACTGCACATTTGTTTAATAAAGGAAAGAGTCAATGTAATAGACTTGGACTTTTGCAAGACTTGGCACCACAGAACATGTCGATTTAAGAAATGGAAAGAGATGGCATTAACATGGCTGTCAAGTCTCAAAATGTAATTGTGAATGTGTACGTAGGTTTCCAGAGAGCCTTTGACAAGGTCCCTCACCAAATGCTCTTAAGCCTACTAAGCTGTCATGGGATAAGCGAGACATGAATTGATAACTGGTTTAAAGATAGGAAACAAAGGGTAGGAATAAATGGTCATTTCTCAGAATGGAGAGAGGTAACTAGTGGGGTCCCCCAGGGCTCTGTACTGGAACCCATCCTATTCAACATATTCATAATGAGCTGCAGAAAAGCTACGTCTATACTGCACCCTTCTTTTGCAAAAGCTTATGCAAATGAAGCGCGGAGTAGAATATTGCCGTGCTTCATTTGCATAATTAATTAGGGGCCGTTTTTGCACAAGAGGCTTTTGTGCAAAGAGGAGCTGTGTGGACAGCTCCTTTTTGTGCAAAAACCCTCTCTTGCGCAAGAGCTGTTCTTCCTCATTTTTGCAGTATTGAAGGGTGCCTGAGGCAGCAAAATTTGCAGATGATACTAAACTAGACCATGTGGTAAGCTGGGTGCAATCACACGATAGGCATTTTAATTTGTCTACATGTAAATGTGGACTCCTAGGAGCAAAGAATGTGAGCCATGATTACCAGTGTGTGGGGGGGAAGAAACCTCTAGTCTGGGGAGTAGTGACTCTGAAAAGGATTTTCGGGGCATGGAGGACAATCAACTGAATGTGCATGCCCAGTGTGATGCTGGGGCCAAAGGGGCTAAGGTGAGCCTGGCATGCACCAACAGGGCTATCCTGAGTACAAGAAGAAAGGATGTTTTCCCTCTGTGTTTGTCAGTGGTGTCACCATTGCTGGCCTGTGCCCTGTTCCTGGGCTACAGGTCAAGAAGGATGTTGCTAAATTGGAGAGAGTTAGCGAAGAGCCGCAAGAGCGGTCAAAGGAGGAGGAAAGAGGCCTTGTAGTGATAGGTGCAAGAAGGTCAATCTATAGCAGAGCCCCGCTTATCTGATCTAAGCTGGACTGGGGCCAGATTGGGTCACCAACATGTGGGTAATTGGTAGAATGGGAAAATGTGAGCGGCAGTGTCATCTAGTGGCCACAGGAGAGGTCTGCTTCCGGTCCATGTGCGCTGTTGGTTCAGTTACTGGAGGGGCAGAGGAACGGGCTCTACTGCATGTAACCGAGCAAAGAGAAGGGAAGGGCCTTGGTCAGTCACTGCGCCGGGAGCAGGCAGTCCAGGGTGGGCCCTACACTCTGGCAGACAGAGAGTTGACGCTAGTTACAAACAGCTGGAGAGTGACTGTACATTGTAACAGAGAGAGGACTGGCTGCACATTGTAACAGAGAGAGGACTGACTGCATATTGTAAGAGAGAGAGGACTGGCTGTACATTGTAAGAGAGAGAGGACTGGCTGTACATTGTAACAGAGGGAGGAGTGGCTGAACATTGTAACAGAGAGAGGACTGGCTGTACATTGTAACAGAGGGAGGAGTGGCTGTACATTGTAACAGGACTGGCTGTACATTGTAACAGAGGGAGGAGTGGCTGTACATTGTAACAGGACTGGCTGTACATTGTAACAGAGGGAGGACTGGCTGCACATTGTAACAGGACTGGCTGTACATTGTAACAGAGGGAGGAGTGGCTGTACATTGTAACAGAGGGAGGAGTGGCTGTACATTGTAAGAGAGAGAGGACTGGCTGTACATTGTAACAGAGGGAGGAGTGGCTGTACATTGTAACAGGACTGGCTGTACATTGTAACAGAGAGAGGACTGGCTGTACATTGTAACAGGACTGGCTGTACATTGTAACAGAGGGAGGAGTGGCTGAACATTGTAACAGAGGGAGGACTGGCTGCACATTGTAACAGGACTGGCTGTACATTGTAACAGAGGGAGGACTGGCTGTACATTGTAACAGGACTGGCTGTACATTGTAACAGAGAGAGGAGTGGCTGTACATTGTAACAGAGGGAGGACTGGCTGTACATTGTAACAGGACTGGCTGTACATTGTAACAGAGGGAGGACTGGCTGTACATTGTAAGAGAGAGAGGACTGGCTGTACATTGTAACAGAGGGAGGAGTGGCTGTACATTGTAAGAGAGAGAGGACTGGCTGTACATTGTAACAGAGAGAGGACTGGCTGTACATTGTAACAGGACTGGCTGTACATTGTAACAGAGGGAGGAGTGGCTGAACATTGTAACAGAGGGAGGACTGGCTGTACATTGTAACAGGACTGGCTGTACATTGTAACAGAGAGAGGAGTGGCTGTACATTGTAACAGAGGGAGGACTGGCTGCACATTGTAACAGAGGGAGGACTGGCTGTACATTGTAACAGGACTGGCTGCACATTGTAACAGGACTGGCTGTACATTGTAACAGAGAGAGGACTGGCTGTACATTGTAACAGGACTGGCTGTACATTGTAACAGAGGGAGGAGTGGCTGCACATTGTAACAGGACTGGCTGCATTGTAACAGGACTGGCTGCACATTGTAAGAGAGGGAGGACTGGCTGCATTGTAACAGGACTGGCTGCACATTGTAAGAGAGGGAGGACTGGCTGCATTGTAACAGGACTGGCTGCACATTGTAAGAGAGGAGGACTGGCTGCATTGTAACAGGACTGGCTGCACATTGTAAGAGAGGAGGACTGGCTGCATTGTAACAGGACTGGCTGCACATTGTAAGAGAGGAGGACTGGCATTGTAACAGGACTGGCTGCACATTGTAAGAGAGGGAGGACTGGCCGCATTGTAACAGGACTGGCTGCATTGTAACAGAGGGAGGACTGGCTGCATTGTAACAGGACTGGCTGCACATTGTAAGAGAGGAGGACTGGCTGCATTGTAACAGGACTGGCTGCACATTGAGAGGGAGGACTGGCTGCATTGTAACAGGACTGGCTGCACATTGTAAGAGAGGAGGACTGGCCGCATTGTAACAGGACTGGCTGCACATTGTAAGAGAGGGAGGACTGGCCGCATTGTAACAGGACTGGCTGCACATTGTAAGAGAGGGAGGACTGGCTGCATTGTAACAGGACTGGCTGCATTGTAACAGAGGGAGGACTGGCTGCATTGTAACAGGACTGGCTGCACATTGTAAGAGAGGGAGGACTGGCTGTACATTGTAACAGGACTGGCTGCACATTGTAAGAGAGGGAGGACTGGCTGTACATTGTAACAGGACTGGCTGTACATTGTAACAGAGGGAGGACTGGCTGTACATTGTAACAGAGAGAGGACTGGCTGTACATTGTAACAGGACTGGCTGTACATTGTAACAGAGGGAGGACTGGCTGTACATTGTAAGAGAGAGAGGACTGGCTGTACATTGTAACAGAGGAGGAGTGGCTGTACATTGTAGAGAGAGGACTGGCTGTACATTGTAACAGAGGGAGGAGTGGCTGTACATTGTAACAGGACTGGCTGTACATAACAGAGAGAGGACTGGCTGTACATTGTAACAGGACTGGCTGTACATTGTAACAGAGGAGGAGTGGCTGAACATTGTAACAGAGGGAGGACTGGCTGTACATTGTAACAGGACTGGCTGTACATTGTAACAGAGAGGAGTGGCTGTACATTGTAACAGAGGAGGACTGGCTGCACATTGTAACAGAGGAGGACTGGCTGTACATTGTAACAGGACTGGCTGCACATTGTAACAGGACTGGCTGTACATTGTAACAGAGAGAGGACTGGCTGTACATTGTAACAGGACTGGCTGTACATTGTAACAGAGGAGGAGTGGCTGCACATTGTAACAGGACTGGCTGCATTGTAACAGGACTGGCTGCACATTGTAAGAGAGGAGGACTGGCTGCATTGTAACAGGACTGGCTGCACATTGTAAGAGAGGAGGACTGGCTGCATTGTAACAGGACTGGCTGCACATTGTAAGAGGGAGGACTGGCTGCATTGTAACAGGACTGGCTGCACATTGTAAGAGAGGGAGGACTGGCCGCATTGTAACAGGACTGGCTGCACATTGTAAGAGAGGGAGGACTGGCCGCATTGTAACAGGACTGGCTGCACATTGTAAGAGAGGGAGGACTGGCCGCATTGTAACAGGACTGGCTGCACATTGTAAGAGAGGGAGGACTGGCCGCATTGTAACAGGACTGGCTGCATTGTAACAGAGGGAGGACTGGCTGCATTGTAACAGGACTGGCTGCACATTGTAAGAGAGGGAGGACTGGCTGCATTGTAACAGGACTGGCTGCACATTGTAAGAGAGGGAGGACTGGCTGCATTGTAACAGGACTGGCTGCACATTGTAAGAGAGGGAGGACTGGCTGCATTGTAACAGGACTGGCTGCACATTGTAACAGAGGGAGGACTGGCCGCATTGTAACAGGACTGGCTGCACATTGTAAGAGAGAGGACTGGCTGCATTGTAACAGGACTGGCTGCATTGTAACAGAGGAGGACTGGCTGCATTGTAACAGGACTGGCTGCACATTAGAGAGGAGGACTGGCTGCATTGTAACAGGACTGGCTGCACATGTAAGAGAGGGAGGACTGGCTGCATTGTAACAGGACTGGCTGCACATTGTAAGAGAGGGAGGACTGGCTGCATTGTAACAGGACTGGCTGCACATTGTAACAGAGGGAGGACTGGCCGCATTGTAACAGGACTGGCTGCACATTGTAAGAGAGGGAGGACTGGCTGCATTGTAACAGGACTGGCTGCATTGTAACAGAGGGAGGACTGGCTGCATTGTAACAGGACTGGCTGCACATTGTAAGAGAGGGAGGACTGGCTGTACATTGTAACAGGACTGGCTGCACATTGTAACAGAGGGAGGACTGCTTGCACATTGTAACAGGACTGGCTGCACATTGTAACAGGACTGGCTGCACATTGTAACAGAGGGAGGACTGGCCGCATTGTAACAGGACTGGCTGCATTGTAACAGGACTGGCTGTACATTGTAACAGAGGGAGGAGTGGCTGCACATTGTAACAGGACTGGCTGCATTGTAACAGGACTGGCTGCACATTGTAAGAGAGGGAGGACTGGCTGCATTGTAACAGGACTGGCTGCACATTGTAAGAGAGGGAGGACTGGCTGCATTGTAACAGGACTGGCTGCACATTGTAAGAGAGGGAGGACTGGCTGCATTGTAACAGGACTGGCTGCACATTGTAAGAGAGGGAGGACTGGCTGCATTGTAACAGGACTGGCTGCACATTGTAAGAGAGGGAGGACTGGCTGCATTGTAACAGGACTGGCTGCACATTGTAAGAGAGGGAGGACTGGCCGCATTGTAACAGGACTGGCTGCACATTGTAAGAGAGGGAGGACTGGCCGCATTGTAACAGGACTGGCTGCATTGTAACAGAGGGAGGACTGGCTGCATTGTAACAGGACTGGCTGCACATTGTAAGAGAGGGAGGACTGGCTGCATTGTAACAGGACTGGCTGCACATTGTAAGAGAGGGAGGACTGGCTGTACATTGTAACAGGACTGGCTGCACATTGTAACAGAGGGAGGACTGGCTGTACATTGTAACAGGACTGGCTGCACATTGTAACAGGACTGGCTGCACATTGTAACAGAGGGAGGACTGGCTGTACATTGTAACAGGACTGGCTACATAGTAACAGAGAGAGGACTGGTTGCATTGTAACAGGACTGGCTGCACATTGTAGCAGAGGGAGGACTGGCTGCATTGTAACAGGACTGGCTGCATTGTAACAGGACTGGCTACATAGTAACAGAGAGAGGACTGGTTGCATTGTAACAGGACTGGCTGCATTGTAACAGGACTGGCTACATAGTAACAGAGAGAGGACTGGTTGCATTGTAACAGGACTGGCTGCACATTGTAACAGAGGGGGGACTGGCCGCACATCGTAGCAGCGGGAGGACTGGCTACATAGTAACAGAGAGAGGACTGGTTGCATTGTAACAGGACTGGCTGCACATTGTAACAGAGGGGGGACTGGCCGCACATCGTAGCAGCGGGAGGACTGGCTACATAGTAACAGAGAGAGGACTGGTTGCATTGTAACAGGACTGGCCGCACATTGTAACAGGACTGGCCGCACATCGTAGCAGAGGGGGGACTGGCTGCATTGTAACAGAGGGGGGACTGGCCGCACATCGTAGCAGAGGGGGGACTGGCTGCACATCGTAACAGAGGGGACTGGCCGCACATCGTAACAGAGGGGACTGGCCGCACATCGTAACAGAGGGAGGACTGGCTGCACATTGTAACAGGACTGGCTGCATTGTAACAGAGGGAGGACTGGCTGCACATTGTAACAGGACTGGCTGCACATTGTAAGAGAGGGAGGACTGGCTGCATTGTAACAGGACTGGCTGCACATCGTAGCAGAGGGGGGACTGGCCGCACATTGTAGCAGAGGGAGGACTGGTTGCATTGTAACAGGACTGGCCGCACATCGTAGCAGAGGGGGGACTGGCTGCACATTGTAGCAGAGGGGACTGGCCGCACATCGTAACAGAGGGGACTGGCCGCACATCGTAACAGAGGGGACTGGCCGCACATCGTAACAGAGGGAGGACTGGCTGCACATTGTAACAGGACTGGCTGCATTGTAACAGAGGGAGGACTGGCTGCACATTGTAACAGGACTGGCTGCACATTGTAAGAGAGGGAGGACTGGCTGCATTGTAACAGGACTGGCTGCACATCGTAGCAGAGGGGGGACTGGCCGCACATTGTAGCAGAGGGAGGACTGGTTGCATTGTAACAGGACTGGCCGCACATCGTAGCAGAGGGGGGACTGGCTGCATTGTAACAGCGGGGGGACTGGCCGCACATCGTAGCAGAGGGGGGACTGGCCGCACATCGTAGCAGCGGGAGGAGTGGCTGTACATTGTAACAGGACTGGCTGTACATTGTAACAGAGGGAGGAGTGGCTGTACATTGTAACAGGACTGGCTGCACATTGTAGCAGAGGGAGGAGTGGCTGTACATTGTAGCAGAGGGGGGACTGGCCGCACATTGTAACAGGACTGGCCGCACATCGTAGCAGCGGGAGGAGGACACGAGAACAGCTCGGCGCGGCGGCGGGGGTCTCCCTGGCTGCCGGGCTGTTTTCCTGACGCTCTGCTGCGGGAATGGCGGGAGGGGCAGTGATTTGCGCTGCTCGTGTAGCCCGGGCCTGGGGAAGGCGGTGCACGTGACGTCCCTGGCCCCCAGCAAAGCTGCAGGGCGGTGGCGGCGGGCCGGGCCCCAGGGCGCGTCGTGGCCCCGGGCTGGGAGCGGGGCGCGCTGCAGGGCCAGGCACGCGGGGGGGGTGGAGCGGCCCCAGCCCACCATGGGGCGGGCCCAGCACAAGGGAAGGGAGGGGCTGGGGCACGTGACAGCAGCCTTCCGCTCCCTGACAGGCGGGGTGGGGTCGCAGCCTCGCTCCGCCCACAGCCCCGCCCCTACAGAAGAAGCCGTTAGGGACCAGGGGCGCCCTCTCCTATCACAGCCGCGATCGCGGCAGAGTGGCAGTTGCTTCTCCAATCAGGTGTCTGCTCCGCCCAGTAGGCGGGGTCCGCTCCTTCTGGGCGCAGCCCATGAAGGTTCAATCCGCTCGAGCGGCGAGATTCCGGGAGGTTGATTGGCAGCTTCCTGGCCTATCAGATTTTACTGATTTCCTACGTCCCAGTTTAGCCAATCACCGCGCGCTAACGCGCAATTCTCGGTCTCCGCCCCTCCACCCCTCGCTCGCCTTTGGACCAATAGGAGTGGAGCGGCGCGGAGAGGGCGGGGCCCGTGCGCCGTGCGGCCCAATGAGAAGGCGGCGCGGGAGGAGAGTGCGCGCGGATTGGACAGCGTAGGTAAACAGTGGGCGTGGCGAGAGGGCGGGGCGGGGGCGCTGAGCCGCAGCCGGAGGCCGCGCGAGCCCGGCCGGGCAGGAGGCGGCGCCGCCCCGGGCCCCATGGAGCTGGAGAACATCGTCGCCAACACCGTGCTGCTCAAGGCGCGCGAAGGTGGGGGCGGGGCCGGGGCCCTGTGGTGGCGGAGGGCCCTATGGGGGCTTTGGGGGCCAGGGCCCTGTGTTGGGGAGGGCCCTATGGGGGCTTTGGGGGTCAGGGCCCTGTGTTGGGGAGGGGCCCTATGGGGGCTTTGGGGGCCAGGGCCCTGTGTTGGGGGAGGGCCCTATGGGGGCTTTGGGGACCGGGGCCCTGTGGCGGGGAGGGGCCCTATGGGGGGCTTTGGGGACCGGGGCCCTGTGGCGGGGAGGGGCCCTATGGGGCTTTGGGGCCGGGGGCCCTGTGGCGGGGAGGGGCCCTATGGGGGCTTTGGGGCCGGGGCCCTGTGGCGGGGAGGGGCCGTGGTTGGGGGCGGGGGGCCCTGTTAGCATCCTGAAGGCGCCAGCACCCGGAGCGGGGCAGCGGTTCCCAGGGCACAGCCCGGTGCTGGGCATGTGGCTGTGGATGAAGGGCGAGTCCATGGGCCTGGGGAGGGCAGTGTGTCTGCGGCAGGGGATGTGTGGAGAGGGCTGGGGTCAGTGCCAGGGTCGCTGGGGGGCGGCGTTGGAGGTCCTGAGTGGAGAAGGAAGGCAGAGTGGCTGGCCGGGGAGGGGGGGGAAGCTTCTGTTGCACAAGAGAAATTCTGCCTGTGAGATGCTGAGCAGGAAGCTTAACCACAGCCGCAAGCTGCCATGGTTGGGGCATGCAGTGAGTGGGCATGCAAGGAGGCTGAGGAGAATTGGGGGAAGTTCTCTAAGGGGGTTGGTGGGGGCTAGGGCTTAGGGATGTGAAGGACTAGTTGACTAACCGATAAGCAAATGCTTATCGGATAGTCAACATGCTAGTCGACTAGTCACTCCTCCCCCCCCACCCTTGCTGACTCTGAGGCAGTGGGGGAGGGTACTTCAAAGTGGCAGCATAGCTTGAGGCCTGGGACTAGACTCCGGGCTCCACACGGTGCTGCCGCTTGGAAACGCTGTGAGCAGCCCGGGGCTGGCTGTGGTGTCCCCAGCTGACCCCCGGGTTCCCAGCAGCTGCCCCTTTGAATCACACCGATGCGTGATTTAAGAGGACATCTGCGCAATTCAAAGGGGCTCCCTGGGAAATGTTATGGGGAGCCCAAGATCAGCTGGAGAGTCCCCAGCTGACACCGGGCTCCTAGCAGCATGTAGTGGGGGACTGTGACACCCGCTGGGGTGTCTTGTGCATTTCAAAGAAGGCACCCGCGTGCAGCCTTGAGTCAGCGGGACTTCCCGCTGGCCTGGGGTTTTCTCGGAGTTCCGCATTCCTCCTTTGAAATGTACAAGAGCCCTAGCAGGGGCTCTTGTACATTTCAAAGGAGGAATGCAGAAGTGCCTATCGACTAGTCGATGGAAATTCCGTCGACTAGTCAGTTAACCGCATTTTAACATCCTTAGGCTGCACGCAGCATTTCAAAGCGGCAGCACTGCGTGGAGCCCAGGATCAGCTGGTAAGTCCCCAGCTGATCCCGGGCTCCAGGCAGGCTTTCACCTTTGAAGTGTAGATCTAACCAGAGAGCATCAACTATTCGATTAATGCATCAACTATTCGATTAATCAATTAGTCGATACTTAACATCCTTACTAAGTCTACCGTGAGGTCAAGGGAGTGCCTTGAATGAAACATCTTTGCTAGCAAGAAGAGGATGATTGTGCTGGGGGAATCTGAGTCCTGTACCAAAAAGCCAGTCAGGGCTGGTGCTCAGCGCTGGGACATGGGGTGAATAGTGGCACATGCTGAGAGCTGGAGAAGGCTCCGAAGGCCAAGGAGTTGTTAGAGTGGACACAGTGTAGGAAGAGCGAGTTGTGTTTCCATGACAGAAGAGGGAAGGGAGACACGAATGGATTCTTTTGGGAGTCACTGAGCATGTGCAATAGGTAGGCAAGTATCTGAATAAGCTGGGTGAGAGTTACGGAGACATTTGTGCGAAGGCCCCAGATGTGGGTGTCAGTCAGCCTGGTACTTGTTATCTGGGTTCACAGCCTGGCAGATCCTTCACTGCTGCTGCATGGCCAGGTGCCAGTCAAGAGAACCTTTCCTCGCTTTTACCTGGAGTCTAGGTAAGGGACTTAGCAGGAGGTAGCAAGATTTGTCACCTCAGAGTTGGGTCACTGCAATGAGCTGTACGTGGGCTACATTATCAAAGGAGCCTCTTTTATGTTCAACCCAAACTCTCCAAGAAGTAAGCAAAGTTTTATTAAGCCTGAGACAAGTGGATATGTTTCACATCCTAGAATCCTAGGATTGGAAGGGACCTTGAGAGATTGAGTCCAGTCCCCTGCTCTCACCAAGCACGGTCAGATCATCCCTGACAGGTGTCTGTCTATCCTGCTCTTCAATATTTCCAGAGATGGAGATTCCGCAACCTCCCTAGGCAACTTATTCCAGTGTTTAACCCCCCTGACAGGTAGGAAGTTTTTCCTAATGTCCAACCTAAACCTCCCTTGCTACAGTTTAAGCCCGTTGCTCCTTGTCATATCCTCAGATGCCAAGGAGAACAATTTTTCTCCTTCCTCCTTGTGACACCCTTTTAGATATTTGAAAACTGCTATCATGTCCCCTCTCAGTCTTCTCTTTTCCAAACTAAACAGACCAAATTCCTTCAGCCTTCCCTCATAGCTCATATTTTCTAGGCCTTTACTCATTTTTGTAGCTCTTCTCTAGATCTTCTCCAATTTCACCACATCTTTCTTGAAAGGGAATGCCCAGAACTGGACACAGTACTCCAACTGAGACCTGACCAGTGCAGAGTAGAGTGGAAGAATGGCTTCTCGTGTCCAATGGAACACATTGCTTTTAAACACAAACCCTTCTCCAGCAGCATCTCACACTGGTGTTCTGTGGCTGCGAGGCCAGCAGCACATTTCCATGGGACATTTATCGTGCTGGCTTTGACCTTAAGCCCTGGATCGTTTGGGCCGTGCCTCCTTTAGAGACTGCCTTTCCCCCTGTGTGTTTCCACAGCAGCTGTGCTCTCCTGGAGTGTACAGGCCCATGGCTTAAGCCATAGAAGCCTAGGGTAGGGACTTTTGCTGATAAGTCCTTGACTCCTGACTTCCAGCCTGCTCTGCCAAGTCCTGGACTAGATAGCTTGTCTGTATTCCCAGGGTTGCCATGGGGGACTTTTAGGTGGTGCTGTGCCTACTTTGTCATGCTGTCTTCAGTTTTTGAGTGAGTCCTAGAATGCTCTAGCCACTGCGTTTTTGGTGATGGTACGCCCCAGGATGGTGTCCCAGCACCTATTTTCCCAGCATAACTTAAAATTGCATTCCCCTGGGGCGTACTGTCACCTCTTTTCCTGGGGCGGCTGGGCTCCCGATGGAAGTGACGGCACTTTGGCCCCCATGTGGTGTTTGTTTTTTGTTTGTTTTTTCCTCAACAACACCCCCCCCCCCCACCCGGCTGTTTTTTTTAAACTCAACAACTTTCCCCCTGGAGTACCGGCACCTTTTTTCTTCCAAAAAAGCTCTGGTTATATCTAACTGCCCCAAATGCCTGGGGTGGCTAAGGGAGGGAGAAGTGTTAGTTCGGGTGCAGGGGTAGAGGAAACACCAACAGGAGTTAGGTGGAAGTCAATGTTGGAGAAGGAAGGCAACTCCTCTTTCCTGGTCGGGAATGTAGAGAGGAGACTGTCTGAAGTGGACAAGGCAGCAGGCATTGGCAGCACTCTCGGTAATGGTCTCTCTGCTCTGAGCTGTTAGTCCTACAAGCAGAGAGGCCTCTGTCCCTGGTAGCCCACGGGAAGCATGTGCCTTCTCCGTCAGCATTGCAAGCCACCTGTTCATTCTCCCTCACCAAGCTGACTGTCAGGAGACCCCTTTCTAATCTTCTCCCCCCCTCCCAGTAGGTTTTCTACCCTGAGCAACTCTTCCCAGGCCTCGCTGCCTGGTCCGAACAGGGCTGGGATGTCTGTCAGGTCAGAGCTTCCTGGCTCACAGTGCAGCTGTGGCCCAGCATGTGCACAGCTGCTAAGGAGCTGCAGCAGTGCCACTGTCAGTCGGTGGCACAGGAGAAACCTGCACACAGTGCCCAGTATTGACTCTCGCCCTTCCCATGGCTGCTCTTCACCACTTTGGCCTTGATGCTCAGAGCAACTTCAGTCAAATTCTCGTGCTGGGCAGTCCCCCCTGCCCCGTGTTTACAATGGCTCCACATCTCCATCTGCATCCTGTGGCAACTGCCCAGACTCTCTCTGCCTGCTGGCTGTGCAGTGGGGCAGAATTACTCCGTGCGGGTTGGCTGGGAGAGGCTGGGGCAGGTATTCTTCCTCTGATGTATGTTCAGTCCTGGAGCCCAGCTGGCTTTAGTTTCTTCATTTCCGTCTGAATCTCTTGCGCTGCTGGATTGCTGCCGGGTGCGCCTTGGGGTGCTTGCCGAAGGAGAGGAGCATTCCATCTACTGGTGCCGAGAAAAGCCTCCTTGGCAAGAGCCTGGGTATGGCTGGCAAGAAGAGGTAGCATGATAACAGTTGATGCACACAGTTGGGAAGAGAAAAACCCTTTGAGGGATACAGCCGTTAGGGACTAGGATGGGAGGTAGTTTACTTCACATCTGCTACTGCTGGGTTTCTTGCAGTTTCCCTCAGGTATCAAGTGTTGGCCTGTCAGAGGCAGGGATGTTAAATATTGGTTCATTGAATAGTCGAGTAACCTCATGAAATTTTACCCATTAGTCGACTAGTCTATAGTCCCCGGGGGCAGGGCCGGCAGCCAGTGTACCAGAGGCAGCAGCACAGGGTGCCAGGCGGGAGCTGGCCCACAAAGGGAGCCAGTTTAAAAACCAGCTCCCCTCACGGACCAGCTGCCTGTCGCCCTGTGCTGCTACCTCTGATAAAGAGGCAGCAGCGCGGGGCAGCAGCAGCCCGTCTGGAGGGTTCTCAGCTCCCAGACCTGGTGTGAGCCAGAAGTGAGCTGGGCTGCCTGCCCACCCAGCTCCTAATACACTTGAAATGCAGAGCTGTAATGGGGATAGGTCCCGGACCCGTCGCAAGCCAGGACTGAGCCAGGCTGTTGGCCAACCTGCTAAAAATGTTACTGGCAGGGAAGGGGGGGATGCATGTAGTCTATAGCATTAACCGGTAAGCTTTTACTTATCGGTTAATCAACTCCACTATTACATCCCTAGTCAGAGGTGGGATACTGGACTAGTTGAACCGCAGGTGCCATCTGGCCTGATGCCAAAGAACAGCCTGGACCCTGGGGGAGCACAAGCTGAATAGGGACCTGGATCTGCAGAGAAGCTCCACAAGGTGCTTGACAGGTCAGGCTTGGGGTAGAGCCCAGGCAAGGCAAGGCAAGGCGAAGGCTCCTGGACCGCCATGCTGGCGAGGTATGAAGCAGCAAGCCGAGCGGCGTGGGACTTGGCTCCAGTGTCTGAAGGGAGATGCTGTCAAAGCCTTCAGAGGGAAGGCAGTTCCCCAGTGCGACGAAAGAGGCCCTGCCCCTCGCTGACCAGCTTCCAGTGGCTGGAGCCACTTCCTTGCACATGAGGGAATGGAGCCGCTGCACCAGTGTTGGGCAGCTGTCCGGCAAGGAGCTCAGCCGGTGGCTGCTCTTGGGGGTCCCTGTGATGCCGCTAAGCATGGCCACGGGGTTTATGTGCTGGATCTGTGGGAGGCACCCATCCCGGGTTGGCAACAGCTGCCCTTTGAGAGTGGAAGATGCTGGCCTGGGTGCTTGGGTGGGCCCGAGCAGTAGGCAGCTTTGCCACCTTTCTGCATCCCCCCTCTTCTGGGGCCAAATAGCAGAGCTCCGTGGGGGGGGGGGAGAGAAAGCAGCCTGTGCTGGGGGAGCAGCCTGCCGGCCAGCCTA
Source organism: Rafetus swinhoei (assembly GCA_019425775.1). Taxonomy (NCBI): domain Eukaryota; kingdom Metazoa; phylum Chordata; order Testudines; family Trionychidae; genus Rafetus; species Rafetus swinhoei. Next base: position 919,647 of record CM033428.1, read on the forward strand.
GCCCAGCCTGAAATGACACCGTGCCCAGTGCTGCGGGCGGCTGCAGGGACTCCTCGACCAGGAGACAGGAGGGGCCCAGCTCTGGTCCCCAGGCTGCGAAGCTCTCCCCAAGGAACTCCCCACTCTTGCTCCAGAGGCATGGCCTGCTGCTCCCCTCGGAGACTGGCCAGCCCTGGCTCCTTCCTCTGAAGGCGGGGGCTGTTGGCTGAAGTGCCTCCGTGGTTGGCTCGCCACCAGGCCCCCATGTGCTTGCTGCCACTGAGGGCAGGCTGCGGGGAGCCAGCGCCTTGCTTCTGCAGTTCCTTCTCTCAAGCAGCCAGGTGGAAGAGTTCTGCAGCTCTCCTCCCCGCATCGCCCATGTCTGCCCTTCCTGCTCCGGGGCCCACCGCCATCACTGATTGTCCTTGGTCTGCCACTGCAGGCTGGAGCTGAGAACAAGGTGTCTGCTTCTGGCTCCTTCCCATCGCTGTTTGCCCTGGGCCTTGAGTCATTTCCTTCCTGGGTTTGTTCGGTTGCACAGCAAAGCTGCAGCTATTGGGCAGGCGCGGTGCTCAGCAAACTCGCATGGGCCCCGGGGCTCCAGCCTGCATGTGCTGGGTGGCTGCACGAGGTGCTCCGGGCTGGGATTTGGCTTTATCCAGGGCTGGTGGGCATGGCCTAGGGCAGGGGTTTCAATGTCTCCTCCGGATGGCTGCCCCCAGCTTTGAGTGTTGGGGAGGGGTGAAGGGAGCCTTCGCTCTCTGCCCCAAAGAAGCAAGCTGAGTCAACAGCCCTTGTGGAGAGCAGCAGTTCCAAGGGCTGGCCAGAGCTGGAGTGCTTGGTCCTGCTCTGAACCTGGGGATTTTCCACTGGGTACAGTGTCCTCCCCAACCCCCGGGCTCCTGTCCCTTTGCCCCGTCCAGAGGGGCTCCTATGGGCTCCCTACTGGCAGGGCAAGTTCTGACTGGCCAGAGCGGGGATGTGAATGTTTAACAGGTCAACTTCACTCAGAATGGGTGAGGCTTACTGGCCATGGTTAACCAGTGGGGCCCCATGTGGGCGGGGGGGCTGCTCCCAGCCCAGCTGGAGCAGGCCCAGTCTGTGGCTGGCACTCCAGCCCAGGAGCAGAGGGCAGGGGACTATTCCAGCCAGGCAGGAGCACACCCCTCTCACTTGCCCCGTTTAAATGGGTAACCTTTGCTGTGCCTGAGTCGGCGGGTGCTACGCAGCCCGCGTGCACCTCCGCTGGGTGGGAGGAAAGACGGCTGTGCTGGGAGTATGTCCCACCCTGCAGCTCTTGGATACTTGCTGGGTGCACAGTGCTAGAGTGCTCGCCCTTGGGCTCTTAGCAGGACTGATGCTGGAAGGGCGCCTGACACCGGGGCCTGCTTTCCAGACACTGATTTACCCTGCTCCCTGCCTGGGAGTGAGGGAGGAGAGGGTCCCGGTCTGCAGGAGTGCAGGCTGGAGCGCCTTGCCCAAGGATCCCCGGTGAGTCGGCCGCAGAGCTGGGATTAGAGCAGCAATTCTTGTCTCTCCGTCCCAAACCCTCCCCTTTCCTCCCTGGAGGGGAAGCCTTGGCTTTAGGTAGCCTCGCACCTCTGTGTGCTAGGCAGGAAACGTCACAGCCGCAGATCCATTCAGAGATGGCATCGGCGCTCGGGCCTGGGAGCTAGAACTTGGCTGACACAGACACTGGGTGGCCTTAGGTGCTCTTAGGCCTTTTCCAGGCCCTGCCTGAGATTCGCCATCTGTAAATGCAGATAGCGCCTTGGAAATGCTTAGCCAGAAGAGCTCGTGGATTCGGTGACTTCCTGCTTCTCTCTGAGGAGCCGCAGTCATTTCTCTTTCCCTTAGCGGCAAGGTGGGGTCTGTCACGCAGGCTGCCTGATCTGCAGCTGGGACTGCGATCCCCAAGGTGCCTTGCCTTGTGACTGTCCCAGGCAGTCCTGTTGCCTGTGTCTGGGCAGTGGGTGTCTCCTTCCAGCTCTCTGCTGCCAGGTCTGACGCTGGCTGGGCCTTGCTCCTGACTGCCTCGGTGCCATGTCTGTTCTGTCTTCTGCAGGCGGCGGCGGGAACAGGAAGGGCAAGAGTAAGAAATGGCGCCAGATGCTGCAGTTCCCACACATCAGCCTGTGTGAAGATCTCCGGCAGACGCTCGGTGAGGTGGCTGTTTGTCGGGTGCTGAGTGCTGGCCTCTCCCGCGCGAGGGGTGGGTGGAGACCTGTGCGTGGCTTTCTTGGGGTGCTTATTGGTTGCCCGGCAGGCGGTTCATCCATTCTGCTGCTAGCTCTGTCTAATGCATTTGTGAGTCGTGTTGTGTCATGGGGGACACTAGGCGCGCTGCTCTGTGGTGGCCATAGGTCTGCCAGATGTGTTCAGAGCAAGGGGGAGTGTGGCAAAGGATGCTTCCTCTGACCCCCTTGGACACATCCCGCAAGGTCCTTCAGGGCCCTTTCCACCTTTCCAGGAGGCTGGTGTGTCTGGTGAACCCCCAGGTACATCTCACTTGCTTCCAAAGTCTGACAGAAAACAAAGCGCACTCGCGCTGGAAAAGGCTGGCTCCCTTTGACCATGGAGTGCAGTAGCTCTCTTGGAGAAGACGTATTGTCTGTACGTTTCAAATGCATCGTACCCAGAGCGGTATAAACAAGTCATGGTAGAAGATTGTAGTTGGGACTGACTCCGCTAGGTTTTTTTTTATGCAGCCTGTGGTAAAATGAGGCAAATCTCTCGCTGAGCTGCTTTAGCCCCTGGAAGGTCTCAGCGTCCCGTAGGGGTACGTACCCCTGATGGAGAACCATTGCCCCGCAGCGGGACTCCAGACTTCCCTGCCCCTTGGCTCTCTGCTCCAGGACCATCCGTGGCCCGGTTGCTGGACCATAGAGTCACGGTTTAGGGCGGTACGACCTCTACTCCCTTTTTATTTGTTTTAAACCTGCTGCTTCTTTCTTGTATTTGGTGACCCTAGTGCTGGTGTGGTGGGAAGGAGTGAACAGCACTTCCTGACCTGCTTTCTCCACCCCAGTCGTGATTGGCTAGACCTCTGTCCTATTCCCCCGTAGTCTCTTTGCCAAGCTGCAGAGTGCCAGTCTGATTCGTCGCTCCTCATGCGAAAGCGGTTCCAGGTGCCCGCTCATTTGCATTCCCCTTTTCTGATTCCATTCTCTGTTGAGATGCGGTGACCCCATGTGCCCACAGTGTTCAGGGTGGGCATGTCATCCGCTGTGTGTCTTTGTGTCTGGCCGCTCAGGAACTGAGCGGGAAGAGCTAGGCCCACCACGTTCCGATAGCGCTTCCTCTGATCACTTCAAAGCAACATGAGGGTTTGGCTGGACCAGGACAGTAGAATCATCAAACCAAACAGAAAGGAGAATTGCCAGGCAGGTGAAAGGGGCTGGCTGGGGGCGTTTCTCCTGCAGCCCCAAGCCTCCCACTCCCCCAGGGGCCCTTTTGGAAAGGTGGGAAGACTGAAGTCTCCCCCCGCCCCCGATTCACTCAGGCTCAATGCAGGCCTTTCCCCTTTGCCAGGAGCCAGGGGAAAGGGCCCAGTCTGCTGCCTTCCTCGCTCTGGCGGGGAGGGCAGGGGGAGGCAAGCAAAAATACCCTGGACAGAATTAACATTTAAAAAATGTTAATAAAAACAATTAAACAAAACAATGTAAACACTCCTTTAAGAAATCCAAAATAACAAGTAACTTCATAAACAGCCCTGTGTTTGTAAAATGCGCTCATTTAAACAAAGCACGTCCAAAAGCCTTACATGGGGGAAGGGCCCGAGCAGCGCTGGGTTCGCAGGCTAGTGAATTTAGAGGCCATAGGAGATTGTCTTATTCTCTTCCTTTTTTAACGGTTCCCAACGTTCTGTTTGATTTTTCGCCTGCCGCTGCCCGTGAGGGGCTGTTTTCAGAGGACTAGCCACAGTCTCTCAAGCGGAATAGCTCATTCAGCCCCATCATGTGATCTGTGTAGTTGGGATTCTGGGTTCCCATGTGCATTAAGCAGGAGTTTACACGTGGACCGGGACTGCGCTGTCTGAGCACACTGCAGGGCGGTGGCACGGGGAGCTGGGCGGAGCTTCCTTATCGCAGTGTGAAGTGAGCCACAGTGGCTACTCTAGCTTCTATCCTGCTTGTAAGCTGCTGGCTCAGCTCCACCACACCCCGTCTCCCCATGCCCTGTCCAGCCCAGCCTGCTCTCGCTGGGCAGGGAGAGTGCCCCTGGGGAGCTTGGAGCCAAGTTCTCGAGTTCAGCTCTGGAACCAAAAGCTGCGATTCTGGGGCAGGCAGGGCGTGTGGCTCTGAGGATGGCGGCCTAGCCCGCTCCATGGCCATCCTTGTCCTTCAGCTGGCCTCCATATGCTCAGCCCTCTGGCCACTGGGCTCAGTGAGCAGTGCATTCCATCTGCTGCCGCACTGCCTGTCGACAGGGAACTGTCCCTTCCACTCCCCTGCTTTGGAGGCCTGGTTCCTGCTCCCCCGGGCCTCACCACTGCCTTGCTGGGCTCCATTTCCCGTTCAAGGGCTGAGGCTCATGGGCAGCCCGTGTCCAGGATGGCTCCGCATCCTGGCTTCCCACAGGGCTTTCCTCTCTGGCTACAGTGCCAGGTGTAGGCATTCTGATTCCTCCCCCCCCCCCCCGGGGGTGGGCTGGCCCCTCTGCATCACTCAGCTCAAAACCCCACGGCGCAAGTCGGGCTCTCGGCAGGCTCTGGCACACAGGGAGGCCTGCACCACACTGGGGCCGTGAGGGCAGCAGGGGTCTGACCTTACCAGCTGTGAACCCTTCACCTTCCCCCCGGCGGAGGAAATGGCGTTGCTAGCGAGGCAGTGGTGGGGCCCCCCCTCAGCTGGAGCTGTTGTCTCTGAGCTCTGCACCACTCCGGAAGCCACAGCTTCCTCAGAAGCAACTGCTGCTTGGGGGGTGAACGCCCACAGTGTCTCTGCCGTGGCAGGGCGGGGGCTGCCAGCCGTGAGAGCCGTGTGGGGACTCTTGGCCTGAGGGGGGCAGGTGCTGACTACAGTGGGGTGCCTCCCCCAAGAGTGCCTCCTGGTCTCCCCCACTCCCCATAGTGAAGGAGCATGTCCCTTCCAATGCCACCCTGCTCACCCTGTGGTGTGAGCAGAGTGAGGACCTGCTGCTCTGCCAGCGGGGGATGGAGCCCCTGCGGCTGGCGGGGCCAGGTGTCTGGTCCATGATGGCTAGGCGAAGGCCCTAAACCAGGGGTGGCCAAGCTAAACCTGAGAAGGAGCCAGAATTTACCAATGCCAAAGAGCCACAGTTCTATGTCCCCAGCCCTGCTCATCTCCCCATTGCCTACGGGCAGCCCCCTGGGTCCTCCACTTCCCCCTGCCCACTGGGATCAGCTCTCTCAATGGAGACACTGGAGGGGGAAGCATGGGGGTGACGGGCTCAGTGGAGAGGGTGGGAAGTGGCAGGATCCTAGGGGGAAAGGCTCTAGGGCAGAGCTGGGGGTTGAACAGTGAGCACCCTCTGGCCCAGTGGAACATCGGCACCTGCAGCTCCAGCCCTGGATTTGGTATCAATGCAAGGAGCCGCGTAGTCACTTCTGAAGGGCCGCAGGCTGGCCACCCCTGGCCTAGACTAAACCGGTTCATGGGAAGTAAGCAGCCTGTCAGATGGAGTGGGCAGGAATCGGTTCTCTGTGCACCCCGCTGAACGTTTACCACTGAGCTGAAACGTCCTTGGAGGCTGGAAAAGGAGGCACGCCCCTGGCCTAGGGAGGGCAGGTCACGGTTGCCGAGTGCTCTGGGAAGCGGAGCATGAGCATGTGGCAAACGCAAAATCCCACCTCTAGGAATGACCCGTCGGCCATGTCTCCCCCGGGAGGCGGCTGATCGTTCTTCCCAGAGCACTCTCGCCAAGCTTGCATGTACAAGCATTACCATCGTAGCCAGCCTCCGGGAATACATCCAGCTCTGGAGCCCACCCTTTACGGAGCAGGCTGGAAAATTGGGAAGGCTGTAGAAGAGTTCCCAGAGCAGCGTGAGGGCAGGGAACCTGCTGGCCCGGCAAAGAGTGCGGGAGTTCAGTAGACACAAGCTAGCAAAGAGGAAGGGGGGTGCCTGGGCCGTGGCCAGCCAATATCTCCCTGGGGGTGGAAGACAGATGCCAGCCCCGCCAGGACGGCTGGATAGTGAGGCTATCCACAGCAGATTCCTGGAGGAAACAAGGCCCAACGTTCTAGCAGTGAAGAGAATTGCCCGTGGGAACAGCTTTACCGCAGCCCGTGGCAGGCGGATCGAACTGGGACTGGCTGTCTGGTCTGCAGGCCACGCTCTAGTTCAGCGGCAGGTTCTGGGCGCCACAGAGGAATCCCAGGGTGTGATTCTTCGCCTGCATAAGCAGCTCAGCGTAGAGAGTCCCAGTGTCCTCTGTTGGCCTGGCCCGTGGATGCCCTTTGCTTAGGAGTCTGAGGGGAGTGTCCTGCAGCACCGTAGCAACTAGCCAAAATCAGAGACAGTGGCATGAGCTTTCGTGGGCACGTCCCTACGCTCACTCCCTCCTTTGCACCTGCAGAGCGGGACTATCGCAGCCTGTGTGAGAAGCAGCCCATCGGGCGCCTGCTCTTCCGGCAGTTCTGCGAGACGCGGCCCGAGCTGTCGCGCTGCATCGCGTTCTTGGACGCTGTGGTAAGTGCCAGCTGCCGACACTGCGCTGCACCACTCCGGAGAGCCTGGGACCCAGGTCCAGTTGGCCGAGAGCCCTCAGTGGCTTGCTGAGTGCTCCCTGCGACCCGCTGTCCAGGGAAGAGCTTGGGAAAGCTTGGGGCTGCCCTGAGGGGCCCCAGTGCCAGTAATGGGCAGAGATCTGGGGTCCCTGGGGGTCTTGTTGCTGGCAGGCAGCCCTGCCCATCTCCCTGACCGCAGGGGCACACTGCCAGCCTCGCTCTCTTTGCACAGGCAGAGTACGAAGTGACTCCGGATGAGAAGAGGAGGGAGTGTGGGCAGCACTTGATGGACAGATTCCTAAACCCCCAGGTACGTCAGCGACCCGAGCAGGCTGCTCCCTGCCCGATGAACCTGAGGGAAGCAGGTGCCTGCATTAGTGCCTAGGTGCTCTCAGCATGCTCAGGAGAAGCACCCCGCTCCATAGGGGGCATGACCGTGCAGCCAGGGTCAAGGGAGCAGAGTCCCTCCCCTGCCCCAGGTACGAACGTGCCTGATGTCACTGTGTCCCGGGAGCAGGCTGAGACCGATGGTGGGCTCCTGCGGACTCCATTCTCCGACCTGGCGGGGCCCCTGTGTCTGACTCGCTCCTCCTCTCCCAGAGCGTGGCTCATGTGCCTGAAGTCCCCTTGCTGCTGGTGGGTGCCTGTTCTGAGAGGCTGGGGCAGGAGCCAAGCAAAGAGCTATTCAAGGAATCAACCAAGTAAGTGGGGGCAGCCCGGGGCCTGACTAGAGGTTACGCTGGATAGTACGTGCTCCCGGAATGGACCTCCGGGGGATTGGCTGGTCCATGTGGCCATCAACACATGCCCCTCGCAGGAGCAGTTTGGGTTGCGCCGGGGCTTTGAATCTTGCTGCCTGGCATCGCAGCGAAGGGGGCTTGCTGTGAGCGGGCGGGACGTAGCCAGCCTGGAGGGGAGGGGGCGTGAGTGCAGCCTGTGGCTGTTCCCCTGCGTTTCAGGGGGCGCTGAAGGCCACATGGTGGGTCAGGACTCTGTTCTCGTGTGTTGTCTTCCCTGTTTGAGTCCCCATTGGGCCGGATAGCCCCTGGGCAGAGCCCCCGTCAGTGCCCCAGCCCTGCTTGAGGGCTCGCTCTGTCTCGGGGTTAAGCCCTAGGCCCCTCCGCCCCTGGAACCGCACCTTTCTGAGCCTCCAGCATGCCTGTCTCTCACGTGGGCCCCTTCGGGGAGTCCCCTGCCTCTGGCTCCCGGGCCCCCACTCCGAGGGAACAGCGCAGCCCTGTTCTCTGGCCCGGAGCGACTCCCAGACAGGAGGGTTATTGAGCATCTGAACCCAGCACAGGAAACTCTGGGCGCTCAGGCCTGGCCTCCCAGAGCGCAGCATATCTAGGTCTTTCCTGCAGCCAGGTGGGCTCTGCCTGCTCTCTCCCCAGTCCAGCAGCTTTCTCCTTCCAGGGAGGCATCCTCTCACTGGGCCCCTTCCCCCTTGGATGGAACTGGCTGGCCAGGTCACCAGGGTCCCCTCTCCTCAGCCTTTGTCCTCCCACGGGCTGGAACCGGCTGCCTGCCAAGCTTGGGTGGGCCTATCGGTCCCTCGGGTCCTCCGTCTCCCAGCCGTTGGCCCGGGTCCCAGCCGCCTGGCTAGGTCACCTCAGTCGTCCGTCCCGTCTCTCCCCCCCTCCCCCCGCCTCGTTAGAGACGCGGCGCACCAGGCACCGGAGGCACCCGCACACTCCCTGCGAATCCCACCGCCCTCACGGGCATGCTGCTAAGGGGCAGCCGGCGCCACGGCCTCTGTGTGCAGCGACAGGCGGGGAGCAGAGCAGCGCTAGCCCGCAGGCCAGGCCCTTCCCAGCCCTGCATGTCTGGAGCAAAGGGCCCTCGTGGAGACGGGGGCGCTGGAACAAAGCCTGGCGTGCAGCTACTGCTCAGCTCTGGGCAGGTGAGCTGCTCTCCTTCAGGAAGCATTTCCAGCAGCCTCCGGCCCACCCCTCTCTCCCAGGCTCATCCATGACTTCCTGAGCGTGGCCCCCTTCGCCGACTACCTCGACAGCATCTACTTCAACCGCTTCCTGCAGTGGAAATGGATGGAGAGGTAACTCTGACTCTGCCCCGGGGGCTGCCCGAAGGGGCCCTCCAGCCCTTCCTGGGCTTCTGGCTGAAGCCAGGCCAGTGGGAGCAGATGTGCTGACCCCTAACTCAGCACGGCACCCCCAGAGCCCTGCCAGGCCTAGCCCTCCGAGGTCAGGGCAGCCTGGTCCCTCCCTGCCCCATCTCATCTCATGCCAGCCTCTTCTGCCTTGTCCACAGGCAGCCAGTCACCAAGAACACATTCCGCCAGTATCGTGTGCTGGGAAAGGGAGGCTTCGGTGAGGTGAGTTGTCAGCATCCTCGCCTGCCTTGGAGTGTGTGGGAATCGGGGCCAAAGCCTTGTCCTGCCAAAGGGTCCTAGGATGGGCCTGGCCTTTGCTTTCTGACCTAGCCCCCAGGAGGTGGGGAGCAGGGACTGGTGCGGTGTGCGTTGGGGACAGGCAGTGCTGGGGGAGCAGGGGCTGGGGACAGGCGGTGTGCGTTGGGGACAGGCGGTGCTGGGGGACGAGCTGCTGGCACGGTGTGTGTTGGGGACAGGTGGTGCTGGGGGACGAGGTGCTGGCGCTGTGCGCGCTGGGGACAGGCAGTGCTGGGGGAGCAGGGGATGGCGCGGTGTGCGCGCTGGGGACAGGCGGTGCTGGGGGAGCAGGGGATGGCGCGGTGTGCGCGCTGGGGACCGGCGGTGCTGGGGGAGCAGGGGATGGCGCGGTGTGCGCGCTGGGGACCGGTGGTGCTGGCAGATGGGGAAACAGGCGCACGGCTGGATTTTCCTGAGGCAGTGGCAGAGCCGGGTTTAGAACCCAGGCCTTCCGGACTCCCAGTCCCTAGCTTACACCATTGGCATCCCTCCCTGGTGGCCCATGTGCCACAGGCTTGTCGGGACCTGGTGACAGGTCTCCAGGAGTCACTGCCATGTGCTCATTCAGCCGCAGGTAAGCAGACGAGTCAGATGGGCAGGCCCCAGGGGGCAGTGATCGCTGAGATCCGAGGCCAGCAGCAGGGGAAAGCCGGGGGACCCACCCCGGGAAAGGAGGGAACCTGGTGGCTTGCTGGACCGGCCCCGCATGGGAACAATTTGCCTTGGGCTGGAGTCGAATCTCTGGGCCCGGGCGTAGGGCTTGGCTTGCCAGCTGATGGCCTGCGCCCTGCAGGTGTGTGCGTGCCAGGTGCGAGCCACTGGGAAGATGTACGCCTGCAAGAAGCTGGAGAAGAAGCGGATCAAGAAGCGGAAGGGGGAGGCCATGGCCCTGAACGAGAAGCAGATTCTGGAGAAAGTGAACAGTAGGTTTGTAGTAAGTACATAGGAGCCACTTTCCCTTTGCATCCAGGGCAGAGAGGTGGGCTGGCCAGCCTGCAGCTCCCTGCTCTGCAGGGGCTGCCTCTGGGCGCCAGCTGTGCTGGGAAGGTGCCCTCTCCCTGCCTGCGCATGAGCTGGCCTGGCAGCAAGCAGTGCCCAGTTGATCCTCATCCCCTCTCTGGGCCAGGGCCGGGATTCAGCAGGACCCTGCGCTGCGTGCGGGACAGGGTGCCGGGCTGGATGGTGTCACAGCAGCCGTCTGGTCACCCCCCGCTGCCCGGTTTACAGCTTTCTTCCTGCCCCAGCTGGCTAACGTGCCTTTAGGAGAAGGGAGACTTGGCCTATGCAGCCGCCCTCGGACCTGCTGCAGCTTGGGGGCGTGCGGCAGAGAGCTGCTGGGCACTTGTGGTGCACATTCCTGTGCCAGAGGAAGCAGCAATGCACAGTGGGGAGGCGGCTGCCTCCGGCTGCCTGGCACTGAGCGATGCACCAGTTCCCACCAGGTAGGACGGTGGGGTGACAGCCTGGTGTGAAATGCTTCCACTTAGCACAGGGGTGGACAAGATGTGACCCGCAAGATGCGGGCTGCCCCACCAGGACCCTCGGGCACAGAGAAGCCCCACGCTGCTTTGAGCAGCTGGCTGCTCCCTGTGGGGGGTCTCTCGCATGCTGCCCCTGCCCCCAGCAAAATCCCACTGGCCAGTTTCCAGCCAGTAGGAGCTGAGATTTTGCTGGGGCTTGGGAGCAGTGTGCAAAGCCCTCCCAAGCAGGGAGACACATGAAGGGGGCAGCCAGCTGTTTTGAGCAACCTGGGAGTATGGCAGGCAGGGAGCCTGCCTTGGAGTCCTGGGAGCTACCCAGGTAAGCACCTACTGGCCAGAGCCTGCGTCTGCATTCCCCCTCCCTTCTCCAGATCACAGCTCCTCCCCCAGACCCTGCACCCCCTCCTACACCCTTACCCCAGGCCAGACTTCTCTCCTGCATCGCAAGCCCCTGCCCCAGGTCACAACCCCTCATTAACCCAAACTCCCTCTCAGACCCCACACTCCCTCCTACACCCCAGTCCCCTACCCCAGACTCTGTCCCAGACCCCACACCCCTCCACAGAAAAGTGTGACCCTTGACCATTTACCAAAATCTTGGAGTGGCCCCCCCCATCAAAAATTCTTGCCCCATACGACCTAGCTGTTTGCTGTCCAGGTTTCTTGTGGGTAGCAGCTTTGTTCTGGTCTCTTCCCTGGAGGCTTCCCAGCTCCTTGTCGAGACAAAGAAGCTCCAGGCTGCACCTCTGAAAACTGGCACTCTGGTCTGGAACACGCGTGGGCTGGCAGGACCAGGATGCTCCTGGGTCCAAGAGCCCCGAGCCTGATGGCAGGAGGGCCAGCAGCCTGGCCGGGGACAGTGGGGCTGGAGGAGCCCCTCAGCAGTGCTGGGGCCAGGGACTTGAGAGCCCCAGCAGCCCGTGGCAGCCCAGAGCTGGGGGACTGGGAAACCCCAGGTGCCCACAGCACCATGGGACCCGGGGCTGGAGAACCCCGACAGCCAGCAGCAGAGTGGGGCTGGGGGCCAGAGAAGCTTGGTCGCCTGTGGGAGCATGGGCCTGGGCCGGAGAGCCCTGGCCTCCAAAGGCGGGCCAGGACCGGCAGCAGCACGGAGGGGGCCAGAGGCAGGGGCACCCCCCCCCCCCCCCCCCGATCTGGCAAATTCCAGTGAGGCCCCGACCGTGCTGGAGCAGGGAGGTCCGTGCTGGGGTTCGCGCTCAGTGCGCAGTCAGGAGGGAATCTGCCTGGCCAGGCCCACTAGCTGCTGCCCCATGTAGGGTTGCCAGATGGTTTCACCAAAAATACCGACCCCGGCCCTCAAAAAATGGGGACAAATTTTGTTGAAAATAGCGGGGGGGCGGGGGGAGGAACCAAAGTTGTTGAGCCAAAAAAAAGGACCCAGAGAGTTAAGCAAAATTAAAAACCAGCATGGCCCCTTTAAGAGCAGGAGGGGCTGGGCTCTGCCTCTCCTAACAGGCTGCCTCCCTCCCTGCTCCCCTGCAGAACCAGGTAAGCGGCGGGGGGACGGGGCTGGACCTGACTGTGTAGGGTTGCCAGGTGGCCGGTACTGACCCGGACAGTCTGGTATTTCCGCCCCTGGCCGGGAAAAGAGCCGAAATCCCAGGCATTTCAGGGCATTTGGAGTGTCCGGTATTTTCTGAATGTTTTTACCGGGCAGGAGCTGAAAATACCGGACTGTCCGGGTCAGTACCGGACACCTGGCAACCCTACCCATGGGAGACGGGGTGGAATGGTTTTCCTCTCTGCAGCGGCTGCCCTGGCTGGCTGAGGGCTGCACAGCGGGAAGCCAGAGGAAGAGTGAGAATCCCCTGGGTCTGGTAGCTGCAGGGGGTATGAAACCGTTGTAACCTTGCCATGCGTGGCTGTGTCCACGGCTGGCTGCTCCCTGCCAGGGCCTCTGCCAGCTGCCTCTGCCCTGTCTCGCAGGTGAGCTTAGCCTACGCGTACGAGACTAAGGACGCCCTCTGCCTCGTGCTGACCCTCATGAATGGAGGGGACCTCAAGTTCCACATCTACCACATGGGCGAGGCTGGCTTCGAGGAGCCACGGGCCGTGTTCTACGCCGCCGAGATCTGCTGCGGCCTGGGGGACCTGCACCGGGAGAGGATCGTGTACAGGTAGGGGAGGCCTCCCTGTGCTCCAGCAGGGTCCTGCTCTCCCGGGCTGGGATCAGAGGCCCCATGTTGGGCACAATTTGCCCTTCATTGGGCTAGTTCACTGACTAGATGCAGAGGCAAGAAGGCTCAGAGCTCTGCGTTCCCCAGCTAATCTCCCCTTCCTCCTCCGGGAGGGCCCCGGCCTGGCTGGTGGGAGCAGGAAAGGCCCGAGAGGAGGCTCTGGGTGGGCTTGGCTGAGCTCGCCACAAGAAGAGGGACGTGACCCAGTGCCTCTTCCTTCCCCTCTTGCTGAGGGCTGGGCAGGGGGATGGGACTGGACAAGTCTGAGTTCCCCGCCTGGGGGGCAGGAGTTGCATCCCATTGGCTCTGTGCGTGGGGCGGCCGCCAGCAGAGCCTACGGGAATGTTGCTAGGACTGAAGCTGCTCCAGGCCATTTCCAATGCAGTCTTCTCCCCCCCGCTCCAGGGACTTGAAGCCAGAGAACATCTTGCTGGATGACCATGGTGAGTTGGGCTGCTGGTAGCAGAGAGGCCAGGAGCATGTGGGGTGCTCTGGCCCCCGGCCTGGCCTGTGGGTGTCAATTGAGCTATTCTGTGCGGCCGGGGCCGAGCCCTTTGGGCCAGGTTGGGGGCTCCCCGGTGGCTGGGGCTGAGCCCTGTGGGCCGGGTCTGGGGCTCCTAATGTGGGGTTCCCATCTTCAGGTCACATCCGTATCTCAGATCTGGGGCTGGCTGTGCATGTGCCTGAGGGCCAGACGATCAAAGGCCGGGTGGGGACAGTTGGCTACATGGGTGAGTATCTCCTGCGACCGGAAATCTGGAGGCTTTATGGAAATAGTCCCCGTTTGCAAAAAGCCTCCCTCTTCCAGAGTTTGTCCTGCCCCCCGGTGTCCTTCCTGACCCCCCCAGATCCTGCCGAGCGTCTGGCCTGCAGCCTGCCCGTGGGCCGAGACAGGGTCTCGCCAGCTCTCTGCACCGGGGCTCTCAACCTTCCCAGGCGACTGTACCCCTTTCGGGAGCCTGGCTTGGTGTGTGCGCCCCACTGGGACCACTTGCTGCCAGTCAGACAGAAATACAAGTGTGGCCGCACGCTGTCACAGGAAATGGCTCCCTTCCTCACTGCCACCATAGGATCACAGAAGCCGGCTGGAATACACTGGGCTTGCGTGTCAGCGCGCGGGGTGCAGAGAGCAGCATGCAGCGACTTTGCTAGTGCTTTGTGGCTGGGTTACTGGAGCCCTGGGAAGTACCCCGGGGGTACACATGCCCGGGGCTGAGACCTGCTGGCCGGTGCAGTGCCTCTCTGCCTCGCTTGCTGCTGCGTGGCGGGCCCGGGCTGGGGGCTGCATGTCTGTGAGCAGAGCCCTGGGAGTCTTTAGAGTCTCCACAGTCCCTGAGAACTGCGTGAGCACCGGGCCTGGTGCCTCCCGCGCACAGCCCCTGCGCTGCCAGTGAGCCTAGGAGACAGAAGCAGGGGTATCCCCCTGGCTGACATTTCCCCAGCTCTGGTAGCCTCAGCAGGGCGCACAGGGTGAGGGGCGGTGTGTGCTTATGAGAGTCAGACGCTATAGGTGCTGGTTCGATGCTCCCCCGTGAGCCGTGCTCCTAGGGGAGCCCGCACTGGAAGTGCCCAGGAGAGCAGACTGCACATCTGGTGGTTAACACTGGTTAGATTCACCAGCCAGTCACCAAGTGTGCGCCCTTCCCGCGAACACTGGTTATCACAATGACAAATCCCGCAGCCCCCTTCCTGCGTTTCACCATCTGGCTCTTAAGCAGCAGCTCGGGCCAGCAGCACGCAGGTGTTTAAAAGGCTGCTCACTGTGCGCTGTTCTGTCCCCGAGGGGCGCACGCACCGCCAGCCAGCCCTTTGGGAGCGATGCCTGACTGGTCCCAGGGGAACGGAGTGACGGCGGCTGTCAGTGTCACAGCAGTGGGGCACGCCAGGCTCAGGGTTCCGCCTCTCCGGCTGCCTGGGCCCGCGCCCGGAACATGCCCAGAGGGGTGCGCCCACCCGCCCTCGCTCAGTGCGTGGAGGGGCTGCTGCCTCTACATCACACGCCAGCTCCCAGCTTTGAGCTGGGCAGAGCTCCCTCCCAGGCATTTCCCCACACGCCCTGCTGGCCCTAGGCATGCGGCTCCTTGCTGGGACAGCTGCCCTTGACGCTGTCCAAGAGGCGCCCAGCACAGGCAGGAGAGGCAGCTGTTCACCGACTTGTAACTGGCGCTACGCGCTGGCCATCCCTCTCCACCCCACTTGCCCACGGGGCTGGCTGCCCGGTCCCTGCGGCGTTGCAGTTGGGGTGGCTTTGCCCTTTGCCCGTGCAGCGGCCGCGCCTGCCGAAGGCGGTTGTTACCGCCAGCCGCAGAGCCCGTCACTGGCTTCTCACAGCGAAGCCGTGCCCAGAGCCTCGTGGCTGCACAGGTCTCCTGCCTCTCTTGGCTGGTCACACGTCTCGCTTTGCCTAGCGCGACTTTACTCTTTTGCAAGAGCCCTCCCAAACGGGCAGGGTTTGGCCAGGCCACAGCCGGCAGCTCCCGGGTGCAGAGAGCCAGTGGACCCAACTGGGCACCCTGCGTAAGATGGAAACCACCCACTGCCTTGAATGCTTCTCGTTCCGGCGCCTCTGGGCTGCCCTGCTAGTGTTGGCAGGAGGAGGCTAGAGCCAGGCAGCCAGGAAGGAGCCCCTGCCTGAGCCATGGCCAGCCCTTCTCTCCAGGCGCGACTCCACTCAGGGTGCACTTGTTTGCCCCCCGCAGCTCCGGAAGTGGTGAAGAATGAGCGCTACACCTTCAGCCCCGACTGGTGGGCGCTGGGCTGCCTGGTGTACGAGATGATCGAGGGCCAGTCCCCCTTCCAGCAGAGGAAGAAGAAGATCAAGCGGGAGGAGGTGGAGCGGCTGGTGAAGGAGGTGCAGGAGGAGTACTCGGAGAAGTTCTCGCCGGGCGCTCGCTCTTTCTGCACCATGGTACCGAGGCCACAGGGGCCCCAGCGAGCAGCGTGGGGGGCGCGAGGGCAAGGTCTGGGCCAGGCACTCGCGGGAAATGAGGCAGCACCCATGCCTGAGTCTCCACCTTGCCCCGCAGATGGCAGCGCGTCAGTGGCCTGCTCTGTGGTCCGGCCCACTCGGCTGGGGGTGAGGCTCCTGGGCTTGGCCGGAGGGTGGGCTGTACCCTGGTGCCCAAAACAAGGCCTGCAGGGTGACTGCAGGCTGCACGGCCGTGCCCAAGCAGCGGCCTGGTGGGGAGCCCTGCCCTCTGGGAGGCTCGGCCTAGCCCGCTAGGTGCCGCTGTCTCAGGTGACTCCCTCCCCAGCCTCTGTGCGTCTCATGGCTGTCTGCCTCGCAGCTGCTGTGCAAAGACCCCGCGGAGCGGCTGGGGTGCCGTGCGGGCGCCCAGGAAGTGAAGGGGCACCCGCTCTTCCGACACCTGAACTTCACCAGGCTGGAAGCTGGCATGCTGGAGCCCCCCTTCAAGCCAGACGTAAGTGCCTGCTGGCGGCTCAGGGCTCTGCCCGTGTGGGCGCTGGGGGGCTGCTGCCTGGAAAATGGGGGGCCTGCTCTGCTGCCACGTGACTGTGGCCTCTGCCTCCCTCCCAGCCCCAGGCCATCTACTGCAAGGACGTGCTGGACATTGAGCAGTTCTCCACCGTGAAGGGGGTGGAGCTGGAGCCCACGGACAACGACTTCTACCAGAAGTTTGCCACGGGGAGCGTGCCCATCCCTTGGCAGAACGAGGTAGGGGCTGCCTCCTCACACGCAGGCCTGGCCCAGCAGAGCCCAGAGGCCCTGGCATCGTGCGGGGTGGGGGCCTTTTTGGGCTGCTCCTGGAAGCGGGGCCCCTGGATCCTGTCACCTGAGGGGGAGAAGGTCTCGCACTAAAGCCGCCTCCTTTCCCCTAGATGATTGAGACGGAGTGTTTCAAGGAGCTGAATGTCTTGAGCCCGGACGGCTCGGTGCCCCCGGACCTGGACTGGAAAGGGCAGCCTTCTCCACAGCCAAAGAAGGGCTTGCTCCAGCGCCTCTTCAGCAGACAGGTACGCTCCCCACCGCCTCCCTCTGGGCTGAGGTGCCAGCACAGCCCCTCCCCTGCCCTGCCCAGCAGAGTCAAAGGCAGGAGCCAGGCCCGAGGGCCACCAGAAAACCAATGTCTCCCAGGTGGCACCAGCATGGCTGCAGACCAGTCCCAGGGCAGCTGCGTCCCTCTCCTTGGGGCGCAGAGCCTGGCAGAGCTTCCTAAGGGCTGGAGTCCTCAGCTGTGTTTCCCCAGGCCTGCAAGTGCTCCCCTTTCCCTGGATCTTCGGGCCTGGCATCCCCCTCCGGAGCTGCCAGGCCTTGCCATGCGAGCGGCCGCCCGCCCCCCCCCCCCATCCCCGTCCCGGCCTTGCCACACGAGTGGCTGTGCGCGGCCCCGTCCCAGCCACGCGTTCCCAGATTCACGGCGAGGCCTGACCACGGCGGCTCGTGCGGGGCTGGCGGGCCTTGTGTCTCGGGGAGCTGGGAGAGTGCAGGTGACAGCCCCCGAGAGACCCGAGTTCACTGCCCGGGACATGTTCTCCGTGGCTGTGACTGTGGGAGGGCTCTGCTGTGGCATCTGAAAAGGAAAAGCCAGTTGCAGCCATCACGCTGCTGCCCAGGGCCTGGGTCGGGGCAGGCCAGCTCAGATCTACTCGGCACCCGGGACGAGGGGGCACTAGTAGCTTTCCCACACTCTCCAGGCCAGACGGGCCTGCAAAGTCGTCCCTGCTCTCCTGGCACCTGGATTAAAAGCCAGCTCTCCCATAAGCCTGGCTGCTCCTCGGGCTTCCTAGGGCCTCTCTGGGGCCCCCTTCTGAGCCGGAGTCAGGGCCTTCTGCTGGAAGTATGGGTCGGCACGTGCCAGCAGTCCTCCAGAGGCTCCTGCTGGGGGTGCCCACGGTCTCCCTGGCTAGCTCCAGGTGCTACCTGTGCTGGGCTGCAAGCTGAGACCTCCCCATCCGCCTCGTGTCAGCTTGTACCCGGCATGGCGTAGTTCCAAGAGGCTGACCCCCAGGCCGGGCTGGGCCAGGTGGGAGTTTTAAGTGCACTGGAACCCCCAGAGCCCTCGCCTGCCTGTGCTGCCTCCGCAGGGCAGCCCGGGCAGGGTGTCCGCTTGGAGAGGAGCAGAGTGGAGCCCATGGGCATGACCTGGGGGAAGAGCAAGTGGACATGGAGCAGCAGAGTTAGGCCTGGCTACATGGGAAGGACAAGAAACTCCAAGTGGGCATCATGCAGGCCTGGTGGGGGCAGTCAGCACCCCAGCTCAGGGAGCGGGTCTTGAATGGGGGTGGAGGGCAGTGTTCCTGCAAAGTTTTCCCACCCCTGTGCAGAATAAGTTTTTTCTGTGCACCGAGGCAAGTGTGGATGTGCACCACCTGTAGCAACACAGGCTGCGGCTGCTCTGCTAATCAGCTGGGCAGCATTGGATCTCTCCTGGGCGGCAGCCCCAGAGCTCAGCTTGCAGGGAGCCTTGGTGGAGGGTCTGTGAGGACTGCTGGGAAGGGAGTGTTGCTGATGGGGCCTGGACCAGCTGGCTGGCGGAGGTGGAGGGGGGAGAAGTAGCTGGGTGGCAGTGTAGTTTGGGGGCCTGGGGGAGGGACTTGGCATGCAGACTCTGGAGTACCACCCGGCCAGGCCGAGCCCCTCCCAGTATGGCTCAGCCTGGAGCAGGCAGAGGGTGCTGCTGCCGGCTCGTGTGTCTGCGTGATCTGTGGCATGTATCCAGGGTCTGGTCTAGCCCAGGCTGCTGCACCGAGCTCCTGCCTAGCAGCTGTGAGGTGAACACACCTGCCCGTCAGACCAGCCTGGCCCAGCTGCCTGCCCTGGCTCCTGCTTGCCCGCGTTGGCTGTCAGCATGGCTGTCCCTCGGGTGCTGTTCCGCGGGGCTCCTGCTCACTCGCAGCCGGCCCTGGGGCTCCCTGACTGGGGGGGCAGCAAGCGGGGGGCTGCTTGGTGGGACGCACCGGCCTCACGCCACGTCTCTTCTCTTTCCAGAGGTGAGCAGCCCCTCCCTTGGCTACTCTGCTCAGGGAAACCCCCGGTGGCCTAGACTCACTGCGGACATGACAGACCCGGGGAAGAGGAGTCGTGTCCTTCAGTTTCCCCCCCCACACTCCGCAGAGCAGATGCTGCTTGTGTGCGAGCCCTTCTCTCTGCTTCCCTGCACTCGCTGCCTCCCCCAGCTTGAGTGGGGCCACCTTGCGCTGCTGTCCGCTCCCCCCCTTCCTTCCTGAGCTGGGAGTCCCAGCTCGGTGTGTTTGTGTAGGCCGGGAGCAGGACTGCGGGATGGGCCCAGCTCCTGCTGAGGGAGCTGGCTGCCCGGGGGGAGCTGGCAGTGGGTCAGACGGGAGCTGGCTGCCCGGGGGGAGCTGGCAGTGGGTCAGACGGGAGCTGGCTGCCCGGGGGGAGCTGGCAGTGGGTCAGACGGGAGCTGGCTGCCCGGGGGGAGCTGGCAGTGGGTCAGATGGGAGCTGGCCATCTTCCGCCCCTCGATGGTTTCCTAGCTGGCCAAGGCCATTGAAGCCCCACTGCGAGCCCGCGAGCTGGCCAGGCCTCCCCTCGCACATGTGTCCTGGAGAAGGTCCCGTTGGAACAAAGGGCTCCCCTGTGTATTCCCCTGCCAGGGCGTAGCGCTCTCCCCTGGCTCCCGGCCCCTTCTCTCACCGGCGGGGCCTGTTGGGTTGTACCGTGCTCACCTCTGCTTGCTGTGCTCCTCTCCTCCCTCCTGCTGCCCTCTGACTCTAGGACTGTTGTGGGAACTGCAGCGACAGTGAAGAGGAGCCCAGCCGGCTGTAGAGCCCAGCCTGTTCTCGGGCCCGGCACCCTCTTGCCTTTCCGGGCCTGCGGCGTGCCAGCCTGGCCGACGGGAGCAGCTGCCCTGCCACGCGGGAGTTGCTGACCGTTTTGCACCCCTGCGCGGAGATGCTGGACGAGCAGCCGCAGCCCGATGCTCTGGGCTGTCAGCAGCAAGCCCGGGACCAGGGCAGGGAGCGCTGGGCAGAACCCGCGCCTGGGAAGACCTGGACGCTTCCGAATCTGCTGCTTGGGATTGCTCCCCTTCTCAGCCCTGCGGCTCCCTGCGCGGGGGAGACCGGATCCCCCAGCGCGTGGCGGTGCTGCCAGGAGCAGGCCCAGCGATGCATTCCAGTGGCTGAGCAGCCTGTCTGTATCTGCCATGCACAGGCTCTTCGTTTCTTGGGGGAGGGGAACCTCCCGCATCCTCCCATAGACTGGGCCCAGCGATTCCCACGGCGGGGGCCTGCTGTCTGCTTTGGCTGGACGTGTGGAAAGCATCTTCCATAGGCCCCTCTGGGACTGCTGTCTGGGCGGGTCCATTGGCCCAGGAAAGTGCCATGCCAAAGCATCTCCCACTGAGCCCAGCAGCGGGACCTGTCCGTGTGCCGCTGCACCCGCTGGCCACCTGGCCTCAGCCAGGGAGCCAGGCTCCCCCCGGCTCTGCGGTGCAGTTCAGCGCCCGCCCCACTGCAGGCCGTTCCGCGAGC
This sequence comes from Rafetus swinhoei, assembly GCA_019425775.1. Taxonomy (NCBI): domain Eukaryota; kingdom Metazoa; phylum Chordata; order Testudines; family Trionychidae; genus Rafetus; species Rafetus swinhoei. The sequence continues at coordinate 939,861 of CM033428.1, forward strand.
CAGGCCAGCTGCTGGCCGCTGCAGGTCGGGGACTGACCCGCGGTCCCGGCTGCTGCTGGGCAGGGCTGGATTAAGGGGGGGGGCTAGCTGGGCAGCTGCCCGGGGCACCAACCTATGGGGGCCGCCGGATGGCAGCTGTAAGGGGCGCAGCGCCCCGGGGGGCAGAGCCGCGCATGCGTCGCGCGCCCGCTGCCCTGGGCACAGGAATGGCTCGAGCCGGCCCTGCCGCTGGGGGGCTCCCTGCAGGAGAGCAGGTCCTTGCGCTGGCTGGTAGAGGCCAGTGGTGCTTTCCTTGTAGCCCTGGCTTTGCACAGCCTCCATAGGAATGGGCCTCTGCCTCAGAAAGGGCAGTGGGGCCGAGCCTCTGCCTGTGCCCAGCTGTGGTGGCTGCTGGGGCCTGGGGCCCGGCCCCCCTCCTCCCCAGGCCGGGCCCATCTGGCTGCTGCGCGCCTGGCCCTGTGCCAGCAGCTTAGCACACCTCACGCTTTCTCCATGGGAATCGGCCATTCAGCAGCCTCTGGGAATCTTGTGCCTTCAGGGGAAGGAAAGGATCGGTGCTCAGGGGCCTGGCTGGAGCCTTGCATGGCCCTGTGGGGCTGCTTTGGCCCTTCCGTTTGCTCATGTCCAGCACTGTGCGCGCTCGCTCCTAGCACCGGTCTCCGGGCGCCCAGCGGGCTCCTTGCTTGCATCGCACGGACGGTGGGAATATTTAAACCCCTTTGAACCCTTTAAGTGTCAGTTCTGTCGTGTCTTGCTGCCATGCACAGGTGAATACAGTGATCACAACACCCTGCCCGGCCTCGTCCTTCTCCTGCGCCTCGGCCTGCCCCTCCTGCCTGGGGAGAGCCCAGCCGTGCACTGGCGGTCGAGCAGCAGTCACAGGTGCTCACCTCTCCTGGCCAGGCTGGCTCTGTAACTCTGCCCCTCCCCAAGCCTGGCACAGGTTTCTGCTTGTGAGCCCTCCCCTGGCCCCCTGCCGCACCCTGGTGTGTGTGTCACTGGGCCTGGCTCCCAGCTGTGCTCATGCTCTGTGCATTGGGGGCCTGTCGGGCAGGCGCCCCTTCTCCCTTGCTCTGTCCCAGTTGCCGGCGGGTCCCAGGTGCTGCCCGACTGGAAGGCAGGGAGGCGGCTCAAGGGGGTGGTGGCTCAAAGGCAGCGGCAGGCTCCCCCTCGGCACAGGGAGCCTGGCTGTGCAGCTGCTCTCCTGGAGGATCTGGCCTGCGGACAGAGGTACCGTGGGGGAGCCCTGTCTCCCTGCTGCGGGCTGGCTTGGCCGGGAGCAGAGCAGGGCGGAGGAGGCTGCCCGGGTTCACACTAGGACTGCTGCTCGGCACTGGCCCCACTCCTGCTGAGGCCATGGGAAGGGAATCAATGTGGCCTTGGCCCTGCAGCCGCATGTTGGGAGGGCCTCCAGGTAGCAGGGGCGGGCAGCCCTGCTCCAGCTTTGCTCTGGAGCAGTGCCCCCACTCTGCTGCCTGCCTTGCTCCAGATGCGGCAGGAGCTGGCCTTGGCCTCCGCCAGCTGCCGGGCAAGCCAGGGTAAGCAGATGGGTTGTGAAAGCCATTCCAGAGCCCCCGCCTTGCTCCTCGGCCTCCTGCCAGCCCTTTGCACTCCCCCAGGGCCCTGCTCAGTGTGTTTGCTGTTGCATTTCACTCTGCTGGAAGCCAGGTGCCCCCGTGTGCTGGGGAGGCACAGACCCTGCCTGACCCCAGTGCTGGCGGGTGCAGGAAGGCTGCGCTGAGGCTGTGAAGGACGCTGGTGTCTAACGCCTGTCCCGCTGGTGCCTGTGTCAGGGGGTTGGGGCCTGTGTCCCGCGGCCAGGCTGTGAGCGCGTTAGGAGCCGGGGCAGGGGCACGTTGGGGGGCTAAGTGGGGTTTGCAGTCCCATGTGGAGTGGGCTGCTTGGTCCCTTCCCCTTGGCCGCCGGAGCCTCAGCCTGAGCCACAAGCACTGGGTGCTGCCCTGCTCCAGCCTCTGCTCTCCCAGGGCATTGCTAGGCTCCTGCTTGCAGCCACTGGTGCAAAGGGCTGGGCTCCGTGGGCTGGCTCAAGGCCCAGCAGCCCTGCCCACCCTGTGCGCTGGAGATAGGAGCCTGTGGTGCCTAGGGGAAGGCTAGGTGGGGAGGAAGCTGCCTGGGCATGGCTGGGGGCCAAGCAGCGGGCCCCTTCCTGCAGAGGCGCTCGCCGTCCACACTCCCACTTGGCACTTTGCTGCGAGCCAGCACAGTCCGAGGCTGGCTCTGCCCCAGGGGTGGGAGCAGGGTTGGGGTAGTTGCAGGTGGGGGGTGCCACCGGGACAGCTCGGCGAAGGCACCACGAGCCTGTGGAGCACCTGCCTGCAGGGAACCAGGCTGCCCCCAGCCTGCCCATGGGGCGGAGGGGCCAGTGGGTTTGGATTCTGGGTTACCTAGAACAGTGATTCCCACCCTTTGATACCAGGGACCAGCAAACCCAGCCACAGACTTTTGGGGGACTGATAACATTTTATTTGAGTATTCATTATGCAAATGATGAATATGCAAATAGACCAGTGCCAGTCTGCCAAAAGCCCAACCCCCAGAGCCCCCCCTGCCAGCCCTAACCTCTGGAGCCTTCTACCCTGCCACTGACCCCAGCCTCCCCTTAGAGCCCCCCTGCACCAGCCCCTAATATTAGCCCTGTCCCTAGAGCCCCCCCAGCACTGGCCCCGCCCCCCTCGCCTAGTGGCACGGTGGCTGGGGTGCACTGTCCAGTGGCTCCCCACCTGCTGCGGCTGTTGGGAGAGGTGGGGCCTGCCCTGCCTCTCAGCCAACCAGCGCCGGGCAGGGGCGGGGTCTCCAGCCGTGGAAGAGCGCCCCCTGGCCCAGCATGTGGGCACTGCTGCCATCGAGGAGCGCAGTGCTTGTCACAGCTCTCAGGCCATTGGGCCCAGGCTGCGGGGTGGGGGGTGATGCTTGTAAGTGGACTGATGACTGTTGGGGCCGGGGCAAGCTTCCGAGTCTCACCCAGCTCTTCTCCGAGCTGCCTGGTCCAGGCCTGAGGAAGCTGTGCCAGCGCCAGCCGCCAGTCCAGCAAGCATGTTACCTTGCCTTCCGCTGGCCCTTTCAGTGCCCCCACCCCTTTCGAGAGTCTGATCTGCCTTGTGTACCCCCGTGTTTATCTCCCTTAGACACAACCTGCTTACAAAATCTCTCACAACTGATTGACAGCCCCAATTTACTGCAATTAACTCACATTTATTGCAGTTACAAAATTAATCACTATTAATGGCAGTTCTAATCTCAGGGTTAATTTCATTTGCTACTCTGTTGTTTGATAAATATTTGTGGATGTTTTTCTGCATTTTCAAATGCATTTTCAGTTACAATAGAATAGAAAGAGTATAATGCTCACATTTTTTACAAGTATTTGCACTGTTAAAATGATCGTGTTTTCAGTTCACCAAATGCGAATACTGCAGGGTCTCTGTATGGTGAAAGTGCACCATGCAAATGTAAATACTGTGGTTACATACTTGCATCCCAGAACAATGTGGAACTTCAGAGCCTCCAACTCCACTGGGTCCTACTGCTTGTTCAGCCAGTCGCTAAGACAAACAAGGGAGATAATCGAGCCTGCTGCTTATCTGCACTGGCCCCGCCAGTGAGAACAGGTGTTCGCATGGCATAATTCCAAGGTATTCATGTGCCAGGTACGTGAAACCTTCCTGCTGTAGCCACCAGTCCAGAGACCACGTTCTGTGCCAATGACGTCTAAAAAACCAGGCGTTAACTAACTGTGTGTCTGAGCTCCGGGGGGCTGGGCTCCAGTTCTGCTTTACCCCCAGTCTGCTGCGTGTGTGATCTTGTGCTCATCCCAGGGCTCGCTCGTGTGCATTCCAGGAGCTGTGGGCATGGTTGGCGGAAGCCTTTCCCCCCCCAGAGCTTCCAGGTGGAGAACGACCCCTCTCTGCCTCTAGTGCCACTGGGGCCTGCACTCGGGGCCAGGGGCTGGAGCTGCTTTCCGATGCTCTTGGGAGGAGTCTCCTCAGTGCTGAGGGGTCCTGCTGCCACCCCGTGGCTGTGCTGGCTGAGGGGGAAGGGCTGAAGAGGTGCTTCGAGCCGTAGGCGTGCTCCCTCCTAGTCCTGCGCTTGAAGCAGCGAGGGCAATAATTTTCGTGGGGCGCGTAATGAATGTAGCCACGTGGTCTTGGGCAGCCCCCCTCCGCACTGAAGGGGCCGGGCCTGGGGCAGAAGGGGCGGGCTGGGGACCAGCCTCCCACCAGAGCTGTCTAGGGCTGAAGGCTTTGAGTTAAAAATGTGGAAAGGGGCTTCCGGCTGCCAGCCCCATCACTGCCACGTTGCCTGGCAGCCGCCCGGGGCTGCTGCGGCTATTTAAAGGGTTCACGGCTCCAGCCCCTGCCGGGCAGCGCCACAACCGAGAGCCGGGAGCCATTTCAATAGGATCCTGCTGTCTGAGCCACCGCCTGGAATTGGGTGGCCCGGGCAGCAGGCTATAAGTAGAAAGTGGCCAGATCCAGCCCTGGCTTAAAGTCTCCACTAATGGAGCATGGAGCACCTGGCTGCCTCATGTTCCTCTCCCAGGCACTTCAAACTGTCCAGGTGCGGATCCCCTCTGGGCATAGGGAAAAGCGGGGAGGGCTCCTCCCAAGTAAATTTGCTAACTACAACTGAACTTCCCACTAACACTACCAGGGCTACTTGCGGGCAGGAGCCAGCTGCTCCACCCCTACTGCTGGCGGTAAGAAGGGACCGAGCAGCGGCAGGCCAGCGGAGCCCTGTGCACGCTGCCATGGGGGCGCTAGGCCGGGCCCAGCAGACGAGAATAAGAAAAATGGGGCTACCTGCCAGCTCCTGCCTGCTCTTTGCGGTGCGCTGCCAGGGCTGCCCACCTCCCCTCTGTCAGAGTGCGCCTGCAGGCAGCTTGGCTGGGATCTGTAGACCCCGGCGTGAAGGCACCGTTCCGGGGCCTGGTGGGTACTGCTAGGGGGAACCTGATGGCCAGGCAGGAGGCAGGCGTGCACCGACTGGCCTGGCTGGGAGCAGCATTTCCTGAGGAATTTCCGAGCCGCTAAGAGGACGGCTTGCGAAGTCTCTGATGCTCCTTGAGAACGTTCTCTGCAGCTGTGCCGAAGGGCAGCCAGGATGGGGTTTCTAGCACAGCTGCAGCCCGCCACCCACGGGGGAGAATCTGAAGTGGCTTCCACAGGCTCAGAGGGGCAGGAGTAGAGCCTGCCCTCAGAAGTCTTGCAAGAGCCACATTTCCACGTGGCAACGACCAAGCCTGAGCCATCTTTTGCTCTTCTGTTGGTGGCATCAGACACAGATGATGACAGTGAAGGTGCATTGGCTTGTCATCGAGCAAAACCCATCAGCATGGAGGGCCACACGAATCTTTAGTGCAGGGCTACTCAGCTTTGGAGGGTCCAGGGGCCACAATGATACTCACGGCACATGCCGAGGGCTGCAATTTAAGTGTGGTTGCATATACATGCAAATATATGCAAATAGCTTCTTTCACACTGACAGGCATGAATACAAAGATCAAGGCAAGACTACACAACACACAGGCCCCGTTTAAGTCAGGTCTGCTGATATTAACAAAATGCAATATTGACCCCATTTCCACCCGTCTGACAGCACTGTTAATGAGCAATGACAGTCCAGGGATTTAACTACTAAAACGCATCTCAACAGAAGACCATTCTAGTGAGGACTACTTTGTTTTGGCTTCCTCCCATGGGCCACGTGTTGAGTAGCCCTGCTTTAGTGCATCTGGCATATAAATATCTTGCCGTGTTGGCTACAGCACCTGTTCTCGCTTTCAGGTGACATTGGAAACCAGCGATGTGCTGCTGTTGGATTCTGATGTGAACATACAGAACATTGTTGAAACTTCTGTGAAAAGTTTGCACCAAATCGAGTACAAAGTGGCCAGGCGAGGGAGGTGCTGATGTTTGCTGGTTCTGTTTATGCTACTCACATGCAGGTGTCAGTTTGCACTTGAAGGGATGAGAACTGGCTCTGTACTTGTTTTTCAAATATTTGCTTTTGGGAGACCTCAACTAGGGATGATCTTAAAAAACAACCAATAGTCTGGTAGCACCTTAAAGCCCAACAAAACATGTCAATGGGATCATGGGATCAGCCCACTTCTTCAGATGACATGGTTCTGCACATCCAACACTCCGGTCATCTGAAGACGTAGGCTGTGCCCACAAAAGCTCAGGATGCCATCGACATGTTTTGTTAGTCTTTAAGGTGCTACCAGACTACTGGTTGGCTACGTCTACATTGTCAAGATTTTGCGCAAATACTTTTAACGCAAGAGTTTTTGCGTTAAAGTATTTGCGCAAGAGAGCGTCTACACTGGCATGTGCCTTTGCACAAGAGATGTGCTTTTGCGCAAAAGCATCCGTGCCAGTGTAGACGCTGTCTTGCGCAAGAAAGCTCCGGTGGCCATTTTAGCCATTGGGCTTTCTTGCGCAAGAAATTCATGTTGCCTGTCTACACTGGCCTCTTGCGCAAGAACAGTTGCACAAGAGGGCTTATTCCTGAGCGGGAGCATCAGAGTTCTTGTGCAAGAAGCCCTGATTTCACACATTAGAACGTCAGTGTTCTTGCGCAAGAGCTCCCCGCCAGTGTAGACAGGCAGCATGTTTTTGCGCAAAATCATGCCAATGTAGACACAGCCATTGTGTTTAAGTTTTTCCTGTTACAGATGAACTTGGCTTCTCAACTAGGGCTGTTAACGTTCCGGAATTTGTGTAAACCAGCGGTCACCAACCAGTAGAACAGGATCTACTGGTAGATCTCGGAGCCTCTGACAGGTGATCCTGACTGGTTTGGCTGGGAGGCTGTCAAGTACCGGAACTTCAGCTGCTCCTGCCTAGAACCTCAGAGCTACTCCCAGGAGCCTCATGTTTGTTGTGCAGGGTGGGGGAGACAGAGGCAGGAGGGTGCCCCCTTCCCTCTACCCCATCTTTCCAGAGTGAGGAGGGCGGCACCTCAGCAAAGGGGCGGGGCAGGGGCAGGGCCTTGGAGAAGGGGCGGGGCAGGGGCATTTGCGTTTGAGGTAGATCCTGGACTGACTTAAATTCAAAACATGATCTTGTGCTTCAAAAGGGTGGAGACCCTAGTGTAAACCTCCTGTCATTTTAGCGGCTACATGTTGTCATGCAGGGGACAGGCAGGAGCCAGTGCTCTTAAGCCAGCTCCCCACGAGCACTAGCTCCCACCTGCCCCCACCACTGCTTCTGATACAGAGGCAGCAAGGTGCGTGGGTGGGTGGGTGTGTAGTCAGTAGGGTGCGCCAGTAAGCCCAGGCTTATCAGTTATTGTGTAGTCACTGCACCTTGACAACCCCAACACCAGCAGGCCTTGCCCACCTCTTGGGGAAGGGAGCACCCAGGGAGCAGCGGCACTTCCCTGACACTGCCCCCACGTGGGGCCAAGCCACATCCGAGGGGCTGTGCTCGTCCAGACAGCCTGTGGGCCAGGGCTGCTGCCTCAAAGGGACTGAGTCCTGCACAGGCTGGTGACGGGCTCATGTGACAAACTCCATCTTGGGAGGCCCCTTCACACAGTGAGGGCAACGGGATTCCCTCCACACGGGCTGGGGCACAGGGAGTGCTGGGGTGTCTGGGGAGGGGGGGATGGGTTATAACCTCTCCCCTGTGTGAGGTGGGGCTGGGGGGGGCACAGGGAGCACTGGGGTGTGTGAGGAGATGGGGGATGGGTTATAACCTCTCCCCTGTGTAAGGTGGGGCTGGGGGCACAGGAGCACTGGGGTGTCTGAGGGGAGGTGGGAGGATGGGTTATAAGCTCTCCCCTGTGTGGGGGGGGGGCACAGGGAGCACTGGGGTGTGTGAGGGGAGATGGGGGGATGGGTTATAAGCGCTCCCCTGTGGGGGGGGGGGCACAGGGAACACTGGGGCGACTGAAGAGAATGCTTGTGTGACTTCTGGTTAGCCAGGGTGGTGAACAGACCTGCTCAGTGTGGCTGGTTTGGTGTCTCATAGGTAAGGATCCCCAGTTTTGGGCGGTAAGTAACCCCGACTTTAAGCAATTTGCCCTGATTTGACCCTCTCAGCGGTGCCCAGAAACCTACCATAGTTCAGGCAAGGCGCACTGTCTCCTGCAAATGAAAGCAGACCCGTTTTCAAGTGATTGGGTGATGAAGAGGTGAGACTGAATGGACTTGTAGGCTCTAAAGTTTTACATCAGTTTATTTGGACATAATTCTCCATGCATAAGTTCTGCTTTCCTGCTGGAGATTGTGCTTTAGTACTTGTGTTAGGTCAATTGAAAAATAAATGTTTTACAATGCAAATAGTTGTAATAAAAAATAAAGTGGGTATTGATTTCCTCAGTGTTGTGTCTCATGGAAATCAATATATTTGAAAATGTAGGAAATATCCAAAATATTTAAATCGTATTCTACTATTATTTAAGTGTAATTAATCACAATTTTTAAAATCATGTCACAAATTATGATTATTTTTAATTGCTTAACAGCCCTATTAAAATGCAAAAGTGTCATTGCGCTATTACTGCAAACAGGCTTACTTTCTCATTTTTGCCATCTAAAATCATTGGCATGTAAATAGTGCACTTAACCTTTCAGCACACAGGCTATAGCGCTGTCTAAACAAGCCATTGTATGAAGTTTTCATTTGAACGGACTTTTTGGGTACGTTTTATAGTCTGTTGTTTGTAAAACTAGGTGAGTATCTCAATGAGTCTATGTCCCCCCCCCGGGAGCTGGCTGTGCCCCCCGTAGGCATGCCTGCACCCCTGGATGAGAAACACGGATATAAACAACTCCTCCCAGCCAGAAGAGCGAGAGCTGAACAAATCACAAATGATTGGCTGTGACTGTTACACACCTAGAGTGGCCCGTGGGAGTCTGTTCACATCACCAACTGAACCCGTTTCTCCTCAGAACCCCCAGCGATCTAGTCTGCCTGGTAACAGGCCAGAGGCCCGCCCTGAATTCATTTTTGCTGGAATTAGAGCTGCTCTTTTGGAAATCATCCCATCTTGATTGTAAACGTTGCAGTGTTGGGGAAGCCACTGTGAGCCTGGGGAAATGCTGGTGATTAATTAACCCCTGTAACATTTGCCTTGTCTGGCTTCAACTTTACACCTTTGTCTGCCAGATCAAAAAGTCCATGATCCAAGGTTTGTTCCTCGTGTAGGTACTTAGAGCTTGGGATCCAGCCACCGCTAACCTCGACTGAGCTCCAGGCATGGTCTCTGGCCCTTTACTCAACCTCATGACTCTTCTCTGAGCCCTCTCCGTGAATGGCGAACTCCAAAACTGGCCTGAGGACCAGCAGTGGTTGCTGGTGCCCACATACAGAGAGAAAATAACTTGGCTCCTTGAGATGTCCCTGGTTCCGCATGCAAGGCTTGCGCTAGCCCTTGTGGTCGCAGCATTGCAGTGGGAGCTCAGGGTCAGCTTAATATCCCGTGTCCCCCCAAGTCTTGGTCAGGGCCAGTCCCCCCTGCTGAGCAGACATCGTTCTCTGGTCTGCGCCGGTTACATTGAGCCACGATGCGTCTCGAGTGCTTGCTCCCCATTTACTGAAGGATCCGAATCACTCGGGCAGTGGCCTGGCATCTGCAAACCTGATCAGCAATGACGGCTTCTGCGATGCTAATACAAAATGTAAATGGGAAACTTCCAGAGCCACTCCCTGAGGACCCCATAGAAACGTACATGTGGGCCCTCGAAATGGGGCTAGAAGGGGCCTCGAGGTCATCGACTCCAGGCCCCTGCTCTGAGCAGGGCCAAATCAGCGTGGCCCATCCGTGGCAGATGTTTGTCTAACCTGTGAGAAGCCCCCGGGGCAGGATTTCACAGCACTGCCGGGTGCCTGTTCCAGTCTTCGCGTTGGGGAGACTTGCCACAGTCTCCCTGGCTGCCGAGGAGCCATTCCTCATGGTCCTGCCTTCCGTGGACCCTTGATCACCACCCTCTGAGGAAGAACCCAGCCGTCTTTCCCAGGTTAAAGATGCCTAGTTCCTTTAACCCTTCTCCTGGGGCAGGTTCTTCAAGGCCCTGCTCCACGTCCTGCGTGCCACGTGTCTTCGGCTGGAGCTCGTGAGCTGCCTCCTTTCGGGCCGTGTCTGTGCCCACCGAAGCGCTTGCCCTGTCTGCCCACCCCTCACGTCCCTGCCAAGGCTCTACCAGCCTGTGTGGGCAACGCACCAGCAATTCCTTCTCGCGCCGCAGCATCCCCTCCGGGCGTGGCCTGGTCGTCTCTCAGGCTTGGCTTAGTGGGTAGCCGGGTTGCCTTTCAGTGGGGAGCGCCTGTTCCTGCTCTTCTGTCAGGAGGGAAACCTGCCCAGCCAGCTCTCCAGGCTTCAAACACCGGGGCGCTTGCTGTAGCCGCGGCCACTCCCCATGTCTCGCTGCCGAGGGGAGCTGCCCATCCCGCGCCAGTGTCGCTTGGAGCGCTAGGGCCAGGCAAACGATGGCGGCGTGCTCCCTTGGCCTGCGTCGGAGACCAGTCGGCACAGAGGCAGCACGATGCCTCTTGGACTTTGGCCCATCATCCGCCCCGAAAGGGGTGCGTGGAGGCAAGGAAGGGCCCTGGGCAAGGGGCTCTTCTCGCTAGGGCTGCCAGGTGTCTGGTTTGAACTGGACAGTCCAGTGTTTGAGCGTTCTGTCCGGGAACCAAATGGAGAAAATAGAAACGTCCCGTGTTTTCGAAATACGATGGAATGTCGATTGTGATGTCATGTCAAGTGTGTCCGGCATTTGGCAGCCCTACTTCTCACCTGGTGAGGACTTTGCTCCAACGAGATTGGCGTCCCCCCGAGCCAGCGGACTGGGAACCAGCGTGTTGCTCTGGTCCCAGAGAGGCTGCCAGTTCGTCAGCTGCTGCCAGGGCTGGAGACCTGCGACACTCCCACAAGGGCAAGTGTGGGGAGTGAGCCTTGGCAGCAGCTGGGCATGCAGGAAGGGCAAGGCCGGGGGCTGGTCTCCTCCTCACTCCGCTGGGCCTGCCCAAACTGAACTGGACGCCTGCGCCCCCGCAGGCATTCGAACCCCCGTCCCCGCTGCGCTGGGCAGAGTGGGGTGCTGTCGCAATGCCGGATCAGCACTGCAAGCGCATCCGGCTCGGGGGGCCGAACTGTAGCAGAGAAACCCCAACAATAGGGGAGGGGGCAGCTACCCCAGGGCCTGGTGATTTCAAAGGGCTGGGGCCTCTGGCCACTGGGACAGTAGCCCAGAGCGCTGGGCTCTTTCAATGGCCACCGGAGCAGCCCCGTCTCTGAGGGCTGGGTGGGGAGGCTAGCTCCCAGCCCTGCTCTTTCCACCCTTGCCCTCTCTCATGGAGGGGCCTGCTGGGGACGCTGGGCTGGTTACCAAGAGCAGTTTTCCAGGGCTCTGCCTTGAGGAAAGGGAGCTGGAGTCTCTGCTGCCTCGGGCCAGCCCCCAGCGGGGGGCACTGGAGGAGCAAATGAGGTGGCTGTTTCTCAAACCAGGCACTCCTCCCCACCGCGTGACCCCTGCACCACCTCTGGGCAGCGCCTTCCAGCAGCTCCCAGAGCTTTTCATGCCCCTCAAATGCCGCGTGGCGTGCTCAGGGCTGCACGCGCTGTTTGGTAACCAACCAGCTCCATCCTGGCTAGGAAGGCGACCCTGGACCCTGCAAGGAAGGCTGGGCACCCCGGGGGGTGTGTGTGTATGTGATTGCCCCAGCTGGCACTTCCAGCTGCACATCCCTGGGGCAGGGCATCCAATCCTGCTGGCTCCTAGGGGGCTGAGGCCACAGGAAAGGGGGGCATGTGCTTTGGCCAGGCTGGAGCTCAGTGTCCCCTTGGAGCTCCTGCACCTGCTGTGGGGCAATCTCTGAACCGCCAGCTGAGCAGAGGGAACCTGCTCCTAGCACCTTCCCAATCACCCCCGTTACCCCTCCCCACCGAGCCTAGGCCCATTGTATTCACCCTGCCAGTGACCTGGGGTGGCCTGTCCTCCCACTGCCCCATTCCTTGCATGTTTCTGGCTTGCTGGGACCTGCTCCCTGACAGCAGCTGGCAACGGGGCTAGAATAGCCCCTTGCCCCTCCCCCCAGGCATGTGGAGGGCCCAAGACCCTTCGTCTGGCCCCGTGAAGACCCATTGGGTTGGCTGACTGCAGGGCCTAACCTTTCCAGAGCACCGGGCGGTTCTGTTTGCAGCACTGGGGAGCGGGGGCTTGCAGCTGGCAGGGGCAGCTCAGGGCAGTCACCCCGCCAAGCAGGGTTCCCTGGGCTGGTGGGCGGCTGGCCGTCCCCAGTCACCATGACAATGGGTGCATTGCCACTCACAAGAGGGGCACGTCTTGGTGCTTCTACTGCTCAGGGCAGCTGGTCACCTGGGGGAGCAGCCTCTGCACTGGCCTGTCCCCACTAGCTCCGCAGAGGGGTGTGCGGCCTGGTATCCCACTGCTGAAGCGGCCAAGGTAGGGGAGGGGTCTGAGGAGACGCAAGCCCGCTGGCCTGGCCCTTGCCCAAGTCCGGACAGGAGGGAGCTGCAAACGAAACGCGGTGGGCCCAGCTCTTCCCGTGCAGGGGGACAGGCCGACACGCTCCCGGTGGACACAAAGTACCTTGGCTTTTGAGACGCTCTCCCATGGATTCATGCCAGGAAGTCCGGGTTGGTTCACTGGACGGTAAGATGGACAGAAAGCTGGCCAGCCGGCCGGGCCCAGCGGGTAGTGCTCAATGGCTCCATGGCAGGCTGGCGGTCGGTTTCTAGCGGCGTGCCCCAAGGAGCGGTTCTGGGGCCGGTTTTGTTCAGCATCTTTGTTACTGCCCTGGCTGAGGGGATGGGTTGCACCCGCAGCAAGTTTGCAGATGACACTAAGCTAGGGGCTGTGACGGCACAGCAGGTACACCCCCAACCCTGCACCCCTCTCCGCAGCCAGATGTGACGCCACCAGCCAGTAGAACAGGGGGGTTTATTGCTTCTCAGAGACACAGCCCAGCCTGGGCTCGATGTGGACATCGGAGTGAGGGGCCGGCAGCCTCAGCCCCCTGGGCCCCTGAACCCGCAGCACTCGGCTTAGTCTGTTCTCTTCACGTTTGCCCAGCCAAGACTGCCCAGCTCCCAGCCCTGCCCCCCAGCCAGGTGCCCATCTCCGCCTCCCTTCCTTTGTCTCTCCCCTGGGAGGAGCCTTGTTACCTGCTCAGGCTGGGCCTGGGTGTCTGGGTCAATGCACACGTGGGTGAGTCAGTGGGAATCGCACCTCACAGCACAGCCAGGTGGGGACCCCGGGTTACAGAGCAGACAGCCCCCCACTACATCACAGAAAGGTAGATACGCTGGAGGGCAGGGATAGGGTCCAGAGTGACCTGGACAGGTTAGAGGATTGGGCCAAAAGAAATCTAATGAGGTTCAACAAGGACAAGTGCAGAGTCCGGCCCTTGGGACAGAAGAATCCCAAGCATTGTTACAGGCTGGGGACCGACTGGCTAGGTAGCAGTTCTGCAGAAAAGGACCTGGGGATTACAGTGGATGAGAAGCTGGATATGAGTCAACAGGGCGCCCTTGTAGTCAAGAAAGCTAATGGCATATTAGGGTGCATTAGGAGGAGTATTGCCAGCAGATCTAGGGAAGTGATTCCCCTTTATTCGGCTCTGGTGAGGCCACATCTAGAGTAGTGTGGCCAGTTCTGGGCCCCCCACTATAGAAAGGGTGTGGACGCATTGGAGAGGATCTAGTGGAGGGTGACCAAAATGATTAGGGGGCTGGAGCTCATGACCTATGAGGAGAGGCTGAGGGATTTGGGTCTGTTCAGTCTGCAGAAGAGAAGAGTGAGGGGGGGTTTGAGAGCAGCCTTCAACTTCCTGAAGGGAGGTTCCAAAGAGGATGGAGAGAGGCTGTTCTCAGTAGTAATAGAAATGTAGCCATGTTAGTCTGGTCTAGCTGAAACAAAAAACAGGACTATGTAGCACTTTAAAGACTAACAAGATGGTTTATTAGGTGATCTGAGGAAGTGGGTCTGGCCCACGAAAGCTCATCACCTAATAAACCATCTTGTTAGTCTTTAAAGTGCTGCCTGGTCCTGTTTTTTGTTCTCACTGGTGACAGGTGGCAGAACAAGGAGCAATGGTCTCAAGTTGCGGTGGGGGAGGTCTAGGTTGGATATTAGGGAAAACTATTTCCCTAGGCGGGTGGGGAAGCACTGGGATGGGTTCCCTAGGGAGATGGTGGAGTCTCCATCCCTAGAGGTTTTTAAGTCGGCTTGGCAAAGCCCTGGCTGGGATGATTTAGTTGGGTTGGTCCTGCTTTTGGGCAGGGGGCTGGACTCAATGACTCCCGAGGTCTCTGCCAGCCCTGGGGTTCTATGCAAGATATAGTAGGTGAATGCTCCATCCCCATTAAGTAAAGGCCCTACTGTACTTTGTCTTTCTCTTGCTCCTAATGTATTTAAAGAACCTCTTCTTCCTGACCTTCCGTCTTGGCTAGGTAGAACTCACTGGGGGTTTCCTGTCTATGGCTCTGCTATTCTTGGGACCCAGCTATTTGCCCAGATTCCCACTTTTTGTAGGCTTTCTTTTTGAGTTTTCTGGTTTTCTGACAGCGCGCCTGGCAGTCCCACGGCTCCTCCCTCTGCATGCCAGGCGGTGGCAGCTGTGCATTTCCTACGGCTGATGCCCTGTTTGCAAGGGCATGTGGAGATCTTGCTGTGAGAGGGCTGGTCAGCTGCTCCCTCCGATACAAAGCAGCAGCCTCTAGTGAAGATTCCGTCCTCTCCATCTTGCCAGGGCCTGTCCCCGGGCAGGACTTTGGTACTTGACACACTCCTTAGTGGCCCTAGCACTGCTGGGTGGAGCCTGTTTCCTCGTGTCCTTCTCTGTCCCTGCAGCTTTGATTCGCATTCATTCCCCGCCACTCCCCCTTTCTTCCACTTCTTAGAGACCCGGGCTTGGCTTTAGCTGCCTCAAGCCCTCGGAACCAGGCGCTTTTTCTTTGGCAGGGACATTCTTGGGGCCTTTGGGAATCTAGTGAAATCTGGTACCAGCCAAGCCATCTCAGCGGTTCTCTTTCCCTGCAGGGAGGGGCTTTTTTATTGCCCCAGGCCCTGGGCAATGGCTGTTGTGCCATGCTTTCCGCGTGGACCTTTCCCTTGTATTGCACTGGGACGGGGGCTCTTCCACCCAAGGCGGCCCCCCCCTCGAGTGGCACCTTTTCCTTCTGTGCAGACAGACCTAAGGCCTGCCTGCTCTGGGCCCAGGGCGTTGGACTGAGGGCTAGGCAAGTGAGCCTGCAGCTCGCACCGTGGCTGCACTCCTTACACCGCTGCCCTTCCACCGACCTGTGGGGCAGGGCGACGTGGTTGCTTGCTGGCACCCCTGCACGATTGCTGTGGGGCCGGAGGGGGGGTGGAATGGCCTGGGAAGGCTCAGGGCACGGGGGCTGCTTGCAGCCTGGGTCTGCATTGCTTCCTGGAAGTGGTGGGGGAGGGGGCAGGGGCAGGGGCAGGGGCAGGGCTGGACCCTGGGTTGGCGCCTTGCCAGGGGCCTGTCCCCTTCAGCGCCTCTTGCTGCGCTATGTGGCCCCTCTCCCGGCGGCACATGCCTGGGAGCCGAGTGGCTGTTATCTTGGGCTCTGTTGCCATGGGAACAGGCCAAGGTAGTGCTTTCTTGCCAGGAAAAGGAGCATCTCCAGCTGAAATCCCAGGAATTTTCTCTGCTGCAGCCTGAGGAACACCCCCCTTCCTCCCCCCTCAGGCCCTGCCCTGGGCATCACCCTGTCCATCCCGGGGCAAGGCCAAGGTGCGACCAGGGCTGCCCGGTACCCCGCGGAGAGCTGCAGCACAAGGGCAGGGGGCTCACGACTGAGCTGTGCCCAAAGAGCAGAGGACAGGAGCTAGGGCCAGTGGACGACAGGCGGTTCCCAGCAGGGCAGGAGGGCTGTTCCTGGCGGGGCCAGTAGCTGTCAGGCTGTTCCCAGAGGGGCAGGAGGGGCGGTTCCCAGCGGGGCCAGCGGACGGCAGGGCCAGGAGGGGGCTCTGTCCAGTTCGGCTAGCTCAGCGAGCAGGGAAGAGTCCTCCTGCAAGGCTGGCCTGGGCCTAGGGCGGCTGCTGGCATCGCAGCCCCGCTGTGCCCCCTTTTCACTGCCAGCAGCCAGGCGGCAGCACCCCAAAGCGAGTCGGGGTGAGTGACGCTCTGCACTGTTGCTAGGATAACGGCTCCTCCCCCAGCCGTGTGGCTGGCAGCTGCTTTTGACTTCTTCCACCCCCTGCTTTTTGGGCTCTGGGGGGAGGGGGGGTTTGATTCTGGTCTGCATGCTGAGCTAGCTGTGCTGGCTGGGCGCTCTGCCTGGGCCAGGCAGTGCCTGGCCAGCTGGGACCCGCCTCACGGGGGGGGCATAACCTTGCCTGAAACCAGAGCCACGAGCATCCCCCCCTCCCCTCCCGCATCCCTGCTGCCTGGGCC
Organism: Rafetus swinhoei; assembly: GCA_019425775.1. Taxonomy (NCBI): domain Eukaryota; kingdom Metazoa; phylum Chordata; order Testudines; family Trionychidae; genus Rafetus; species Rafetus swinhoei. The sequence continues at coordinate 956,276 of CM033428.1, forward strand.
ACGCTGCGGGAAACGGCACTTGCCTGCAGCCTTGTAGCTGGTGCAGAGCTGGCCAGGGAAGCCTCCGGCCCGGGACTCAGCCCTGAGCTCCAGCTCAGCCGACAGGGCCGTGCTCGTCGGTATCTGCAAAAGCACCGAGCAGTCTGGGAATGGACAACGGGGGAGGGATCATGTGAGAATTTACTGTTGTGTCTCTCCCTCTGGGGCACCTGGCCTCTGTGGGCAGACAGGACGCTGGGCTGGATGGACCCTTGAGCTGACCCTGGCCGCTCTTACATCCTGTCCTGGGGCCCCAGAGACTAATAGGTTTATTTGGGCATCAGCTTGGGTGGGTAAGCCCACTTCGTCAGCTGCATCTGCGCCCACAGACGCTGATGCCCAGATGAGGCCGTTAGTCTGTAAGGCCACAGGACTCCTCAGCACACAGCTGCTCCATGCTAGCAAGGGCAAGCCAGACACGTGCTGTGGGGGGAGCCGGGCGCGGCCCAGGGCTCTGCAGGCTAATGGGTCCCTACCTGGGCTGGTGCCCTGGCTGGGCACTGTAGCTACTGCTGCAGGGAGAGTGAGGCAGCCCGGCTGAGCCCGGAGGAAGGGCTGTAGGGACTGCTGTTGGCAACGGGCCCATGGCCCCCTGACTCAAGCCAGGTGCTCTTTGGGGAAGGGAAGCGCGTGCTGACCAGTGCAACGTGCAAAGGCTGAGCCCGGGCCCTGGAAGTGCAGCCTGGCTCCATTCCAGGGGCAAGCGCCGAGTTGGGGAAGGGCTCTTGCACCTCACCTGCCGATCCCCATCCACAGGTCCGGGTCGCTCCTCTGGCTTCCAGAGAAACACAGGCCCTCGTCACGGTTCCGACTGCCACGGTCCCAGGCAGCCCCGGCCTGCCCTCCCACATGGCCGAACGGGTCCAGGCCCAGCCCGCAGCCCGGCTACAGTGCCAGCCCCAGGCCACGCCAGCGGCAGGGCTGGCAGCGAGCTGAGCGCCATGGTGCAGCACACGCAGGCAATGCAACAGGGAGCATTCGCGACAGCCCCTGGGCTGGTGAGGGGGTCGGTAGCTCTCTGACAGGCGTCACCAGGGATCGGCCCGGCTGTTGCACTGGCCTGTGCTGGAGGGGTTTAAAGGCTCTGGCCTCTTGTGGTGCTGGGATCTGGCGATGGGCCCCATAGCCAGCTGACCGTGGGCCAGTCGCCATGCCTGACACCAGCAAGGCAGGGACAGCTGGCAGAGAGGTGAGGCCCCCTGGAGAATACCCCTGCTGCACCACAGCTGGTCCCCAGTCAAGGCATAGAGTCACAGGTGCTGGGCATGTGTCAGGCACGCCCGAGTCTGGGGGTGTCAGACCTGTGCGGGCGTAGCCGCAGGCAGGGCAGCTGGCCAGATCACGCACCAGCTCCCTGTGGAGAGCCCCTTTTCGCATCTCTGCCTCCACGCCTGGCGCATGCTCCATCAGCGTGCACCCCCCTCCCCCCGTGTGGGGCCAGCTCTGCCCTGCCCCGCTCCAGCCTGGGGGGAGCACGTGAATTACCCCCGAGCTGCTGCTGGGCCTGGCCCTGCCCGGGGAGAGCGCCAGCCAATTAAGTGCCAGCTTGGTGTGTTTCTCCCGCTCTGTCGCCATGGCAGCAGCGCCGAGTGGCTGCTGGTTGCATTGCTCCTGCCGTTGGCCCCACGGCTAGTCGAGAGTGGCAGCTGTCAGTCCGTGGCAAGCACATGGCGGGGGGGGCAGCAGGCAGCTCTGTCCGCCCCCTTTCCCCTCCCCCGGCCAGCCTTGCCCAAGCTGAGTGGCAGCTCCCAAGCCCCCCCCCAGCCTCACGTGAGTGCCATGGCGCAGCCCCTGGGGGGGCAATCCTCTGCCCCTCGTCGGCTCCCGCCCTGCCCGAGAGCCGCGCTGGGCCAGGGTTCTGAGGGCCAGTTCCCCCAGAAGCCTCAGTGTCCCCGAGACCGGCCGCGCGGCGCCGAGGGGACCAGCAGGGTGCACAGGCCGGGAGGCCGGACGCCTGGGAGCTAATCCGGCTCCCGGAGGGCAGCCCTGGCAGGGCCCCCCCCCAGCTCCAGCCCCCTTCCCTGAGCAGCACAGCCTAGGTGGTTACAGGAGCCTGATGGGGCGACAGCAGGGTTCCCCCCCACAGGCAAACAGGAGCCAGAGCTGCCCCAGAGCCCCCCTCCCCCCCAGCTCGCTGCTCCCACTTCTCCGAGACCCTCACAGTGATGGGAGGGTCCCCTACTGCGCCCCACCACGCCCGTAACCCCTAGGGTGCTCCCAGCCATAGGATGGTGGGGGAGGCACTGTGGGGCCCCCAAAAGTGCAGGGGCTGGGGCAGCTACCCTGACTTGACCCATGGCCAGGACGGCTCTTTCTACTGGCTGGGGGGGAGGGGTTGGCAGGGCTCTCTCCTGGGGCTGTGTCTGCTGCAGGGGACAGGAGTTGGGGGGAGGACACCTGGAGGCTCTCCTGCTCCAGGAGGCTGGTGTCTGCTGTCGAGGGGAGGAGGATATCTGGGGCCTCTCCTGCTGGGGCTGTCTCTGCTGCTGGGGACGGACACCTGGGTTCTCTGCTGCTCCGGGGTTGTCTGCTGTGGGGAGGGGAGGATGCCTGGGGTCTCTCTTGCTCTTGGGAGCGCTGTCTGCTGCCGGGGGTGATGACGCCTGGGGTCTCCTGCTTCAGGAGCAGGGCTGTGTCTGCTGTGGGGTGGGGGGCAAGACGCCTGGGATCTCTCCTGCTCCGGGGGGAGGGGCTGTGTCTGCTGCGGGGGGCGGAGGGAGGACGCCTGGGTTCTATGCCCCCCCGGCGAGGGGCGCTGGAACCGGAGGAAATCCCAGCCAGGAGGCTCCGGGCCGATCCCGGGGGCGCAGCCCAGCCGGTCCCACCCCCAGCGGCGGGGAGGGGGCTGGAGGGGCGGCCGGGGGAGGGGCCAACAGCGGGGCGGGAGCCAGGCGGGGCCGGGCGAGCAGCGAGCCGGGCAGAGCCGGGAGCGCTCGGCAGACAAAGGGAAGGAGCCGGGCCGGGGCCTCCCGCGTGGCGGGGCGCGGGGCAGCGGCCGCCCGGAGGGGCCCGGCTTGAGCGGGGCCGGGCTCGGCGCGCCACGTGCGCGGCCGCCCGGCGCAGGATCGGGGCCGCCGGACGCTGCAGATCGGCGGACCCGGTAACTCGCGGGGGGGGGGCGCGTGCCCGGCTGAGCTGCGCGCGGGAGCGCGGGCTGCGGGGGGGCGGGGACGTGCACGAGCCGGGGGCGAGCCGGGCTGGAGAGCCCCGGGGCGGAGCGAGCCCGGCCCTGCCACGTGCTCCGCTCCCCGCCCCGCCCGGGCCGCTGCCGGGCTCGGGGCAGGCGCTGAGCCCCGCCGCTCACACCCCACAGCCTCCCCCGCTCACACCCCAGCCTCCTCCTGCCCCACAGCCCCCGCTCACACCCTGCAGCCTCCTCCTCCTGCCCCACAGCCCCGCCTCACCCCACAGCCTCCCGCAGCCTCCTCCCCGCTCACACCCCACAGCCTCCCCGCAGCCTCCTCCTGCCCCGCAGCCTCCCCGCCCACACCCTGCAGCCTCCTCCTGCCCCGCAGCCTCCCCGCCCACACCCCTGCAGCCTCCCCACCAGCCTCCTCCTGCCCCACAGCCTCCCCGCTCACACCCCACAGCCTCCTCCTGCCCCACAGCCCCCCCGCTCACACCCCACAGCCTCCCCGCAGCCTCCTCCTGCCCCACAGCCCCCGCTCACACCCCCTGCCCCACAGCCTCCCCCGCCCACACCCCGCAGCCTCCTCCTGCCCCACAGCCTCCCCCGCCCACACCCCACAGCCTCCTCCTGCCCCACAGCCTCCCCCGCCCACACCCCGCAGCCTCCTCCTGCCCCACAGCCTCCCACCCGCAGCCTCCTCCTGCCCCACAGCCTCCCCGCCCACACCGCAGCCTCCTCCTGCCCCACAGCCTCCCCCCCCACACCCCGCAGCCTCCTCCTGCCCCACAGCCTCCCCCTCCCGCCCACACCCCACAGCCTCCTCCTGCCCCACAGCCTCCCCCCGCCACACCCCGCAGCCTCCTCCTGCCCCACAGCCTCCCCCCCGCCACACCCGCAGCCTCCTCCTGCCCCACAGCCTCCCACACCCCACAGCCTCCTCCTGCCCCACAGCCTCCCCCCCGCCCACACCCCACAGCCTCCTCCTGCCCCACAGCCTCCCCCGCCCACACCCCACAGCCTCCTCCTGCCCCACAGCCTCCCACACCCCACAGCCTCCTCCTGCCCCACAGCCTCCCCTCTCCAGCCTCCCCGCCTCCTGCCCCACAGCCTCCTCTCCAGCCTCCTCCCCCGCCCACACCCCCCTCTCCAGCCTCCCCGCCTCCTGCCCCACAGCCTCCCCTCTCCAGCCTCCTCCTTGCCCACACCCCACAGCCTCCCGCCTCCTGCCCCACAGCCCCCACCTCCTGCCCCATAACCTCCCCTCTCCAGCCTCCCCCCCGCCCACACCTCACAGCCTCCCCACCTGCCTCTACCCCACAGCCCCCGCCTCCTGCCCCACAGCCTCCTCTCCAGCCTCCCCGCCTCCTGCCCCCATAACCTCCCCTCTCCAGCCTCCCCGCCTCTAGCCCACAGCCTCCCCCACCCACCTCCATAGCATCCCCGCCTCCTGCCCCATAACCTCCCCTCTCCAGCCTCCCCGCCCACACCCCACAGCCTCCTCCCGCCTCCTGCCCCACAGCCTCCCCTCTCCAGCCTCCCGGCTTCAGCCCCATGGCCTCCCTCCCCGCCTCCTGCCCCACAGCCTCCCCTCTCCAGCCTCCCCACCTTCAGCCCCACAGCCTCCTCCCGCCTCCAGCCCCACAGCCTCCTCTCCAGCCTCCTCCCGCCTTTAGCCCCACAGCCTCCCCTGCCCACACCGCCCCACCTCCAGCCCCACAGCCTCCCCTCTCCACACTCCCCAGCCCAACAGCCTCCCCTCTCCTGCCTCCTGCCCCATAACCTCCCCTCTCTAGCCTCCCCACAGCCTCCCCTCTCCAGCCTCCACCCTGCCTCCTGCCCCACAACCTCCTCTCCAGCCTCCACCCTACAGCCAATCCCCACCTCCTGCCCCACAACTTCCTCTCTCCAGCCTCCCCCGCCTCCAGCCCCACAGCCTCCACCCTACAGCCTCCCCGCCTCCAGTCCCACATCCTCCCCTTCAGCTTTCCTCCCTCCTCCAACCCCATAACCTCCCCACCCCACAACCTCCCCTCCAGCCTCTCCCTGCCTCCAGCCCCACAGCCTCCCCTCTCCAGCCCCCCTCCCCATCTCCAGCCCCACAGCCTCCCTCCCCAGGCCCCAGCCCTCCAGGTCCACAGTCTCCCCCTCCAGCCTCCCCTGAGCCCCGGCCACAGCGCCTCCTCTCCAGCCCTGTCCCCACAAGCCCCTGGGGCATCAGCCTCCCTCCAGCCTCCAAGCCCGCAACCTCCTCTCCAGCCCCCGCCCATCCCTGGAACTCTCCCCGCCCCGGGCCACAGCCCCCAGGGCATCAGTCTCCCCTCAGTCTGCTCCCCGAGTCCCCGGGCCACAGTCTTTGGGGCCACAATCTCCCCTCTCTAGCTCCCCCCCCCCCAGCCCCAGGAGCTGGGGGGAGCCCTCCCCTGGACTGGCTTTAGGTGCTGGTAGACCCCACCACCCTGGGGCTGCCCCAGGCGCTCAGCCCTGTGGCAGGAGGGGCTGCTGGACTCTGCTGCTGCCTTGCGCAGGCCTGGGGCTGTGCGACTCAAAGGGGGGGCGGCCGCAGGCTGCTGGGGCCGGAGCTCTCCCCGAGTTGGAGCCTAGCTGGGCTCTTACCCTCAGGAACATGGGGGGATCCAGGGACCAGCTTTCATTGTAACTTGCAGGGGCCTCAGATGGGGGGACCATGCGCCTGGCCCCTCTCTGCATCCCATCGCTCTGCTCTTGGAGCCAGGGCAGGTTCCCCGCCCCTCAGCGGGGCCTGTGCCTGATGTAGAGCTTGACCTGCAGTGGGCGGGGGAGGCTGCGGTGCTGGAGCCAGGGGTGCATCGCTCCTGCTGGAGGCCACAGTGGCCTGTTAGAACCAGCTGAGCCTTCATCAGGCACATCAGCCCCTAGCTGCTAACGGAGCTGCGGCCTCAGTGGCTAGTGATTGTCTGCATTTGGACCCCCTCAGCTCTGGTCCGATTCTCCTTTGCGCTTGTCCTGCCTGGTCTCAAGCTCCCTCTCCTGCTACCACGTCGCCTCGTGTAACTTTCTCTGGGCCATGAGGTAGGGGACCCTCACTCGGGCCAGGTTACCAGACATGGAATTGGACTCCTGCCTCATCTCAGCTGGTCCCAGTGTGTTCAGCACCCTTTATGCGGTGCAGCCCCCGCACTGGACACAGCAGCTGGCCACAGTCTCACTAGGGCCGCTGCTGGCGGTACTCCTGCTGTTTCAGGCTGGAGGGTTGTAGGGATCCAAGTGACCAGGGCCTGTGGAGGTTGATCCTGGGGTGCTAAGGAAGCAGCTGCAGTCTGTTCTCTTGGCCAGGGGACTGGGGAAGGGCAAATACAGCCTCTGCCTTTGGGAAGGGGAACAGAGGCTCAGGGAATTCCAGCCCAGTGAGCAAGTCGCACTGGACTGTTGATTAACACGCCGGCTGGAGGAGACCGGGCTGTAAGGACCAGCCCAGGTGGCTTTGTCCAGAACAAACCACACCAAACCCATCTGCTTGCTTTCTTTGACAGGGTCCCTGGCCTAGTGGCTGGGAGCAGGAGATGGGCTGTATCTTGCTTTCAGTACGGCCTGTGGCCAGGCCCCAGGCCACCCTCATAGGCAAAGGAGGGCTGTGCAGGCAAGATGAGATTTCTCTAAGGTGGGTGCACAACGGGGTGAACAGTTGCACTCGGCGAGGAGTTGCCAGGGGTTCACTCAATCCGGGAGGGTGGTGCTAGGGCAGGACCTAGGGTCTAGTGTTAGCAGCTATTTTCATTCATGTTCTGGAGATGGGAGCGCAGAGAAAATCCGCAGCGAGACCCCTTGGCAGGACAGGGTTAGCGCTCACTATCACCTTGCCCAGCTAAAGCGTCGGTCTGAAATCAACCCGCTGAAATGCAAGAGAGAGAAATGCAAAGAGCTGCTTTAGGGCGGGACAGTCAAATGCCCAGCTAGAAACCAGGGCTAGTGCTGCTGAAACGGCCCCGCGTTTCACGGGGAACCCGCGCAAGGAAGGGGGCGCTCGCTAGTGTCCGGGTGTCACGTGTCAGCCACGGGGTTAGTGTCCTGCTGTGCTTGGCGCCAGCGGGAGCGCTGGGCCCAGGCCTGGGCACGGCCCGTTACGAAGGATGCTGCTCCACGGCCAGAAGACAGTAACAAGGAAGCTCAAAGGCTGGGCAGCCCGCCCGTGAGGAAAGGCCAACGCACTTTCCAAGAGAGGCTGGCCACGGGCTGGGGCCCAGGCTGTTCTAAAGGGGCTAGGCCACTGTCGCCCTGGCCGCCAAGGCAGGGCGGGAAGCCATGGGCCACCGGGGGGGAGCAGCGGGGGGACAAGCATCTGGCCGTGGGGTTGGACAGACGCCTGCCAGGGAGGGCCCAGCTGTTCTTGGTGCTGCCTTGGGGCAGGGGCTGGACTCGGCTTCCGGCCCCGCGTGCCTGCCATTCCCTGTGCGGCCAGCCTGGCTCCAGCCACGTGGGGCGCTCAGGACTCCCCTTGGCCCCAGCCGGGAGCGGGGCCTGTGCTCTGAGGTGGCGTGAGGCCACTTTACCTGGGCGCCAAGCCAGTCTGGCAGCCGTTACCGCGGCAACAGGTTTTTGGCCTCTGCAAACTTTGAGCAACTGCTTTAATCTGTAGCCCCGTCACGGAGGCTGGTGCGGAGCCGCCTTTGGCCAAACCCAGACCCGACTCGGGCCGGCCTCCTAGCACCCAGCCTCAGTTTCCCCTTCACAGGTTCCCAGGCCTGCTCTCCAGAGGCTTATAGGCAGTAACCTCCTTGCTTGGGGCCTGGCCAAAGCCAAGTGTCTGCCACCCCAGGTTCCCACTGGGCACAGCACCTCCTCCCTGAGCGCTGGCTGGCTCCCAGCTACTCCATCTGGCCCATTTCTTTAGCCCTGCCAGGTTCTGCCCCCCCCCGGCCGAGGTTGTGGGTTGCACTGGCCTCCTTGCTGGGCTTTCTGGACTCCGGAGCTGCTCCTCCAACAGCTTCCCCTCGCTGCACCCTGCCGGCCCCTTTCTGGCTTATTCTTCCCACAGCCTGCAGCCCTCCCACTGCTGGCTCCTTGCTAGGGCCCAGGGCTTCCTGTAGAGCTCCTTGGGGAGCATGTCATCAGCCCTGGGGGCACCAGCCTGTGGGGGCGAAGACACCCCCCCTTGAGAACTGAGACTTGCTTTTGGACTCTGACAGCCAGGTGCTGGTCCAGTTCAGCTGCGCCTCATTCAAAAAATAGCACTACACAAATGCCATCAAGCTAGTTGTGACGTGCCTTGCAAGCATCACGCTCAGGTCACCGTACCCATGTTGCAACCTCAGAATAGAGTTGCTTCAACAAGCCCTGTTTTCTGTGAAACCACGGGGGTTGGCATTAACTACGCCACTGCGCTTACATCCTGCAGCGGCTTTGCCGTCAGCCTGCCATTCTTTCCCGGCTCATCCCACTTCATGTTTAGAATAGTGGCACGTTCGCTTGTTTCGGTTCGCCGAGACTTACCTGGTCTCCAAGAATTACCGTGCTTGGTAACAACTCAGCCTGCCCCTCGGCCAATTCTTGTACAACTCTCGGTGCAAAGGGGCCATTGGTGCCCCTTTAGCAGGGCTGTCACTTCAGCAGTGGCTGTGGCTTCCTGGGCAGGTCGGGGCTCCTGGGGGGTCCAAAGCCGCTGTTTAAGCCAGCTCCTGCCAGGCCCCTTGCCCATCACTGAGCCTGGCCAGGGTTGGGGGGGATGCTGGGCCCATCCCAAGCAGACAGTGGCTGGGGCTGCCAGCTACAGGCAGCGCCTCCCAGTTCTGGACTCTTTCAGCTCGTTGCCATGCCAACCTCAGTCCTTCCCAGGAGGCTGCCAAGCCTGGTGCCCCCTCCCCTTGGACCAAGCGCTGCTGCTTTCTGCAAAGGGCTGAGCTGGGCTGCGTGCTGCAGCCCTCCTAGTGCTCCAGCCTGGGGCGGGGCAGGCACGGGACCCTGGCTATGGCTATGCCCACGGGGTCGCAGGCCTTAAATGAGCCTCTGGGTGTGGGGCCAGAATGGGGGGGCAGGTACCCAGCCGGGAGCCGGCCTGGCCTGAGTGGGGCTCACTGAGCAGCGGGCCAGTCGCTGCGTGGCCAGCAGGCTCATGCTCCCGTCTGTCTCTGCAGGGGACGCTGTCGGCGCAGGCTGCTGCTGGGCACAGCTATGGGAAGGCGCCGGGCTGGGTGCTCTTGGTTCGGTCGGGGCCCAGCCTGGCCTGCGGCTCTGCAGATCCCCGCGGTGGATGAGCCCCCCCGGCGTGTCAGCCCCCTGGTCGTCCCTGCCAGGTGCCCAGGGAGCAGTGCAGGCCCTGACTCTCGCCCCTGAAGGCCCCCACCCCAAGGACCTCACCCCGGCTCTAGGCGCCATGGCAACGGCTGCAGGCGTGTGGGGGCAGCCCTGAGGGAGCGACGCCAGGACGCGAGGAGATGCCGGCGCGGCCCTGGGCACGGGCGATGGGCAGCAGGCGTCTTGTGCTCAGGGCCCGGCCTGCCTGCAGCTGAGGTGGGGCCTTGCCCGAGGGGAGCCCGGCCCCCAGCCCAGCCACCATGGTGATGTCCCAGGGCACCTACACTTTCCTCACCTGCTTCGCCGGCTTCTGGCTCATCTGGGGCCTCATCGTGCTGCTCTGCTGCTTCTGCAGCTACCTGCGCCGGCGCCTCAAGAGCCAACAGGAGCAGCGGCTGCGGGAGCAGAACCTGCGCACCCTGGAGATGGAGCCGCTGCACTACTACGAGGGCAGCCCCCCCGGGCTGGCCATGGCCGTCCCCCCCCGGCTGCGCATGGAGCCGCGCCACCCCCCCCAGCCCCGCTGCCCCGGCCCTGGAGCTACAGGCACGGTGAGAGCGCCAGGGCTTCAGGCTGCTCGGGAGTCCCTGGGCCCGGCCCAGCGCTGCAGGGGAGCAGGCCCTGCTCATGCCGGCACCTTGTAGCCTCTGGCTACAGCAACCCAGCGCTGGCTGCTGCGCCAGAGCCCCGCCACAGCCCGAGGCCTGTCCCCTGCTGCAGGGACCCCAGGCACCTGCCTGGCCCTCATGCCCTTGCTGAGCAGGCGCCGGGCTCTGGCTTTGGCCCTGGCTGCCCACGGAGCTGGGCCCCAGGGCCCTGTGCTCACTGCTCATGTGCTGCTTGCCTTGCAGAGTCGGACCTGTCCAAGCCGCCGTGCTACGAGGAGGCGCTGCTCATGGCGGAGCCCCCGCCCCCCTACAGCGAGGTGCTCATGGACACACGGGGGCTGTACCGCAAGATCCCCACCCCCTTCCTGAGCCACGAGCGCCCGGAGAAACAGGAGCAGCCCCCCAGCTACAAGCCCCTCTTCCTGGACCGAAGCTACAGCTCAGCCCTGCACCTGCCCAGTGCGGCTGGCCAGGGCCCCGCCTGCCCTGCCCTCTGCCTGCAGGCCGAGCGCGCACCGCGCATGTTCCCCAGCTGGACGGAGCAGGAGCTCAGCAGCAGGGACAGCTATGAGCCTGGGGCCTGGCACCTCCCGGTCTCCATGCCCCTGTTTGGCAGGACTACGGCGGTGTAGGGGCTGCCAGGCAGCATGGACTGGGGCCGCCCATTCTCCTGGGAGCCGGCCTGGGGCCTCGCGCCAACCTGCCTGCTGCGGCCAATGTGAGGGGCTGGTCCCCATCGTGCCCCATGGCCCTGCCGTCACCTTGGTGCCGATCTGCCTGGGGCTCCCAGCAGGCCCCCCACTCTGCTCTTTCCTAGTTTGTTTGTTACAGTTTGAGAATAAAAGTTTGTGGCACCAGATTCTTTCTGAGCGGGGCCAGGCTGCTGGGTGGGGGAGACCCTTTCAGCCCACACCCACAGCAGGGCAGCGCCCAGAGGCTGGCTCTGTCCCAGCACAACGCCCAGCCCCTCATAAGCCCGCAGGCTGGAGCCCAGCCCCCCAGCGCAGCCGGGGGCGGGGCAGGAGCAGGCACAGCCCAGCGGCCCCTCTCCCCAGAAAGCAGCCAGGCTCATCCCAGGTGGGGTGGAGGAGACTGATTTATTAACATACATCAGCACGTTGCCAAGACACAATTTGTGCTTTCCAAAAAAAAGAAAAACAGTTACTGTACTGGAGAAAGGGACCAAGCAAGGGGGCGCGGGGGGCTCCGTCTGGGGACTGGCAGGGTCCTTGCAGCTGAGACAGCCTCAAGCAGGAAGGGCGAGGCACCAGCTCTCCCAGCCCCCACCAGGGGGGCGCGTAACTCCTGTAGGGCAAGGCTGTCCCCTCGCGGGGCGGGGCGCTCTGCACACGCCGGGGCACCGCTGACGGGAGGGGCTGCAGCCAGCCAGAGCCGCGCCCACGGATCAGTTTATTGCCATGTTCAGTTCTGAGTCGTGCAAAGTTCTTGGGGCTCTGGGGAGAGCCGGTGGCGAGGGCCAAGGGAGCCTCTGGCCCATGCACAGAGCACCAGCTGCCCAGCCTCCCTCAGGGCACCAGGGCAGGCGGCGCGGAGAATGTACAAGCTCAGCCCAGAGGCGGAGTGGGGCCGGGGAGCGACCAGGGAAGGGGAGTGGGTGCGCCCACATGGCTCTTAGGGAGACAACTTTAAAAAAGAGAGAGGGGAAAGCTGTAAAAGTTGCCCTGGGGGGCAAGGGGCCTCGGGGCTGGCCCATCCAGCCGGGCCCCAGGGCCCACGCCGACGGAGAGGGATGGGGCCAGGCCCCTCGCCGTGGGGGTCTCGCGGTGGCGGTCCTGGGGGGGTGACGCTCAGGGCCCAGCCTTAGACGCTGCCCCCAAAGCTCTCCTCATCCTCGGGCAGCGGGTCGGTGTCCCAGCAGGTGATGTCGATCTCTGGGGGAGAGGCAGCGGTTAGCCTGGGGGAAGGACGCAGGGCTCTGGGCTGCCCCCCACATGCACGGGGCTGCCCCACTCACCGGGGGGCTTGGCGTAGAACACGGCGGGGGGCGTTTTGGCAGTAGGCTCCACCGGGCCAAACTCTTCGTCCTGCGACTGGCTGAAGTAGCCCTCGCTAGCCTGGAGGAGAAGGACGGCCATGAGCGGCAGCTGGGGGATCCAGTCAGCCCTTTGCCTGCCCACCTGCTGGCCCAGGGACTCTGGCTCCAGCCAGGCTCTGTGGGGCCGGGGAGAGGGTAGGGCGGCAGGCGCCCAGGGAGCCTCTTGCCAGGGAAGGGGCTCGAGGTGCCCAGCTCACCTGCATCCCTTCCTTCTGGGCCATTTCCCCATTGGTCAGCAGCGAGGGCTCGGCCGGCTGCCCCGTGGCCACCTCCTGCAGGCCCTGCTGGTAGCTGAGCGGCTCCGGGTGCGCCCCCTCTGTGGCCATGAGGCTGGCCAGCTCCGTCGCCTGCTCCGCGTCGCAGAAGGTGGCCGGTGGCTCAGGCAGCTCGTTGAAGTCCAGCAGGTTGTCATCAGGGGGGGCGTGGCCCGCAGGGGTTGCGGGGGGCTCGTCCACCTCCAGCAGGAGGGGTGCTGGGGTGGGCAGCTCCCAGGAGGCAGGCAGGCTAGGGGCAGCGCTGTCGTTCTGCCACAGGTCCAGGAGGGTTTCTGGGCTGGGGCCGGGGGGCTGCGTGGGGCCCGGGGACTCGGCCTCTGCTGGCAGCGCGGCCACGGGCTCCAGGAACACAAGGTCCTCGGTGGGGCCCAGCCCAGACCCCTGCGCCGCTGTCCACGCGGGGCCCCCGGGCGGCTCGTCGAAGGCCCAGTGCTTGTCTGCCGCCAGCGGCCCCTCGCTGCTGGGCCCAGGTGAGTCTGCACAGAGCAGGAGAGAGCACGTCAGAGCCCAGCCCCACGGCCAGCCTGCCCTGAGGCAGGGGCCCCCCTGCACCCCACCTTTCTGCGGGGCTGGCTGCATCCCATCGGCCAGAGCCCTCTCCGTCTGCTCCCCGGCGGGCGTGGAGGCCAGGCTGGAGTCACAGGGGCTGCAGCCCACGGCCGAGGCCTTTCTGTGAGTGTCCGACTGGCTGCCTGCGAATGACCAAGACGGAGCTGAAGGGGCCCCAGGCAGGCCCCCAGCCAGCACAAGGGCAGGCCCCTCGTTTGCATGCATCAGCCCACAGGCGAGGGCCCTTCCCCGCCGAGCCCCTGAACAGCCCGCAGAGGGGCCGTGGCCACGTCCCAGGCCAGCCGCTGTCACGGCAACGCTCCGGCCGGGCACAGGTCACTGGGGTGTCTTCCCTACGCCCCAAAGTGCGCCCCAGCCGTGCAGTCACCCGCACATGCCCCGCCGGAGCTGGACACGCCGCGGGACGCTGGCCCGGCCCTGGGCCGGCTGCACCCGGTCGCCCCTTGGCCACTTCAGAGAGACACTCGGTTATTCTACTGAAACCAACCCCTGCTCCCGGGACCCCCCGGCACGCCTGTGACCCCGGCCCCGCGCTGACCCTGCTCCCGGGACCCCCCGGCACGCCTGTGACCCCGGCCCCGCGCTGACCCTGCTCCTGGGACCCCCCGGCACGCCTGTGACCCGGCCCCGCTGACCCTGCTCCTGGGACCCCCGCACGCCTGCAGGACTCGCCCCGCGCTGACCCTGCTCCGGGACCCCCGCAGCACGCCTGTGACCCGGCCCCGCTGACCCTGCTCCCCCGACCCCGGCACGCCTGTGACCCGCCCCCCGCTGACCCTGCTCCGGGACCCCGGCACGCCTGTGACCCGGCCCCCGCTGACCCTGCTCCCGGGACCCCCCGGCACGCCTGTGACCCGGCCCCCGCGCTGACCCTGCTCCCGGGACCCCCCGGCACGCCTGTGACCCCGGCCCCGCGCTGACCCTGCTCCCGGGACCCCCCGGCACGCCTGTGACCCCGGCCCCGCGCTGACCCTGCTCCCGGGACCCCCCGGCACGCCTGTGACCCCGGCCCCGCGCTGACCCTGCTCCGGACCCCCCGGCACGCCTGTGACCCCGGCCCCGCGCTGACCCTGCTCCCAGGACCCCCGCACGCCTCTGACCCGGCCTCCGCTGACCCTGCTCCCGGGACCCCCGGCACGCCTCTGACCCGGCCCCACGCTGACTCTGCTCCCGGGACCCCCCCCGGCACGCCTGTGACCCCGGCCCCGCGCTGACCCTGCTCCCGGGACGCCTGTGACCCCGGCCTCCACTGACCCTGCTCCCGGGACTCCCCCGGTGACCCTGGCCCTGGTATCCCCAGCACACCCCTGCTCCTGGGACCCCGGCACACCTGTGACCCGGCCCCGCTGACCCTGCTCCTGAGACCCGCCCGGCACGCCTCTGACCCCGGCCCCCGCTGACCCTGCTCCTGGGACCCCGGCATGCCCCTGATCCCAGCCCCCAGTGACCCTGGTCCTGGGATCCCCAACACACTCCTGCTCCTGGGACTCCCCCGGCATGCCCCTGACCCCAGCCCCCACCTGGCTCCTCCTACTCCCAGTCCACCTGGCACTCCCCTGGCCCTGGCCCCCGCCCGGCACACCCCTGAGCCCAGCCCCTGCTCCCAGGACTGCCCCTGGCACGCCTCTGACCCTGGCCCCTGCTGAGTCTGCTCCTGGGACCCCAGCATGCCCCTGAGCCTGGCCCCACTCCCAGGACTGCCCCGCACGCCTCTGACCCTGGCCCCCTGCTGAGTCTGCTCCTGGGACCCCAGCATGCCCCTGAGCCTGGCCCCCCCCTGCTCCCAGGACTGCCCCTGGCACGCCTCTGACCCCAGCCCCCTACCCGGCTCCCCCTGCTCCCAGTCCACCTGGCACGCCCCTGGCCCTGGTCCCTCCCGGCCTCCCCAACCCTGCCCACCCCAGACATGCCCCTGACCCCAGTCCTTGGCAACCCCCCCTATACCCAAATCCCTGAGCCCAGCCCTAGCACCCACCAACCCCCACCCGGCTGCCCCAGCCAGTGTCTGTGAGAAAGGTCCCTGGGTCTCCCGCTTGGTCCCCACAGCTGCCTGCTCCTTTCTCCCTAGCCAAACGGCCCCTGCCCTGCAGTGAGTATGTGCAGGGTTTGGGGCCACGGGCTGGGCACCGCTACCTACATGGGAAGAAGGAGGAGAGGTTTGGGGTGCGGTGGCAGATGCCATAGGGGAAGGGGGTCCGCGGGGGGGAGGAGGAGGAAGAGGAGGAGGAAGGTGGCCCGCTGTCAGGTGCCTTTATGAAAGGACAGTGCAGACGACCTGCGAGAGACAGACAGACAGACAGACAGACGCACGGAGACAGACAGCAAAGAGAAGGGTCAGTCTCCAGACAGCACAGGTGGGGCTGCCCCCAGGGAGCAGGGCAGTTGTGGGGTTGGGGGCGCGGGGGGATGTGCCTGCACTTGTCTCCTGGTCCCATCAGCCCTGCCTGGCAGGCTCGGGCCGGGACGCTGCGCCAGCCGCCAGCTCGTGGGCACTGGCCCATGTCCCCGCGGGCTCTGGGGAGTGACCAGCCCAGCAGCTCTGGACGGACCAGGCCCCTCTCTCCTGTCCCAGGAGCGGGCGCATCTCCAGCCCTGGAGCCCACCAGCAGGTCAGAAACCCTGTGCCAAGCCCTGCCCAATCCCAGGCCCCTGCGCCCGTACCCGCCGCCCAGAGCAGCACTGCCCGTTTCCCCAGGCCCCGCCCCCTTACCCGCCCAGAGCAGCACTGCCCATTTCCCCAGGCCCCGCCCCTGCCCTCAGACCCGCCCCTTACCAGCCCAGAGCAGCACTGCCCATTTCCCCAGGCCCGCCCCTGCCCTCAGACCCGCCCCTTACCAGCCCAGAGCAGCACTGCCCATTTCCCCAGGCCCCGCCCCTGCCCTCAGACCCGCCCCTTACCCGCCCAGAGCAGCACTGCCCATTTCCCCAGGCCCCGCCCCTGCCCTCAGACCCGCCCCTTACCGCCCAGAGCAGCACTGCCCATTTCCCCAGGCCCCGCCCCTGCCCTCAGACCCCGCCCCTTACCAGCCCAGAGCAGCACTGCCCATTTCCCCAGGCCCTGCCCCTGCCCTCAGACCCCGCCCCTTACCTGCCCAGAGCAGCACTGCCCGCATTTCCCCAGGCCCGGCCCCCTTACCCGCCCAGAGCAGCACTGCCCGTTTCCCCAGGCCCCGCCCCTGCCCTCAGACCCCGCCCCCTTACCAGCCCAGAGCAGCACTGCCCATTTCCCCAGGCCCCGCCCCTGCCCTCAGACCCGGCCCCCTTACCAGCCCAGAGCAGCACTGCCCATTTCCCCAGGCCCCGCCCCTGCCCTCAGACCCCGCCCCTTACCCGCCCAGAGCAGCACTGCCCGCATTTCCCCAGGCCCCGCCCCTGCCCTCAGACCCAGCCCCCTTACGTGCCCACCCACAGCAGCACTGCCCACGTTCCCCCAGGCCCCGCCCTTTCCCTCAGACCCCACCCCCTTACCCGCCCAGAGCAGCACTGCCCACATTTCCCCGGGCCCCACCCTCGCTCCTTAAGGCCCGCCCCTCACTCATGTCTTCCTGGCCTACCTTTCCCACTCAACTCCAGCGTGAGCAGCCCAAGGGATGTGCAAAGCCCAGCTCCGCAGGGTGCCAGGGCAGGCAGGTCCCAAGGCACGCTGCAGCAGCCCGGGAGCAGCCAGGCACAGCCCCCCTGCCCCACAGTCCTCCCTCTTCCCTCCCCCCGGCCCCGGACCTGATAGCGCAGCCAGGGGAAGTGCCGGCTACTGCGGCTCCCCTGCCCCTGGGAGCCCCCACCCACCAGCCAGGGACCCCCACTGTCCTGCGCCACAGCCCTGCGAACCATGCTCCTCAAGGGGCTGCCGCAGCCTGAGCCGGAGCCTGGTGCTGCAGGAGCCACCACCCCAGGGCCGGGCGAGACGCTGCCACTCCGCCCCCCCCACTGTCACTCCGCCCCCCCCCCCCAACTGGCTCCAGTGTCCGGGCAGCACGGCTGAGCCGGCCTCTGCCAGGTTCCCTTCTCAGCCCGACATTCCAGTCAAAACCCGATGCCGGGTAACCCCATGTGCCCTGTACCCACGCCCTGGGGCTGGCAGGGACGAGCCCCCAACACACAGCCCTGCCCCCCAGGTCCCAACCCCCAACACACAGCCCATCCCCAACCCCAGAGCCAGCCCCAACACACAGCCCCGCCCCTCAGATCCCAACCCCAACACACAGCCCTGCCCCAACCCAGAGCCAGCCCCCAACACACAGCCCCGCCCCTCAGATCCCAACCCCCAACACACAGCCCTGCCCCCAACCCCAGAGCCAGCCCCAACACACAGCCCCCCTCAGATCCCAACCCCAACACACAGCCCTGCCCCTCCAATATCCACTCCCAGGCCCCCCCCAACACACACTATGGCCCTCCCACTCCTCAGAGCCAGGTCCCACTCCCCCAACACCCCTCCTGCCCCCCTGCAGCCCTCACCTGTCCTGTGGCTGAAGGGGGACGTGGCGTCGGAGCTGCCCGAGGCCACTCGCTCCTGCTGCTTGAAGAACTCGCGGGGGTTGTCGGGGCGCTGGGCGATGATGGCGGCAGCTTCCTGTCGAGGTACAGACAGAGCCGGCAGGGTCCTGGTGCAGTGCCCTTCCCCCGTCCGGCCGCCCCCCGCCCCTCCGCCCCTGCATCTGCCCTGAGCTGCCCACCCTGCACCACCCATCCCTGGCCCATGACCTCCTCTTGCCCCATACAGACTCCACTCCCATGCTAAGCCTGGCCACCCAGACCCCCTGCCTGCCCCACAGTCAATGCCTTGCTTACCCCATCCTCCACGCCCTGCCCCACCATCCCAACCCAACCCAACCTTGTCCCACATGACCTGAGCCTGCCCCAAACTTCTCGCCACCCCAGCCCTCCCACTGCCATGGCCTGGCCTCCCGACACCCCCAGCTGCCCTTCCCGGGCCAGCCCAGGCCCAGCAGGAGGGGGGCAGCGCGGCTCCCGCCAAGCTGCACTCACCTCCACTTCCGACTCTGACTTCTTCAGCTGCTGATCCTCCTCCGGAGGCTGCTCGCCCTGGCGAGAGCCACAGCGTCAGCCCCACGACTCCCAGGGACCCTCCCAGACCACCGTGGACTCCAGCGCCCCCTCCGCGCTGGCAGAGGAACCGGGGCTCCGCAGGGCACGGCACCCGCCAGAGCTTCCTCTGTAGTGAGAGGGGCCAGAGTGCAGAACCGCCGGGCCCCAGGAGGGCAGGGGGGGCGCCCAACCGCTGGGCCCCAGGAGGGCTCAGTCTCAAGGGCTGATGGGTGCAGGGGCCGTGGGCAGGCTGGGGGGGGGCAGCACGTGACTTACGAAGATGGACGGCTGCTGCAAGCGCTGCCTGGCCTCCTCCTCCTCCAGGGTCTGCTGCTTCCGCCTGTCCCAAACAACCAGCAACCACCTGAGCAGCTGCCGGGGGGCAACCCCCCAGAGTCCCCCACAGCCCCCCAACACAGCACCAGCAACCCCCACGCACAGCCCCAACACAGCACCAGCCCCCACCACAGCCCCTACCCCAACATGGTACCAGCAACCCTCCAACAGCCCCCCAACCCCAACACGGCACCAACAATCCTCCAACAGCCCCCCAACCCCGCCTCCCCACACCATGCCCCCATGCACACAGGGAAGGGGCCTAGGGTTGCCAGATGGTTTCAACACAAACACCGGACACACTTGACATGACATCACAATCGACGTTCCATCGTATTTCGAAAACACGGGACGTTTCTATTTTCTCCATTTGGCTCCCGGACAGAACGCTCAAACACTGGACTGTGCGGTTCAAAACCGGCCACCTGGCAGAGCCACTGGCCCTTGGTCCCTCCCGCATGATGGGGGCATGAACCCTTCCCCTTCCCCCGAGAACCAAGCGGGGCCCCGCACTTGCCTGTGCTCCTCGATTTGCTCCTCCCGCTCCCGATAGCGCCGCTCCCGCTCCTCCTGCTCCACCCGCTCCTGCTCCATGCGCTCCTGCTCGAAACGCAGCCGCTCCTCCAGCACCTTCTGCCGCTCCTCCTCCTTCCGCAGCTCCTCCTCCTTCTGCGGGGCAGCCCGTCAGCCGCGCCTGCCTGCCGCCGGCCCCGCGCACCCGCAGGGCGCCCGAGCACCCTCCCCGGGACAGCCCGTCCGTCCCGCCTGCCCGCAGGCGCCCGGGTACCCTCCCCGGGACAGCCCGTCCGTCCCGCCTGCCCCGCAGGGCGCCCTGGGTACCCTCCCCGGGACAGCCCGTCCGTCCCGCCTGCCCCGCAGGGCGCCCTGGGTACCCTCCCCGGGACAGCCCGTCCGTCCCGCCTGCCCCGCAGGCGCCCCGAGCACCCTCCCCGGGACAGCCCGTCCGTCCCGCCTGCCCGCGGCGCCCTGGGTACCCTCCCGGGACAGCCCGTCCGTCCGCCTGCCCGCAGGGCGCCTCACCCTCCCGGGACAGCCCGTCCGTCCCGCCTGCCCCGCAGGGCGCCCCCGGGCACCCTCCCCGGGACAGCCCGTCCGTCCCGCCTGCCCCTCAGGGCGCCCCGGGCACCCTCCCCGGGACAGCCCGTCCGTCCCGCCTGCCCCGCAGGGGGCCCCCGGGCACCCTCCCCGGGACAGCCCGTCCGTCCCGCCTGCCCGCAGGCGCCCGGGCACCCTCCCCGGGACAGCCCGTCCGTCCCGCCTGCCCCGCAGGGGGCCCCCGGGCACCCTCCCCGGGACAGCCCGTCCGTCCCGCCTGCCCGGGCCCCCGGGCACCCTCCGGGACAGCCCGTCCGTCCCGCCTGCCCGGCCGGGGGACCCCGAGCACCTTCCCCGGGACAGCCCGTCTGTCCCGCACACCCACAGGACCCCCGCCCAGGGCTGGCACCTGTCCCCAACTGCACCAGGGATGCTGTGCCCAGATAGCAAGTCCTGCTCTGCCACCGGGTGCCCAAAAGCTTTAGGGGAGCTTCGTCCAAAGCTGGCCCCTTACCCTTGCCCACTGCAAGCCAACTGGCACTGCCGGCAGCCCACTGATGCCTGTCCCCAGGCTGGGCCCAGCTCCCCGCCCTGGTGATGGGGTCACAGGCACTTGGTTTGGGGGCTCTCACACGTGGGCCTGAGGCGAAGAGCTCCCCCTGCACTCCCAGGCACATGCCACATCTGGGCCAAGAGCATCTCAGGCTTTGCAGAGTCCCGCCCATTGGGCCAACCCTGGGCACAGGGGGGCGCCCCCTGGCTGCTGCCTCCAGCCCAGGCCCGGCCACCAGCCAGCCCCTCGCTGCCCCCACCTTGGCCTGCTCCCAGAACTGCTCCCGGTTAAGCCGCTTCATCTCCACGGCCGCATCTGTCTTCTGATACGTTGTGCCCTGGAACAGCAGGGGGTCAGCGGGGGCAGTGTCCTGGGGGGCGCCTGTGGCGGGGGTCGGAGGCACACCATCTTGGGGAGGGTGTCGGTCGGGGACAGAGCATGCAGTGCCCTGTGCGGGGTTGGGGGGCAGGGTACACCATCTCCCAGTGGGTGGGTTGGTGTGGGGGCGGGGCCCCCTGTCTCCCAGGGGGGTGGGTGGGGCCTGCCGTCTCCCAGGGGCGGGTAGGATCAGGGGCAGGCTGCGCTGTCTCCTGGGGGTGGGTCAGTGTGGGGCCGGGACCCACCGTCTCCCGGGGGCGGGTAGGACCAGGGGCAGGCTGCGCCGTCTCCTGGGGGGGGGTCGGTTGGGGGGCAGCACCTGCAGCCAGAGAGATTCTCCCGCAGGGTCAGCGTGACCGAGAGCTCTTGCCCCGTGGGGTCAGTGGGGTTGGGGGCCCCTTTGTGCCCCCAGGCTGGAGCCGGCGCCGCAGGCCCAGAGACGAGCCTGTGGCAGAGGCGGGGCCCGGCCGTACCACGGGCTCGGCGTTCTCGTCCTCCCGCAGCCGCAGGCGGTGCAGCACGGGGCTGGCGACGCGGGCCAGGCCGTTGGAGAGGCGCTGCCCGATGGCCCCCGGGTCCACGTCCTCCACGCTGCTGGCGTTGACGATCACATCGACGCCCTGCACCGGGGAGAGCGGCACGGGCACAGCCGGCCCGCGGGCAGCTGAGCTGGCAGGGCAGGGAGCTGGCCGGGGGTGTGGGGAAGACCCAGGGAGGGAGGGACAGGGGAACCCCGAGGCTCCTGCCTGGGGACTGGAAACCCTCAACCACAGGCAGCTGAATGGCAGGCCAAGGGGGGGCTCGGGCCATTCTGCCCGCCACTCCCTTCCAGCTGGGGGATGGGGCTGCCTCACCCCGGTGTCCCTGGTGCCCCAAACCTTCCTCCTGGCCCTGCACATGCTGGGCCAGACACACGGACCCAGCATGGCTGCAGGCTCCAGCAACGCCCCTTCCCTCCCTCCCACCCAGCCAGCCTGGCACAGCCGGCCCGGCAGCCCTGGCGCAAGCAGCCGGCCCGGTCAGCAGGGGCTGGCAAGGTCCCACATCGTTGCTCCTCTCCGTTTGCCTGGGTCTGGCCCAGCCCAGCGCCCCGCTCGGGGCGGGCAGGCAGGGGCCAGGAACGAGCGCAGCGCAGGGCGAAAGCCTGGCGGGAGTTGGACATTTCAAGGGCCCAAACGTCTCTCGAGGGGCCCTGGGGCCCTGGCGCTCAGCTCCCCACCCGCCCCCGTGGAACCCTGGTTAATGCTGGACAGCAGCTGGGCCGGGCCGCCCCCGCACTGACCTGGAAGAACTCTGCGATCTTGGCCACATGGCTGGCGCAGGCACACTTGCGGGCATCGGCCACGTCCTCCCCAACCTGCCACGGCACGGAGTGAGTGAGGGGGCACCAGGCAGGAGTGGAGATGTGGGGGGGCCCTGACAGCTCCTCTCCCCGTTGCCACGCCCAGGTCAGCTCGGCCAATGGCAAGGCAGAGCTGCGGGAGCGTCACTCTCGACAGGGCGGGCACATGGCTCCGCCCGGGATCCGAGGGGCCCCAGCGAGGCTCCAGGCCGCTGGGGCAGCCCTACCCCCCCAGCCACCCCAGCGTGGCACGGTGCAGAGACACAGAGCTCCGCTAGGTGGCAGCACACGTGCCTGCGGGGCACTGAGCCCAGGAGGGTCCCTGGAAAAGCTCTGGGGCCCCGAACACCACAGGCCCCCCCTCCAGGCCAGGCCCTCTGGATGTTCCACCCCTCTGAGCCCCGGCAGGCCCATCGAGCCCCCCAGGCCTGTGCCGAGTCTCCCCCGCCAGCCCGGGGGCACTGCACAGGGCTCAGACATGCGTTGCCAAGTGGCCGGAGGGGCTAGAACCACCCCGTCCCCGCTCGCCCCCTCCCGTGCACACTGACTAGTGTCAGGCCAGGAACGCCCCCCCCCCAGCATATAGGGCAGGCACCCCACTCCTGCAGAACAACCCGGCTCCGCCCCTCACTGCAACCTGCTTGTGGGGCTGCAAACAGGCCGAAAGGGGGCGTCCCGGCCCGCACCCCCGCCAGGAGCCCCCTGCCCCACTCACCCAGTTGACCAGGACGTATTTGGGCAGGGCTGCCTGGGGCTCCTTCACACTGCAGAAGCCATACATCACCTTCTGGTTCTCAAAGTGGCCAGAGAGCTCCTGCAAGCCGCCTCCTGCCGGGCGGGGAGGAATCACAGACGCTCAGTCTGTCCCCCCCATGGGCAGGGAGGAATCACAGGCGCTCAGTCTGTCCCCCCATGGGCAGGGAGGAATCACAGGCGCTCAGTCTGTCCCCCCATGGGCAGGGAGGAATCACAGGCGCTCAGTCTGTCCCCCCATGGGCAGGGAGGAATCACAGGCACTCAGTCTGTCCCCCCAATGGGCAGAGAGGAATCACAGGCGCTCAGTCTGTCCCCCCATGGGCAGGGCAGAATCACAGGCGCTGTCTGTCCCCCAATGGGCAGGGAGGAATCACAGTTGCTCAGTCTGTCCCCCCCATGGGCAGGGAGGAATCACAGGGGCTCAGTCTGTCCCCCCATGGGCAGGGCAGAATCACAGGCGCTGTCTGTCCCCCAATGGGCAGGGAGGAATCACAGTTGCTCAGTCTGTCCCCCCCATGGGCAGGGAGGAATCACAGGGGCTCAGTCTGTCCCCCCATGGGCAGGGCAGAATCACAGGCGCTGTCTGTCCCCCAATGGGCAGGGAGGAATCACAGTTGCTCAGTCTGTCCCCCCCATGGGCAGGGAGGAATCACAGGCACTCAGTCTGTCCCCCCCATGGGCACGGAGGAATCACAGGGGCTCAGTCTGTCCCCCCATGGGCAGGGAGGAATCACAGGCGCTCAGTCTGTCCCCCCATGGGCGGGGAGGAATCACAGGCGCTGTCTGTCCCCCCATGGGCGGGGAGGAATCACAGTTGCTCAGTCTGTCCCCCCCATGGGCAGGGAGGAATCACAGGCGCTCAGTCTGTCCCCCCCATGGGCACGGAGGAATCACAGGCACTGTCTGTCCCCCAATGGGCGGGGACGAATCACAGTTGCTCAGTCTGTCCCCCCCATGGGCAGGGAGGAATTACAGGTGCTCAGTCTGTCCCCCCCCATGGGCAGGGAGGAATTACAGGCGCTCAGTCTGTCCCCCCCATGGGCAGGGAGGAATCACAGGCACTCAGTCTGTCCCCCCAATGGGCAGGGAGGAATCACAGGCGCTCAGTCTGTCCCCCCCATGGGCAGGGAGGAATCACAGGCGCTCAGTCTGTCCCCCCATGGGCAGGGAGGAATCACAGGCACTCAGTCTGTCCCCCCATGGGCGGGGACGAATCACAGTTGCTCAGTCTGTCCCCCCCATGGGCAGGGAGGAATTACAGGTGCTCAGTCTGTCCCCCCCCATGGGCAGGGAGGAATCACAGGCGCTCAGTCTGTCCCCCCCAATGGGCGGGGACGAATCACAGTTGCTCAGTCTGTCCCCCCCATGGGCAGGGAGGAATCACAGGTGCTCAGTCTGTCCCCCCCCATGGGCAGGGAGGAATCACAGGCGCTCAGTCTGTCCCCCCCATGGGCAGGGAGGAATCACAGGTGCTGTCTGTCCCCCCATGGGCGGGGAGGAATCACAGGCACTCAGTCTGTCCCCCCATGGGCGGGGACGAATCACAGGCGCTCAGTCTGTTCCCCCAATGGGCAGGGAGGAATCACAGGCGCTGTCTGTCCCCCCATGGGCAGGGAGGAATCACAGGCGCTCAATCTGTCCCCCCCACGGGCGGGGAGGAATCACAGGCGCTCAGTCTGTCCCCCTATTGGCGGGGTGGAATCACAGGCGCTCAGTCTGTCCTCCTATGGGCGGGGAAGTATCCACAGGCTGTCTGTCCTCCCCACAGGTGGCAAGTGCTTTGGGGAGGGGTGTTTAGGCTCTCTAGCCCCCCTTGGCAGGAGGGAGGGCTCCTGGCTGGCAGAGAGGCCCAGGGCAGGGGACCCCTTACCTCCCGACGCAGCCAGCTTCAGGTCGTCAGAGTCATCCTCGTAGGTGTACAGAGCCCTGCGGGAGGAGAGCCTGTGAGGGGCACAGCAGCGCTCCACTGCAGCCTGCACCCCACCAGCAGGGGGCGGCCTCGCGCCATGCACAGTGCACCTGCTGCAGGAGCTGGGGTGGGCCGGACCCCCCCATAGCAAAGGGGGGGCCAGCAGGGGGCGGGCGGCTGGACCTCTACACTGGGCACTCCAGCTACAATGCAAAATCCTTCCCTGCGGCAGTGGTGGGCGGGCATGGGGGCTCCCAGCTAGGCTCTGCCACCAGCATGGGCCTTTCATCTCCCTCCACAGCGGGGCCAGCCTGCCCAGCCACCAGGGCTCCAGGCCAAAGGGAGAAGGGCGGCGCCCGAGGCCCCGGGAGAAATCCTGCATGGCTGCGCCCAGTAAAAGGGGACGGAATCCAAGTGCCTGGGGCTCTGGGGGAGGGCGGCAGGGACTGGCAGAGGGAGGGGGATGGGTCCCAGCCCCCCGCCCTGGCTGCCAAGCAGGTCCTTTTCGCCAGCCCCCCAGGCAGCGTGCTGGCAGCTCCCCTATGAGCTGGGGGAGGGGACCAGGCTTCACCCCTCTGGGGCCAGTCAGCAGCTATCTGTCAGGAGGGCCCGTGGGCCTGGGGCAGCAGCGCGCCCCCCAGGCCGGAGCTGCTCACGTTCCCCGGCTGCGTGAGCCCCTGGCAGGGAGCAGCAGCAGCAAATCAATGAGCCATCAGGGTGTGATGGGGACTCCATGGAGACGGTTCCTTGGATACCGGCCCCTCTCCAGGCTGGGCTTGGCAAGGCCCCGGCCCCCTGCCCCACAGAGCCCTGCTGCCTCTGCCCCACTGTGCGGCCCCTGCCCCCCACAGCGGCCCCTCCTCAAAGGTGGGGGTGGGCAGCCGGCAGAGTCGGCCAGGGCTGGTGGGCGAAGGCAGGGAAATTTCAGCTTATCTAGGCAACCAGCATCCTCTGTCTCCATGGCAACCACCCAGCTCTCCAGCTGGGCTGGAACTCACAAGATGAGGTGATCAGTGGGGGAAGCGGAGGAGGTGGGGGGCGCTGGTCTCTGGCAGGGGCACTAGCTGCTGCACTTCGCTCCTGTGCCCCTCTGACACAGACCGCTCCCCACTGCGGACCCGGGTCCCACCGTGCCCCAGGCCCTGGCCCCCCTCCCGGGCCTAGAGCGCCCTCCCCCCCACTGCAGAGCGCACCACCCCACCCCCAGGCTACATGCATTTCCCCATCCCAGGCCCCGAAGGGCTGCTTGGTGAAGCCAGGGGCATTTGCTGACTCACCACATTCCCCATCTGATGAGCTGTGAGCCCTCCGCCCCCCAGCCTGCCCGGTCCCATGTGGGGGGAAGGGCCACATGGGTGCAGAGTCAGGAGGGGGAATCATGCGCCCTGGCCCCAGGCAGTCGCCAGCAGGAGTCTGTCACCCCTCCCTGGGGGCCCCAAGGAAGGGCTAACAAATCCCGTCCCCCTCACGCACCCCAGGGGGCCCTCAGCCCCTCAAAGTAGGATGCTGCCCCCAGCCAGCCCAGGGCCCCCTCCCACCCTGCCCCTTGCTCTGCCTGGCTCCCAGCCCCCTTTCACACACAAAACCCAAACCCAGACATGCTCCCCTTCCCACAGGACTGGGAGGGGGGCAGGAGACCGACCCCCCAGTCCCAGAGCCGCACAGAGCTGGTGAGCTCAGGCAGCCCCCCCCCCATGAGACACAGATAATGACACCAGGGAGAAGAGCGTTAATCCCCAAACCCAAATCCACTGGATCAGCAGCTCAGGACACACACCCGGCCCCCAGCCCCAGAGCAGGACAGTCCCGGCACCGCTGCAGCTCACCTGCACAGAGGGGAGTCCCCGAATGCCAGCACCCCAAGACACTGTCCTTCTCAGCAGTGGGGAGCCCATGGGGACCTGCGCCCCACAGGCCCCAATGGAGCCAAAGAGCGGGTCCAGCCTGGGCCTGCACAGACCCCGGCACCGGGCGCTGCCCCTCCCACAGGGCCCGGGGGCTGCTGCCCATCTCCCCACAATGCCCCGAGGCCCTGCCGGTGCCATGCAGCACCCTGTGCAGGGCCCCAGAACAGGAACAACTGGCTGAAGCCCTCATTTCCCCACCCCCAGCCCAGCCCCCCAGTGCACAGGGCAGGCTGGGGCTGCAGATGCCCACAGGAAGCGTGAGGGCCCTGCCGGGGTGGGGGGGGCAGGCTGGGGCTGCACCACGGGAGAGGGAGCGGTGCTGCGGGGAGAAAACGGGCACAACTGGCCTAGGGCATGGCAGGGGGCCTGGGCAGGACTGAGGGATACGGGGCCAGGCCAGTGCCTGGCTGCCCCAGCCCCACTGCGGGAGCCCCCTTCTCACCCAGTGCGCACAAGACAAAAGCCACACTGGGCAGGGATGCTCAGGGGCCCGGCCCAGCCTGGCACACTCACAACCCAGCCTGACCTTCCATGAAGTCACACACTGGGCAGCTAATTTTAGCAGCCTGTTCCCCGTGCGCCTGGCCCCGGGCCAACGGTGCAGTGCTGGTGTCAGCGAGCGCATGGGGGCGGGGGGGCTGCCCCGGAGCCCGGGGGTGGCTGGGGTGACAGGAGTCAGGCCAAGGAGGAAGAGACCTGAAGGGCGATGGTAGACAGAGCAAAGCATAAAGGCCCAGCACACACCTCACCTCGGGAAAACCTGCCCTGCTCTCTGCCAGGCCCGGGCAGAGCTGAGCCACTCAGCAGCCCAGCTCCTGCAGCAGGGAGTTCCACAGGCCAGTGTTACGTCAAGCACCACGTGGGCCCTCAAGCCCTGCAGCCTCCTCACACAGCCAGGCCTATGGCCCTTTGGGACCATTTCTCAAGATGCTTTGGGGCTGCACTGTGGACAAGCTGCCCAGACCCTGCACAGCCAGGCCCGGGGTGCCCAGGGGGTCCGGGCCCTGCAGGGAGGCCGCGGGGACAAAGCCAAAGGAACTGGAGGCTGGGGGGGAGGGGCTCATGCTTGTGAGACCCTCCCAGAGCTCCCCTTTGCCTGCCCTTGAACACGGGCAGCCAAGCCCATGGGGCCCCAGGGCCTGGCCCCACCCACCGCCCCACCCCAGGCCGGGGAAGCAGAGGCTGCAGGCCCCGGACATGCTTCAGACACGCCTGCCCAGAGGGGCAATGGGGAGTCCTGGACCCCCCCCGGCACAGCCTGGAGGGGGAGAGGCCCCAGCCCAGCCTAGCCTGACCTAAGCCGCCCCAGCCTGCCACATGTGTTTCCAATGCAGCCGCAGCCCAGCCGCCCCGGCGTGGAAAGCAGCCGGAATTCCTTTCCGATGGAGTAATGGGCCCAGCCGCCCCCACCAGGCGGGAAGGGGAAGGGGCCGCTCTGACCCCAGGCCCTGGGGATGCCCCAGACTAAACATGCTCTCCTCTGCGCTGAGCAGGCCTGGGACAGGCCGGACTTGGCAGCACTGGGGGGCCCCAGCCCGGCTCCCTGCTTGGCCAATGCCCCTCCCCAGGGGTGGCTCAGACAGCGCCTCTCCCCTGGCCCCCTCAGCCCATGGCCAGCCCCCTGCCTGCGCCCCACCAGAGCCTCAGGCCAGTGGCTGGGGCCCTGCCCTCCCACAAAACTGCCAGGGCTGCCAGCCCAGAACCACGGGGAAGGGGGAGACCCAAGGAGGGAGCGAGGCCTGACCCCGGCCAGCAAGCCCCGCTCTCCTCTCCAGGGTTGCTCCGCTGCAGCGTCCAGCCGGGGCAGGGCTGGTGGCAGGCAGGGTGTGAGGCCAGGCGCCGTGGGGCCCAGAGAGGCTGGGGTGGGGCGGTGGGGAGGCTGCTGCTGGGGCTGTCGCGCACCACCCAACCTGTGCCCAGAGGCTGCATGGCTGGCTGAGGGGTGGCCGCATAAGCAGCCCATTGTTCAGCGCCAGCCGGCCCGTGCGGCGTGCGCAGCGTTCCCAGGGGCCGCCTTGGGTGGGCAGAGCTGGCCCTGGTGCCCCAGCTCCCAGGAGCGCTTTGTGCCCAGCCCCTGCTCAGCTCAGCCTGAGCACTGGGGAGGCGGCCTGGAGGGGGCCCAGCGGACACGGCCTGTGGTCAGTCGGGCCGAGGTTTGCTGGGCAGGGGTACCCACGAGCCGTGGGGACAGAGTCCTGCTGAAGCCACTGTCCACACGGCAGGGTGAGACGCCGCGCGCCCAAGGGCCAGCCCAGAGTGACGGCCCCCCATGCGCCCCCGTGCACCCTGTTGTAGCCCCAGCCACTGCAGAGCCGGCTGGGGGCAGCCTGCACATGCTTGCTGGCCTCC
Source organism: Rafetus swinhoei (assembly GCA_019425775.1). Lineage (NCBI taxonomy): Eukaryota > Metazoa > Chordata > Testudines > Trionychidae > Rafetus > Rafetus swinhoei. The sequence continues at coordinate 984,856 of CM033428.1, forward strand.
CCCTGCCTGCGGGCAGTCGGACGTGCCCCGGCCAGGGCACACGGCTCAGCTCTGCTAGGCCTCCACTTGACGCAGCCACTCGGGAGACCTGGCAGGTCCCACTTGGGCTGCCCATGGCCGCCGGGCCCAGCAAGCGCCACTGGCGCCGTTTGCCTCCCGCGCGCGGCTGGGCAGCTGGCTGGGTCTGGCAGTGGCGCTGCGCTTAGTGCACGGCGACCCTGGGCCCAGGGAGCACCTTGTCGGGGCCTAGCCGCTGCAGCCGGCCCCCAGCCCAGCGCCTGGGCTCTCTTCCTGCCGCCGAGCAGAGGCCGCTTTGCCTTGACCTCCAGCCACCCTGCTCCGAGCACCTCCAGGGCCCCGGGGGGGGGGAGCCCAGGGCTCAGTTCCTTCCCCAGCTCTGCCTCTAGCCCAGGCTCCAGCCCTGTTTAGCATTCCCGCCTCACCGGGCTGGTCAGAGCTCCCCTGGCCTCCAGCTGCCCCCCGGCTGTCTCCCCACAAGCCTCTGCAGCTGCTCCCTGGTCCTTGACCCAGCCCCCCCAGTAATATAATACTGCTGCCCCCCAAGGGGCTCACATGGGGCGGGGCAGCATCCTTGCTCCTGGGCAGAGGCGAGAGAGGCAAGAAGCTGGGCGGGGGGAAGGATCTGGGAAGGGCAGACCAGCAACTGGGGCGGATGAAGCGCAGACTTGAGGGTGCCCGGGGCAAGGCGGGAGCAGGCCCCAGGCAGCAGGGGCCGAGGGTGAGGAGGCCGCAGAGCACACTCGGGCCGGGCCGGCTCAGGCGGAGGGAATCGGGTGGGGCACTGGGTGTGCCAGGGGCGTGGCTTCAGGGGCCAGGCCCTGCCCCCCTTTCGCAGTGCTGGTGGGAGCTGGGCTCCGAAAAGGGCCCCGGGCCGAGCACACAGGGAGCTGCCAGGCCATCCTGCCAGATGCAGCCATTTGCTCCCCTCCCTGCCTGGACAAAGCGGCAGAGGGGCTGCCTGGCTCTTTCATCCCAGAATGGGGAAGGGGCAAACCTGCCAGAGCTTTTGCACCTGAGCCTGGCTCCCATGGGAGCCCCGGAGCTGGAGCCCTGGCCCGTACCCAGGGCGGGCACCGGCCTGGCGCCGCGGGGCTGGGCAGGGGGACGCAGGCTGTCACAAAAGGACGGCTGGGAAGAACCCTGAGAGCTTGGGGGGCAGGACAGGCACCACGGGGCCTCCTTGCTCCCAGACAGGCTCCGCCGCCCCGTGGCCCAGCCCAGCCCAGCCAGCCTGGGGCACGTGGCACCCCGGGAATTTGGCACAAGGAACCACCAAGGTGCCAAGCTGCTGCCAGGCTCCCAAGGCCTTTGCTCTGCCGGGCCCAGCAGCATTCTCCCCCGGGGCCCCAGACAGCACCAAGGGGACCCCCCTACCCCCGGCTGCCAGCCCCTCCTCGCGAGCCGGCAGGTACCAGCACCCCCAGCAGCACTGCCCAGCCCCCGACCCGGCCCCTCCAGCAGGAGCCACTGGGGGCAAGCACAGGCGGGGGCGCTGCCCGGAGAAAGGGGGGGCAGGAATAGGCGCTCAGTGGTGCCCAATGGGGCGGGCCTGGGCCCTGCCGGAGCCAGATGCAGCCCACGGGGGCGGGTGCTCCCGCCAGGGCCAGCGGGAGGAGGCGCACGGCTGGCAGCCCCCCGCCTCTCCCAGGCCCCCAACCGCCTCCGCCCCCTCCCCCAGCCCCACCCTCCTTTGTGCAGCTCGCGCTACACACACTGGCCCCCCGAAGGCCCCGCAGCCCCGGGCCGGGGGCCGCTGGGAACCGGGCTGCGGGCTCCGCCAGAGCCGCGGCCCGGGCCCGGGACCTGCTGCAACCTGGGCAGGGCTCGCTCGGGGCCGGGCCCGTTGCCTCCGTGCGCCCCGGGCGCATCCCCGGCCCCGCAGCGGCCCCCGGCCCCGGGGGGGCTCCGGGCGTCCTCGCCCAGCGCAGTCCGGCCCGAGGGACCTGGCCCCGGCTCCCCGGCCCGGCCGCGCCGCCCCTGCACCACGGTGGGCGCCGGGCCGGGACCGGACCGGGGCCGGGCCCCCCGCAGGCAGGCACCGCGCGGAGCCGCACAAAGCGCCGGGCGCTCACCAGTCCGTGGGGCTGCCCTCGCCGATCACCTCCTGGTAGGCGGCCAGCAGCGCCATCCGGTGCGCCCCGAAGCTCACGCCAGCCATGCCGGGGCCGGGAGCCGCGCGAAGGACCCGGCCGCCCGCCTGCCTCGGAGACACTGCAGCAGCCAGCCGGGCGGGGCGGGAGGGCCAGGGGCGGGCCGGCTCCGCCCGCCGCCGCGCCCGCCCGGCCTCGGCGCCGCATCCGGCCGCACGCGGGCCCCGGACCCCAGTGACCGCCCGCCCCTGCCCCCCGGGTACCCACAGCGCCCCCTCCCGCCCAGACCCCGCACCCCATCCGGACCCCCAGTGACCGCCCGCCCCTGCCCACCCCCAGGGTACCCACAGCGCCCCCTCCCCGCCCAGGCTCCCGCACCCCATCCGGACCCCCAGTGACCGCCCGCCCCTGCCCACCCCCGGGTACCCACAGCGCCCCCTCCCCGCCCAGGCCCCCACCCCATCCGGACCCCCAGTGACCGCCCGCCCCTGCCCACCCCAGGGTACCCACAGCGCCCCCTCCCCGCCCAGGCCCCCGCACCCCATCCGGACCCCAGTGACCGCCCGCCCCTGCCCACCCCCAGGGTACCCACAGCGCCCCCTCCGCCCAGGCCCCGCACCCCATCCGGACCCCAGTGACCGCCCGCCCCTGCCCACCCCCAGGGTACCCACAGCGCCCCCTCCCGCCCAGGCCCCGCACCCCATCCGGACCCCAGTGACCGCCCGCCCCTGCCCACCCCAGGGTACCCACAGCGCCCCTCCGCCCAGGCCCCGCACCCCATCCGGACCCCAGTGACCGCCCGCCCCTGCCCACCCCCAGGGTACCCACAGCGCCCCCTCCCGCACCCCATCCGGACCCCAGTGACCGCCCGCCCCTGCCCACCCCAGGGTACCCACAGCGCCCCCTCCCGCCCAGGCCCCCGCACCCCATCCGGACCCCAGTGACCGCCCGCCCCTGCCCACCCCAGGATACCCAGCGCCCCTCCGCCCAGGCCCCGCACCCCATCCGGACCCCAGTGACCGCCCGCCCCTGCCCAGGTACCCACAGCGCCCCCTCCCGCCCAGGCCCCGCACCCCATCCGGACCCCAGTGACCGCCCGCCCCTGCCCACCCCAGGGTACCCACAGCGCCCCTCCCGCCCAGGCCCCGCACCATCCGGACCCCAGTGACCGCCCGCCCCTGCCCACCCCCAGGGTACCCACAGCGCCCCTCCGCCCAGGCTCCGCACCCCATCCGGACCCCCAGACCGCCCGCCCCTGCCCCCCCCCAGGTGCCCCCCCGCCCCCCCACCCATCCGGACCCCAGTGACCGCCCGCCCCTGCCCACCCCAGGGTACCCACAGCGCCCCCTCCCGCCCAGGCACCCCAGTGACCGCCCGCCCCTGCCCACCCCAGGGTACCCACAGCGCCCCCTCCCGCCCAGGCCCCGCACCCCATCCGGACCCCAGTGACCGCCCGCCCCTGCCCACCCAGGGTACCCACAGCGCCCCCTCCCGCCCAGGCCCCGCACCCCATCCGGACCCCAGTGACCGCCCGCCCCTGCCCACCCCAGGGTACCCACAGCGCCCCCCTCCCGCCCAGGCCCCGCACCATCCGGACCCCAGTGACCGCCCGCCCCTGCCCACCCCAGGGTACCCACAGCGCCCCTCCCGCCCAGGCCCCGCACCCCCATCCGGACCCCAGTGACCGCCTGCCCCTGCCCACCCCCAGGGTACCCACAGCGCCCCTCCCGCCCAGGCCCCGCACCCCATCCGGACCCCAGTGACCGCCGCCCCTGCCCACCCCAGGGTACCCACAGCGCCCCCTCCGCCCAGGCCCACACCTCCATCCGGACCCCAGTGACTGCCCGCCCCTGCCCACACCCCAGGGTACCCACCGCGCCCCCTCCCGCCCAGGGCCCCACACCCCCATCCGGACCCCACTGACCGCCCACCCCTGCCCACCCCCAGGGTACCCACAGCGCCCCCTCCGCCCAGGGCCCCACACCCCATCCGGACCCCACTGACCGCCCGCCCCTGCCCAGCCCCAGGGTACCCACAGCACCCTCCCTGCCAGGCCCCGCACTCCCATCCGGACCCCCAGTGCTTCTGCCCATGCCGCAGGGTACCCACTGCTCCCACCCTCCCTGCCCAGCCCCCTGCACCCTCATCCGGGCCCCCAGTGCCTCTGCCCATGCCCCAGGGTACCCAAGTGCCCCCACTCCCATCCCCACCCAAACCGCCCAACCCCCAGTGTCTCTGCCTACACTCCACACCCCAGGGTACCCCCTCTAACACCCAACTACCATGGAGAGCCCCCCCAACCAGTGACCCCATCTCGGCAGTCCATTGCTAGTCTCAGGCCCTCTGGCTCCCATAGTTGCCCCCTGGAGCTAAGAGCAATGGGCTCTGATGCCAGCCCTGGGGGATGCGCTTGTTTCAGTTTCAAGCCCCTTGGTGGTGACTCAGCTCAAGTTGGGGGGCAGGCTTGTTCCAGGCTACCCTATGCCTCCTGCCCTGCCGTGGGGCCGGGGGAGCTGGCCGAGGGCATCCTGCAGCCAGTGCAGCTCCAACCTCCAAGGATGCCGGCTGGAGGCCCCTGCCCAGGCTAGACACACCTCTCCAGGTGCCAGCCCGGCCAAGCAGAGCCAGGGGGGCACTTAGCACCCTGTGCTCTGAGCAGCCCTGGGCACTCTCCAGCTCCCCCTAAATAGCCACAGGCCCCGCTCCCAGCTCCCCTTGCTCGTGGTGCCCCTCTGCCCCATGCACTGACATTCTAATCTGCACTCTGCTGCTCTATTGTGTGGCACAACCCCCAGGCCCTCTCCCCTCCCCGTGTCAGCTCCCTAAGGCAGCCTGCTGGGCAGGGGGCTGAGTGGCACTGCCTCTCCTGCAGCCAGAGAGCGGGCAGGCCCCATGTGCAGCGTGGGTCCAGCTGCTGCTTTGATCGGGGCCAGCTCCCTGCCCCCATGCAGCAAGGGCGGCTGCGGGGCTGCCACGGCACCTTGCGTGGTAGGTGCCAACATGCTGCTTCCGTCACCTCCTTCAGCAGCACCACTCTGGCCCACCTCCGCACCGCAGGGCTCCCTGGCTGGCCTCTGCCGCGCCACGGACCCTGTTGTGGCCTCCCCCAGGCGGGGGTGTGTGTGTGTGTTAATCTACAGCCATGCTTGGCGGAGTGCAAGCAGGCATTTGAACTTCGTCACTGATGCAGGAAGTGCAGAGGGGCCTGGGCACTGCCCCATCTCCTGGCACGCTTGCCCAGTGTCCCAGGGAAAGGCCAGAGCCTGCAGGTGGGAGACGCTGCTTGCTACAAGGCGGCCATGGCCCAGCCCTCAGCCCTGCAAACAGCAGCCCATGGGATCCCCCTCAAGCCCACAGGCACCAGGCCATGCCCACCAAGCCTGGGGCCTCCTGCCAAGCACTAGCCTTCCCTGGCTCTGCTGTCTGGGTGCACAACCCACGGGGCCCTGCTCCAGCTGCAGGCAGCGAGAGCCACCTGCCGCATCCCCTTCCCAGGCACCCTCCTGTCCCACACGCCCCGCTCCCGGCAGTGCCCCCCGGCCCGGAGCGAGAGCCGCTGGCACAGCTGAGACCCCAAGGAGGCGCCAGCAGGCTCACAGGCAGAACTGGGGCGTGGCGCTGCAGGGAGCAGGGTGGCTCAGTAGGGGTGCTCTGCCCCTCGAATCACAGCTGCCCCCAAGCTCCAGGCACAGCCCTGCGGTCTGCTGATGCCCTTCCTGGCCCAATGGGGAGGAGCTCAGCCCCCTTCAGGACTGTGGCGGCTCTCTCCCAGGGGCCAGGCACCAGGCCCAGCCTCTCTCCAGATGCCCTGCAGCTGCCGCCTGGCCCAGGGGTTTGGAGGCCGCTCTGGCCCTTAGCACGATGCTTCTGCAAGCTCAGCGCCGGGGGCTTTGTTCTCGCAAGGCAGCAGGACTGGGCAGAGCCCCAGCCCCGCCTCCTGCCCAGCCCCCCTCTCGGCAACGTGCTGGCTGCTCTGGCTCTTTGTGCTGGGAGCCCAGCCCAGGGAGTGGGGAAAAGGGGGAAGCCGCCTCGGCATAGCCCACAGCCAGACCCAGCGGCTGCCTTGCACCCTGCTTGGAGCTACAGAGGCTGAGCCCCAGAGGGTAGGGCCCTTGCAGGCAACCAGGACAGCCCCCAGGCTGGCAGCTTTATAGCAGAAGTGGCAAAGGGGGGCAATCCGGGGCCTGCGTGGCAACCCCGCTTCACAGCCCTGGGCTGCTCAGGCCCCCAGGATCTAGCAGATGGGCTCCAACTGAGGCTGGTCTGGGCCCAGGCTCTGCCACTTATTTCAGAGGGTGGTGCAAGAACCCAGCAGTAACCCTGGTAGGAAATCCTGACCCCGCGGCATCCCCTCTACCGGCACACAGGTGCTTTGAGCCCAGCCCATGGGCTCTGTCACCGCACTCCTGTCATCCACACTCACAGCCAGCCCCTCTCCAGAGGCTCACAGCGGCATCATGTGGCAATGAGTTCCACTGGCTAATTGGCCCGGGAAACTGTTCTCCGCCAGCAGCATTGGAGACCCTGCCTGTCCATTGAGCCAGAAGCTCCTTGTTCACCTTTTCTAGACCCTCCTCCCTGCCACATGGCCTGAGATTAGCAAGGCAGCGTCACGCTCCTGGCAGAGAAGCCGCCAGCACCCTGCTCCACCACACCCCTCTGCTGGCCCATCTCTTGTGCGGCAGGAGCCCCAGCACAGAGCACGGCAGTCGGGGGCAGCACTGCCCGCGCTGCTCTCACCCCCCTCACACTGAGCAAGGCCCAGCTAAGGAGTTCCCTTTCCCGCCCAAGCATTGGGTTCCACGGGCCAGCATGTGACCCACTCGGCCGAGAACCATGGCACGGCGCCTCAGCAGCAGGGCCCAGCCTGCAACCCCTGAGCCACTGCAGAGGCACCAGCTCCCCTTAGTCGTGGCTGGCCCCTGCCCTGCCGTGCTTTGACCCCCTTCTCCGCTCACGCCTCGAGCGGCGGCCTCCTGCGGGCCCCCGGCAAGGGGCGTTCAGTCCAGCAGCTGAGTCTCCGCCGCACACTAGTGCATCGCCTCGGCCCTCAGCACGCACTCTCGGCCAGCGCAGCCGGTTCCGTTCCAGCTGCACGCTCGTGCCCCTCCCCTCCTGCACACAGCCTGGCAGGGGCAGGTCTGTTCGCTCCCCCAGGGTTGCAAATCAGGCCCAAGCTGCCTCAGAACCAGCTGCGGGGGCTGGTGCCTTATTGCACAGCACAGGGCAGCTTTGGCCTGGCCCCTTTGTCCAACCCTCCCCCAGCTGCCAGCAGGAGCAGGGAGGCATCTCCACCAGCAGCCCAGTGACCCTGCCTCAAGGAGGCCCCCAGCTGCAGTTGCTCCTTTAGTGCTCCCAGCCCTCCCCAGGCTGTAGCTCCCTGCTCTAGGCACCTCCTACACAGCCCTGGAGAGGGGGGGCTTGGCCATGCCCATGGGACACATGCTGCAGCAGCTGGGTCATAGGAGCAGCGAGGGCCGGTGGGGGAGGGGGTGCACACGGCTGCTCTCCCTGCAGCAGCCACAGCCAGGGAGGCCGCCCGGAGCATCAGTCCTGCCTGGCTCAGGGGACAAGGCAGCAGGGGGGCGGGGGAGAGAGAGAGGGGAGGGGCACCCCTTTACCCGGGGTGGGAAGGGCTTTGAAAGGAGTGTGAGGCCCAAAGGCCCTGCAATAACCACAGGCCCCAGCCACTTGCCAGAAAATCATTTATTCAGGCACTGCAGGGAGGGTGGCAAACCCAGGCCCTACCCCCCAGCAAGGCAGCTCCAGGAACACCAAGGCTGTGCCTGGGAGAGCAGCTTGGAGCCCCAGGATGGGCCACTGAGCTATCAGCAAACGCTGGTGAGAGCGTGGGCCGTGGGCACTGCCAGCCCTGGGCAGGGCCCAGCCCCCCACCATGTCTGCCAGCAGCGGGGGGGCCTCCCCATTGGCAGAGTCCAGGCCTGCTGCAAGGCCTCACCCCTAGGCACCCCCCAGCCCGGGGCAGAGAGCTCCCCTGCAGCCCAGAGGAAGGGCACGGCTTGGTTGCAGCAGGGCCAGGCGTGGATTTGCAGGCCTAGGCTGACTGGCTGTACATGGGCCCTGCCCAGCCAGAAAGGGCACAGCATGGCTAGGCCTCAGCACACAGCAAGGCCAGGAAGAGGCTGGCCCTGGCAAGGGGAAATGGAACAGCCCTGCCCCACCTGGCAGCCCACAAGTAGCCAGTGCTGGGGCGGGGGGCAGACCCCACTGGCAGCCCAGGGCGGTCTCCCACTTCCTCAGGGCCTGGGCAGAGCATGGGGCAGGTCCAGCTCCCGGCCATGGCCAGCTCAGCTGCCTGTGGGTACAGAGGGAGGGGACAGGTGACCAGGCCCAAGGGGCCAGAGAGCAGCAGGCTCAGCTTGGCCTGTGGAGGGGACAGGGGCAGGGGCAGATGCTGGCAGGATAGGGGTGCCGGAGCAGCAGCGCCCCCTCACACGTGGGAGAAGGCGTGGCTCTTGCACAGAGGCTTGTCCTTCTTGGAGTAGAAGGTCTTCCCCTCCAGGCTGACCTGGCAGATCTGTGGAGAGAGCAGGACATCAGCAGGCAGAGCGCCCCCCACAGCCTGCCCTGCTCACACCACCACCAGGGCAGAGGCAGGGACCCAGGCGTACGCGGGGGGCGCCGCGCCGCTCTCACCGCACAGACGAAGCAGGTGTCGTGCCAGCTGAACCCCAGGGCCTCCAGGAACCGGTCCCCCGCATCGATCTTGAAGTCACAGCCACGGCATTTGGTGCCAAACATCTTCTCGTAGTCTGGGGAGAGTGCGGGGAGAGGGGGCTTTGCATCGGGTACCTGCCCCCCCCGACTGGCCGGGCTTACCCCTTCCCCCAGCCCGTTACCCCAGCCCCCTGCCATCCCAGGCAGGGCCACAGGAGCCCGAGAGCCAGCAGCCCCTTCCCTGCTGCCGGGGGGGCGGTCTCCGCCAGCCCCCCCAAAGTGCCAGCAAGCCCCCGTCTGCAGAAGGGGGACCCCGTTTCCCAGGATGCTGTGCAGCACTCCGCTTTGCTGTAGGTAGTGCACTCCCATTGCCATGGCAACCTGGGAGGCCAGGCCAGCAGAAGGGGGGGCCTCACTTCCCAGGGCCGATGCCCCCCCCCCACAGGCCAGCCGGGCTCCGGCCCTGCACGCCAGCAGCAGCGAGCGCCAGGCAATGCTGGGGCGGCCCAGGGCAGAGAGCAGGGGCTGGGACCCCCGGGCGCACGCTGCAGGGCAGGGGCAGGCTGCCCTACCTTGCTCGCAGTAGGGCTGCCCCTCCTCCATGTAGAAGGCCCGGTTGCGGATGGGGGTCCGGCAGGCAGCGCAGGTGAAGCAGGGCACGTGCCACGTCATCTTGAGCGCATGCATGATCTCCTGGGACAGGAAGAGCCCATGAGCCTGGCGCCAGGCCGGGGGGGCAGGGCCCCGGCAGCCTCGTGCCACTCACCCCACCAATCTTCTTCTTGCACTTGGCGCAGCTGGGGGCGTAGCGCAGGCCGTGGCACGGGGGGCAGAAGACGGAGCCCTTCTCCTCCAGGAACCCCGCCTCGTCCAGCACCTTCCTGCACTGGCAGCAGGTGAACTCCTCGGGGTGGTAGTACCGGCCCAGGGCCACCAGGTAGCGTCCCCTAGGGCAGGGCAGGCAGAGTCAGCCAGGCGAGTGGCAGGGGGCATGCCCCACCCCCAGCCAGAGGGCCAGGCCCGCTCCACTCACCGGATGACCTTGTTGCACTGGTAGCAGAGGGGGGTCTTGCCGGTGCCCTCGGGGGCCTGCTGCGCAGCCTGCAGGATGGAGCTGCGGCTCTGCACGGGCGTGGGCAGGGCTGGCTGGCTGTGCTTGCTCAGCACCATGCTGCTCTTGCCAGGGGGGTACCGCTCCGCGAAGGACGGATCCACAGCCCAAGGGGGGCGGCTGGCCAGGGCCGGGGCAACTGCTGGGCCTGCAAGCCCCAGAGGGATTCCCAGGTGACAGACCTGCAGAACCCAGCTAGCCCAGGGCAGAGCCCAGCCCCAGGCACCCAGCACTGCCCCCCTGGGGCACCAAGGCTCTGCTCTGCCCCACAGCAGGGAGCTGGGCCCAGCACCGCCAGCTTACCGTGATCAGGCTCCTCCGTCAGTGCTGCCACCGAGGCAGGGTCCAGCCCAGACACCTGGCTACAGAACAACCAATTAATCCACTTGCCAGCTGGCCCGCACCCACCCACCCTCCCTCCAGCCTGGCACCCCTCCCCCTGTGCAGCAGCACCCCCAGTGGCTGGTGTGGCTAGTCACAGACCTGGAGTGGCAGCACTGGGCTCACCTTGGGGGAGTCCCGCCTCCCAGGTACCCAACCACATCCAACAGGGCAGAGGCTGCAGCACCCCAGCTGCTCTACCCATCAGGTCCAGCCCCCTCACCAGGGCCCTGCCCCCAGGGTAGGCAGGTGGGCCATGCCCACAAGGGGCCTGCCAGTGCCCTGGCCTCAGGCACACAGCTGGGAAGGACGGAGCAGCTGGCTGCAGCCCCTCATCCCACCCCTGCCTCCAGCCAGAGGTGGGCCAGAGCGCTCAGCCCGGGAAGGGCACAGCTGGGAGCAGGTGTGCTGCCAGCACTCCCCTTTCTCCCAGGGCCTCTCCAGCCAGCTCAGAGGCCATCCTGGGCCCGGGGTAGGTGGGCGCAGCCCCGTGAGGACCGAAGGCAGCACAGACCAGGCGTGGAAAGGCCAGGAGCCCGGGTCCCCAGCCCACAGCGGCCTATGGGGCCGGCCAGGCACTGTCGACACAAAGCAGGAGGTTCCCCCAACTGCTGCCCAGCCCCAGAGCTGGCAGAGGGTGATGCTGGGCTGCAGGGGGCACCACACAGGCCCCCAGGCCGCCCCTCGGGCACCAATGACCACTAGGAGCCGGCTGCAAGAACAGAACTTTATTTGGCTACAGCAGGGTCCAGCACGCAGCTGAGTGAGCGGAGCCAGCACCCAGGCCAGGCAGCTCATGGCAGCCGGGGCCGCAGCACGGGGCACATCACGGCCCAAGGACAGGCCTGGGCACAGCAGCCTCACTCCAGAGCCCTGCACCCCTGGCTGGGCCACGGCAGGGCCTTCCACCTCCAGCCCCCAGCCTAAGGCCCCGTGTGGTGCAGGAAAGCGAGGAGGCAGCAGCAGGAGCCCACGGCCACTGGGCAGGAGGCCCGGGAGAGGAGGCCCAGGGCACAGCTGGGCAAGGGGCTGAGCCTGCAAGATGCCAGCCTCACACCAGCCCAGGCAGCACCTGGGCTCAGCGCCACTGGCTCCCCGGGGACACAGGGCAGGGGATCTGAGCCAGGCCTGGCGCCGACAGCCCCCACCCGCCCAGAGAGCAGGGCGCAGGGAGCTCCTGGCAGGGCAGGGCTCGGAGCGAGGTGGCTGCCCTCCCCGCCCCGGGGCGTGTGATGTGGCCGGGCCGGGCCAGGCCCGCTCAGGACATGACGTTGAGAGAGACGGCGGAACGCTGGTGGTGCCAGTCGCGCAGGCACGCGTAGCGGGGACTCCGCAGCTCAGTGACAAACTGTTCTCTGAAAGGAGAGAAGGCAGGAAGGAGAGAGAAGGGGGGAGAGAAAGGGGGACAGAGTGGGGAGAGCAAGGGGCCGGGGAGGAGGGGACAGAGGTTAGCACCAGAGGAAGGGGAGGGCAGAGAGGAGTGGGGGAGACAGGTTAGTGCCAGAGAGGAAGGGGAGAGGGCAGAGAGGAGAGGGGGACGGGACAGAGGTCAGCGCCAGAGAGGGGGAGAGGGGGGGGGGGACAGAGGTCAGCGCCAGAGAGGAAGGGGAGAGGCGGGGGAGAAGACAGAGGTCAGCGCCAGAGGGGAAAGGGAGAGGGCAGAGATATGGGGGGGGGGAGAACAGAGGTTAGTGCCAGAGAGAAAGAGGCTCCATGAGCAAAGTCAGGACAAGAAAGAGCAGCCAGGTCACACCATGCAACCCACCAGGGAGGGCAGCACCGGGGCCTCTCACCCAGCCCCTGCGGCAGGACTGCAGGCAGCACCAGGGAGGCCAGGCTGGCCCCAGGGCCAGGAGAGGCAGAGTCTGGGGCGGCAGAGCCAGCCCCGGCAGGCGCCCAGGCAGGAGCTCGTGCCCACAGCCCTTACCTGGCCTTTCTAACATGCTCGTCGTCTGGATCTTGCACTGAGCAGCAGGAGAGAAGAGACAGAGTCAAGGCGGGCTGGCGAACGGCGCATCCTCCCGCCCCCAGCAACTGGCTCCCTGCAGCCCGTGGGCCGGGCCTGCCACACTCCAGCCAGACCCACGAGCAGTGCCTGGGCCCGCAGCTGGGAGCTCACCCCTGCCACTACCCCATCCCCTGCCAGCCACCAAGGAGCAGGCAGCCGGCCACCCCAGCCCGAGTCTGCAGCCCGCACAGGACAGGCCCCGGGGGCACTTACTGAACTCTGTGCCCGTCAGCTGGGCCAGGATGCGGAAGGAGCGGGACTGGGTGGTGCCCGTGCGAGGCTGCCAGTCCTCCGTATCCTCCATCAGCCGCTTTTTGCTGGCATCGCTGGGCAGGCCGGCTGCGGGGGTCAGCAGCCTCAGAGAGTGCCTGTGCCAGACAAGAGCAGGGCGCTCAGCCAGCACATGGACACTCCCTGCCAGCCTGCCGGCCACCCCTCCTGCGGGACCCCACGCCCCGGGGCGCAGCGCCCAGCACGAGCCGCACGCCCAGAACGGAGGCACCGAGATGCCCCTCCCCCTCCCCAAAGGGCCCCATGTCCCAGGGTGCAGCACGAGCCGCACACCCAGAACGGAGGCACCGAAACCCCACGCCCCGGGGCGCAGCGCCCAGCACGAGCCGCACGCCCAGAACGGAGGCACCGAGATGCCCCTCCCCCTCCCCAAAGGGCCCCATGTCCCAGGGCGCAGCACGAGCTGCACACCCAGAACGGAGGCTCCGAAACCCCACGCCCCGGGGCGCAGCGCCCAGCACGAGCCGCACGCCCAGAACGGAGGCACCGAGATGCCCTTCCCCCTCCCCAAAGGGCCCCATGTCCCAGGGCGCAGCACCAGGCACGAGCCGCACACCCAGAACAGAGGCATCGAGACCCCCCCGCGGGACCCCACGCCCCAGGGCGCAGCACCCAGCACGAGCCGCACGCCCAGAACGGCGGCATAGAGACCCCCCCGCGGGACCCCACGCCCCAGGGCGCAGCACCCAGCACGAGCCGCACGCCCAGAACAGAGGCACCGAGACGCCCCCTCCCCACATGGAGCTGCACATCCTTTCTGGCCGGCACCCGCCAACGCCTTTCTGGGGCCAGCAGCTCTGTGGCCGCGACAACGCAGAGACAGAAGCCCCCCTTACTCATCCTCCAGGTCGCGGCGGCCCAGGGCTCCAGGGGGCTGAGCCTTCCCCTCCAGTGAGCTGGGGCTGCCACCGGCTCTGGGGCCAGGAGAGAGGGGACAAGAGCAGGAGTGAGTCAGGTGAAAATCCCAGCACCGAGGCTCCCAGCCCCATGTGACCAGAGGTCCAGCAAAGGCCTCTGTTGGCAGCCACCGTGCTGAGGGAGCCCCGCTACCTGCTGGGCAGGGGACACAGCGAGGCCCAGCTGCGCAGGGGCTGGGTCCAAAGCCACCAGTGGCCCCACCAAGCCCCACCCGCCTCCAAGCCAGCCCCATTCAAGGCCAAGGCCAGCAGCTGGGCCCTGCCATGGGGGCAGCGGGTGCTGGGCTGGGATGCACCTTTGCGCTCGCCACGGGGGGCCATGGCCAGCCTGAGCCCTGCCCGGGCACCTACGGTCCTGCCCCCTTCCCCCAGCAGAGGAAGGACAAAGCGAGGCAGCAGGACAGCTCCAGAGAGGAGAGGGCACCAGCCCAGCAACTGGGGGAAGGGGAGGGCAGGGGGGTGGGGTGCTCCCCAGGCCAGCGACCCCGGAGGGGAGGGGAGGGGAGGGGGGTGCTCCCCAGGCCAGCGACCCCGGAGGGGAGGGGAGGGGAGGGGGGTGCTCCCCAGGCCAGCGACCCCGGAGGGGAGGGGGGCATGCGGGGGCAGGAAGGAGGCGAAAGGCTTACTGACTTGTCAAGGGCCTGCACCTGCAGAGTGGGGGGAGAAGAGAGGAGAAGAGAAGAGAAGAGGAAGGGGAGAAAGATTAGACCCGCGGCACCCACCAGACACTTCCAGAGCAGGACGGGGCCGACCCAGAGCAGGCAGAGGGAGCCCAGACAGGCAGCAGCTGATCACCGCACACCCCCTGCAGACCAGGCCTGGCAGGGGCTGTGGGGCAGGGCCAGGCAGCACAGCACAGGAGGGGCCAGCCGGCTCCCTGCACCAGTCCCAGGCTCGCCGGGGGCATGGGAAAGGACCCCGGCTGGGCAGAGGCGAGAGCCCCAGGTCGCAAGCCAGGCTCGGGGTCCCAGCCCCCCCCATGGGCTTCCAGCCCAGTGCGGGGGTTAGCCTGCTGCACCCTGCTCTCAGCACAGCGCCCCATGCTGGCACAGGAGCCCTACTGCTCCCTGGCACCCGGCCAGGCCAGGGCCGGTGGGCAGGAAAGCTCCAGGCTGGCTCTGCTGGCACAGGCCCGGGTGGCCAGAGCCCTGATCTCCCAGCCCACGGGCCCCAGCAGGCAGGGCAAGGCCAGCGAGCCAGGGTGGGAACTAGGCCTGCTGCTCTCTGCAGTGCCACACCAGAACCAGCCACCAGGGGTCACTGCAACACCAGCGAGTGCAAGCCGCTCCCGCGGGGCATCCAGCATGCAGGGGTGCAGCGCCGCCGTCGTGCGGGGGGGAGCAGACAGGCCCTGCAGTGCCACCTACCCATTGTGCCGGGGGGGGTGCGGACAGACAGGGGCTCTGCAGTGCCACCTACCCATTGTGCCGGGGGGGTGCGGACAGCCGGGGGCCCTGCAGTGCCACCTACCCATTGTGCCGGGGGGGGTGCGGACGGACAGGGGCTCTGCAGTGCCACCTACCCATTGTGCTGGGGGGGCGGGGGGTGCGGACAGACAGGGGCTCTGCAGTGCCACCTACCCATTGTGCCGGGGGGGTGCGGACAGCTGGGGGCTCTGCAGTGCCACCTACCCATTGTGCCGCTGGGGCGGGGTGCGGACAGACAGGGGCCCTGCAGTGCCACCTACCCATTGTGCCCGGGGTGCGGATGGCTGGGGCTCTGCAGTGCCACCTACCCATTGTGCCGGGGAGGAGTGTGGACAGCCGGGTCCCTGCAGTGCCACCTACCCATTGTGCTGGGGCGGGGGTGCGGACGGACAGGGGCCCTGCAGTGCCACCTACCCATTGTGCTGGGGGCGGGGTGCAGACGGACAGGGGCCCTGCAGTGCCACCTACCCATTGTGCTGGGGGGGCGGGGGGTGCAGACGGACAGGGGCCCTGCAGTGCCACCTACCCATTGTGCCGGGGGGGGTGCAGACGGCTGGGGCTCTGCAGTGCCACCTACCCATTGTGCCGGGAGTGCGGACAGACAGGGCTCTGCAGTGCCACCTACCCATTGTGCTGGGGGTGCGGACGGCGGGGGGCCCTGCAGTGCCACCTACCCATTGTGCTGGGGGGAGTGCGGACGGCGGGGTCCCTGCAGTGCCACCTACCCATTGTGCTGGGGAGTGCGGACGGCGGGGTCCCTGCAGTGCCACCTACCCATTGTGCTGGGGGGGCGCGGACAGCTGGGGGCTCTGCAGTGCCACCTACCCATTGTGCCGGGGCGGGGTGCGGACAGACAGGGGCCCTGCAGTGCCACCTACCCATTGTGCCGGGGTGTGGATGGCTGGGGCTCTGCAGTGCCACCTACCCATTGTGCCGGGGGGGGGTGCAGACAGCCGGGGTCCCTGCAGTGCCACCTACCCATTGTGCTGGGGGGGCGGGGGGTGCGGACGGACAGGGGCCCTGCAGTGCCACCTACCCATTGTGCTGGGGGGTGCGGACGGCGGGGGGCCCTGCAGTGCCACCTACCCATTGTGCTGGGGGGGCGCGGACAGCTGGGGGCTCTGCAGTGCCACCTACCCATTGTGCTGGGGGGTGCGGACGGGCCCGGGGGCTGTGTACATCACAGGCTTCGGCAGCAGCCCAGGCAGCGAGCCGGCCGGGGGGCTGGCCCCGAAGGGCCGCGCCGTTTTGTTGAGGGTGGTGCTAGGAGCGAAGTGATATTTCGGGGGCTGAGAGCAGAGGGCTGGATCCTGAGCGGGAGACAAAACACAGCACAGGCTCAGGCAGCATGCAAGGAGCCCTGGCAGCCGTGCCAGCACCTGGCGTCACAGGGGAGCGCTCTGCAGTGGCCCTGCCCGGCACCCAGGAGAGACAGCACCATGCCGAGGCCCAGGAGCCCCTGGCCGTGTCGCTCCGTGCAGGCCCCCGGGGCTGGGGCGCGGCACAGGCAGGCCACTGAAACGTGTAACCCATCTGCCCACGCCATGCACCAACGCGCTGAAGGCCAGGGCGGCTTCAAGGCTTGGCCCAGGCCTGGAGTCAGACCCCCGAGGAGCCCAAAGCTCTGGCCCCCCGCAGGATCAGCACTGGGAGGCACACCCCACTCCCCAGGGCCCCTACGTTCGGGGGCGGGGTGACTGGCACCTGCCCTGGTCCACAGCTGCTCCTTTGTGCCAGGAGCAGAGCAGCTGGTGCCCTCCAAGAGCTGCCAGGCTTCCCGAGGGGCCCTGCCCACACCCTGGGGAGAGCCACCTACCTTGGCCGGCTTGCCCGGGAGGCCCTGGACTCTGCAGGAGAAGAGAGGGAGCTGAGGCCAATGCTCTGGTCAGGCCAGACTGAGCTCTGCCCCCTACAATCCAAGCCCTGGCATCATGGGCCCTGGGGCAGGGGAGACCCGGAGGGGTCGGCATGGGGCCTGCTGGGCCCTTTGGGGCTGGCACCCCAGAACCACCTCCCAGCACTGGGCATCGGCCAGCTCGGCTGTGCCGGGAACGCGCCCGGAGCCTGCAGCGGCGGGGGGCAAGAGGCTAGCAGCAGGCTGGCAGGGAGGGCCCCTGCCCCGGGAGCCAGCCGAGCGCAGAGCAGGGCCCCGGGGCAGCAGCGTTACCTGCTCAGGCTGAGGGAAAGCTGGTCCCCGCAGGCGCGGATCTTGTTCTGTGCCTCGATGTGCGTCATGCTGCTGGCGTTCTCGCCGGCGATGCTCAGCACCCAGTCGCCCACTGCCACGCCGGCCTGGGCCGCCTTGCCCCCGGGCGTCAGCTGCAGGCAGAGCCAGAGCCTGTCACAACACAGGCGCCCCAGAGACAAGGGGCAAGGGCCCCCCGAGAGCCTGCCCTGGCAGCGAGCCGCGCTGCTTGGGGGAACGGCCCAGGCACCCGCATGGGATGCTGGGCGGCAGTGGCAGCCGTAGCAGGGAGAGTGTGGAGCTTCATGGGGTCCCGCCTTCAGCCACCCCCTGGGGACACCTGATTCCAGTGCCTTGGTGGGCCAGGGCCAGCCTTGCCCAGCTGCAGTTCCACGCTCCCGGAGCATGGCTGGGTACCCGCACCCAGATCTCTCCCGCCCCAGAAGTGGCCATGTTTCGGGGCTGGAGAGACCTGGCCCATGTCGGGTGCCCGTCTGCCAGGGTGTGACGTCTGGGGGTGCTGCCTGCCTGGTAACCCAGTGCTCTCTCCTGGCTGTGTGGTTTGATTCACCCCACATGTGCATTGGCCCAGGCACCCAGTCCCAGCCTGAGCAGATAAGGCGGCTCTTCCCAGGGAGAGAAGAAGGAAGGGAGGTGGAGGCAGCCACCTGGGGAGGGGAGGGGGGGGAGAGGGCCTGGGAGCGGGGGCAGCCTCCGCTGGGCTGTGGGAGTGAGGCTGTTTTGGACAAGGAAGGGGGTGAAGCCCCTTCCCCCAAGAGGACTAGGCTGTGCGCCCTGGCTCCTGTGCTAACGTGGATTGTACGCTGCGCCGTGTCTGAGAACCAAGAAACCTTCCACTCGACTGGCCGGCGGAGTCACCTCTGGCTGCGACGGGGGCGCAGGACCGCGCCCTCACACAAAGCTACGCAGGCAGCCGCGCTCTCCGGGGGCTGCTGAGCACAGTAACGCCGGCAAGGCTAGGCCCGGCCCGGTCGCCCTGCAGTCCAGCCCGCTGCCAGCAGAGGGCCGGGGGCCTGCAGGACTCAGCCAGCCCTCCACGCCAGTTCAGCAGCACGAGGCCCCCAGGAGCTCCTATGGGCAGTGGAGCAGCTCTTGCTGGAGGTGCTGGGACCTGGGTGGAAACTGGGCACCGAGGCAGCACCAAGGGGCACCCCCGCAGGCCAGCCTGCCTCCCCAGGAAGCAGCAAGTCAGCTCAGGCAGCCCCACGGAGCCGGGCACTCCCCGCGCTCCCCTGGGGCACGACCCGGCCTCCACAACCGCCAGCGCACAGCCTCTGGCCCAGGGTAGTCGGGCGCTCCCCATGCTCCCCTGGGGCACAACCCGGCCTCCACAACTGCCAGCGCACAGCCTCTGGCCCAGGGTAGTCGGGCGCTCCCCATGCTCCCCTGGGGCACGACCCGGCCTCCACAACCGCCAGCGCACAGCCTCCGGCCCAGGGGATTCGGGCGCTCCCCGTGCTCCCCTGGGGCACAACCCGGCCTCCACAACCACCAGCGCACAGCCTCCGGCCCAGGGGGGTCGGGCGCTCTCCACACTCCCGTGGCACGACCCAGCCTCCACAACCGTCAGCGCACAGCCACCGGCCCAGGAGATTTGTGCGCTCCCCGTGCTCCCCTGGGGCACGACCCAGCCACCACAACCGTCAGCGCACAGCCTCCGGCCCAGGAGATTTGTGCGCTCCCCGTGCTCCCCTGGGGCACGACCCAGCCACCACAACCGTCAGCGCACAGCGGTGGAGCCTGGGGCAGGGACTCCCCACTGGCCCGGGCTCCCTGCAGCGCGGCCGCTTTGAAAGGCGTCTCAACAGCGGAACGCGGCCGCGCTTCTCGACCAGCCAACTAACCACTACTTCGCCCCCGAGGCCGCGCAGGGTCCCCGGGGAGGGCGTCGGACGCGAGTCAGAGCTGCAGACCACAGGCATTTCCTGGGCTGGGCGGGGCCAGGGACCTCTCCAGCAAGCAGGCCCCCGGCAGAGACGTTACCTCACCCCCAGCCAGGACAGGCCTGCTCCCGCCCCACCTCCCCCGCTCCAGCACCCCACTCCAGCATTCCCCCCACTCCAGCATCCCACCCCAGCACTCTGCCCTGCTCCTAGCACCCCGCCCAGCACCCCGCCCCACTCCCATACCACCTCCCCACTCCAGCACTCTGCCCTGCTCCCAGCACCCCGCCCAGCACCCCGCCCCACTCCCATACCACCTCCCCACCCCAGCACTCTGCCCTGCTCCCAGCACCCCGCCCAGCACCCCGCCCCACTCCCATACCACCTCCCCACTCCAGCACTCTGCCCTGCTCCCAGCACCCCGCCCCAGCACCCCGCCCCACTCCCATACCACCTCCCACCCCAGCACTCTGCCCTGCTCCCAGCACCCCCGCTTCAGCACCCCGCCCCACTCCCATACCACCTCCCCACTCCAGCACTCTGCCCTGCCCCCAGCACCCTCCCCACACCTCACCCCACCTCCCCACTCCCAGGGCCCTGCCCTGCGCTCCCAGCACCCCACCCCGCATCCCCCACTCCTGCACCACCTCCTGCTCCAGCACTCTGCCCTCCTCCCAGCACCCGCCCCACCTCCCTCGCTCCCAGCCGGGTCAGGACCCGGCCTGCCAAGCTGCAGGAGGGGCCTGGGTCAGCCCTGCCCTGAAGCGGAACCAGTAGCCAGTGCACTCAACAGAGCTGGGGGAGGGGGAGGGGGGAGACATGCCTGAAGTGGGCCCCTGGGTCCCAGAAAGCAAGGCCAGTTGGGCGCATGCATGGGCCTCTCTGAAAGGCACAGTGGGAGCTTGGCTTGCAGGGCCAGGCGGCAGGAAAGCCTGGAAGTCTCCCCCCGCTCCCCCACTTCCTGCTGCCTCTCGCCGCCCTGCCTGCCAGCTGCGGAGTGCCAGGATCCGCACTTGTCCTGCCCTTGTGCCCCCGCATGTCCCGATCACAGCTCCAGGAGGCTGGCCTGGAGCCAAGCGCGGCCCCGGCTCAGGGCTAAGCATTGCCTGGAGCTGAGCCCCACATGGACACGGGTCTTGGCACCCCAAGGGCCAGAAAACCCGCCCTGCCCACCAGCCAGACACTCCCTCGGGGCCTGCAGGGCTGCCCCAGCCACATGGAGCCCAGGCCAAGACCGGAGCTCTCCGGGCAGTGTGGAACCAGCAGTGCAGTGGAGCCCTGGGGCACCAGAGGAGCCTGGGCCGGGCCCTCTTCCGGGGCAGGGTGGTGAAGTAGCCAGGAGGCACCGGCCCAACCCTGCCAGAACTTCCCGGCAGCATGCGAGGGCCCCTGGCAGCCCAGACCCTCCCGTCTCGGCCCATGGAGACACGCACACAGGCCCCACCGGGCACTAGCCAAGCAGCTGCCAGCCCTGGGCAAGGGCATCACGCCCAGTGCAGCTGCAAGCTCCCCCACCACACCCAGCCTGCCAATGGGGCAGACATCGAGCGGTCCACTTAGGGGGCCCCAGGGATTCTCACCCCTCCCAGGCTGTCGCCAGGGTCAGGAAGCAGCCGGAGCCCGGCCCACCAGCCCTGATGACAGCAAGGGCGTATTTTTATCCTGTCTGGGCCTGACCTCAGCAGCTCCCCTGCAAGGCCTCACCAATGCCGGGAACAGCTGGGCCCCCCAGGCCCAAGCCCCACCTGCTCCCGTCTCTCACCCCACAAGCCTCAGGCCAGCGCAGCCCCGCTCCCGCCAAGCCCTACTTCCAATGGCCTCGCGCCCTCCCCGGCACCGACGCCCCGAAAGCCCTCAGCGCCCCCCCCCCAGCACAGCCCTCCCCCCCCACCGAGGGCCTGCCACCGCCCCCCCAAGCACCCATACCCCAAAAGCCATCAGCTCCCACTGGCACTGATCAGGCTCTCCAGCCTGCTGGGCCGGGGGTGGGAGAGCAGCAGCCACCCCCCTAAGTCAGGGCTGTAAGCCCCAAGCTACTGTAGTGCAGCCGCCCACTCCAGAGCCCCCCCATAGAGCCCCTCTGCAGGCAAGTCCCGGCCCTCAAGCCCTCCTGGACACACTGCTCAGTCCCCAAATGCTGGGCCATCAGCACCCGCCTGCAGCTTCCCTGCCCCTGAGGCGCCCCACCACCCCCAGGCTCCTGCAGGGACCTTGCTGTGCATGGGGGTCCCTGCACTGGCTGGGCACTGGCTGTCACCAGCTGCAGGAGCGCTGGGCCCGCGTGGGCAGAGCTTGAGCAAGGGGGAGCCCAGCTTGGGAAGGCTCCAGGGCTCCAGCGAGAACATGGGGAGGCAGACACTGCAGCCCTCAGCACCCCCCAGCTCTCCTCTACCTGCCCTGCCCAGCAGGGCATGTGCCTCTGCCCCCAGGGAGGCTGTTCTTCCTTGGCCATGCCCAAGGGCCAAGCCTGGGCACCACACCGGCAGCATCGCTTCCCCTATGGGCCCCGAATGCCAGGCTCCTGCTGCCCCCGCCGGGCGCTGGCCAAGGAGATCCCTGCAGCTGCCCCCTGGCACAGGGCTGACTCCAGCACGGCTCCTCCCCCAGGTGCCCCCGCTGGGCCTGGGTGGGGAGGGGGCTCTGCTGCCGAACCAAGACACTGGCCTGAGATGGCCTCTGCAAGTGGTGCCACTAGCCCCCCCACAGGGCTGGGGCAGCCCAGAGGCGCAGACCCCACAGCAGGCTCCGGCCTCACCCTGAGCATGCTCCCGCCTCCAGCAGCAGCACGGAGGCGCCACATTCCAGGGCTTATAAGGCAATCCCACACCCGGGCCTGGGCCTGGGCCCCCGGAGCTGGGTGCTGTTTGGGCCACAGGGGAGCACAGGCCAATAGACCAGGGTGGGTCGGGGCTTCTGGCCACCAGCTACTGCACAGGGTCCCCCAACAGGCTTTCCCAGCTACAGCCCCCCAATGCCAGCAGAGCTAGGCCCCCCACGCTGAGCGCATGGGGCTGGGGGCGGGGGTCTCACTGGCCAAGGCATCAATGCAGCCCTCTACCAAGGCAGCAGCCACAACAGCCACGCACACAGCTCGGAGCCAGCCCCCAACGCTGCAGGGGACAGATGAAGGCCGGGCCTTTCCAGCATGGTCCCAACAGGCTGCAGAACCAGCCAGGCGCTTGGAGTGGGGAGGGGGGCGCGGCTCTGCAGGACGGTGCCCAGCAAGAAGCTGATAAGGAACAGACCCAGCCACCCCAGCAGCTTACCGCAAGCCCCACCCCCAGGGCTGGGGGGCAGCCTGGCAGGGGACAAGCGTCAGAAGTAGCCACCTTAGCCCGTGCCTGCAAACGGGCACCATCGGGCTTTCTTTGGGCAGAGCCTCCGGGGGAAAGCCCGAGGGCGGGCGTCTGACAAGGTGGGTTTTACCCTCCAACACTCATGCCCAAGAAAGCCGGTCGGCTCCAGGGTCACCGTTCGTCCCGGGCCAGCCCTGCAGGGAGCCAGAGCCTCTCGAGAGCAGCAGCCAGGCACGGAGACTCCACCATGTCCCAGCGCCCTGGCAGGGTGCCGTGGCCCCGCCACCCCAGACCCATGGGAAGAAACCAGGCAATGCGCTGCCCCACGCCCAGCGGGACCGACAGGACAAGGCTGGGGAGAAGGGCCTTCCCCGGGCGCCTATTTCCCCAGCTCCCCAGCACAGCCCCGCCAGGGCACAGCAGGGCATCTGGCCTTTGCCCAGCAGTTCCGGAGGGGGAGGCGGAGCCTCAGCACAGCTGGTTGGGGGGCTGTGGCTGCAGTTCTTACCCTGGAGATGGAGAGGGGCATGTTGAAGTCCTTGCCCCCCTGCAGCCTGAAGCCCCAGGGTGCTGGCCCATCCAGCTGCACTTTATAGGAGTCCATGGCGCTGCTCCCTGCAGGGGGAAGGAGACCGCAGCCGTTAGGAGCAGGGCAGGGTGCTGTCTCCTGAGCCCAGCTCTGCCTCCAGGGCTCAGTGCCATTCCCCCGAGGCCTCCGGGGAGCATGGGTAAAGCCCCCAGCGACTCCGCCAGGGCAAGGCCAGGCCAGCTCAAGCCAGCAGACAGGAGAACCTCCCCAGCACTTAGCCCAAGGGCCCCTGCCCCAGGCACTGAGCAGACCCGGCCCAGCCCGCAGCCAGCTGCCCAGGGGACGCACCGCGCCGGAGGCCCGAGTCAGCGGGGCGGCGCGACACCCACCACTGGACAGTGAGGACAGGCTCCACCCAGCAGCCGCTAGCAAGACCAACCCCCACCCAGCTGCCCAGGCCAGAGAGTCCCGGGCCAGCCTTCCCCGCACTGCTGCAGGCAGGGCCCAGCATCCCCACCCACCTCACCCAACGGGCACTGGCACCAGACCAGCAGGGAGGCACTGGGGACTCTGCCCCCAAATCTAGCGCCACGCCCCGGCTGCCCTCCCCCATGCTCTCCAGCAGCTTGCAGGCTATATAAGGTGTGTAAGACGACACTGGCATATCCCTGGGCTTCTCAGCCGGGTGGGGAGGGCGGGCGGGCTGCTGCGTCAGACATTCCCTGCGCTGGCCCAGAAAGCCAGATGGAAACCAGCCCCCCAGCCTGAGACCAGCCCTCCCCGTCCTGCCCCCTTCCACAGCACAGCCCTAACCCTCCCCAGCTCGTCCTGCCTGCCACCCTCCCTCCCCCGACAGCGCATCCCACACACCCCCGCTCGGTCCCGCCTGCCCCTGGACAATGCAGCCCTCACCCCTGCTCGGTCCTGCCTCTCCCCACAGCGCAGCCCTCACCCAAGCCCCCAGCTCGCCCTGCCTGCCACCCCAGACAGTGCATCCCACACACCCCACTCGGTCCCGCCTGCCACCCCCAGACAGTGCATCCCACACACCCGCTCGGTCCCGCCTGCCACCCCCAGACAGTGCATCCCACACACACCCCGCTCGGTCCCGCCTGCCACCCCCAGACAGTGCATCCCACACCCCCGCTCGGTCCCGCCTGCCACCCCCAGACAGTGCATCCCACACACCCCCGCTCGGTCCCGCCTGCCCCCCCAGACAGCACAGCCCTCCCCGCTTGGTCCCATCTGCCCCCCCGGACAGCACAGCCCTCCCCCCGCTTGGTCCCATCTGCCCCGGACAGCGCAGCCCTGCCCTCCCCGCTTGGTCCCGCCTGCCCCCGGACAGCGCAGCCCTGCCCCGGTTAGTCCCGCCTGTCTTCCCCGGACAGCGCAGCCCCCCCTTGGTCCCGCCTGTCTTCCCCCCGGACAGCGCAGCCCCCCCCTTGGTCCCGCCTGTCTTCCCCCGGACAGCGCAGCCCCCCCTTGGTCCCGCCTGTCTTCCCCGGACAGCGCAGCCCCCGCTTGGTCCCGCCTGTCTTCCCCCGGACAGCGCAGCCCCCCGCTTGGTCCCGCCTGTCTCTCCCCGGACAGCGCAGCCCTGCCCCCGCTTAGTCCCGCCTGCCCTCCCCGGACAGCGCAGCCCTGCCCCCCGCTTAGTCCCGCCTGCCCTCCCCGGACAGCGCAGCCCTGCCCCCGCTTAGTCCCGCCTGCCCTCCCCGGACAGCGCAGCCCTGCCCCCGCTTAGTCCCGCCTGCCCCCGGACAGCGCAGCCGGCCCACTTCCTCCTGCTCCAAGAACAGCTCCGGCCTCCAGGCGGCAGAGCGGGGGCGCACCGGCCGGGGTGCGGAGGCTCAACCCCCAGGGGCCCCCCCCCACTCGGGGCCAGGAGCACGAGGCGGGCCCTGCCCGGGGGCGGGAAGGGCCGCAGGGGTCCCGGGCAGCACGTGGGGCGAGCGGGCCGGGGTGGGGGGTCGGCGCCAGAGGAAACCCGCCCGGGCGGCCCCTCCCTCGCCCGCCAGCCCCGCAGCAGCGCCCGCCGGGGGCGGATGCTGGAGCCGGAGCCAGACCCCCCCCGTTACCTGCACGCGCCGCCGGCTCCGGGCGGGGCAGACTCACGCTCTGAGCCGGCCCCGCCCCGCCAGTCTCTTCTATAGCCTCAGGGCGGGGCGATCGCGCCCGCTCAGCCAATCAGCGCAGCCTCCACCAAGACCACGCTCTGCCTGGTGCGCCTGCGCAGTCCTCCTCGTCCTCCCGCTGAGGCGCTTCACCTACTGCCTAGACCCGGCACTGCAGGCTCCGCCGGGGGCGGGGTCTGCGCGGCCAACAAACCCCGCCCTCTAGCCCCAGCCCCGCCCACATAAGAGGGGGCGGGATGGCTCAGTGGCCTGAGCACGGGCCGGCTAAACCCCGGGTTGTGAGTTCAATCCTCGAGGAGGCCATTTGGGGCAAAAATCTGTCAGGGATGGTTCTTGGTCCTGCTGTGAGGGCAGGGGACTGGACTTGACCTTTCAAGGTCCCTTCCAGTTCTAGGAGATAGGCATCTCCATTCATTTACACATTGTGTTCACACCCAGGTAGCTGCAGGTGGCCCAAAAACAGGCAGTTCTCAGCTCACCCAGGCAGGGAGCTCACCCCTTCCTCCCCCCGCTGCTGTGGGGCACACAGGCTGTGCAGTGTCCCACACACACCAACCAGCCCTGTGGGCTGGCAGCAGGCCCAGCTCCACTGACTGCTGTGACTGTCCTTAGCAATTCACCCCCTTTTCCCACAGACAGTATAGGACTCAGCTTTGCGCCCAGACTGGTGCCCTCCCCGTGCCCCGTGGTGTGCCTGCCCCTGCCTTGCCCTCTCGCATGAGCAGAGGTGGGGGGGTTTGCAAATAAGGCATTCGCTCTGGGAACAGGGAGGGTATGTCTACACTACAAAGTTAATTCGAACTAACAGCCGTTAGTTTGAATTAACTTTCATAGGCGCTACACATGCAAACCGCTAGTTGGAACTTAATTCGAACTAGCGGAGCGCTTAATTCGAACTAGGTAAACCTCATTCTACGAGGACTAACGCCTAGTTTGAACTAAGTAGTTCGAATTAAGGGCTGTGTAGCCCCTTAATTCGAACTAGTTGGAGGCTAGCCCTTCCCAGCTTGCCCTGGTGGCCACTCTGGGCCAAACCAGGGAAACTTTTCTGCCCCCCTCCCGGCCCCGGAGCCCTTAAAGGGGCACGGTCTGGCTACAGTGCTTGTGCCAATTGCAAGCCTGCCAGCACCCTGCCAGCAGACCCTGCACCTGGCACGGCACGAGTCAGCCACCCGCTGCCACCCAGCCCTCCGCCTCTTCCCAGGACTAGGCTGGCAGCTCCCAGGAGCCTGCCTGGGGCCACAAGAGGCGGGCGCCCGCCTGGTCTAGTGTGGAGATCGTGGACCTCATTGAGGTTTGGGGGGAGGCCTCCAACGTCCACGACCTCCGCACTAGGCACAGGAAAGTGGCCGTCTAGGGCAGGATAGCTGCCACCCTGGCCACCAAAGGCCACATGTGAACCCAGGAGCAGGTTTGCATGAAAATCAAGTTGGTCCAGTGAGACCCCCGACCCTGAGCCCTGAGCTTAGAACATAAGAACATAAGAACGGCCGTACTGGGTCAGACCAAAGGTCCATCTAGCCCAGTAGCCTGTCTGCCGACAGTGGCCATCACCAGGTACCCTGGAGGGGATGGACCAAAGACAATGACCAAGCGATTTGTCTCGTGCCGTCCATCTCCAGTCTTCCACAAACAGAGGCCAGGGACACTGTTCCTACCCCCTGGCTAATAGCACTCCATGAACCCAACCTCCATGAATTTCTCTAACTTCTCTTTAAACTCTGTTATAGTCCTAGCCTTCACAGCCTCCTGTGGCAAGGAGTTCCACAGGTTGACTATGTGCTGTGTGAAGAAGAACTTTCGCTTATTAGTTTTAAACCTGCTGCCCATTCATTTCATTTGGCATCCTCTAGTCCTTCTATTATGGGAACTAATGAAGAACTTTTCTTTATTCACCCTCTCCACACCACTCATGCTTTTATAGACCTCTATGATATCCCCCCTCTGTCTCCTCTTTTCTAAGCTGAAAAGTCCCAGTCTCTTTAGCCTCTCTTCATATGGGACCTGTTCCAAACCCCTAATCATTGTAGTTGCCCTTTTCTGAACCCTTTCCAAGGCCAAAATATCTTTTTTGAGGTGAGAGACCACATCTGTACACAGTACTGAAGATATGGCGTACCATAGTTTTATACTTCCCCTCCTCCTTCTTCCCCTGGCTTCCCCCTTCCAGCTCCCTCCTCCCAGGTTTCCACCTCCCGTCTCCCACCCTCTCTCCCACCTCCTTTTCCCAGTCTCCCCAGAGGTTAATCCCCCCCCCACCAGTTTTGTTAAATAAAGAGTTTCTATTTTTGACCACACGTGTCCTTTATTTTTTACATCAGGAAGGGGGGCTAGGGAGGGGTAAGTGGAAGGAGGTGAGGGAGGAATGGGGCACGAGCCCCTGATGGGGAGGACTGGGGTGGCTCTGCGGGCTCCTCGGGGTGGAAGCTCTCCTGCAGGGCCTCCTGGATCTTGACAACACCCTGATTGACCCCCCCAGATGGCAGCCTGCGGCAAGTGCAGCTGGGCTGATGGCCGAGTGCTGTGATGTGCCGAGTGAGGGCACTCAGGGCACTCCAAGACAGGACTGCTTTGCTGTCCCTCATCGAGTTAGACAAGCAAGCGGGGAACCCTGAGAACTGTCTGTCCGGGGTGGGGGTCAGGTCCCTTTAAGCCCAGCCCTCGGCTAGCCTGAGGCAGCAGCTCCACACTCAGTCCTGGTTCTGGCCAGCCTTAACTTCAGTTCAGGGTCCACTCAATATGGACATGCTAGTTCGAATTAGCAAAACGCTAATTTGAATTAGTTTTTAGGTCTAGATGCACTAATTCGAATTAGCTTAGTTCGAATTAACTAATTCGAATTAAGTTAGTTCGAATTAGTGCTGTAGTGTAGACATACCCGCCATGACAAACCGGCTACCCACCATTGCCACCGCGGCCCTGTGTGTATCTATCCCTACTCGGTGTGTGCGCCACGGGCACAGCTGCTGGCAGTCGGTACCCTCACTGCTACCCAGTGGGGCGGTGGAGCCCCCAGAGCAGTGCTGGTGTGGCGCACTACATCTGAGCCTGCCGACCCCACCGCCCCTCGGTGCCCCCTTGCTGGCAGCTCCGGCCCAGGGGTGGGACAGGTGGGTGCGTGTGGGCGGGACATGAGCAGCACCTCCCCAAGAAGAGCAGGTCCTGAGGCACTGGGTTTTCCTCTGCGCGGGCTCGATCCCGTGTTTCCCAGTTGAGGTGATGCACCAGCCCTGCCCAGTGTGGGGCAGTCATTGTGTAGCTGACACGCACCGTGGCCCCATCCCGGATGGACTGCGGCGCAGTAGCACAGTGCGGCGGGGAGGCATGGACCGAGGCCACGGCGCAGCCCTGAGGGATTCCTGGAGAGGAACGTGGGCCAGAAACGCAGCCGTGGAGGCCGCACCCAGGCGAGGTGGTGGAGAGCGCTGCGAGGCCGTGACACATGCAGAGGCACAGTGACGAGACGGGCAGCCTTCATCCGGCCCGCCACCGCCACCAGGCAAGACCAAAGAGGCTGCACCAAAGGACCTCAAGCAAGTGCAGCTGCTGAGGCGTCACGGAGAAGACGGGAGGAAAAGGTCCTGGCCGGCGTGGAAGGCAGAGGCCACTTTCGGGAGGAAGCTGGGCCTTGTCCTGGTGGAAGGCGTGTTTGGGCAGGGAGCTCAGCCACTGTCTGGTGGAGGCAGGGACAAGGAACGTCACCTTCCTTGAGAGGTAAAGCAGTGAACGTGGCCATGGGCTCAAAGGGGGGGGACCCTTGACTGAGACGGTGCATCGGGTTCCCCCGACTCCTGCACCCCCGCAGTGGCACGAACAGACTCCACCAGCCAGTAGAACAGAGGGAGTTTATTGCTTCTCCAGGATACAGCCCAGCACAGATGCAATCTGGTACCAGGGCAGGCCTAGGATGCCTCAGCCCCCCTTGAGATGGGGGAGACTGGGCCCCTAAATCCCAGCCCCTTGCTTAGGCTGCTTCCTCCATGATTCCAGCCAGAAACTAAAACTCTCTTCCAGCCCTGCCCCCCAGCCAGGTGCTGGTCTCCGCCCTCCTCCCTTTGTCTCTCCCTGGGAGGCTGAGCCTGGGTGTCTGGGTTAATCCACATTTGGGAGAGTCAGTGAGAATCTCCCATCCCAGCGCAGGGGGACCCCGGGTCACAGAGCAGACAGCCCCCCGCTACGCCACAGCTGTCCCCCCTCCGAGAGCGAACTGAGCAGGGTCACTCCGCTTGTGACCTAGGGAAGTTCGGGTCCCCTGCCCAGGAAAGCCGCCGCGGTGACATTGGCGCTCCCCTTGGCTTGGGCTGGCTGCGGTGATGCCCTGCAGGAGCCGGCTCCCTCCTGTCTGGTTGCTGCACAGCTCCTGGGGGGGGACTGGCATGGGCCCATCTTCGGTGGCTGTACCAGCCCTTGCACTGCCCTTGAGCTTTGGCCAGGGTCTCTCTGGCCAGGCCCATGAGCTCAGCGAGCCTTTCCCGGAAAGCGAGGACGTCCTCCACCCCCGACGCTCCATCCAGGGAGGTCTTCCCCTCCCATAACTCTCTCAGCAAGCCCAGGGGGTCCTTCCCCCTTCTGCACCCTGGCTCGGTCCGGGAAGGCCCAGCAGACCCTCGGGGTGCCTTCCCCTGTGCAGACAGCAGATGGGGCAGGTACTTGTCCCAGTCCTGCGGGTGCCGGAGCATAAAGGGCCCAGGTGAGCCGGGTCCTGTGCTTCTCCCACAAGCACCGGAGCAGGGCCAACATGCAGTGGGATCCCTGGTCCGTGAGGACCTCCTGGGGGAATCCATAGGCGTGCACAGCACATTTCATTAGGGTGTGCACCCAAAGAATTTTTTTAAAATGTACTCTGACCCCCATTAGCCACACCCCTGACCCGTTAACCACGCCCCTGACCTCCATTAGCCATGCCTCTGGAGGTAACACTCTCGGGGCAAGATGGACACATGACCAGAAGTAAAAGGTGTCATGTGACCCCCCTCTAAGGACTTTTCCCACCATCCTCCTACCAATAGGGATTAGTTTGGCCCTCACCAAATCCCCCTCATGCAACTATCCTGCATTTGCATTAACCCAATGTGTGTGCCATTAACTCGGGGGCAGAGAGGCTGGGGGAAGTGTTCCCTCTAAGAGTTTCCTCCCATGAGCAGAATGAATTTTGTGTTGTGCACCAGTACTGAGTTCATGTGGCTTGTTTGGATGTGCCACTGTGGCACCCAAGTTATTAATAAATACTGTATAATCCTCTACCTTTTCCCTCTGCTGCCATGTCTCCTCCCCTTGCTCCATCAGCTCCCCTGGTGCCTGCTGCCCCACAACCCCTCACCCTCCTCTGCTGTCCTGACTCCTGCCCTTCTCACTGCCCTCAGCCTTCCTGAGACCTGCCCCCTGCACCAGCCTTTCTCTCCCCTGTGCCCACTCCTCCAGTAGCCCCACTCTGATCATGTGAGCTACCCTCCTCATCCCTCTCCTAACACCTCCTCTACACACATGCCCTGACTCTCTCATCTGGTGCTGGTCCCTGCCCTGCAGGTGTCTGCCCTTCTGCTTCACCCCAGAATCCCCAGGCACCTGCATCTTCTCTTACCCTGCACCCTCCTGGTGCCTCCTCCTTCCCTCACTGCCCCAGTTCCCTTTGCCCTCTTTTCCCTGACGCCCACCCCTCACCACCCTCTACCCCCGTTCCCCTCATGCCCCTGTGCCCTCACACATGACTTGCTCCATCCCCACCTTCCTCATGCCCACCCCTTCTTTCAAGCCTTCTCCCAGCACCTCCCCCTCCCCTCTAGCTCCCCATGCCCTTACCCTCTCCTCTTCCAGCATCACCCTGTCCCCGCCCACTGACACCTCCTCCTGCCCTTTTCCTCATTGTCTCCACTTGGCCCCCTGGCATTTGTCTCTCCTCTACCCTGTCCCTTTGGTGCCTTCCCTTTCTTCCCGCTCTCCCCTCCCCTCCTACAAGCCCCTTCCACCCCTTCCCCTTTCTTCCTCCCCTCCCTCCTACAAGCCCTTCCTCTCCCAACCCTTCCTCTTTCTTCCTCCTCCATTCAGCTTCTGCCTTACAGCTTGCAGGACTGGAGTCAGAGCCAGCCCAAGCTGCAGGGCCGGGGAGGGGCACCCCCAGGGCGCCGTATGGTGCTGCTGGGCCAGGCGGGGGCGCTCCTGGGCGCCTCAAGGGCACCGCGCCGTGCTGCCGGGGGCGCTCCCGGGTGCCTCAAGGGCAGGGGTGCTCCCGGGCGCCTCAGGGGCGCCGCACCGTGCTGCTGGGTCGCGCCATGCTGCCGGACTGGGTGGGGCCCAAGGCGCAAAAATGGCTCGGGCTAGCCGGCCCGAGACATTAGGGTGTGCCTGGGCACACCCGGCACACCCTGTGCGCACGCCTATGGGGGAATCCCCCCCAGCTGAAAAGGGCCAGCAGTGCATCTGCCACCGTGTCTGCCTCGCTAGCGGGCAGAGCCACGGCCTCGGGGCAGTTGGTCTCCGTATCCACAGCTACCAGGATGTATTTGTTCCCCGTCCGGGTCGCCTGGCCGACAGGCCCCACTATCTCTATTGCTGCCTTCCGGGACGGCTCCTCTATATGGGGTAGGGGCCCCCAAGCAGCTTTCCTCCCATCTTGGGCCTTCCCGCCCCTCTGGCAGGAGTCGCAGGACCGGCAATATCGCTGCACGGCCGCAAATATCCCCGGCCAGTAGAAGTGTTGAGCAGCCTCAGCTGGGTGCGCCGGATCCCCCGGTGGCCCACAAAGGGGACGTCGTGGGCCAAATACAGCAGCTTGTGGCGATACTTTTGGGGGACGACCAGCTGCCGCTGGACCCCCCATGCCCTCACCTTCCTGGGGGGAAGCCATTCCCGGAACAGGAATCCCCGCTCCCACAGGAATCTCTCCTGGCCTCCTCTCCCCAGGGGCTGAGCTGCACGGAGGCCAGCCTGGTCCCTCAGCCTCTGCAAGGAGGGGTCTGCCTGCACCTCAGCCTGGAATTCAGCCGCTGGGGCAGGGATCGGGACCTGTTCCCCGCCCTTGCCTAGGTCCGGAGTCCCAGCCTGGCTGGACCCCGTGTCCACTGGGATGGGACCCTGAGCCCCCTGCAGGGAGCCCTCCCCTGGGTCAGAGTCGCCAGCCCCTCGCTGGCTCTGGCTACAGGTGGTGACCAGGGTCCTGTGGGGTCTGTCTGGCCACTCCTCTAGGTCACCCCCCATTAGCACCTCCGTGGGCAAGTGCCGGTGCACCCCACTTCCTTAGGGCCCTCCTTGGCCCCCCATTTCAGATGCACCGGCTCTGGGCACCTTCGCGGGGTCCCGTCTACGCCCCTCAGGGTCAGCTGAGTGTTAGGTACCATGTGGTCTGGGGCTACGACCTCGGGCCAGGCCAGCGTCACCTCCGCCCCCGTGTCCCAGTAGCCTGTCACCTCCCTGCCATCCACCTGCAGGGGCACGAGGCTCTCGCTCCGTAGGGGCCGCCCTGCCCCCACCCAGTACACGGAGAAATCCGCCTCCTGAGGGTCGGACCGCCCAGGGGAGGGGCACTGAGCATCCTCCCCACTCTGAGCTGGGGTTTGCCTGCTGGCCCCCTGCCTCTGGGGCAGCCTGCCCTTCCCAGCCCCAGCCAGTTAACCCTGGGAAATCCCAGGTCTTGGTGCCTGGTGCACTGAGCCCTCTTGTGGCCTTTTGCCCAGCGATGGCAAGTTAGGTCCTGCGGGCCCCTTTGGGCTGGCTCTGCCCGGGCCCTGGCTGGTTCTCTGGGGCGCAGATGGCTGGTCCTTGTCTCTTGGGCTCGCCTCTTAGGGACTCTCTCCGTCGCTCAGCCGGGATCCGGTCTCTGCGTGATTCCCTCTCTCGCCGCGATTCCCGTTCACACCCGGGACGGCTCTCTGTGAACTGATCCGCCATTCTCCCGGCCTCCTGGGGACCCCCTGGACTTCGGTCCTTGAGCCACAGCCCCAGGCTGGGCGTGCACGCTTCATAGAACTGCTCCATCATGATCAGCTTACGCAGGTCCTCTGCGGTCTGGGCTCCAACCCCCGACAGCCACTTGCAGCAGTACTGCGCCAGGCGGGAGGCCAGATACACATAGGTCTCCCGTGGCCCCTTCTGCACCCCCGCGGAACTTCTCCCTGTACGTCTCGGGGGCCAGCCCGAACTTGTGCAGCAGGGCCTCCTTGACTCGGTTGTAATCCCCTGGCTGTAGGCCCTCCAGCTGATTGAGCACCCCGGCAGCCTCCTGGTTCAGTGCGGGGATGAGCTCTCGCAGCCAGTCAGCTGGGGGGACCTGTTGCAGTCCACAGGCCCTCTCAAAGGAGCTGAGGAACCCGTCTATGTCACCCACGTCCTTCAATTGGGCCACCATGAGCTTCTCCAAGCGTCTGGCCGCCCTGGGCCCTTGGGGCCCGTCTGCACTTGGCGCAGCCAGAGCCCTACCGCTTCTCCGCTCTGCCATGGCCAACTCATGCTGTCACTGCTCTCTACGGTCCTGGACTTCCAATTCCTTCATCTGCAGCTGGATCTCCAGCCGCTGCAGCTCCGCTGGGCTGGCCCCTGCCCTGGACGAACTATGGCTTTCAGGGCTTCCCTGGGAGGCCGTCCTGTCTCTCCAGCGGGCTCCAGTGCTCTGCCCCGTCTCGGAGCCTGACACGCTCCCAGGGGGGGTTTGGCTGCTCTCCACGGGGACAGGGTCCCGGTCCCATGGCTGGTCATTCTCTTCCAGCTGGGCAATCAGCTGGGCCTTGGTTGCTTTTCCCACGGGCAGGCCCCTCTCTCTGCAAAGCCTCACCAGCTCTGCCTTCAGGAGTCGGGCGTAGGCCATCTCCCCGCCGGTCCCCTCGGTGCAGACTCAGCAGCCTAGTGCTGCAGCGCCCCACGATTCCCAGGAACCGCTTCGCTCTGTCTCCAGCACGCCTGGCTCTAAGACCCTTCCTCCTACTGTGCCTCGACACTCGCTGCTGGAAGCTCCATCCATGGGGTGCAGTGCATCCCGCCCCTGACACCCGTGTGGCGGCGCCTCGGGGTTCCCCCGACTCCTGCACCCCCGTAACGGCACGAACAGACTCCCCCAGCCAGTAGAACAGAGGGAGTTTATTGCTTCTCCAGGATACAGCCCAGCACAGATGTCATCTGGTTCCAGGGCAGGCCTAGGATGCCTCAGCCCCCCTTGAGATGGGGGAGACTGGGCCCCTAAATCCCAGCCCCTGGATGAGGCTGCTTCCTCCATGATACCAGACAGAAACTCAGCAACTCTCTCCCAGCCCTGCCCCCCAGCCAGGTGCTGGTCTCCACCCTCCTTCCTTTGTCTCTCCCTGGGAGGCTGAGCCTGGGTGTCTGGGTTAATCCACATTGGGGAGAGTCAGTGAGAATCTCCCATCCCAGCGCAGGGGGACCCGGGTCACAGAGCAGACAGCCCCCCCACCACGCCACACCTTGGATGCTGAGAGGACCAGGCTGCAATCCCAAGCAGGGGCTGGGCACTGGACCAGCGGGTGGAGCCTGTCCATGCCCTCAAGGGAATGCCCTAGCAGGGGCTCAGGAAACAGAGAGACCGGCATGCCCCGCGGGGAAAGACAAACTAGCCGCCAAGCGGGTGTGACGGCACGTCGGGTTCCCCCCGATCCTGCAGCCCCGTAGCAGCAAGAACAGACCCCACCAGCCAGTAGAACAGGAGGGTTTATTGCTTCTCCCAGAGACAGCCCAGCCCAGATGTGATGTGGCTAGAGGAGTCAGGGCCAGGATGCCTCAGCCCCCTTGAGATGGGGTGCCCGGGCCCCTAGACTCCCAGCCCCCTCCTTAGTCTGTCTCCTTCATGATTCCAGCCAGAAACTGCCCCATCCCCCAACACTCCCTTCCTTTGTTCCGTCCCTTCCCTTAACCGGTAGGACCGGTTCGGTCACTGTCATGGGGGCCCTCAAGGCGCCCCCGCTGGGCCGTGCTCACAGACAGAGGCCAGTAGGGGTCACCCACAGCCCAAGCATAGAGACCAGCAAGGTACTGACACTACAGCACATCTCTCTCCCCTCCAAGAGTGAACTGAGCAGGGTCACTCTGCCTGTGGCCTGGGGAAGTTTGGGCCCACCCCCCCACAGGACAGCGTGTCGGCGATGATGTTGGCATTCCCCTTGACGTGGATCACTTCCATGTCGTAGTCCTGCAGGAGCAGGCTCCACCTCAGCAGCTTGGCATTGGACCCCTTCATCTGGTGCAGCCAGGTTGGGGGCAGTGGTCGGTTTACACCTTGAATGCCGGCCAAACAGGTACGGCTGCAGCTTTTGCAGGGCCCACACCATCACCAGGCGTCCTTCTCTACAGTCGCGTAGCTCCACTCCCGGGGCAGCAGCTTTCTGCTCAGGTACACGACGGGGTGTCGCTCCCCCTTCTCTTCCACCTGCATCAGCACTGCCCCCAGCCCGGTGTCCGAGGCACCAGTAAACACGGTAAAGGGCTTGTTGAAGTCCGGGTTTACCAACGCTGGAGCCTTGACCCGGGCCTCCTTCAGTGCACAGAGAGCCCCCTGGCACTGCTCCAGCCAGACCACCCTGTCGGGCCTCCTGATCCAGCAAGGGGGTGAGCTGTTGGAGCCGGTCTGTTGGGGGGATGGTGTAGTTCACAGGCATGCTCAAAGGAAGTAAGGAACCCGTCCATGTCTTTCTCAAAGCTTCTAGCCACCCCCGGTCCCCTGGGGTCCTCCCCACTAACCGCAGCCGGGGCCCCTCGGCTTCTCTGCTTCGCCATGGCCAGCTCATGCTGCCACTGCTTCTCGTTCCTGGCGTTCCTCTCTACGGTCCTCTAACTCCTTCAGCCACAGCTCGATCTCCAACTGCCATAGCTCAGCCGGGATGGACCCTGCCCTGGACGAACTGCTGCTGGCAGAGCGTGGCCTAGTGGGCACTGCGTCTCTCTGGTGGGCTCCAGCCCTCCGTCCCGTCTGAGAGCCTGAGACACTCCCAGGGGGTGTCTGGCTGCTCCCCGCTGGGACAGGATCCAGGCCCCTGGACGGGTCATTCTCTTCCAGCCAGGCAATCAGCTGGGCCTTGGTTGCTTTCCCCACAGGCAGGCCCTTCTCTCTGCACAGCCCCACAAGGTCTGCCTTCAGGAGTCGAGCGTAGGCCATCGCCCCGCCGATCCCTGGGGTGTAGACTCACCAACCAAGCGCTGCAGCATCCCACCTCTGACACCACTGTGACAGCAAGTCGGGGTTCCTCCCCCCATAGCAGCAAGAACAGACACCACCAGCCAGTAGAACAGGGGGTTTATTGCTTCTCCAGGATACAGCCCAGCACAGACGTGATGTGGCTACAGGAGTCAGGGCCAGGATGCCTCAGACCCCTTGAGATGGGGTGCCTGGGTCCCAAGACTCCCAGCCCCCCCTCCTTCGTCTGTCTCCTTCATGATTCCAGCCCCCGAACCGCCCCTCCCCCAACACTCCCTTCCTTTGTTCCGTCCCTTCCCTCAGCCGGTAGGACCGGTTCGGTCACTGTCATGGGGGCCCTCAAGGCGCCCCCGCTGGGCCGTGCTCACAGACAGAGGCCAGTAGGGGTCACCCCCAGCCCGAGCACAGCAACCAGCAAGGTACTGACACTACAGCACTGCGGGTTTGCAGGGACCCTGGGTATTCAGGTCCCTGAGGGACAGAGGCTGACAAGAGAGGGGCAGCCTGATCTGCGAGCCCAGCAGAAAATGCTCTACTGTTGAGAAGGGCCTGATGGACCTGCTCAGAGCAGGCCTGCTCAAGGGGGTTCAGCCACGCGGGAGATGCAGGTCCGGGCAGCGGAGGTGGCCGTGGTCTCGTGTGATGAGGTGCGAGAGCAGAGGGCGTGGAATGGGCAGTTGTACCGAGAGCGCCAGGAGGGCTGGGTACCAGTGTAGACATGCTCAGGCCGGGGCTCTCTGGATAATGTTCACCGAGGAGCGCCTCGTGGGCCAGTGGGAACGGGGGGAGGGTGTAGAGCAGGACGGTCCGCCAGGGGTTCAGGAGTATGTCTGCCAGAGATCCTGGACTGAGCCCCAGAGCGAGCAGAATCGCCAGCATTTCCCGTTAGCTCAGGCCACAAAGAGCTCAAAGCTGCCACTTCTGGCAAACGGGGGGGGAGATGTGCGGCTGGACCAGCCCGTCGGGAGCGAGAGCGGCGGGGTGAGCTGGCCCTGCACCCCCGTGGGACAGAGCGGGCTGTGCACAAGTCCCTCAGACAAAGGGCTTGGGCAGCTGCGCTGTCCGTCGTCGCGGCCACACACGGGCCATGGAGGGAAGGCGCGGGAGAGCCACACAGAGGCCATGGTGGGGCCTGGGCCCGGATCACATGCACCAGCCCTGGCGGCAGACGGGCACTGGGCTGGCTGGTCCATTGTCTGGCACTGCCCATCCACTCTCAGCATCCGGGGCTGTGGGGCCGGGCCTGGGTGGGAGCGGAGCAGTCTGGGCCCTCCGCTGCCTGCCCAGCCTGTGCGCTGAACAGAACCGGGGGGGCGGGGGAAATGTGCCCAGCGAGCAGCTGGCGGGGGCGGGGGAGCTCACAGCACCCTGTGCTGAGGCCCTGCCATGGGCACAGCAATTCAAATAGGCAGCCCAGGCTGCTCCCGGCGCTGCACGAGGGGCTGTGACCCCTTGGGGGTCTTAGCCAGCAGGCACCGCCCCGGGGCTCACCCTTCGAGGGGAAAGGCCAGGCCTCTGCAGAGGGGCAGAGCCAGCCTGTGCCAGGAGCTGCGGAGCCCCCCCCAGGAGCCCTGGGCCAGCCGTGTCTGCTGGGGGCTGTGCTCAGGACTGGGGGGGCCGCCGGCTGGATGGCCCTCACTGCCAGCCTGTGCCCAGAGCTGCCCAGCCAGGGGGCTAGGCCCTGTCCAGGGCGCTGGAGGCCTTGCTAGGCGCCTTGGGGGCTGCCTCGCGGCTGAGGAGGGTGACGAGCTTCTTGAGGCCACTGCTAGCTCTGCCCTTGGGGAGGGCACTGACGAGGGCGTGCTCCTCACCCTCCTCCTCCCGGCCCCCCTGCCCGTCCAGCTCCAGCAGCCGCCTGTACTGGGCCTCCAGGGAGGGGCTGCTCCAGCACTTGGCCACCATGCAGCTGTTGTCATAGATGGGGGGCGGGGCGATGCTGCTCCCTTCTGGGGACCCCCTGGAGTCCAGGCCCGAGGGCCCCTCCCCCTCCAGGGCGCAGAGGTTCTCGTAGAGATGCTCAGAGACCGGGGGCCGCTCCCCCCAGGACGCCCCCTCCCCCCCCGGCTCGTCCTCGGCTTCGCCCCAGGGCATGAGCAGCGAGGGCTGCAGGCCCCTGCGGATGGAGGCGTAGACGAGGGGGGGCTCAGCTCCGGCCCCTGCGTGGCTCCCAGGCTCCAGGGCGCAGGGCAGGGCCTGGCCGCGCTCTGGGCAGAGCCCCGCCGGCAGAGGTGGCCCCTCCAGGGCCCAGGGGGGCGGTGCTTCCTCAAGGCTCAGGGCGCTGCGCAGCCTGGGGCCCAGCCCCTGCGTGGAGCGCAGCGCCTCTGGCGCCTGGGCCCGGCTGCCGCCTGGGCAGCTGGCGCTCTGGCGGGCGATGGCTGCGGAGACCAGGCTGCACAGCTCCGCCGCCCGGCTGGTGCCCATGGTGAAGACGCCCTCGCCCGAGTCGCAGCGGCGGCCTGCCTCAAAGGAGAACGTGGCCTGCAGGGAGCAGAGGGCAGCGTTAGGGGGGGAGCGCCCCGGCGGGGGGAGGGCGGCCCTGGCACTGCGGGGCGGAGGCACCTCACTACCTTGTCATGGCCAAATTTGCGCAGGAAGTGGTAGGGCCAGGCCAGGAGGAGCTGGCGGGACTCGGGGGCCTTCAGCACGAGCCCTCGGGCACGGCAGCCAGCAGGTAGCGTCCGCTCAGGCCGCACCTGGCAGAGGCATCTGTCCTGTGCACCAGCACCTGGAACTCGCTCACTGCGGGAAAACAAACACACAACAGTCACTGCCCGGCTCCACTGCATCCCCCCCATGCCCAGCCCCGCTGCCATGCCTCACTGCCCGGCTCCACTGCATCCCCCCCTCACTGCCCGGCCCCACTGCCAGAGTCACTGCCCAGCTCCACTGCATCCCCCCTCACTGACCGGCTCACTGCATCCCCCTCACTGCCCGGCCCCACTGCCATGCCTCAATGCCCACCTCCACTGCATCCCCCTCACTGCCTGGCCCCACTGCATCCCCATGCCCAGCCCGCTGCCATGCCTCACTGCCCAGCTCCACTGCATCCCCCTCACTGCCTGGCCCCACTGCCATGCATCAATGCCCAGCGCCACTGCATCCCCACTGCCCGGCCCCACTGCCAGAGTCACTGCCCAGCTCCACTGCATCCCCCTCACTGCCCGGCTCCACTGCATCCCCACTGCCCGGCCCCACTGACAGAGTCACTGCCCAGCTCCACTGCATCCCCCCTCACTGACCGGCTCCACTGCATCCCCCCCTCACTGCCCGGCCCCACTGCCATGCCTCAATGCCCAGCTCCACTGCATCCCCCCTCACTGCCTGGCTCCACTGCATCCCCCCCTCACTGCCCGGCCCCACTGCCAGAGTCACTACCCAGCTCCACTGCATCCCCCCTCACTGCCCGGCTCCACTGCATCCCCCTCACTGCCCGGCCCCACTGCCAGAGTCACTGCCCAGCTCCACTGCATCCCCCCCTCACTGCCCGGCCCCACTGCCATGCCTCAATGCCCAGCTCCACTGCATCTCCCCTCACTGCCCGGCTCCACTGCATTCCCCCCTACTGCCTGGCTCCACTGCCAGAGTCACTGCCCAGCTCCACTGCATCCCCCCCTCACTGCCCGGCTCCACTGCTAGACTCACTGCCTGGTACCACTGCATCCCCCCCTCACTTCCCAGCTCCACTGTGCCCCCCGACTGCCACGGCCCACTACATACCACCAGCTAACCACTGCTAAGCCCCACTGCATCCTGCCAGCCAGAGTCACTGCCTGGCTCCACAGCATTCCTCCCTCACCGCCAAGCCACATGGCATCCTGCCAGCCAGTCACATCCCAGCCCCACTGTCTCTCCTTGCTTGGCCCCACTGTGTCCTGCCAGTGTCACTGCCCAGCCCCACTGCATCCCCCCAGCCTCCTGCCCCATCTCCAGCCATTCATGGTCCCTGAGCCCCTAGGGTGACCAGAAAGCGAGTGTTAAAGCTTGGGAGAGGGTATGGAAGGAGATAGATGCCTACACAAGGCAAAGCCTCAACTATCAGGACTTTCTCTATAAAACTGGTGTATCTGGTCATCCAACGCAGCCCCGTGCCCCCCCCCAGCCTCCCTCCAACCCTAAGTCTCTGGTCCCAGCCCCTTCCCTCTCTGCTTCTGGGGTCCCTGTGTCTGACCCACGCTTTGCCCCAGCTGTACGTACTGTCCTGCCAGGATGAGTAGAGGGTGTTTTCCTGCACGTGGAGATCGGACCCAGGGGGTTCCCATGCGCTGCCAGGTGCTGGCTCCTTAGTGCACTGAAAGCAGAGTCCCCCCCCGTCAGCTGCCCTGCCCGTGACATCAGGTACCGCCCCAGGCACCCAAATGTGGGCAGTAGGGTGCCACCAGCTCAGAGGCCCCCAGGGCAAGGGCCTTGCCAGCACCCCAGGGGCAGGGTGACGGGGCCATGCCATTGCCCAAAGCAAGGGGGCGGGGCAGGAGGGGCTACACTAGTGCCCGGGGGATGTGAGGGTGCCGTGGTGCCAGCACCCGAGGGGTGGCCCTGTGGGGGGAGTCATGCCAGCACAGGAGTGCGGCTTTGCGGGTCTCCCGGCCTGTGGCTAAGCGGGGCCGGCGCTGGCTGGGCACTACCTGGAAGGCCAGCTGGCAGAGCTGGGACACCCACTCGTCCCGCCGCTCGGCTGCCAGCACGTAGCTCTTCTCCACAGTGTTCAGGCAGAAGGCAGCCGTGTCCTTCGGGCAGCTGGGGGCGTCCGCCAGCCCCACGGAGACGCAGTCTGCCAGCCGGATGACCCGGCGCTCAGACTTCCGCAGAGAGGCCTTCTCTGGCACGGAGCCGTCGTCCCGGGCGTCAGACGTCTCCAGCCGGGCAATGCCACAGGGGCTGGTGGCAAAGAGCTGGGCCCCCACCTTCCGCCAGCACTTCTGGGGGGGCAGGACGAGACTCGCCAGAGTGGCTCCCTGCTCAGAGGCCGGGACCAGGAGACAGAGGGGCCCACAGAACCCTGGAGATGGGGGCTGGACAGGCCTGCAGGAACAGCGCAGCCTAGCCCCTGCACTGTGGCTGAACCCAAATACACCCGGACCTCTGGCAGGGATTGTTCAGACAGCCTGGAGCTCCAGCCTCTGGAGTCCGTTCACCAGACATGTCTGCCCACCCCTCCAGCGTGGGGACAGTCTCTCACTTCCACACCACACCGCTGTGGCTCATGCACTGCGAGCCAGGCCATGTTTCTCAGCCTGAACCCTGGTGTTTGCCCCCCTGTGGCCGCTGGGCAGCGTTTGCCCCCCTCCCTGTGGCCGCCGTTTTTGCCCTTCCAGCAGCTTTGTCACTTGGTGGCCTCTGGTCTCGCTCCAATTCCTCCACCTTCTTCAGCCCCTTTGCAGTGTTACCGCCGCCCTTAGCTCCTCTGCAGCAGTGCTGGACTGGTCCTTCCTAAGGAGAGTGTCTGCACTTGGCTCTAGCGAGACAGCCTTGAGGGCGGGGGGCACGCTGGCTGCTTGCCGGGCTGACAGCTGACCCCTTCCTAGGCCCCTGGGCCTGCAGAGGCCTGGATCTTACTCTGCATTTGGAGCATCAGCTCCTTGTGCATGGCCTGGAGCACGGAGGAGCCCTATGGGGAGAGGCAATTCCACAGAGCTTCTAGGCAGCTGGCAGCCACACCCCAGGGCCCAACCCCCGCCACTGCTCGGCTGGCTTTCCCCGCCCAGGCAGGCACTGAGTCCCCCGGCCATGCAGCCAGCACACCCCCCTGGAGCAGGTCCCTGCTGCACCCGTTAGCTGCCCTGGCCAGTTCAGGGGCCCCCAGGGCAGCACGCTGTACTCAGCCCTGAGTGGGTCCCTGCTGCACCCATTAGCTGCCCTCGCCTGTGCTAGGCCTGTGCCCTTGGCCCTGGGCTGCTGGGGTTGTTTTTAGTCCCCAGCTTGATGCAAATTAAGCCATTTTGAGCCATTTGTTCTCAGAGCAGCCCCACACCTGCTGCCTGGGCCAGGCCCTGCAGCCAGCAGCAGCCACATCCTCCTTGGGGAGGGTCTGTGTCAGCCAGCACCTGGCCTGACAGCGCCCGGGAAGGGGAGCAGGGCAGAGGAGTGTGCTGACTAACCGGCAGCGGCCCCGGGCAGAGCTGCGTGTGCTGGTAACACGAGGGGCGGCTCCCAGGGCAGCAGCGCTGCTTTCGGGCACTCAGGCGAACCCGCGCCAGGCGCCCCGGGGTCCCCGCTTTCCTCCGCTCCTGCGTGTTGGCCACCAGTGAGCACAAGGGCGCGGGCCAAGCCTGCTCCTCCTGCAGCCCCCAGTGCCCGCAGCTGGGCCGCGGCTCTCCCTGGGCCCCCAAGTAGCCCAGGGAACCCCACCGCCGGGGGCCACGTGGCGAGGGGCTGCTCTGACAGCTCAGTAGAGAACGAGGGCGGTGGGCTCTGGCCTGCATGCTGCCCCTCTCCCCGGGCCAGGCAGGACTCCGCACTGCAGGGCTCAGCACCCACGAGCACCACAGGAACCCCCCATCGCCCTGCAGCAGCCACAGCCACAGGAGCCCCGCCGCTCGCCCAGCCGGCGCCCCAGCACAGCGGAGGGCTCCCAGCACACGCCCCCAGCCCCGCGTGGTGTTTGAAATCTGTTTATTAACATTTCAGCGCAAGTCACACACACAACACAGGCTGGAGCTGGGGCCCCACTGGCAGGCATGGCTCGGGGGGGGAGCACCGCCCAAGTACCCCTAGCCTGGAACTTGTGCCCAGGGGCGGGGGGGCACACCATGGCCAGTCCAGGGGCAGCGACCAGCCACTACTGCCCCTCTCCTTCGGCTCAGCCCCTCGCCCTTTTCTAACCCCGACTGCCCCGCTAGCTGGGGCCCGAAGCCCTTCCCCCTTTACCTTTCCGAATTTGAAGTGCTGGACATAGAGGGGCCCGGCCTTCACGGGGGTCTCCATGGCCCGGCCAGCCGCGGTGCCGGGAAGGAGCCGCTAGCTGCTGCGGCAGAACGAGCGCGCAGGAGACTTCCTTTCTCGCTAACTTCCCCTTTGCAGCAGGCGGGCGAGGAGCAGGCAGGGGAGCAGGGGCAGGACCAGCAGTCGAGACACGGCCCCTCTGCCCAGCCCTCCGCAGCCAGGGCCCTTCCTCGGCCAAAGTGCCTCACTGCCTGGGGCCAGCACAACTGCCCCTCAGAGCCCCCGGCCAGCGGCAGGAGCCCCGGGACAGGGCAGGGGGTGCTCCTGGGCCGGGCCGGGCCGGCGAGGCTGCGGCTGCGGCTGGGTGGCCCCGTGCTGGCAGGCTGATGTAATGGGCCATTGCAGCATAGCTGAGGCTTCCTCTCCCAGGAGCGACCACGAGGCCTGGCTGAGCAGCCCCAGCCCGGCCCGGACGCCACAGGAAGGGCGGGCTGCCGGGCGCTCGCCTGCCTGGCCCGGGCCGCGCGCGCCCAGGCTAGAAGTCCATGGAGCTGTGCGCCAGGTAGTCCTTGCGGCCGATGTTGCTGACTTGCTTGGTCTGCATGGCTTCCAGCTTGGGGCACTCCGTGATGCGGTGGCCCAGGCCCCCACAGAAGGCACAGCCCCTCTCGCCTGCAAGGGAGGGAGGGCTCAGAGGCAGGCCAGGGGGAAGCAGCCCCAGCCCAGCCCAGCCCACGCAGAGCTGAGCCCAGCAGCGGCAGAGCAGGGAGCGCCAGGGCCGGAGGTGCCAGCCCTGAGGAGCGAGTCCCCCGCGCCAGCTGTCTGCCCTACCCAGCCCCTCACCTCCAATATCCAGCATGGTCTCGTCCCCGCAGTGCAGCACCTGCAGCACTGGCGGCACCTTCTGCTTGGCCTCCAGCAGCAGCGCTTTCAGGTCCATGAGCACGGACTCATCTGGGCAGAGAGGAAGCTGAGAACAGCGCCCGGCCTGGGTAGCTCTGCCCACCACGCCAGGGCCCAGCAGGACAGAGGGCCATGCCCACTCCAGCCGAGGCGGCAGGGGCCGGAACCAGCCACGCTGGGGACAGGGAGCCCGCGAGAGCCAGCGAGCCCTGCAGGGCAGGAACGCCCGGCCTGGGCTTCGGGACCACCCGCCCCGCTCCTTGGGCTCCACGGGCCCACCCCCACCCCAGCCATGCCTCTCCGCGCCGAGCCCAGCTCCCACAGCAGGGCAGCCGGCTGCCAGCCCACCCCTCCTGCGCCTCTCACCACAGGCCTTGTTGATGAAGGTGGTGGCAACGCCGGTGTTCCCCGAGCGGCCCGTGCGCCCAATTCTGTGAACTGCGGGGAGAGAGAGTCAGGCCCCCCGCCACAAGGCAGGGCCAGGCCCAGGAGCCAAGCCGGCAAGCTGCCTGGC
Source organism: Rafetus swinhoei (assembly GCA_019425775.1). Taxonomy (NCBI): domain Eukaryota; kingdom Metazoa; phylum Chordata; order Testudines; family Trionychidae; genus Rafetus; species Rafetus swinhoei. The sequence continues at coordinate 1,029,256 of CM033428.1, forward strand.
TCCCCCCTCCGCGGCCCCGGCCCGCCCTACCGTAGTTCTCGATCTCCTCTGGCATGTCGTAGTTGATGACGTGCTGGATGGCCGGGAAATCCAAGCCCTTGGAGGCGACGTCGGTGGCAACCAGGACGTCCTTCTTCCCCTCCCGGAAGGCCTCGATGGCCTTCGTCCGCTCCTCCTGGTCTGCAGGGCCCAGGACAGAGAGCTGGTGAGGGACCAGCTCCTCCAGCCAGGGGCCCCGCCCCCACTTAGCCAGAGCGAGGGGCAAGCCCTAGCCAGACCCCCCCCGTGGGCCGGCGGCTTGTCCCCGGCAGGGTGACCCGCGGGCCACAGCCCCGGGCACATGGAGCTGAGTCCAGAGCAGCTTGCCACACTAGGGAGCTGGGGCCGGATCCACAGCAGAGGCCTGGGAGCTGCCCGATCCGGTCCCTCTGCACCCTGCCCCACGGTGTTCCTTCAAACATCCCAGGGCCCCCGCGCCCTGCTCTGCGTCAGCCACCACGGGGCTCCCGTAGCGCTGTGGCCACAGCAAGGGATGCACGCAGGGGCCGCCTGCTCTGTGCAAGGGGGATTCACCCCTTCCCTCCCATGCCCTGCCCTGCCCTGCTCTGCCCGGGTCCGCCTGCAGCTGCCTCCTGCTCCCCCGACACGCTCCCGGTGCAGGCCCAGCGGGCAGGGCACCCGACTAAGAGCCAAGGCTGCAGGCTGGCGAGCAGCGGGAGCCCTGCTAAGGATGGGCCGGAGAGGTGCAGCTCGGTGCCGAGGATCAGCCAGGACGTTCTCGTCGCCGGGCGGCCGCGGGTCGGAGAAGGGACTGTTGGCTCATCCAGGCTCCCTCTTGCGTCTCGCAGGCCCTGCCCGGAGCCCAGGGACTCGTGCCTCACTGGGAGCCAGAGGCAGAGAGCAGGCGAGAGTGAGGGGTCCGCAGCCCAAGACAGCGGGGTGAGATCTGCTCAGCCACGCCCCGCGCAGCAGAGGAAGCCAGAATACACCTCGGCTGGAGTGGGGAATCGCGGCCGGGGGCCGGATATGGCCCGCAGGGCTCCTCCCCCAGCACTGGGGAGCCCACCTGCCAGGCCAGCCCTGCTGCCCCCCGTCTGGCTGATTTTTCTGTGGGTCAATGGTCCCGACACAAAACAGGTTCCCACCGCTGCCCTACGCCATTGTGCACAGACAGAACCCTCTCCTGCCTGCCCCCGCACACAGCCAGCTGGAGCCCTGACGCCAGGGAGTGGGCAACCTTCTGGGGGGCCGCTCCAAGACTCTGGCAAGAGGCCAAGGGTGCTTTTCTATGGAGGGTGCGGGGCCTGGGAGGGAGGCTGGGTGCAGGAGAGGATTCTGGCCTGGGGGAGGGTGGAGGAGGGGTACAAGGTCTGGGAGGGAGTTGAGACCTGGCGGAGGAGGGGGGGAGCGCAGAGGGTTAGGGCAGTGAGCTGGGCAGAGTTGGGGGGAGGGGCTGGGGCGCCAGACGCAGGCTCTGCCCAGATGCTTCTCTAGGCAGCTCCTGCCAGCAGCCCTGCAGGACCCTGAGGCCGGCTGCCCTGGGTGCCTGGGGGAGCTTCGCACGCTGCCCCGGCCCCAGCAAAATCTCTCCACTCCCATCGGCCAGCTCCCACAAAGCCCCCCCCTCCCCCGGCACCTGGAGCAGAGCGCCACAGGGAGCAGACAGCGGCTTAAAGCGGTGCGGGGGCAGCCCGTGGGCCGGGCCGGGCGCCTGGCGGGTGAGACGCAGCCCGCGGGCCGGATCTTGCGCTGATCTTGCTGCACAGGGGCAAGGCTCCGAGCATGCGGAGAGCCATGCGGGCCATGGGGCAAGGGGCCCGGGGCCACCCCCCAGCCAGAAGGGACCACTCTGACGCGCAGGTAGGGCATTCCCCCAGGCTGGAGTCAGGCACGACCTAAGCTCACCTCCCAGACCCCAAGCAGAGTCCCTCAGCGCCCTGGGAGATGCCCCAGGATTCCCAGCTGGGACTGGCCTCCCAAGCTTGCTGAGGCTGCCACGGTTTGCAAGGCTCTCGAGCCCCCTGCCATGGCGTTCCATGGGGAAGGCCTAGTGCAGGGAGCCGGGCACTGCGCGGCCTTGGCGACAAGCTGTGCAGGCCCAGCTCTGCCACCTCCCGTCGTTTCTGCGCCCACGGCCCCGGCGCGTGGGGCCAAGCTGCCAACCCCAATCTGAGGCGTCATGCTGTGCTCGGGCCAGCGCCCCTGAAGCAGTGCATGCTGGGACTGGCTGCTGCTCTGTGGGGACCATGCCCGGGCAGCCCTCACTGACCTTTGCCTCCATGTATGGCCACCGCTTCCACGCCCTTCAGCAGCAGGTACTCGTGGATTGCATCAACGTCGGCCTTCTTCTCCGCAAAGATCAGCACCTGCCACAGGGCAGCAGCAGGATGAGACCTGCACTGGGCCCCGCCGGCCAGCACCCTGACCAGAGGTACCCAAGGGCTCCGGAGCGCTGTGGGCCCTGAGGGGCTGGGCCCATTCGCCCCGATGCATGGTGAGGCCCAGGGCCTGCAGCAGGGCTGCAGAGGGCCTGTTTTCCACCCGCAGGAGCTGGTCCCCCTCCCCGTGTGCAGGACTCACCGGCGGCGGGGTCTTCTGCAGGCACTCTAGCAGGTACACCATCTTGGCTTCCTCCTTCACATACTCCACTTCCTGGGCATAAGCACAGCGCACAGGTCAGAGCCGGGCAGCAGGCTCAGGACTTCGGAGGCCAGGGCGCAGGGCCTAGAGCAACTGCGCCCCGGACAGCAGATGCTGGCAGGCCAGCGCAGGCCATGTGGGAGTGCCCCCAGCTGGCAGCTCACCTGTATGACATCCAGGCTGGCCGCTCCAGCTCGCCCCACATTGATGGTGATCGGCTTCACCAGGGCACTCTTGGCAAAGTTCTGGATCTTCTTAGGCATGGTGGCACTGAAGAGAAGGGTCTGCCTCTGGCCCTGCGCCCGGGGGAGTTAGTGCAGCCCGTCAGCCAGCACAACGAATGGGGTGCTGGTCTCCGCACCAGCCAGCAGGGGCTGGGCAGCCCAGCGTTACGCCAGCAGGGCTGGGCAGCACACAGTGCAGGGTGTGGGCAGGAGACTGAGCTCGGCTCACCAGGGCGGCCAGAGACACGGTGCTAAGGGCAGGGGCCGCTGGGCTCCCACAGGGAAACCGTTAGCCCAGCCAGGCAGGACCTGTGCTCCATGCCAGCCAGCGAGGCCCTGGCCAGGAGCTGAGGGCAGCTTTCCCCGGTCGGGTAGAGAGCCGAGCCGGCAACACACACCCCCAAGCTCCTGAGTGGGCCAGGCCAGGGACCGTGACCAAGGGATTTAACCCTGTCAGGCCTAGGCTGCCCGCCCCCAGCCTCCCCTGCCCGCCAGCTACCTTGAAGTAGGAGAAGATGGTGCGGATGTCTCCCTCGAAGCCCATGTCGATCATCCTGTCGGCCTCGTCCAGGGCCAGGTAGCGACAAATGTCCAGGCTCACCATCTTCTTCTGCAGCAGGTCCATGAGGCGGCCGGGGGTAGCCACCATCATGTGCACGCCACTGCAGGGCAGGTGGGCAGCCTCAGGTTCCTGCGTGCTCTGGCTGCAGGGGATGAGGGGCCCCCGAGCCGCTCCCCATGCCTGACCCCCATGGGGATGAGGTGGGCAGGCCCCATGTCTCATCCCCACACCAGCACATCACACTCAGGCTGGCCCGCTCGGCTGCCTCAGAACCCAGCACTTGGGCCGCTTGGGAAGTTGGGGCGCCCAGCGAGACGGGCTGCTGCTCATGGGCGGGGTGGGAAGAGGGTTGGCAACAGAGCCCCTACACAGGGCAGGAAGCAGGGCGAGGGCTGGGAGCAAAGTCAGAAGGGGGCTGGGAGGTGGGGCAGGAGGTGGGGCAAGAAGGGCGGGACAGGAAGAAAGCCGGGAGGCAGGGGCGGGAGGCGGGGCAGGAAGAAGGCCGGGAGGCGGGGCGGGAGGCGGGGCGGGCAGAAGGCCGGGAGGCGGGGCGGGCAGAAGGCCGGGAGGCGGGCGGGAGAAGGTCGGGAGGCGGGGTGGGAGGCGGGCGGGCAGAAGGCCGAGGCGGGCGGGAGAAGGCCGGGAGGCGGGCGGGAGGCGGGCGGGCAGAAGGCCGAGGCGGGCGGGAAGAAGGCCGAGGCGGGCGGCAGAAGGCTGGGAGGCGGGCGGGAGAAGGTCGGGAGGCGGGGCGGGCGGGCGGGCAGAAGGCCGAGGCGGGCGGGCAGAAGGCCGGGAGGCGGGCGGGCAGAAGGCCGAGGCGGGCGAGGCGGGCGGGCAGAAGGCCGAGGCGGGCGGGAGGCGGGCGGGCAGAAGGCCGGGAGGCGGACGGGAGGCGGGCGGGAGAAGGCCGAGGCGGGCGGAGGGAGGCGGGGGAGGCGGGCGGGCGGCGGGCGGGCAGAAGGCCGGGAGGCGGGCGGAGGCGGGCGGGAGAAGGCGGGAGGCGGGCGGGCAGAAGGCCGGGAGGCGGGCGGGAGGCGGGCGGGAGAAGGCCGAGGCGGGCGGGAGGCGGGCGGGCAGAAGGCCGAGGCGGGCGGCAGAAGGCCGAGGCGGGCGGGAGGCGGGCGGGCAGAAGGCTGGGAGGCGGGCGGGCAGAAGGCCGGGAGGCGGGCGGAGGCGGGCGGGCGGCGGGCGGGCAGAAGGCCGAGGCGGGCGGGAGGCGGGCGGGCAGAAGGCCGAGGCGGGCGGAGGCGGGCGGGCAGAAGGCCGGGAGGCGGGGCGGGCAGAAGGCCGGGAGGCGGGCCGGGGAGAGGGCCGGCGGCAGGCCCTTCCCGGGGGCAGGGCTTACTGTTTGATGGTTTCCATCTGCTCCTTGACAGACATGCCCCCGATGCAGAGGGCGCAGCGCAGCACGGGCAGGCTGTCTTCCTGCAGCAGGCGGCAGTAGTACTCCAGGATGCCATGGGTCTGCCGGGCCAGCTCCCTCTGCAGGAGAGGAGGCCGTCAGCCTGGCACCCCTCCGGCCCCCGCCCAGATCCCAGCTCCCTGCCGGCGGGAGCCGAGCCACTCACGGAGGGGCAGATGATGAGCCCGTAGGGCCCCTCTCTCTTGCTGAAGGGCAGCCGTTTCTCCTGCTCCAGGCAGAACATGATGACGGGCAGCGTGAACACGAGCGTCTTCCCTGAGCCAGTGAACGCGATGCCGATCATATCCCTGCCAGACAGGCTGTAGGAGACATGGGCAGCGGGTCAGCACCGAGAAGCCCCGTGCCCGTGCCCAGGCTGCGGGAGGTGGACAACGCGTCAGCGGGGCCAGGGGCCGGCTCCCTCAGCTGGCCGTGGAGCTGGGGAAAGCAGCACTCACATGGTGGGGATGCCCTGGATCTGGATGGGAGTCGGCTGCTGGATTCCCTTTTTCTTGAGGCCCCTCAGGATAGCTGTGAACAGAAGGTGACCGGGCGTGTTAGTACACACGAGTGGCTGGCAGCTAGAGCCCTGCTTTCCACCTCCACAGCTGTGGCTCTGGTGATCCGTGGATACCCACGCAGGGCTCTATTGCCGTGGGCTGAGCCGCTTCCCCACCACCCAGTTGCCAATAGCGTTTGCTTCCTCATGCCCTCCCTCCAGGCCAGCAGCTCGGGGGTGCTGTGACCCCCCCATTGGTGCCCCGCAGACAACTCCCCTACCCCCACATCACCTGCCGGGAACTTCATCTCCTTGAAGCTCTTGATGGGCGGTGGGATGCCCTCGCCCTCCACCAGGATGTGGTACTTCCTGCGCACGCGATTGTGCCGTGCCTCCGACATGCCCAGGATGTAACGTGGAGCCTTCCAGCTGAGAAGGAGGCAAGGGAGAGCTCAGGAAGGATGGGGAATGCCAGGCTTACCTCAGCTGCACTCGCTACCTTTGCATGGGGAGGCAGCAGGTGAACTGGCCAAGCTGTGTACTTGATCCCGGACCCCCAGGATTTCAGGTGCCAATTTCACCTGAATGCAAATTTCACGAATGCACGAGGCAGGATTTCACGAATGGAAAAGCTGGGGCGACCCCACGAGCAGAGAACACAGCTCTAAGCTTGCGCCCCTCAGCAGCCGCATGCACAACCCACTTCCAAAGCACAGGAGCCGAACTGCACCCAGAGCAGGGTGGCCAGGTGTAGGAGCAGAGGAGCCAAATTGGGCACAGACCAGAGTGACCAGATGTGGGAGCAGAGGAGCTGAACTGGGCACAGAGCAGGGTGGCCAGGTGTGGGATCAGAGGAGCTGAACTGGGCACAGAGCAGGGTGGCCAGGTGTGGGAGCAGAGGAGCCAAACTGGGCCCAGAGCAGAGTGGCCAGGTGTGGGAGCAGAGGAGCCGAACTGGGCCCAGAGCAGAGTGGCCAGGTGTGGGAGCAGAGGAGCCGAACTGAGCCCAGAGCAGAGTGGCCAGGTGTGGGAGCAGAGGAGCTGAACTGGGCCCAGAGCAGAGTGGCCAGGTGTGGGAGCAGAGGAGCTGAACTGGGCACAGAGCAGGGTGGCCAGGTGTGGGAGCAGAGGAGCCGAACTGGGCCCAGAGCAGGGTGGCCAGATGTGGGAGCAGAGGAGCTGAACTGGGCACAGAGCAGGGTGGCCAGGTGTGGGAGCAGAGGAGCCGAACTGGGCCCAGAGCAGAGTGGCCAGGTGTGGGAGCAGAGGAGCCGAACTGGGCCCAGAGCAGGGTGGCCAGATGTGGGAGCAGAGGAGCTGAACTGGGCACAGAGCAGGGTGGCCAGGTGTGGGAGCAGAGGAGCCGAACTGGGCCCAGAGCAGAGTGGCCAGGTGTGGGAGCAGAGGAGCCGAACTGGGCCCAGAGCAGGGTGGCCAGGTGTGGGAGCAGGCACCATCTGGCGCTCCCACGTGCTGCGGGTGAGCTCCCGTGCGCTGTGGCACGCTGGGAACAACTGCCACATTCTGTAGCATCGACCCCCAATTTCCTGGCAAATGCTGGTTTCCTTTGTGGCCACGGAATTTCCATCCATCCCAGCCAGGCTCGAGGTCAGCGCACCCGCTGGGGTACAAGTTAGGGAGCAGTATTTCCATGGGCTGGGTTTCTGTTGTACCCCTTGCTGGACCCTGGCAGGAGCTGTAGCCCTCAGTAGCCCATTTCGCCAGCTCGCCAGGCTGCCTGCCCATTCCCCACCTGGGGTGCCCAGCCCTGCGGGAGCAGCACACTGCAGTCCAGGGACAGCTCCCCAGGTGAGGATGCTGAGGAGCAAAGAGCAGCTGCAAGCAGGTCACAAAAGGACTGTGTGGGCAAAGCCTAGCACGACGGGGCCCTGGGGCGCACCTGGTTTTAATTGGATCGTCGTAGGTGATGCCCTTTGCCATCTCCTTCACAGACATCAGAGCTGCACAAGAACAGAGACAGGGGGATCAGCGCCAGCTCCCGGAGCTAGGCCCATGCCAGCTGCCCATGTGGCTTTGACAAGGGAACCAGCAGTGAGGTTGTCAGGGTCAAGGATGTTTGGGGGAGCACACTCAGAGCCAGAACAAGAGTGACAGAAGAGGGAATTATCCTTCTCCATGCACGAAGGGCCCACTGGGTCAGCAACACCCAACAGAATGGCTCTGTCTCTCACCCGGGAGAGCAGCAGGAGCTTAGGGAGAGGTGGGGACCAGGCGACTTGGCACCAGCTGGCCAGGCTTCCACATGGGGACAGTGCGAGCACCATTGCCTTTTCCTTGTCGCTTCACCAGCGCCAGGAAAGGAAGGAGAGAGACTGTCACCTCAGCCAACTCCACTCCCCCAGACCGACCCACCTCGGCCCTCGGCCACGCTCTCCAGGATCTTTTCCTCCTCCTTCAGCTGTTTCTCCTTGGCCGACTCCTTGCGCGCTGTGGAGCCATGGAAAAGGTGAGTTAGGCACTGCCCACAGATTGTGCCCTGGCCACAAGGCACTGCCAAGAGTGCCCCTCCTCCTCCTACCTTCCGCCTTCTCTTTGAGGTGCTGGTGCTGGTCCAGGAGGCTGACGTTGGACTGGGGTCCCAAAGGAATATCGTCTTCATCACCCCTGTGCTCACTGCTGCTGTCTCTCTGCTCCTCCTCCAGCACCCCCTTCCTGCGCATCTGCAGCAGCTTCTGCAGCTGCAGAGGCACAACAGTCAGGAGCACCCAGTGCCACATGCCCCACCCAGGACTGCAGGGGACTCTGTAGTGGGGCAGGGGACTGAACCTACCCGCCCCCCCCCACGGGCATCACCCTGCAACCTGCCCAGAGCACTCACAAACCAGGGCTGAGGCTAGAGCGCCACACCAACTAAGGGGCACCCCCAGGATCCTCACACCAGCCAACCCCTCCACCCCCAGGGCAGACCCCTCACCATGACCACCAGAACCCGCCCCTCTGCTGCCAAGCCCCTCCCTTCGCCGGCCAGACCCCGCCCCCTCTCCAGGCAAACCCCGCCCCTTCCAGCCAAGCCACGCCCTTTGCCGGCCAGACCCCGCCCCTTCCAGCCAAGCCACTCCCTTCACCGGCCAGACCCGCCCCTCTCCAGGCAAACCCCTCCCCTTCCAGCCAAGCCCTCCTTTGCCAGCCAGACCGCCCCTCTCCAGGCAAAGCCCGCCCCTTCCAGCCAAGCCACGCCCTTTGCCAGCCAGACCCCGCCCCTCTCCAGGCAAACCCCGCCCCTTCCAGCCAAGCCACGCCCTTCGCCGGCCAGACCCCGCCCCTCTCCAGGCAAACCCCGCCCCTTCCAGCCAAGCCACGCCCTTTGCCAGCCAGACCCCGCCCCCTCTCCAGGCAAACCCCGCCCCTTCCAGCCAAGCCACGCCCTTCGCCGGCCAGACCCCGCCCCCTCTCCAGGCAAACCCCGCCCCTTCCAGCCAAGCCACGCCCTTTGCCAGCCAGACCCCGCCCCCTCTCCAGGCAAACCCCGCCCCTTCCAGCCAAGCCACGCCCTTCGCCGGCCCACCCCGCCCCCGGCTGCCCCGTCACCATCTGCTGCTTGCGCTGCTTGACGGGCACGTAGGGCACGTAGTCCGCGTCCTCCGCCGCCTCGTCCCCCGACGGGCCCGACGCCTCCGCCTCGCGCTGCCTCTGCGGGAAGACACGTGGTCAGGGGCCGCCGCGCGGGGCGGGCCGGGGGGCGGGGCCCGAGGGCCGGGGGCTCGCACCTTCCGGTCGCTTCCGGGCTCCATGGCTCGGCCTCGCGGGCGCCCCGCTCCCGCCTCGCCAAGCAGCGCAGGAACTGGGCCTGGGGGCGGGCTCTGTCGCTAAGCAACCACGCTCAGCCACGTCACGTGGCGCAGCGCGCCGGACGGGCTGCGCCGAAGGACAAACCTAGGGGCTCGCTGCGGCGCCCGCGTGGGGCGGTTTGGGCCCCGCCCCGGTCAGCCTCTGTCCGCCGGAACCGCGGGGCGGGGGCTCGCCGGCCCCCCCAGCGCCCCGCCAGGCCTCCCCGGGCAGCTGGGGCCGCTCGGCCGGAACGCTGTGGGGGGCGGGGCGATAGGGGGCGTGGGCTGGAGGGGCGGGGCGATCCGGGGGGCGGGGCATGGGTTGGAGGCGGGGCGATAGGGGCGTGGGCTGGGGCACGGGGCGATCCGGGGGCGGGGCATAGGCTGGGGCAGGGCGATAGAGGAGTGGGCTGGGGCGATCCGGGGCGGGGCGATAGAGGAGTGGGCTGGGGGCGGAGCGATAGGGTGCACGGACTGGCTGGGGCGGGGCGATAGAGGGAGGGGCTGGGGGCGGGGCGATAGGGTGCACGGACTGGCTGGGGGCGGGGCATAGGCTGGGGGCAGGGCGATAGAGGGAGTGGGCTGGTAGGCAGGGTGTATGCTGGGGGCTGGGGGGCGGTCCCAGGTGCTCCACCTCCCCGGAGCCCAGCAGGAGGCTGGTGCACCCCCCGTTTCAGCTCCTCTGCCGACTTGCGCCCACGGTCCGAGCTCAGAGCCACGGGGCCCGGTTGCTCTGCGGCACTGAGAGCAAATCTGGCAGCCACGTGTCCGCGCTGAGCACGAGCAGGGGGAGCAGGCCCGTGTCCGTGGGAACCCGGAGGTGGGGCCAGGGCTTTTGGTGTAGCCCCTTACAGCCGGGCCAGTGCCTTGCTGCGTGGCTGTGGCCCCTGGGGAACCCGCACCCCCGTGGAGAACCACTGAACAAAGGGATCCCGGGGCCCCAAATCCCGGCCTGCGCCAAGCGCCCGGCAGAGCGCGGGGCCTTTCCAGAAGCTCTTCCAATAGCAAGTGGTGTGGGGGCCTGGCCGCGGCACTGGGGTGGTCGTGGGAACTGCCCCGACAGCACAAGGCTCCTGGCCCGGGGGTTGCTGGGCACTAGTGCCATAGCGAGAGGGGGGACTCGGTCCCTGCGGGAGCCCCTGGCTGGCTGCCCTCCATTTGCCCAGCCAAAGGCAGGAACCCTGCACACTGCAGGCCTTCCAGTGCATGGCTGGGTGCTGCTACCGCAGACCGGCAGGGTGGGCCATGGCTACAGCAAACAGACCCTGCTTGCGGGCCACGCCGTCCCCAAGCTGTGTCTGGCCCAAGCCGCGCTGTCTGCGGCAGTGTGCCAGCCCGGGCCCAGGGAACGGACAGGCTTCCCTCCAGCTGGGCCCAAGCGGCGGTGCACTGACCACATGCGCTGCCTCACGCTCTGGGCAGAGCTCGCCCCCGGCTTTGGCAAGCAAGGGGCCATTTTGCTGCCCCTTCTCCTGTGCCTGTGGAATGTCTTGGGGTGGGCGGCTCCTCCAGGCGCATCCCTCCATGCTTCACTGCCAGCCTCCGGCCCCCGGCCTACAGCCCTCAGCCACCAGTGTGGTGCGGTGCAGCGGGCTGCCCGCCCCCGCCGGAGATCGCAGCAGGCGTGCCACTTGTAGTGCCCTCTGGCTCCCTGCCGTGGTGCTGGGCATCAGTACAAAGCCCTCCCCTCAGGGCTGAAGCATGGGAAGTGCTAGGCTGGCTCCGAGCAGGGCTCCACTTGGTTCCGTCTCCTGCCGCCAACGCTAGAGACAGTGACCTGGCCCCTGGACTTGGGACACTTCCTGCATTAGGGCATGAGCTGACCTTAGCTCAGGGGCTGGAGGTAGGTTCCTCCTCCTTCCCAGCACTCCTTTGTCTGGCTCCCTGGCTCCTTTGTCATGGAAATACCTGAGCTCTTGCTGGATTCTTAGCCTCACTACTATCGCGTGGTAGAGAGTTCCCATGGCTCATCCACCGAAACACACACACGGCTTTCCTGTCTCATTGCCAGCCTGGCTGGGGGTTAGGAGAGCTAAGAGCAGCCTTCCTGCCCCCGTCTCTAGCCCCAGCACCGGGTACCTTTAGCAGCTCTCCGGCCCAAGGCCTCAGGTTCTACACGAGAGCAGGGTCCCACCTAGTCCTGGGCCCCCCTCCTGGCCAGCACTAAGGCAGTGCAGAGGAGCCTCCCACTGAATCAGCAGCAGCAGCACCTCCTGGAGCCCAGGACCGGCCAGGGTCCCTGGGGCTTCGGGCGAGAGGCACCACTGCCCTGTCAGCAGCACACAGCCCAGCCTGATGCCCTGCCAGCAACAGTCAGGAGAGGCAGTGCTGAGTGGGCCCTGGATAGGGCCCCTGGCTGCCCCACACCTCAGCCGGCCCCCCCTATGGCCATGGGAGAAGCTGCGATGGGCCTGCCCATGAGCCCTTGTCACCCTCTCCCCCACTGCCCGGCCCTAGAGCTGGCCCTGCTCAGAGCTGTGGGGCCGGATGGGGCCAGAGAGGCAGGGCTCAGCGTGCCAGCCCATTCCCCACACGGCCAAAGAGGGCAGCCGGGTTTGGGAGCAGCCAGGCTCTGAGGCTGCCTCGGGTACAACCCAGCGCAGGGGAAGGGGGCTGGGAGGTCCCGGGCTGCCCTGGGCAGGTAGTGAGTGCCCGGCCCCGGCTGGACCAGGCACAGAGAGAGCCACGCGGCTGGCTTGGGGCCTGCCCACCCCTGCCAAGCACACACACACACACACACACACACACGCCCTCTCTGTGTCCAAACAGCATTTTATCTTTCAGCATGAAAGATGTTCACAGTATCAAAAGGAAATCATTAAAAAGCCAGCACAGCCCACGTGGCCGGGCCGGGGTAGCACCAGGAATCGGCAGTTTGCTCCCGTCGCAGCTCAGTACCCGGGTGTGGGGAACACAGCGCGGGCGTGAGGGCAGCAGGCCTCCCCCGAGCCGAGCAGGGGCCCACAGCCCGGCCGTCCCTCGTCCAGCAGCGCATGTGTGCAGAGGCCAGGCCGGGGGGCACTGCTGCAGTGGCCAGGGCCTGGTGCTTGGGCCACCAGGTCAGTCCATGCCTCAGCCCCTCGCAGCGGGCACGTGTGGGTCAGGGATTCCCTGGGACCCAGGGAAGCTGCAGAGCCAAGGGGGAGGGCAGCCAGGCGCTGACCACGTGGGCCAGGGAGATCCTGCAGCGGGCAGCAGAATTCAGGCTGCGTTCTAGGGGGCATTTTACCCCAGGGGCTGCCTGGCGTCCTCTGGCCCCTGCTGCCGCTTGGCCCCAGCTGGCAGGGGCGGTGGGAGCGTACCTGCTGCTCCTCAGCCCCTGCCCTGGGTGCTCCTTGTCCTAGGCTCCATCAGCTAGGGGGAACCCAAAGCAGGGCTGGGGTGGGGACATGCCCATCAGGAGCTCAGCCGGTACTGTGGGGGCACGGGCCTTGCCCTGAGCAGCTGCCATGCACAGGCCCACTCAGCTAGGCAGAGAGCCAGGCCCGGCCCCGCTGGTACCACAACCGGGGGAGCAGTTCTTGGGAGATGGAGCCACTGCCCGCAGGTTGGCAGGCCACGGCCCTGGCGCAGACGCGGCCAGGCTAATGGTGCCCGGCCGGCGGAGCCCCGGCAGCCAGGGGAGGTACTCAGGGCTCTGCGGCTAGGCAGACCGGAGGTTGCAGGGGCCAGGCGGGAATGCAGCCCCTAGGCGAATGGAAACTCCTCCTGCTCAGAGGGCAGGTTGCTGCTGTAACAGCGCAGCGGAAAGGAGAGGGGCGGGGGCACTGAAGGGGGCCCAGGCAGCCAGGAACAAACAACGGAAAAGTTGGGTTTTTTAAATAAAATAAAAAATTAAAAAGTTCTTTATTGGGTCCAGCATGGTCCTTCCCGGCTGCCTGCCCGGCTGGGTGCGCTGGCAGCTCCCTGCACCCCCGGCTGGAGCGCCGGGGGAGGGGCCAGGCGGGGAGCTGCCTAAGCGGGGTCCCCCAGGGCTGCGGCTGGCGGGGGCGCAGGCCTGGCACTTCCACAGTCACAGGATGCGGAACCCGCCGAGAAAACAAAGGGCCCCGGCGGGGCGGGCACAGTGAGGCGAGTGTCTGTGGGGGCTGGGTGGGCCCGGGCCTCGCACACACGGGCCCTTCACTGAGCTGTACTTGAGGCGCTTTTCTTCAGGGTGAAGTTGGTCCAGTTCACGGCCACTTTCTGCCGCGTTTGCTTCGCCGAATCCAGGCAGAACCTGGGGAGAGAAGCGGGGGAGAGCAGAAGCCGTTACCGCGCCTCCCCTGGGGCACCCGGCGCAGCCACCGACCCGCCACCCCACTGCGCGCTCGCCCCGCCCACACCACCCAGCCACCAACCCACCTCCCCACTGTGCGCCCGCCCCGCCCGGCTACCCCAGCCACCAACCCGCCTTGCGCCCGCCCCGCCCGGCCATCAACCCACCTCCCCACTGCGCGCCCGGCTCCCCTGGCCACCAACCCGCCTTGCGCCTGCCCCAGCTGGCTCCCTTGCGCCCCCCCGGGAGGGGAGGGAGAGGGAAACGCCTGGGCGGGAAGGGAAGGGAGAGAGGAAACGCCAGCCGGCAGGGAGGGGAGGAGAGGAGAGAGGAGAGGGAACCTTCGCGGCAAGGGAAGGGAGAGGGGGAAACGCCGCCCGGCAGGGAGGAGGAGAGAGGGGAAACGCCCGCGGGAAGGAAGGAGAGAGGAACGCCGCCCGGCAGGAGGGAGAGAGAAGCGCCCGGCGAGGAGAAGGGAGAGAGGGGGAAACGAGCCCAGAGGAGGGGGGGAAAGCGCCCGCAGGGAGGAGAAGGAGAGAGGAAACACCACCTGCCGGGAGGAGAAGGGGGAGAAACGCGCGCAGGGGAGGAGAAGGGAGAGAGGGGAAACGCGCCAGCGGGAAGGAGAAGGAGAGAGGGGAACACACCGCGGGAGGAGAAGGGAGAGAGGGGGGAAACGCCGCCCGGGAGGAGAAGGAGAGAGGAGGGAAGGGAGAGAGGGGAAACAGGGAAGGGAGAGAGGGGGAAACAGGAGAAGGGAGAGAGGGAGGGAAGGAAGGGAGAGAGGGGGAAGGAAGGAGAGAGAGAGAGGGAATGGGAAGGGAAGGAGAGAGGGGGGCGGGAATGGAAGGAGAGAGGGGGGAGGGGAAGGGAGAGAGGGGGGAAACGCCGCCCGGCGGGGAAGGGAAGGGAGAGAGGGGGAAACATACCGGCGGAGGGAAGGAGAGAGGGGAAATACCGGCGGAAGGAGAAGGGAGAGAGGGGGAACGACGCCGCGGAAGGGAAGGGAGAGAGGGGGAAACGCCCGGCGGGGAGGAGAAGGAGAGAGGGGGAAACGCCGGCGGGAGGAGAAGGAGAGAGGGGGAAACGCCGCGGGAGGGTAGGGGAGGGGGAAACGCCGCCACCGGGAAGGGAAGGGAGAGGGGAGAACACACTCGGGCGGGGAGGAAGGAGAGAGGGGGAAACGCGCCCGCGGGAAGGGAAGGAGAGAGGGGAAACGCCCGCGGGAGGGGAAAGGAGAGAGGGGGAAACGCACGGCGGGAGGAGAAGGGAGAGAGGGGAACGCGCCGCGGGAAGGGAAGGAGAGAGGGGAAACGCCGCGGAGGGGAAAGGAGAGAGGGGGAAACGCCCGGGCGGGAGGGGAAGGGAGAGAGGGGGAAACACCGCGGGAGGAGAAGGGAGAGGGGGGAACACCGCGCGGGAAGGGAAGGGAGAGAGGGGAAACGCGCCCGGCGGGAGGGGAAAGGAGAGAGGGGGAACACGCCGCGGGAGGAAGGGAGAGAGGGGGAAACGCCACCAGCAGGGAAGGGAAGGGGAGGGCGGGGAAACACGCTGGCGGAGGGGAAGAGAGAGGGGGAACGCGCCGGCGGAGGGGAAGGAGAGAGGGGAAACACCCGCGGAGGGGAAGGAGAGAGGGGGAAACGCCGCCCGCAGGGAGGGGAGGGAGAGAGGTGGAAACGCGCCCGGCGGGAGGAGGAGAGAGGGTGGAAACGCACCTCGGCGGGAAGGGAAGGAGAGAGGGGAAACGCGCCCGGCGGGAAGGGAAGGAGAGAGGGGAAACGCCGCGAGGAGGGGAAGGGAGAGAGGGGAAACGCCAAGCGGGAAGGGAAGGAGACAGGGGAAACGCACCGGCGGGAAGGGAAGGGAGAGAGGGGGGAAACGCCGCCCGGCAGGGAGGGGAAGGGAGCGAGGGGGGAAACGTCGCCCGGCGGGGAAGGGAAGGGAAGGGGGAGGGCGGGGAAACGCCGCCTGGCGGAGAGGGGCCGAGAGAATGTCGGCGGTCAGGCTGAGAAAGCAGCCGCGCAGCCTGGCCCCGGCTCCCCATCCCGGAGCAGCTGCTAGAAGGCGGGTGGGGCTGGTTGTTCTCCATGTCACCGCAGGAAGGAGCCGGGCCCACGTGGCGCTGGGGGCCTGCAGCCCACCGTGAGACAGCCGGGCCCGGCCCACGTCCCTCCCCCCAGGGCCGACAGCCCCGCCCCTTGCCGCCAGCGCTGCGGGCCAGGCTCACCGCTTGAAGTACTCGACCTCTCGGTCCGTCTCGTCCATCTCTACCCCGTCTGTGTCTTTGGGCAGGAACACGTCATCTGGCAAAGCAGAGGCGCATGGTCAGCAAGGGCTCCGCAGGGCCCAGGGCAGGGGGCCAGGCCGAGCCCGGAGCCGGGACTCACCGATGGACGTGCTCGACTTCTCCATCCTGCTCCTGCTCTTCCTGCTCCTGCCCTTGGGCTGGGGGGAGCTGCCCGGGCCGGCGGGAAGGGGGGGCTGCCGGTCCCCCTCGGCCGGGGGTGGCATCTGTACCAGTGCCGGCTGCTCTGCTTTGCCCTCGCCCCTCCGGCCTTTCCCCTCGCTGCTCCTCTCCTTCTCGGGCCTGGAGCTGCCGCAGCCCCCGCCCTGCCCCCTGGCACTCTCCAGGGGCTCCCTCTGCGGCGCGGGCGCTGGGCCAGGCTTCAAAGGAAGCTTGGTTCCCAGCACCAGCCCCTTCGTGCTGGGACTCTCCCGCCCAGCCAGGGAGCTGGGCACCAGGGGGGCGTCCCCCTTCTTCGCCTGGCAGCTCTGCCGCTTGTTCTTCCTCTGCCTGGCCCCTGCTGGCGCCTGCTCTGGCTGCTGGGGGCCTTGCGCTGGCCCCCCCTGCGGGGCAGAGTCTGTGGGCTGTGGGGGCTGGACCCAGATCATGCGCGAGAGGTTGGGCACCGCACTCAGGCGCTTCACCACCCCGTTCTCGGCGGCCGGCAGCGGCCCCTCCTCCAGGCCCTCGTGCCAGCGGGGCCCCAGCTCGCTCCGCAGCAGCACGTGGCTCTTGGGGGGCCCCAGGCTCAGCGGGGAGAGATCCAGGTCGATCTCCTGGCGGCCCGAGGAGCCGTTGAGGTGGGACAGCAGCGTCTTCTGCTCCAGCACGGCCGCCTTCTTGGGGAAGTCGGCCCCGTCCAGGTTGAGGTCGTAGACGCTGAAGCTGGCGCGGATGGAGTCCTTGATGGTGTTCTTGATCTCCTGCAGCCGGCTGCTCAGGAAGCTGTTCACCCGCTCCAGCTCCAGCTGGGGCCACTCCAGGAGGTTCTCGCCCGCCAGCTCCCTGTCCCCACGGGCCACCCGCTTCTGGGTCTCCGCCTCCAGCTGGGCTTTCTCCTTCTCCTGGAACAGGCAGGCCAGCGTCAGGCGCACGCCTGGGGCCCGGCACCCTCCCCACCCCCACGCTGCTCTGGCCAGAGGGAGACCCTTCCCAGCTGGCCTGGGCGGCACCACCATGCCCAGCCGCAGGCCGGGGCTCTTCCCGGAGCGGGGCACCCTGGCCTGCCCCAGGATCCAGCAAGCAGCTGGGGAGACCGCCTGGGAGAAGTGCCTGGGGGGAGGCAGAAGGGCGCGGGGCAACCCTGCTTTGGCCTCCCCGTTTGGGTGCTGGGCCTTTCCGGGCTCTGGCGTGGGGCCGGTGCTGCTGCCCAGGGAAATGGCTCCGAACCCCTTGCCCAGCCTCACCTTCTTCTTCTGCTTGTGCCGGGCCCGCTTGGCAGCCTTGGCGCTGTTCAGGGGCTTGGCCTCCGAGCTGTTGATGTAGTCCAGGAGCTCGTCCACGTCCCGGTGGTCCACGGCTGGCTCCCCCGAGCTGCTGCCGTGGCCCAGCTTCTGCGGGAGCTCCTCCTTGCGTTTGGTGAGCCGGGAGCGCAGCTTCTCTCGGATCTCGGCGTAGTTCCGGCTCGTGGGGGCCGCCGGGGGCTGCAGAGAGAGCCGGGGCTGGTACTGCACGGCAAGCGCCCCAGCCCCTCCTGCAGCCGCAGGGCCCTGGGGGCAGGGAGCGGCCGAGGGCGAGGACATGGGCCCACGGCCCAGCTGCTCCCGGCAGGGCAGGCTCACTTACCGCGTTGTGCCCGAAGAACTCACAGTAGCAGCAGTCACAGAATTTCCCGTCCTTCTGGGTGGTGGAGGAGGAGGTGCAGGAGCTGCGCTCGGAGCTGCTGTCCTCGTCCTCCCCGAGCCCCTCGTCCGCCTCGCAGGGCTGCGGCGCGTGGCAGCTGGCCCCGTTGGGGAACTTGTGTCCTTTACACGCTGGCTCCTTGGGGGAAGGAGGAAGGCGAGGCGCTGGGGCCGGGCGCTGAGGGTGACAGGAGCTGCGGGGGCAGGCAGCCCTGTGCCCTAGGTGGTCTCCTGACACTGAGTGGCCTAGCCCCCAAAGGCTCCCCAGATGCGCCAGCAAACCCCGGCCCGCCCACCAGGGACCCCGCTCCGCCTCTCTGTGCTGCTCCCCCTGCCGGGAGCCAGGCCCAGGTCTCCATTCCCAGGCCGCAGGGGGGGTCAGACCATCGCTGGGGCGAGGAGCGGAGCCCTGCTGCCCCCGAGGGCTGCCCTTGGCAAAGGGCTGCAGCAGCTCGAGGCCTGGCTGCCCCAGCGCCAGGCCCAGGCAGGCAGAGCCCCTCTCACCGGTTAGTGCTGGGCAGCTGGTGCGGGGCAGCTGGTGGCACCAGGGACCCGCTGCAGTGCCCGTTGCAGGGGTGGGCACAGCCCGAAAGCGGAGGCGGCATCTTCAGAAGCGGCACGTTGGCGGGGGGCAGGTGAGGGCTCTTGCAGGCGGCCTGGCCATGGGCTCGGGGCTCGGCAGCGGCTGCAGGGGCAGGCGCTGGCTGCGGCGAGGGCTTGGCGGGGGCCAGTGCCGGCGGCTGGGAGGGGAGTCCCGTGGGGCTGTTGGGAGGAGCAGCGAGGTCCGGATGCCGTTGATGGTCCAAGGAGTGGAAGGCCTCACCTGGAGAGGGGCAGAGGAGTCAGGCACCTGGCCAGGCCAGCGTGGAGGCAGAGCCCCTGGGACCCAGCAGAGGGGCCTCAGCCGGTGGGACGCGTCCCCTTGGGGCGCGCGGGACGTTGGGGGGACAGCACCGAAGCGACATTTGGCAAAACAAAGGGGATGGGGAAGGGGGCGGGGCACGCGCCCAGCGCTGGTGGGGAGAGCAGGAGGCGGCGGCCGCTCCGGTGAGACCCGGGGCAGTTCCAAGCTGGGGGGGCGGGTTTGGGCTGGGAGAAAAAGAATCACTTCCCCGGCCACCCCTCCTAGTTGGGTTCCCCTCCGGCAGCCTCCCCAGGGTGCTTCGGGGGGGGGGCTGAACCTGGAGACGCCCATCCCCCCACCCCGCCAGCAGCTCAGTCCGCCCATCCCTTCGCCCCGTCCCCGGCACACAGGAGCTACACACTTTGCCCCAAAGGACCCCCTCATCAGTGGCGCAGCGAGGGGGCACCGGGCAGGGAACGCACCGCCCCATGCGGCGAGCCCGGCGCTGGCGGGCCACCTGCTCCCTGCAGACAAGCCACCGAGGCAGGGCCGGGCACTTCGGCAGGGTTACCATACGGCCAGTGCCCGGCTTTGTGGGAGGGGAGCGCACTGGGGGGCCTGGCTCTGGGGAAGGGGACTGGGTGAGAGCAGGGGTCTGGGGGCCTGGCTCTGGGGAGGGGAGGGCATTGGGTTGGGGCCTGGCTCCAGGAGGATTGGGTGATAGCGGGCCGGGGGCCTGGCTCTGGGGAGGATTGGGTGATAGCGGGCCGGGGCTGGGGGCCTGGCTCTGGGGAGGGGACTGGGTGAGAGCAGGGGTCTGGGGGCCTGGCTCTGGGGGAGGGGATTGGGTGAGAGCGGGGGGGCTGGGGTCCTTGTAAGTTCTTGTTCGGAAGAGGGGGTACTTTGACAAACTGCCCTAGAGCCCAGGCCCTCCTGCGCCGGCTCTGCTGCCCAGCCTCTGCTCCCCGCCGGCTCCCATAGGGCGCCAAGGGGAGCCGGTCTAGCCAGCCCCTGGCCGAGCCCAGGGCTGCGTCTGCACATGCTGCGTCTGGTGAGGGGCCTGGTCTGGGCCCGCCATCCTCCCTCCGGCCCCCGCCCGCGCGCCCCGGGAGAAGGGCTGAGCCGCTGGCCGGGCAGGCCAGGAGCAGCGCCGGGGCCGCGCGTACGCACCTGGCGGGGTGGGCCTGCGGCACATGCTCTTCCGCTGCTTGGGCAGCGTCTTGCAGAAGTCGAGTGAGGTAGGCAGAGGCAGAGGCGAGCCGGGGGCGGCCCCGCTGGAAGCCAGGGGGGCTGCATGGCTGTAGGGACAGGCCTGCAGCCCGGGTGCCACAGCGGGAGCCTGGCCGGCGCACTCCGGGGCCAGCGGGAGGCTGGGGGGCTTGTCACCTGCAAGGGAGGCAGTGCTGGCGCGGCGTCTCCTGGGCCAGTGCGGGCACTCCGGGACATGGCTGCCCCGGGGCGCAGCAGGGGAAGAGCCAGCCCCCCGTGTAGCCGCATGCCCCTTGCCCGCCCGGCCTGGACTCACCTAGAGCAGCAGCGGGCCCCCCCCCGGGGCTGCCCTGCGCGGCTCCGCTGGCGTGCGGGGAGTTCCACAGGCCCGACAGCTTGTGGGCCGATAGGAAGGAGCTGGGATCCCAGTCCCCCGAGGTCCCGTGGCACGAGGAGGAGGAGGAGGAGGAAGAGGAGGAGGAGGAGGAGGAGGAGTGGGAGCCACCCCCGCAGGACTGCGCCTTGCAGGACGTGTGCGCCAAGGAGACCTGGGAAGGAAGCCGCAGCATGAGTGAGGCGGCGAGTCCCCAGCGCCCCGGAAAGGGGTTCCCCGACTGCCCTCGCTCTCCTGCCTTCGTGCCAGGCCTGGCCGCACCCGGCCCCGCCCGCGGCTGGTGGCAAGGGGCTGGCGTCAGGCTGCCCCCTGGCCGCGCCGGGCCGGTGTGCTCTGGTGGGGGCTGGGCGCTGACACGGGTCCACTGCGACGGGAGGGCACGCGAGCGAGGATCTGCCCAATCCTCGGCCGGCCCATTGCCAGGCCAGCAGGGCAGCTCTGCAGGGAGCTGGGCCACCAAGCCAAGGAGGGGCCAGTCCCACGCCCCCGCTGTGGCTCCCCAGGGCAGCACCGCTACAGGAGACAGCCGCCCGCAGGCGGGCACGCAGACCGGCCCTCGCCCAGCGCCAGCTGCGCCCCTACCGCCAAGGCCTGCTCCTGCACCGCCCGCCGCTCCTCCTCCTCCACGCTCCTCCGGCAGCTCTGGCAGATCCACAGCGGCATCTCTCCCAGCAGGTTCTGCACCAGCGTGGGCACGAAGTCCGGGGGCAGCCTCTCGCCCGGGGAGACCAGCCCGTCAGGAGAGGGGCCTCCCCAGTCCTTGCGCTCGCGGTGGCACAGCAGGCAGCACGTCTGCACGGCCTGGTTGGCAGTGGGCAGCACCTGCACCAGGACATGGGCAGAGTCACTCAGTGGGCCAGAGGCGGGCCCCGAGAGCCAGCAGCACCACGGCCCGCCGGGCCCAGGGGACACGACCATCCCACCCGCCTTGGGCAAGCAGGGCTCCCAGGAAAGGCTGGTGCCAGGCCGGGCGTGGGCAGGATCCGGCGGCAGTGCTGAGCAGTGCCGTGGGGCAGGGAGAGGAGAGCCAGTACCCTGCTTTCTAGATGCCCTGGCCCCACGGGCCTCAGTCGGGTGCAGAGGGAGGCCCTTGCTGCACCGGGTCCCTCGTCTGCTCTGCAGCAGGGCCACACGCTGAACGGCTGCTGTAACCTGCTGGCGCCGGCGGCTCAAGGTGAAGCAGTGGAGCGTGGGGACAAAGGGCTGGGGGTACGGGGACAAAGGGCCGGGGGACGAGGGAACAAAGGGCCAGGGGACGAGGGGCTGGGGGGCACGGGGACAAAGGTCCGGGGGGACGGACATGGGGACAAAGGGCCGGGGGGGACAAAGGGCGGGGGTGTGAGGGGACAAAGGGCCGGGGACAAAGGGCGGGGGGGTGAGGGGATGAGGGGACAAAGGGCTGGGGACAAAGGGCCGGGGTGAGGGGACAAAGGGAGGGGCAAGGGGACAAAGGGCCAGGAGGGGCAAGGGACAAAGGGCTGGGGGTACAAGAGCCGGGCGGCGAGGGGACAAAGGGCCAGGAGGGGCGAGGACAAAAGGCTGGGGTACAAGGGCCGGGGGCGGTGAGGGGACAAAGGGCCGGGGGCGAGGGACAAAGGGCCAGGAGGGGCGAGGGACAAAGGGCTGGGGATACAAGGGCCGGGGTGGCGAGGGACAAAGGGCCGGGGGCGAGGGGACAAAGGGCCAGGAGGCGAGGACAAAAGGCTGGGGGTACAAGAGCCGGGGCGAGGGGACAAAGGGCCAGGAGGGGAGAGGGGACAAAAGGCTGGGGTACAAGGGCCGGGGCGAGGACAAAGGGCCAGGAGGCGAGGGGACAAAGGGCTGGGGTACAAGGGCCGGGGTGGCGAGGACAAAGGGCCGGGGGTGGCGAGGGACAAAGGGCCGGGGTGAGGGGACAAAGGGCCAGGAGGCGAGGGGACAAAGGGCCAGGAGGCGAGGGACAAAAGGCTGGGGTACAAGGGCGGGGCGAGGACAAAGGGCCAGGAGGGGCGAGGACAAAGGGCTGGGGTACAAGGGCCGGGGTGGCGAGGGGACAAAGGGCCGGGGGGGGCGAGGACAAAGGGCCAGGAGGGGCGAGGGGACAAAGGGACAGACAGGCCTCCAGGCCCAGGTGCGCCTCTGGGCAGGATGGCGGACCCGAGGGGAAGTGGGACTTTGCAGCCTACCAGCGAGCCATAGGGGCCTGGGGGTAGCGCGTGGCCCAGGCCTGGGGCTCTCTGTGCCTCAGGTCCCGGTCTCCGCAATGGGGCAGGCGCTGATTCGGGGCTCCCGGGGCGGCCCTGCTGAGGGCGGGGCTGTGGCAGGCTCCCCAGATCACTGCTGCATGCCTGGGCAAATGCTGAGCACGAGGTCCAGGCCTCGCGCCCCACAACGGGAGCGGCCTTGGCCACCAAGGGGCTCTTGGATTCAGAGCAGGGAGTGTGGCGGCGCGGCACCACGCCCGGGGCCTGCCCTCTGTGCTGGGCACCCCGAGCAGGCGACTGGCACGGGAGCGTGGCGTGGCCAGCCTGCCAGAGGCGGCCGGGCACGGCAAGGGGCCAGGGAGAGCCCGGGAGGCTCGGAGGCCAGCGAGGCAAATGGCGGACGTTTAGGAGGCTGATTCTACTCCAGCTAGCCCCAAGGCAGCGCCGGGAAGCGCCCACCTCCCGCACCCGCTCGCCAAGCGGGCGACTGTGCTCGCGGCCAGGGCGGGACACGCCTCCCGGGGACAGCCCAGACCCCGCCCCGCCCGCCCACTTGGGGATTGCTCCTGCTAAGTCAGCAGCCAGAATCCACCCTGAGCAGCTGTGACCTGGGCGCCAGCTGAGCCTTGGCCTCCCAGCGGGGGGGACAGCACGCGGCCCCATCACCTTCGCACGCCAGAACCCGAGCCGCGGCGCCCCCCGAGGGACGGGCAAAGAGCTGGACACTTAACCGCTGAAATGACGCCACTGTCACCGCCTGGCAACCTCCCCAGGCAGGCTACACTCAGCCAGGGCGGCTCCAGCCCAGCGCTCCCTGGGTGACCGGGTAACATCCCCACCCCTGGGAGACAGGCAGTACTCGGCCCCTCCGCACGCAGACGCTGAGCTCAGGCACCCTGGCTAGGCTGGGTCGCGGGTCGTACCGCTGCTGCCTTGGCCAAACCCCCGACCAGCGGCTGCGCCCTCCAGCCCAGCCCCGTGCCACTGGCCCATTTCATAGAGGGACACCGAGGCAGCCACTGTGCCGGCAGCCCCCTTCCTGCGAGCACTGCTACACTACCCAGCCACGGGTCCCCTCTCCGGGGGTGTGCAAAGCCAGCCCCTCGCTGGCAGGCGCTCGAGCCAGTGTGCGAATGCCGAGCCTCAGGCCACACCAGGGCACGCAGGGACCGGAGACTTCCCAAGCGTCTCTCCTCCGAGGGCAATCTGGCTCCGATTCCCATGAGCCCTGCGCTACTGGTCCTCAGGCCGGGGACCCGGCCCTGCCCGCTAGAGGCAGACAGCCCAGCCCGGCAGGGAGGGGCACGTCTCTCGGCCCTGGAGAGACCGCACCTGCCTGCAGCCTGGGCATCCTGGCGCCAAGCGCCCCACAGGCAGGGAAGGACCCTACGGCCCTGGGCACACGGCGAAGCACCAGCCAGTCTAAGCGCAGGCGGCTAGCGCTGCTGCTGGCTCACAAGCAGCCATGGCCTGGCGCAGAGCCAGCCAGGAGACGCACGAGGCCAGCAGCACCCGCCCCAGCACTGCCCGGGAGCCCCACTCACGCAGCGGCCCTCAGCGGGTCGCCACAGAACAAGCTGCGCCCAGTCCGAGTGTAACGGGCGTCTCCTCCCCGGCTCCGCCGCCCACCTGCTCCCTGCTCTCCACACAAACCGGCCTCTGAGCCCTGCTGGGCCCGCCTACCCCACCCCGCTCCCTTACAACAGCCCAATGGCTCCGTGCTCGCCTCTCCCAGCACCCCAGGACAGCGCCAGGCCACCACTGCTGCTGCCGGCCCCGCTAGTCCTCCCTTGGGGGCAGAGGCAGGACAAAAGGGAGTCACCTCCGGAGCCGGGCAGCGAGCACCCGAGGCCAGGCTGGTACGTTCTGCTCCCTCCGGCTCCTTCCCCCCCTTGCCCCACGCCCCGTGAACGGCGATTACCCGCCAGCGCTTCTGCTCCAGTGGCCTGGGGCTGCGGTGACCTGGGAAAGGCTCCCTTGGGCCCCCGCTGGAGGGACGCGGTGCCCAAATCCCCTCGGAAGGCAGCAGGCCCAGAGACAGGCTTGCCCAGCCCTGTGAAGCCCTGGCTGGGCTGAGCGTGGAGGGAAGAGACGCAGAGCCGGAGCTAGCACCAAGCGGGGGAACCCTCCCGTGCCCAGTGCCCTGCCTCACTGCATGGGGGCCGTGTCCAGCTGCTCCAACAGCTCCGGGAACGGGGCAGCAGGCCAGAGCTCCCTGCCCGTTGCGCTGCCCCAGGATTCCCACAGGGACTCAGGAGACTGCTGCAAACTCACCCCAGGGCCACAGCCCAGCAGGGGCAGAGCCCAGCTTCCTCGCCCGCTGGCCTGCACCCTCCACAAGGCCCAGGGAGGCCCCCCAGCAAGGGGCGCAATGGTCTTTGATCCCCAAAGCCACTTCTGCTCGCAGGGGAGGGGAGGGGAGCGGAGTCCCCCAGCTGAGACGGAGCCAACCACTGCCCCCAGCTGCCTCCCAGAGCCGGGAGAGGACGCTGCCAGGGCCTGAGGCCCTGTGGGGTGTACGCACACGGCTCTGGCCCGGCCCGCCCTGAGGGAGCAGCTCCCGCATGGCAGCCGGGGGGGAGCATCTGTCCGAGGGGCTGCGGGTGCGGGGCCGAGGGCTGACAGACAGGCAAGGTCCCCGAGGCAGGCCTGCGGCGCATGATTCTGCAGCCAGACCGGGGTTGAGGACCCAGCTATGTGCAGACTTCTAGGAGGCGAGAGGCGGGTGCGGCCTGCCGGGGGTGGGACACTGGCTCGGGGTACGGGGGAGCCCTGGGCACGGGCAGTGCCGCATGCATGGAGAGGCGGGGGTGCGGCATGGAGTGGGGAGTGAGATCAGGGGAGCTGCTGGATGGCCAAGCCTGTCTCTGGGCCTGCTGCCTTCCGAGGGGATTCGGGCACCGCGTCCCTCCAGCGGGGGCCCAAGGGAGCCTTTCCCAGGTCACCGGAGCCCCAGGCAGAAGCAAAAGGGCTGGCGGGTAATCGCCGTTCACGGGGCGTGGGGCAAGGGGGGAAGGAGCCGGAGGGAGCAGAACCTACCAGCCTGGCCTCGGGCGCTCGCTGCCCGGCTCCGGAGGTGACTGGCCCCGCATATCCCTGCCCCACCCTTCCCCCAGCGGGGGGGCAGGACGGGGGGGTGCTGCAGGACTGGGATGGTAAAGAGCCAGGAAAAAGAATGACGATATTAACCGTGCAGCCGACCAGCGTCCTGTGGTTAACCCGGCCGGCGCCCGTTCCATCCCTAGCTGGGGGACCCCAGGCAAGGGCGGGTGCAGAGCAGGACTGGGAAGGGGGCTGGCTGGGACTGGCCCCGGCACTACAGGCAGGGAGTGTGCAGGGAAGGCTGGGGGTGGGCACTGTAGGTGGAGAACGGGGGTGTGGGGATGGGCACAGGGGGCAGACTGGGCCGGAGCAGGGCCTCAGGAGGTGGGCACTGTGCCCAGGGTGGAATGGACCAGGGTTGCGTGGGGTGTCGATCGGGGATGGGTGGAAGTGGAGGGTGCAGGAGGGGGTGGGCAGTGCAGAGGTCAGGGGAACAGGACACGGGCAATGTGGAGGTGTGCAGGAGCAAGAGATGGGGGCACAGCAGCTGGGGAAGGGTGCAGGAGTGGGGGGCTGGGACATCAGGGGACAGCAACAGGGGCAGGTGATGGGGGATGCAGGCAGGGGATCAGGGCGGGTGCAGGCAGTGCGGGGGGAGCAGGAATTGGGGTGCTGCGGTGCAAGGTGAGGGCAGGTGGGATCAGGGCGGGTGCAGGGGATCAGGGCGGGTGCAGAGGGTGCGGGGGCGGGAGCAGGAATTGGGGTGCTGCGGTGCAAGGTGAGGGCAGGTGGGATCAGGGCGGGTGCAGAGGTTGCCAGGGGAGCAGGAATTGGGGTGCTGTCGTGCAAGGTGAGGGCAGGTGGGAGCAGGGCGGGTGCAGGAGGTGCGGGGGGAGCAGGAAGCGGGGGTGCTGCGGTGCAAGGTGGGGGCAGGTGGGGCAGAAGGTGCAGGGGGCAGGAAGAGGGTGCAAGGTGGGGGCAGGGGTGCAGGGGGCAGGAAGCAGGGTGCTGCGGTGCAAGGTGGGGGCAGGCGGGTGCAGGCGGGCAGGAAGCGGGTGCAAGGTGGGGCAGGCGGGTGCAGGGTGTGCGGGGGCAGCGGTGCAAGGCGGTGCAGGAAGCAGGGTGCTGCGGTGCAAGGCAGGCAGGGTGCAGGGGGCAGGAAGCGGGTGCTGCGGTGCAAGGCGGAGGCAGGGGTGCGGGGGCAGGAAGCGGGTGCTGCGGTGCAAGGCGGTGCAACGGGTGCGGGGGCAGGAGGCGGGTGCTGCGTGCAAGGCAGGTGCAGGAGGTGCGGGGGCAGGAAGGGTGCTGCGGTACAAGGTGGGGCAGGGGCAGGAAGCGGGGTGCTGGGTGCAGGGCGGGTGCAGGAGGTGCGGGCAGGAAGCGGGTGCTGCGGTGCAGGGCGGGTGCGGGGTGCGGGGCAGGAGGCGGGGTGCTGGGGGCAGGGCGGGTGCGGGAGTGCGGGGGGCAGGAGGCGGTGCTGCAGTGCAGGGCGGGTGCGGGGGTGCGGGGGCAGGAGGCGGGGTGCGGGGGCAGGAAGCGGGGTGCTGGGTGCAGGGCGGGTGCGGTGGGTGCGGGGGCAGGAAGCGGGGTGCTGGGTGCAGGGCGGGTGCGGGGGCAGGAGGCGGGGTGCAGGGGCAGGAGGTGGGGTGCTGCGGTGCAGGGCGGGTGCGGAGGGGCAGGAGGCGGGGTGCAGGGGCAGGAGGCGGGGTGCTGCGGTGCAGGGCGGGTGCGGAGGGTGCGGGGGGGCAGGAGGCGGGGTGCGGGGTGCAGGGGGTGCGGGGGCAGGAAGCGGGGTGCTGGGTGCAGGGCGGGTGCGGGGGCAGGTGGGATCGAGGCGGGGCAGCGGGGGGGCAGGGGGTGCGGGGGCAGGTGGGATCGAGGCGGGGGATCGGGGCAGCGGGGGCGGTACCTGGGGCTCTGCCCGGCTCCGCGCTGCTCCCGGCGCCGCCTCGGGGCGGGCGGGGCCGGGCCCCGGGGCGCGGGCGGCCCGGGGCGGCTCCCCGCCCGCTCCCGACGCGCCCCGGCCGCGGCCGCCGCCTTGTTCCGCCTGCGAGTCATGCCCGGCCCGGCCGCGCCGCTCCGCACAACGGGCAATGCGCCCCGCGGCGGCGGGGGCAGGGGGTAGAGGGGGCAGGCGGGAGCTGGGGCCGGGCAGGAGGGCGCAGGGGGTAGAAGGGTGGGGGCAGGAGGAGCTGGGGCCGGGCAGGAGGGCGCAGGGGGTAGAAGGGTGGGGGCAGGAGGCAGCTGGGGCCGGGCAGGAGGGGGCAGGGGGTAGAAGGGTGGGGGCAGGAGGGAGCTGGGGCGGGGAGGGGGCTGGGGCAGAAGGAGGTTGGGGGTGGGGAGGGAGGAGTGGGGGCAGGAGGGGAGCTTGCAGGACAGTGGGGGGAGCTGGGGGGAATCCTGCGGCCTGAGGGGGTGTGGGCAGGGCCCCGTTGCCCCCACACTAAGGCCTTTGCCCTTCCTGCCCTACCCACCCTCTGCCTACAGATGCAGCCGGGAGGGGCCAGCTGGGCGGATCTGCCCTCCGGGACGGAGAACCCTCGTGTGCTGCCGGATCGGTCCCCCCGGTGCCTGGCCCCGCTGGCATGGCGCGCTCTCGGCCGCAGGCAGGAGCCTCCCAGGGCAGGGGCACGGCAATGCCAGCCGGGGCAGCGTCTGCTGGGCCTTTCACATCTCTGTGTTCCCACCCCGGCGCTGCAAATCCCCAGGCTCCGTGCTGGGGGGCAGGAGACGCGGCCCAGGCCCTCGCAGGGCCAGCGCCTCCCAGCATTTCCCCCGGGCCAGGCCAGCTCTCCAGGCAGAGGCTGATTGGCAGGGAGCAGGGCGCTGGCGAGAATGAAAGAGCTTTCTCCCAAGGCGCCCGCGCTGATCGGCGGCCGGGGTCCCGCGGGGGAAGGGCCTGCCACTCCCTTGCCCGGTCCTGCCAGGCCATGGGAGAAACACGCAAGGGCGACCCTCTGCCCAGGCCACCTGGCCTGTCCTGCAGGCTTGTGGGAGTGTGACCCGGGCGGCAGCGGGGCAGAGGAATGGGCAGAGCCTGCAGGCACCTCCCAGCCGTGCAGGCTCCAGGGAGCCCGCGCAGAAAGCGCCAGCGAAGGCCGGGGGAGATCAGGTTCTTCCGCCCTAGCCCAGCAAGAGGGACCAAAGAGAGCAAGGGCTGCTCAGGAACCCGACCCAGCTCCCTGCCAAGCCGCAGGGGGCCGCCACTTTCTAGCTCCACTTCCCCCCAAGCGGCGCCCGTGCCCCCGAGGCTGGCGTGGCGGCTGGCCACGGGGCACGCCCACTTGGCAGCATTCCCAGAGGAGGGAGGTAGCTGGCAGGCAGGCCCGGGGGAGGCTGGAGGAGTCTCCATCCCTGCTCCCGAGGGGGCTGCTTTTGTCCTGACCCAGACTCAGTGCCTGCCACCTGGTCCGTCTGGGCAGCGGGGATCCACGCTGCTTCCCCCACCGCCTTGGCATGGGGGGGGCCTGCCACAACTTCTCGCCCAGGCGAAGAGCTGAGCAGGGTTCCCTTGGAAGGAGCCGGGCCCTTCTGAGGAACAGCTGCCATGGCCTAGTAAGGGTCCAAACCCCACCCACTTAGCTCAGGAATCCCCGCAGGCAAAAGGGCTTCCTGCCAGCTGCTGGGCTTGCCCCTTGCTCTGAAGCAGCAGATGGTGGCCAACGTCAGCGTATAACGGAGCCAAGGGGCCCCATCTCCCCTGGTATGGCGGGGCCTAGGGCCTCCAGACACAACCTCATCAGTCCCTGCATCTGCCTTCTAGAGCAGGCTGGACACCCCCGTAGGGATGGTCTAGACGGGGCTTGGCCCGGCCGGGAGGGCAGGGGACTGGACTCGATGCCTCTCGAGGTCCCTCCCAGCTCCAGTGTTCTGAGAGTCTATGGCTCTATTTGCTGGCTTCCCTCCAGAGTCCCCCGAGCCTTCCCTGGGCCCCCTCAGCAAGCACACAAGGCTCCCCCTCAGGGCTACACCGGCCAGGCCCGTTGGGTTCCCCCCAGCCCTGCATCCTCTCTCCTCTCCCCTTGGGCGCCCTGGGGCTAATGCCCACAGCCCTTCCTCCCCATAAGCTTCAGCGCAGTTCCCTGCCTCAGTCTCCCCCCCGGAGCTAACCTGCTCTGGTGCCACTTGGCCTTTGGGGCTCCCAGAGCCGGCGCTTCCTGGCCAGGAGTGGCCCTGGCGTGCAGGGCGCCTTGCCTTGCGGGTGATGGGGGAGGCGGCCCAGGAGGGCCACAGGAATGCTCGGGGGTGGAGCAGCTGGGGTCCAGGGCCCAGGAAAGGGCAAACAGATGGGCCTGTCCAGCCGGAGGCGGGGAGAGAGGGCTCCAAACTCGGGACCATGGGGAGAAGTGACCAGGAAAGTGCTGTTGCCCCTGGGGTCACCTAAGGAAATGAACAGGTGCTGCCCCTCGCCCACAGCCAGGCAGCCTGTGGTGCTCCCTGCAGGGGTGCTGCGAAGGCCAAAAGTAGACGTGGGGACAGGCCCCTCAGCCAGGCTGGCGGCCCCTGCTCTGCGGGCGGCTGCCCTCGCTTTGCCAGGAGAGATCGCCCGAATAGTTCCCAGAGCCACAGGGCTTAGAACAGAGTTCCCACAGCTCAGCTCCCAGACCACCTGTCCATAGCTGTGCTGCCCACTGCCCCGGGCGCCTGGCACTGGCAGGCTCCTGGGCTTCTGGTCTCATGTTCTCCCCCACCCCACCACTGCGCTGCGCGGGCCCAGTCCTGACCAGCTCTGACACTTGCAAGGGCCCCTGTACTGCAGCGCCAGCGGCTGGCAGCTGCCCTGGCCTCCCAGGCGTGCCCCCCCCCATGCAGGACGGTACGGCTCCGCACCTCACACGGCTCCTGGAGCCACCGGCTGGTGGCTGGGCGGCCTGACTCAGCCGTGGCCCGGCCCGGCCGGGCTGAAAGAGCTTCACCAGGCTCAGCAAGTCCTGACGAACTTCAGCAAACCACGGGAGTCTGGGCCGCAGGCCAGCCCATTGCAACACCCAGCCCTGCCCCATGGCTGCTGGCTGGGGACCGGTACGGCGCAGCCCCCCGCAGCTGGGCCTGCCCCTCCCCGCGCCAGAGGGGTGCGGGTCCCACTGCACTGGGGGCGGCGCAGCCCGGGGAGACCCTGCCGCAGCTGAAGGAGGGGCGAGGCGGGCACTCGGTGGGCTGCGGGCACCGTGGACGGACGGTGGCTTGGGGCGCAAGCCGCACCCTCGCTGCACTGCGTACGGAGGTCACGAGCCCCTTGCTCCCACACCCAAAGGGGGCAGCCTGTGCCTGGGGGCGTTTGGGGTCCTGTCCCACCCCCGCCTCCAGCTCCTCCGGGATGCGGGGCCGTCTGGGCCAGGCGGGCCCTGCGACGCATCCTGCCCCGGCCACGGGCCTGTGCAGCTCCCACCGGGAAGGGGCTCTCCGTGTCCCGCCCCAGCCCCACGGCCCAGCCCACAGAAGCGGCCCGTCCCTGGCTCGGTGCCTTGGCAGGCGGGCACATGCCGGTACCTGCCTGGTGCACGCCCGGAAGCGGCTGGGTCTCGGGCTCGGTCGCTGGGCCAGCGGGGCTAGTGGTTACAGGGAGCGCGGGTCGCTAGCGCTGGCCCTGGGGCGGGAGGGTGGTGGCCCGGCTGCGCGGGGCGGGCGGGGATCGCGCTGTCCCCGGCAGGCACCGCCCCGTGGGAGCGGGCGGCCGAGTCGGGTCCGCCGCGCTCTCGCCATGCTGCCCGCCGCCGTCAGGAAGTGGCTGCACCGGCCCAAGGTGAGAGCAGAGACCCCGGGACCCCCCCTGCCCCGGGGCTGGCAGAGACCCCGGGACCTCCCCTGCCCCGGGGTGTGTGTGGCTGAGACCCCGGGACCCCCCCTGCCTCGGGGGGGCTGGCAGAGACCCCGGGACCTCCCCTGCCCCGGGGTGTGTGTGGCTGAGACCCAGGACCCTCTGCCCCGGGGGGGCTGGCAGAGACCCCGGGACCCCCCCGCCCCGGGGTGTGTGTGGCTGAGACCCCGGGACCCCTCCGCCCCGGGGTGTGTGTGGCTGAGACCCCGGGACTCCCCCTGCCCCGGGGGGGCTGGCAGAGACCCCGGGACCTCCCCTGCCCCGGGTGTGTGTGGCTGAGACCCCGGGACCCCCCCTGCCCCGGGGTGGCTGAGACCCAGGACCCCTGCCCGGGGCTGGCAGAGACCCCGGGACCCCCGCCCGGGTGTGTGTGGCTGAGACCCGGGACTCCCCTCTGCCCCGGGGCTGGCAGAGACCAGGACCCCCCTGCCCCGGGGTGTGGCTGAGACCCGGGACTCCCCTGCCCCGGGGGGGCTGACAGAGACCCCGGGACTCCCCCTGCCCCGGGGGGGCTGGCAGAGACCCCGGGACCCCCCCTGCCCCGGGGGGGTGGCAGCAGAGACCCCGGGACCCCCCCCTGCCCCGGGGTGTGTGGCAGAGACCCCGGGACCCCCGGGGGGGGGGCTGGCAGAGACTGGGGCTCCCCTGCTCTAGACCCGAACGGTGCCAAGCAAGGCCCGGGAAGGTGGAGCCTAGTCTTGGCCCTGGGGCCCGGCGCGGTGGGCGCCCCAGTGCCAAGGGAAGGAAGAGGGGCAGAGCCGAGCTGGCCCTTGGCGGGGAGTCCCCAGGGCCTGGGGAGCGGCTGCTCCCGGCAGCAGAGGGGTTGGAGGCAGGCTGGGCTTCGGGCAGCCCCGTGAGCTGCCAGGCCACGTGGGCGGCTGGTGCAGGGGGCTGGGCAGCCGGGGGCGTTCCCGAGGGCGGGGGCCGGCTCCCTGGCGAAGGGAAGAGCTGCCGGTGGCTCTGGGACTCGGGCTTGACCCCCCACTCTTCAGGGTTCTGGTTCCGGGGGCTGGCGGGCTCTGCCCCCCCTTCTCCGGGCCCACGGGGCTCTCGCTGCCCGGTCGGTCCAAGGGGCATCTCCGCCTGGGGGAGCACTGCCCCTTCCTGGGGGCCGGCTTACTGCAGGGTGCTGGGCTCCTCGGACCCCCCGAGCACCGTGCCTGGGTGCTGGGCCAGAGGCACGCCCAGGGTCTGCCTCCGGCCCGGCGCACGCTTGCTGCGTGGCCCCGGGGGCGTGTCACTGCAGCACCCAGCAGCCACGTGTGGCCGTGCGACACGCTTGCTCCTAGCCGCCCTGCCAGCCTCTGCTCCCAGGGCCGGGCTTCCCCCCAGTCTTAGTGACCCTCCGGGCCTGTCTCCCTCGGTCTGCACCCGCTGCACGAGACCCAGGCCTTAAGGGACGCATCCCAGAGCAGGGTGGCTGACCACTAGCCCTCACTACCCTAAGCACACGGGTCGCTTTCTCAGGGCTCTTCCACCTGAGCGTGGCAAGTGCCCCCACAGCCAGCCCCACCCACCCCGCCAGGGATGCAGAGTGACCCTGTGAACCTTGGGGAAACTGAGGCAGAGTGGGGTTGGGGGGACCCCCTTCGCTCTCGCTGCCTTTGCCCAAGCCGGCTGTGCTGGGGATGTGCTTGGTGCGAGGGAGACTGGGCTGGGCTGGGCTGGGCGCTGCTTGGGCGTGTGCTGCTAACCTGCTTGGCTTCTCACCGTGGCGCCCCCCAGGCCTGCCCAGGGTTCTGCTGGGCCTGACTTCCCTGCTGGAGCACTCTGGGCGGCGGGGTTGCTCCCGAGCCGGCGCCTGACGTGGCTTCCGCCCTCCTGCAACCCTCGGGGGCCCTGCACCCTGCTGCCTGTGGGCCCCGCCCTGCACCCCACCCTGCACCCCGCTGCCTGTGGGCACCGGCCCTGCACCCCACCCTGCACCCCGCTGCCTGTGGGTGCCAGCCCTGTACCCCGCTGCCTGTGGGCCCCGGCCCTGCTCCCTGCAGGCGCCGGCCCTGCACCCCGCCCTGCACCCCACTGCCTGTGGGCCCCAGCCCTGCACCCCGCTGCCTGTGGGTGCCGGCCCTGTGCCCCACCCTGCACCCCGCTGCCTGTGGGCCCCGGCCCTGCTCCCTGCTGCCTGTAGGCGCCGGCCCTGCACCCTGCCCTGCACCCCACTGCCTGTGGGCCCCGCCCTGCACCCCGCTGCCTGTGGGTGCTGGCCCTGCAGCCTGCTGCCTGCGGGCCCCGGCCCTGCACCCCGCTGCCTGTGGGTGCCGGCCCTGCACCCCGCCCTGCACCCCACTGCCTGTGGGCCCCGCCCTGCACCCCGCTGCCTGTGGGCGCCGGCCCTGCACCCCGCCCTGCACCCCGCTGCCTGTGGGTGCCCGCAGGGAATGCTGCTCCACGGTGGGTTGCGCTGGGCCTGGAGGGTAAACTCAGGGAGAGTGGGGCTCTGCTGCGCCGCCCTCGGGGCGGGGCTCCTGGCTCCCCCAGCCCTGGCGCTGTGGAAAGGCTGCAGGATGCCCTGCCCGAGGCTGCTGGGAAGGGGCTGTCCTGGCTGGAGCTGTGAGCTGCCTCGCCTGAGGGGGGGTCCGTGCAGTCGCTCTGGCTGCAGAACCCCAAAGCAAAGGGCCCCCGGGGAGTGGCTGGCTCGAGGCCCGTGCTTGGGTCGTGGCTGCTGGCCCGACGGCGCCAGGCTGGTCCCATGCTGCCCGCCCTGCAGCCTCCTCAGCGCCAGGCAAATGCAGCTCTGCTAGCACCGGGGAGGCTGGGAACAGCTGTCCTGCGCCAGCTTCCTGCCCATGGGGGAGAGCCCAGAGAAGCAGCAGGCGCCTCAGCCATGGCTGGGAGGAGGCAGCTGCCTGCACCCTTCCGCGCTCGCTGCGCGCCCACCGGGCACTCCCGCGCCAGCCCTGCCGGCCACAGAGGCTGTCTCAGGGCTGAGCCGCTGGCAGGCCGGGGCCCCACCCCCAGGCTCCCTTCTCCCTGTGCCTCTTGCCAGCGCTCCGACCCCAGGCTGCTGTCCCAGTTCTTCCACGCCGACGAGCGGCTGACCCGCGTGGTGACGGAGATAAACGACCTGGACGTGGAGACAGACCCTCAGCACTACTTGGTGCTGCTGAACCAGCTGCACCTCAGCCAGGTACCAGGGAGCCAGGGCCCAGGGGCTGCCGTGTCCTGCTGTGGCCGGCAGGGGGGCACTGCCTCTGTCTGGTGCTCAGCGCGGCTGGAGGGGCTGGGACCTGGCGCTGGTGATGGGGCTGGGGAGATGGTGCAGGCTCGGTGGGGGCCAGTGCTGCACGGCTCAGCATCCCTCGGCGGAGACCGACCCACGGACCCTCCTGCTCCCTGCCAGGCGCGGCTGCTGGCTCTCATCGAGTGGATCGTGGACCAGAGCATCCCCCAGGAGAGGCACTGCCGGGACTACCTGGCCAAGTTCCCGGAGGAGCTGCTGGCGGAGAACCTGCGGAGCCGCGTGCTGTTTGCAGCGGAGGTCAGTCTGGGCACGCCGCTACCCCCTTCCTCACAGGACTGGCTGGCTGGGCCGGAGTCCCCTTGGGGGCAGGGCCGGTGCCAGATCCCAGGCGCAGGCTCTCCTGACAGCCTGGAGAGCAAGGGGTAAAAACCCCTTCTCACCCAGGCAGCTGGCAGGGAGGTGCCAGGTATGTGCCCCCCACAGCCGGCTCTGCTGAGGCTGCCCTGCCCCCGACTGCTGCCCCCTGTCCTCTGGGCGGCTCCGTGAGTGGCTCCTGTGCTCTCCGCAGTGTCTGGTGGCTGGCACCGTCCTGGAGCTGGAGGAGGCGGAGGGGCTGCAGCTGCGTCCCCTGGCCAGGAGCCTGCTGTGCAGCTTTCAGCTGGTGCGGAAGGTGCTGCGGGAGCAGAGCCTGAGCCAGGCCAGCGGCTGCCCGGAGCCCGTGCGCATGGCGCTGCTGCGGTTCGACACGCTCTTTGCGGAGTTTGAGCTCAGGTACCCGCCAGGCGCTGCTGAGTCCCCGGCACAGGGCAGGCAGGGCACCAGAGCGGCTCCGCCTTTGTCGTGTGGGGTGGTGGCCGGGGGCAGCCGCCCCGCAGGGAGCCAGGCCGGGTGGAGCCGGTTCCCAGGGCGGAGGCTCATGGCCGCCCGATCTCTTCCAGCTACGTGTCCGCGCTGGTCTCGGTGAAGACTCCGAAGGAGCTCGACAGGCAGCAGGAGATTGTGGTGCTCTTCTGTGAGACGGTGCAGAGGTGGGGGGGCCGCCCACGCACGGGGCCCTGGGCCCTCTCCGCTTCTGCAGTCTCTGCTGGCCGTGTTGGGCTGGGGTGACCCCTACTGGCCTGTGCTGCTCTGCAGAGACTGTGCCTGTGTGCAGGGCCCAGCGGGGGGGGTCCCTGGGGCAGGCCCATAGGCCATGGCCCAGCAACTTCTCCCCGGCCAGGGGAAGGGGTGTGAGCAAAGGAAGGGGGGTTGCCTGCGGGGCTGAGTGAGCAGTGGCTGGGAGAGGGGGGCTGTCTTGGCTGGGCAAACATGAAGAGAAGAGACTGAGCCGAGTGCAGGGGGTTCAGGGGCCTGTGTGCTCTGCCCCAGGGGGTCTGAGGCTGCCTGCCCCGACCCCGATGTCCGCATCGAACCCGGGCCGGGCTGTATCTCAGAGAAGCAATAAAGCCCCGTTCTACTGGCTGTGGCCGGGGGGGTGGGGCCGGGGGGGCTCCCCGACGGGCCGTCACACCTGGCTGGCAGGGTCTGGCCACTCCTGCGCACCCGAGCCCTCCCCAAGGGGCAGGCCCAGGGCAGGCCGGGGCTGCGGCTGCCCTGCTGAGCCAGGGGGAGAGGGAGCTAAACGCCATGGCGATGTCCCAGCGTGCATCCCCCCGCTGTTCCCTGGAGTGGGGGGGCATGGGCTCCCCCCACCTGGGGCTGCTGCCTCGAGGCCTGGCCAGGGAGTGAGAAGGCCTCAGCACCCCGTGCCCAGCTGCAGGCCCCGGGGTGCCAGGCCAAACGGGGGCTGCTCCTTGGCATGAACCAAGCTCTGCCTCAAGCCCTCTGCTTCTGCCCTCCCTGAGCAGAGCCCTGCAGCTCGGCTACCTGAGCCAGGAGATGATCGACCGGTGCGAGCCGCTGCTCATGTTCACCATCCCCCGCCTGGCCATCGTCAGGTGAGTGGGCAGCCGGGGCATGCGCAGCCCCCCAGCACCGGGCTCCCCGGGGCTGGGCTGTGTCCTCCGTGCGCCCAGCCCTGGTGCTGGCCTGCTGGAGCTGAGCTCCAGTGTGTTCCAGGGACCTGGGCCACCTTGCCCTCCTGTGCGGGATGCTCCCTGCGGCACTGGCAGGGCAGGCTTAGGTGTAGGTGGGGGCGGGGCAGGGTTAGGTGCAGGTGGGGCTGGAGGCGGGGCAGAGTTAGGTGCAAGCAGGGCTGGGGCCGGGGCAGGGTTAGGTGCAGGCGGGGCTGGGGGCGGGGCAGGGTTAGGTGCAGGCAGGGATGGGGGCAGGGCAGTTAGGTGCAGGCTGGGGGCAGGGCAGGGTTAGGTGCGGGGCGGAGCTGGGGCGGGCAGGGTTAGGTGCCGGGGCTGTGGGCGGGGCTGGGTTAGCTGTGGGCGGGGCAGGGGCGGGGCTGGGTTAGGTGCGGCGGAGCTGGGGCGGGGCTGGGGGCAGGGTTAGGTGCGGGCGGGGCTGTGGGCGAGGCTGGGTTAGCTGTGGGCGGGGCGGGGCAGGGGCGGGGCTGGGTTAGGTGCGGGCGGAGCTGGGGCGGGCAGGGTTAGCTGTGGGCGGGGCAGGGGCGGGGCTGGGTTAGGTGTGGGCGGGGCAGGGGGTGCGGCAGGGCTGATGGGGCTGTGCCTCTCCCCCGCTGCGTGCAGCGGGCTCCTCATCTACCCTGAGGGGCCCCTCTGCCTGGAACGGACGCCCCAGGAGATGTCCAGAGTCTTCAGCCCCTTTCACAGTGTGCTCAACAAAATTAGGTAGGTGCCTGAGGGTGGGAGCAGTGTGGGGAAGGGAGCTCTCGGGCGGGGCAGTGCTGTGGGGCCTGGGAGGGCAGGGGATGGCCGGGGGTAATGCCGGGGCAGGGGAGGAGCACCGGGAGCGGTGGGGGCTAGGGGAGCACTGTGGGGCAGGGGATGGCCAGGGGTAATGCCGGGGCAGGGGAGGAGCACCGGGAGCGGTGGGGGCTGGGGGGAGCACTGTGGGGCAGGAGATGGGGGGTAATGCCGGGGCAGGGGAGGAGCACCGGGAGCGGTGGGGCTAGGGGAGCGGGAGGGAGCAGGGGAGCACTGTGGGGCAGGGGATGGCCGGGGGGTAATGCCGGGGGCAGGGAGGAGCACCAGGGAGCGGTGGGGGCTAGGGGGGAGCGGGAGGAGCAGGGGAGCACTGTGGGGCAGGGATGGCCGGGGGTAATGCCGGGGGCAGGAGGAGCACCGGGAGCGGTGGGGCTAGGGGGAGCACTGTGGGGCAGGGGATGGCCGGGGGTAATGCCGGGGGCAGGGGAGGAGCACCGGGAGCGGTGGGGCTAGGGGAGCACTGTGGGGCAGGGGATGGCCGGGGTAATGCCGGGGGCAGGGGAGGAGCACCGGGAGCGGTGGGGGCTAGGGGAGCACTGTGGGGCAGGAGATGGCCGGGGGTAATGCCGGGGGCAGGGAGGAGCACCGGGAGCGGTGGGGGCTAGGGGAGCGGGAGGGAGCAGGGGAGCACTGTGGGGCAGGGGATGGCCGGGGGTAATGCCGGGGGCAGGAGGAGCACCAGGGAGCGGTGGGGGCTAGGGGAGCACTGTGGGGCAGGGGATGGCCGGGGGTAATGCCGGGGCAGGGGAGGAGCACCGGGAGCGGTGGGGGCTAGGGGAGCACTGTGGGGCAGGAGATGGCCGGGGGTAATGCCGGGGCAGGGGAGGAGCACCGGGAGCGGTGGGGGTAGGGGAGCACTGTGGGGCAGGAGATGGCCGGGGTAATGCCGGGGCAGGGGAGGAGCACCGGGAGCGGTGGGGGTAGGGGGGAGCGGAGGGGTGGGGCAGGGGGCGCCGGGCTGATGGGCAGCACAGGGGCTGTAGTGGGGTCTGGCAAGCTGGCGCGTGGCGCCCTCTAGTGGCACACGCGTGGCGGGGTCTCCGCAGGGACCTGCTGGCCGTGCTGTCCGAGGAGGAGCTCGGCCTGTTGGAGAAGAGCCTGTGTGTGGCCGAATGCCCCACCACCGGTCCCCAGCCCCAGGGCCAGGCAGCTCCGGCCCCCTGCAGCTCCCCTGGCGCGGGGGCCTGCCCAGCCCCCTGGTGGGTGTGTGGAGCCGCCCCTGTGGGCCCTGCAGGGCCCCTGCACGGCAGGACTGGCGACGTGGATGCAGCCGAGGCCACGGGGGCTGCTGCTGAGGCTGTACACCCAGGGCTGCCTGGCCCGGCCGGCGGTGCCCACGCGGACGTGGGGCTGCAGATGCCTGCAGGAGTGCCAGGGGGAGCAGGGCACCTGGGCAGCCACTGGCCCCCCTGGGCGTGCCCCACCAACCGCAGCCCACGGCAGCTCATGGCTCCGGGGCCAGGACGCGTGGAGGCCTGTGCCCGCGGGTGGGTGAAGACAAGCCAGGCCCAGGCTCCCCCCAGCAGCAGGTAAGTGAATGCCTGGGGCCGTGCCAGGAGCAGCGCCCCAGGGCAGACTGAGCCTCGGGGCCGCGCTGGCACAAGTCACCTGAAGCGACCGAGCCCAGCTCTGCTCTGCGAGCGTGGGGAGAGGGAGCGGCCCGGGGGCTCGTCTGGGGGCGGGGAGGGGACCAGGCTGCCACCTCATGTAACTGGCTCCAAGCAGGCCTGCGGGGCGGGCACAGCAGGGCTGTTAAATATCGGCTGCCTGAATAGTCAACAGACCTCACGGGTTCTTGTCACTTAGTCCACGGTGGGTCCCGGCTCGGCCCAGCTGAGCCTGAACTGAGCCAGGCTGCCTGCCCGCCCAGCTCCGAATACGCTTGAAATGCAGAGCCGCAGCGGGGTAGGTCCCGGACCCAGCGTGAGCCAGGCTGCCTGCCCGCCCGGCTCCGAATACGCTTGAAATGCAGAGCCGCAGCGGGGTAGGTCCCGGACCCAGCGTGAGCCAGGCTGCCTGCCCGCCCGGCTCCGAATACGCTTGAAATGCAGAGCCGCAGCG
Organism: Rafetus swinhoei; assembly: GCA_019425775.1. Lineage (NCBI taxonomy): Eukaryota > Metazoa > Chordata > Testudines > Trionychidae > Rafetus > Rafetus swinhoei. The sequence goes on from CM033428.1 coordinate 1,068,323, forward strand.
GGGTAGGTCCCGGACCCGGTGCGAGCCGGGACGGAGCCGGGCTGCTGGCCAGCCTGCTACAAAATGTTCTGGCCGGGGGGCGTGTGGGCTACAGCATTAACCTGTGCGCTTCTGCTTCTCGGTCCGTCGACTCTGCTGCGGCGCCCCAGGGCAGAGCTGCGCTCCCGCTACAGCAGCGCCCAGGACATGATCCACATGCTCTTCGTCTGCATCTCCGGTAGGTGCCCTGCCCGCAGCCAGGAGAGCGCCCGGCCCCTGCCTGGGCCGCAGACTCCGCCAGGCGGGCCCCTGCACCGGGCAGCGCTGCTGAGGTGGCTGGGCCCGGAGCCGCGAGGGGCCCCGTGCCAGAGGGACACGCAGCTCCGCATTGCCACCCGAGCGCCACGGAGACTCCCAGCGAGCGCGTGGCTCATGCGGAGCTGCTGGGGCTTCTCTGCGGGGCACCTAGAGGAGAGGCCGGGCAGGGTGGACCCTGGCCAGAGCCCCAGGTGCTCTGTGGCCCGGAGGAGCTAGCTGTGGTGTGGGGGACGCTGGTGTCTCTGGGGTCGCCCCAGGCTGAGCTGCCTGCAGCCGTCCACCCCGTTCCTCTGCCTCCCAGGCTCTGCCCATGGGCCAGGCCGGCCCCGCGCTCTGGCAGAGCCTCAGGGGCGGCTGCAGCCCCTGCCCTGCCCTGCCCTGACTGTGGCTCTCGGGCAGGGGTGGCCGACCAGCTGCAGACCAACTTCGCCAGCGACCTGCGCAGCATCCTGAAGAGCGTGTTCCGCATCGCCACGTCCCAGCCCGAGGCCCCCGCAGGGGCAGAGCCTGGCTGTGAGTGACCCCTGCTCCGGCTCTGCCACCCAGAACAAGCCTGCCAGGGGCCGAGCGAGCCTGTCCCGCGGGGAGCTGGGCGCCCCCACAGCCAGGGCTGTGACACGCCCCGGCCGCGCCCAAGCAACATGAGCGCCAGGCTGGACATGCTGCTTTCCCTGAGCTTGTATCACCCCCAGCACTGCTAGTGGGCCCCCGCCCTGGCCTGGGCCTGGGCCTGCTCCATTCCCAGGGCCAGCCTGGGACGCCCACGCGGCTTGGAGCAGGCCCCTCTCCCTGGAGCACCAGCAGCTCCTGCAGGGTCTGGCTCCTGGCTGCCTTGCCCTGCGGTTTGGTGCTGGCCATGCCTCGGTTCCCTGCCCTGCTGGGGGGCGGGCTCTGGGCCTCTCCGTTCCTGACTGGCCTGGCCTGTGTGAGAGGCTCTGCCAGCTGGATGCCTTCATGTGCCCTCTCACCAGCCACCTTGCCCCCTCCGCAGGCCTGGCCAGGCTGCCTGAGTGGGTGCCGGACGGCACATGCAGCCAGTGCACCGCATGTCAGGCGCCCTTCACCGTGCTCCGCCGCCGGCACCACTGCCGCAGCTGTGGGAAGGTAGGAGGCCGCAGGGGGCTGCTCCTGGGTGGCTCCGCTCCAGCCTCGGGCTCTGGGGCTCGCTGGTGCAGGTGCTCACAGCTGCTGCCCTCGGACACGGGGAGCCCTGCCTGGTGTGGTGCCAAGTGGTGCCTGGCACTCAGGGCTCAGTTTCTTCCCCGGCAGATCTTCTGTTCCCGCTGCTCTCAACACACGGTGCCTCTGCCTCGCTACGGCCTCCTGAAGCCGGTGCGCGTCTGCACCCGCTGCTACGCCATGCCCGTCCACGCCAGCCCCTGAGCCTCTGCACCCGCTGCCACGCCCGTCCATGACAGCCTGAGCCTCTGCACCCACTGCCACGCCTGTCCAAGCCTCTGCACCCGCTGCCACGCCATGTCCATCCATGCCAGCCCGAGCGTCTGCACCCAATGCCACGACTGTCCATGCCAGCCCGAGCCGCTGCACCCGTTGCATGCCACGCCCATCCACGCCAGCCCGAGTGTCTACACCTGCTCCCACACCTGTCCACGCCAGCCCCTGAGCATCTGCACCTGCTGCCACGCCATGCCCATCCACACCAGCCCGAGCCTCTGCACCCGCTGCCACTCCACGCCCATCCACACCAGCCTGAGTGTCTGCACCCACTGCTATGCCACGCCAGCCCCTGAGCGGCTCTTCTGAGGCCCCCACCAGCCTGGCTCTCGCACCGTCAGTGCCTCGGAGAGCTGCCGCCGACTGCTCTGGGTTTCCAGCAGCTGCCCACCAGAGGGGCTCTTGCAACAGGGCTCTCAGCCTCCTGCAATGGGGTTGTAGCCTGAAGCCCAGGGTCGCTATGGCTGTCTCTTGGGTGCCCAATGCTGCAGCAGGGGCCATGAGCGAGGAGGCGAGCTCCCAGCAGCTGGAAGCGGCTTTCCCCTCCCTGCCCTGGCTCCATTGTGGACTCAGCCCAGCTGCAGGTTAAACCTCAGGGAGCAACCACCCTCCTGTTGGAGCTGGAGGGTGGGCTGTGGTGCCAGAGGTTCCTGGTGCTCCCCCAGCTCCAGCTCTGCGGGAACGGGAGAGCCAGCGGGGCCTGCGCCCCTGCCACTCCTGCGGCTTGCTCTGACCACAGCAGCTCCTGCTGGCAACACACCTGGCTCCACGGGACCCACTGGACTGGCACGATGGGTGTCCCCTGCTCCTGGGTGGAGGTGTTGGGACAGGGTCTGCTCCCTGCATGGAGAACACAGCCTGGCGCTGGCTGTTAGCCGGCCCAGCCTCCTGTGCCACTCACCCAAAGAAACCCACATCCCAAGGAACATCAGAGCAGCCAGATGGGGTCAGCCCAGGGTCCTGTTCTCCCACAGGGGCCACTGCCCCAGAGGGAAGGAACAGAACAGGGAATCACCACTTGATTTCCCCCCTCTCCCAGGTGCCCATTCCCAGCCCCTGGCACGCAGAAGCCCTGCCCAGCCTGGCTAACAGCCGCTGATAGATCTGCCCTCCATGAATGTATCTAGCTCTTTTTTGAACCCTGTTACAGTTTTGGCCTTCACAACATCCTCTGGCAAGGAGTTCCACAGGTTGACTGTGCGCTGAATGCAGAAAAACTTCCTTTTGTTTGTTTTAAACCTACTGCCTATTAATTTCATTTAGTGACCCCTCGTTCTTATATTGTGGGAATAAGTAAATAACTTTTCCTGATTGACTTTCTCCACACCACTCATGATTTTATAGACCTCTATCCCATCTCCCCCTTTAGTCTCTTTTCTAAGCCGAAAAGTCCAAGTCTTTTTAGTCTCTCTTCATATGGCAGCTGTTCCATAACTCTCATATTTGCCCTTTTCTGAACTTTTTCCAAGGCCAAGATCCGTGTTTTGTGACAAGGTGACCCCACCTGCTCGCACAGGTCAGGGTGTGGGCGTGCCATAGATTCATAGAGGCAATAGGAGATTCTCTCTTACTCTCTAAAGCTACATCTACGCTGCAGGCTTCTTGCACTAGAACTGTTTTGTGCAAGAGTCCTTGTGCAAAAATTCTTGTGCGAGAGCGCGTCCACACTGCCATGTGCTTTTGTGGAAGATATGTGCTCTTGCGCAAGAGTCCCCATGGCAGTGTGGACGCTCTCTTGCGCAAGAAACCCCGGTTGCCTGTCCACATTGCCTTCCTGTGGAAGAGCTCTTGTGCAAGAGGGCTTATTCCTCGTGGGGAGAGGAGTAACTCTTGCACAAGAAGCCCTCTTTTCCGACGTTTTTCTGTAAATTTACTTGTGCAAGAATGTGCGTGCAGTGTAGATGTGCCGCACATTTATGTGCAAGAACAGCTGTTCTCGCGCAAGACGCCTGCGGTGCAGACATAGCCTGACTCTTTCCTAATGACTCCCAGCATGCGCTTTGCTTTCTGGCGGCTGCTGTGCACCGAGTGGCTGTTTTCAGAGAACTAGCCACAATGCCCCCATGATCTCTGGGGTGGCAGCAGCTGATTTAGAGCCCAGCATTGTACACACAGCTGGGATGATGTTTCCCAACGTGGATCACTTTGCATTTATCACCAGTGAATTTCATCTGCCCTTGTGTTGCCCAATCACATAGTTGTGTCAGATCCTTTTGAAGCTTTTCACAGCCATTTTTGTATCACCTGCCCCTCTCCTTTACCCCTTTCTCCAAAACAGCTACGACTGTCGAACAGGACTGGGCCCAGTGCGGCCCCTGCTGGACACCACTAGTCAAGGGAGCTCTGGGACTTGGGGGGGGCCCCTGTCCGGCAGCGTGCCGGGTGGCAGTTCTGGGGAAGGGGGGGGCTGTCCGGCAGGGGACTGGGTGCTGGCTCTGGGGAGGGGGTGGGGGGGTTAGCAGCAGCTAATAGGCCCTGGCTGGGGTAGACTAGATTGCAGGCCTGCAGCTGGGGCTGTCCAGTGTGGACAGATGTGAAAGGCCAGGGCCAGCCCAGCCAATGGAAATGCAGCTCCCAGTAGCCCCGCCCCACCTCCAGGGACAGCCCACATGCCTGGCCTGGCGCCCGCGGGGCTGGCTGCGGAGGACTGCTGGGGCGTGTGGCAGGGAGGGCCAGGAAGGGGGGAGAGCAGAGGAGCCGTCCTTGGCTCAGCGGCGGCTCGGCTCAGCGGCCCGAGCTCACCTTGGCAGCCTCTGGCAGGCAGCAGGGCTCCCAGCCTGAGCAGCAGGTTCCAGACCACACTCGGGCTCCAGTGCCGGAGCTGGGCTTCTCGCCAGGGCCAGCAGCAAAAGCCCAGCGTGTGGGCGGCTGCTCAGGCAGCCCTGCCCCATAGCTTGCAGTTGAAGGCCAAGGGACAGAGGGCCTGCAAGCTGGCAGCAGCAGCTGCCCTCCCATCTCAGCAGCCCAGAGTCAGGGCAGGCAGAGGGCCTGGCCTCCCCCAGCTCTGACCAAGGCCACTGCCCCTCCCCTCGCTGCAGCTGTGTCTTGCTAGCTCCACTCAGCTCTGGCTGCCAGTGACTCCTCTGCGCGGCTTCCCCATGGAGGGGTCTTTCCCCTTCACCCCACAAACCCACAGCAGCTTCTGTGCAGCTGAGGCTGCAAACGGGAAAAGCCCCCCTCACGCGCGGCTGCTTTCCTGCCCCGGCGCCCAGCCAGCTGGGGATGGGCTGGTGTTCGGCGGCCACGATGGGGAAGCACTGGGCACTCAAGAATGTGGGAAGCAGTGCAGGGCTGCACGCTCCCATGGTCTGAATGGAGGCGCAGGGCCGGGGTGGAGGGGATCGTGAGCTGGAGCAGGGGACTGGGTTATGGGGGGTAGGGGTGCAGGGGTAAGGGGGCAGAAGGCTGGGAGGGGTTGGGGTCCCAGAGGTAGGCTCTGGCCGGGAGATGCTTACCCGGATGGCTCCCAGCCAGGCTCCACGGCCCTGCAGATGGTTCAGAGCAGCCGGCTGCAGGGCCACGCTGAAGGCCAGGAGCCCGAGAGGAGGGATACTTTGCACACTGCCTGTTCTTCAGGCAGCTCCGATTGGCTGGAAGCCAGCCAATGGCAGCTGCGAGGCTGTGCTGGGGGCGGGGGCAGAGCGTGAACCCTCTCCCCCTTCCCCGGCAGCATTCAGAGAGACGCCCGGCCCTGCAGCCGGGGCCCGAGGGCCACGCGGGGCCGGAGGCTCCTGTGGGGCCTTGGGCTGGATTTTGCCCAGCCGGGAACACTTGGCTCTGCCGGATGGGGGCTCCCCACGCAGACTCCCAAGATGGCCTGGGCTGCTGGATCTGCTGTGTCCCTGCCCGACAGCTGCAGGGCAGCTCCCACCCCCTTGGGCACGGCTCTGGCTGGGGGGCTCTGCCAGGGCCGGGCAGAGCTTGGCCTTCATCTTTCCAGGCATTCCCTAGGCTGGGGGGCACAGGGCAGGGGAGGCAGACTTGCCACAGCACCTTGCTTTGTCCTGGGCGGGGGCGCCCGCACTGCACATGCTGCCTCCCTGCCGGTGGGGAACGGGCAGCCATGGCAGGGGCCTGCCCATCAGAGGTGCTACAAGGGAGCCTGCAGCCCCAGCCAGAGACACAGGGAGCTCTGCTGGCTCCTGGTCCCCAGGCACTAGGGATGGACCGAGCCCCAAAAACCCATCAGTTACTGCGCCAGATGACACCCCCGCCAGGACATGTTGTAGCAGGCTGGCCAGCAGCCCGGCTGTCCTGGCTCCCGCTGCGGCTCTGCATTTAATGCGTATTGGGAGCCAGGACTGGCTTGCGCCGAGTCCAGGAGCTCAGACCCCCCCTGCCCCAAACAGGGGGGCAGGAGCGTGGGGTGACAGGCAGCTGGTCTGTGAGGGGAGCTGGGTCCCCTGCCACCCCGTGTATCAGAGGCAGCAGCACGGTGTGGCGGGGGCTCCTCGGGAGGGGCTGGAGCGCACTGGCCGCCGGCCCCCTGGGACTACGCAATAGTTGAGCAGCGGAGAAGAATTCGTGAGGTTACTCGACTATTCGCTAAGGGAGATTTTAGAGCCGTACCGGGCACCCCCATTTCGAGGCCACTGCTGAAGCCTGGCTGGTCCTGCCGGCCGGTCACAGACGATTTAATGATAATTACATCTCAGAGCAGGTCGAGCAGCAGCTGATTGTCAGACTTGGTAGCTTCAATTAAAAAATAGAAACTCTTGGGCGGCTCCTGCGATGGGGCGCTCCGGGGGCTGGCTCCTCACACATACTGCTGCTTGTTCTTGGGGGCTGCCTTGCTGGCCAGGTCCTTGGCCTTCTCCGTGGCCGCTAGGGCTGTCTCCTTGGCCTTCTCCGTGGCTTCCTTCGCCGTCTCCACCAAGGTCTTGGAGGGAGCTTCTCCTGCAAGGAGCAAGCGTAAGCCAGCTGTGAGCCCGGCAGCTCTCCCCTGCACTCCTCTCAGCCAGGCTCTCGGAGGCCTGCAGCCCTGCCTGCATCTTTTCACTTGTGGGTACAGACTGACACAGCCTCCTGGGGCAGGGGCCAGCGTCCCCACCCAGCAGGGTCGCGGGTACAGGCTGACACAGCCTCCAGGGGCAGGGGCCAGCGTCCCCACCCAGCAGGGTCACGGGTACAGGCTGACACAGCCTCCTGGGGCAGGGGCCAGTGTCCCCGCCCAGCAGGGTCGCGGGTACAGGCTGACACAGCCTCCTGGGGCAGGGGCCAGCGTCCCCGCCCAGTGCCCTTTGTAGCCTGGGGTTTTGCAGCAGGGAGGAGACCCAGTGGCACAGGCCAGGGGCCCTAGCCTGAGGCTGCTGGCTGAGCTCAGCGCGCACCTCTCTGACCCACATCCTGAGCACCCTCCCCACAATTTGCTGCAAGGCAGCCCTCCAACTGTGGGGAGCCGCTGGGGCCCCGGCCAGCTCCCACAAGGGAGCACCTTGGCCTCCACTCCCTGCCCCGCTTCCTGCTGCGGCGCCTGCCTGGGCCCGGTACTTCTGTTCACACGCTGGCAGGGGCAGGAGGAGGAGGAGTGAGGGAGAGCAAAGCAGGCCCATGTCTGTAAGACCTGCCCACTCAGCTCCACAGGGCAGGAGGTGCTGCCGCAGGTCCCAATGGCCACGGCTGGCTCTGAGCGAGGCCAAAGGCCGTTGGTACCAACTTTCAAGGGGAGGGCAGCTGCAGGCTGGTGACAGCGTGACTAGAAAATCACGTCGCCAGCCCCGTCCCGTCCCCGCTACATCAGCCCCCGGCAGCCCCGTCCCGTCCCCGCTACATCAGCCCCGTCCCGTCCCCGGTAGATCAGCCCCCGCCAGCCCTGTCCAAGATCAGCCCCGCCAGCCCTGTCCCGTCCCTGCTAGATCAGCCCGTCCCGTCCCCGCTAGATCAGCCCCCGCCAGCCCCTTCCTGTCCCGCCAGCGCAGCCCCCGCCAGCCCCGCCCTGTCCCCACCAGCACAGCCCCGCCAGCCCGCCCTGTCCCTGCTAGATTAGCCCCGCCAGCCCCATCCCATCCCCCGCCAGCCCCGTCCCATCCCTGCTAGATCAGCCCCACCAGCCCCATCCCATCCCCGCCAGCCCCGTCCATCCCGCTAGATCAGCCCCCACCAGTCCCGTCCTGTCCCTGCCAGCGCAGCCCGTCAGCCCCGTCCCGTCCCTGCCAGCGCAGCCCACGCCAACCCCATCGCGTCCCTGCTAGATCAGCCCCCGCCAGCCCCGTCCTGTCCCCGCCAGCGCATCCCCCATCAGCCCCGTCCTGTCCCCGTCAGCGCAGCCCCGTCCCATCCCCGCTAGATCAGCCCCCACCAGCCCCGTCCCGCTAGATCAGCCCGCCGCCCTGTCCCGCCAGCCCAGCCCCGCTAGATCAGCCCCGCCAGCCCCGCCCTGTCCCCGCCAGCGCAGCCCCCGCCAGCCCCACCTCGCCCCTGCCAGCACAGCTCCGCCCCCACCAGCACAGCCCCCGCCAGCCCCAGCAGCCCAGCACTCACCTTGCATTTTCGCAAGCACGTATTCAAAGCCCTTGGTGCTCTTGGTCACGTTGCTCTTGAACCTGGCCAGGCCAAACTCCTGCAAGAAGAGAGCCCGGCGTTGCAAGCCTCCACCCAGGAGCCAGACAGCTGGGATCTGCGGCAGCGCCCTCCCTCCACAGGGCTGCATGCTAAGCACCCGATGCAACCAGCCTCTCCTGGCCCCCGGACCAGTGCTCTGTGCCAGGGGATGCGCCGACCGCGGCAGCCACTCACCTGGACGGCTCGGGAGACGCCGAACAGGCTGGAGGAGACCCACACTTCCCGCTTGACTTCAGTCCAGCCGCTGTTCTCTGGGTTCACGTAATAGACACAGCGCTCCTCCACCACCTGCAGGAGACAGTCCCGTCAGCCAGCGCTGTGCCAGCGTGCCCCGGCCGGCGCCGGCCCTGGCCGCTTACCATAAGGCGCGCGTGATTGATGTTCCGGGTGTATGTGGTCATGGTGCGGGCCTGTGGGTCCACGATGGAGTCTTCCAGGATGTATACCAAGTGGGCGACGTTGGCCGGGAAGAAACGCTCCGCCCACCGTGGCATCCTGTTGGTCTTGGTGAGGAGCCGCCTGGAGAGCAGCTTGTGGTCTGCGGTCACCTCCCGGTGCACAAGGTCTTCTGTCAGGACATGCTTGCTGGCGAGAGAGGCGGGGGGGAGGGCGCATGTCAGGCTGAGCCTCTCGGCTCCAACAGCCCCACACACAGGCAGGGCCTCTGCTGGGACCCGGAGAGAGAGCCCCACAAGAGAGCCCCAGTGCTGCAGGGAGAGTGGGCCGGCCAGCAGGAGGTGCTCGCTCTGCTAGCCCCAAAGCAGCTCTAGATGGAGCAGTGCCAGGGACGCCCCTGCCCAGGCCTGGCCCCGGGCTGCGCTGCTGGAGGCGCAGTGGCTAATGAAGAGGCCCTGGATATTGGGGGTTTGTTTCACAGAAATCCCAGGGCAGCCAAAGCCATGTCAGCATCCCCAGCGCCCCCACAGGCCATCCCCTCCCAGAGAGGGTAGCAGGTGGGTGGCCCTCAGCTCCAGGCCAGGCTGGGTGGGGGCTGGGGAGTGGGGCAGGGCTGGCCTGGTGGGGGCGTGCACAACCCTACCCCTGGCACTCCAGCGTGGAGCACTGAAGTGTGACCCAGAGCGCCTGGCCCAGGCTCTGTGCGCACACGCTGACTAGCTTGGCCAGCTTCAGTTCCCTCCTGGCCCCGAGCTCCGTAACACCGCTGTGCAGCTATCCAGCACTACTGCATCCGGCAGCAGTTGGCGGTGGGCAGGGCAGCAGCTGGGTGTCAGCGTAACGCTTTAGGGCACGCTGGGACACAAGCTGGCGACCTGTCCTCGTCCCTCACCAGGGGAAGATCAACCATCCCACAGCCAGAGGTGGCCAGCAAGACTTGTGAGCTACAGAAGGCGCTGATGCAGGACGCAGTGTGGGCTAGGCAGGGGTGAAGCAGGAGGGCTCACAGCAGGCCACACCACACGGACGTGGACTGTGTCTCAAGCTCAGCAACAGATGCTTCAGTCTCCATGGGCAGAGGCACGGCTGCCTGGAGCTCCTGCGGGGCAGAGACCAGGCCACCCCCTGGAAAGAGGCAGGACAGCAGCTGGCTAGAAGTGCTGGGCGAGCCAGTCAGCTCTCGGGTGCCTGGCCCTGGGGTTTCTCAAAGCCCTCTTGGGACAAGGCGCTGAGGGTCCCTGTCGCAGCCAGACTCAGCCCCCTCTTCTGCCAAGGGCTGGCTCCGCCAGGACACGGATCTCGCCCCGGCCTCAAGCCCGCCAACAAAGCTGGGGAAGCAAAGACTCCTGTGGGACCCCACTGGTCCCGGCTTCCACCAGGGCCCACAACTGCCCCCGGCCATCGCTCCTGGGCATAGGGCATGGCAAGCAGGGTATTCTCGCTGCTCAGAGCCCCCCTCCAGCCTGCTCCAGAGGAGCTTAGAGGGCCTGGGGGGGAAGGTCCGGGGGGGGCCAGAGGGGAGGGGGTCCCGCACACCTGTAGGGATTGGGGTATGGGAGGTCCCGGGGGATCTGAGGGGTGGGGTCTCGGAGGGGGTCCGAGGAGGTCCCCATGCACCTGTAGGAGTTGGGGTCCCGGAGGAGGTTCGGGGACTGAGGGGGTCCGGGGGCCCCAGCACCTGTAGGGGTTGGGGTCCCGGGGAGTCCGGGGGCCCCGCACCTGTAGGGGTTGGGGTCCCGGAGAGGGGGTCCCGGGGACTGAGGGGGTCCGGGGGCCCGCGCACCTGTAGGGGTTGGGGTCCCGGGGGACTGAGGGGGTCTGAGGGGGTCCGGGGGTCCCCGTGCACCTGTAGGGGTTGGGGTCCCGAGGTCGAGGTCCGGGGTGGGGTCAGGGGGCCCCGCGCACCTGTAGGGGTTGGGGTCCCGGGGACTGAGGGGGTCCGGGGTCAGGGGCCCCGCGCACCTGTAGGGGTTGGGGTCCAGGGGACTGAGGGGGTCCGAGGGGTCCGGGGTCCCCGTGCACCTGTAGGGGTTGGGGTCCCGGGAGGTCCGGGGGCCCGCGCACCTGTAGGGGTTGGGGTCCCGGGGTCTGGGTCGAGGGTCAGGGGGCCCTGCGCACCTGTAGGGGTTGGGGTCCCGGGGTCCGGGGTCGAGGGGGTCCTGGGGGCCCCACCTGTAGGGGTTGGGGTCCAGGGGACTGAGGGGGGGGGGGGGGGGGGGGGGGGGGGGGGGGGCCTCCACCTGTAGGGGTTGGGGTCCGGGGTCTGGGGGGGGGGGGGGGGTCCGGGGGGGAGGGGTTGGGGTAGCGCTGCCAGAAGGCGGCGAACACTTGGTCCCAGGGCCCCCGGAGCAGGCCCAGGCTCGCGCTCTGCTTCCCCATGGCCGCTCGCTCACGCGCGCCAGGAGCCCGCCCGCCTCCGGGGCTGCGCCGCCGCCATGCGGCTGGGGGGGACGCGGCGCCACTTCCGGGTCGGGCCCTCGCTTCCGCCTGGCCGCGCACGCACTTCCGGCCCGGCGTCTCGCGCACTTCCGGTCCCGGAGCCCCGCCCCCCGCCGAGCCGGGCGCGCGCCCGGCCCCCCCCGCTCAGCGCCATGCGCGGGCCGCGGGTGGACGCCAAGGTGGTGCTGCTGGGCCAGGAGAGCGCGGGCAAGAGCAGCCTGGTGGAGCGCTCGGTGCACGGCCGCTTCCGCGCGGGGCCCTGCCACAACGTGAGTGCCCCCGCGAGTGCCCGGCCCCCCGCGAGTGCCCGGCCCCGGGCCCCCCACGAGTGCCCGGCCCGCGGGCCCCCCGCGAGTGCCTGGCCCCGGCCCCCGCGAGTGCCCGGGCCCCCTCCCCCGCGAGTGCCCGGCCCCCCGCAGTGCCCGGGCCCCCTCCCCCGCGAGTGCCCGGCCCCCCCCCGCGAGTGCCCGGCCCGCGGGCCTGCCCTGGCCCCCCGCCTCCCCCGCGAGTGCCCGGCCCGCGGGCCTGCCTGCCCCCCCCCCCCCGCCCCCACCCAACCACCCCACAGCGTGAGTGCTCAGCCCACGGGTCGGTGCTTGAGCCGATGAGCCCGGCCAGGGAGGGCTCCCAGCCCCTGGGGCTCCCGGGCTTGGCAATGGGAGGTGCGGCCGGGAGGGCTGGAAAATCTGAGCAAACCGCCGCGTCCCTCTCGCCTGTTCTGTTCCAGACGATCGGGGCTGCGTTCGTGGCCAAAGCGATGTCGGCCGGGGGCCGGACCGTGACCTTGGGGATCTGGGTGAGTCGGGACCGAACGCGGCCTTGTGGGATCTGGCGGCTCCAGGCGCTTGGATGCCTGCGGGGCTTTCCCACTTACCCACTGGGGAGGGGGGAGGAGGCAGCCTGGCAGCCAGGGGCTGTGCACTCAGCAGCTGGTGCCCCATGGCTGGAAGGAAGCTCCCCTGCTCTCCTGTTGCTGGCGCCGAGGGGCTGGCGGAGCTGCTGTGGCTTCTCTCCCAGGGCCTGGAAAGAGATGGCCATCCCTGTTCTCCCCAGGACACGGCTGGCTCGGAGCGGTACGAGGCCATGAGTCGGATGTACTACCGCGGGGCTAGAGCGGCCATCGTCTGTTACGGTAAGGGCTTTGCCCAGGGCGCCTGGCTCTCCCGCAGCCGTGCTGTTCGCAGCGAGGTGCCCCGTGGTCCCCTCTCCGGAGTGTGCTCTGACCACGGCCTGCTGCTCACGCGTCCGGCCTCACCCAGAGGCACTGCACCCCCAGCCCTTCTGAGCAGGCTCCTGCGGATGCTGCTAGCTCGCCTGTCTCCTGGAAGGGGCGTATTTTTTAGGGTCACTCCGAGCCCAAGCAGGGGTTCAGATACCGGGATGGAGGGTGGCGCCTGCCTCTAGTGCTCTTAGCTGAGCTCAGCTGGGCGTGTTGGCCGGGATGGGGCGGGCTGGCGGTGGAGAACGCATTGGCCAGGGCAGCGCCTGACTTCTCCCATCTCCCAGATCTCACCGACAGCAGCAGCTTCCGGCGAGCCCAGTTCTGGGTGAACGAGCTGCAGACCTTTGAGGAGGTGAGTCAGGGCCACGGCAGGGAAGCGGCAGGCGGCTGGGGAGCTGTAGTGGGGAGGGAATTCATTCACACCGTGCTCTGGAGCCCCTCTGGGGACCAGTGGCAGGAGGGATTTGCCTTCCTGTGCGGGGCTGCATCTAGAAGTGGCCAGGCAGGCCCTGACACGCTCAGCCCAGCATGTGGCAGCCAACCCAGTCCCCCCTACCATAAGGCTTGGGGCTTCCCTGGTCCTGCTGGGGGCAGGTGTCTCGCCCTGGGGCTGGGCTGTGGGCTTGCTGGCTCCTGTGTGGTGCTGCAGGCTGGCATGGCTGTGGGAGGGGACCGGCTGGCCCGTGGCTGCGGGAGGTGACTGGTCTGTGGCTGTGCAGTGCTGCAGGCTGGCCCATGGGAAGCGTGTCTGAGCTGGTTCTCCGCTTGCCCCAGAACTGCCGCATCTATCTGTGTGGCACCAAGAGTGACCTGCTGGAAGAGGACAGGAGGAAGCGGGGGCGTTGACTTCCACGACGTGCAGGACTACGCAGAAGGTACGTCCAGGCCTGCAGCGCAGCCTCGGGGCTGGGAGGGAGCCGGAGGCCCAGGGTCCAACACTCCCTGCTGGTGTGTCTGGCCCTGGCGGGGGAGGGAAGGGGAGGGGAGGAGGGCAGAGAGGCAGTATTGGGCATGCTGCAGCAGAAGCTGCTGGGTGCGGAGCCGGTGCCCTGCAGGCTCCTGTTGGCAGGAGCAGCTCTGTGAGCCATGGTGCTGACCCGTCACACCAAGCCCGCTGGGGGAGCAGGAGGGGGGGCTGGGGCAGCTCCTTGCTGTGGGCACAGACAGCAGAGGCACTGACCCCCTTGTGTTTACAGACATTAAAGCCCAGCTCTTTGAAACCTCCAGCAAGACAGGCCAGAGCGTGGGTGAGTGCCAGGAGGGCCCCAGGAGCGTTATGGGTGGGCTCCGGGAGGGCGGCAGTAGGCAGAGGCGGGGGGAAGGTGGCCTGCAGGTTCAGGGCTTGCTGCCTCTTCCTAGCCAGGCCTGCCCTGTGCCCCTGGCATGCTCAGGAGGCAGCCGGGGGCTGGCCAGCGGGGAGGGGTGAACATGGTCCTGTCTGGCCTGGCAGGCTGGAGAGCCCAGGGCTGTGTGCCTGGGGATGGAGCACACCCGGTCCGTATTCTGCCCCACGGCGCTGGAGCAGGCAGGCGATGGGTGTGTCAAGTGCTGCTCCCTGCAGGGGCCAGCCCCGGGGGGAGTGTGGGGCGCTGGCAGAGCAGGGCTGCTGCTGACTCTCCCCTGCCTGCCCCAGACGAGCTGTTTCAGAAGGTGGCTGAGGATTACGTCCAGCTCGCTGCCTTCCAGCTGATGACGGGTGAGTTGCTGGGCCAGGCCGGGCAGTGCAAAAGCTCCATTGCACCTGGCATGGTGCCTGTGCGACACTCTCCCCCCCCCCCCCGCCTTGCAGCTCAGGCCTTTGCTTACCCACAAGGGGGTGCGCGTTCTGAGTGGCTGCTGTTGCCCCACACCCCCAGGGAAGGGTCTGGTCTCAAGGCTGTGCCCACTCCAGCCCCTTCGTGCCCCAAGGCTGGGCCGGTGGGGAGCTGCTGGGATCAGCCCTGGTTAGAGCATGCAAAGCTACTGCCACCTTCCCTGTCAGCGCCACGCCCCTGGCCCCTCCCCCAGCCCTAGCGCCTGCCAGAGCAAACCTGGCTGAGGCACTGGGCTCCCTGCAGGCCGGCGCCCCCAGGGCAGAGAGGGCAAGTGCCGAGGTCACTGCGGTGGGCAGGGCTGTCCTGTTGCCCTCTGCAGACGCTGCTGCTGCTCTTGGGGGCGCTGAGCGGTGGCTGCATTTCCTGGCCAGGGGGTCTGGGGAGGGGGCCTGGATCAGCAGGGATTGTTCGTTCCGCTCAGGGCTCCCTGACTTGAGCGGCTGATTGGAGAAGTGACGGCCAAGAACTGGGCTCCTGTGTCTCCGCCCAAGGCCGGGTGCAGCCTGACACCTGCCTTCCCCTCGCCAGCTCTGGGGCTGTCACGGGGCCAGGAGAGCCTGCACCCCGCTTACCTCGCTCTCCTTTCAGAGGATGAGGCCGTAGACCTGAGCCGCAAGAGCAGCCCCTACTTGTATGGCTGCTGCCACCGCTAAGGTGCCGCCTGCTCTTCGGACTGCCCCTCAGCTGCCGGCCACATGGAGCACGGACCCCTGCATGGCTCTCCCTCTGCTGTGCGACTGATGCACCCCCGGTGCCTCTGCCCTCTAGGGCCAGGCCTTGGAAAGCTGCTTTCCCCAGCCCGCTGGAGCTGGGGCCTGTCTGTTCCATGGCTGTGGTGCCTGATTCATGGTAGGCTCTTTCAGTGGCTTCTGTTAAGTTATACAAATGTAAATAAAGTGCATTGTGGTCCCTGAGGCCAGGGCGAGTGGTCCCATGTCCTGGGAGGGGGGGCGGGCTGACAGCTGGTGATATGGGACCTGGCTGGAGGCTCCTGTGGCCCTGCTTTTCACCCCCAGCAATGGCACTAGGGCCTGGAGAACTTGCGCAGGGTGGCAGCAGGGCTCACGCGCTGCTCGGCCCCACCAGGCTGTTGCACATGGCAGCCCAGGGCTGGCAGGAGCCATTTCCCAGCCCCTGCGGCTGGTGCCCAGGGAAAGCGGCCTCGCCCCAGTAATCCAACCTGCGGGGCTGCACAAACCCTGAGACAAAAGGCACAGGAGGCCACAGTCAAGTTAAACTTTACTTTACAGTAATTGGTTCTTCTCTATACAAAGAATTACAGTACAGCCAGGGCCTGGGTACCCCTCGTCATTAGCATAAGTTTCACATACACAGCCCAAGTGAAGTCCCTCAATGGTCCGACACATGCCCCGGCTCCCCTGGGCCCAGCCTGTGCGCTGTGTCCCTCCGCCCACGACCCCTTCCCCTAGTGCTGCTCTGGCACCATCCCCAGTGCCTTCAGTGGAGGTTTTACTTGAGCGAGGCCCGGGGCCCTGCCCAGTGCAGCAGCCCTTGGGCCGCCCCCAGCCAGGACAGCTGCAGGGGAGGAACAGCCCCAGGCCTATTCACTAGCCCCACGCCCGGGCCAGAGTCTAGGCGAAGCCCAGGGTGCCGGGTAATGGGGGGGCAGGGGGCTTTGCTTTTTAAAAAGTGGCCCCGCGTTTAAAGCAGCTTCATACAAGCTCAGCCGAGAACGGCCCTGGCGGGGGAGAAGAGGAGCCACTGGCTGCAGAGCTGTGCCAAGCCTAGCGCAAGGGTAGCGAGAGCAATGGGGGACCCCAGGCCTGCCCAGGAGCCAGCAACCAGGCTCCCATGGCCCTGCCCAGCGTAGGCCGGGCTGGGCAGGCCCCAGGCCACCCTGGAGCATTGCTCCCATGCTGACCCCTGCGCTGGGCCCAGCCCGGGGCAGCGCAGCGCCCCAAGCGGTGTATTTCCTTGCAGACACCCGCAGCGCCTGCCCATGGGCGCACAGCCCTGGCTGCCAGGGCTCAAACACCTGAGCCGTGAAGCCAGCCGGTGCCCCATGCGATGCAGAACTCGCAGGGGAAGAGGCAAGTCCCCACCTGGGTACCAGCAGCGTTCGAGCCCTGGGCCGGGGATGCAAAGCCAGCCCTCCCGCACCGCACTGACTGCAATAGCACCACCCCAGCCTCAGCCAAGGCATATGAGAGGGACAAGGGGCCCTAGCACCATCACGTCGCTGTTTCCCGGAGGTAGATTGAGCACAGCCAGCCCTGCCCACCACACCCACTTCTCCAGCCCCAGGGCAGCGGCCCGCCTGTGGCGACGGGGGTGGGCTGTTAGGAAAGGGAGCACGGAGCTCAATGGCCACTGCTGTGCCTGAGCCGGGCACTGAGCCCACAGGGGCAGCAGGTGACAAGAGCGTGTCAGTATTCAGCACCAGCACAGGGAAGAAGGTTACTAAGGCCCTGGCTCCCCTCAGCATGCTGCCCCCAGCTGTGGGTAGGCACCTTAGCCCAGCCTCGGAGGGACTCGCTGAGGCAGCACACACCTGCGCCCAGCAGCAGGGTCGGTGGGGCCCGGTGTCACCTTAGGCGCAAAGCCAGCGTGTGGTGGAAGGCGCAGACCGAGCACTGCCCCGAATCCCAAGAGCATCCAAAGCAGGGGAGGGGGCTGCAGCCCCACTGAGCTGAAAGCACCTGCAGGGTGAAGAACCATCCCTGCTTTCTCTGAGGCGCTGGGCCCCAGGGCACAGTGGGGGCAGGAAGAGCCCTGGGGTTGGCCCGCCAGCCCACAGGTGGCATGAGCCCCGCCACCTGGCAGGGAGGGGTGCCCCGCGGCCGACAGCTGGAAATCTAGTGGGAGGGTCGTGGACAGACCCCGCTTCTCCGCATGGAGCCAAGCAGCCATGGGGAGGGGTCTTCTGTCCCCTCAAGCGGCGCAAGGGAGCTCGGCGGCCTCCTGGGGCGGCGACAGGGCAGGGGGACACAGTTAGTGAACTGGCTGGGGCGGAAGTCGGCTGGCAGCTGTGGGGGAGGGGGAGCAGGGCTCAAAAGACAGTTTCTGGAGTTGAGAACAGACCACGTTCGGGCCCTGGATCGCGTGGGCACGTTGGCTCCTGGGGGAGGGGTGAAAGTCGGCCAGGCCTCTGGGCCGCAAGAGCTGTAACTAAACCCTGACGGATGGAAACAGCCCAGGGCAGGAGGAAGAGCAGAGCCCTCCACCAGCAAGCCGGGGCCCATCGCATGGCGCATCAGGCCACGTCCCGGCAGGGGCTCCCTGAAGCCCCCAAGAACCCGGCCACCAGGGCTAGGTCTCCACGCGCAGCTTCTTGCGCAAGAAAACCCCTCTTGTGCAAGGCCGCTAGGCCGCTGATTTTCATGAAGAACGGCATTGCGCAAGAGGGCTTTTGTTGCGCAAGAAGGGGCATTCTGCAAAAATGGCAGCTCATTAGCTATGCAAATGAGGCTGTTGAGCAGCTCCCAGCTGGATTGGGGCCTCCACAGCCATGAGGGCCTCTGCCCCAGGCTGTATGAGGCGTTTCACTGACCAGGCAGGGACAGGCTGCTCCATCAGGCAGACGCTAATGTTGCCCCACCAGAAGCCAGTCGGTGGGGGGCGGGCGGGGAGGGCAATGCAGCAGTGTCTGCTGCTCTCTAGCTCTGGCACCTTCTTGGTGGCTCTTAGGGCTCTGGTTCAGCAGCAGGGGCTGGGCAGTCTCCAGCCACGTCAGGGTGCGAGCCAGGCGACCCCTCGCCACCTCACTCCGGCCCCGTGCCCAGAGGGCTTCTGGGGCCCCTCAGGCCTCTCCTGCCCTCAGCCCCAGGGAGGGCTGCCTTGCCTGCGGCTGTGAACTGAGGGGCTGGGAGCTCAAACCTCTTCCAGGGAGGGGCGGATGGCTCCAGAAGCCCTTCTCCAAAGTTCCTCGTGCCTTTAATCCAGCGCCAGGCAGACGGCAGTGGGGCTGGGGGGAGCACAGACCAGTCTGCAGCATGGCTCTGCAGGTCCCTCCACTCCAGTCTGGCAAAGGGGTGGTCTCAGGAGAAACAGGGAAGACCCCACAAGGTGATATCATTGGTTCCTGGCCACCCGGGAGGGCCCGATTTCCCTGATGCCGACTGTCAGCTGCTCCTCCTCCGCGAGAGTCATCCAAGCCGAGGGGCGGAGCTGCCGGTACCGCCTCCCGGTGTCACAGCTCTGCGAGTGGCACGGACAGGCGGCTTGCGTCTCACTGGCACCACATCCATCAGGGTTAGGAGCTCCACCTCCCACAGAGGCAGGAACTCGAGCAGGCCCTGCGAGGTCTGGCCCACGGCTCAGTGGTGGGATCTGTTGGTGCAGGGCCAGGTCTGGCTGTTCAGGGTGGTCCTGCCTGGGCACAGAATGCTGCTGTCCATGCCACCTTTGAGGTCAGTGTCCAAGAGCTGGTATTTCCTGGTAGCACTAATGCCAGCTTTTGCCGGGAGCACCTGGTCTGGGGCGTGGCTTCTCCCTCGGCCTGAGGATGGGGCTGGGGGGGGAGCCACGCTCTGCTCTGACAGAGAACCTGTCACTTCTGAGGAGCGCCTCTTTCTCTACCCGCGTCATGCCCCTGAAGAGGCCCTAGGTGTGCTGGAGCGCGCCGGGTGCCTGTGGCGTTGGAGCTGCCGGGATGGCCGAGCCCCTGGGGGAGAGGGAGGTGGCAGATCTCACACTTGGATGGGACATGATTCCTGGAGACAGCAAGACTAGAGGGCAGCAACACAGGGGGCCTTGGGCATAAATGCCACGGCCATTAGGGGAATAAGGTGGGTGAAGCCTCCCGGTCTCCACTAACCGACTTCCAAAGCTCTAGCTACCGAGCGGAGAGCGCAGCATGACCAACCGGTGCCGAAGAAAGGCGCTAGAGGCAGGTGATCTGCGCCCCCGTTCGGAGTAGCCCAGAGCGCAGAGAAGGAGCAATGGACGCTGCGACGGAAGAACTCCAGGTCCCGAGCCCGGGAAGCCACGGCCCCGCCAGCGTCTGCGCCATTGGCCAAGGCTGGCACGTGGAGGAGCTTGCTGAAGGGGCTTCCTTCTCATGTCCGCAGCGCAGGGAGCAGCAGAGAGGAAGGTGGTGACAGTCTCCACCATTTTGCAGCTGTTACTGGAGAGTTTCTCTGAACCTGCCTCTGCCAGTCCCGAGCCACCAGGAAACATGGCTCAGAAGCTGCCCTGGGCCTTGCAGCGGCGCAGAGCTCAGACCAGTGGGGTGAGGGGGAGGTCCGACCCCTCTGCCAGGTGCTTGTCCTCACCAATGTGGGTGAATTCCTGCTTTCAGTAAGAAGCCAACTCCACCTCCCTGGTGCTGATGCAGCCATTAAAGCCATGGATCTATGGCAAAGGCCCGAATGAACTGTCTGCCCCCTTCCCTTGGCTTCCTGTAGTGCCGACCCTGCGGGGTCATGCCCCTGCGTGAGCACAGGCGTGGGGGCAGTGCGGCTGTCTGCACAAGTCACGTTCTGAAAGGTGGCAACGGACAGAAGTGGCGTTTTGCCAGCCCAGTGCGCGCCGGCGAGCTCTACGGCCGCCCCCCTCACACGCTGTGATTGTTTCCCTGGCAGGCACCAGCCCTGGGGCGGTACCACGTTAGTCCTCCCAGAGGCCTCCTGGGCAGTGGGAGAGCCTCTCTCCGGGGTCACATCCAGAGGCAAGAGCACTCAGTCTCAGCGCTGCCGTCGCCTTTCTTCTCCAGCGCATCAGCTTTGAGCCGTTCCCATCAGCACCCGCACAGCCACCAGCACAACCCTGTGTGGCACGGCTGGGGCGGGCACACTCCAAGCAGCAGTGGCCTGCCCAGACCCTGCGAAGGGCACGGCCCTTTCCGCCGGACACAGCAGCTTCCCGATTTCCTCCCCTCCTCGGCGCTGAGCTCTGGCTGCAGCACTGCCCAGTGCAGAGGTGTGCTGGAGGGCTGGACACACGGGGCCACAGAAGAGGTCTGGAGGGAGAAGAGAAGCGTGGCGTATGCTCAGCTGTGGGCTTGAGGCGTGGCCCAGCGACGTGCACCGTTCAAACAGGCGCTCCTAAAGCACTGAGTGTGTGCCGCGGGGCCTGGCCTCCAAGGAGACTCACCTGTACGTGAGAGCACCCCGAGAACGGCTCCACTTGCAAAGATGTGAAAGAGCCGGCACCAAAGAGATTCACAGTTTATTTTCATGAAACAAGTAACTAGTCAATAGAACACACGACATTGCAAAACCAGGGTGGACAAAGCAGTGTGGATGCTGGCAGGGCGGCTGGCACACAGGACATCCTACGCACATGACAAAGTCCCGCTCGCGGGAAGGGCTGCCACCGCGAGGCACTGACCGGCTCGCCTTCCCGCACATGATAAATACTGAACATACTGAACCTCGCCACCTCTTTTTGTCATTTTGTTTTTATTTTAAAAAGTTAATAAAATGCCCTTAGTTTCTCATCTCACTCAACGGCTCTGAGGAGACGGCCTGATTCCCTTAGTGCAGGAGTCCCACAAAACAGCTGCTTGCACCTCCCCCAGCCTGGCAGATGAGGGATGGCCCTGCAGGCGTGAAACCAGCCCTGACCACTCTGGTTCTATATGCTTGTCCCAGTCCGGCACTGCACAAGGGGGGACACACCTGGGGCTGGAAAGGAGACGCAGGATGGCTCTGCCCACCGGGGAGCTGACTTTGGAAAGGAGAATAGATCGGGGTTTGCTCGCCCCCGACTCAGGAACCCACAAAGCTAATTAGTGCCCTCTCCTGGAGCAGCGGGACAGGGGCAAGTCTGGAACTAGGCCCCCCCCCCGGGTAGAGAAAGCGACATGCAGGGGCCGAAGCTGGGGCCGGGGGGACACGAACAGACTGCCTGGCCGCAGCACCGTTCACAGGAACGCCAGCGCCAGGCTCAAGCAGTCACGCCCTCCCCCCGGCGGCAGTACTACCACATACCTGCTCAGGGCCACAGCAGTCTCTGCCTCGTCTCCTCAGCACGCCCCCGGCACGAGTGGGAAAGGGGGCGGCAGGCACTCAAGCCCTGTGTTCCAGTGTGACCGCGCAAGGGCCACCTAGGCCATGCCCGCCAGGTCTCCTTGGGGGAGGTGGTTGTTAACGAGGCAGCTCACCAGGGCCCATTCTGGATACTGCTGCCTTCTGCAGTAGCCCCTGGCCTGTGCCCAGGGCGAGGGCCAAGCGTGCACTCGGCTAGGGCAGCCACGCCACACACAGGGGCAGGGGCAGAGACCACTTCCTGGGAGCCCCTGAGGTCGAGCAGGAACGGCCAGGACCCTCTGCCCTGTCCAAGGCAGAGCGTGGCATCCAGCAGGGACCATGCTCAGGCTCCACCTGCCACGGCTGCCTTCCGGGCTCCCAGCACTGCACTGCAGTGGCAAGTCTGCCTCTCCCGCTTACAGACTGAGGCCCCGAGCAAGCATCCCAGCAGAGGGCATCTCCAGAGACACCCCGGGCACAGGGCCTGCCGGAGCACGCTGAGCCACGGGTGCAGCGTGGCAGGGGCCAGCACCTCCACTAACGCCAAGGGACTCCGCCGCTTTACAGCCACCCCGTGTCTGGAGAGCCCGGCCCTGCGGCCCCCGGCAATGCCGGCCCGGAGACCCGAGCATCACAAGTGCAAAGCCCTTCACTTCTGCGGTGTGTCCAGTGACTGTGCCACGGACCGGCCCGGCGCAGTGCACACGCTCCTCTGCTTCCACCGAGAACGGTCCCACGCAGGGAGCCGGCCGCGCAGGCGCTCGGGAGTAACAGGACCACCTCAACGGGACGAGGGTTAGGCGGAGCGGACTCTTTATTTCAACATTACCCTTTGGAGGAGGAAGAGGAACAGGCTGCTCACGCTGCCACTTTCGGGAAGCGTCCCTGCTTGCGTCGCGGGAGCAGCTGGGCTCCGGGCTGCGACCAACAAGCCAAAGAAAATCTCCCCCAAACAGACCGACTGCACCCTGCCTGCCTCGGCACTGGCCTCACTTCAGGCTCGATTCAGCCAGTCCCTGCCTGGGAGAACCCTGGGTATGGACCAGCACTATGTTTTGCTCAGGCAAAGGGGCCTGCCCCAGGGGCGTCTGTGCTTTTCCAGAGAGCCAAGAGGCCCGCTCCAGTGTCTGAATGTTCCTGGCAAGCCACGAAGCCTGCTCGGGGGGCACGGGGGCTTCCCTGGCAGGCCGGGGGGGCTGTAACCTCTCTGCTGTCCAAGGGGCCTGCTCCGTGCGTGCTGAGCCCACTTCCCGCTCAGCCTGAGGCGCTGGCTCAGGGGTCGGTAATTTCTCGGTGGCGTGAGGGGACTGCTCCGCAGGGGCCAGCACTTTCCCAGCAGGCCAGTGCGTCAGCTCACGCGTCTGCAGTTTCTCCGTGGGCCAAGGGGCCTGGCCCACATGTGGCGTGCCTTTCCCTGCAGGGCGAGCGGGCTGCTGCTCAGGGAAACACGTTCGCTCCTTCTGCTGCGGCTCCAGCGCTGCCACTGCGGCCCCCCTCGCTTTGGGCTGCGTGTTCTGTTCCACCGGCCTCAGCGCTTGCCCAGACAGCAGCAGCCTCGGTGCTGCGGCCGCAGGAGGCCTGTCCAATGCCTGATGCTGCAAGCCACCGGTGCCGGGCTGCGGGCCGGGGATGGGAGACTCACACAACAGCTCAGGCTGCGGGATCCGAGCAAGGGCAGGAGACTCATCCAACAGCCCAGGCCACCGAGGCTGGGCAGTGCTGGGAGACTCATCCGAGGGCAGAGGAGGGTGCAGGCCCTTCGCTGGTGACTCATCTGAGAGTGGATGAGCAGAGGGAGACTCGTCCAAGGGCGGAGGCTGCTGGCCCGCAGCTGTGGCAAGAGGTTTCTCTGATTGCTGAACCCTCAGGGATACAACGGTGGGTTCATCATCTGGCTGGAGCCGCAGGGCCACGGCGGAGCAGGGCTTGTCCGAGGGCTGGAGCCGCAGGGCCACGGCGGAGCAGGGCTTGTCCGAGGGCTGGAGCCGCAGGGCCACGGCAGAGCAGGGCTTGTCCGAGGGCTGGAGCCGCAGGGCCACGGCAGAGCAGGGCTTGTCCGAGGGCTGGAGCCGCAGGGCCACGGCGGAGCAGGGCTTGTCCGAGGGCTGGAGCCGCAGGGCCACGGCGGAGCAGGGCTTGTCCGAGGGCTGGAGCCGCAGGGCCACGGCGGAGCAGGGCTTGTCCGAGGGCTGCAGCCGCAGGGCCACGGCGGAGCAGGGCTTGTCCGAGGGCTGCAGCCGCAGGGCCACGGCGGAGCAGGGCTTGTCCGAGGGCTGCAGCCGCAGGGCCACGGCGGAGCAGGGCTTGTCCGAGGGCTGGAGCCGCAGGGCCACGGCCAGAGGCAGCCTGTCGGAAGGCGGAAGTCTGAGGCCCACGACTGCAGGCTGGTGGTCTGAGGGCTGAGTGTTTTGACAGCTGGCGGGTGGTACCGTGGGAGGCACATACTCACGAATTTCCCCCGGCTCTAGAGGGTTGGGTCCGCAGGGATCGTGATCCGTGCAAGATAAGCGGCCATCCAGCTTGGAGATGAAGAGCATGCCCTCCCGGTGCTGCTTGCAGAAGGAGCTGGGACACATCTCGCAGAAGGAAGCTGCTTCTTTGCCACACACATCACACTGGTGCCAAGGGCACTCCCACTTGCCTGCAGCACACAGGGGAGAGAAGGCAGCTTAGGGGGGCAGCGGGATAGCTCCAGGGGGGGAAGCTAGGGCCAGGGCAGCGGAGACCTGCTGCCAAACTGCCAGCCATGCTCCTCTGAGCCTCCTCCAGGGGTCGTGGAGCTGCAGCCATGACAGCAAGTCCAGACGGACCCCAGAGCCCCTCCCCCCTGGGCAAAGGTGAGGGAAGGTCCGGAGCCCCCCGCCCCAAGGTGAGGAAAGTCCGGGGCGCCACCCCCCAGGGCTAAGGTGAGAAGTCTGGAGCCCCTCCACCCTGGGCTCCCAGTTCCAGCTAAGGCGGAGGGAATTCCCTCCCTTGGCGGGGAAAGGCGATTCGGAGGGAGACTGGAGGCAGGGGCCCGTTTCTCCGGGGGCGTAAGGAGATTGGTTGGGACTCTCGCCTGCCGCTAGGATCGGGGCCACCCTGGAGAAAAACGGTCACCCCAGGGCGCAGCAGATGGCCGCAGGCTCCGTGGGCTCACGCTGAGCGCTCTCCCGCAGCCTCCATGCTACAGTCACAGAGCCTGAGACCAGGGGGCCACAGGCTCATTGGCTCTGAGCTGCCCCCGCCACTCCATGGGCACGGCTAAAGCTCTCCCCAAGGGAGCAGCCTGGGGCAGATCACCACACCTGGGCGGCTGTGCCCCTAGGCAAGAACCAGGCCGACGCCCAGCCAGAGCAGGGCTGATTTCAGGCGCCTGCCACTGCTCCTTGTTAGGCCGTTGTCCTCTCCAGAGCCGCTCCCGGCCTGGGGCCTATGCCGCTCTCGCTTGGCTTTCCCCTAATCGCCGTGACCGCCCCCCCCCCCGCCCCCGGCTTCCTCCAGCCCTTCGTCCCTCCTCCACCCCACAACGTGCTTCCCCAGCCCATCATCCCTCCGCCCCCTCCCCACTTCCTCTGGCCCTTCGTCCCTCCTCCACCCCCACAATGCGCTTCCTCCAGCCCATCGTCCTTCCTCTTCCGCCCCCTCCGGCCCTTCGTCCCTCCTCCACACCCCCAAAATGTGCTTCCTCCAGCCCGTCGTTCCTCCTCCGCCCCCCCGCGCTTCCTCCAGCCCGCCATTGTCCCTCCTCCGCAACCCCCACAATGTGGTTCCTCCAACCCGCCATCGTCCCCCTGCCCTCGCCACACACTTCCTCCAGCCCACCATCATCCCTCGGTGTGGGGGGATGGGCATCCCCAGCTCCCACTCGGCCTGTCCCCCCCGGTAACTTGCTTCCTCCAGGCCGGAGATTGTACCTGGCTCTTTTCAATCTCCCAGCGCCCTTTTTAAGGCGTGGCCCACGGGCCGGCTCCGCGCAGCCGTGCAGAGGGGCAGCCTCGGGCCTGCGCGCTGCGGTGGATAGCCCAGGCCAGGGGGGCGTGAGCTGCTGGCACATGGACTGGGAACTCAGGTGGAGTTGCTTGTTCCCTAGGGGGCCGCGCGCTGTAGCGCCAGCCACGTGCCTTGTCGCATTGCCCCGGGACTTCCCAAGCACCCCTGCCCTGCCCCCCCAGGCCACAGATAGCAGTGGGCTAAGCACCAAGCCCTGCCGGGGCCCAGGACTCCCCTGCAGTCCGCGAATAGTCTCCATCTCCGGTTCCTTGGCCGATTCTCAGCCCAGCTCATCTGGGCTTCGCTGCCACTGCGAGAGGCCCCAGGCTGGCTAACCTGGGCTGGAGTGCCTGGAGCAAAGCCAACCTTGCTGGCAGGACTGGCCTGAGAAGCGGGCAGGGCCCGACTGCTGAGCAAGGGGACCGAGTCAGAAGGCCAGTCGGAGCAGGAGAGTCGTCCCCAGGCTGATCAGCACCGGGAAGAGACAAAGCCCAGAGGAGAAGTGAAGAGGCAAGGCAGGAAGTGCGCGGGGAAAGCTGCCCCACCCGCAAAGGGGCAGAGCTGGCTGCGCAGACGGCTGAAGGCTGAACCTCAAAGACAGGCTGAGGAATCAGACACGGGGCAAGTGGGACCCCAGAAGGTGGTGACCCAGGCAGAGGTACTGGCAGAGATGCTGCGCCACCACTGCCAGGGGGCACAAGCCCTGCGGCGCTGGGGCAGAGCCTGAGGGGATGCCTGGGGGGAGTGGATTCGCTGTCAGGTACAGAAGAACGGGGATACTGTGTCAGACCAAAGGTCCATCCAGCCCAGTGTCCTGTCTGCCCACAGTGGCCAGTGCCAGGTGCCCGGGAGAATCACTACAGGTAATCCTCACATGATGTCACCCACCTCCAGAGAAACCGAGGCTAGGGACACCATTCCTACCCATCCTCGCTAATAGCCATTGCTGACCTAACCTCCATGAATCTATCTAGCTCTGTTTTGAACCCTGTTAAAGTTCTAGCCTTCATCGCATCCTCTGGCAAGGAGTTCCACAGGTTGACTGTGCACTGAGTGAAGAAAAACTTCCTTTGGTTTGTTTTAAACCTGCTGCCTCTTCCTTTTATTTGGTGACCCCTAATTCTTATATTGTGGGAATAAGTAAATAACTTCCTTGTTCACTTTTTCCACACCAGTCATGATTTTATAGACCTCTGTCACGTCTCCTCTGTTCTAAGTTGAAAAGTCCAAGTCTTTAATCTCTCTTCATATGGGACCTGTTCCAAACCCCTCATTTTTTGTTGCCCTTTTCTGAACCTTCTCCAATGCTAATATATCTCTTTTGAGATGAGGCGACCACATCTGTACCCAGTGTTCAAGATGTGGGAGTACCATGGGTTTATAGAGAGGCAATAAGATATTTTCTGTCTTATTCTCTATCTTTTTTTTAAATGATTCCTGACATTCTATTTGCTTTTTTGGCTGCCGCTGCACACTGAGGGGATGTTTTCAGAGAACTATTCACAATGACTCCAAGATCTCTCTTGAGTAGTTGTAGCCAAATTAGTCCCCATTACATTGTACGTATAGTTAGGATTATGTTTTCCAATGTGCATTACTTTACATTTATCAACATTACATTTCATTTGCCATGTTGTTGCCCAATCACGTAGGTTGGTGAGATCTTTTTGAAGCTCTTCACAGTCTGATTTGGTCTGAACTATCTTGAGCAGTTTATTATTGTCTGCAAATTTTGCAACCTCCCTGTTTACCCCTTTCTCTAGATCATATTCATAAATCAGTTGAACAGGATTGGTCCCAGGACAGACCCTTAGAACATAAGAACGGCCATACTGGGTCAGACCAAAGGTCCATCTAGCCCAGTATCCTGTCTGCCGACAGTGGCCAGCACCAGGTGCCCCAGAGAGGGTGGACCGAAGACAATAATCAAGCGATTTGTCTCCTGCCATCCCTCTCCAGCCTCTGACAAACAGAGGCCAGGACACCATTTTATCCCCTGGCTAATAGCCTTTTATGGACCTAACCTCCATGAAATTATCTAGCTTCTCTTTAAACTCTATTATAGTCCTAGCCTTCACAGCCTCCTCTGGCAAGGAGTTCACACGCTGTGTGAAGAAGAACTTTGTTTTATTAGTTTTAAACCTGCTACCCATTAATTTCATTTGGTGTCCTCTAGTTCTTCTATTTAGGGAACTAATAAATAACTTTTCTTTATCGGCCTCTCCACCACTCATGATTTTATACACCTCTATCATATCCCCCTCAGTCTCCTCTTTTCTAAACTGAAAAGTCCCAGTCGCTTTAACCTCTCCTCATATGGGACCCGTTCCAAACCCTAATCATTTTAGTTGCCCTTTTCTGAACCCTTTCCAAGGCCAAAATATCTTTTTGAGGTGAGGAGACCACATCTGTACACAGTATTCAAGATGTGGGCGTACCATAGTTTTATACAGGGCAGTAAGATATTCTGGGTCTTATTTTCTATCCCTTTCTTAATAATTCCTAGCATCCTATTTGCCTTTTTGACCGCCGCTGCACATGTGTGGAAGTTTTCAGAGAACTGTCACGATAACTCCAAGATCTCTTTCCTGATTTGTCGCCAAATTAGCCCCCATCATACTATGCGTATAGTTGGGGTTATTTTTCCCGATGTGCATTACTTTACACTTATCACATTAAATTTCATTTGCCATTTTGTTGCCCAATCACTCAGTTTGGTGAGATCTTCTTGGAGTCCCTCACAGTCTGCTTCTGTCTTGACTATCCTAAACAGTTTGGTATCATCCATGCAAACTTTACCACCTCACTGCTTACCCCTTTCTCCAGATCATTTATGAATAAGTTGAACAGGATTGGTCCTAGGACTGACCCTTGGGGACACCACTAGTTACCCCTCTCCATTCTGAAAATTTACCATTTATTCCTACCCTTTGTTTCCTGTCTTTTAACCAGTTCTCAATCCAAGAAAGGACCTTCCCTCTTATCCCATGGCCATATAATTTACACAAGAGCCTTTGGTGAGGACCTTGTCAAAGGCTTTCTGAAAATCTAAGTATACTATATCTACTGGATCCCCCTTGTCCGCATGTTTGTTAACCCCTTCAAAGAACTCTAATAGATTAGTAAGACAGGATTTCCCTTTACAGAAACCATGTTGACTTTTGTCAACAAATTATGTTCTTCTACATGCTTCACAATTTTATTCTTTACTATTGTTTGACTAATTTGCCGGTACTGAAGTTAGACTTACCGGTCTGTAATTGCCGGATCGCCTCTAGAGCCCTTTTTAAATATTGGTGTCACGTTGGCTACCTTCCAGTCATTAGGTGCGGAAGGGATAGGTTACAAACCACAGATAATAGTTCAGCAATTTCCCATTTGAGTTCTTTTAGAACCCTTGGATGAATGCCATCCGGTCCGGAGATTTGTTAACATTAAGTTTTCTATTTGTTCCAAAACCTCCTCTAATGACACTTCAATCCGGGACAGTTCCTCAGATTCATCACCCACAAAGGGCGGTGCAGATTTGGGAATCTCCCCAACGTCCTCAGCCGTGAAGACTGAAGCAAAGAAATCATTTAGTTTCTCCGCAATGGCTTTATCGTCCTTGATTGCGCCTTTTATAGTTCGATCGTCTAGGGACCCACAGGTTTTTAGCAGGCTTCCTGCTTCTAATGTACTTAAAAACATTTTGTTATTTCTTTTTGAGTTTTCCTCAAAATCTTTTTGCTTTTCTTATTACATTTTACACTTGATTTGACAGTGTTTATGTTCCTTTCTATTTATCTCACTAGGATTGGACTTCCACTTCTTAAAAGATGCCTTTTGTCCCTCACTGCTTCTTTTACATGGTGGTTAAGCCGTGACTCTTTTAGGTCTCTTGCTATGTTTTTAATTTGGGGTATACATTTAAGTTGGGCCTCTATTATGGTGTCTTTAAAAGTTTCCATGCAGCTTGCAGGGATTTGGCTCTAGTCACTGTGCCTTTTAATTTCTGTTTAACTAACCTCCTCATTTTGTGTAATTCCCCTTTTTGAAATTAAATGCCAGGGTGCTGGACTGCTGAGTGTTCTTCCCACCACAGGAATGTTGAATGTTATTATATTATGGTCACTATTCCCAAGCGGTCCTGTAGGTTATTTCCTGGACCTGATCCTGCGCTCCACTCAGGACTAAATCGAAATTGCCTCTCCCTTGTGGGTTCCTGCACCAGCTGCTCCAAGAAGCAGTCATTTAAGCCATTGAGAAATTTTATCTCCGCTTCTCTTCCTGAGGTGACATGTATCCAGTCAATATGGGGTAATTAAAATCCCCATTATTATAGAGTTCTTTATTTTGGTAGCCTCTCTAATCTCCCTCAGCATTTCAATGTCAGTATCGCTGTCCTGGTCAGGTGGTCGGTAATATATCCCTACTGCTAATTTCTTATTATTGGAGCATGGAATTACTATCCATAGCGATTCTATTGAACATGTTGATTCACTTAATATTTTTATTTCATTTGATTCTACATTATCTTTCACATACAGTGCCACTCCGCCACCCACCCGGCCTGCTCTATCCTTTCGATATATTTTATATCCCGGTATGATTGTGTCCCACAGATTTTCCTCATTCCACCAGGTTTCAGTGATGCCTATTATGTCAATCTCCTCATTTAATACTAGGTACTCTAGTTCACCCATCTTATTAGTCAGACTCCTAGCATTTGTGTAGAAGCACTTTAAAAATTTGCCACTGCTTGTTGTCTGCCCTTCCTGATGCATTGGATTCCTTTGTATGCGGTTGTTTGTCTGCTCTGGCCCATGGTTTGCCTCTCCCTCCTCTCTTTCTGACTACAGCTTAGAATCTCTATCAATGGATTCTCCTCTAGAGAAGTCTCCCTCCGATTTACGTGCATCTCCGCTGCTTTCCCCATCTCTTAGTTTAAAAACTGCTCTCTGGCCTTTTTAATGTTTAGTGCCAGCAGTCTGGTTCCACCCTGGTTTAGGTGGAGCCCATCCTTCCTGTATAGGCTCCCCTCTCCCAAAAGTGTCCCCAGTTCCTAATAAATCCAAACCCCTCTTCCCTACACCATCGTCTCATCCACGCATTGAGACTCTGAAGCTCTGCCTGCCGACCTGGCCCTGTGTGTGGAACTGGAAGCATTTCCGAGAATGCCACCATAGAGGTCCTGGATTTCAGTCTCTTTCCTAGCAGCCTAAATTTGGCCTCCAGGACCTCTCTCCTACCCTTCCCTACGTCATTGGTACCTACATGTACCACGACCACCGGCTCCTCCCCAGCACTACACATAAGTCTATCCAGATGCCTGCCTGGTGCGAAGGTTGTGGATCTCTCGAGGCAAGTGACCATATGGTTCTCCCGGTCATCACAAACCCAACAATCTATGTTTCTAACAATCGAATCACCCACTACTAACACCTGCCTCTTCCTAACTGGCATTCCCTCCCCCTCAGAGGTATCCTCAGTGCGAGAGGATATCGCAACATCCTCTGGGAGGAGGGTCCCAACTCTGGGATGGTTTCCCTCTGCTCCCATTGAATGCTCTGTTCCTTGAGACTTTCATCCTCCTTAAGAGCACTGGGGCTCTCAGACTGGAGGTGGGACAGTACTACAGTGTCCCGGAAAGTCTCATCCACATATCTCTCTACCTCCCTTAGCTCCTCCAGTTCAGCCACCTGGCCTCCAAAGCCCGAACTTCGGTCTCTGAGGTCAGGAGCTCCTTACTGAGTGCACACATCGCCACCCACCCACAGGGCAGGTAACCATACATGTTACACTCGACACAATAAACAGGATAGCCCCCACTCTGCTGCTGGGCTTCTGTCTCCATTTTTCTAATGAATAAGTTTAAGTATAAACTGGGATTGTTTTTAAACCTCTGGAATATAGATTATTATAAGAGCTATGTTTTAAAGAAGGTCAGAAGTCACTAGTGCCCTCTAACGTCCCCCTCTAACCTCCCTCTCCAAACTCACTGTTAGCTGCTCCTGGTCACTGAGTCACAGGCTTATATAGCTCTGGTAGCCCCTCCCCCTGACTGAGGCTCAGCCAATTAACAGAGGCTTCTAGATTTCAAACCTTTCAGAAGCTCCTTCAAACAAACCAACCAACCAACCAAACAACCCTTGGGAGACCCCACTAGTTACCTCTCTCCATTTACTCCCACCCTTTGGTTCCTGTCTTTTAACCAGTTACCAATCCACAAAAGGACCTTCTCTCTTCTCCCATGACAACTTACTTAACTTAAGAGCCTCTGGTGAGGGACCTTGTCAAAGGTTTTCTGGAAATCTAAGTCAATCAAGTCAAACACCCTCCAAAGGCAAGTATTTCATATCCAGGAATTACCTTTATCAACCAATCTTGTACTCTCATCCAAGAGTGAAACCCAGCTTGTTTGCTACAACCTATTTCCAAAGCACTACGCTGGCTTGCGGTAAGTATATATCCCTGGCCTTTACATCTTCAGCAGTTGACACCCGTAGCAGCTAGCCCATCAAGTGCTGCATCTCCCTTTTGGAATATGGGCACCACACGCGTGCAGGTGGAACCTCTCTAGGCTTGACTGGTGCTGAACCCCAGGGCAGCATCACCAGCACTGCCCCTGCTTGCTGGGCTCTTTGATTCGGCTAACTGAAATCCCCTGGACTAGAAAGGTTCAATCCCCGTACTCCTCCCGTTTACTGCTGGTTCCCCACAATGCTAGGGTTTATTAAAAATGAGCATCAGTGGACCAGAGATCTCCTCAGCCATCACATTTAGGACTCTTGGGTGCAAGTCCTACAGGCTGGCTGAGTTTATCCCTAGCAGTTGTGGTCTCTCACTCCCCCGTCATAATGGATTGGAAAATACTTTATCATCCTCATGTGAGACAAGTGATCAGCCTGCTCTTTTTCAAACAGAACAGGAATATTAAATATTTCTACCTCTTCTGCATTTATATGAACAATTTTACCATCTGTGTCATGCAATTGGCCAACGCCACTGCTAGGGTTTATTTTGTCCCTGATATACTTTAAAAAGCCCCTCCTCCCTGACCTTTACCCTGCCAGCAATGGATTTTTCCATGTTTTGTTTAGCTTCCTAGCCATTTTCTAAACTTCGTAACTTCTAGGTACATAGTATTATTCTATTGTCCTTCTTTTGCCTGTTTGTCTATTGTTTACTTCCAACTTACCGCTGAACCAACATGGGCTTTTAGCCAAATTTCTTCTTTCTTGGCTGTGGCGTTGTGTCTTTTCGGCTATCTAATTACTTTCAAGTTTCATTTACATTCTTCTGCCTAAATGTGTTTTTCCTTCCACTGCTCCCAATTTTCCTCAATTTCCCCGTGCTTTGGGAAATTAACTCTTTGGAAGCACCCAATGTCTTATTGGCTGGGACTGCTCTCTGTGTGCTCATGCTGAACGTATGTAGGTCATGATCACTGGTCCCTAGGTAACCTCCAACTTCTAGGCCAGTGATCAATTCATCTGTATTTCTTACACTGGGGTCCACCATAGACTTGCTTCCTGGTGGGTGCTATACCTCTGCTGCTGGAAAACCAACTGTTCCCTCCCCTCGAGGCAGGGCTAGCCAGCTGCCTTCCCCAGAGTGGAGCCAGGCGCTACTGACCTGCCGGCCGTTTGGTCAGGTTGAGGCAGTCTGCGTGGTACACTTTTGGGCAGCCCGTCTTCTTACAGGAAACCAGCTGCCCTCCGTCTCCGCAGCTGAAGCACTCGTCCTCTCGCTCTTTCAGGACCTCCGCCTGTGGCCTGCGCTTCACCTGCTGCCGCCTCCGGAACTTCTTCGACTTCTCTTCCGTCAGGCTGGGGGGATTCTGCAAGCAAGAGCGCACGGATTGACACTGGGCTCTGCCCCTCCCCTCCGGCTGATCCAAGCAAGTGGCACAGGCCACGCGGACGCACTCTGCCCAGCTAGCACCCTCCAGAACAAGGCTACGGGGCCAAAGACAGAATCCCCCCAAAGCGCAGCGACAATTCCAGCTACACAGCAGGGCCAGCCGCTCGACTCCAGACTCACCTTCCTTGGCCGCTATATGTAATCGGAACCAAGCCCTGATCCCCGGGCTTCTGAATCCCAGACACCCGGCAGCGTGAGAACCAAAGGGTGAGGCGGACGGGGTAGGGGGCTTGGGTTTTTACAAATTAAAGAATTAAAAGCAGATTTCCTTTAATGACCTGAAGGGACCAGAGCTAGGGACAGGGATCCCATGGCTGTTAGTGTCCAATTAGGACTGACTGACCAGGCACCATCTTCAACTCGGACAGGCTTTGCAAGCCCCTCCCGGTACATCCCAGGAGCTAGGCTGAAGCGAGCGAGATGCGAGTGGTGCTTTCAGCCCCAGCGAGAGCAGTGGGAAAGCACCCCACCCTAGGAAATAGCTGCTTTGCACGGGACGCACAATTCAAGAGCCACTGCTACTGAATCCGCTCACGCAGCTGTTCCCAAACGTTTGCAAATCCAGCTTCACTGCAGTAACAGGCTGTTGCCGCTGCCGTATCCGCCAACGGCCTGGCACCGAGCGGGAAGATGAAGATGTTCACTGCACAGTATTTAGCAAGGGGGAAACTAACACACAGTGGAAACAAGACAGCTGCTTAACAGGATTAAGAGACTCAGGCGAACGCATGTGACAATGAGTCTCCTTGTCTGAGACACTGGGCTACAAGAGCAGTTTCCGCTCTCACAAAGCCTCTTCCTTCTCTAGCTGTTTTCCACCCTTGGACTTTGCGTGGTGGGCCTTGAACAAAGCCGGTGAGTAACACAAGGATTTTCTGACACGCACTTTTTCCAGCGTAAGAAGCCTGACCACCGCAGCAGGAACAACGTCCAACATTCACGTCCACGGCCCTCATGGCCAGGCCCTGTCCTGCTCCCAGGAGCCAGCGTGTGCTGGGGCGAGGCAGAGGAATGCCATGCAGGAGCCAGGGAGGAAGGGGCTGCATGGAACACAGGGGATTCCAACAGCAAGGGCTTGAGGGAAGAGCCTGCAAAACTGACCCTGGCTGCAGACTTCCTCCACAGACCTACAGGTCAGACCTAGCGCCATGGCTCACGGCTGTGGAAACCCTGCGCCCTGTCCAATGTGTAGCTGGGTGTCTGGGGAGGCTCCCAGCCTGAGAAGGGCAGGATCTGCCAGGACTTGAGCCGTGCATGAGGGAAGAGAGGCCCTTTGCTTAAAGCAGCTCCTAATGGAGTCAGCACTGTCCCCACAGAGACAGGACCCAGCACGTGGCTCTTTGGCCCACAGCGCCCCGCCGGTTGGACCCACGTTTTCAGGCACCAATGTCACTCCCCCACCAAAGGGAGCAAGCCATCGGGGCAGTGCAGCCACAGGGAGCTCAGTCACCAGACATGGGGACCCTGTGCAGCCACAGGCCTCCCGGGACCAGGGCCCCAGATGGAGGAGGGGCAGTGCAAGGCCACCAAGGACCTTATTTGAGATCATGGTACTGAATCCCAGAATCATAGACTCATCGACTCCTAGGGCTGGAAGGGACCTCGAGAGGTCAATCATAGGATCCTAGGGCTGGAAGGGACCTCAGGAGCCATCAAGTCCAGCCCCCTGCCTGAGGCAGGACCAATCCCAACTAAATCAACCCAGCCAGGGCTTTGTCAAGCCGAGACTTAAACACCTCTAGGGATGGAGACTTCGCTACTTCCCTAGGTAACCCATTCCAGTGCTTCACTACCCTCCTAGGGAAATAGTTTTTCCTAATATCCAACCTAGACCTCCCCCACTGTAACTTGAGACCATTGCTCCTTGTTCTGCCACCCGTCACTACTGAGAACAGCCTCTCTCCATCCTCTTTGGAACCTCCCTTCAGGAAGTTGAAGGCTGCTATCAAATCCCCCCTCACTCTTCGCTTCTGCAGACTAAACAAACCCAAATCCCTCAGTCTCTCCTCGTAGGTCATGTGCTCCAGCCCCCTCATCATTTTGGTCAACCTCCACTAGATCCTCTCCAATGTGTCCACATCCTTTCTATAGTGGGGGGCCCAGAACTGGCCACAATATTCCAGATGTGGCCTCACCAGAGCCGAATAAAGGGGAATAATCACTTCTCTGGATCTGCTGGCAATGCTCCTCCTAATGCACCCTAATATGCCATTAGCCTTCTTGGCTACAAGGGCACACTGTTGACTCATATCCAGCTTCTCATCCACTGTAATCCCCAGGTCTTTTTCTGCAGAACTGCTACTTAACCAGTCGGTCCCCAGCCTGTAACAATGCTTGGGATTCTTCCGTCCCAAGTGCAGGACTCTGCACTTCTCCTTGTTGAACCTCATCAGATTTCTTGTGGCCCAATCCTCCAATCTGTCCAGGTCACTCTGGACCCTATCCTTGCCCTCCAGCGTATCTAGCTCTCCCCCTAGCTTAGTGTCATCCACAAACTTGCTGAGGGTGCAATCCATCCCCTCATCCAGGTCATTAATAAAGATATTGAACAAAACCGGTCCTAGAACCGAACCTTGGGGCACTCCACTAGAAACAGACCGCCAACCTGACATCGAGCTGTTGATCACTACCCGCTGGGCCCGGCCTTCTAGCCATCTTTCTATCCATCTTACCGTCCATTTATCCAATCCACATTCCCTTAACTTGCTGGCAAGAATACTGTGGGAGACCGTATCAAAAGCCTTGCTAAAGTCAAGGTCTATCACATCCACTGACTTTCCAATGTCCACAGAGCCAGTTACCTCATCATAGAAGCTAATCAGATTGGTCAGGCACAACTTGCCCTTCGTGAATCCATGCTGACTATTCCTAATCACTTTCCTCTCTTCCAAGTGCCTCAAAATGGATTCCTTAAGGATCCCTTCCATGATTTTTCCAGGAACCGAGGTAAGACTGGCCGGCCTATTGTTCCCTGGATCGTCCTTCTTTTTGAAGATGGGCACTACATTTGCCTTTTCCAATCATCCGGGATTTCTCTGATCTTCACAACTTTTCAAAGATAATGGCCAAAGGCTCCTCAATGACATTTGCCAACTCCTCAGTACCCTCGGATGCATTAAGTCCGGACCCATGGATTTGTATGCGTTTAGCTTTTCTAAATAGTTCCTAACCTGTTCTTTACCCACGGGCTGTCCATCTTCATCCCATCTTGAGTCACTTAGCAGAAGTCCAGGAGCCGACCTTGTCCGTGAATACAGAGGCAAAGAAAGCATTGAGTACTTCAGCTTTCCACATCATCTGTCACTAGGTTACCTCCTTCATCCAGTAGGGCCGCACACCCTCTCTGATCACCTTCTTCTTGTTAACATGCCTGTAGAAACCTCTCTTGTTATCCTTCACATCCTTAGCCAGTCGCAATTCCATTGCGCTTTCGCCTTCCTGATAACCCCCCGGCATTCTCAAGCTATACATTTAAACCCCTCCCTGGTCATTTGTCCAAGTTTCCACTTTTTGTAAGCTTCCTTTTTGTGCTTAAGTTCACCAAGGATTTCCCCCGTAAGCCAATCCGGTCTCCTACCATGTTTGCCTCTCTTGCTACGCGTTGGGATGGTTTCTTTCTGTGCCTTCAATAAGGCTTCTTTAAAATACTGCCAGCTGTCCTGGACTCCTTTCCCCTTCATGTTAGCATCCCAGGAATTCTGCCCATCAGATCTCTGAGAGAGTGGAAAATCTGCTTTTTTGAAGTCCAAGGTGTGTATTTTACTACTCTCTTTTCTTCCTTTGGTCAGGATCCTGAAATCTACCATCTCATGATCACTGCTTCCCAGGTTGTCACCCATCTCCACTTCCCTATTAGTTCCTCCCTGTTTGTGAGCAGAAGGTCAAGCTGCGCACGGGCCCTGGTTGGATCCTTCAGCACTTGCGTCAAGAAGTTATCCCCAACATTCTCCAAAAACTTCCTGGATTGCCTGTGTACTGCCGTATTGGTTTCCCGACAGATGTCAGGGTGATTAAAGTCCCCCACGAGAACCAGGGCCTGCGATCCGGAAGCTTCTCTCAGTTGTCCGAAGAAAGCCTCATCTACCTCATCCACCTGATTCGGTGGCCTGTAGCAGACCCCAACCACAACATCACTGCTGTTGTTTGCTCCTTTAAACTTAACCCATAGACTCTTAACAGGTTTTTCTCCCTCTTTATACTGGAGTTCAGAGCAATCATAGTGCTCTCTTGCATATAGTGCAACTCCTCCTCCTTTTCTCCCCTGCCTGTTCTTCCTGAACAGTCTATACCCCTCCATGACAGTGCTCTAGACATGCGAGTCATCCCACCAAGTCTCTGTTATCCCAATTAAATCATATTTCTTGGACTGGGCCAGGGCCTCCAGTTCTTCCTGTTTGTTGCCCAGGCTTCGCATTAGTGTACAAACACCTCAGGTAACCAGTTGATCGCCCTATCTTCTCAAACAGGGGTCCTCCTTTCCTGCTCGTTCCTCTCTGCATTTCTTCCCGGTAACCGACTTTCCCACTCCCCTCAGGGTTTTGGTCACCGTCCCAGCAGAACCTAGTTTAAAGCCCTCCTCACTAGGTTTGCAAGCCTGCCTGCGAAGATGCTCCTTCCTCTCTTGGTTAGGTGGATCCCATCTCTTCCTAACAATCCTTGTGCCCGGAACAGAGTCCCATGGTCGAAGAAACCAAAGCCCTCTCTGCGACACCACCTGCGTAACCACGCATTTAAATTTGTGGTTTAATTTGTCGATCCCTGCCCAGTCCTCAATTTGTCGATCCCTGCCCAGTCCTTTCCCTTCAACAGGGAGGATGGACGAGAACACCACTTGCACTCCAAATTCTTGGATCCTTCTTCCCAGCGCTACATAATCCGCAGTCACCCGCTCAAGGTCATTCTTGGCCGTATCGTTAGTTCCCACGTGGAGAAGCAGGAAGGGGTAGCAAGCCGAAGGTTTGATCAGTTTGGTAAGCCTCTCAGCCACATCCTGAATGCGAGCTCCCGGTAAGCAGCACACCTCTCGAGATTCCAGGTCCGGTCGGCAGAGGGATGGCTCAGTCCCTCTTAGGAGGGAGTCCTGACCACCACCACCCGTCGTTTTCTTTTGGGGGGGGTGGCCGTGGAACCCCCATCCCTAGGACTACGCATCCCATGCCTTCCAGTAGATGGTGTTCCCTTCCGGTTTCTTCCTTGTGAGGTCCCTTCTAAAGTATTCAGCACTGCAGAGCCTGTGGAGAGAGCCTGAAAGCAATTACTTACCTCTATAGCATTGGGGGATTCCCATGCTGGCCTTTTTCCCCTTCTAGAATCCCGTCCCCTGCCCTCATGGCAGGACCCAGTACTGTCTAGACCATCCCTGACAGGTGTCTGTCCAACCTGCTCTTAAACATCTCCAGAGATGGAGACTTCACAACCTCCCTAGGCAACTTATTCCAGTGTTTCAGCACGCTGACAGGTAGGAAGTTTTTCCTAATGTCCAACCTAAACCTCCCTTGATACAGTTTAAGCCCATTGCTCCTTGTCCTATCCTCAGAGGCCAAGGAGAACAATTTCTCCCTCCTCCTTATGACACCCTTTTAGATGATACCCGAAAACTGCTATCATGTCCCCCCTCAAGCCTCTCCTTTCCAAACTAAACAAGCCCAATTCTTTCAGTCTTCCCTCATAGCTCATGTTTTCTAGGCCTTTAGTCTTTTTTTGTTCTTCTCTGGACCTTCTCCACATCTTTCTTGAAATGTGGTGCCCACAACTGGACACAATACTCCAACTGAGGCCTAATCAGTGCAGAGTACAGCGGAAAAATGACTTCTTGTGTCTTGCTCACAACACTCCTGTTAATGCATCTTAGAATCACATTTGCTTTTTTTTGCAAGTGTCACACTGTTGACTCCTATTTAGCTTGTGGTCCACTATAACCCCTAGATCCCTTTCTGTAGAACTCCTTCCTAGACAGTCGCTTCCCATTCTGTGAGAGAGAAACGGATTGTTCCTTCCTAAGAGGAGTACTTTGCATTTGCCCTTATTAAACTTCATCCTATTGACCTCAGCCCATTTCTCCAGTTTGTCCAGATCATTCTGAATTATGAACCTACCCTCCAAAGCAGTTGCAACCCCTCTCACCTTGGGATAGTCTGCAAAGTTAATAAGCGTCCTCTCTATGCCAATATCTAAATAGTTGATGAAGATATTGAACAGAACTGGTCCCAAAACAGACCCCTGTGGAACCGCACTTGTGATGCCCTTCCAGCAGGATTGGGAACCGTTAATAACTACTCTCTGAACAGTTGTCCAGCTAGTTATGCATCCCCCTAGGTTGTATTTCCCTAGTTTATTGAGAAGAAGGTCGTGCGAGGCTGTATGAAATGCCTTACTGAAGTCTAGGTATACCACATCCACCGCTTCCCCCTTCTCCACCAGACTCGTTATCCTAGCAAAGAAAGGTAGCAGGTTGGTTTGACATTGTCCTTTCAAATCCATGCTGGCTGTTACCTGTCACCTTATTTTCTTCCAGGTGTTTGCAGATTAATTCCTTAATTACTTGCTCCATTCCCTTCCCTGGCACAGAAGTTAAGCTGACTGGTCTGTAGTTTCCTGGGTTGTTCTTATTTCCCTTTTTATAGCAGGGCTCCCTGGGCCCGGTGGGCTCGTTCAGCTCTGCCTTGGCCATCCTACCATCAGAGACAGGCCCGCGCTTCCCCTCTACCAGGCACCGTCCCGAGACAAGTCGGTGATGCTGGGGCCGCTAGCTCCGGGACCAGGCTTGCGCTGCTGCTCGGAGCCTTGGCACCTCTCCTCTGAGCGCCCCGGGTCAGACTGATGGCCTCAGTCCCTCGGAGCCACTCCTGTCCAAGGGTGGCAGTGGACAACAGATCATGCTCTCGG
The DNA here is from genome assembly GCA_019425775.1 of Rafetus swinhoei. Classification (NCBI taxonomy): domain Eukaryota; kingdom Metazoa; phylum Chordata; order Testudines; family Trionychidae; genus Rafetus; species Rafetus swinhoei. Next base: position 1,108,201 of record CM033428.1, read on the forward strand.
CCGAGGCCTGGGTCACGTCCCAGTCATCACAGCACCGGTCGTGGCCCCGTTCGGACACCAGGCACCGGTCACGTGACTGCTGCTCCGGCTCAGCACTGGCCCGATCTGGGACGGCCGTACTGCTCACGCTCACCGGCTAGCCACTCCCCTTCCCGGTGGGCTCAGCCCCGCCTTGGCCATCCCACCCTTGGTCACCCTCTTCGTGATACGGAGCAGCCTCCAGAGCCTTGGAGGATTGGGGCCTGAGGTGTCCAGACTCACCCGGGAAGCTGTGGTACCCTAATGGCCATGTCACTGGCAATTCTGGAGCCCCAGGCAGCCCTGCCTCACGGCCCCCAGTGGGGGCGGGAAGCGAGGAGAGGCAGGGGCTGTAGCAGGCAGCTACAATTCTTGGGTCTTTCTCCTTGAGATCAAGGAGCTTTTGCCAGTGAAGTCCTGCTCTGAGTTTGCAGCCTTAGCCGATGCTGGCCAAGTGGTCTCCAAGTGTCCCTGGAGGCAGTGACTCTGCCCCCGAAGGCCTCTCTTCAGAGAGGGCCACGCAGCACAAGGCCTGGACCCAGCCCTCCAGCTCGTCTCTGGAAGCACACAGGCCCCCAGCTGAGGTCATACCGCTCCAGGCCCCGCAGACGACAGCGACAGCAGCCAGGACAGGACCAGCTGGAAGCTCCTTCAGGCTCTAACCCGCCCTCTGGAAGGTGCACCCGAGGGCAAACACCAGCCAGACTTTCTCCTCCCTGAATCGTCTGTCCCACTCTTACCGGGCAGGTCCCTAATTGCCTGAGACCATGGAGTGCTCAGTTCTGCTCCCACCCTCTAGCCTGGCCCTCTTCAGGGACCCTTCTCGCGAGCAATTCCTCGGACAGCAAGTACGGGCCGCCCGGACTTGGAGCAGGTTCCTAGGAACCCATGGGAGGGGATTCTACTCCCAAGACTTCCTCATCCCCAAGGCAAAGGGAGGCCTCAGGCCTATTGTGGACCTGAGAGCATGAGTCGCCACCCGACACGAGGGGCGCTTCCTTCCACCTCGCTGCCAGCCCAGCCCACAGGCCATCGCTTTGGGGTGCGCTTCCCACAGCGCCGCCTCCCCAACAGCCCGGCGCTCTGGCAGCTGTCCTCCGGCACACTGGTTCAGGTCTACGCCCACCTGGACTGGCTCCACAGAGAACAAGGCCGACAGGAGGCAGAAGCAAAGCTTCGTGGTTCTTGACTGGGCCTTATGCTCAACACGGACACGCCGGTCCTCGTTCCCACTGGGGGCAGAAGGCTTTGGGGCAGTGCCAGACACGGGCATCCCTGCCCAAACCACACTTGGCTGGATGTCTCAAATCACCTGTCCCTACCCACCACCACATGGCAACACCTCTCATTCCTGCACATGTGGTCACGCAGGACCGCACATGTGGTCACGCAGGCCCGAGGCAGACTCAGGCCCTCGCACACCTGACTAGCACCAATGTATTGCCTGCACCGCGGCAGCACAGGTGTGGCGGTGATGATCTCCCACCACGTCCTCCAGATGCTTTGACAGTGGCTGGTCCCGGAAGCGGTGTGTGGAGTCCCCCTCCCACCCACCAGGGCGTCCGCGATCAGACAGCTCAGGTGGCTGAGTTACCCCTCCGTATCAACCTCTGAGAACTCGGAGCAGTTTGACTCACCTGCCAGGCGCTCCTGCCTCGTGTCAGGGAAGAGGGGTGGCTGTCACAATGGTCTATGCCAATGGACAGGGTGGAACCAAGTCTTCGCCCCTTTGTCAGGAAGCCTTCCAGCTGGGTGAGTTGCATGCAGCCCACTTCATCCTCCTAGGAACTCAGCCCCAGCTGGCGAGTCAGCGGAGCAGGCGGCTCTGCACTCATGAGTGGTCCCTCCATCCGACATTATCCCACACAATCTCCCAGAGGTGGGGCTCCCCAGCGATCTGTTCGCCACACATGCCAACGGGAAGTACCAGCGGATGGATTCCTGATCCCGTGGCGCGGGCGCCTGCGGTACGCCTCCCACCAACGCACAAGGCAGACACCATCCCAGCGACCCCGGCAACACTGGCTGGTCGTGTCCGTCCTACCACCAGTGCGGCTGCTGCTCCTCCCTGACCTCGCCACCAGAACCACAGGCGCCTTCATCACCCACAGCTGCAGCTCCCCTCGTGGCCAAGCACAGCAGAGCACATCTGCTCGGGCAGCTGTAAGCCTTCTGCCAGGGCCACGCAACCGGCAAACGGAAGAAGGCCCCTGCTCGGTGCGCCCAGCGGCAGAGGAACCCCCAGGCCCTGTGCACCTGGCCGTACCGCTGCGTCCCACTGGGGTGAGTCCGGTTCTCGGCGTTTACAAGCCCCCGAGCCAGATTCCACACAGGCCTGGAATGACACCCCCCCAGGTAAGCGGCCTGCACCCCTGCAGGGCTGTAACCTCATGGGGCCCCTTCAAGCCCATGGCGACCTACACACTGCTGCACCTGTGGTGGAAAGTGGCCTTCCTGGTGGCCCTCACGTTGGCGCGACAAGAATCGGAGCAACCAGACCCGTCCTCCACAAGACCCCAAGTCCAGCTGAGAGCCCGCGCAGCCTCCCTTGGGTGGTGCCTCACCCGCCCACCTTCCGCACTGCCCCCCAGCAGCCTGCGCTCCCTGGCTGCATCCACCGCACCTCCCGCAGGGCTGCCGCAGCTGCTTGCTGCACGGCTGGCAGGGAGGAGAGGGCTCGCTGCAGCGCTTGCATCCGGGCACGCTCCAGTCTGGCGAGTCCCTCCCCATAGATCACAGGGCACCACCTGGGCTCAGGCCTTCTTGGCTGCCGTCCTGGTCACGTCCCCCAGCCAGAGAGTGGCAGCGCCATGGCCTGCTCTGCTGTGCACACCCGGGTGTCTCCATGCTGCCGTTCAGTGGAGCAGGCAGGCTGCGCGGCGGTGCTGCAGCGACACTCCTTGGCTGGAACGCAGGGGGGCAAGCCCCCTGGACAGAGGGTTCCTCATGCTGAGGGGGAGCGCTTGCACAGCACCCTGGGCATTGCTCCCCATGTGCTGAGCATGCCAGTGAGGCCACCTTCCTGCCCTCTGGGGCTCCCCGCCATCCAGGCCCTCTGGCCTCCCCAAGCACTTCCCGCCCCCTGCAGAGCAACACAGACACCACCGCTTCAGCCCCAAGCGCGTCTCGCTGTGAACGTGTTGCGCCGCGAGAGCTCATCGGGTATGTTCCCCTCCTCAGTGAAAGATGCGCAGTCTGCTCTCCCAGGCGACACACAGCCACCCTGGCATGGCAGTGCACACGCAGCAGGGCCTGATGGACACAGACAGGCCACCGGGAGTTACGACAGTCACATGCACCGCTAGCACTAGCCCACCAAGAGCCTCGCTCCAGGCAGCCCTGTCCCCACACCGCTGTTCTCACATCAGGCTTCAGCCCTCTTCGAGTTCTTTTCTCGGAGGGTGGGCCCGGCAACTTCCCAGGCCAGCCCAAGACAAAGGGCTGGCGGCTTCCCATTGCTTAACAGACTTTCCCCAGCGCGGGAACCCTTTGTTTTACATCCCCCGTCCGTGGAAAAATACCAGGTTTCAAATGGATCCCAGTGCCAGGTGGCCTGGTCACAAGTCTTCCTAGCACCAACCACCCCGGACTCACAGGACAGACCAGGCTGTTCCCAAGTCGCTGAGTCCATCGGGGCACCAGCAACAGGCCTCATTAGCACATCTCCAACTACAGAGAGTCTCACGTTGTATTTCCATGACGCGCATGGAAACAGGACGGACAGATGCAGCAGATGGGACCTGAAAACCTCACCTCTAACTCGACCTGTTTTGCATCAAGTATCTTTGAGCTACGCATATTCATGCTTACATGCCAACGGTCAGAAAGCTTGGGCAGGGACGGTCACACTCACCTTCTCTTAGCTGCTGCTCGTATCTATTCCACCCCCACCCCCTCCCCCTGTTGGAGCACGGGCAAGAAGAAAGAGAAGGGGGTCGTGTTGGCAGGGTCACGTACCGGGGCCACTGCAGCGGGCGCCCCAGCTGACCCGAAGGGGAGGTGCTAGGGAGAAGCGCCCGAGAGCAGGGCATGCAGTGCAGGAGCGCACCTCGCTGGAACAGCGATGTGCCACAAGGGCCAGTACGAGCAGGTGAGGAACAGGCTTCTCTCATTCAGAGGAGGCTGAGGCAGAGTTTCCAATCGGCTACACCCCAGGGCCACGAAACCAGGGATCCTGCCACAGAATTCAGGCCCAGCTTGCTGTGGAAAACACCGGGCCAGGCCGGGCAGCAGCGAACTCAACTCTCAGCCAGGCAGGTCCAGGGTGCCCATTAAGTCGGGGGCAGAGTTTGCAGCGTCTTTGCTGAAGCACGTGGAGCTAGGAAACAGTGGTGACTCTCACGCCCAGGCCCACCAGCTCTGCACTGTTCCATTAAGAAGTCCCCACCCCAAGCCAACAGCCAAGTGCAGTAAATGATTGACGACCGGCTCAGCCGCACTAGGACTCAAAGCTAACACCCCTCCTCCGACTGAGCGCACTGTTGCGGGCAGAGAGAATTTCCTGGGCCTGCTGACCACCTGAGCCGTCACGTCCCCATGCGAAGCCAGCGCAGGACGATACCTGGGAACTCTCCTAGCGCAGACAAGGCCTCGGCACGGGACACCCTGCTCTGGGGTGCAGTCGAGCGCTCCTCTTCAGACTTACTCGGCTCTGCTGGGGCAGTGGCTGAATGCGTTCAGGGCTGGTTGTGGGGCGAGCAGCTTTTTCAGGGGTGACATTTATGTCCATTCTTTGCTTGTTTTAACAAACAGTTGCTGCTTGAACTCAGTGCACAGAAGCGCTGCATCAGTGGGGTCATTTGTAAAACACAACACAAATATCACCCAGAAAGAAAACCCTGAAAAGAATTCGTTTGCCTCCGGCCCCCAAAACCCCTGCGCCTTACTGTGTGCCTCCCGCAAGGCCCCTCGTCCGCTCCCACGACAGCCTGTGCTCCCGTCGTGCCGTGAGCTATTCACACCTCTGCCCGTCACAAGGCCAGCGGGATTCTCACACCCGCTCTCCAAAGGCAGTGGCATTTATCCCGGCACTTGTGGGAGCCCGCAGCAAACGGGCCCTCGGGAAGAGCCGCAGCTGGAGTGCTGTCCTACCTTCGGCCGCACTCCTAGGAACCCGCTGCAGTTCGGAGCACCGCATTTGCAAACCGTCTTCCCATTGCCCAAGCATTCCAGGTTGTAGTTGAAAGTCAGCTCAGTCCCTGGCAACACAAGAGATTGGTGAGCGACAAGCCACACGGCAGGAAGTTCCACGCCTCCTGCTGAACTGCATCCGAACCTACTCCAACGGGCTGGAGGAGTGCGTCAAACTGCACAAAATCTTATTGATAGCCCCCGGGCCGGGGCCGGCAGCCAGTGCACTGCAGCCCTGCTCCTAGGGAGCTCCTGCCGCCTCTCTCAGGTATCGGGGTGGCAGGCGGGAGCTGGTCCGCGGAGGAGCCTGTGTAAAAACCAGCTCCCCATGCCGACCTGCCTCTCGCCCCACGCTGCCACCTCTGATACAGATACAGAGGTTGGTCTGCAGCAGCAGCCCCTGTCTGCGGGGGGTCCGAGCTCCTCATGGCAGCCTTCCGGCCCCGCGCTGCTGCCTCAGAGGCGGCAGCAGCAGCACAGGCAGAGGAGGAAGCAGATGGCACCGCAGGGAACCAGCTTTTAAGCCAGCTCTCCCATCACTAGCTCCTGCCTGCCCTCCGCCTTTGCAGTAGGAGCAGGTGGGTCCGCAGAGCTGGCTCCCCGCGTATCGGCTCAGAGGCAGCAGTGCAGCGGGAGGGAGAGGAGGCGGAGCCGGTGCTCGTGGGGAACCTCCTTAAAGCCAGCTCCTCATGGGCACTGGCTCCCACTCCCCCTTGCGGCCGCGTGGCTGAGGAGTAAGCGACAAGCCCAGGCTTACCATTCCATCACTGGGGACCACACTACATCCCTGCTCAGCTGGCACAAACGTGAAGGGCACCAGCCTCTGCCCCTCGCCACCCGCGCCCCAGCCCTAGGTTCTGCACTTGTCTGCTTGCCAGTGGCAGCCCAGGAAGCCTAGCGCTGGGCCCGGCCCGGAGCAAGGGGAAGGCGGGGAGCCAGGGAGCAGCTGGACTCGAAGGAAGGCAGGCGAGCTGGATGCAGGGGCACCTGTCATTCCTAGGGAAGTTTCTGCATATCTGGCCCCCGTGCACCGGTGCTCCCCCGCCCACCCTTATGCTGCATGGTCCCTGCATGCCCGCACTGGCCGACAGATGGGGAAGGGGAGCCGCCCCTCGCTGTGTCCCGGAGCTGTTCTGGCCCCGTCTCCAGGCCCCTCGCGTACACACAGGACTCAGAAAATGCAGGGGCCTCCACCAGAAAATGAGGGCCCCCACAATATTTCCCATGCATGTTCCCCCTCCTACGGGCCCTCTCCTGCCAGAGGCACCCCCTTACCGGCCTTGATGTTGACGAGAGCAAAGAGCCCAACCCGGGTGTCGCCGTTCACGGACCATTTCTGAGTCTCGCAGTTGGGCTGGCAGCAGTGGTTCATGAACCGGGCGTGATTGCCCTTTGGCCCGGCATCAATGATCCGGTCCTGAAATCACACGAAAAGGGACTCTTCAAAGGCCCCCCGGCCCTGCCCCCAGAGCGCGCCACAGGCTGTGTGCCGAGTCCAAAGCGGCGTCTGCCCTCCACTGCGCTGGCAGGCCGCAGAGAACTCCCTTCCCCCACCACCCAGGCAGCGCTTTCTCCTAATGCCCAGGCCCCGCTGGCCCCGCCCGGGAGGGAACCCATCTGTGCCTGGCAGAGCAGCGCCTCGCTCCCATGGCCAGTGATGACTGCGCGACGCTGAACAAACCGCAGGCAGCAATGGTCAACGTGCCAGCGGCTCGGTGCGCTTGCCACGCTCCTCAGAGGGTCGCAGCAAGGAGGGGCCCTGCCGATCTCTACGGGACGCTCCTCCGGGGAAGCACACCGAACACATGGGCAGCAGAGGCTGATGCCCCGGCCAATCAGCGGCGAGCCGGACGGCTTGTCCGGAACCATGGGCTGATGGCAAGGGCTGCGATCGGCCAGCCACGCAGCTTACGACCAGTGCCCTAGAGAAGGGGGGGCTGGTGCCGCGGTCAGGCCAGGGCAAGGAAAAGGGCTTTGATGGCGGGTGGGGTGGGGGTGAGCAGGGTGGGATCGCGGCGGCAGCAATCGCCATGGTGAGCCGGGATGAGCTGGGACAGGCAGGCTCAGAGGCACTGAGCAGAAAGAAGCAGCTTGAGATGAGGCCCCTGAGCGCGCCCAGTCGAGAACGACACCAGGTCGTGGGCAGAGCGCCAGGCAGGCCTGCAGTGACCGTTTCCACTCCCCTCGGCCGACGCCTGCTGGCCCAGCACCAGTCAGGTCACAACCCTCTTGCCAACGCCCATGGCCTCGGCTGGGTGAAAGGAAGGAGGGCCCAAAGCAGCGCTCCGGGGTCTGGCCAGTGGCATCTGGCCCTCACCACCTGCCCGAGCAGCCTGACCTGGGCTTTTGTGAGTCTAAAGCCTTCGGGGTCTGGGTCAGCTTTGTGCAACTGCAGGAGCGCACTCTGGGGCCTGCTGGCTGGTGGAGGCAGCCGCAAGCAGCCTGGCCAAGAAGCACGAGACGCCAGGCGCGAGGCAGGCCGGTGGCGGACACGGCGTGGCTGCAGCCGACACGCATGCCAAAGCTGCGGCAAGATCTCTCCCGTGGGAAAGCGGAGAAGCAGGCCCGGCCCAGGGTGGGCAGCACAGCGAGGGCGCAGAGCCTGCAGCTGCGACTGCGGGGGGCTGAGAAGTGCCCAGGGGCTTGAAGCCACGGCTGGAGGAGCCTCGGATGCTGACTGGTGCACCCAATTGCCAAGCAAGAGCAGAGCTTACTGAGCCGCAGGCTGGCCCCCGGGGTGAGCACGCAGCAAAGCCAGCCCAGGGTTAGCAGGCTCTGGGTTCCTTCACCCACAGCTTGAGCTCATTAGTGAGTCCAGGATGGGAACTGCCAAAACCCGGGTACCAAGCTGGGCCCTCGGCGCAGACCCGAGTCTGAGCCCCCACAGCCCGGTCCCAAGCGCCCAGCCCGCTGGCCATGGCCCGGCGTGGGGACTCCTGACTGCCCAGAGATGCTCAAAGCCAGCAGGAGACCAGGTCACCACACACTAGAGAAGTACAAGGCCGGAGAGGAGAGGAGAGAACGGGTGTGAGGGAAGGGGAGCAGTGCCGTGGGGTCTGTGGGATGGCAATCAGTAAGTGCCAGTCCCAGCAGGCTCCTCTGAGCACAGCTGGCATGAAGCAGCCTCCGGGGCCAGAAGGCAGCGTCCCCACCGTAGCGGGGTGGCCTGAGGCACCGGTGGCTGGGTCCACAGAAGTCGTATTTAGAGAAACCCTGTTGCCTGTCTCCCTGCACGCCCCTGTGACCCTCATGTCTGCACCCTGAGGAAGCGGAATTGTAGGACTGGATGTCCCCTGCCCTCACGGCAGGACCCAGCACCATCTAGCCCATCCCTGACGGTGTCTGTCCAACCTGCTCTTCAACAGCCCCAGGGATGGGGATTCCACAGCCCCCCAGGGAAATTTATTCCTGCGTTTAACCCTCCTGACAGGCAGGAAGTTTTTCCTAATGTCCAACCTAAACCTCCCTTGCTGCAGGTTAAGCCCATTGCTTCTTGTCCTGTCCTCAGAGGCCAGGGAGAACAATTTCTCCCTCCTTCCTGTGACACCCTTTTAGATACCTGAAAGCTGCTCTCACATCCCCTCTCAGGCCTCTGACTAAACAGACTTGAAACAAACAGGACAAAACCCTACAGGGACACGTGTAGGACGCAGAGGCAGTTGCACTCTTATGTCCCCTCTAGCTTCTCTTTTCCAGTCTCCCCTCACAGCTCCTGTTCTCTAGGCCTTTTCTCAGTCTTGTTGCTCTCCTCTGAACTTTCATCACAGCTTTCCTGGGCAGGGTGGCATGTGCTCTGGAGGGTAGGGCCATAATTCAAACCCATCTGCACACACCTCAGACATGGGCCGAGGTAAACAGGATGAAGTTGAATAAGGGCAAATGCAAAGTGCTCCACTTAGGGAGGAACAATCCGTTTCACACACAGAATGGGAAGCGACTGTCTAGGAAGGAGTCCTGCAGAAAGGGATCTAGGGGGCAGAGTGGACCACAAGCTAAATAGGAGTCAGTGTGACACTGTTGCAAGAAAAGCAAACATGATTGTGGGCTGCATTAACAGGAGTGTGGTGAGCTAGACATGAGAAGTCATTCTTCCACTCTACTCTGCGCTGATCAGGCCTCAATCGGAGCATTGTGTCCAGTTCTGGGCACCACATTTCAGGAAAGCTGTGGAGAAACTCGAGACGGTCCAGAGAACATGAGCTAGGAGGGCAGGAGGCAGGCAGAAGTGTGGAAAAGCCACATAGGAAGGATGAGTCGGTGGCTCTGTTCCCATGGCCCCGCTAAGTGCAGTGCTATTATTTCTGACGGCTGCAGGGGCCCTGTGCTCTGGAGAGGCCGGGGAGGGCCCATCGTGTACCTTGTCCAAAGTCAGCATGTAGAAGTTGGTAATGTCATGCTCCTGTGCGTGGCGGATTCGTGCCCGACACTCCTCCTCGTCGATCAGCTCTCCCACGTATTCGTTCACAAACTCGCCCTGCAAGCCAAGGAGGGACAGACAGCTGCTCAGGCCCTGCGGCCGGTGGACACGTCCACGTCATTACGCGCTGGGCCGCAGGCACTTTGCAGCAAGCGGGACCTGGATTCCGCAGCAGCTTCGTCACTTTCCAAAACCCAACAGGAGCATAGTAAGGTAGCAGCCAGTTGCCCCGCCGGCCGGCCCAGTTGCCCCATCTGCTCGAGCACACCACATTTCGGCCAGCGGAGAGCCTCGTGAGCTGGGCCTGAATTCCATACAGCCGACCCAGCCTGGGCCCTTGGCAGTACAGGGCACCTGCTGGCAGGGAAACCTGCGCAAGAGGCACCGCAGCGGGGACAACGCTGAACCTCCCTTCCCTAAGGACACCCCATCTCAGCACCTGCGTCTTCCTGGGTCCGTGCACCATGGCTGCAGGGAGGGTTGGGGGCCCCTACACTGCCTCCTGGTCAGCAGGTAGAGCAGCCCTCCTTTGCCTGGGCCCCCCATTACCATCACACCCGAACCCCCCAAGCCCTTGTGCCTCCATGTCCCCCGCTGAGCCCTCAGGAGGAGCCCTGCCACCTGGGTGGAAGCGGGGCAGGAAATTCAAGCCTCCTCCTCTGCTCAGGGCTGAGCGCACAAGGACTCTGCAGCGGCTCAGCGTGAGCGCAGGGGAGACACGCAGCGGGTACCTTTTTAATGTCCCTCTTGGCTTGCAAGCCCCAGCCTCGGGCCAGCGTGCGGAAGATTTCCACCTCGGGGTACTGCCGCTTGGAGAAGCACTGGTTCTGGCAGCGCTCCCCGGCCGGACAGACCAGGGGGTGGCATTCGTACAGCAGCATCCGATTGATGCACTCTGAGTCCAGGCCGCATGGGTTTTCATCTGTGGGTTTGCAGTTGCAACGCGGGATCTCAGACAGGTCTGCTGTGAAGATCTGCACCTTGCCCACTGGCCGGTTTACCTTGGAGCGTGCACACACCAGGTTAGCTAGCAAGGAAACACCTGCACCGGTACGACCCGCCCAGGCCCACACCTCTGCCGTAGGCACTGCTCCAGTCCCTTTCCCCGGACGCCGCCTTGCTATCTGCCTGCTGGGGGAACGGCCCCTGCGCCGGCTCACCACCCAGCCGTTTGGGACCCTCCTGGGACGGCCTCTGCCTGAGGCTGGCTCACAAGCAGCTCATGCCCCACCCAACTCTGGCCCAGGTAAAGGCTGGAGACGGGAGGCAGCAGGGGCAGCGCCCGCTGGAGAATTGATCGGCTTGCTGGTAGCACAAGCAGGGCCTTGGACTTGGGCTCCTGACCCGACACTCGAAGGCAGGCAACGGAGACGCCCTTTGCGGTCTCTGCGCCGCCGCGCAATCCCTTCTGCAACGCACACCCGGAGACGGCTCGCCTGGAACCCACCTCTCTCGCACCCTGCTCAGGCCTTTGCCCTTTGCCGCTAGCTGGCCCCCGGCAGAGACATTCCCGTGGCATGGCCACCCCGTGGCTCCATCAGGACGCCCACGGATGTCCCAGCAAAGCAGCGCCTCTTAGTGATGCCCAGTAGCGACACAGCGGCGGCTACAGGAGAGGACAGAGCTCCTCTTCAGTGCACCTTGGAAGCTGAAACCCTTCCTCCCAATCCGTCTGCCGGTGGCAGCTACTCGGCCTTCAGAGGCACGCTGGGCCTGCCCCGGGGGGGGGCCTGTAACCGCCCTGCCCCAGCCGCTCGGCGCCTCCCCACGCGGGGAGGCCACGCCCTCACCTTGATGTGTTTGTAGGGAGGGGGCTTCTTGTCATTCTTTCGGTCTTCCTGCAGCTGCCTCAGCTCTTTCTGGGCCTTCAGCTCTTCAAACCTCACAGCAGCCTCCTGCAGAGCTGAAAGCCAAGACCCACGGCGTGACGGCGAGCCCGGGCGCTCGTGTGGGAGCCAGGTGGCCCGGGCGCCTCCCTTGCACGCCTGGGCCAGTCTCTGCTCGGCGGGGCCGACAGGCTTCCCTGGAGCTGGACGCACTGGTGGCCCCGCTGCGGGAGCTGGGGGCGGGCACTGAGGTGCTTGTACCAGAGCCCCGCCAGGGCCACGCACGGCTGCAGCGCGCCCCCGCCAGTCAGCTGGGGTGGGCAGTGGCTGGCCGGGGGCTGCAGGTTTGTGTCGGCGGCGCGGCGCAGGCTGGGCGCCACTCTCATCAGCAGGCGGTGAAACAGGCCTACACGCCCACTCTGTGGAGGAGCTGGAACCAGGCGCCCAGTGTCTCTTGCCCCCTGGTCTAAGCGCTGCTCGCGCTCGGGGTGGGCCACGTAGGAGGCTCACCTGGCCACAGGGGCCCATTGAGGCCTGGCGCCAGGCCATCTCAGAGCAACCAGGAGCGCCCCCCGCCTTACCTTTCTTATAAATGCCATCCACTCCCTTGCCCATCTTGTCCTTGCTGCTCACGTCGCCCTCCATGTAGGGGAACACCCGGGCCTGGTGTGTCCACAGGTAGTCGTTGGAGCCAAAGAACAGCACGGGGAACTCGCCAATGTCGTGTTTCATCTTCTGGATATTGACGGGAATCGTTCTGGGATGGCAAATCTCCGCTGGCCACCACCTGCCACGGGGGAGAGGGACAGGAAAAGCGGCTCACTGCCTTGGCACCACTGCCCCGAAACGCTGGCGCTTCTCCAGGGGCCCTGGCACAGAAACACAACTTTCCTGGGGTTCCTGGTGCCTCCCACAGCGGCAGTGCTGGGCAGGGGCGTGGCCTGAGGAAGAGGAAAGAGCCAGAAGGGACAGGGCCCTCGGTTACCCACCTGTAGCGCCCCACTTTGACCCAGACCACCTCCTTGTAATGGGGTTTCTTGCCAGCTTTGCAGTCGTTGCAGTACCAGCTGCCCTCGGGCATCTCGATGTTCAGACACTCCCGGTGGAAAGCGGCCGGGCACGACTCACAGCACAGAAGGCTGCCCCCTGTGGGCAGGAGCAACGCAGAGGTGAGCGCTCACTGGAAACAGCTGCTGAGCTCCGCACAGGGCTCTGACTCCCAGCTCCAGCCATCGGCTCAGCTCTGCCCAGCGCAGCACCAGGCTGCCGGGGTCGGGGCCGCGCCCGGGCAACATGCAGATGAGCCCAGCACACCCGGACTGCAGCAGCCTCTGGGCTTCATGCCCTTCCCTCGGCTCGGCCCTGTGCCGCAGGCTGGGGGGGCGCCCAGAGAGGTCTCCTCTCCTGAGGCGCCGGCAGCAAGACCAGGGGAACCACCTCACACATGTGAGGCCGTGCAGCAGTCAAGCCTCGCCATTCCGGGCCCACAACTCAAGCGGAGAGCACAGCCGGCCAGCGGGCGGCTCCAATCCACCGCGCGGGCCAAGACAAATGCCCTGGCCTGCCTCTGCATGCGGGCGCGGCAGTGCACGGCCGTTCCCAGGAGCTTTTTCCTGCTGTGTAGGTGGCTCTGCATTCTGTCTCCGCCTTTGCCACCCCCGGCAGGCCCACCCTGAACCCACCACGGCCCCCGCCACCCCCGCCCTGAACCCGTCCACAGCCCCGCTGCGTCGTCACCCCCGCCCGGGCCGCCCATCCTGAACCCGCCAGGGCCCCTGCACGTCACCCCCGCCCGGACCCTGAATCCACCACGGCCCCCGCCAGGCCCCTGCGACCGTCACCCCTGCTGGGCCCGCCCTGAACCCGTCACAGCCCCCACGCCCATCACCCCCGCCAGGCCTGCCCTGAACCAGCCAAGGCCCCAGAGCACGTCACCTCTGCCAGGTCCCGCGCACGCCCCCCTGCCGGCCTGCCCCGGATGCTCCGCGCGCTGGGCTGGAGAGGGTCTCACCTTCTGAGCAGACAAAGCACCAGCTGACGTTGACGTGCTCGTGGTTGCGGCAGCCCCGCCGTGGCGCGAAGTGGTTGGGGCAGATGATGCTGTTGGAGGCGAGGGTCACCGTCCCGGCCGCGAGGCAGAAGTCGTTGGCATGGTACGCCACCGGGCAGCGCACGCAGCGCATCAGGCGCCCTGGCGGGGAGGGGAGGAGGACAGGGCAAGGGTACAATCAGCACTGGGCCCTAGCTGGGGGGACCCGGCCACTGACTGCCCCAGCCTCTCCTTTCTGCTGGGCCAGGCAGAGAGGTGCAGGCGTCCCTCCTGCAGGGCGGGGGCAGCAGCTGTCCCACAGATCTGGACCCTGGATGGGTCACGCCAAGAGGAAAATGCAGTTACTGGGTCACTCAGTAACAAGTTTGGGGGTCGCTGCTTTAGGGAAAACCTGCTGGCACCTCCGTGGCCCCTGCTCCCAGGCGCCACCCTGGCTGCTGCGGAGAGCCCCGGAGGTCTGGGCAGGTCCGACAGGCGCGTTAGCTCCTGCCACGTGCCAGTGGCTGAGTCGCAGCCCAGCCCACGCCCTGCGCACGGTGCCGGTGCACAGTGGCCACCGGCCCCACTCCCACCCACAAAGGCAGCACGGCTGATAGGGAGGGGAGGGGAGACGGTGAGCACAGCTCCACCCCCCCACAAGCCATGCAACCGTGGCCAGAGCCAGTGTGGCAAGGCAGCTCGCCAGCCTGCTCTTTGCGGAGCTGGGGCCCAGCGCGCAGTGTGCGCTGCAGGGCGAGGGGGGCCCTGCCGTTCTCTGCTGGCTTCAGACCTCAGCGAAGCCCGGGACGGGAGCGTGGGAGGCTGGTGCGCGACGCAGGCACCCTTCCATTGCACAGGCAGGGTCCGGGCACACGGCATCCAACCCAGGCCTGGCTTCCAGCCCTCGCTGAGCAGCCTCTGCGCCAGAGCCACGGGGGCAGTGGCTGGGCCCAGGCTCCCGGCTGAGCGACCCACGCCTTCAGGCTGCGGCCCGCAACGAGCGCCTCGGCCTGACCCGCTCCCTGCAAGGGCCAAGGGCCCAGGCCGCTGGGCGCGGAGGGTTGGGCGCAGCAGGAGCCCCACAGCGAACCCCAGCGAGCAGCCAGTTCCCGGCTGGCCCACGTCCCGCGCCAGGAGAGGAGTGCCCGCCTACCGAGCGGCCCTGGGTCTCTACCTTTCGATGCCGAGAGGTTGGCTGGGTTGGCAGCGTGGCAGGTCATACAGATGTGCAGGGAGCAGCGGAAGCCCTTGTTCTGCACGACGGCGGGGGGGTACTTCTGCACGCACTCCTCGTGGTAGTACTTCCCGCACAAGGGGAGCAGGCACCGCCGCACGGCCTCCCCGCTGCTCTTGCACACAAAGCAGGTGTGCACGCCTGGAGAAGAGAGAACAGTGTCACGCCGCAGAGGGAAGGGAACGGGCTTCCCCTGGCCGCCCGCAGAGCTTCCTGCCCCCGCCGCAGCCCCCCCGCGGCACCATACCTGTCGAGCACTCGTTGCAGATGAACTTGCCCTTCGGCATTTCGGAGAGCCCGAGGCACTGCAGGTGGAAAGCGCCGCAGCACTGCGCCTCACACAGCAGCAGCTCCCCCGGCTTCTCACAGATCTGTGGGGGGACGCAGCGTCACGCACAGGGCAAAACAGCAGCCGCGAGAGCCCTTCCGAAACGCCACCGGCCCCGCCACGGCGCCAGCGCGTCCCCCTCCGTTCCCGGCCAGCAGCCTTGCAGCAGCTCCCAAGGGAGCGGCCGGGCGCCCGCAAACGGACAAGGCTCCTGCCGACAGCACCTGCTCCCGGCGCCGCGCTGCACAGGGTCGCCCAGCAAGCTCAGCTCCCTACCTGACAGACGTTCTCCTTAAGGGCCGCGCCGCCTCCGCGCTCCCCCTGCAGCTTCCTGGCGGAAGGTGCTCCATGGTCCTGCTCGGAGCTGTCCTCGGGGCTGGCGGCGCTCCCCTGCACAGGCGTCTCCCCCTGTCAGACCAAGCCAGACCACGGAGCGTCACAATCGCAGGCTGCTAGTCTGGCACCAAGCACGCCGGGGGGGTCAGTGCCTCAGGGAGCCTCCTGCCCCAGGGCAACCGCTCTCCGTGCCCTCCCGCCGCTTTGGCTAGTGCGCGGCCACACCCCCTGCCAGGCCTCCTCCTGCCCCAGCCTGGCCTGACAAACGCGCCGGCTGTGCCACAACCCCACCTCGCGGCACTGGGGCCAGCTCCACCGGAGCACAGGTGGCCGCAGCGAGCACGGTGCTGCACCGCAGGCCAGGAGCCCACTGGCAGCGCGTCAGCTGGGCTGCTGGCCGGCGCTGTGCTAGGAAGCCAGACAGCGCAGGACGGACCCCGCGGAACCACGCCCACGCCCCCTCTGGCGGGCTGCGGGTCCGTTCTGCAGCCACAGGCCAGGGACCGACCTGATTGCTTAGCTCGAGCTGCTGCACAGCACGGGCCGCAATAAGGGTGTGAACCCGCGGTTAACTGACTAGTCGACAGGCACTTCCGCATTCCTCCTTTGAAATGGGCAAGAGCCCCCTCCCGTTTCAAAGGAGGATGCGGAACTCCGCCTGCAGCCAGGGCCCCTGGGAAGTCCCGCTGGCCCTGGGCTGCACACGGGCGCTCTTGTGCATTTCAAAGCGGACGCGCCCTCACGGAGCCCGGGGTCAGCAGGGGACTCAGAGTTGGCCGCTGACCCCGGGCTCCATATTGCGCGGCCGATTTGAAATGCCGCGTGGAGCCCGGGATCAGCTGGGGACTCCCCCACTGACAGCGGGTTCCATGCAGCATTTCCCCAGAACCCAGGCTCAGCTGAGCGGCGCTGCTGCTTTGAAGTTCCCCCTCTTCCCCGCCTCTCTCTGATGGGGGGAATCGACTAGTCGACTGACTAGCCCATAAGCATTTGCTTCCTGGATAGTCGACTAGTCCGTCACATCCTTAGGCCACAACTGCCTCCAAAGCCTGCAAGCAACCAGCATCCCACGGTCCCTTGTGAGCTGCGTCACCGGCTCCATGCAAGGCCCAAGAGCAGCGGCGGCAGCAGCCCAAACCAGGGAGGTGACGAGGGGAGAGGAGGCCTTTTATTGCGCCAATCGGGGGGAGAGACACCAGCTTGGGCGCTGGCGCCAGGGGCAGGGCGCCAGGAAAGGCGAGTTTGTTACCCGGTGGAAGCCAGGTCCCGGGAGAGCTGCCGCTCAGCGGGGCAGTGCCTGGGCTGGGACGGAGGCGTGCACTGCAGTGCAGCAAGGGGGCTGAGATCTCGGAGGGACCTGAACAAACGGGCTCACTGGACTGCTGCAAAGCAGGTGCACTGCGCACCCTAGGATTTGCCAGCCAGGAGCGGGCCGAGCTTTGTCTCGGGCGCTGGGCTGGATGCGTGCGCCTGGCACCCGACGCAGGAACAGACACACGTGGCAGGGTCAGAGCAGAAGGCTACAGAAAGGCAGTGGAGGAGAGATCTATAAGCCTCAGACTGAGGAGACCCCTGCCCCAGAGTAAGAGGGAGGGGCTGGTTTGGAACCGGCAGAGGCCAGCGGGGCCATGGAACACCTGGGGCTGACTGACCAGGCCTGCGGAGTCCGGGCCAGTTAGGACACTGGGAGTAATGAAAGCCAGTCAGCCTGGCTCTAAGAGCAGCTCTGCTGGCAGCTGGGGCGCGTCACTGAGAGGACAGAGGGTGCCGCTGGAAGGAGGAGGAAAGGAGACAACTGACACGGAGGACAAACCAGAGAGCAGGAAGGGGCGGGGAAGTAGCCCAGGGCTCTTGGAGCTGTCTTGCAGCAGGTGTTGGGGATGCACACAGGCAGCTGCTATCACAGGGGCCTGGCTGGAACCCAGAGTAGAGGGTGGGCCCGGGTTCCCCCCAACACCCACCTCCCCATTTCCACTCGGGGGAAAGGACTGGAGTTTAGTCTGTTTTACCATACGCCAGCCGATGATGCAAAGACTCAACAAGCAGCAAATTAAAGCCCTGGCGTGGTGCCTAAACCTGTGGGCTGCTGTGAGCCTCTGAGGCGAGCTAATCCGCCAGGAAGCACAGGCCCCACCCAGTCTCCGTAGGGGCTCTGGCGCGGAGATGTACACAGAACTCTAAAACAAGGGAGAATTCACAAGGTGCCGGACTTCAAATGTATTTCATATGAAGTGAATAAAAAGAACAGGAACCCAGTTCGATTAGCCTCCTTGTTCTTCTGCTCCACTCCGGCTCCCCTGAAGTGTTCTCGCTGGCCTCCCACACAGGAGCCTAACTGTCCGACTCCAGAACAGCCCCACGCTTTCAGCGTCTGTCCTTCCCCAGCAAGTTCCCAGGCCACAGGCTGCTCCCATTACTCGGCTGTTCCCTGTCACCCTCACTTGGGCTGTGTATTACCCAGCAAGGGGGCTGAACTTTGTGACTTCACTGGAGGGCTGAGCCTCTCAAAGCCTGACAAGGAGAAATGGCCAGCAGGAGGCTCCACAGAGCCTTCCAATATTCCCTTCTAATACTGATGCCCTTGATTTGGAGACAAAATGGGAATTTTTGTGCCTCGTTAAAATCTGTTCTAGATTTTCATAAAGTAGGCGTAGGGCAGTGGTGGAGGTGGAGGCAGGAGAGTGGTGTGAAATAAAAACTGAATGAGTTCCTCTGCTTTTTGATCTATTTGACATTGTTCCATACACATCCTTGTGGAACGCGCCCTCTAAATTGCTGACTGTACCGGATATACCCTAAAACTACATTCATTTGTAGAGCTTGTTCAATCGTTCACGCTGTGTTCACTTATACTTGCTGCCTTCTGTTTAGAATTATATGCTAACACATTTCACCAGTCTCAATTGTTTTGTTCCTGATTTGTCGTGTATTTTATATCAGATCATTGACAAATGCATAACAAACATTCAGTTGAAAACTTGCATTCTAGGCTATTTTTGTTCCCTGATCAGGCCCATTAAACCATATTTTTTATGTCAGACTGTAAAAGTAGAATACTGTTTTTGAGAACTTACTGTAGAAGGACGAACTACTGAAGTCAGGTTGTTTTTCCTTGAGTATTCAACGACCCGGAGGTCACTTTGCTGTTTGGGGAAGTATGCAAAATCTCTTGGATCAGAAAGGTTTGGAAGGGAATCGTTGGAAGGGAATTGTTAGAGGTGGTCTATCAAAGAGCACCAGCGTCTGAAGTGGCAAGCCCTTGGAATGGTCAATCAAAATTCAGTGAGTCTCTCACTCCTATCAATGGAGAGGTAGCTGTGTTAGTCTGATCTTGGTAAAACAAAAGGAAAAAATAATAGTGCTACATATTTTTCCTTTTGTTTTACTCCTAACACTGGAACTTAAACATTATCTTCAACAGATCTTGACATCTCATGACAATGACAGACTACGGATCTCAGAGATACAATTGTATCCTTGGTATCCTGAGACAATCAAGATAACCCCAATTTTTAATAAATGGTTTCAGAGCAGTTATTCAATACTAGGGGTCCAACAGGACATGATTTCTTCAAGGATGTTTGACACAGGGGAGATTCAGACGTCAAAATACAGGTGTAGACTAGCAATACCATTAATCCACAGTAAAGGCTAACACCTTGAAATCTGAAAACAAAATACAATGGGTTTTAAACTACAACACTAAAGAAAAGGGAGCTCAAGTATCAAGATGAAGTTCGTTTTCGTTCTCCTCTCCAATGCCTAGACGGAGAGCTCTTTTTTCCAAACTCTAATAGGATCTGTTCCAACTAAGGTGTTGCTATCCTTCAGCTCTGAGCATTCTAGAGCGCCTCCCTTAAAATCAGCTTTTCTTTTTTTAAAAAGGGCACGTTGTAGATTTCCTGTTTTGGCTTCTTATATTTTGGGGGCTTAATAAAAGTCCTTCTGTAAAGGAGTTGTGGGGGTTTTTCACCTGACTTCTCACATCCTCCATTTTAACCTTTTACAAAGTGCTTCACCCTCGGTTAGCCACGTCGGAGTCGGGGGCTTGCATAGTCCCTTTTCTAAACTAGAGGGGTTTCTTGTATCACTTCAAAACAAGAACCCGGACGCGGCCTTGATGACACAGCTGTTCCAGCTCCCCTTTTGTATCATCACGGTGTGTCCTTGTTAAAGGGTTCTGATGGCAGAGGCAGCTTCAATCAGCACTGGGGACTGCACAGAAGATGCCCTGGAGAATATGCTGCCTACTTTGGGGGCAGGATGAGATGGTTTCTCTGCACAAGGATCCTCCCCAGAGGAGAGGCTGGCCCCTCAATTCCAGGGCAGAAATTCTGTTGTCCGAGGCCCTGCATCAACGTCTGGGTCACCTTGGCATGAATTCACTGGGTCAGGTTCTTTCTTACAAATTGCTACCCTGTGCAGAGTGGGGCCCAGACAGCAGCTGGTTCTGGCCACTGAGAATTCTGTTTCCATGGGGGCGCTTTCTGCTGGCGGAGCTCGCGTTTTAGTCACACCTTTGTGTGGCCTTGGTGCAGGGGCAGTATTGGAAGGTTAGAGAGCAGAGAAGAGCAGATGCTTGCACATGGCCTTGCACTGATAATCTGCCGGTGCTAGCTGTTCGAATCCGTGCTGCTACGATACAGTTCAACCCAGAGGATCAGAAACACACAACTGGCTTCCTAACCCTTTTGCCAGGCAGAACTCGCACAGGCAAAGCCTCAGGGCTCCTTTTCTTGTTCCTTGTAGGCCATTATTATTTCAAAGCTGTGTAAGAACGCTGGAGTTTACAAGTTTTGAGCCAGGAGAACTAATGTTACTGGCATTAGAAAACCCCTAGCGGCAGCCGCTCGCCCTCCCGTGGCCCCAACCCATCGGGAGCTGCTGCCCGCCACCACAGCTCCAGCTGCCGGAGCAGCCAACCCCCAACACCAACCGGGCCCCGCCCCGGGAGTGGCCACGCCACTCGCCTTCCAGGTCCAGCAGGAAGGTGAGTGCTGCTGAGTGGTTCTGGGAAGGAGGTGGGCAGGCTTTTGTGCACGGCCATGCAGGCGCACACCTTGGAGAGAACCCTGGCGTGCACCTGTCCCCAGCCTGCTCCCAGCAACCCAGAAGCCATCTGTCCCCAGTGGGCAACCCAGGAGCCTCTCGCTGGCCCCTACAAGCAATCCCACGGCCTGGCACGTGCTCATGTCAGGGTCCTGAGAACTCAGCCTTTCAGCAGCAGACGGACTCACTCCCCCCAGCACAGACCAGCACGGTCACCCGGCCGCTCCCTGGGTGCAAGCACTCACAGGCCGGCTCCTCACTGGAAGAGCCAGGATGGGATACCTGGGTGGGCCCCAACTTCAGCTGGGGGGGAGGGGGGAGAGGGAAGAAGGATGAAGCCACCTCTCCCCCCTCCCTCCAGCAAGCCGTGGGGGGAGGGAGGAGAAGCCACAACGGACACGGGCCAGCCCCCCATGGTACGTGGAGCAGGGTGAGCCCCCCACAGCCTGGCTGGAGCACCGGGGTGAGCTTCTGCGTCCCAACCAGAGGGCCCAGTGCGCAGAGAGGGCTGAGCCCTGAGCCCGCTCCCTGCTAGCGAGTGGCATGGGCAGGAGCAGCCAGGCCAGGCCTGGACGCCGAGTAGGTGGCCATGGCTCCCCCCTCGGCCAGTGTGCATCTGCAACGCTCAGCGCCAGAGGAAGCGCTGTGACGGCCAGGACAGGCAGGCACATGAGCGCCCTGCTGGGCTAGCAAGGGGGAGGGACCCTGGCAGCACAGGTTAGGGTGAGGCGCGCGGACCTCAGCGCTCCCATTGGTCGGTCTGGGGCGCCGGCAGGGCAGGTTAGGGTGAGGCATGCGGACCTCAGCGCTCCCATTGGTTGCCACGGGCTCCGCCAGAGCAGGTTGGGGTGAGGCATGCAGACGTTTTGCACGTCTTTCCAAAGCCATTTGGCTTCTGCCTCGAGCGGCACAGACCCCTCTGTACATGCCCTGCAGCTCCAGGGGCAGGTCGCTCCGTTCCCCCAGCGCCTGGGGAGGCGGCTAGCCCTGGCTGCTCTCTGATGCCGGCCCCCGGCCCGCTCCAGCACACAGCAGTGGTCCCTGTAATGGAGAGTAGGCAGGGTTCGCAGGGCTACCCTACTTCTGCCCCCTTGGGGATTCCCTTTGGGCACTACTCAAGGGACCTAGCCAAGCTAGCGAGGCCAAGGCCAGGGTCCTGCTGCAGAACACTCTCAAGGAGCTGGAGTGATGGTAGAGACCCCCCGCAGTTGGAAATGAGTCAGGCCAGCCATCCAGCTGGGCACGGATGACCAGGGATTGCGCTGAGGTCTGGGGGGAAGTGGCTCTCTTGGGTGTTTGCAGAGGGGCACTGCAGACTTTACACAGGGTCGTTCCAGCCCTCTCGCCCATGGTGGCCCTCCTCACTTTGCTACAGTAACGCTGATCCTGTGTTTCCTGGCATCAGTGGAGCGCAGAATGCAGCCAGACAAGAGCAGATATGTACGCCGAGCCGTGCTTCCGTGTGGGGTCAGGAGAGACCGCACAGTCGGGGGGCACGATGCCCCCATGTGGGTTACTGCGGTAGAATGCTCCAGCTTGAACTCTTTACTTCGGGATTGGCCCTACCCCCCCCTCCTGCGACAGCCGGTCCCTGTATGCTAGGTGCCTGGGCCTTCTGCTCCGGCATGGCACGCAGCCCCTGCAGCCACATGTAGGGCTGACCCATGCAAGCTGGGTATGGAGCAGGCAGCCGCCAGGCGCACTGTGGGAAGGAGACTCCCCCAACGGCCCATTTCTGCTAAGAACAGACGCACCGATCCCAGGCCTGACCAGCGAGTGAAGAACAGCCACGTACCACGTGCAACGGGCAGCCGCTCTTCCTGAGCCTTCTGCTGCCCACGATTCCTCGAGGAGCCCTTGGGAGCGCAGCAGGCACGGCCTGGGCTGCGCCACGCCAGCGCTGTCTCTCCCCTGCCTGCCGCTGCAGGTGGGGCTCCCCAGGCAGGCGAGGGAGACAGGAGTCTTGTTCAGTTCAGCGGCAGGTTCCCTCTGCCCCAGAGCACCTGTTTTTCCAGACGTGGCTGTACTGGCCCCACACGGCACCGGAGAGAGGACTCCCGGCTGCACACCCACTCCCAGGCCGGGGGCATCTGCGACGGGACCCTAGGCACTTGCACGCACAGAGACTCCCAGCTGCTAGCAGACCAGCCCTGGCGCAGGCCTGCCGGGACGCAGAGCATCACAAGCAAGCGGAAGCTGCCAGGAAACAGGCCTCCGGAACTACCCCCGGCAGGCTGCAGACTGCCAAGCTCACCATCAGCCTTGCTCCGACAAGCCGGAGTGAACAGCTGGGAGCCCCTGCAGCAGAGAGGCAGGGAAAGGCCTACACTCGGCACCTAAGATACCGCTGGCCAGGACCGGCTGTGGGTCAAGTGGTGTCATCTGACAAGGAGGCCCTGGGGTCCCTCTGCCAGGCCAGGGCGTGGGGAGACCTGACTCACTCCTGGGAGGCTGCCAGAGGCAGGGCGCTTTCACAGCACCCACGGGAGGCCTCTGAGCTCTGGGTGAGGCACATTTCGACCAGGGGTGGCCGGAAAGCAACCAGGAGCCCTGACCTCCCCAGGACCGGCTCCCCTCCCTCTGCTGCTGCCCCCGGCCCACAGAAGGCAGCGGGGAGGCGAGCGTGGCAGCCACGCTCTAGTGTGCAAGAAGCCAATGCCCCGAGGCAGTGGCCAAGGCCTCCCCTCCCACAGCGGCACAGCAGGGCTCCAGATGAGCCGTCTCTTGGGCGCCCTTCGCTGAGCAACAGCCCCAGAGGAAGCCCGCGCTCCAGGGTCCCATCAGTCCTTGCAAGGGGTGTTCAGGCTAACTTGGCGCACAGACCGCGCACCGGGCACTGCTCTCCCGGCCCGCTTGCCCGCCCAGTGCAGCAGTGCCTTTCTGGGAGGAGGGGAGAGCAGGGGCTACAGCTTGCAGCCCCCAGGAGAATGAGCAGTACCTCCGAGCTGGGCGCTTCCCCCAGGGCATCTTCGCTCCTCCCCCTCTTGTACTGCGCCGTCGCCGAGGGGTAGCGCTGTCTCTTGCGCTTCCTCTGCTTCTCGGAGAGCTTGTCGGGAGCTGCGGGGAGAGTCCCGTGTCACCCCAATGCACAAACAAGGGCTCTGCCGCCCAGGAGCCCTGCAAGTCAGGCTGTCCCACCAGGCCGGGCAGGCCAAGCGGCTGTGCTGGAGACACCTCCAGGGGCATGGACCTGGGCAGGGGCACGCAGCAAAGCTCCCATCACTGCCTACCTTCCCCGCAGCCTCCTATTAAGCCCTGCGGAGGCTCAGGGCTGCAGCATTAAGCCCTGAGGTTGCTGGGGCCAGTGGGAGGAGCCCCGCACGGAGCTGCCACGGCCGGGGGAAGGGCCCTTCCTTGCCATCCCCAGCAAGGTGCCAGCCAGGTAAGGCCGAGCCCCTACCAGCCCTGAGCATCCTCCTGCACCCCAAAGCTCACGCC
The DNA here is from genome assembly GCA_019425775.1 of Rafetus swinhoei. Taxonomy (NCBI): domain Eukaryota; kingdom Metazoa; phylum Chordata; order Testudines; family Trionychidae; genus Rafetus; species Rafetus swinhoei. Next base: position 1,132,006 of record CM033428.1, read on the forward strand.
CAACCCCCAGCCCAGAGCATGTAACCCCTTCCTGCACCCCCAATCCGTCCCCAGCCCCACCCCAGAGACTGCACCCCCAGTCAGAGCCCTCACCCTCCTGCACCCCAACCCTCTCCCCATGCTCACAAACCCTTGGGCCCACTCCCGCCACATGAATATTGGTACGTGCACCACTAGGAAGGTGTGTCGCACCTCCCCCACCAGTGCCCGTAAGGAAATCCATTCCACTTGGGGCAACACCCGCTGCCGCAGTCACAGCTGTATGGCACAAGCTGGCTTGGCAGGCTGGTTCCACCAGCCACTGTCCGTAGGGCAGGTATGGAGACTCCCCGGCTTTCGACAAGACAGAGCTCCCAAAAGCCTCCCGAGACCCCTCCCACTGAGGGAGCCGAGCGCCTCCAGCTAAGCCCGCGGGCGCAGCGCCCAGGCCAGAGGGGCACGCCCAGCTGGGCAGCGCTCCCGGCTGCTCTCCTCACCACTACAGTGACATAGGTTACTCTCCTCCCGAGCAGTCCGTGCCTCAGCCTACAGACACACGTGCTCCTCGGCCAGACACCCCCACTCCTGGTCTGCCAAGGGACCTGGCACCGACCAGCCCAGGAATGCGGGCGCACTGCCCAGACGCCTCGCGTTTCCTACCTTCGCCAAGGTCCAAAAACCGGGGGGTGGGATAAAACTCAGCCAGGTCACTCTCAAGGGGGCCAGCCTCGAAGCACTGGGAACACACAGGATGGACCCGTTACCAGCGGCAGGCTCACGGCTGCGGCCGCAGGCAGGCCAGGCAGGAGCCTGTACACTGTCCCGCCATTCGCTGCGTGGCGGACGATGCTTCCTACAGAGCCTGGAGGCCCCCACCTCGTCTCTCCTCATGCCTGGGACACTGCGCGTGCCCGCGAACGTTAAACCCTAAGCCCAGGCTTGTCGGCTAGCCGTGCATACGGACACTCTTTGCACTCCTCCGGCAGAAGCCCTGCACTCAGAGCAGGTTGGCGGAGACCCAGCTAAGACGCCCAGACGCTCACTCGCAGAGGAGCGCGGTGAGAGAAAGGGCATCCCCCTCCTGAGGAAACTAGGCCTACGAAAAGTTCGGGGCTAGGATCTCAGGATCAAGATCAAGCAGCAGCGATGGAGACTCCCTGCTCTGCGACCAGAAAAATCCACTGCCAAGCACTTGCACCCGGGGCCCTGGCGCGTCTCCTTTGCCAGTGCCATGGGGAGGGGAGAGAGGTTTCCCAGCAGACACCCGGGCCCATCACCAGCGAAGCGGTTTCCCTCCTTTCCAATGGTTCAGTCACCGTAACGCGCAGGCGAAAAGGGGGCGACTCAGCGCAGGACTCACACGGCTACGCAGGGCCTGGCTCTGGCGGGGTTTGGTAGCACTGGTAGGAAGCAATGCCCGTGGGGATGAATTTATAAGGAGATTCGAACAAAATGTTCTGAATGGATTTGTGCTGAGCATTTCACGATCACCACAACTCACATCTGCAACCAACTAGAGGGGGAACCTGGCGTCTGGTACTTGGTGTCCTGCTAGTGGTCAGGGAACAGCTGGAAGGAACATACCTTCTTTGGAGGAGTCCACCCCTCCTTCTTTGGCATAAATAAAGCATCCAGGTCATTGGATTCCAAGAGCTTCTTAGTTGGCTTCCTCTGACGCTTCCTCTCCAAGTTCCCTGCAATAAAGTTCTTGTTAGGAAAACTAAGTTTCTTCCACTGGATTTGGACAAACAGGTGCATTATCAGATACCAGCTGACATTTAAAATCTCAGCCAGCTGCTACCCCTTGTGTCTCAGAGGCAGCAACTGGTCTGTATTTTACATTTGTGGCGTGCTCAGCACCACAGACCTCAGCCTGGCTGTGATCTTCAGGGCTGGCCGCAATACCAATGCTTGCACAGCAACGCCAATCTCTCAGAAAAACCAGAGCTGCCCACCAGGGCAGCCAGCACAGCCTAGCAACGCGACCGAGTGAGCCAGGCAGCCAGTAGCTACGCCAGGCAGGAGCCCAATGAACATGCCGCCCCCGTATCTCCACCTCCCTCTGGCCCACCAGCCTGGCCTGGCCCAGACATTACGTTCCAGGTAATTCTGCACCGGGTTGTGTTTTGGGCCGTGTAGGTGACTGAGGGTCCAGTGGCTGGGGCTGTGTCTTCCGCCACCAGAACTCTAGTGCTTCAGGCCCTGCAATCGCAGGGAAAGATCAGTCCTAACTGAAGCACCTGCCTCCTAGAGATACAGCAACCACACTATGATCCCGAGAGCCAGAGAATTTTGGGGACACAAACCCTTTCTGACAAGGCATCCATGCAGGTGTGTTTGAACAAGTCATGTGTGGACGCATGAAGTGAGCTGCTACGGATGCTTGCTCACTCTTCCATTTTACAGCCCCACCACGGAGTGTAGCCAGACAGACCCAGAGAGCAGTTCCTCCGCTTTCCAGCACCCGGCTGCTAGATGGGAGCGGCCTCCCTCACTTCAGCAGGGAGACGTGCTGCGGAGTGCTCACCTGATTTCAGAAAGCGGTCCTCTGCCTCCAGAGAACAAGCAGAAACTTCAGACACGTCAGGGGAAGATAGTGTCAGCTCCGGCAAATCGCAGTGTCCGTCTAGGAGCAGGTCCGGGGGCTCGGAGGAATGGGACAGCGGCTCTGCTTCAAGGACTGGAGGAGCATCTTTGGCTGAAGAGGAAGATGGCGTTGACTCCAGAGGGTTCTGCAGACTCCGGTTATCGCTGCCATGACTGCATCGTGCTGGAAGACTTTCCTCACCCTCCAACTCAGCCCTCTCCCGGGAGCTCACCTAGCGCACAAGAGACAGATGGAAGGGGGTTAACCTGCACCGTGCGACGCACCGCGAGAACACAGAGCTATTGCTGGAGCCTGAGCACAGGGGTTTGCTCTCACCTACCCTTTGCAATTGCTCCTGGCCTTTCTTGGATTTTTTCTTCGGTGCAAATATATGATCATATTCTTCTGCATATTCCAGAAGCCGCTTGCTCGGCTTTCTAAGGCGCTTCTTTTCTGAATATGCTGGGAAAAGAGAAACCAGCTTCAGGATGGCAGTTGGGACAAGAGCAAAAGGCTGGCATGAAATCCCCCTTCTAGACCGTCCTCGGAGCTGGCTCCCACGCTGGTTTCCGGGAGCAGCGTTAAGGAAAGCAGAGCAGCCCAGAGAAGATTGATTCTCTTATCAGTAAGGTGAAGTCTGCATGGCACACGGCTCGGGGCACAGCTGCAGCTGGCTGGGTTGGCTGACTCAGGCTTGCTGGGCTATCAAGTTGCAGGGTAGACATTCGGGCATAGGCTGCAACCCGGGCTCGGGGGCTCTCCCCTTCCAGTCCCTGAGCCCAAAGGCTTCTCTGCAATTTTATACCCACAGCCCCAGCCAGAGTCAGCAGATCCAGGTCAACTGTGGTTCTTCTACTGCAGAGTAGAGGCTAGGGCCTGCTTATTAACCGCTTCTTGGACCAGTGGGTGCGAGCCTGAAGAGTGCCCAAGAGTGCCCGGCACCCCCAAGTCTCTGAGGGTCAGTGCGAGCTCCCCCCCGATCCTGCACGGGCACCTCTGGAATCTCACCTGCATCTCCCTCAGAGCGCTCCCCGCCCCTGAACTTTTCACACCATTGCCCGCTGGTTTCACACCCCCGCCCACTCACTGGTTAGGACCAAAGAGGCTGCTCACATTACCATAGCTTAAGTTAAGCCAGAGTTCCACAGACAGCTGTGCTGGAACCCGCTCCTCACACTCTCCATGCCCCCGATTGCATGCAGCACCCTACACCTGCAAGAGCCTTCGGGTGTCCCCTTCCCTCTTCTCCCACTTAGCTTCACAGCCCTGCACATGCTAGGCTGCTGCCTGGCCCGGGCAGAGACCTGCCTCTGTAGCTTGTAAAGCACTGGCCTAGGGCAGGAAAATAAACACACGCTCCCGCTCACAGGTTCGGCACCATCTCGCATGTCCTCCTGCACAGGCCAGGCCCGCCCCGCCCCCGTAACTCCCAGGCAATCAACGTCCAGGCTTGAGTCAAACATTGCCCGTGATGGGGAATTGACCAGGACTCTCGGGAAGCTGTTCCCGGGCTTAGTTACTGCGTGTGTGTGCATGTGGTTTCCAGCCCGGCTCACCTGGGAGCGTTCACTGCTCAACTGAAGAGCCCACATAGGTGCTACTAGGCCATGAAGCAAGTCGCCCCTTCAAGTTCCCTTTTGCTGAGCTGTCTCAAGGCAGGGTTTCTAACCCTTTCATTGCTTTTGTGGCGCTACCCTGAACCACACTTCTCCTGACCTCTAGACACCAGAGCTGGACACTGGAGTCCTGCCGTGGTCACCAGGGCCAAACACAGAGCCAAAATACCTACTCTGGAAGGAATTCTGCACCAAAAAATTAAACCTTCTGCACTTATTTTAAAAGGTTGCAAAAGTCTGCATATTTTACTGGTCAAACCCCACAGTATAATCAAGCCATTTTCAATTATCTGCTGACAAGTATTTTGTTTCTCTGTGATTTTGACAATTAAAACACGCAGAGCTTCACAGAACGTGACGTTTCAAAAAACTGTTGGTACAGAATTCCCTCTAGTGTGTCAGGGTTCAGTGTGGCACAATGGTCGTGCGGGCACCCTGACAGCCCTGCAAATCCATGGCTTTCTAGACGCATCCACACATGTGGATAGCCGTGGCTCATTTTTTGTGGATACAGATACAGACACAAACGCTGTGTCAGCGCAAGGCTCTAGGAGTCTGTGGACGGGACTTGGTGTGCGGGGGTATCACTATAGAGGGAGCTGTTCCCCCCGTCCATCCAAACCCCGTGCATTCGGACCCCCCACTTCCAAGCCCTCTAAGTCTCACCCCCACCATACACATCTGGAACCACCCTCAGCCTCCCCCGCATACCCACACGATGCAGAGCTTCCAGCAGCCAGAGGAAATTTCTCAGGCTCAATATAACTCGGCCCTGGCTGCTCCATGCAAAGAAAGGGGAGAGCGCACTCTGCCTCTGTCCTCTGGGCCCTCCACAGCCGGGAGTAACATTCCTGAGTGGCCAGGGCATCCCCAGGCCCTTTTTCCCCAGGACTAACCGGAAGGAGGGAATGACCTCTCTGCTCTTAATCGAGATCTGCCCATCTATGCAACCTTAGCCCTGAGCCACAGCCTCTCACTGGGACTCCCAGTCAGCTGATTGAGGGTCATGTTCCAGTGACTGTCACCCAGCACAGAGCCCCCAGTGGGCTGGTATGGACCACAGCCTGTCTTCCCAGGCGTACGATTTAGTCAAGCACTTGCTCGGCCTCAGTTCACAAAGGACAGGCCGCACTCTGTGACCACTCCCCAATCCGCGGGGCATCGGCGCGCATTGACAGGCACCTTTTTCCTTCCCAGTCATTGGTGACAAGAAGAACCGACACCTGCCGCACTAGGGATGTAAAAGTTCGAGTAAGTGGCTAATCAAACAGTCAATGCCCTTTCCAGCAACTATTCCATTAGTGAATGGGGCGCCTCCGCCAGGGCTGTTGCTACACTTTGCAGCGAAAGCGCTGCGGGGAGCACAGGGCCAGCAGGGGACTCGAGCAGTCTCCCGCTGGCCCCATGCTCCCTGTGGCGTTGCAAAGCGGCAGCGCCGCATGGAGCCCGGGATCAGCAGGGGAGTCCCCAGCTGGCCCGGGGCTGCACACAGCATTTCAAAGCGGCAGACCCCGGGCTCCACGCAGTGCTGCTGCTTTGAAGCACCCCCCCCCCACCGCCACCCCCATTGCTGCCTTTTTCTGATAGAGGCAGCAAGGGTGGGGGGAGTGACTAGACGCTCACATCCCTACGCCGCGCCGCACCGCTCCAGAGACGCACCCGCCTAATGGAGACTTCCCTTTACTATTGCAAGTTGAGACCTTTCGCTTATACCGTCTTCATCCATTTATCGTGTGCCAGGTACCGGGTAGAGCTAACTGCTCAGTGGCCCCCCACGCAGTCTGCTAAAGCCACACTAGAGCCTGCAACCCTACAGACAAAGACGGTTAGCTTGGCAGGATTTAACTGCCATAAGCCAAGGCCAATCTGCATTTGTTACTTGCTCCCACCCTTACGTTCTTTACAATGCAACCCATACCAGCGGCTCCATGTTCTTGAAGGGTTCCAGCCTACAACTACTCAGGTTATCCCATGTAGTCTCTGTAAATACTGCTGCCTCGGTTTTCTGGAACGCCTGCTCCACGCCTCACTGACCGGCAGCACTGAAGGTCCAGGGAGTGCCTCAGCCAGCTCTAAAGTTTTTCACGAGCCCTCTGACGAGACTCCGAACAGCCTGTGCTGAGTACACCTGCTGCGCAGCAGTGAAGAGCTCCGGTTCAGAGCTATGAGGGAAGCCTGAAAGAACTGTGCTTGAGAGGGGACAGGACAGCGGTTTTCAAGTACCTAAGAGTGTTACAAGGGGGAGGGAGAAAAATTGTTCTCCTTGGCCTCTGAGGACAGGACAAGAAGCAATGGGCTTAACCTGCAGCAAGGGAGGTTTAGGTTGGACATTAGGAAAAACTTCCTGTCAGGGGGGTTAAACGCTGGAATAAGTTGCCATGGGGGGTTGTGGAATGTCCATCCCTGGAGATACTGAAGAGCAGGATAGACACACATCTATCAGGGATGGTCTAGATGGTACTTGGTCCTGCCGTGGGAGCAGGGGCCTGGGCTCGATGACCCTTCCTGTTCTAGTGTTCTACGATTTCGACGTAAGAGGGTCACGGAGCAGGGAGGCTGGTGCTTCCTTCTCTTCTGCGCCCTTTGAGAGACGCTGATGCTAGGGCGAGCAATGGCTTTCTACCCTTTCCCATCATTCCTGGCTGAAAGAGTCCGTCAGTCAACAGCAGTCCCAGGAGAGTCCCATTGCTCACTGAATGTTTAAAGTCAGGTCACTTCAGTCTCGCCAAGGCTCCAAAACTCAGGAACAAGCCAAGACTCTCCCTCCTTCGTGCACTGGTTGTGCACCTCCTGGTGTGCGTAGGAGGGCTCTTCACGTCTCTTAACAGAGGCACTTCATGAAGCCAGGACCGCGGGAGGCCAGACAGCATTTCTGGGCCTCACTGGGGCTTCATGCTCACGTCCGGTCAAAGCCCTATCTTACCCACATGTGGAGCGACAAGCCCGGCTGGCTTCCACCAGCTCTCAGCAGTAGGCAGCAGCGACCAGGTGGGCGTCCGGGCCCTGGTGCACAACTGGCCTGGAAGCCAAGCACTTCCCACCGCACCATAGTCACCCCGCACACTGCCTGTACAGCTGCACTACAAAAAGGGGCAGTGGAATAGCGCCCAGCATGGACCTGTACAGCCCAATCACCTCATTCGCCAGCTCATCGACTGCCTTAAAAATACCAGCATCTAGTAACTTCCAGTCGGTGCCCTCTTCCCTTACTGGCACAACGGCGCTCTTCCCCGCAAGCGAGGGCACAAACACCGCAGCTTAGGGCACCGCCTGGAAGCCTAGTTGTGCAGGAGCATGACGCAGTTAAGGCCGTGCAGGGCCTCTGCGAGAAGGTGGACTCGTCTCAGTTCTCAGTCAGCGCCCTTAGTCGGATTTCTCTGAAACTCGGTAGAGGGAGGGTGCGGGGCAGGGGTTCGGGACCCAAACCCACTCAGCTGAGCCCATGGTTCCAGAAAAAACCCCAGCCATTTAAAAACCCATCTAGGTGGCATGACTGCCTGAGGTAGATGCAAACAACAGCTGTGATGCAGATCAAACCGGGCTCAGCCCCCGAGGCCCTGGGGCACTCACCCTGGGAAGCAGACATTTGTACAGTCCATACGACAATAGCAACACAGCCGGAGAGTTTCCACTCCTGCCATGTTATGTGCTTGAAAGCTCAACCCTTCATCGAATCCTAGAACACTAGAACTGGCAGGGACCTCGAGAGGTCATGGAGTCCAGTCCCCTGCCCATACCCTTGCCAGTGCTCAAATCCAAACGAGTAAGCGGAAGGCTTTGAAACGTGGGCGTGCTTCACAGGGCGGCGCAACAGCAGTGATCCAAATCTGGGGTCATTCGACAAGAGGGCCCCAAGTTACTGCCTCCCCGCCAACAATGGTTTCCTTCCCTTGCCTTATACTGTCCCAAAGGGGCAGCCGTGTTAGTCTAACTCAAACGTCACACACCAGTGTCCTGTAGCACCCTGGAGGCTAACCGAAAACATACAGAGGGGATCATGAGCTTTCAGGGGCACACGCCTCTTCTTCAACCGACAACTATGGAGCCTTAAATGTGCCCACACTGCTAAGCGAAGCAGCACAAATGAACAGCGGGATCACACCCATCCTGGATGGCTGAGCTCACCCTTCCACAAACAGAGCTAAGAGTAAGACCACGTCCACTTTGGCATTTGCTGGACCAAGCTTTTGCTGCCTATGGGTGCTCAACCCTCCTCCCCTGCTCGCTCTCCCGATGAACGACAACGCTTTGCCGCAGCAAGTGGGTGGGAAGGTTGCATTGTCAGCGGGAGCCCTCTCCTGCCGACACACAATGCGATTTGGGGAACAGGGTCTTTACAAGGAAGGACAAAACACTAAAGATTTTTTACTGCCACCAAATAACCTTTATTTGAAGAGGTTCTAATTTACAGTTGCTCCCTGGACGAAGATAGTTGTGTTGGACCCTGTCTGACCCTCCCCTGTCCCCAGCATATTACTACTCTCAGCTGGCTGCAGAAAGCGCGAGACACACAGACAATTGTACGGGGAGTCTAACGCAAGCAGCGGGCTAAATACAAATATAGAAAAGGAAACATGAATGGGGCTTGAAACAAAGGACTGTAACCCCCTCACATCCAGCAACTGAGGGTCTAGCCTTCTGCTGAGCTGGAAGTGATATCACCACAAACCCAGGGAGCTGCTTCTGCCCTTGCCTCTGCTTCGCACTGGGCGGCAATCTGACCGGCGCTTGGTCCCAGGGAAGGGTCCCTGAACACTGGGACATCCACTCCACACGCTCCACACCTAAGAGCCCAGCCAGGCTCCCGTCTAGCTGGGTGTGGAACTGGCCTAGGGGAGGTTCCACGTTCATTGCGGCTCGAGGAGCCACGTCAATCTGCTCTGGTTAACGCCGCTTTCCTAATGGCCAAAACAGCAAGAGCCCACGGCCAGCAGGGACAACTGTGACCTCCAGCAGAAGCCAGGCCAGAGAACTTTCCCAAAGGAAGCCTTTGATCAGATCTTCTAGAAGAAACCCCCAGTCCGGCAGGGGTGGAGAATCCACAGCCCGTGGGGAATGTTCCAACGGGCAATTGCACGGTTAGACATTCGACCCTTCCTGCTGCTCTAGCTTTGGCCCCCCACCGTTGGCTCACGTTGCCTTTGGCTGCCAGACTGAAGAGCCCATTGCTAGACACCTGTTCTCTGTGGAGGTACTGCGAGCCTGGAAACAAGGCAGCCCTTCACCCTCTCTCTGGTAAGATCAGCAGAGCTCCGTGAATCACTCACTAGACGCTGTTTTCTAATTGCTCGCTCATTCTGGTGGCTCTTCAATTTATGAGCATGCCTCTCGACTGACAGACACCAGAACTGGACAGTATTAAAGCAGCGTGCTAACCGCAAACTTTGCTGGTGACAATTCTGTGTTTTCTTCCAGGTGACCAATACAAATGTTAAAAAGCAGGGAGCCAAGAACGGATCCTTGCAGGATGCTGCCAAAAACACCCCATTCAATGCTGATTCCCTGACCACAAGTACATTTGGAGACCTACCCTCTAGACCCGTGGTCACCAACCCGTCGATCGCGATCGACTGGAGGCGTTCGGGCAACCCCGCCCCCCATTTTCCCCCCACCCCTGAGAAACCCCACTACCTACCTCTAGTGTAGTGCCAACTTCCCGCGGGGTGGACGGAAGTCCTGTCTGAAGCCTGCGTCACTTCCGGGGGTTCCGGAAGTGCGCGGGCTGCTCCCCCTCCCACAGCTCTGTTGCATGCTGGGGAGGCGCGGCCCTAGAGGAGGAGTGCGGAGGCTTCCCTGCGCCGCCGGCTCCGGAGGGGTGAGTCGGCCCCGGGGTTTGGCCGCGCTGTGGGAGGAGGAGAAAGTTGGCTGGGACGGGACGGGACGGGCCGTGGGAGGGGGGTTTGACCCCGGGGCAGGCGCCCGCGGGGGTTGGCCATGCTGCAGGAGGGGGTTGGCCGCGCTGCGGGAGGGGAGGGGCTGGGACGTGCCGCGGGAGGGGAGGTTGCCCCTGAGGCAGGCTCCCACGGGGATTTGGCCCCACCACGGGAGGCAGGGATTAGCCCCGGGGCAGGCACGCATGGGGTTTCCCTGTGCCGCGGGGGGGAGGGGGGGGGCGGAGGAGGCATGTGCTGGCTTCCCTCGGGGCGGGGGGAGAGAATCCTGGGAGGAGGCAGATGCAGGGGACTCTGCTGCCACTGGCCCCCTGACCCCTGTCCGCACTCCCCAGACTCCACTCCCCTGTCCCCAGCTATAGAATTCTGTCCCCACTTCCGTCCCCACTCCCTGAACTCTGTCCCCAGCTACAGAGCTCTGTCCCCACCCCCGTCCCCAGCTACAGAACTCTGTCCCCATTCCCCTGTCCCCACTCCCCAAACTCTGTCCCCACCCCCGTGTCCCCAGCTACAGAACTCTGTCCCCATTCCCCTGTCCCCACTCCCCGAACTCTGTCCCCACTGGCACCCTGTCCCCTGCCCTCCCAGCACTCTGTTCCCTCTCCCCTGCCCCCAGCCGCAGAACTCTCTCCCCACAAAATGTATAATTATAAGTGCTTCATTTTAGATTTAAATAGCATGAATAAAAAACAGACCATTTATTTCATAACTATAAACACGTGATTTTAATTTTATATATCACATAATTTAAAAATAAAGTGTTTATCAGAGTGTGTAAGTAAGGGCTGGGGATAGCAAGTGATGGACAGGAGGAGAATAGAGAGGGTGGGGCTTCAAGGAAGGGGCGGGGCTTCAAGGAAGGGACGGGGCAGTAGATCTTCACCTGTTCTGAGATTTAAAGAGTGATCTTCAGTGTAAAAAGGTTGGAGACCACTGCTCTAGACAGTTTTTAAGTCATTTAAAGCGCACTGTATGTTCATTTTATCTATAATCTAAATGTCACATGGTACTGTGGTGTAGGGTTAGTACCTTGTTGGTTACTATGCTTGGGCTGTGGGGAACCCCCGCTGGCGGCTGTCTGTAGCACGGCCCAGCAGGGGGTGCCTTACCGCCCCAGGGCAGTGGCTAAAACCAGTTCTACAAGTTCAGAGAAGAGGCTGGACAAAGGAAGTGTGTGCTGGGGGAAGGGGCAGTCTGGGGCTGGAACCATGAGGGAGACAGACTGAGGTGGCTGGGGCTGGGGCTAGGGATGATGAGCCCTAACCCAAGGGGTCTGAAACATCCTGGCCCCGAATCCTGTAATCACACCACGTCTGTGCTGTATCCTGGAGGAGCAAGAAACCCCTCTAGTCTACTGCTGGCAGAATCGGTTCTGGCTGCTACGGGGGTGCAGGATCGGGGGAACCCCGACTGCACTGTCACAGGTACCAAGCCCAACACCTTACAGCTTGCTCAGGGATCTGAAAGTCAAGCAGGGTTCTTTCTGCTTCCTGCATCACCAATGGAAGTATGGATCTGCAGACAAAACTCTGCCTCGGATACACCGGAAGAACGCCACCGAACTTCCTCCGGCGTGTCCAACTTTTCCGAAGTGCTGAACGATGGGAGCCCCACAAACCTACCTTCCATCCCTTTACAGACACCTCCGAGCTGAAGCTTCCTGCTGCCTACCCACTCGCTTCCAGATCTCATTCAGCCCCAACTACCATGTGGTTGCTCCGGGCTCTCACTCCATGGACGATATGAATGCCAACCAGGGACGTTAAGAAACGAGTACTCAGCTAATCACGCAGCCGGCAGAATTTCTATCGACTACACGAGGAGTCGATAGGGTTGCAACCCTCTGGGAGCTACCCCGCTGCAGCGCCGCAGGTTACGTGTAAGAAGAGCTGGGCACGCCGGCTGCCCGGCTCCCAGCAGCCCCTGTCCACGGCCAGCCCCGAGGGCAGCAAAACGCTCTGGGCAAGCCCAGCCCACGTGTGGGTTTGATCTGGAATGCGGCTTCCCAGCGCACCTCATTTAATCCCCTTCCCATCCAGGCCCTGGAGGCCTGGGAGGAGGTGGGGACCGCCGCGCACATCCCGCATCTGGGAGGGGAAGCCGAAGGGCCACAGCAGCCCAGGCGGGCTGGCCGGGTCCCGGGAAGGCAGTGCTGAGTCAACGAGGGGCGCCTCCAGCCCCACGGAGCAAACTGCCAAAGCCATTTCAGAGGGGGCGGGCACCTCTGGCTGCCCAACATGCCAGGAAGTGGAATCCAGGCACCGCACAGGGCAGGCAGAGCCCAGCAGGGAACTGCAGGGCCAGGGCAGGCGGACAGCGGAGGCTGAGCTGCAACCCTAGCACTGCCCACACCCATGGGAGCCCCGCATGGCCACGTGCCCTGCTCTGCCCCTTCGGGCTGAGCCACACAGCGCCTGCCCTCCCTGGCCAAAGCCCCAGCAACGGGTGAGCTCTGGTCCATGCCGCTGGTGTGCAGCACTCAGTGCCCAGCCTGGGGTGGCTCAAGCCGACAGTGAGCCCAGCCACACTGGCTTGGCTGCTGGAGCCTCCGCCCAGGTGCCTGCAGGATGCGTCCGGGCTCCCCAAGCACCCAGCCTGGCCCAAGGCGCTGTCCCCGCCTGCCCAGCCCAGGGCTCTGCACAGCGCCGCCGGCAGCATCGGCCCAGCACGCCATGGAGACCTGCCCACGGAGCGCCACCAGCCTGGCCAGTGAGAGGAGCCCGCATCTCCCCGAGCCCAGCCTGGGAGTTCTGAGCTCCACCCTCCCAGGCTTCAGTCCTTGGTTCCTGGCCCCTTCCCTGCCTGCCGGTGTGAGCGGGATGGGCCGGGAGCAGAGTCGCGGCTGGCTCATCCTGGGGAGGGGGGTCTGCAACTAGAGTGGAACAAACTACTCGGCTACTCTCTTACATCCCTAATGTCAACAGCTATGTCCACTCCAAAACCAGCCTGCAGCGGGGCCGAGTGGCCGCCCACGGACCCCCAGTGCTCCCCGAGCCTTGGTGGGCAGCACCTGGCCCTGGCAACCCACCTGACAGGAAGCCAGGAGGCGGGGCCAGGGACATAAAAGGCCGACCAGAGAGCCCAGTCAGGCCCCACCACCAAGGAAGCCAGAAGCCTCCCCGCATCCCCAAGCGAGGAGCTGGACTCTGGGGAAGCCGAGGGCTGGCCGGGGCCACCAGGCCCACACTGGAGGACTGGCCAGAGGCTCCGGGACGACGGTGCCCAGAGGGCTGCACTGGACCCAGGTACAGCCGGAGGGGGTAATGGAAGCAGCCCAGGGACAGTTGGCCCCTATTTGGCAGAAGGTCAGCGTGCTGCAGTACGGATCCCCCTGACCCAGCAGCCGACTGCTCTGCTGCTGCTAGGGCCCTGGACTGGGACACAGTGGAGCGAGTGGGCTTGCGTCCCCCCTGCACCCCACTCTTGGGTGGGGATCTTCCCTCCGGCTGTTCCCGTACAGTGGCCTGCATCTGCCGGACCCCCACCTGAGCAACGGGCCCTGAACGATCTGCGTGCGTTTCCCTGCCGCCCGCCCCAATCCACTGAACTGTTTAGTTACCTGTTACCCCTCCCGGAACTAGGGCCTTCGGGGCTCACTGTCGCCCTGCGCGTAAGGACTCTTATCGTAGCCTGTGTGTTGGTGTAGTGGGGCGGAGTGGCCGCCACTGAGCCCCTCCTGAGCCTGGCAGAGCTGCACAGGCCTCCTAGTGGACCCTTGTCATAACGACCTCCCACCTTAACAGAGTTGGGGCATCAGTCCTTGCTGAGACCCGCACATGTGGTGGCTAGGCTCAGCTGGGGGAGAGAAAATGGGCCAAAACCCACCTGTCCAAGAGCAGACCCTGCTGACCTCCTGCACCCAGTCTGCCTACTTACGCCCCAGCTGGGACCTTGCAGGGAGAGGCAGAGGCAGAGGCAGAGGGGAGGGGGAGACAAGGAGCGGCTTGTCAGACACTACGGAGAAGTTACTTTCGCCATCACGTAGGTCCGCTTTTAGCCCAAGCGCGTCACCGGGTACTCAAAGCACCTCCTCTCTGCTCTGTGCTTTCTTGGAGCTGCCCAAGCACAGGGCACCACGCAGCACTGGCGGCTCGGTGCCCGCAATACCCAGTGCAGACCAGGCGATAACAGGATGGGCTGTGGTTTTAAAGTGAAGGGTTACAGAGTGCACACGTGCGTGGCCGCACGCGCTCCCGTAGGTGTACGTCAAGCTCCTTACCTTGTGACGAGAACTCAGACTGGGAAGCAAAGCGGGAAAGCTCTGAGTCTGAAAGCATCGCAGCATCGTCTGGCTTATCACACACACTCAAGCTTTTCACAACTAAGTCTAAGTGATGCGCCCAGTCCTGGCCTGTCAGGTCTCCCTCAAGCCCCGGGGAAGGGGGGGGAGGCCTGTGATCCAGGCACTCCTTTCCCCTTCGTGAAATGTCACTAGAATTCAGGCCCCCCAGGCTGGCCCTGGAGCGCTCTTCTTCCCTAGGTCTATGGGCGTGCCGACTGGTTCGAGCACTCCTTTGGTTGAACCGCTGCCAGCGCTTCTTGGGTGCTACATGGGTCACCCCGTTAGACTCATCCCCAAGGGAGCTTTCGCTATTCACTTCGGAATCCAAGTCTAGGCCCTCACCATTTTCAGCAGACGTGCAACTCTCAGTATTTTTATCAGGTTCAGGCCTCTCCCTGAGAGGGTCTAAATTGTCATCCGATGAACACGCAGAGTCTTCATCAGTGGAGTGTGCCATCAGCTCAACAGACGCTTTCCTTGCCGTTTCCTCTATTCCATCGCCAGCCCGACTAGTCCCCGTGCCCTGAGTATCCCCACGCAGACTTCCAGAGACCTGACTGGATGGCTTCCTCAGCGCTGCTAGCTTGAAATCCTTCCTGGCCGACACGGCGTTATTTACTAGCTTGGAGGGCTGCTTAGATTTTGAACAGTGGTGTCTGGAGATGCAGTTTGCGCCATTCGCACCAGCAAGAGCAGCATCCGTGGGCTCCCTTCTCTTACTGCTCTGCCCACTTCTCTTGGCCGTAGCACCGTGTGAAAAGGAGGGTTCACGTGCACCGGGGGGCTGACGTGTTGCTTCCACAATGCAGTCCCCATTTGTTTCTAGTTTACAAGGGGGCCCTTTTGCAGCCAAATTCTTCAAGCCACTTGCCGAGCTGCTCCCAGAGGAACTGCCCATGCCAGCATTCCTCCCCGGGACCATGTTCTGAGCAGACAGCAGCTGCTGCTCTTTTGTCTTACTGTCATGCATATCCTTCAGCATCATCAGCAAGGTGCTGAACTTGTAGTCCGGCTCAATGGGCAAACGGCTCTGCCCAGAGGCCGAAGAGAAGAGTAAAGGGGCTGTGGTCTTTGGGGCCCCATAGTCACTCGCTTCGTCACCCATGGACCTGCAGGACAGCTCCTTGAGCTCCGACAGGACATGCTTCACCACAGCAGTCTCCAGCTCAGCCGAGTCCCGGGCTCTGTCCCGCACATTGTTCAGCGGCTCCTGGCTATGGGCTCTGCCACTTTTGGCAGGAGCAGCAGCGAAGCCTTTGGGGTCAGAAGAGCAGCAATTCACAGCACGTATCTCTTCTAGCAGAGGGGGGCCTAGCCCAGCCGCACTCTCCTTGGGCTTGCTTCGGATACTTTGCAGCCGGGGCATTTGGAGGTTTCTCAGGTGTAGATCCAGCTCGTTTGTAGTCCCAAGGTGGGAGCTCTCCTGGGCCCCAAGCTGGGGCGGAGAGTGTGTCTCTGCAAGGGAAAGATGGGCATTCCTCACCGCCGAAGAACTCTCCAGAGCGATAACGGGCATCTCCGTGTCAGAGGCTGCTCCTTGGAGCTCCCCATCCACCGAGTCAGCATCAATTCTGCCACTTCTAGGGCCTCCAGGAGGTCTGTGATCACTCGATGACCTTTTCCTGGTTCTTCTGGTGCTGTTCCATGGCTCTCTCTCAGGACATCTGCTGTCTCCCCATAGCCCTGGAGAGGATTCATT
The DNA here is from genome assembly GCA_019425775.1 of Rafetus swinhoei. Classification (NCBI taxonomy): domain Eukaryota; kingdom Metazoa; phylum Chordata; order Testudines; family Trionychidae; genus Rafetus; species Rafetus swinhoei. The sequence continues at coordinate 1,148,060 of CM033428.1, forward strand.
TTCTTCCTTATCTGCAGGGTCACTCATCTCCAGGGTGCTGCAGGCTGCCTCAGAACTTTGGTCCTCGAGATCTAGATCGCTAGTCCCATCATCCGAGAAGGAAGTCAGCGAATCGGATTCAGCTTGCTTTTTCTCCATAGCCGTGTCAGCTGCGGAGTAGTGTACCTGTAACTTGGAACAGCAAAGAATGCCTCCGGGGCTTGTGTGTGTCTCTGGAGAGCTGCTGGAAAGCAAATCCACTTTCAGCGTGTCCTGTAGGGAGTCGCCGCAAGGCACCTCCCGCTCCCGTTTCAAAGCTGTCTTTTCAAAACGTCTTTCCCCAAAGGAAGAGAGCAGGTAGTTTTCCACAGCCCCATTGGCGGCTGTGAGGCTGTTTGCTATCCGGCAGAGCTCATGGGATGCATGCTTATCGGGCAGGTCCCCCGCAATCATGCGTCTAGCTATGTTCTCTGGCACCTGCTCTCCAGCCTCTCTCCTAGATGCTTCCAGTCGGGAGCTGCTCTTTTTTACTCTCGTCCTTTTCCTGCTCTCTGAGCTCTTTTTCACAGGCAATGTGGGGCAGGCCCTGCCCTTCTCACTGCCTGAGTGTTTGGAGCCCAACGCCAACGCTTTCAAACAGCCATTCAGCTGCCTGGCCGGCTCCATTACCGGGCCATTAGTGAAGGGCTCCGAGAGCACGTCCTCACTGCTCAGCTTGCTGGAATTCGGACTGCCCTTCGGTTCCTCAGTCCCCTTGAGAAGGAATTCTTCTGCGTGGCCAACACTGAGCTCCCACTTCGCCATAAACCGCTGAGGAACCTAGATGTGGGAAAGAAAACAAAGATTAGCATCAACTAAACATTCAGCAGAACCATAAAGCACAATGCCACGTACCCAGCCCTGGGGTCTGCAAATACTCTGGCACCTCCCGGACAGCAAGTCCACGGAGCACGAATGCCCAGCGCTTCAACCAAACCGCACCGGCACCTCCCGGCCCACAGCTCCCAGACAGATAAGCACAATCACAGCCCTGGGGTCTGCAAATACTCTGGCACCTCCCGGACAGCAAGTCCACGGAACACGAATGCCCAGCGCTTCAACCAAACCGCACTGGCACCTCCCGGCCCACAGCTCCCGGACAGCGTCCACAGAGCACGAATGCCCAGCGCTTCAACCAAACCGCACCGGCACCTCCCGGCCCACAGCTCCCAGACAGCAAGTCCACGGAGCACAAACGCCCAGCGCTCCAACCTAACCGCACCGGCACCTCCCGGCCCATGGCTCCCGGACAGCGCGTCCAGAGAGCACAAACGCCCAGCGCTCCAACCAAACCGCACCGGCACCTCCTGGCCCACGGCTCCTGGACAGCAAGTCCACGGAGCACGAATGCCCAGCGCTCCAACCAAACCGCACTGGCACCTCCCGGCCCACAGCTCCCGGACAGCGCGTCCACAGAGCACAAACGCCCAGCGCTCCAACCAAACCGCACCGGCACTTCCCGGCCCACGGCTCCCGGACAGCAAGTCCACGGAGCACGAACGCCCAGCGCTCCAACCAAACTGCACTCCCAGCTGCAGAGCTGCTTGGATGACACTGCTTTCTGTGTCCTTTCCTAGCGCTCCTGCAGCTGCTGTAGGACCAGCCATCCAGCGCTCTGCATGTCCTCCCAACACTCACAGGCCTGAATCATGTCCACCTCCAGCCAGGAAAGTGGGGGGTGCAATTCCCTCCCAACCCAACACTGCTGACAAAAGGGCCCCAGGCACAGTGGCCTCTCTCAGGCACTGAATACTTTGGCCTCCCAGCAGGCACCTACTGCAGCAACCGGGATTGCAGCCAGCACCACCCCCTGCATGGCCGGACTGAGCCCTCCTCACTGGGGCAGAGAGGCCTCAGCACCGCTCTCCCTACAGCGCTGAGTGCAGAAAGCGCGGGACGCTCTACCGTGACCCTGCTTGCCTCCCCCCGCCCCGTTCTCCCCACGGCCTCCCCCCTCCCCATTCTCCCCTCTCCCCACGGCCCTCTTCCCACCCTCCCGTTCTCCCCATGGCCTCCTTTCCCCTCTTCCCACCCTCCCGTTCTCCCGCGGCCTCCCGCAGCCTTCCCCATTCCCGTTCTCCCCACAACCTCCCCCATTCCCGTTCTCCCCACAACCTCCCCCATCCCCGGTATCTCCACGGCCTCCCTTCTCCCCACGGCCTCCCCTCCCGGTATCTCCACAGCCTTCCCTTTCCCCAGTATCCCCATGGCCTCCCCTCTCCCCCTTCCCGTTCTCCCCACAGCCTCCCCTTTTCTCCCCTTCCCAGTATCCCCATGACCTCTCCTCCCGTTATCCCCACAGCCTTCCCTCTCCCCCTCCTTCCCATTATCCCCACAGCCTCCCCTCTTCCAATCCCCAAAACCTTCCTCTTCCCCCACGTACAAACCCAGCAGCTTGTCGTGGCGGGAAAAAGCAAATGAAGGTCTGGTATGGTCTCCATCGGAGGCGCGGTACCCTGGCTACACAAAGAGGTGCCCGGGGCATTGCCAGCCTCTCAGTCAGGCTTGCGTTACTACTCCGGAAACAGGCTGAGCCCCAGGGCAGGGGAGCAGTTTGCCGTCCTTGCCAAGGGTGAGCTACAGAACCTCACCTGACTAAGCGGCGCAAGTAACCCAGTGGCACAGAGCAGCCAGCTGTTCTGCGGCTCTGCAGGAGACCCTGGCTGGAGCCCCCACAATATGAAGGAGGCGATGCATTTGGTCTACACGGATGCAGACATGCCATCACTACACCCCTGCAATTCACAGCACTGGACTCAAGCCGCAGACTGGACTCTTGGGTACCCAGGGCCAACTGACAGGAGGCTGCGAACAAAGGGAGGGAATAACCCCCACGCAAGAGGAACCGGGAGAAAGGGAAGTGCGTGTATAGAAGCATAGGTCCTGCTAATGTGCGTGCCTGGGCAGCTGCGTACGAAGGGCCATGCACCTAATTAGTGGAGTCACACAGACAAGGGTCCATTAATTAGATGCCTCCAGATCCTGCAGAAAGCATGTGGAAGGTGATGTGCTGGAGGGAAATCAGGGTGGGGACCATCCCAGGATTCCTAGCACCAGCTGGGCTGCGTGAGGCAGCCAAGGAGGGATGCGACTTTCTCCAGCAACTGCCTCTCTGCAGCTCTAGCTATGCTGCTGCGGTAGCCACAATTCGTGTTTGTATCGAAATACAAGAAGTATACTTAAGGAAGGAAGGCCTATAGAAGGCTTTGCTTCTGTTTCACCTGGCCAGCCACGCTTCATGATTAGCAGGAAGGAGCAGCTTGTGCCATCGGCAGATATGCATCGGGTAAGCTGATCAGTGCATCCCCCACGTTCAGGCTGGAAGAGACCATAGCTTCATACAGTCATTTCTTTGTCTTAGAACAGTTTTATTACGATGTTTGCTATAAGGCCTGTCTTCTTGTCTGCATTGCAAGCTAAGTTGTGGAAGGTTCTTTTGTTATTGCTTCAGTACCTACATAATCCTTTCTGAAGTGTCATCTGGCCTGAAATTCTCGGTGAGAGTGAAGGTGGTGTGCAGCGTTAAGAACAAGGGTGAAAGCCACCATGAATGTCCAGATGATCAAGAAGAAATAAGAAACTTGGAGACAATCAGAAAACATCCACTGTGCCAGATACGACATGAATTAACAACCCTTGGAGACGCCACCAGAAGTGATAAGGAAGGGAAGCCAATCGGCAGATGGCCGTGGAAAGCTCCCAGATTAACCCCACTGAAGTATTAAGGATTGCAGCAAGACACTGCAAAACCTAGAGACACCAATGGGAATTTACAGCATAAAGAACTTTGGGTTTAGTCCTGCAGAGCCTTGGAGCATCGGATCATGACTGACAGAGCCCAGCTCCTCACCTGTGTTCAATTTAACTGGCCACTGGATTGACTCGAGCCACAGCAGACGGGGAGCTAAGACCGTCTGCAGGACCTGTGCGGGCGAGTGGCTATGACTACTCTGGGAAGAGTTGGCACCAAGAGTGCTCTTGGCATGCAAAAGCCACCAAACGTGAAAACCAGTCAAACTGCTTTTTCTGCCTCCCATTGTCAACATTTCCTGGCTACGTGAAATGGCCAGGAAAGCACTGCGGGGAATGCATCCCGCAGTGCAGTGTGGTGGGAAGGCAGGGCTGATCCCTGCGCTGCTTGGGGTTCCCTCGTAGCTCTGGGAGCTCTCCGTGCTGAGGAATATCAAAGCAGCACAGCAGCATCTCCAGCCCTCCCCCTGCAGCCGCCGGGTTCCTAGCCGGGCAGAACAGGAGCACTCCAGTGACTTGCTCTTTGTTTGCTCCCCAAAAAGAGCAGCTCCCTCAGCGGTCAGACACTTCCCAGAGCTTTGAAAGGGGGCGCGCGCAGGCCTGCAGGGCAGCAGAGATCACAAAACACCAAGCACGACCATCAGGGCAGGCATTGTGGGATACTGGCGGAAGCCAGTTCTCTCAATAAAAACCAAGCCCACATTGGCTCTTTGTCAACAATACAGGAAAGGGAAGAGACAGGTCTCTCAGAGGGCTGGAAGTTGTTTGTTGCCAAAATGATTTTTTCCTGACGAAAGTCCCACTGCCGTGTAAATGCTCTCGCTGTTGTGTCACCAAAAGGCAGTTTTGGCAACAATACGTGCCAGTGTAGACAAGCCCTCAGTGTAGGCATATGCTGCTTTTCGTGTTGTATTTTCGATAAGCACAGCTGTGATGATGTGGGGACTTGGGGATTTTATTCCCCTTCTGTTGCATACTGTCCTGTAGTAATCCCGTGTGTGCGCACCCCAGTTTCCCTGGGCTCTGCGCCAATACCTAGATGGTTATGGGAATTTCAGTGTGATGACACTCCCCCAGTACACAATGGCTGATGTTTTCTGTAACCCGAGTCTGGTAGGTGACATCTTTTGCCTAGGAAACAGGACAGACTGGAGGTGGAGCTGGCTGCAGGGCTGGGCTGCTGAGTCGCTGCTGGTTGGGGAACAGGAAGGGGGGGGGTCAAGGCCCTTGTTCCTGAGCCCCTCTGCACAAAATGGGTTGTACTGGTTGCTCCTGGTTCCTGCACTGACACGTCTGTGCTACACTGCGTCCCTGCCGACGAATAAACTGGCTGTTCTACCTGCTGGCTGAGGTTGCAGGGCTTGGTGACAGCGGCATACTGCCTTTTCCCCTGGAAAAGATCCTGGGTGCTTCTTATAAGCAGAACACCATGGCAGGGAGAGAGCTGGGGAGAATGACTGGGGGGAGGGATAGCTCAGTGGTTTGAGCATTGGCCTGCTAAACCCAGGGTTGTGAGTTCAATCCTTGAGGCGGCCATTAGGGATTTGGGGCAAAAATCTGTCAGGGATGGTACTTGGTCCTGCTGTGAGGGCAGGGGACTGGACTTGATGACCTTTCAAGGTCCCTTCCAGTTCTAGGAGATAGGCAATCTCCATTCATTTTCATGATTCTGGTTCTCCTTTGGGGGCTGGGAACAACCTTTGCCGCTAGTCCTGGCCCCTGCCCTGCTAAAGCGGCCCCGAGATTTCATTCTGTTAGCTAGAGATGAGGCTAACCCTGCCCACCAAGCCCCACTTGCACAGTGCTGGCTGAGGAAGGAGCTGACTTGGGAGGAACTGGAGGCAGGGGTGCACAGCCCCGTCATAGGGACTGGCAGTCCCAAGCAGGCTGCAGCGTCTTCCCTGGGCCTGTGGTGGAAGTGTTGGTATCTGGGGATGCTGGCTGGGCGGGAAGAGCATGAAACACTCCAGTGTCTGTCCCCCATGAGCTGCAATGAGGCAGTACCTTCAGCTCTGGGCAGCAGGTGCTGACAGATGAGAAGGCAGCTGTAGAAGAGTGACGAGCCATCCAGGGGCTGTCTTACGAGGGAACGACGGGAAAGCCTAAACACACATCATTCAGCTGCATGATGCCTGGGGGAAGTCTAGGACAGTCCTCCAGGTTACACCACTGATGGGACTGCTATCTAGCGCAAAGCACGGGAGCCATTCGGAGTAAGTGGATTCACTTCAAGGGAGGGAAACATTTAGGCAGATCAGGAAATGCTAGGTGAGCATGCAAAAGAGCAAGTTCCATGGAAGAGGATTCCATTGACTGGTTTGCGGGGGGCGTGGGGCCTGCGAGACTCAGACTGTCTCCCCCAGCGCTGGCTGGGAAAAACTGCTGGCGAAACCCACAGTTACTCCTGGAGTTAGTTCTAAAACAAACTCCAAATAATCATCTCTTCTCCTCCCCAAACACTCATTACAATCCCATTTAGGAACTTGCTTATAAACACAGAAGTGACAGTGTATTGTTTATGCCTGGATGTTGCATCAGATGGCATTTCAGAATTCCTTAACTGGTACACAGATTAATTCATCTAGTTCCAAAATGAATGCTACCTCCACCAGTGGCTTAAAATGTCTGGATTTAGCTTTGTCTGGGAATATGGACTACAGCCTTAAAGTTTGATTTGCAGTGTCATGCTGGTATTTTCTAACCTAGCATGTCCCAGCCCCAGCTCTGGGGCTGCAGTGGCCAGAAATACTTGTCAGATGCCTCAACTTTCGAGAGCAGCTTTCCTGGAGGATTCAGTGGGCTATGGTAGGAGTAGGTATCAAACTGGGCCTCTGGTGCACATTTTTTATGCTTTCACTTAATGGCATGTCTTTGCTTGATTTACCAAACTGCGTTCCGTAGCATCTTATAGACTAACAGATGTATTGGAGCGAAAGCCCACGAAAGCTTATGCTCCAATACATCTGTTAGTCTATAAGGTGCTACAGGACTCCTTGTCGCTTTTGCAGATCCAGACTAACATGGCTACCCCTCTGATACCGAACTGCGTTCCGTATGCCACGTTTAACTGGTTTTGAGCTGGAGTTCTTAGGCAGGGTGATAAAATACATAGAAACCAAGGGCATTGTTAATTTTCTTTATCTGATTTCATGGTAAGTGCCATGCACTGTTTAATTAGCCCTTGGTTTAAAATTCTCTCTTTCATAGCCATGAACTTTTAAAACGTATGCATCTAGGTTTGCTGGTGGCACACAGCCGCACTGAACCTCAACAGTGGTGTACATCCCACAATTCAACCTCCACCTAGCCGGAGCCAATGAAGAGGAGTGCACCCTCTGGTGCTTTTTATTACCCTTCCCTACCATTTACACTGGAGACGACAAAACCTAACCCACTACCAAAGCAGCCACTGCTCTCAGCAGTTCAAGTGTCGGAGTAAGATGCAGCTGGTTCCCTCTGGCTGGTCACTTGCCATCATCCACTGGCCTTCTGTATGCCTTCACTGTAATAATGCTGCACTGCGACATTTCTTCAGCCACCTTTGTAAGGCTGCAGGGCGGGAAGCTCCGATTATATTATCTTACACCTTTGAAACACAGGCTGCTTCACCGCAGACAAGGGGCCAGACTATGCAACTCCCTCATCAATCAGACTAAGTCAAATCAGGAGGAATTCTAAGTGCTTATACAACTTACTACAGAAGCAGGCTTAAACACAGTTACTGTACTTTATGTCGTGGTCTCATACAGACCAGACGCATTATCTGTCCTTGTGTCATCCAGGAGAGGTCACTGGAGAGCAAAGCAAGTTACTTCACGCACACCTTTAATCATCACTGACATTTCACCTCAACAGAACTGTACTATGGAATGAAAATGAGCGTGTCCAACTGGGACTGTCCAAATGGTCTCTACAGTAACTTACAAGCTACACACTATGCCCTGAAATAGGAGGAAGTCTGGAAAAATCCTTGTGGCTGAAACACTATGAACAGGAATTCTGAAAATCAATTCACCAGCATGCCCTCACAATTAGTAGTGCACAAAAACATTTTCAGGGTGCATTTCCAGACATATGAGAACAAGTCTGCTGTGCAAATGCAAGCTACCAAGAACAGAAGCTTTACCTTGTGCTTGTAGCCTTTTTCTTTTTGCTTCCCTCTTCTCCGAAGGATAGGTAGCTCTTCAAACTGATATCTGCCTTCAAAAAGCACAATCGCTTTTCCTGCGACCCAGGCTTTCTCAGAAGGGTCTCCTAAGGCATCTACGTAGTATTCTCGATATGGTCTCCGATTGGAAACTATTTAAAAAAATTGAACAGGATTATTGTCTTGCTTGAAACAGCATACTAGCATGGGAAAGGAAACAAATTGACAAGCAAGTTTATTAGTAGGTTCTCCACACATTCTCTTCATAACTTCTTCCTAAACTCCTAAGCAAATGCCCGCTAGGAGAATGCCTAGTCAGAAGGTCAGTAAACATGCTTTTGTCTCAGTTTTCCTTGCCTTTGGTTAGTATTTTGTATCTTGGAGAGGAGATCGCTGTTAAATAGTGGATAGACAGCCTAGGGAACCCTTCCGCACTGGAGCAAAGACTTGGTAGTTGGGCTCCAATCATTTGGTGAAAACAACCCAATCATCTCCTTCTGTAACAGGAAATAAATATAAAATGCAACATAATTTTTATCCCCTTAATGTTTACACTCTCCAGTCCTCTAGATGGTTGTAAAAACTGCAGGAAGGTGGGCTTGAGATAATATATGAATAAATCAAAAGTATTAGGGCCCTACTAAATTCACAGCCCATTTTGGTCAATTTCATGGCCATAGGATTTTTGAAATAGTAAATTTCATGTGTTCAGCTATTTAAATCTGAAATTTCACAGTGTTGTAACTGTCAGGGTCCTGATGCAAAAAGGAGTTTGGGGAAGGGGGCTCACAAGATTATTCTACCAGCTGTGGTACTGCTACCCTTCTGTGTTGCTGCTTGAAGCGGTGCTGCCTTCAGAGCTAGACAGCTGGAGTGCTGCAGCTGCTAGCTGGGAGCCCAGCGCTAAGGCTGAATTGCTGCCAGCAGCAGCACTGAAGGATGGCTTGGTATGGTATTGCAACCCTTCTGCCTGCAGAGCTGGGCCCAGTCAAGTTGCCACTCTCCAGGCATCCAGCTCTGAAGGCAGCAGTGCAGAAATAAGGGTGGCAGATATGGTATGACATTGCCAGTCTTACTTCTAAGCTGCTGCTGGTAGAATACTGCCTTCAGAGCTGGGCACCTGGCCAATAGCTGCTGCCCTCTGGCTGCCCAGCTCTGAAAGCAGCAAAGAAGTACACGTGGCAATACTGCAGCCCATACAGCATAGAGCAAGAGAACACACAAGACCAGGTTTCATAGGAGAGAGACCAGATTTCCCAGTCCATGACATTTTCCACTGCCATGAATTTGGTAGTGCCCTACATATTACTTCCATCTCCCAGCCAGCGTTTCCTGTACACTGGGTGCTAATGCAGATGCTCAGGAGAGATTCAAATGCCACCCAGCTGATTAGCAGAGCACCCACCGCTAGGTTCTTTGTTCCTACTGGTAGTGCACATCCGTACATGTCTCAGTGTACATAACAATTATTCCGCACATGGGTGGAAAAGATTAGAGGGAATATTGCTCCTAAACCCTCACACAGGTGAGTCCAGCTGTCTCTGTATTGGAATTTGGGAGAAGAAACGGTCAAATATCATCCTAGGCCTTAATCTCCAGCTTGTTCAGCAGATTGATACTGAACATCTCCCCTTGACTCAGAGCGTTGGTGGCAGCAGGCATAGCAATCTAAGGAACAGAGCGCAAAGGTGTGCGAGCAATACCCAAACTGCTGCGCGCTGGCACTGCATGCCCTGGGAGCACAAGGCAAAGGCACGTACTGGAAGCATGTAAATGCTTAGAAGGGCTTTTCTGGCTGAGAGCATTCAGTGAGCTCAGGACGCTCGAGGGAGGAGAGGGCTTGCGACACTGCGTTACTGCCGAGCGCTTGTGGAAGGTCCCGGACTGAGGGCATTAGAACACACAGGGTGCAGGGAGGGGGAGGCACTACAGGCAGGGACAGGGCGGCTCAGTCTCCATGGCCAAGTCAGTGCCTAGCTTCTCTGCGGAGAGTGCAGCAGCAGCGCCAGCCCACACAGGCACCAGGCATTACACTGAGCCCTCTCACTCACTCACCAGACAGGGCACAGCACAGACTTCTGGCAAGTACGGATCTGAGCTAGGGGCAGGCCAAAGAGAGGCAAAAGACTGCAAATGTCCTGTTCCCCTTCCCACTGAGCAGGGGCCTTGCTATCCTCCAGCGACCTCCAAACACGGTTAGTCGCTCTGCAATGGTATTTGAATCCCTTCAGCATTCTTGGGTGAATACCATGTGGCCCGGGGCACTTGTTACTGTATCACTTGGCTCCTCTACTGACACCACAATCTGGGACTGCTCCTCAGATCTGTGACCTAAAAAGGGCTCAGGTGCCAGAATCTCCCTCCAAACCTTTGCAGTGAAGGCCTTGATCCTCCCCAAGTGCCCCTTTAGCACTTAGTCTGTCCAGCGGCCCCACTGATGGTTCACCAGGCTTCCTGTTTCCAATGTACTTTACATTTTGCTGCTAGTTTTTTAGTCTTTGAGATTTGCTCTTCAAGTTATTTTTTGGCTTGGCTACTTATATTTTTACTATGACTTGCCAGAGCTTATACTCCTTTCTGTTTTCCTCAGTAGGACTTCACTTCCAGTTTTGAAATGGGGCCTTTTTTGCCTCTAACCACCCCTTTTATTCTGGTTCACCATGGTGGCATTTTTTGATCCTCTTCTTTTGAAATTTGGGATGTACCTTTACTTTGAGCCTTTTATGTTTTTATAAAAAGTTTCCATGCATCTTGCAAGCATTTCACTCATGCGACTGTTCCTTTTAATCTCTGTTCAACTAGCTTCCTCATTTTTGTAGTTCCCTTTTCTGAAGGTAAGTGCAACTGTGGTGCGTTTCTTTGGTATTTTTCCACCTACAAGGATTTTAAATTGAATTACATTATGGTCGCTATTACCACATCCTATGCTCCAATTAGAACTAAACTGAAAACTGCCTGACCATCCCCAAGGTTCCAGGACTACCAGCCCCAAGACAGTCATTAAGAAGGTCTAGAAATTTCATCTTTGCATCCAGTGCAGCCAATACGGAGACAGCTGAAATCCCCCATTATTACTGACTTCTCTGTTTGTACAGAGCATCCATCCAGAGCGATTCTGGGGACAGTTTGGGTCGTGTCAGAGCTGGACTGGATTTGACTCCTGCACCGCTCCCTCACCCATGCCACCTAGTCTGTCCTCTCTAGCCACTGGGTATCCTGCTGGTCCCGGGACCCAGGGATTAGCATCCTTCCACCCACTGTCTCTGGTGCCTGATGGAGCAACAGCCTCGTCCCAGGCCCGGCACTCGAGTCGCCCGTCTTCCTAGTTAGACTCCTAGCACTTGGGTAGCAGCACTTCTAACCTCTGTCAGTATTTAGCGCTCTGCCTGCCTGGGATGGCACTGAATGGGACTCCCATTTCCCTGCTCCTCTTCACCTCCTGCCTGTTCTTTAACCCCTATCCTCTGGCCTTTCCTCCGGGGTGGATCTCCGACAGGGAGTCTAGGGAGCCCCCTTCCACTTGGCACAGACTGAAATCCCTCTCCCACCACCCTTCCCAGGAAGCCTGTACCTGACTCCTTCCCCCCAGAGATGTTGGGGGTGCAAGGCTCTGGGTGCATGGGCAAGCCACCCTCAGGTGATTGCAGTGCTGGCAAGCTGGAATGCCGGCAGACTGGAGCCCACTGGCAGAGTGAGAGAGGTAGGGTGGGGGCGCACTGGTGGGTACACATCCACACACTACTCAGTATGAGGGGCACAGAAGAAATTTCAACCCACCCAAGGATGGAGAATCTTAGAGGGAACTTTGGCCACGCCCCATCTGTGCTTGGACAAGCTGCGTGCTTGGACAGCCTTGCCAGAGAGTCACATGCCTCCCCGCCAACTAGCAGAGCTGCACAGCCTGCAACGTGTGTTCAGGTGCCCTTCCCCCCACCTTGCTCCGACCTGCAGCTGCTCCCAGGACCTTCCTGCTAGCTGCACAGAGCAGGGGGGTGCTGATGTCAGGGCTCCCAGGCTGGGGGTCTGCAGCCTCGTGCTGGGTAGAAGCAGCTGGGGGAGGGTCAGGCCTGTTGGCAGCTCCCCCCTCTCCCGTTTCATCAGTTAACCGGCTCAACTTAATGTTTAACCGTGAACTAAACAAACAGGCTTTTACATCCTTCATATGCGCCGACATGGAGGTGGGTTCGGAGGGTGGGAGAGGGCTCAGGGCTGGGGCAGAGGGATAATGGTTCTGGCTGGGGGTGCAGGCTCCTGGGTGAGGCCATGGAGGAGATGATTCCCCCAGCAGCACTTGGGGAGAAGGGGGAGGGAAGGAGGTACCTCTCCACGCCACATCAGCTTTGGATCTGGGGCACAGGATAGGTGGTCGTGTCGCGTCCTCCTCCCCACCCCCCCCCAGCAGGGCCAGGCTGGACCTGGGTTGGGGCAAAGTGAAGGGCACCTCTCCCTGCCGCAGCAGAGCCAGAGCTGGCGATGTGAGGCGCCTCCTCCCGCCGCAGCAGGTCTGAGGCTGGAGAGAGGCATTTTTCCCCACCACAGACCTGACCAGGACTTAACAGGCTACTGCACTGGTGCTGCATGACTGCGCAGCTTAGAGGGAATTTAGCACACCACATCTACTGCATCCCCCCGTCCACAAGGCTTATTACCCTGTCATGGGAAGCTATGAGGTTGCTCTTTACAAATCCATGCTGACTGATCCTTTCACCTTATTATCTTCTAGGTACTTGCAGAACCCATTGCTTAATTACTGGATCCAAGTTAAGCTGACTGGTCTGTAATTCTCCATGGCTATCCTTATTTCCCTTTTTAGAGATGGGCAGGATACTTGCCCTTTTCCAGTCCTCTGGAATCTCTCCTGTCTTCCAGGACTTTTCAAAGATGATCACTAATGGCTCCGATACGTTCTCAGTCAGCTCCGTGAGCATTCTAGGATGCATTTCATCAGGCTCTAGTGACTGGAAGACATCTAATGTGCAGAAGTAATTTTTAACTTCTTTGCCTATTTGAGTTTCTGATCCTACCTCATTTTCACTGGCATTCAGGGTGCTAGAGATCCAATCACTGATAACCTTTTTGGTGAAAACCAAAACAAAAGGAATTTAGCACTTCTGCCTTTTCCACACGTTCAGTTATTGCTTTCCCCCGTACCGAATAGTGGGCCTACCCTCTCCTGGGTCTTCCTCTTGCTTGGAACATATTTCTAGACTCAGAGGGGTAGCCGTGTTAGTCTGAATCTGCAAAAAGCGACGAGGAGTCTGTGGCACCTTCTAGACTAGCAGATCTGTTAGTCTATAAGGTGCCACAGGACTCCTTGTTGAATTTCTAGACTGTTTCCCTTGTTACCCTGTATCTCTGGCTCGCTTAATCTTGTTTTGTGCCACTGCCTTTCTAACATTATCCTATATTCTGTGTGTATGTTCATCCTGTCACTGGACCTAGTTTCAACCTTCTGTAGGACTCCATTTTGGGTTGCAGCTGGAGACCACAGCAGTGTGAAGTGATGGTCACTAAAGCTGCTTGCTCTCAGAGCCTAGCTCTCCAGAAGGGTGAAGCCCACAAAAGTTGCAGAAGCAACACATCACTAGACAGCAGCCTGTCCTGCATACGGAGCACTACCCCAGACACTGGGACATTCCAAAGATGTATCAGTTACCAAGGGAATGCGGGGAGAGCATGAGGCTGGAGGGAAACAGGGAAAAGAAACACTCAAAGATACGGGCCTCCCGTTCAGGGTGTGCTGGAATAAGAGTCCCCTGCTGCAGCTTCTTTAAATTGCTGTGCATGTAAAATCCGAGTGAGTGCAACAAGGGAAGTTTCTCCTTTGGCTACGCCAGGCACCACGGCTCCCCTCCTCCTGTGTGCCACCAACCTCCACTCATGCTACCTACTCCCTGCCTCTGCCTACATCAGCGTTCGTTTTAAAACGCCAAAAGCTGCACGGGCCAGCCACGCACTCACCCTCCTCATTCGCATCGCCCCGCCCTGCCCCACTAGCTCACAGCCATGCCTGTCTTTCAGTCTGTAGGTTTCTCATGCAGGGACCATCTTTTTTAACCTCTGTGCACTGCCCAGAGATGAAAGGCAGACCAAATGCGTCTTACTAGTAAGAACAAATGGCAGCTACAGTGGCACTTGGTCCCCTCTCTATGTGTGTGGGGTGAGTGGGGGGGGGCATTACCTTTCATTTTTGAGTGACAGTCGAGCACTGGATCGTGACAGATTGTGCAGGGCCACCATGGTCGTCTGTTGAACTTAGCCCAGACTAGATCTCCAACTTCATACTTCACTGGAGCAGGTTTCTTCTTGACTCGATTCTTTGGACAGAAATCAAACAGGAGGACTCAAGTAAGCAAACAGATATTTTTGAAGAGAGTCTCACATCTGGTTGCAACGTCATAAGACATACAACACCAGAGGCAACATTGCTATTTTTAAAAGGCCTTAATATATTTCTTGCTCCTACAACTTTCCCAGGACACTAACCATTTCTTACCACTCTCTCCTTCCCAATCCACCACAGCCAAACATGACATTGTTGCCCACTGCCAACACTGCTACAACCAGCTCAGCCAGATGCCATGGTTCACAGACCATGAAGCAGAATATCTTGAGATCTTTCTGGCTGGAAGGTGGTGATCAGAGGAGCAGATGAACAGTATCTGCCTCGGAGACGATATACATAGAAAACTGAGTGTGCTGATAAAACACTGGATGCTACATTGGATGCATGTACAATCACGAGATTGTTGCCATTTCTCCTGCAGCTTGGTTTAACACAGGCAGAAGCCCCTGACCTCCCAAACCCCGAGCGTGAGTGAGAGCAGGCAAGTCTGCATTTTCAGTCTGCCGCTGCTATGAAAGGAACCAAACGATAACATCGGGGTGTGACTGGCAGAGACGTGGCTCCCCAGAAAGGCAGCCACACACGCGCCACATCTGCCCCCGGAAGCTGGACCTGACCTTTTATGCATTAGGAAACCACATGCCCGATCCACGTGCTACCAGGCTACACAGGCCCACTGGCTACTTCAAGGAGTATCTGTGACAAGATCCCCTCAGGAGAACGAGCCAAGCCAGAGCCACCTGACTTGCTAACTGACAGACTGCTGCCCAGCCACACCGGGAGCGAAGGAACACCCAGGCCTTATAACGGTTCTAAGAGCTGAGGCAGGGGCACCAGGCAGCTCCGGAGGAAAGGGGGCTTCCCAGGGCTGCTGGTTAGAGTGTGCACCAGAAAAGGGGACCTAGGAAGATGCTCCTGGAGGGAGCAGGCTCCGAACGTGCTACAAAGGAGGCCTGGTCCCAGCAAAGGACCATAACAAGCAGCAACAAGAGGGGCAAATCGCTGGGGAACTAGAAAAGAGCTGCAGCAATTTCACATCTGCAGGGCCCGGAGTCCTAAGATGGAACCCTTCCCTAGGGGATGGCAGAGCCTGACTCCAGGAGGGTCCAAGTTGAGAGGGCCTCACTGGTGCAGAGCCTGGAGGACCTCAAGTAGGAAAAACTAGACTAATATTAACTCCCACCCAGTCCCCGTTAGAACCCAGGGCGGGCGGGGGGGGAAGGAGGAGGAGAAGGAGACTTCCTTTCCTATCTGTCCAGCCTTTGATCGAATAGCAAAACGCCTGCATTAACACGATGCTAGGCTTGTGCCCTTCCAAAATGCCAAGTTCAGCAAAACAAACTCCTGAACACCAGGACAGAGCCGTGGGAAACACCCATGCAACCTTAACTCTGCCCCTGCAGCTGGCAGCAGCCACTGGGAGCGACTGGCATGCTGTCCAGCTGCACTGCCGCCAGGGTAGCCGTGGCGGGGGCACTGAGTAGCTTGGAAGAGCTGTAACTGTGCGGTAAGGTAAGGCAAGCCGGATGTGGACCAAAGGAGGCAGCACATATGGACCTTGCGGTTCCAGCCTGTGTCACTGCAGGGTCGGGTCACTAGCGGGGTGTGACACGGGGTTTGATGATGGCAGGGGGAGGGGAGGGTTAGATGCCACACATTGTTTCAGTTACGGGCTCTGAGTCTTTTGACCTGAGGTCTGTAGGTCTGGGTTTCTCAAGTGAGATCTTGTGACTGATGTTCTGGAAGGGCACGAGCTCCCACCAGGCAGCCTTAACTCTGCCCGAGTTCTGACCGTTTCATTTCAACAGGAAAGGTCTGTTGGCAGGAGTCGGTGGTCAATGAGACACGGGCCGTTCTCACCTCGCTCCACAGCTGGTGGCTCCTACTGGCTCGCACACGATGCTTTCCAGAAGCCAACTCAAAGCAGTTCCTACTTTACAACTGGGAAGCTTACGCTAGGTCCCCCAGCAAGCCAAGGAGACCTCCAGGCCCACAGCTGCGCTAGGCCCCCTAGCGCACCTTAGCCCCAGCCAGTACATTGTGTTAGAGTGCACTGGGGAAGTGGTGGGCCAGAGCCAGTGAGAGGGCCAGCTCCTGCTAGAACCTGGCTCACAGGAAGGGGAGAGGGAAAGCAGGCTAGACCCCAATCGACAGGCACGAGCTCCCCCAGATGCTGGTGCATACCAGGGCTCAGGCCCCACTGTGGGGGGCAGGGACCTCCAACCCCTAACTCCCATAGGGAGAAAAAGTACCCAGGAGAGGGGTCTCGCCCCCAGGGAACAGCACGCACGTGAGAGGGGTAGGTGGGACTGAGACACCCCTGCTCTCCCTTTCCCTGTCATTCACTTCCCTGTCATCTAGTCCTCATTGCCAGATCCTCCAGCACCTCTCCCCCACTGGCCTGTTGTGCAATCTGGGGCAAACCTTTTCCTTCCGCAGAGTGTCACTTCCCTTCCTGGCCTGTAAGTGTCTTGTCTGTTGTACTGGGAGCTCTTTGGCACAGAGGCTGCCCTCACTCGGGGGGAGAGAAGAGGTGCAGCACCTGCCAGATAGGGTCCCGCCCTTGCGGGCCGTTAGGGGCCACCAGAATACATCCGATTGGTCACGTTGTTGCCTTACTGTAGTATTTGAACAACTCAAAGTACTTAATGAAATTCTGGCAGTGATTAATCTAAGATAGCAAACTTTCTGGCTAAGTGAGATTTCTCTCTCAGCCTGGAGCCACACAGCACCATCCCTACATCAATGTACCTATGCCAGCACAAAAATCCCTCCTGGACACAGCCCTGTAGCACAGCTCAAAGACACAGATTTTAGGCAGCACCAAAATAGTTAACTCCACTGCATTACACTCTAGAACTGGAAGGGACCTCGAGAGGTCATCGAGCCCAGTCTTCTGCCCTGACGGCAGGACCCAGTACCAGCTAGACCATCGCTGATAGCTGTCTGTCTAACCTGCTCTTAAATAACTCCAGTGATGGATATTCCACAACCTCTCTAGGCAACTTATTCCAGCGTTTACCCACCCTGACAGGCAGGAAGTTTTTCCTAATGTCCAACCTAAACCTCCCTTGCTGCAGTTTAACCCTTGCTTCTTGTCCTGTCCTCAGAGGCCAAGGAGAACAATTTCTTCCTCCTCGTGACACCCTTTTAGATACCTGAAAACTGCTATCAAGTCCCCTCTCAGGCCTCTCCTTTCCAAACTGAACAAGCCCAGTTCTTTCAGTCATCCCTCATAGATCATGTTCTCTAGACCTTTCATCATTCTAGTTGCTGTTCTCTGGAGACTCTCAGATTTCTCCACATCTTTCTTGAAATGCGGTGCCCAGAACTGGACACAATACTCCAACTGAGGCCTAACCAGTGCAGAGTACAGCGGAAGAATGACTTCTAGTGTCTTGCTCACAACACTCCTGTTAATGCATCCCAAAATCATGTTGCTTTTTTTTGCAACAGTGTCACACTGCTGGCTCATATTTAACTGTGGTCCACTCTGACCCCTGGATCCCATTCTGTAGAACTCCTTCCTAGACAGTTGCTTCCCATTCTGAGAGACACACACGGATTGTTCCTTCTTAAGTGGAGCATTTTGCATTTGCCCTTATTAAACTTCATCCTATTGACCTCGGCCCATTTCTCCAGTTTATACAGATCATTTTGAATTCTGACCCTATCCCCCAAAGCAGTTGCAACCCCTCCCAGCTTGGTATCATCTGCAAAGTTAATAAGCGCCCTCTCTATGCCGATATCTAAATCGTTGATGAAGTTATTGAACAGAACTGGTCCCAAAACAGACCCCTGCGGAACCCCACTTGTGATGCCCTTCCAGCAGGATTGGGAACCGTTAGTAGCTACTCTCTGAGAACGGTTATCCAGCCAGTTATGCACCCACCTTATAGTAGCCCCATCTAAGTTGTATTTGCCTAGTTTACTGATAAAAATATCATGCAAGACTGTATCAAATGCCTTACTAAACCACGTTCACCGCTTCTCCCTTATCCACAAGACTCATTATCCTATCAGATTGGTTTGGCATGATTTGTTCTTTACAAATCCATGCTGGCTGTAGCCTATCACCTTATTATCTTCCAGATATTTGCAGATGAATTCCTTAACTAATTGCTCCATTATCTTTTCTGGCCCAGAAGTTAAAGTGACTGGTCTGTAGTTTCCTAGGTTGTTCTTATTTCCCTTTTTATAGCTGGGCACTAGATTTGCCCTTTTCCAGTCTTCTGGAATCTCTCCTGTCTCCCATGATTTTCCAAAGATGATAGCTGAAGGCTCAGATACCTCCTCTATCAGCTCCTTAAGTATTCTAGGATGCATTTCATCAGGCCCTGGTGTCTTGCAGACATTTAACTAAGTGATTTTTAACTTGTTCTTTTTTTAATTTTATCTTCTAAATCTACCCTCTCCCCACTAGCATTCACTATGTTAGGCATCCCATCATCATCAGACTTCTTGGTGAAGACCGAAACAAAGAAGTCATTAAGCACCTCTGCCATTTCCAGCAACATTCAGTCCACCACACAATTATTTTCATTCTTCACCAACTGACTTTTTCAGCATCAGGAGTCAGATGTTGGTCTTATAATTAAGCATCATCACGAAGGCTCCATCAATGCTCTCATGAAGGGAAACTCAGCTACTGCAAACTGGTACACTGCCTTCATGATAAGCAGCAGAGCCAGTTGGTCTGAAGCTGGACACCTCGCCACACTCTTGCCCACCAATTCCCAGATGCAGTAAGACTCTTCTAGATTTCCAAAAAACACATTTCCCATTAGACAGTGTCCAGAACTAATGTGGGGGAGTCAATAGCAGTGACTGGGCACTAACAGAAATAGAGATGGCGCTTCTGCTTAAATTAGCATATAAAGCCTGACTCAGTTTTGGGGACCCGAAGTATGACTGCCATACTTTTTATTCCCAATATAATAGAGTGAGGACATACAGTTTTAGGTTGACCCCGAGACACAGGTTGGACCTCCTTGGTCAGGCACCCTTTGGACTTGACCAATCTGGAACAAGGGAATTGGCTGGACCAGGGGAGGTCCCCTGCCACAGGCCTCCCAGCCTGCCGCCCCAAAGTGATGCCGGCTCCACTACAACCCAGCCCTGCACCCTGCTGTGGGCCCATAGCAGCCCCTGGCCCCGCACTGCCACAGGCTCCAGCCCCTGGCCAGGCTGCTAGGCCTCCTGCCACTTGGCTCCCGAGGCTCTCTGGTCCAGGAACATCCATGGTCTTTCCAAAGCAAAGTGCACCAGTTCTGGAGGTGCAACCTGTAATATAGTTGAACCTGGAACTATAAGACTTCAGAGGATAGCTAATGATTTTTTTAAATGCCAGTTAAATTGATCTAATTCCCATTCCTGGTAATCTAGCAATTAACCCCATTCTACCACCCATTAGCATGGGAGAGGACATGGAATTTTAAATAATAAAGCTGGTGACCTGCCCCATATGAGGTAGACCATACATATCTGTGTCAGGAATGGAAGGAAGTCACTTGGTGACTGGAAACAGAGCACATGGAGAGGGAGATGATAGGACTTGGTTCTGTTTGAAAGACAGCACAATGAATGTTGTATATTAAGTCTGATATTCTTTCAAGTTGGCTTAGCAAGGCCTACTATATTCAATCAGGTGGAACATATTAAATCAGTATGTGTTGAGACTGGGCATAAACCAGCCTAGATTATTTATAAAGTAAATAATTTGTTCAGACTATTTCTGGATGATGCAAGAGTGTCTTTAGTGAAGTTAAGTGGCCTACATCTGTCAAAGTACAGACCCAAAACTCAACCGTGGCGAGAGGGTCCCAGAAGCCCAGCCTTGCATGATGCTTCCACCCTAAACAGATGTCATCCCAGCACTCCAGTGGTTTGGGAGATGAAAGAGCTGGTGTAATTCATTGAGAATCCCTCTGGGACATCACAAGAACATTCCGAAGAGGTTCTTACAGACACTGAAGCAATAATGTTATATAGGCATCAACTGGGTAACTCCTCGGACCAGCCGTTTCCCATAAGTTGGGTAGGAAATAAATAGTGAGCAAAGAACGCGCATACAGCTAAAGGATTTTATCAGAACGACACAAACCCAGGAAAGCCCTCGAGAGTCCTGCTAATCTTCCTTTTAAAACAGCCAAGTTATTAAGCAGTAGTAACTACTGACAATGCCCCATAGCCACTGAGAATCATTGTGAATTGCTATTCATCTCCATTAGACTCACTGGAAGGAGGAGAGCCCACAAATCCACACCGACGAATGCACACACAGATAGCTACAGGCTGCAGAAATGACGCAGCCACTACCCTCTCACTCTGACAATTGCGGTGCTTTCAGATCATTAACATGGCATGGCAAGATCAGATAGCACCAATACTTTGTTGGCTTTTTTCAGCCTCTTGCCAAAGCAGCAACAATGAGCGACTGCAGACCAAGTGGCAGCTGAACAAAGTAACAGGCCAAGATTTTCCAAACTGGGATCTATAGTTAGCCTCCAGCGCCCTTCCTTAGGTGCCTGGAAAAGTCACCTGATCTTCCAAAGTGCTGGGCACCGACCGGCTCCAGTGAAAGCGAGAGGCACTCCTGAAAGTCAGGGGCTGAATCTACGCACCCTTCTAGAAAACGGGCCGAAGGGTCTCCAGGCTTTCACGCTGGCTCAGTGAGGACATTCGTTTATGGCTACAATCTTCTCAAGGAGTCCAGGATCACTGTACACTCGTGTGTGAACTACAGGCGGGGAACATGCGCTCTGGTGCCTGAATCAGCAGTACCCTTCTGCCCGCTTACATTTCTAATGGCATCTTCACTTCGCTGATGCCATGCCATTTGCTGCTTCCCACATAAGAAGGGACTCCAATATAGCGGAAAGTCAAGTGATCCTTGCATGGATCTTTGGTAACTCTGAAGAGCATCTTGTCGCCCATAAAAGGTGCTATAAAAACAGGCTCTAGAAAAACTTCAACTCATGCAGGGCAACTCTGAATCTTTCCTCAACTTCTGCAGACTTTAAACTTTGAGTTTCAAAAAGGAAGATTCTCACCCTGACGTCGGTGCCGATACCCATCCCAACATGAAGCAAGTGTAAACTGATACAGCAGCGCTTTTCTAAAGCCTGGTCTACGCTGCCGGGGGAGATCAAGCCATCTAAATCACAGTGTCATCTACATGCATAACATAGCTGAAGACAACGCCTCTTCCCTGCAGTGTGCCAACGGAACCCCTCGCACGTCTCAGTGTCGACTCTGGTACTCCACCGCCACGAGAACGATAGGGCGATAGATTTACCGAGTCTCTACTAATCTCAATAAATCGACTCCCACTGGCTCAATCCCTCCCCATTGACCTGGCCAGTAGGACAGACATACCCTAAGCGTGCAAATAGTAGCTTCAATGTGCGTTCCACCACAGGGGAATGAAGTTAACAGACTGGTTAATTTTACTGTGACTATGTAGCAGCAGCCAGGTAGCAGGGAAACTCAAGAATTAGGCAGGCTACTGGTGCCCAGGAAACTACAGGCAGCGACAAACCCAGGGGAACGGGACTCTACGATAAACACAAGGTGCCCAGGATCAGGAAGGGAGAGATCAGCAGAAAGCCCCACCGCCGCCTTGCTGCCTGTTGCCAGGGCATTCTGGGGCCAGAGGAGAGAACAAAGCATGCCTCTTCCTTTCAGCACACAGAGGAGTTGGGAGCCTTAAAACCAGCACCCACCCAATGGCAATGAGGTTACTAAACATGCAACCTGAGTGAGACAGAGAGAACAGCCAGAGAGGCATCCAAGAAAAACTTACAGGGGCTGTGGCTTCTTATCTGAGCATTACCTGCATGTCGTACATTTAGTCCTCTGCCTACTCGCTGTTTGATGCATTTTCTGGGTCCTTTGTGTGGAAGTGTTGATGGGATGCGGGATGTACTAATGTGCATGTGTGTGTGAGGAAGCGACACTGGCGGGGTAAAGTGAAAAGGGAAACAGGGCATTGAGAAATTTGGGGGAGGAAGGAGTAAGTGGAACAGACCAACTGTAGTGGGTGGGGGAGGAAGACAAAATGATGCAGGGATCAAAAAGAGAGAGTCTAAAGGCTGAGAAAAAGGAAACCACAGACCCAGACTAATGTAGGACTATAAATATATACAGGGGATATAACAGTGGAGTCGAGTAACCGAGAAGCAAAAGCTGATCTGTTAATGCTGTAGACTACACGCATTTCTCTCCCACCCCTTGCCAGTACATTTTTTAGCAGGCTGGCCAGCAGCCCAGCTCAGTCTCAGCTTGCACTGGGTCCTGGACCTACCCCCGCTGCAGCTCTGCATTGAAAATGTATTAGGAGCCAGGTGGACAGGCAACCTGGCTCAGTTCTGGCTTGTGCTGGGTCCGGGAGCTCACGCCCTTCCCCTCCGGACAGGGGCTGCCCGGGGACTATAGAATAGTCGACTAACTGATACAAATCCATGCGGTTAATCAACCATTCAATTAGCCAGTATTTAACATCCTAGACAGACAGACAGCCCAACCGACCAGACAGACAGACAGACACACTATTGCCACAGAAAAACTGTCATGGCTTCTGAGCATAGGAGAGCCCCTATCCAGGAACATTCTGAAGACATTTGTTCCCTGGGTAAGAAGGAAACGTGTCGAGTGTTAGCAGTGCAGGAAGATGATGCAGGGCCTAGTTGCAAGAATGAAGCATCGGAAGGAAAACTGCTTATTGATGTGGATGAAGATGTGGGTATGGCTGAGTGGATCAACTGGTTAGTTGATACATGTTGAACCTCACTAGTCCAGCACCCTGGGGACCTGACTGGTGCCGAACCAGAGAATTTTCCAGACCACGGGGGATCAATATTGTCTAGCAGCATTACCAACACTTCCACTGCTTCCTGGGCTCTGAGAAGCCATTTAGGGGTACATTAGAGCTAAACAACAGCACAGAGCACAGAACTAGGACTGGTGGCTGCAAACAAGCTCTATGGGACTGCAGGAAACTTGGCAACACCCTGAAAAGTGGCCATCCAACTATTTAAAAACATTCTGGACCACGGTTGTTCCCAGACAAGAGAGTTCTGGACTAGAGAGGTTCAATATGTATTATAACTGGATAGTTGCTAACAACTTGGCAATGTATCATTCGTCAAGACTTCCTTCTCTTTGCCTCTTAGCATAAGTTAATTTGACACACAAATTCCCAAGCTGCTTGCTAAGTTGCATTGTAGTGAGGCTCTATTTGAAATCCAAGGAGGTGGGCGGGCGGGCGCCAGCCCACCCACTTCGAAAAGCCCCTCCCTCAGCCTTGAGGGGAGCAACCACTAGACCCCGGACTCAACTAATTGCCTGGGATAACAAATGAAACAGCATTGTAGTGAGGCAGAGTGGCCACCCACTGACCCGTGAGCCCTCTTGGGTAGAGCCTGGTCAGATGTGTAGGTGGGGCAGAAGTCAGGAGGCGTGGCTAGCACTATAAGCAGCCAGCCTAGGAGCTCAGTCAGGGCCCAGCCACTAGAGGAACCAGACAGCTGGCCTGGACTCGGGACCCCAGACGGACGCTGACTGGGAGGAGCGTCAAGCCCTGCTAATAGCTGAAGCTGAGCTGTTGACCCCCAACACCCCTGAGGATCTGCTGGAGGCCCAGGTATGTGCAGAGGGGGGAGAACGTAAGCAGCCCAGGGATAGCCGACAGTAGTCAAGCCGATCCAGAGCACCCGTCAGAGTGAGGATCCCTGCTGACCCACAGCAGACTGGTCTGCTGCTGTTAGGGCCCTGGGCTGGGACACAGGAGCGAGTGGGCCTGCACCCCCAACCTCTGGGTAGCAGTCTCCCCGCTGTCACCGCAGATGACTGCCTGCGCTTGCCAGATCTCCGCTGAACAAGGAGACCAGATGACTTGTTTAGCCCACTGTGAACTACTAACTGTACAGACTGAACCAGGGACTGGGCCACATCACTGACTGCATGCTTGCCTCCCGCCCCACCCGTAGGCGGGGTCCTGTAGAGCCTGGACAGTTGGCTTGGCCCAAGCCCCAGGACTAAGGTTGCCCGCCCTGGGGAGCGCAATTGCTCCACTGTTTCTCTGGCCTGACTACAGGTCTGACAGGAGGACTACAGGGTCTCAGTGGACGGAGGCAGAGTGGCCGCCCACTGACCCAGAGCCCCGATGGGCTACACCAGCGGTGGGCAATAATTTTTTACCAGGGGCCACTTCAGGAATTTCTGAAGTGGCCCTGGAAGGGCCGGGGCCAGGACACTTCCATGCTTCCCCGCCCAGGCCATAATTGGTCTGTGGGTGGGGGAGCACATGAAGTCCTCCCCCCTCCCATTTTGAACCGCTAGCAGTTCCCTCTAGGCACCCGCGCCCCTGGCAATAGGAGGAGACTTCACTCCTCCCCTGCCCGGTCAATCAGGGCCTGGGAGCGGGGGCAGCACACGAAGTCTGCCCCGCCCTGCAAGGGAGCAGCACCACATTTAGAGTCAACTGCCAGCTGCTGCTAAGGGCCAAGCCCCTTGCAGGGCGGGAGGAGACTTTGCATGCTGCCCCCGCCCCCAAGTCCTGATTGGCCTGGGGGCAGGGGAGCAGCACAGCTTCCGCAGGCCGGATCAACCCGCTTGCAGGGCTGGCTCTAGCCTACGGAGGCCCTTTTGCCCACCCCTGCGCTACACTCATGTTGCTAGAAAAAAAAAGGGTTAGATTAGCTAATTCTTATGCTTGTTTAATTAACTAGGTTTAGAATCTCACTCAAATAGACTATCCAGAAAGCTGCAATAAGAGAAATCTAGAGTTGCCAGTTGCCATTGTCGTTTTCTTATTTTACATAATACCTACCCTTATTTTGGAACATCATGGTCACAGATCATAATGGCAGCAACACCACCATAGTAACCAGAAACCTGACACGTAACAACTGCAGGAGTTGACAGTTCTCAGTCCAATTTCCTAGCAGACGCAAGTCCACACCACAAAAAGCACTCCTCAAGTGGCACTTTTATTAGTGGTCACAGAGGCAAAGCCAAGAACACAATGCACATGAAGACTGGCCCCCAGGATGTAGTCCACAGCTACTCAACTTTGGAAGCCCTGGTGGCCACAGTGATAGTCACAGCACATGCCAACAGCCGCAACTTAAGTGTAGTTGCAAATACATGCAAATATATGCAAATAGCTGCTTTCACACTGATGGGCATAAATACAAAGATTAAGGCAAGACTACACAACACAGGCCCCATTTAAGTCAGTTCTGCTGATATTAACAAAATGCAATATTGACCCCATTTCCACCCATCTGACAGCACTGTTAATGAGCAATGACAGTCCAGGGATTTAACTACTAAAATGCATAGCAACAGAAGACCATTATATTGACTACTACTGTGTTTTGGTTCCCACCCACAGGCCGCATATTGAGCCCCGCATAAACCCAAATCATAACATTGTGGCCCCCGGGGCTTCCAAAGTTGAGTAGCCCTGCTCTAACCCATCACCACCACCAACCCTCTCATAATCACACTAAAAATTAGCCATTCTTTCTTGAAACTAATGAAGTTATTTGCACCCACAATGCCTCCTGGGAGGTTGTTCCTGAGCCCCACCCACCCGATAGTTGGAAACACTTCTAATTTCCAGCCTGAATTTGGCCATGGCCAGTTTATATCCATTTGTTCTTGTGCTGATATTGTTCTGTAAATTTTCGTAGTTCTTCACCCTCCCTGATATTTACTATGGATGTTAAAATTAGATTAATCAACTATTTTATTAGTCGATAAGGGCACTTCCACTTTGAAATGTAGGAATGTTCTTTTTGCTACACCAAACAAGCCAGCCTCCTCTAAATTCTCTCATAACATAGGCCCTCGATTACCTTGATTGACCTATTAGCTCTTCTCTGCATCTGTTCCTGTTTAAATTCATCTTCCTTGAATATGGGTGACTAGAACTATACACAGTATTCCAAATAAAGTCTCCCTAGTGCCTCGTACAATGGCATCGATTCTTCTCTTTCACTACTGGAAATGTCTTGCCTGATACATCCTAGGGCCATATGTGCCTTTTTCACATCCCCATCACACCAGTGGCTCAGTCATGCATGTGGTACCATGCTACTGAAGCCAAAGTCAATAAGATCTACTGCACTTCCCTTGTTCTAAACAATCTGTTAGACTGGCATGATCTACGTTTGGTAAACCCACATTGTAAGTAAATCCCTTTTCCCATTTACCTCCATTAATTTAATAATCCTTTCTTTCACTGTTTGTTCTAAAGCCTTGCATATTGCTGAGATCAGACTAACAGTTCAGTCATTGCCCAGATCACATTCTCTCTCATTCTTACACAAATATGACAGCTATTCTCCACTCTTAAGATGCTCTCCCCAAATTGAGAGTTTTATTACAAATCCTTCCTACCTGACAAGCAATCTCACATGCCAGTTCTTTCAATATTCTGGGATGGAAATTATAGTCTCTTGATTTGAGCACATTAAGTTATTTAAACAATTCTTCCATCAAGTTAAGAAAAATGCACATTTTCCAAATCAAAAATCTGCACAATCCAACATTGAGGTTGCACAGCTAAGTGTGAAAAGTCAGGAAATGGAAAACATTCAGACAGCAAGCTTAACTTGGCTGTGCTGCACTTCCTGCATGTATCACACATGTACAGGAGAAATTTTATGGACTAAACAGTACCATTAAGATAGGGATTTAACTAGAAAAACAGGAATAGAAAACATATGTACAATATAGCCAAGCAAGCATTGCTGCTGAAACCTTAACTACTGCTGCATTCCATAACTTAGAACAATTTTGACTGTGCAACTGTAAAATTATATTTATGCACCTTTTGACATAAAAAACAATCTAGGAAAAGTGTGCCCATGCAGATTTAAGCAAGGTTTTCAATGCGCATGCATAGCATAACATTTTCAAAAAGTCTTATTTGTTAACTCGAGCTTTTTTCCAGAGCAGGCAAAGACATTAATCCTTAATGAGGTTTGTGTTCATGGCAAATTTTAAGTAGAAAACGTCAGCTGCTTCTGTTCTACCCCAAAGAAAGCGAAGTTAGAATTCTTTACATTATCCAAACAAACTCTCCCTGGTTGGTTTACATCTAGAACAGACCTGTAAGCAATATGCCCTGGGGAATAGCAGAGCCACAGCCATCACTTTAAGAATGAGAAAGAAGTGGTAACTTCATAAATGGACAATGAATGTACAGACAATGCTGGTGCAGAGAGGAAGGACAGCAGAGTGAAATTAACAAGACTCTGGTCTCTTTCACTGATGCTATTCAGAAATCTGCAGACAGCTGTGACACTCATCCAGAATCACATAAAGCCCAAGCAACTGCCCAGGAAAACACGAAACAGCATCTGCAGCAAAGGCAGGTATAATTATCCACAGAGAAGAAAGATCAACGATGTCATAAAAATCCTTCTCTGCCCCTTTCTGAAGCAGCTAGGAAGCTATGGGGCAGAAGGAGAGGCCCTCTCTGACTTCCTGCTGCTGCAGAGGGCAGACGAGTTTCCTTCTTCCTTCTAACAGCCAGAGTGGAGCAGAGCACTGACTTTAAGAGATGAAAGCTCTAAGAAGAGCCCAAACACAGCACTCTGCTAGATAGCCTATACTCAGTCACGCAGCTGTTGGAGCAGTAGCTAGATTTTTCACCAGAACATCACGCAAAGACCCAAGGAACTATTTCCCCACACCAGTCTCTTCTATCAAACTCTGGCTACTAAGTGTCTGGTAACATTTTAAAGTGCTACTTCCCCCTTCTCACACATTTCCAAACTTACACATGCAAACAATCTGACAGAACAAAAGTGGAAAATGGAAGCCCCAAATCAGTATTTTGGAAAACTAAGCCTATGAAACAAGGGGAGAGTTACTAATGAAAGCTAATTTGCTATGTTAATTATAGCCATTACAAGCAAATGCAGGAAAGTTCTTGATGTTTTTAAGTGACATTACTGAGGTGCCAAACTAATGTCTACGATGAATCTCAAATGGAGCTCGCAAGTGTCCTGAATCATGCCTTTTTAAAGCCAGCCAAAAGGATCATCATACTATTAATAATTAAGAAAACCCCACACCACTGTTTTGTGACAACAGAGATCCCATCAATAAACGTTCCACCCACCCAAAATCCTGAAAAGATGCAACACAAGGGAATAGGCTCCAACATTCCTTGCCGCCTTTCCAGTGCCAATAGCTTTGCGGATGAAATGCTCCAGGAGGCATTCACGTCTATCTCCAGTGCACACCAGAACACAACATGCACTCCAAGTCTAACCAACTCACTGTCACACACACACACACACACACCCCTCCCTCTTTCAGCCAGCACGAAGCATTGTTCTCCCCTTCCTTCCAACCTGCCATTGAGACACCAACTTTCAGCACAGGTCAAACTCCTGAAATGCTACAATGCACTTTCCTAATTTGGGCCTCGCCAGCTGTGCATGTGGAACATCATGACTGTACCCTGTGGCAGTCCTGACTGACACGTCCCAGCCCTCCATTCCCCACCCCAACCACAGAACTTCTGCTAACATACAGGCCGCTAGCGCAGTGAGGCTCAGTCGGCAAGAGGAAGCTGGAGTCAGCTGGAAGGGATCAGAATTGAGCTTTGGTGAAGAGTCTTCTTGGGGAAGGATGCACAGAGGAGGGCTCCCACTGTATGACCGAGCTCCTCACTTCCACCAGAGCCAGAGAGACAACCACAGAGTTGGCACTGACTACTACATACTTAGGTTTCTGAATCTGCTCCTGCCCTTTAGCTCAAAACAGCACCAGTTAGATATCATGTAATTTAATAATCATGTAACTGCACCAAATCTTAGCAGGGCCAGCAGCCGGTGCGCTCCGGGCCCCACTCCTGGGGAGCTCCCTGCCACCCTGCACCGATGCCCTATATCAGAGGCAGCAGCATGAAGTGGCAGGTGGGAGCCAATCCATGAGGGTCCCAGAGGCAGCAACAGGGGAGGGGGAAGAGAGAATGCGTGTAGTCATTTGGATTAACCAATAAGCCGAGGCGTATCAGTTAATCATTTAGACAACTATACGCTAACATCCTTAGTCCCGGATTCATTCCCCAATAAGCGACCCAACAGGGGAAATCATTACACACCATCTTGCTGCTAAAGGTGACAGAGCCACATTATTTTTTTATCCTGCATCCTTGGAACAACCTTTTAGATCCTTGAAAACTGTTACGTCCCCTCTCAGCCTTTTCTGTTCTAGACTAAACGAACCCAACTCATTCAATCTTCCCTCATAGCTCATGTTTTCTAGAACTTTGATCATTTTTGTTGCCCTTCCCTGGACTTTCTCCAGTTTGTCCAAATCTTTCCCGAAATATGGTGTCCAGAACTGGACAAAATACTCCAGGTGAGACCTAATCTGTGCAGAGTGGAGCAGAAGAATTACTTCTCACATCTTGCTTATAACACTCCGGCTTAAAAGCCACCTCCCCTCCAGCACCACCTCCACAGTGCAGGGGGGGGCAGGGGAGGCAGAGCCGCAGGGCTCCAGAGATGGCGTGAGCCAGGACTGTTCAGTCTCGACTCACGCCATGGCGGGGAGCTAACCCCACTGTGGCTCTGCACTTTAAATGTAGTAAGAGCCCAGCAGGAGCTCCCGTTTATCAACTAATCGAGTAGTCGATGGAAATCCCATTGACTCCTCGACTGTCAGTTAACCTAATTAACATCCCTACTAGGCAGTCACTTCCCATTTGTATGTATGCAACTGACTTCCTTCTTAAGTGGAGCACTTTGCTTCTGTCCTTGTTCAATTTCATCCTATTTACCTCAGACCAGTGGTCACCAACCAGGAGATCAGGATCTACTGGCAGATCTTGGAGCCTCTGACAGGTGATCCTGACTGCTTTGGCCAAGAGGCTATCAAAGGCTGTCACTTCAGCTGCCTCTCCCCCCCCACTGCAGTGCAGCTCCTGCCCTTTGCCTTGGAGCTCCCCCGTCCCTCGGGGAGCCTCCTACTTGCCGTGCAGGACAGAGTAGGGAGAGGAAGGGGGGGCTGATGTCAAGGTGCCCCCTCCCACTCTGCATCCTTTCTCCACAGAGCAGACAGGGGGGCACAACAGGACTAGGGATGGAGGTGGTTTGCTGGCTGCTTTTGGGAGTGGTGCAGGGCCAGGGCAGAGGTGAGCCTGCCTTAGCCCCACTGTACCACCAACAGGAGCCACCTGAGGTAAGCAGTGCCTAGCTGTAGCCCACATCCCAAACTCCTACCCCAAGCCCTTGCCCTATCCCCAAGCACCCCTACAGCCAAATGCCCTCCCACAGCCTGCACCTAGAACCCACTCTGCCACTCCAGAGCAGCTCAGAGCCCTTCTCACACTCCAGATCCCTTAATCCAAGACCAGAGCCTACACCCCAACCATCTTCTTCCCCAGCCTGATGAAAGTGAGTGAGGATGGGCAAGAGAGGGAGGATGGAGTGAGCAGGGGCAGGGCCTTGGAGCAGGGGCAGGAAGGAGGCGGGGCAAGGGTATTTATATTTGAGGTAGATCTTGGATTGAACTTAAATTCAAAAAGTGATCTCGTGCTCAAAAAGGCTGGCGTCCATTGCCTCAGACCATTCCTCCAGTTTGTCCAGATCCTATCCTCCAAAGCACTTGCAACCCCTCCCAGCTTGGTATCATCCTCAAACGTTATAAGCGCACTCTATATGCCATTATCTAAATCACTGATCAAGATACTGAACAAAATCAGACCCAGAACTGATCCCTGAAAAGCCTCACTCATTATGCATTGATTATTACTCTCCAGGAATGGTTCTCCAACCAGTCACACACCCACCGTATAGCAGCTCCATCGAGGTTCTATTTCCCTAATTTGTCAATGAGGTCTTGCAAGACTGTATCAGAAGCTTTACTGAAGTCTAGATATACCACATCATCTGCTTCCCCCCAATCTATAAGGCTTGTTTCCTTAGCAAAGAAAAGCTATCCAGTTGATTTGACAGGATTCTTTCTTGACAAATCTATGCTATAACTTATCACCTTCTTAACTTCTAGATGTTTGTAAGTAGATTCCTTAATTATTTGCTCCATTATCTTTCTGGGTACAGAAGCTAAGGTAATGTAATGTAAGGTCTGTAAATCCCAGGTGTGTCCTTACTTTTTCGGATGGGCATTGTATGTGCACTTTCCCAATTGCCTGGAATCTCTCCCATATTCCATGACTTTTCAAAGATAATCGCTAATGGCTCAGATACCGCCTCAATCAGTTCGAGTATTCTAGGGTTATTCCATCAGGCCTTGAAGTGTAAATAACTAACTAGCCGAAGTGATTTTCAACTTGGTCTTTCCCTATTTTAGTTTCTGAGCCTACCCCATTTTCACTGGCATTCAGTACGCTGCATCCAATCGCCACCAACCTTCTTGGAGAAAACCAAAACCGGGAAGACATTAAGCACCTCTGCCATTTCCACATTTTCTATTATTGTTCTTCCCTCATCATTGATTAACAGGTCTACCCTGTTCTTGGTCTTCCTCTTGCTCCTAATATATTTGTAGAACATTTTCTTGTTACCCTTTATGTCACTAGCTCGTTTGACCTCATTTTATGCTTTGCTTTAACACCAATACGTAGGGGCAAAATTATTTGTTCATACTCATCTTTTGTAATTTAACCCAGTTTCCATTCTTTGTAAAATTCTCTTTTGATTTTCAGATCATTCAAGATCTCCTGGTGAAGCCACGGCTGTCTCTTGCCAGACTTCTATCTTCGGTAAGCAATGGAATAGTTTGCTCTTGTGCCCTTAATAATGTCGCTTTGAAAAACTGCCAAGTGTCTTCAATTGTTTTTCCTCTTATACTTGCTTCCCATGGGACCTTGCCTACCAGCTCCCTGAGTTTGCTCAAGTCTGCCTTGAAATCCATTGTCTTTATCATGCTGCTTTGCCCTCCTAGCATTCCTTAAGCTCACGAGCTGTATCTTTTTCATGACCACTTTCACTCAAACTGCTTTCCACTTCCAAATTCTCAACCAGTTCCTCCCTATTTGTCAATATCCAACCTAAAACATCCCCTTCCCTACTAGCTTTCTCCACATTCTGGCATCCAAAATGGGCTCCGATACATTTTGAGAGCTAGTTGGATAATCTGCCCCGGGTGTGTTATTTTCCCAGCAGATGTCTGGATCGTTGAAGTTCCCCCATCTCCCTCAAGTCCTGGACTTTGGGTGATTTTGTGATTTGTATTGTATATAAAAAAACACAAAAACACACCACTCATCCACCTCTTCCTCCTGGTTAGGTGTCCTGTAGTAGACCCCTATCATGGAATCACCTTTGTTTTTACCTCTTTTATCCTTACCTAGAGACTTTCAACAAGCCAGTCTCCTATTTCTACCTCAGCCTGAGTCCAAGGGTATACATTTTCGACACCACCTCCCCCTTTTTACCTTTCTGTCCTACCTGGGCACGCTGTACTCGTCTATACCAACATTCCCATCTTGCTTATTAGCCCACCAAGTTTTTGCAATACCAACTGTATCATGGGTGTGTTTATTTACTAGTATTATGATTTATTAATATTTATACTTCTCACATTAATATACAGATATCTAAGATACTGAGTTGATACCCCCCATTTCCATCCTGTATCACCTTTATCCCTGCTATTACAGCCTATTCTCCCCCAAATTTCTGACCCTTCTCCCAGGTCTTTTTTCACTCACCTGTGGGCTTTAATCACCTGCCCCATCAAACCTAGTTTAAAGCTCTCACTAGCCGTGGCCCAACCTCTACAGGAAAGCCAAAAGTCCAGCTGGACCAGAATGGATCTTAGCTGGCATCTCCTGAAATCCCATTGCCTGGCACCAAGCAATATGTCTGATATAGTGTGTCACACTAAGCCCTCAGTCCTTGTGCTAAGTAACTCCTATGCTGTCCTTCACCTTAAGTCATCAGTAATAGTGGCAAACTTCAGCCATCCTGTTCTACCAATGTCAGCATTCAAAAAGGTAACACTTTGAACCCTAAATAGTTAACCAAAACATGTAACTTATCGAGTACTCTTGCACTATGCTCCTATCAAAGAATCACACATTGAATTGAGTAACTGGCTGCTCTACTGTAGCTTCAAAAGGTACCCAAGAAAATGTTGAACACTAGAAACGTAGTTATCCGACACTTTTTAAAGTCACAATTAAAATTTTATTCACTACAAACTACTACAGAAAATTCTAGCAGTGCAGAAACTGCAACAAATATTTGCAATTCAGATCTTCTCTCTCAAGTCAGACTGATTAAAAGGGGAACCCTGACATAACCACAATGATGGTGGTGCTAGGGATGTAACAGTGTAACCGATTCACGGAGAAGCAAAATCTTATCGGTTAATGCTACAGACTACACGGTTCCCCCCCCCACACACACACACACACACACACACACTTGCCAGTACATTTTTTAGCAGGCTAAATTTTTTAGCAGTCTAGGACCTACCCCTGCTGCAGCTCTGCATTTAAAGTGTATTAGGAGCCAGGTGGGCAGGCAGCCCGGCTCAGTTCCAGCTCACACCAGGTCTGGGAGCTCAGACCCCACCCCTAGACAGGGACTGCTGCCACCCCGCGCTGCTGCCTCTTTATCAGAGGTAGCAGCACCGGGAGACAGGCAGCTGGTCCGCGAGGGGAGCTGGTTTTTAAACTGGCTCCCCTTGTGGACCAGCTCCCGCCTGGCATCCTGCACTGCTGCCTCTGATACAGAGGCAGCCACAGAGTGGTAGGGGGCTCCTCAGTAGTGAGGCTGGAACACACTGGCTGCCGGCCCCGGCCCCAGGGACTATAGACTAGTCGAGTAACCGATAAGAATTCTTGAGGTTACCCGACTATTCAATTAACCAGTATTTAACATCCCTAGGTGGTGCTACTTCCCCACTGTCAAATGACTTTTCCTGCATCTCCCCTAGCCAAGACTGTACAGGACAGGGCAAGGGGATCACTACCGACAGGACCAAACACAATCACTTTTCCTATTAGTGAACTGATGCCCTCAGCTTTTGCCGATGAGCTTACAATAGCTCCCCACCCTGTCCTCTCCCTCTGTAAAGCGATAAAACGGCAACGCGGCCCAATCACATTTTTTAAAATCTGCCTCATTCCTGTGTTAGTGACCCACGTGAAGAGGGAGAAGAATCTGCTGAAGCACTGCACGAGAGACAATGAACCTCACTGCGTACAACGTGCTCTCAGAGGCATCCAGACCCAGAATCTCTCTCCTAATCTCTCAGTGGCAGTACTCTTAAATATCATTTATAACAGAGGTTCCCAGCCTCTCTCTCCCCAAGCCCTCCCCTCCCCGCAACACACCATAAAAGACTCCAGGGCTTGAAGGGGAACCTCCTCACTTCAGCAGCCAGGGACTCAGGGCTTCTGGGTTCAGCCACGGGGGAAGAGAGCTTTAGCCATGCAGGGCACCAGGGCCTGGGGCTCCCGGCTTTAGCCCCATGGGATAGGAATGTGAATGGTTAACTGGTAAACCTCACCCTTCAAATAAATGAGGTTCCGGCTTACTGTTGGGGGCTGGAACAGCTCCCCACAAACCACGGGCAAGGGGCTGCTCCAGCTCCGCAGGGCCCAGGCATGCTGCCAGGCAGGGGCGCTCCAGTCCGTCCAGAGCATACCTTGTCCGGGGCGCACCCTCCAACTGCCTCCCCTTTTTATTGGTTAACTAGTAATTAAGTGGGATTTTACATCGCTAGTAGGGGACCCTGGGCTTCTGCCCAATGGCAGGCAAGCACCAGCGCTCAAAGTTTCAGCCCCATTGAGGTGCTAAGACTCAGGGCTTCAGCAGCAGGGCCCACAGAACCGGATTCTGGTTTGCAGGCGCCTAATTGCAAACTACAGATGTTAAGGCATGGCTATTCCGCTATTCGAGTAGCTGATAACTAATTGTATAGTCGATACAAATGGTAAGGGGAGTTGCTCTGCAGAGGTAGCTCCCGGAGCCAGCGCAAGCTGAGACTGAGCCCTGTGACTCTTACTCCATTTAAGATGCAGAGGCGCGGTGGTCCCAGACCAGGGCAAGCTGGGACTGCTCAGTCCCGGCTTGCTCTGGGTCCAGCAGCCCCTGTTCAAGGGCAGCTTCACAGCAGCAGCCCCTGTCCACGGGGGAGTCGTGTGTGTCCCAGCTCCCTGCTGGGACCCCCATGAACAGTGGCTGCTGCCGGAGACTTCCCTGCAGGGAACTGGCTTTTAAGCTGTTTCTCGCCACCCCTGCTACTTCTCATGGGGGAGGAGTACTTGAGTACTCGACTATCCGATAAACTTAGCCTTATCAAGTATTGAGTACTCGACTACTCACTTACATCCCTATTGAAAACCACTGATTTATAACAATCAGGGGTATAAAAGTATAACTGATAAGCATAAACTCCGCCTAGGGTCCTAGCTCATAATCAGTTACATGATGGTTGTTTTTTCATGTTATTTACATCCAGAATAACAATGCAGAAGTCTGATTTCTAAGTTGGTGGCGTTCTTTAGAGAAACACTATTAGTTCACATTCAGAATTCATTAGGCTGAACACAAACCAAAGGGTTGGTCACCTCTCTCCTCTGACCTTACAGAGCTATGTGTATTTCTGATTGTATTTGCTTTATTGGTACCTTAAGGAATGTCCAGTTTATATGGTGGTAATAAGAAAACAAATAATCACAGAACTCCAACTCACACAATCAACTGTCTTCAAAGAAAACCACAAGTTCTAACCTCTCTCTGGAAATAGTCCAGAAAGGGATTCCATGGTAGCAGTTATACTATAGCAAGAAATTAGCAGTCATGACTTTTTTGGGTCAAAATATTTGTTTTTGTGCTCTGTCTTTGAGATTACTCTGCCATAATCAAACAAACATTAATTTCAAACTAGGGATGTGAAGGACTATTAAAAATGCTTACTGGCTAGTCGAAAGCAGTGTCAACTAGTAGCTCCCCTCCCTTGCTATCTTCATCAGAGGCAGCAAGGGGGGGGGAGAAAAGGAGGGCACTTCAAAGCGGTAGCGCCGCACAGAGCCTGGGGTCAGCTGCTCCATGTGGCACTACAGCTTTGAATGCCGCGTGGAGCCTGGGATCAGTTGGGGACTCCCCCGCTGACCCTGGGCTCAGTGCATTTCAAAGAGGCAGCACCACAGGGAGCCTGGAGTCAGCAGGGGGAGTCCCCAGCTGACCCCGGCCTTTGGCACTTTCACCTCTGAAGTGTAGCAACAACCCTTGGGCTGTTGCTACACTTCAAAGGCGGAGGCGCCCTATCGACTAATTGAATAGTTGATGCAAATATGCATCGATTTATCATTATTGTTCCAACATACACACATTACACTTCGCCTGCCACACACACACACACATTCACACACACACACACACACACATCCTTATATTTCAAACCTTGGCTAAAATTAATAGGAGTTAAAAAGAACAGAACTGCAGACACATCCAGTTACATAAATGTGTAAAAGAAGTTTTGGAAGAGATTTTCTAAGAGAAATATCAAACAACTAAATAATAAACATAGTAATAAAAGAAGCTGAGTTCAAACACATGGTTAAGAATGAGACAGGTGGAAAGCACAGAGAAAGTAGTATTTTGTTTAAAAGTTTCTGTTACTCAAATATTAAAATAAGGGGAAATGTGTGAAGGTTTTGACATTAAGTCCGACTTCAGTATCAAGTTCTGAGGCAGAAACACACATTACTTTCAGTACTTTGAAGAACATAATGCCAATGGCTTTTGTGACCCAATTCTAACTACTTGGAAGATACCACTTGAGGTTTTGCTATTCACAGCTGTAGCATCTGTTCAGCTTTGAACAGCTTGTGTGACCCTATATGACCAGATGACTAATCGGACACCGAGTTGCATGATGTGTAATATAAGTGAACATACCAAGTGATAACACAGTGTTTGCAGCCACCATGCAAAGGAAAACCTGTAGCTCACACCTAATTTCCTGAGCACCGCAAGTATCAGGTGAAAACAGGATGTGTGTGGAGGAGCAGGTATTAAACCTGGCTCTCCAAAGCCCAGGCTAGCACTCTAATCACTGGACTAAGGATGTTAAAATGCGGTTAACTGACTAGTTGATGGAACTTCCGTCGACTAGTCGACAGGCACTTCCACATTCCTCCTTTGAAATGTACAAGAGCCCCAGCATGGACTCCCCATTCAAAGAAGGATTGCAGAATTCCGCATACAGAGGGAAGTCACGCTGACTCCAGGCTTCACTCGGTGTGCCTGCTTTGAAATGCACAAGAGTCCCCAGCGGGGGGCTCTTGTGCATTTCAAAGCCAAGGAGCCCAGGGTCAGCGGGGGAGTCCCCAGCTGATCCCGGGTTCTGGGGAAATGCCACGGGGAGCCCAGGGTCAGTTGGGAGTCCCTAGCTGACCCTGGGCTCCACAGCAACTGCCCCTTTGAAATGCACGGAGGTGGCAATTTAAAGGGGCAGCCCGCCACACAACTGATCCACCGATCAGCTGTGCAGCGGCCGCCTTGGGGTTTCAAAGCTGTGCGGCGCTGCCACTTTGAAGTACCCCTTCCCCCCCACCATAGAGGCAGCGGGAAATATCGACTAGTCAAAAGACTATCCAATAAGCAAATGCTTATCGGATTGTTGACTAGTCTTTAACATCCCTACACTGAACCACTCTTCCTTGTGTACAATCCCCACATTTGAAGATTTCTGCATGAAATTTAAAATATGAATGCATTTTAAAAGGTGCAGCGTCGTCACTTCCCTAACACCCTACTGCACAGGACCTATGACATCCAGACACACAGCCCTTTCAAGAGAGTGCCCGATCTTCCACTCCAGACAAGTGTCAGCGTTCAAAGGAAGCCTTTCAAAGAGTCAGAACAAGGATAGTGGCAGGTGGACAGCTTCTTCTTATCAGAAGGTACATGCACATGGAGCACATTGCCTGTTTTAATACGGAAAGCCAAACCGCTCAGGTTACTGAGCCATAGAAAACCGAGGGTTGATAGAGGGCACTAGATGATTCTTCCAGAGATCTCTCCAATAGCAGTACACTTAACAAGATACTAGCAAAGAATAAAGGAATTAAAGGGGAGGGAGGTCGCAGAACAGAAGCCATCCATTACATAGGAGCAGCAGCAATTCCTATATTTAGGTTGCCTAACATTTTTTATTATAAAAACAATTGTTACTTTTTTCAGAAGTGCTCTTACTCCTCCATGGCTTGCACTGGGATTTTGAAGTTGAGCACGGATTAGTTCTGGTGGCCAGAAAAGTGCTTTCTGAGGGCCTCCTGAAAATCATAACATAAGAACAGCCATACTGAGTCAGACCAAAGGTCCATCTAGCCCAATATACTGTCTGCTGCAAGTGGCCAATGCCAGATGCCCCAGAGAGAGTGAACAGAAACAGGTAACCATCAACTAACTGATCCGTCTCCTGTCATCCATTTGCAGCCTGGGACAAACAGAGGCTAGGGATACCATTCCTAGCCATCCTGGCTAATAAGTATGGATGGACCTAACCTCCATGAACCCATCTAGTTCTCTTTTGGTCCCCGTTAAAGTCCTAGTTTTCAAGACATCCTCGGGCAAGGAGTTCCACAGGTCGACTGTGCATTGCACCAAAAGAACTTCCTCCTGTTTGCTCCAAACCTGCTACCTATTCATTCCATTTGGTGACCCCTAATTCTTATGTTATGGGAACAAGTACATAACTTTTCCTTTTTTACCTTCTCCATATCTGGCACAATTTTATAGGCCTCTATCATATTCCCAGTTAGTGTCCCCTTTTTTAAGGTGAAAAGTCCCAGTCTTATTAATCTCTCTTCATAGGGCACCTGTTCCAAACCCCTCATCATTTCTGTTGCCCCCTCTGAACCTTTTCCAATGCCAGTATATCTTTTTTGAGATGAGGCGACCACATCAAGATGTGGGCATACCATGAATTTATACAGTTGCAGTAAGATATTGTTTTATTCGCTAGCCCTTTTTAAATGATTCCTAACATTTTATTTGCCTTTTTGACTGCCGCTGCACATCCTTTCAAATTTGGCCAACTCACAAGTAGCTGAAGACTGCCATTGCCTGTCCATCTTTCATACAATATAGCTGGTTTTGGCAACACAATCCCCACTACTGTTCCACTAGCATCGCATGTGCCCTCTAGATGTCTCAAGTGGGTGCAATGACTGACTAACTCTCAGTGGCGACTTAAAAATATGGCCTTGAGTCTCCCAATACATTAGCTCCTCCCCTGTAAAAGAGGAATGCCACTCCTGTGAGGGCCAGCTAGTACAGTAACGAGAAAGGCCTATGAGGAAATCAGTAATTCTGTATGTAGTGCAGGCTTTGGATGGCATGATATAACGGAAGACACAGGGCCATACACAATGATAAGGAACACCGAACAGATGCCTCATTCCCTGAGCACTGGGCATCCTGTACCCTGACCCCAGCAGAGTCCTATGGAAACTACACCATGTGACCATGTCATTAAAGGCATTATCAATGAACATATGCTACGGTTGCACTAGTAATCCTAAATCCAGCATTTCCTAAGCGCCTAATTTGGCAATCCAGATAATTTTGGTGTATTTACTATAATGACCAAAATGTCAAGGACAAGGGAAAAAAAAATACTATAACAAAATATATATAAATCAACACAATTTAAATGAAGGGTTTTTTGTTTTGTTTTTTTTTAAATCAGAACACAATTTCCTGGCCCTGCAATGCTCTGCACACAGACATGGCCCTGCATTTACAAGAGCCTGAGACTCGGAGGTTTGCAAGGACAACACACTGCAGTACGGTCTCTAGAATTCCCACTGTGGTCTCCCCACATTTACTCCACTTGCAAAGACCAAAAACAGCAACAGATGCTTCAGAAGGCCTGAAGTTACTTACTGTCACATATTCAAATGGCAAGCACTCAGCAGCAGCAGAACTAGACATGGCTACTCATTTCTAAGGTAAACAATAAGCTGTCGTTCAGTAGAAGTAACATTGGCGGCAGGAAAAACAGCAGTAACCATCTTGTCGAGTTGACTTTCCAACAAGTTTTGATGGTGTCACTACATTGTGGTACCTTTATAGTACCTGCAGTAACTCCTAGTGATAAACACAGAAGTTCAGTCTACCCTATACTAGGGATGTAAGAGTGTAACTGTAAACGGGTAACCGACAAGCACGGTCCTGATCCAGCTCCCGGTGCGAGCTGGGAGCCAGCTTCAAAGTGGGCTCTTGGGGTGCACCAGCTCCCACCTGGTTGCCGCCCCGACCCTGAAATTTTCAGCTGTTATACAGTTAGCAAATTACACTCAATTTAACATCCCGACCCGACACGAACATGCACTTAACATTTAAAAGTAGTGAAGTAAGAGATACACCTCTCCGCTTATCCCTTAACTCTAGCAAAGCAACCTCTCACCCACGTGACATGTACAGTGTGCAAAGAGATCAGAACTATTCACATATGTTTAAAAAGTTAACTGGTTAAATGATTAAAATCCTATCATTTAACCAGTTAACCATTAACCAAGGTTACTCTGGCTGGCAGGGTCTCTCCCGCAGGCCTGCCGGGGCCACTAGCAGGCCAAGGTCCCTCCAGCTGGCCAGACAGATCCCAGGATACTCTGGCCAGCTGAGCTGTGTGGCCTGGGGTCCCTCTGGCCAACCAGCCACCGGGGTTAACAGTTAAGGTCCAGTTAATGGTAAGCATACTGTTTACTGGTTAACCAGTAAACTTTTCACATCCCTACATCAGGCAAAATGGTACATTCTTTCTTTCTAATCTCACCTAAATAATACAGGAACGTAGCCTACACCAATGTGCCTATTTTTAAATGGGACTTTTCTTGCCAACCAAAAAATCCAAATCTTTTCCCATCAATTGCACTGGAGGCGCTACCATCATCTTTGAACCTGTCATCCCTTTGAAATTGAGTGCCCAATGCTTAGTGTAAAAACCAGCTGCATACAGGCACAAACAAGAGGCCCTATCCTCAAAGAGGCTTTATTCTTAACAAAACAGGAAGTCTGAGAAGCTGTGGGCATACTCAAAGCAGTTACCATCATGAACAAAAGCTCCCTGAAAGTTCTTCTATAAGGTAGAGCTCTGTCCTAGAGGGCAGGGTTGTAAAGGCTTATAGAGCACTCCATCTCTGAAAAGCAGCACCTCAAAATAGCAGTGGCAGCTCCTGATTTAAATGTTTCCACAACTTCAAAGATACTCAAATGACATGTAAGCAGGTGGAATAAGGAGTTAAGTGTTAGCATAACTAAGCTTAGAATGGGAGACTTGCTTGGTTATTTCTATTTACTATCATCTGTAATAATAAAGATTCTGCAGTTGGGACTACAGCTAACTAGTCTGTTGGGAATGAGATGCAGACTAAAGTCTATGTTCCTCTCCCAGAAACGGAGGGCTAGCAAATGTAAACGCCCAAGAATGCACTTTTGCCAATAAAGAAACCAGATAAGACATCCACAATGCACAGAGGAAGATGATCTGCTGGTTAAAAGGTCCTTTTTAAAAACCATGGGTTTTTTTCTCCAAATACAACTATTCTAACTGCACTCAATTATCTTAAGGATTCATCCAGAATACCGCAAAAAGGATTGTGTTTTATTAGAAAGTCAAGCCTCTGAGACTGCTGTTTATACAAAATATTACCAACAAATCCAATACAAATTATTTGATTCCTGCACCTTTCCAAATTTCACAGTACCCATGAAATCACAAATCTACAACTTGAGTGCAAAGAAGCGTCAAGTGCTGTTGTGAAAACTCCTCTACACAGCTTCTGTGTACAGAGATCCCTCCCACTGCTGCATCACTGAGCACATCTGCAGTAGGTAACTCATCTGCTCTTCAAAACTAAGCAAAAAGTTGCAGTAACTAGAAAAGAGCAAGAACAGAATTTCCCGCAAGACCCAGAAGGAGAGTGACCCATTAGGTTATTTGTTCTTCACCAAGCCTTATTTTCCCGGAAAGTTTCCTTCCTCCAGAGTCCCTTGCAAGATTTAGGCCTTAAACAGCAGCACAAATGGTTTCAACAGACGTTCCCAGTTTCCCAAGACCACCCCTTTGCATGGGCACACAGAGAGCTTTCGCCGCCTACTCGCCCAGCTCTGCAGGAGCCTTAGAGCCCGCTGCCCAGCCTCACCCCCACAGCAAGGAGGATCTGCTCGAGGGGCTGGCCTGTGCCAGGCTAGGCGGGCGCGCGGGCCGAGCCGCGGAACCTGGGGAAGGAAGCGAGGAGCCCGAGCAGGCTGCGGGACCCCGGCGGCCCGGCATCTGCAGCGCCCGAGCGCGGGCTAACTCGCGGCCCGGCAGCGCGGCACCAACATGGCAGCCTGGCTCCAGCGCCGGGGCCCGCAGCGCCGGGGCCGCCCCGCCCGCCCGCCCGCAAAATGGCAGGCCCGCCACCCGACGCGGCGCGGCCCGGCGCTTACACACGGCGGCGCCGCGGCGGGAGCGGCCGGCTCGGGCGTTTCCATGGCGCCGGGGGCCGCCTCCGGGCCCGGCTGCTCGGCGCTCAGCATGGAGGCCAGGTCCTGCAGCCGGCGCAGCGGGATGTAGCAGGCGGCCGGGTCCTTGGCGGGCGGCTCAGGGCCCGCGCTCTCGGGCGCGGCCGGGGCCCGCGGGCCGGCGGGGGGCGGCGGGCCGGGCGGGCGGCTCAGCTCGCAGGCCGGCTCCATCCCGCGCCGCGGGCATCGACCTGCGGAGCGAGCAGAGCACAATGGTCAGGCCGGGCCCGCGCCGCAAAATGGCAGCCGCCCTTCCCCCCGCGGCCGGAGCCGCGCCCGCGGCCCCCGCGGCCCGGCCCCTGGCGCGCCGCCCCGCCCACAGCGCCCGGCCCGGCCCGGCCCGGCCGCGCGGCGCCTGCCCCTCCCGCCGCGCGGGCACTCAACGGCCCGGCCGGCCCGGCCCGCAGCTCCGCCGCCTCCTTCCCCCGCGCGCGCGCGCCCGCCGCCATCCCGCACGCGCGCGCCCGCCCTTCCCTCACCGACTCTTGGGGTTCCGCGCCGGCCAATCAGCGCGCCCGCGCGCGCGGCCCCCGGGCGCCTCGTGCCGGGCCCGGCCGGGGCTCGCTGCTGCCCCCGGCGCCTCCCGCGGCGGCGCCCGCCCCGCCCCGCCCCCGCCTCGCGCCCGGGCCGCACGCGGCGCCCACAAGGCCCCCGCCCCCGCCGGGCTCGCCTCGGGCCCGCTGGCGGAGCGATGGGGCCGCCGCGCTGCTTACCTGAAGCGCCGCCCCTGTCCGCTCCTGCCCTCCTGCCCGCTCCCGGGGCGCCTCGTGGCCGGGGGGCGCTGCATGCGCACGAGCTGGGGGGGCACTCATGGCCGGGGGGCGCTGCATGTGCACGAGCTGGGGGGGCACTCATGGCCGGGGGCGCTGCATGTGCACTAGCTGGGGGCACTCAGGGCTGGGGGCACTGCATGTGCACGAGCTGGGGGCACTCAGGCCGGGGCGCTGCATGTGCACGAGCTGCCGGTGGGTGGGGGCACACCATGCACACTAGCTGGGGGCACTCAGGGCCGGGGGCACTGCATGTGCACGAGCTGCCGGTGGGAGGCACTCACGGCCGGGGCACTGCATGTGCACGAGCTGCCGGTGGGGAGGCACTCAGGGCCGGGGGGCACTCCATGCACACTACCTGGGGATGGCCGGGGGGCACTCCATGCGCACGAGCTGGGGTGGCTGGGGGCACTCGTGGCCGGGGGGCTCACCATGCGCACTAGCTGGAGGTGGCACTCATGGCCAGGGGGCTCACCATGCGCACTAGCTGCCGGTGGGTGGGGGGCACACCATGCACACTAGCTGGAGGGGGCATTCATGGCCGGGGGGCACTGCATGCGCACGAGCTGGGGGTGGGCGGGGGGCACTCATGGCCGGGGGGCACTCCATGCGCACTAGCTGCCGGTGGGCGGGGGGCACTCATGGCGGGGGCA
This sequence comes from Rafetus swinhoei, assembly GCA_019425775.1. Lineage (NCBI taxonomy): Eukaryota > Metazoa > Chordata > Testudines > Trionychidae > Rafetus > Rafetus swinhoei. Next base: position 1,192,273 of record CM033428.1, read on the forward strand.
CACCATGCGCACTAGCTGCCGAGACTAGCTGGAGGGGGCATTCATGGCGGGGCACTGCATGCGCCACGAGCTGGGGTGGGTGGGGGCACTCATGGCCGGGGGGCACACCATGCGCACTAGCTGCCGGTGGGTGGGGGGCACTCATGGCCGGGGGGCACTCCATGCGCACTAGCTGCCGGTGAGGGGGGGGCACACCATGCGCACTAGCTAGGGGCCGGCGGGCTGGGGAGTTGCGAGTGCTGGGGGCAGGTTCTGCACTCCCAGGCAGACATCACTGCAAGGCCTGCACAGCTCGGTTGCGGCCCTGCAGCCATGAGGGCGCGGCGAGGCGCAGCGACTCCAGCGCATCGGCCCGTGCCGCAGGGGGGTCCCAGAAGCGCAGCGTGGCCAGGCTCTGCCAGCACGCCAGAGGCTCGCTGCTCCGGGCTTACATACCTCGTGCCGAGGGAGGGGTCCTTGGATGCAGTGGCTGTGGTGCTTGCCAGCCCTGGGCCTCGTTACCTGCTGTCTGCGGGCGGTTTCCTTATGGCACCAGGGCCTCCAGCCCCTTTCCTGCCTGGGGATCTCTGCTCGTGACTCCCTCTCACAGGCACCACAACTCAGGCCATTTCTCCTTTGTTCGCCACACCCCTGGATCGGGCCTGGTCCTTCCCTGCTGCGTCGGCAGTTCCTTACCCGGGGCTGGGGGGCGCCTGTCACTACACACTGCACCATGGACTCTATAGGCCCCCCGCACTGCACCCCTTCTCTTAAAGGGGCATCGCCTGAAACATGCTAAAGAGCAGAGGGATGGGGAAGCATCCTGCTCTTCTCTCCCCAGGCTTTTTCCCTCTGGAGCAGGAGAAACCACCTCCCTGGTTCTAGTCACCTTCTGCCCCACGCTGCTTAAAGGAGGAGGTTAGCAGGGGCTGGCTCCCTTGGCAGGACGCACGTGCTGTAGGCTAGGAGGGCTTTTCCTCAAGTGTCCCCAGCTTGGGAGCCAGCCTTGGCCCATATGTCTAGGGGCAAGGCCAGATTTGTAGGGACAGTCTCTGGCCTGGACTGGGAGAAGCCCACGTATTGCCCCCTCCCGTGCAAGCAGAGGTTAACCCTTTGTTCACGAGGCCGGGCCTCTGTCACGCGGTATTACCTCTGCTGACAGCCTGCCTCTGGCAGGATTGGCAATACCGCACCAGTGTGGGGAGAGAGACAAGCTTTGGGGACTACACTCCCATGTAGTTGCTACTGGGCCATTTAGTGGGCGGGGCGAGGTAGGCCCCGTGCAAGATGTGCTAACTACTCCCACTACACAATCTGATTTAGTGCTGGCTCTGGGAGGGCCTTCCCCAGCCTGCAGAGGAGCAAAGCTTGTCTCACCAGCAGACACTGGCCCACTAACACCACCTTGTCTAGCAGCCTGGCGCTGACACGGCTACACACCCCTGGCCAGGACAACGGCTCGCAGAACCCCACAGCAGAGACTCACCCGTTTCTCTCATCTCCCGGTTCTTTGTGAGGTTCTAACTCTGGCCTTGACCCTGGTTGTCTGAACGTGGCCCTCTGACCTCCTTACAGTCCAGCACCTCCTCCTCTTGTGACCACTCCGCCATGCTGTTCTCCGCACGCAGTCTCCGGGCTTGTCTCCGCTGCCAGTGCTGGAGCACTTGGTGAAGACACTACCCACGCTGATGCTGCTGGCACAGGGACAGCACTTCCCAGAGAGGCAGGGGCGAGGGTGATGGGAGAAGATCTCCCGGCACCCTGCTGTGTATACGAGGACGGGTCAGTGTCCCTACGCTGCTGAGGGTTGTATGCTGAAAAGCTGGGAGTGCAGGCCAGGGCTCCAACGCAAAGGCCGCCTACGCTAGTCCTGCTGCCACTTCGCTTGCTGCTTGAGCTTGGAGCTGACTTCTCTTGCTTTTTGGGGTCATCTGTCACATGCATTTCTGAAAACGTATTGCCAGGAGAAGGCTACACGTTGTATTTGTAAGCACCCCAAGAGACACCGGTTCCACACACAGCCAGTGCAAGGGTACAGAATCGGGTTTTCCGCTTTCCTTCTGCAGTACTGTTGTTGGAGAAATAACCCAGCGAAATAAAGGCAACAAAAGCCACAAAGCCTGTCAGTTTGCAGCAAAGCACCCCCGGCCTCGTTCCCTCCAGCCCCTAAGAGCCCCCAGCTAAGTACACCTGCCCTGGATTGTTTCTCAGCTTGTGTTGAACCTGCTGCCTGGTGATTAAGCTCAGTGCACGAGAGCAGAGGAGAGATGTGGAGCAGCATTTCCAAAGCAAGCCCTGGCCAGCGTTAGCAGCCTGCAGGAGAGCGGCAGGGCACGCCCAGCGCCCGATGGCTGCATGTCCTCGGCGCGGCTGACCGCTAGGCCGCTTTCACCGAGGTGCCCGCCTTTGGTCGCTGCAGCCCTGCTTCCCATCACAGGGAGCTCACAGGCAAGGCCCCGCTCCTACACCCCAGGCGCTGCCTGCAGCCCAAGGAGTCGCTCGCCTGGAGCAAGCAGAGCACGTCTGTGCGTGCTGGCAGGACAGGGTGGCGCAGGGCCTGAGCAATGCATTGCCTTGGCTGTCATTCTCACCACAGGAACATCAAAGGGGCCCCTCCCCCCATCCTGTCTTCCCACGGGCCAATGCCAGGGACTAGCGCAGGGCAGCTACTGAGCACCCCGTCCCGTGGCCCAGTCCCAGGTGCTGGTAGGCAGGCAGGGGTTCAGGGACTCCCCGTGCATGGGGCAGCATTCCTCACTTTCCTGGGCAACCGCCATTGATGGACCCATTCTCGCTCGGTTTGCACAGCTCCTTTTGGAACCCAGGGGAGTTTTGGCCTTCACTCCGTCCGCTGGCCGTGAGCGCCACAGGCAGGCTGTGCTAGGAGGGAAGCAGTGCTTCCTCTCTCCTGGCTCCCGGCTGCCAGCTACTGCCTCACCCCAGAACACACAACCCCCCCCCCCCGTGTTTCCTGGGATTCAGGGGTCAGCCAGGACTAGTGAAGCCTGGGTGCCAAGCTGCTGCTGCTGCACAGAACAGTGACTCAGGCTCATCCGCGGCCCCTCCCTGCTCTGTGTTCATTGCTAGTCGGGCGGCTACGCTCCCAGCCGCTGCTCCCTCCATCGGCCGCCAGCTGCCTGACAGCCACGGGTGAACAAGCCGCTCCCAGCATGCCAGTCACGGCTAAACACCTGGCTTAGCACCTAACCGCACCGCAGGCCGCGTCCCCAGTGTGCTCCGGGCAGGGACATGCGGCGTCTGGCCTGCTTGGCCGGAGGCGCCCAGCTGCAGAAATGTTAAACAACGTTCGGGCGGTGGGTTAGTCTGACACCTCAGCTGCCCTTTGTCTCCCCCGGGCCCAGAGCACAGCCTTGGACCACCTGCAGCCGGCCCCTCCGGTGCATTAGCAAGTCCCCGGGACGGCGGGCCCTGCACAGACACTGCAAGGAGTGGGGAGGACCCAGGGCAGCCGCACCAGCAGGCTCACCCGGCCTCTGGCCTGGCCGCTTTCCAGGAGGGAGTGTGGGTCACTGGGGTGCGAAAGGCCTGGTGAGATTTTTCCCTTGCAGGGAGCAGGGGCCTCTGAACGTTTTCTCCTCCCCAGGGGCCTCCTCCAAAACCCGTGCCTGGGCTGTGCGTCCCTGCGCAAGGGGGCAGCTGCGGCTTGGACACAGGTTCATTCCGGGTCTCCATTCCAAGGGCAGGCTGATCGCTGGCTCCTTCTGGTGGCTTGTCACCCGAAATGCAGCTCATCTGCGGGTGGGGCTCCTTCCCCAGGCCCTGTCCTGGGGGCCGGGGGCCCTGCAGGCACGGTGCAGCCAGCAGCCGGGCTCAGCGAGATCTCGGAGGCACTGCGGCTAGTTCTCTGACAGCATCCCCCCCACGGGCGGCAGTGGCCAGAAAGCAAACCGCATGTTGGGAATCATTAGGAGAGGGCCAGCGAGTAAGAGAGAATCGCCTATTGCCTCTATGAATCCATGGCACCCCCACACCCTGACCTCTACGAGCAGGTGCGGGGGGGTCATTGGAAAAGGGTCACAGAAGGGCAGCAAAAACAATGAGGGGTTTGGAACAGGTCCCCTATGAGGAGAGATTAATAAGACTGGGACTTTTCAGCTTGGAAAAGAGCAGACTAAGGGTAGGCTTGCCAGATGGTTTCACAAAAAATACCGACCCCCCCCTCCAAAATGCTGGGAAAAAATTCTGTTGAGCAAAAAAAAGCGGGGTTGGGGGGAGGACAGAAATACAGTCGCGGCCTCTTTAATTCCCAGGCCGCTCCCCCCTCCCTCCGCCCTTCCGTCAAGTGCCCAAGCCGGGTCTCGGGAAAAAACAGAAAATAACAGACATTTCAGATGTCCGGTATTTTCTGAATTTTTTTACCAGATGGAAGGCGCACATACCGAGCTGTCTGGTTCAATACCGGACACCTGGCAACCCGAACTAAGGGGGATAGGATAGAGGTCTATACAATCATGACTGGTGTGGAGAAAGTGAATAAGGAAAAGTTATTGACGCCTTCCCATAGCATAAGAACTGGAAGTCCCCAAATGAAATTAACAGGCTGCAGGTTTAAAACAAACCAAAGGCAGTATTTCTTCACACAACACACAGTCAACCTGTGGAACTCCTTGCCAGAGGATGTAGTGAAGGCTATGACTATAACAGGGTTCAAAAAGAGCTAGCTAGATTGATGGAGGATAGGTCCATCAGAGGCTATTTGCCAGGATGGGCAGGGATGGTGGGAATGGCGACGGGGTGGATCAGTCTCAGCTGGGGAGCCATGTTAGTCTGTAACTTAAAAACAAAATTAAAACCGATGCATGGTCCTGCAGCACCTTAGGGACCAACAAAAACGGACAGCGTCTCATGAGCTTCCGTGGCACAACCCACTTCTTAGGGAAGGGATCACTGGATGGTTCTGCGGTTGGTTCACTCCCTCTGGGGCACCGGGCAGCGGCCACTGTCGGAGGACAGGACCCTGGGCTGGATGGGCCCTTGGGTCTGACCCCGTCTGGCCGCTCTGACGTGCAGAGGGACATGGCCGCCCAGGCAGGTAGCTGGGGCTTCACGCGTGGGAGAGCGCGGCTGGGGGGCAGGGCACCCGGAACTCCACCTCGTGTCAAGGCTACAGCAGCAGCTGGCAGGCTGGGGGACGCTCCTCCCACGGCCCAGAAGAGGCACCACACGAGGCTGCTGTGGGGAAGAAGCCCTGGGCCCATAGAGGGCAGCCCCCGAGCGGGCGGCCGGTCTGGCAGCTGCTGGAGCAGCCTCTTCTCCTGGCGGGCAGCTGGGGGTGCTGGCTCCAGCGCTGGACTGAGTTGGGACCAAGGGGTGGGGAGAAGAGGCCTGGGTTTGAGCTGAGCCCTCCGCGTCCAGGCAGCAGGCAGAGCCGCCCAGCTGGGTGCGGGAGGGGACGGGTACTGGAAGGCGCAGTTGCTGTTTCTCAAGCTCTGGGGGAGTCTCTCGTAAGGCCCACGAGGTGTCTGGCTGGTCCCCTCGCCGCTGGGGGGCAGAGGGAGACCCCGCCTGCCGTGAAGGCTGCTAATCAATGCGAGCGGCAGGGTTTCCAGGGGGCCCCCACAAGCCCGGAGGCGAAGCGGCTCAGCCTTTTCGGGAGGAGGGTCTGTTCTATGGGGCGCTGCAGCTCCACGCGTCCGACCGGCCGGCCAGCGCCAGCCCGTGCCCACACACGCGGCACTCCGAGCCGAGTTCTCGCCGTGGTGGAGGAGGGCAGCTGAGTCTCCCAGGCTTGCCTCCAGGCCACCTGGCACAGGGCTGACGCCGCCAGCAGGGGCATGGCCTCGGCTTGGCCGTGAGAAGGGGCCCCGGCCCAGGCCTCGGGGCACCCTGTGAGGGCCGGCAGGCCACTCCAGGCCTCCCTGTCAGGGCGTGGCTAGTTCTGGAAGACAGACGGGCCCGAAAGGCTCGTGGGCCACCCTCAGGGCCGTGGGCCTGCAGGCTTTCGCCAGACCAGGCAAGGCTCCAGGCCGGTGCTCCCCTGAGGGCCGAGCAGCAGAACCGCCAGGCTGGCTCTTGGAGGAGGGACAGGAGTGGCGGGAACAGGCCACGCCCGTCCCTCTTCAGGCCAGGGCTCTGGACAAGCCCAGCCACCTTCTCGCCCGAAACAGGCCACGGGAAGGCACCGGCGAGGCCAGCGCAGCCCATCTCCATCCGGCTGCACCCCACCTTCCCTTCGCCTGCTGTCCCCTCTCTGCCAGGCAACACCTGCTAAGGTTGCCAGGTGTCCGGTTTTCCACCGGACAGTCCGGTATTTGCGCCCTCTGTGCGGTAGAACAATTCCGACAACACCGGACACGTGCAGTGTGCAATGTGCAACGTCGGTATTGTCTGAATTCCCGGCGGGGCGCCGGACGGAAGCCTGGCGGGGGCGGGGGAGCGACTGGGAGGGGGGCTACGATTGGCGCTCGGAGCCTGTTGTCGCGGGCAAAAGCCGGGAGGGAGAGGGGCTGGGACTCCCCCCACCCGGCTTCTGCACGCGACCAGAGGTTCCCAGCGCCAAGCGCGGCCCCCCTCCCAGTCGCTCCCCGGCCCCCACCCGGCTTCTACTAGCAACTAGAGGGAGTGCCTGTCGGGGGCGCGGCCCCTTGGACTCCGGCTGCGGTCAGTGGCTGCACACCCCCGCCAGCTCTGCTTCCCGCCCCCTTCCTCTGGCCCACCCTCCTCCCATCCAGCCCCGCGGCCTCGACCCTCCCAGCTCTGCTTCCCGGTCCCCCTTCCTCCCAGCCCCCATTCCTCCTGGCCAGCCCCGCCCCCCAGCTCTGCTTCCCATCCCCCTTCCTCCCGGCTAGCCCCACGGCCCCGGAACCCCCGCCAGCTCTGCTTCCCACCCCGCCCCCTCCCGGCCAGCCCGGCCAGTCCCACCCCACCCTGCCGCCCACGATCAAGTGTGTCCGGTTTTTTGGTGGGGTCTACCTGGTAACCCTACCTGCCTCCCTGGGCTCCAGGCACTCCTGCGCCCCCGCCCCTCTCGGGCCCTTCTCAAGGGCAGCGCCGCCACGACGTTTCTCTGTAGCCTTGTTGGAAGGGCCTTCCCCTGCGGCCAGACCCAGGCGGCCTTGGCTGCAGAGCTGGGAGTCCCAGCCCCACGGGGCAGCTAACCCGCATGGCGAGCGCCAGCCCGGGCTGTCGGGAAGGCGATTCAGGGCCAGCGGACAGGAGCGGCCCCCTGGTCCCAGAGCGAAGTTCCCACCCCAATGGCGCCCCTAGCGCCACGCACAGCACCGGGTGGCAGGTGGGCAAAGCTCAGTCTAACGGCATTTCCTTGGCCAGAAACTCCTCCAGGGCTGGGGGCTCCTCCTTCTGGAGTGGGGACCCCACGCGCCTGGCGCCAGGCCGGTAACTGCTGCTGGCGGCTGCCGCGTGCCCTTTACAGGGTGCAGCTCAGCCGAGGTGGCGGGGAGCCGGGCACAGCCGGTCGGGGCTGCCCAGTGACAGGACTGGCGATGGCCTGGCCCAGCACCGCTCCAGCCCCGCTCTGTGAGGGGGGCTCCCAGGGGGCCGCTGGGAAGGGAAGGAACGGGAAGGAGGTGGCAAGACCCGGAGCAGAGCTCAGCGCCCAGACCCAGCCAAGGCCAGAGCTGCCTGGACTCCTCTGCACAGCCGTCCCCTGCAGCAGCCAGCCCCGGACCAGGCCTGGCCGCCAGGGCACCTTTGCCCCAAGCCCGGCTGGGGGAGCAGGCCGCTGGGCGTAGCCTGGGGGTGCTGCGTGCTGGGCAACTGCCAACGAACCGCGAGGGAGGCTCCCAGGGGTGAAAGCTCCTGCAAACCCGCAGGAAGTGACGTCCTGAGCCCCGGGCACTGGGGTCAATTAACAGGCAGCGCCCTGAGCCCCGGGCACTGGGGTCAATGAACAGGCGGCGCCCTGAGCCCCGGGCACTGGGGTTCAATGAACAGGCGGCGCCCTGGGCCCCGGGCACTGGGGGTTCAATGAACAGGCGGCGCCCTGGGCCCCGGGCACGGGGGTCAATGAACAGGCGGCGCCCTGGGCCCCGGGCACTGGGGGGGGGTTCAATGAACAGGTGGCGCCCTGAGCCCCGGGCACTGGGTAAAGGTGCGTCCCTGGAGAGGGCGAGACAGCGAATTCTGTGCGGGGAACGGGGTGCAGTTGCTCCTGGCTCCGGGGCAGTCCAGGAGGCTTCTCGGGAGCATGGGGCAGGGGTTCGGGTCCTAGTATTGCCTAACACCGTACGCCAAGGCCACGGCCTGGCCCATCTCGACCTGCGGGAACTCAGCAGGTGTGTGAACACACCAGTTCTGCCCGGTCTCCTTGGCCTCCCTCCGCCCCGCGCTGGACCCAGCCGCCTGGAGGGGCCGTGCTTTCGTATGGCGATCACTCAGCCCGCAGGAAGTGACTCCGGTTTGTGGGAACAACTCCGGCTACCAATTTCCCTCCTCCTGCTCAGCCTGTCAGCAGCACCTCCGGTCCTGCCCACACCTGCCGTGTTCTCACACAGGCCCTGGGCTCGGCGACTGGCTGATGAAGGGTGCGACGGCGCGTCGGGGAGCCCCCGACCCTGCGCCCCGGCCGCAGCCAGACGGGACTCTCAGCCGGCCAGTGGAGTGGAAGGTTTATTGGTTCGCAGAGACACAGCCTAGCGTAGGAGCCAGGGCAGAGCCTCATTCCTCTGGGGAGGGGCTTCACCCCCTTACTTTGTCTAAAACATGGGTTCCCAAACTGGGGGGCATGAAGAAATTCCGGGGCAAGGTGACCCAGCCCCCACATCAACCTCCCTGCAAGTTTTGCTGCTATCTTTTTCGGGCCCGGCCAGTTCCTTTTTGTCTTTTTTTTTTCTTTTGCTCAACAAGTTTTGCTGCTGGTTGGGGTTCTCAAAAATCAAAAAGGGGGCGTGATGCCAAAAAGTTTGGGAACCGCTGGTCTAAAACATCCTCACTCCTAGCCCAGCCCCGACTGCCTCAACCCCACAGCCACTGCTCACTCGCCCACGGCAGCCCCGTCTCCTCCACTGTCCTTCTTCCAGGTCCAAGGTGTTAGCTGCTGTCCGCTAGGCCTCAGGAGGTGAGAGGCTGAACATACTTCCCCAGTGAGTCCCACCCAGCTGCCCCCTCCTCACGCAGCTAGTGCTGCAGGGCCTGGGGAAACTGAGGCACCCACACACCCACATGCAGCGTCACTACAGAGCATGCAGCATAGGACAGCAGGATCACATAGAACCCCAGAAGACAAATGGTGAATGCAACACCAAAGCGAACATAGGATCACAAAAGCAGACAGCCCCCCACTACGTCCCATCTCTCCCCCTCCGAGAGCGAACTGAGCGGGGTCACTCTGCCTGCGGCCTGGGGAAATTCGGCCCCCCGCCGGGTACAGCAGTGGCTGTGACATTGGCGCTCCCCTTGGCTTGGGCCTGCCACACGCTGCCCTGCAGGAGCCGGCTCCGCCCTGTTCGGCTGCTGCACGGCTTTGAGGGGGCCAGCGCGGGCCCTCTCTCTGCAGCCGTACCAGCCCTTCCGCTGCCCCTGGGCTCTGCCCAGGGTCTCCCTGGCCGGGCCCATGAGCTCAGCGAGCCTTTCCCGAAAAGCCAGGACGTCCTCCACCCCCCACGCTCCATCCGGGGAGGTCTCCCCCTCCCATAACTCTCTCAGCAAGCCCAGGGGGCCCCTCCCCTACTGTGCCATGGCTCAGTTGGGGTGGGCCCCTGTGTGCAGACAGCAGGTGGGGCAGGTACTCATCCCAAGGGAAGCGAGCTCATGCAGGGGGTAGTGCTCATGGGCAGCCGGCGACTCAGCCTGGGCCAAGGAACACGCCAGACGAGAGGTTGCAGGCCCTGACTGGTAGCATTCGAGGTCTCAGACAGTCCCCCCGCATCAAGAGACCCCCTCAGGCTTCCGAGACACAGGGCTGCCTGCCCGCTCCACGACTCCCGCCTGTGATGGCTCAGCCCTCAGGAGGTTTGCTCAGGGTCCCTTCAGCCGCGCTCGGCCGTCTCTGTCCCTAGCGACAGTCGCGTCAGACGTGGGCTGGGGAGACCCCAGGACTCAGGGTCTCTGGTCTCAGGCAGACCTGGCTTCACACCAGCGCCAGAGAGCTGAGCGCAAGGCGCCCAGCGTGCCGGCTTGGCAGGACGCTGTGTCAGAGCCGACAGACGCACCGCCCCAGTGTCCTATCAACCGAGGGGGCTGCACGCCCCTCTCCCTAGTGCCCACAAGCCCCCGTGCCCGGGGACTCCTGCGTAGAACGTTCCTGCGCCTGCAGGCTGCACCGCCGCGCTTCCAGTCCCCGGCGGGGCCTGTCCTCACACGCCAGCTCACCGCACCACACAGCAGGACGTGCCAGCAGCCCGGGCTCCGGCGCGGCCGCCTTCCTTCTCCCGTGGGGAGGCCACCTCTGGGCAGGGCTCTGGTCGCTCCCCTGGGTCCCCGCTTCCGGGCGGATCTTTGCTTTGCCTCAGACCCTGCCACTGCCTCTGGCGTCTCTCCGAGGCGAGGGGTCCCCACCAACGAGCCGTTTTCGCCCTAGGCCAGTCACTAGTGTGGGGGGAACCCCTCAGTGGCCCAGCGGGAAAGGGGAGGGTGGGGGGAGCCCCGTCCCACCCACTCACTCCAGTCCCGGCACAAGTAGCAGGTGGCGGGGGGGTCCTGCCCTTCTCCGCACAGAGCGGCAGCCTCTCCCTGGGCCACGTCCCTCCCATGGCGCCTTCTCCTGGTCGCAGCCTTCAGTCCCCCTGCACCTTGTACTTCCTGCCGCCCGCCCCCCGCCTCGCCAGAGGGGAAGTCTTGCAGCAGCCCAGCAGGCCCTACCTGGCTGCAGGTGTCCCACCAGCCTGGTGAGTCCCAGGCGCCTGCCTGTCTTAATGCTGGCAGCAGCCTCTGGCCCCCCGTGCAGAGAACAGGAAGCCACTGTCCCAAGTCCCGGTGTGCCTGCCCCCACCCAACGCCTGCTGCCTGCTGCCCTCGGTCTGCCCCACTGCTACACGCCGCTCGTCCGCAAGGTGCTCCTCAAGCTTCATCGCAATGGCGCCAGCCTGGCCCCGCCAGCACCGGCACACACCTCTCCTGGCCACGGCCGTGGCCCCCCCAGCGGCCCCCGGCTCTCCTGGACCCCCGACACGAGATCACGGTGCCACCAGCGTCCGAACTGCGAGTCCTTGCGCCTCCCGGCAGGAATGCTGAAGCTGAGCCTCCGGAGCCCTCCTGCTTGGACGGGCTGAGATGCAGGAAGCCCTCTCCACGAGCCACCTGCCTCCCCAAGCGCAAGGAGTCTCAGGCTGTCGGCACAGCACCCTGTGTCCCCGCAGCTACCCCCAGAGCCACTCACTGCCTCGCCCCTCTGTCTCCTCCGGCAGGCGTCGCGGGGCCCCTCCGTGCCAAGGGCCACTCGGCCTCCGCTAACCCGATGGGCGCCAGTTTCGACGAGGGCTCGACCGGCCACGTTCTCACGCCCGCCCTGGCTTGGGACCTCAGTCTGATCTTCCTTCCTGGGCCCCCTAGGCCCACTGTGGGTCCCACTTCCCAGCCTCCTGGGCCCCCGTGAGCCCTTGGCGGCCTGCTCCCTGCTCTGTCTCTCACACAAGGTGGCGTTTCTGGTAGCGGCAACCTCGGCCAGGGTGTCTCAGGACAGGCTGCAGCTGCTGTTGAGGTTCCCCACTAACGGACGTATTCCTCCCGGCCTTTCCCCCTGGGCCGCCTTCCAGCCACAGGGCCGAGACTGCCCGCTGTGGACGCCAGGGCGTGGGCCGGCTCGGTCGAGTGCACGAAGCCCTTCGTCCGTGGCCGTGGAGGACTATGTGTCGTCGCCGCGCCGCACGACAGGGCAACGCCCTGCAGCCTGGGGCCTGCACCCCCATCACTGTGCACCCCGGCGCAGACGCCGGCCGAGCAGGAACGGGGGTGGGGTTGGTCACGTGCGCTGCCCCTCTGTCGGAGGAGCCAGCCAGAGGGCCCTGGGGCGGCAGGGCCCCATGTCGAGTGCCTGCGTTTCAGGGGGCGCCTGGACAGAGCCGACAGGAGCCGCTCTGGGAGACCCTTCCGGCCACGGGCGTGGCCACGAACAACGCAGCTTCTGGGCCTGGGCCGGCAGGGCAGGCTGGGACTGAGGAGCCCTGCTGGCCATAAGCACTGAGGGCACAAGAGGGCACCTGCACCAGCCGCCTGGGCGAAAGGGGAGCACCCGGGGCCTGCAGCTGCCGCCCGTGGGACCGGCTCCCCGGTGGCCAGCAGGTGGCGCTCTCAGCTTGCGCCATTTCCAAGGCGGGCGGCCCACGGGGCCATGGCCAAGCAGGAGGAGGAGGCTGGCCTTAGCCGGGGCAGCCCCCCACCCCCTGGGACGGCCCCACAGGCTCCCCAGAGCTAGTCCTCCCCCCGGCCTGCGGCTCCAGGCTGCCAGAACAGCCCCCAGCTCTGAGGGGCTGCCAGAGACCCCGGAGCACAATCACCTCCATCGGCGGCTCCGGCTGCAGCACACGCCTGCCGCTGCCAGTCCCGAGCCCGGAGCCAGGGGCCTGCCATGCACGGCAGGGCCACGGGACAGGCGAGTTGCCCAGCTCATGCCACTGGTGCCAGGCACTGTCAGGCCCCACGCCAGGGCAGGCCACACACAGCAAAGGAGGAACATGCCCGGCTTTCTGTCCCGGAAGCTGGTTAATTTGACATGGATCCTCGTGCGAGCCCCAGTGCAAGGGGCCGGGGGAAGAGGGCTTGGGCCTCCCTCTTGCCTGGTTTCGGGAAGCTCTCAGCGTCTACTGCTGCGCGCCCAGGAAAGGTAGCTCACGCCCAGCCTGGCGGCCAGCCCGCCCCCGGCAGGCCTGGCAGTATGTGCTGCAGAGGGTTAAGCAGTGAGCCGGTGAGCGTGCCAAGCGACTGGGCAGTGGCCAGGGCCGGGCCAGGGGAGCCCAGGGGGCTTGCTCAGCTCTCTCCTTTGTCCCAACCTCTGCACCCCCGGGGGCCGGGCTGGGCACACGCTCCTGTGCAGGCCTGGGGCTGGCCACGACCCTGCCGTGTTCTGCAGCCCAGCGTGGCCCAGCCTGGCTCCGCAGGCCAAGCAGAGGGATGGGACCCTGTGGCGGGGCAGGTGGGAGGCAGGGCCAGGCAGCGTCTCCGCACAGCCGGCTGGGAGAGCGCATGTGGGAACAGGAAGCCAGCGGAATTTACTGGCTGTGCCGTAAATCCTCCGGCACAAAAGCTGCCTGTTCCCGGGACAGGCTGTCGGCGGCTCAGCCGCACTCGCTGGGCCAGCAGAGCCCGGCGGATTAAGGACAATTGGTTCAGCCGTGACAGAAAAGATCAGGAATGTCCAACAATAAAACGCTCCAGCTGTTGCGGGCTCGCTGGGCCCCGCCCCCGCTCAGCTGCAGCCCACACACTGCTCCCACGCACCCCCCCACCCCTGCGGCCTCAGCAGCGACTGCCCAGCTCCCCCAGCGCGTCCAACCCCCCCACCCCCGGCAGGCGTTGCCCACCCCGCGAGGGGGCTGCCCAGCTCCCCAGCCCCAGAGTTAGCGCTGCCCTCGGGCTGCCAGCTGCAGAGCCAGGCCCGGCCCGTAGCCTGGCGCTCTGCTCGCAGGCCCCTTGGCCAGACCGAGCTCGGCCTGTTTGCTTTGGCCTCCCGGGTCAGGGTCCGAACCCTCAGCCCCCTCGGCCACTCCGCTTGGGACCCCCCCCCGCAGCAGCTCCCGGCCAGGCTGCAGGGCTGGGGATGGAGCCCGAGGGGGGCCCCCGCTGCTGCTGGGCACGAAGGGGGGTGGCTGCTCTCAGGTGGGGCACGGGCCGGAGCTGGGAGGTGGCTTGAGGGGCCCGAGGCGTGGGCCTGGGATGGCAGCATTCGACTGGCTGCATGGGGGGGCTGTCTCACCAGCTCCCCCACAACAGCCACTAGCGGGGGGTGAGAACTGCAGGCTCCCTGGGTAGCTGAGCCCTCTGCCTGCTGAGCAGCCGTGGCCTGGGCTCCGGCCACGGGGGGGCACTGACAGAGCAGCGACTGCGGCACCAGCTTTTTCCCTGGCCCACCAGCCTCCTGCCAGGCCCAGGGCAGGTGGCAGGCGGGGGAGCCGGGCCTGCCTGATGCACACCCCCGCCGCCCGCCTGGGGAGGGGAGGGAGGCCGCTTGCTGAGGCCTGCCGGCTCCTGGCACACAAGCTGCCCCTTGTCTCCCTCCACCTGCCCAGGCCTGGCCAAACATTCATTGAGCGCCCCCTCCCCACAGCTGCAAGTGGCCCCGGGCTGGGGACGAGAAAAGGGAGAGACCAAGTGAGCTGGGAAAACGGCACCTGACGCAGGGCGTTCCCAAACCATGTCCTTCCCCGCCCTTGGGGCCCAGCCCCACACCGAGCACGGACAGCAGAGGGCAGGGAGGCTGAGCGCCGGGCAGGCAGCAGGGCAGGGCATGGTGGGCATGGGACAGGCAGCGCGGCGGGGTGTGGCGGGCACGGGACAGGCAGCACTGTGGGGCAGGCAGCGGGGCGTGGCGGGCACGGGACAGGCAGCGCTGTGGGGAAGGCAGTGGGCGTGGCGGGCACGGGACAGGCAGCGGGGCATGGCGGGCACGGGACAGGCAGCGCTGTGGGGCAGACCGTGGGGCGTGGCGGGCATGGGACAGGCAGCGCTGTGGGGCAGACCGTGGGGCGTGGCGGGCACGGGACAGGCAGCGCAGTGGGGCAGGCAGTGGGGCGTGGCGGGCACGGGACAGGCAGCGCGGTGGGGCAGGCAGTGGGGCGTGGCGGGCACGGGACAGGCAGCGAGGCGTGGTGGGCACGGGACAGGCAGCGCGGTGGGGCAGGCAGTGGGGCGTGGCGGGCACCGGACAGGCAGCGCGGTGGGGCAGGCAGTGGGGCGTGGCGGGCACGGGACAGGCAGCGCGGTGGGGCAGGCAGTGGGGCGTGGCGGGCACGGGACAGGCAGCGCAGTGGGGCAGGCAGTGGGGCGTGGCGGGCACGGGACAGGCAGCGCTGTGGGGCAGACCGTGGGGCGTGGCGGGCATGGGACAGGCAGCGCGGTGGGGCAGGCAGTGGGGCGTGGCGGGCACAGGACAGGCAGCGGGGCGTGGTGGGCACGGGACAGGCAGCGCAGTGGGGCAGGCAGTGGGGCGGGCCTTCTGGCACCATTTCTGGTCAAACACCTTGTCCTGGCCCAGGGTGGGACCTGCCTGCCCCGGCGCCCCGCCCGCCCTGCTGGCTGCCAGGGCAGTGCTTTGGCCGTGGCTCGGTGCCCAGTCCCAGGCTGTGGGGCATGCGTTGGCTCCGGCGCAGTAGCAGACAGCTGGTCGCTGCTCCGTGGCTGAGGCGGCTGGGGCAGGGCCAGGTCACCCCTGCTGGCGGCCCGCCCGTCTGCCTGCGTGGGAGGCGGCGCAGGGATTGCCAGCGGGGAGGGCAGCTGCCCAGGGGCCGGAGGGCCGGGGCAGAGCTGGGGAGTGGGGTGCCCGAGGTGCCGTTGATGGCTACAGTTGGGAGGGGCAGCTCCAGCCAGGCTGGGGTGGGGCACATGCCCAAGGCGTGGAGCTGGGGAGCGACGGGTGCCTGCGGGAGAGGGGGTGCAGGGTGCCAGCCACCCGCCCCTGCCCCAGCCCGTGCCCAGCAGCACCTGGAGGGGCATGCACCGGGCCAGGCTTTGCTGTGACGGGCCGGGCAGCTCGGGGCGCCAGCGGGCGGGCGGGGAAGGGCTGTGTGTGACCTTCGGGGCCGGCGGCGGAGAACAGGGCCAGCCTGCCAGGGAGCTGTACGGGCACCACTCACAGCACAGGGCCAGCAGCCCGCGTGCGCCACGCCCAGCTCTCAGGGACCCCGCGGGCAGGGACAGGCTGGGACGGGCGGCGCGGTGCCTGCGGGCGAGGGCTCGTGGGCTCCCCAGGCCCCCGCCCAGGACACGACACCCTGAGAACCACCCGTCGGAGCAGAGCGCCCCCTGCCTGTGCCGAGCCCTGGGCCGCACGTCCCCTAGTGCTGGGAGCCAGGCTGCTGCCCTTCGCCCACCTGGCACCCCCCGCCCTGTGCCAGGACAGCTGGCACGGCCAGTTAGCCCCCTGCACCAGCTGGGCCCGTGCGCATGAGGGGCAGTTGGGTGCCCTGCCCTGGGCTGCGCGCTGCCGCGGGCGCTAACCCCGTAGTGCCCAAAGAGCTGGACTCAAGTGGTTGCAGGAGCAGGCTCCGCCCCCTGCCAGCTGCCCGCTCCCGGCTGGCTCCCAGCGGGGCAGAGGCGGCCTCCCGCAGAGGGTGACCAGGCCAGCCGAACCCAAACGTCAACTGCCCCCAGGCTGCCAGGGCCTGGCCCTGCCTGCCTCTCTCGGCGGGCAGGGAAGGGCAGCTGCAGCCGCAGCTGGCGGGGGAGGCTCCTGCAGCTAACGGCCCCGCGAAACCCAATCCTGCCCGAGTGAGGCGAATCCCCGGGGACCGAGACCCGAGCCCAGCAGGGCCTGGGGCTAGGGACAGCTGCAGCCCTGGCTGCTGGGTGCCCACGCTCTGGGCAGAGACCCAGCCGTAGCAGGGGGGCTCCAAAGCAGGGCGCCAGCACGAGGCTGCAGCTGGAATTCCCCGCAGGGCTGGCACTGCCCGCCCCCCCAGCAACCCATGGGGCGCTGTGGCAGGGGTTCCGGAAGGCGGCTCCGCGCCCCACAGCGGGGGCTGGCCGGGTGGGGAGGGGAGGGGCAGTCTGCCCGGACGCTCTTCCCAGCCGGAGCAGGCTGGCAGCTGCGGGATCAGTTTCAGGAGGGCGCTGGGAGCGGAGGTCACGGTGGCTTAAGGCCGGAGCAGCTAAGGCAGAGCAGATGTGGCAGCCACCCCACCCCCCGCGCAGGACACAGGTGCATGCAGGCCACGCTCGGAGCCAGCAGCGCAGGGGCTCCCGGCCGCATGGCCACTGACTGGCCCTGGCAGCTCCTCGGGATGGGGCAGGAGGGGACCCGGCCAGGACAAAGCAGCAGCGCCTGGCCCCGGGCTAGGAACAGGGCCGGGGTCCTGCCCCTGCAGGGTTGGGCCAGCCCGGCTGTGGCTGGCGGGGCCCTGGCTGCAGGAAGCAATTATGCCCTGTGCCAGCCGGGCACTGAGCCGACGGGCAGACTGGCCCCTCTGCCCAGGAGCTGTGGGCCTGCACCCCACTCCCCCCCCACGGGCCCTGCCCCCACCCCAGGGGCACCACCCTGCTGGGAGGGCAACAGTTTCCCTTCCCCCGGACTGATTACACCCCACCGGTGTGGGGAGGGGCCTAGTCGCCCCCCGCCCAGCCCTCTAGGCAGCGGCGTGGGGCAGCCCCCCAGCTCCCGCCTCAGGCCAGGCGAGTCTGCAGCCCCTCTTCAGGCAGCCGGATGGGCCCAGGCCTGGCTTGTCAGCTCCAGAGCTGGCACCCTGGCCAGAGCCAGCTGCCGCTTTGGGGTGCCACAGGCAGACAGGGACCCACAGCCACAGCGGGGATGAGGGGCGGCCCCGGGCCCGGGAGACACAAGGGGCAGCAGGAGCTGGCTGGGCCCAGGCAGAAGCCTCGTGAGGCAGGGTGAGGAAGGAAGGGTCTGGGCTTGGCCCAACGCCCGGCTCAGTGCACGGAGCAGCAGCCCCCGCCCCGGGGCAGCCAAGAAACCTGCAGCCAGAGGCTCTATTCCAAAATAATTTATCCAGCAAGATTTCAGTGCACGGGAGACACTCTGTACAGGAACACTCCTCCGGTGGCTATGTACAGGGCAGGGCGGGGCGGGGCCATCAGAACGGCCTGGCCTCGGGGGAGCCGCGCCAGCCCCGCGGCCCTGACGTCCTCCCGCTGCGGTAGGAGAAGAGGCAGGGGGTGCCGGGCAGGGGCTCGTGGGTGAAGACAGAGTCGTCGGAGGAGCAGGTGCTGCCGGTGTCCTCGCAGGAGGGGGAGTACTGCTCGAAGGGCATGGACAGCTCCAGGTACTGCGGGAAGGGAGAGAGCCGTCGGCTTGCGGGGAGCGCGGCTCCGAGAGCCCGGGGGCGCTGGCCGGGCAGGGAACCCCAAGAGCCCCGGGGCGCTGGCCGGGCAGGGAACGCCGATCACAGGGAGGCCTGCTCGGCCAACCTACCTCCTCCGAGACAGCTGCCAGCATCTTGTCCAGCCCCTCCACCAGCTGCTTGAAGGTGGGGCGCTGGGCGGGGGCTGCGTGCCAGCACTCCCGCATCAGCATGTACCTGTAAAGCAGGGCAGAGCCGTCAGCCGGAGCAACCCCCCTTTCCCCCCGCCCGGGGCAGCAGGCACTCACAGCTCATGGGTGCAGTTGGAGGGCTTGTCCATGCGGTGCCCTTCCTTCAGCAGCTTGAAGAGCTCTTCCACTGGGATGCCGGGGTACGGGGAGCCCCCCAGCGTGAAGATCTCCCACATCAGAATCCCAAAGGACCACCTGGGAACAGAGCAAGGGTCAGGCCTGGCACCGCCACTGGAGCCCCAGCGACCGGGCCGGGGCGCCCATCGGCGTGTTCCTCGCCGAACGTTCCCCGCTAGCTCTGGCGGGGCTGCCCGGGCCCAGCGCCCCCGGCCCCGCTCGCCGGCTCACACGTCGCTCTGGTGCGTGTACACTCTGTCGAACAGGGCCTCGGGCGCCATCCACTTCACCGGCAGCCGGCCCTGCGGAGACAGCTAACCTCAGCCCTGGCTGCTGCGCGACGGCGGCCGCCCGGCCCCGCCCCTCGGCCCGGCCCCGCCTCTTGGCCCCACCCCTGCCCCTCGGCCCCGCCCCTCGGCCCCGCTCCGCCATGCTCACGTTGCTGGTTTTCTTATAGTAGTCGATGTCGTGGACGTCCCGGGCCAGGCCGAAGTCTGCAATTTTCAGCACGTTCTCCTCGGTCACCAGCACGTTGCGGGCGGCCAGGTCCCTGTGGATGCACTGCAGGGAGGGGACGGAGCCAGACATTTGTCATGGGCCTAGCCAAATAACCTCCACAACCTCTGACCTCCCGCCACTCTGGGGCCGCCTGGGCCTGGCACCTGCACCCCCCAGGGATGGGCTGGGGGCCCCGTTAGTGGCCCAGAGCAGGGAGACGCACGGGGAGCTGTTTGCGCCATGTCCACTCTGGGCAGCCCCTTGGGGGAGCCTGTGCTGGGCAGTGCCCAGCCCCTCTGCCCCAGGAAGGAGCTGGAGCAGCCAGGACGCCGCTCGCTCTGCCTGGTGCCAGGGCCACCCCGCAGCCTGGGCGCCAGCTCACCCTCTTGGACTCCAGGTACTCCATGCCACGGGCCACCTGGTAGCTGCAGGAGACCAGGTCCTTGAAGGAGAGCTGCTCCTCGGGCATGGCGCGCACGTCAAAGGTGTAGTCGGGCGTGGGCGGGCGCCGGGCGCGCAGGTATTCCCGCAGGTTCCCCTTGGAGGCAAACTCCACCAGCACAAACAGCGGCCCTGCCGTGCGGTCCGGCCCCGTCAGCCCCGCCAGCCTCCGGGGCCCGGCTCAGCCCCCCCGGGCACAAAGGGTGGCAGCGGCCCCAGCCAGCCCAAGCCTGCTCTGCCCCTGCTCAGACCTGAGCAGCCTCCAGGCCCCCCAAGCATGGCAGCGACCCCTCCCAAATACAGCAACCCTCCCTGCTCCACCCCCCACCGAGCCCGGCGGCTCCTCCCGCACCGAGCCCGGCGGCCCCTCCCCCACCGACCCCGGCGGCCTCCCGCACCGAGCCCGGCGGCCCCTCCCCCACCAAGCCCGGCGGCCCCTCCCGCACCGAGCCCGGCGGCTCCTCCCGCACCGAGCCCGGCCGGCCCCTCCCGCACCGAGCCCGGCGGCCCCTCCCCCACAGAGGCTGGCGGCTCCTCCGCGCCCGAGCCAGGCGGCCCCTCCCGCGCCCGGCGCGCGGCCCCTCCCGCGCCGAGCCCGGCGGCTCCTCCCGCACCGAGCCCGGCGGCCCCTCCCCCACCGGCTCCTCCCGCACCGAACCCGGTGGCCCCTCCCTCACCGTCCTGCGTGCAGACTCCCAGCAGGTTGATGATGTTCTTGTGCTTGTCCATCAGTTTCATCATCTCCATCTCAGAGATCAGGTCGGCCAGGTCCTTGTCCGTGGTGCTGTCTGGGGGCGCAGGGAGACGGTCACGGGGGGCAGGGGAGCTGCCCACGCAGGGCTGAGATGGGAGCCCCCGGCCTGGGACACCGCCCGGAACAGCCCCGTTACCTTTGAGCATCTTCACAGCCACCGTGACGGCTCTGTCTGGCCTGGCTCTGTCCAGCCCATAGGCCTCGGCTCGCACCACCTGGCCAAAGCAGCCCTCTCCCAGGGGCTTGCCCAGCACCAGCCTGCGGGGAGACCCTTGTGAGCGGCAGCAGGGGGGACATGGCTGGCAGGCCCAGCTGTGCGAGGCAGGGCGCACCGCGGAGCCCCAGGCCCAGCACCACGGAGCCCCAGGCCCAGCTGTGCGAGGCATGGTGCATCGCGGAGACCCAGGCCCAGTACCGTGGAGCCCCAGGCCCAGCTGTGCGAGGCAGGGCGCACCGTGGAGCCCCAGGCCCAGCACCGTGGAGCCCCAGGCCCAGCTGTGCGAGGCAGGGCGCACCGCGGAGACCTCAGGCCCAGCACTGTGGAGCCCCAGGCCCAGCTGTGCGAGGCAGGGTGCACCGCGGAGCCCCAGGCCCAGCTGAGCGAGGCAGGGTGCACCGCGGAGACCTCAGGCCCAGCACCGCGGAGCCCCAGGCCCAGCTGAGCGAGGCAGGGTGCACCGCGGAGCCCCAGGCCCAGCTGAGCGAGGCAGGGTGCACCGCGGAGACCTCAGGCCCAGCACCGTGGAGCCCCAGGCCCAGCTGTGCGAGGCAGGGTGCATCGCGGAGACCCAGGCCCAGCACCATGGAGCCCCAGGCCCAGCTGTGCGAGGCAGGGCGCACCGTGGAGACCTCAGGCCCAGCACTGTGGAGCCCCAGGCCCAGCTGTGCGAGGCAGGGCGCACCGTGGAGCCCCAGGCCCAGCTGTGCGAGGCAGGGCACACCGCGGAGACCCAGGCAGGCCGGGGGCTCAGCGCCTGCGTGGAGCACACAGGGAGGGGCTGAGTAGTCAGTCTGCGTGCACGTGGCTGGAAGGCTGCAGGGCACCAATGAGTGCTCAGCAGAGCAGCCCAGAGCCCAGGTCTCAGGGCCACGCAGGGAGCCGTGCACAGGCTGGGACACACCCGGGTCCACCTGCCCGCACCCCGGCGCCGCCCACACACAGTGGGGCAGCACGAGGTGATCCCCCGTCTGCCGTGAGCCGAGAGCCAGGCCCTACCTGTCTCGGGGGAACTCCCACGCGGAGTCCAGCGGCAGGCCGAGCTCCAGGACCCCCGCCAGCATCGGGGTGCAGCTGGACGAGAGGCGGGTGACACGCACCAGGGACGCGCTGGACTTTCCCGAGCAGCTCGACTCCAAGGAGAACTGTGGGAGACCCCAAGAGCCCCACCGTCAGCACCAGGCAGGCTGGGAGCCCGGCGGGGGGGTGTGCAGGGCACAGTCCTAGGGAGGAGGAAGAGGGGAAAGGTGGCAGGGCAGGGCCTGGGCAGCGGGGGGAGGGTGCAGGGCTGGGCCCCAGCAGCTCTTTGGGGGTGTTGCTGGGCAGGGCCAGGCCCTCGTGGCCAGGGGGCGTTGCCGGGCAGCGCCGGTTCCTGGTAGCCGGGGGGGGAGGGGGGGTTTGCCGGGCAGGGCCAGGCCCTCGTGGCCGGGGGGCGTTGCTGGGCAGCGCCGGTTCCTGGTAGCCGGAAGGGGGTTTGCGGGGCAGGGCCAGGCCCTCGTGGCCGGGGGGCGTTGCCGGGCAGCGCCGGTTCCTGGTAGCCGGAAGGGGGTTTGCGGGGCAGGGCCAGGCCCTCGTGGCCAGGGGCGTTGCGGGCAGCGCCCGGTTCCTGGTAGCCGGGGAGGGGTTTGCGGGCAGGGCCAGGCCCTCGTGGCCGGGGCGTTGCGGGCAGCGCCGGTTCCTGGTAGCCGGAAGGGGGTTTGCGGGCAGGGCCAGGCCCTGCGTGGCCGGGCGTTGCCAGGCAGCGCCCGGTTCCTGGTAGCCGGAAGGGGGTTTGCCGGGCAGGGCCAGGCCCTCGTGGCCGGGGGGCGTTGCCAGGCAGCGCCGGTTCCTGGTAGCCGGAAGGGGGTTTGCCGGGCAGGGCCAGGCCCTCGTGGCCGGGGGGCGTTGCCAGGCAGCGCCGGTTCCTGGTAGCCGGAAGGGGGTTTGCCGGGCAGGGCCAGGCCCTCGTGGCCGGGGGGCGTTGCCAGGCAGCGCCGGTTCCTGGTAGCCGGAAGGGGGTTTGCGGGGCAGGGCCAGGCCCTCGTGGCCGGGGGGCGTTGCCAGGCAGCGCCGGTTCCTGGTAGCCGGAAGGGGGTTTGCGGGGCAGGGCCAGGCCCTCGTGGCCGGGGGGCGTTGCCAGGCAGCGCCGGGTGCCGGCTGCAGCCAGAGGGCAGTGCAGGTGGCAGCACACCGAGGACAGCCGGCCCTTGCAGCCCAGCGCAGAGCCTGCGACCCGCGGGGGATGGCTGCAGGCTCCCTCTGGCCCAGCACGTACCTGGCGGATGAGCGGGAACTTGGAGAGCTTGTGCACGGCCAGGGGCTGCTTGCTGGGCCGGCTCTGCATGCGGCACAGCGCGGCGATCACCAGGCCCATGGCCACCGCCAGCGAGCCCGACGTGTAGATGACGATGTCCGTGTAGTTGGGGTCCGGGGCCTCCGGCTCCTGCCCCGGCTCCTCTGCCGCAGAGCAAAGCCAGTGAGCCCGGGCTGGGGCCCTGCCTCCTCCCCACGCACCGCCCCCGGCCAGCCTGCCCCCCTTACCAGGCAGCACGGTGAGCCAGGCCGACTGGTAGGACAGGCCGATGGAGTTCCCGGCCAGGCAGGTGTACTCGCCAGCGTCCTCCGTGGAGACGTTGTGCAGGTACAGCACCTCCACCTCCGAGCTGTTAATGTCGGCCGTCTGCGGCAGGAGAGATGCAGCCTCAGGCCCCCGGCCACAGGGCAAAGCCACAGCCTGTCCAGGGGGGTGGGCACCGAGCTCCGTGGGCCAAGCCGAGCCTGCCCGGCCCCTGGACTGGCTCCCCAGGGCCCAGCTCTTCCTGCCGGCAGCTCCCTGCTCCGCCCGCCCGTGCCAGTCTGTGCCTAGGCCGCGGGCTCTGTGGGCGCACGCCAGGAGGGGCTGCTGCGGGGCTCGGCGTCTGGCGCTTACCTTGAGCACCTGGACGTAGGGCACGCCGTCGGGGCCGAAGCTGCTGCCATTCACCTCGATGTGCCGGAGCCACTGGATGTGGGGCTGGGCGTCGCTGTACACCTTGCAGAAGAACTCCACGTCGCTGCCCACCACCGCCCTGTGGTGTTGGCCGGCAGCCCGGCCTGCAGGATGGGCCTGTGCGGGGACCGCTCTGCCCGGGGAGGAAGGGAGCAGCATCGCCCAGCTGCCCCCAGCACGAACCCCGGGGGCAGAGCAGGGCACCTGGGCTGTGAGCCGCTCACTCCGTGGCCTGGGCAGGGCCAGCCCCTCTGCACCTCCTCTCCAAGCTCTCCCGCAGCACCGCCACACTGCAGCCCCATGCCGCCCCTGGCACGCGCCGGAGCCACTACAGCTGCAGGCGCCCTGCCAGGAACCAACACCCCCGCAGCTGGCAGAGGGGGTGCAGAGGCGTGGGAGGCAGGTTAGGGACAGGACCCAGGAGACCTCCAAGCCCTGTGACGCTCCAGGATCGGCGCCCTGGCACCCCCGACCAGGGACACAGGGCCCTCCACTCGCTAGCGCAGCCCCGAGGCTGCGGGAAGCCCGAGTCGGTGCCCCTGGCCCAGGGCTGCCCGCGCAGGGAAAGGCCTCACCGAGGACATCGAGCAGGTAGCTGTAGTGGATGCTGCCGGCCTGGTTCTCCACCAGGCAGGTGTAGTTGCCTCGGTCTGAGGGCACCACGCTCTCCATGACCAAGCTCCAGTGCTGCGGCCGGAGCTGCGAGAGAAGGGGCAGTGCCAGGTGAGGGGGGGCAGAGGTGCCTGCTGCTGCCTGGCCTCCCCCCGTGCAGCTGGCGGGCAGTGCCCGGTGCCAGAGGGCACCCAAGGGAGGGGCTGGACGGGAGGCTTACCCGGATGCCGCCGATGCGGTGCTCCCCCCGGAACTCCCGCCCGTTCTTCAGCCAGTGGATGCTGGGGGTGGGGCTCCCCGAGGCCGGGCAGCGGAACTTGACCGTGTTTCCCGCGGGGACAGCGTACAGCTTCTTATCCATGCGCTGCGGGTGCGTCCAGTACGGTGCTGAGGGAGACAGTGTGCCAGGGGCCAGCATCGGTGCCAGGCCTGGAGAGGCCCCAGTGCCACATGCCAGAGCTGCAGCCAGGAACGCACCCACCCCGCGGCAGGGCAATGCCCAGCCAGTGCTCATAGTGCAGTACCAAACCAGTGCCCACAATGCAGTGCCCAAGCCAGTGCTCACAACGCAGTGCCCAAGCCAGTGCACAGAGTGCAGTGCCCAAGGCAGTGCCCACCGTGCAGTGCTCAAGCCAGTGCCCACAGTGCAGCGCTGAAGCCAGTGTTCACTACACAGTGCCCAAGCCAGTGCTCACAAAGCAGTACCCAAGTCATTGCCCACAGTGCAGTGCCCAGCCAGTGCTCTCAGCCAGCTGCTCCAAAGCTCTGAGGTAGCCAAGGCTGGGCCAGCAGCACCACCAGCACAGCCCCTGTCCCAGACAGAGCTCAGCCTGGAAACCCTGTGGCTGGGCACAGGCCAGGCATGGTCCCAGTCAGCCAGCTGCCGTGGGGGGCAGCAGAGGGAACGTGGGGTCTGCTGGGAGGGACGTTCCTGCAGAGAGAGGCAGGCAGGCAGGGGCTCTGCTCTCCTGGCCGCTCGAGGGACCCAACCCCAACCTCCTCCCTCGCCTCGAGCTGCAGTCGGGGGGCCAGACCCACTGGCCCCGTACTCACCCCTGCGGTACGTGGGCTCCTCACGCAACTCGCTGAGGGACCCGTCCCCATTGCTGTCTTCATCGTCATCACCGGACGCCAGCGAGTCTGAGAGGAAGCACCGGGGTGGTGAGCTCCCGCCCCTGCAGTGCTGGTGCTGAGGAGCAGGACAGGGCACCGGCTTGGGGAGCGCACCCAGCTACGCCAGCCACAGGGAGCATGGCAGAAGCGCTGGCTTGGGAGGCGGCGCTCCCAGCAGGGGGCGCTGTGGGGGCAGGAGCGCTGGCTGGGGATGTCTACCAGCAGGGAGCTGGTTGGCGGGGGAGGGGGTTCAGGTACGCTGGTCCCAGGCTGTCCCAGCAGGAGGGGCTGTGGGGATCAGGGTGGGAGTGCTGGCTGGGGGCTGTCCCAGCAGGGGGCGCTGTAAACATAAGAACATACATAAGAACGGCCGTACCGGGTCAGACCAAAGGTCCATGTAGCCCAGTAGCCTGTCTGCCCACAGTGGCCAGCACCAGGTGCCCCGGAGGGGGTGGACCGAAGACAATGATCAAGCGATTTGTCTCCTGCCATCCCTCTCCAGCCTCTGACAAACAGAGGCCAAGGACACCATTTGATCCCCTGGCTAATAGCCTTTTATGGACCTAACCTCCATGAAATTATCTAGCTTCTCTTTAACCTCTGTTATATTCCTAGCCTTCACAGCCTCCTCTGGCAAGGAGTTCCACAGGCTGACTACGCGCTGTGTGAAGAACTTTCTTTTATTAGTTTTAAACCTGCTACCCATTAATTTCATTTGGTGTCCTCTAGTTCTTCTATTTAGGGAACTAATAAATAACTTTTCTTTATTTACCCTCTCCACACCACTCATGATTTTATACACCTCTATCATATCCCCCCTCAGTCTCCTCTCTTCTAAGCTGAAAAGTCCCAGTCGCTTTAACCTCTCCTCATATGGGACCCGTTCCAAACCCCTCATCATTTTAGTTGCCCTTTTCTGAACCCTTTCTAAGGCCAAAATATCTTTTTTGAGGTGAGGAGACCACATCTGTACACAGTATTCAAGATGTGGGCGTACCATAGTTTTATACAGGGGCAGTAAGATATTCTGGGTCTTATTTTCTATCCCTTTCTTAATAATTCGTAGCATCCTATTTGCCTTTTTGACCACCGCTGCACACTGTGTGGAAGTTTTCAGAGAACTGTCCACGATAACCCCAAGATCTCTTTCCTGATTTGTCGTAGCCACATTAGCCCCCACATTAGCCCCCATCATATTATATGTATAGTTGGGGTTACTCCCTCATTGTGGGGAGGGGACAGGAGCATTGGCTGGGGGCTCTTCAGGAAGGGGGCAGGAGCGCTGGCTGGGGGCACTGCATGTAGGGGTGCTGGCTGGGGCTGTCCCAGCAGGCGCTGCGGGTAGGGGTGCTGGCTGGGGCTGTCCCAGCAGACGGGTGCTGCGGGAGGGGCGCTGGCTGGGGCTGTCCCAGGGGCGCTGCGGGGCGGGGTGGGAGCGCTGGCTGGGGCACTGCAGGAGGGGCGCTGGCCGGGGCTGTCCCAGCAGGGGTGCTGCGGGAGGGGGCGCTGGCCGGGGCTGTCCCAGCAGGGGCGCTGCGGGAGGGGGCGGGAGCGCTGGCTGGGGCACTGCGGGAGGCGCTGGCCAGGGGCTGTCCCAGCAGGGGGCGCTGCGGGGAGGGGGCGGGAGCGCTGGCTGGGGGCACTGCGGGAAGGGGGCGCTGGCCAGGGGCTGTCCCAGCAGGGGGCGCTGCGGGAAGGGGGCGGGAGCGCTGGCTGGGGGCACTGCGGGGAGGGGGCGCTGGCCAGGGGCTGTCCCAGCAGGCGCTGCGAGGGAGGCGAGCGCTGGCTGGGGCGCTGGGAGGGGGCGCTGGCAGGGGCTGTCCCAGGGGCGCTGCGGGAGAGGTGGGAGCGCTGGCTGGGGCACTGCGGGAGGCGCTGGCGGGGCTGTCCCAGCAGGGGCGCTGCAGGGAGGGGGCGGGAGCGCTGGCTGGGGGCGTTGCAGGGAGGGGGCGCTGGCCAGGGGCTGTCCCAGCAGGGGGCGCTGCAGGAAGGGGGCGGAGCGCTGGCAGCACACAGCGGAGTGGCCAGTGTCTCTCGCCCCCGGGCCGGGTGGCAGGGCTCTTACCCGCGACGGAGATGGTGAAGCTGCGCAGACGCTGGCCGGTGTCCTGCGCCCGGCACTCATAGAGCCCTGAGTCCTCGTAGGCGACTCCCGCGATCTCCAGCCGGCGCTGCCAGATGCGGAGGCGCCCGCCTGGGGCGAGCTGCCTGGCCTCCTTGTACCAGGCGATGCCCAGGCTGCGGTTGGCGTCGCAGAGAAGCTGCAGCACATGCCCGGGGTCCAGCAGGAGGTGCTGCTCCGTCTCCAGCAGCGCTGCCAGCACAGGGAGGAGACTGAGCACCAGGCCAGGGGGCAGGTGCCACAGGACACTGGCCCAGGCTGGGACGTCTGCCCTTCAGGGGGCAAGCTGGGCCCGTGGGGCAGCGTGTCCTGTGGGGCCAGCCCTGCCTTTGGCAGCAGCTCCAGGGAGAGGCCACTGGCAGGCGAGGGTTTATTCCCCTTCCCCCCCACACAGCTGCCGGGCCAGGCCCTGGGCGGCCAGCACAGGGTTCCTGCTGGGGGGCAGGGCCGGATTTCTGCATCCCAGAGCCAGGCTGCCCGTGTCACTGGCTCCCCTTTCCAGGGGCCCCGGGGATGAGGCGTGCCCAGCGTCACGCTGGGGGGAAGGGCCCAGGATCCCCGGTGGGGACAGGCGCCAGCCCCCGTGTGCTCCCAGCCTTCTGCCATTAGCTGCCCCTCTCCCCCGCAAATGCCGCGCTGGCCCCTTGCCTCCTGCTCCAGAGAGCTTCTGCGCATTGTCGGCCCCTGCAAGACGGGACCCCCAGTGTGCACAGGCCGGGTCCCTCTGGCTCCACAGCCCCTCAGCTGTTTGACAGGCTCCCACCAGGGCCCCTCTGGCACCCAGGGCCGTCCTCTCCCACTGGGCCCATTGTTCTCCTCCTCCCTTGCTCTCCCTGGGCCCAGCCCTCCATCTGCTCTGGCTGCCGCTGAGGAGGTGGCGGGGGAGCCCTGCAGAGGCTGGGCTGGGCGGAAGGCAGGGCTGGGGGGCCCAGCGGGAGCAGACTGATGGGTTTTCACACTCAGCTGCCTCCAGCACCTCCCGCCTGCCCTGTTTGTCTAACCTGGATTTGAACTGGAATTGCTTTGGTGACACCCCCCTGCCCCCGCAAACCAGGGCCGTGGGAACCGCAGGGGCACCCCCTCCACCCCCCGCAAACCAGGGCTACCCCCTCCACCACCCCCCCCCACAAACCAGGGCCATGGGAACCGCAGGGCACCCCTCCACCCTCCTCCGCAAACCAGGGCTACCCTCCACCCCACAAACCAGGGCCGTGGGAACCGCAGGGGCACCCCTCCACCCCGCAAACCAGGGCTACCCCTCCACCCCACAAACCAGGGCCATGGAACCACAGGCACCCCCTCCACCCCCCTCTGCAAACCAGGGCCATGGGAACCGCAGCCCAGCTCCAGCGCCTGGCTCGGCCCCTGGGGCACGGCCAAACAACCCATCAGCTGAGGACCAAAAAGCCACGCAGTGCCCCCTCCCCCTGCAGCCTCAGTCTCTCCACTGCCCCTTCACGGAGCCTCTGGGAGTCGCCACAAAACTGAGGAGCCCTCCGCTCCACTGCAGGGGCCGGGCACCAGTCCTGCTGCAAGCCAGGACCAGCTCAGCTGCACACAAAGCCAGGATCCTGGCAGCATGGCCGGGCCACAGAAACCCTCGGCAGTGCCCAGCCGACTGGCCCAGCCGGCACCAAGCCTGCCAGCAGCAGGAAGCCAGCACCTGCCTCCTGCTGTCTGCCTGCCCAGAGCCCTGGGGGCAGCCGAGCTGGGGATTCACCTGCATCTGAGCACTTCCTGTGCACACGCTAGTGTTACAGCCCCATTCTTTCACATGCCTGCGTGCAGTGCACATGCTAATGCTACAGCCGCATTCTCACACTCGCCAGTGCTACAGCCGCATTCTCACACATGCCTGCGTGCAGTGCACATGCTAATGCTACAGCCGCATTCTCACACTTGCCAGTGCTACAGCCGCATTCTCACACATGCCTGCGTGCAGTGCACATGCTAATGCTACAGCCGCATTCTCACACTCGCCAGTGCTACAGCCGCATTCTCACACATGCCTGCGTGCAGTGCACATGCTAATGCTACAGCCGCATTCTCACACTCGCCAGTGCTACAGCCGCATTCTCACACATGCCTGCGTGCAGTGCACATGCTAATGCTACAGCCGCATTCTCACACTCGCCAGTGCTACAGCCGCATTCTCACACATGCCTGTGTGCAGTGCACATGCTAATGCTACAGCCGCATTCTCACACTCGCCAGTGCTACAGCCACATTCTCACACATGCCTGTGTGCAGTGCACACCTAGGAACGGTGCACCTGAAGGACGGTGAAGCAAGACCCAAGTGTTCTGTTGCTGGCCCTGCCTGTTACAGGAGCTATTCCCCTGGCTCCAGGCAGCTCTCCGTAAGAGCCCCAACACTAGGGTCAGCTCAGCTCCCAGGTTTCCCTGGTCCCACCTGCCTCCCCCTTCCCCCCACCCCCAGGCCGCTGGCCCTTCCTACCTGGTTCCGTTGTCCGGCCTGGGGAGGCAGCTGCATGGGGCCAGGCTGTCAGCACTGTCAGGAGGCCCAGCAGGGCACTGGGCAGAGGCTGCATGGTCCTGCCTCTCTGCTCAGGGCTGAGCCTGGTGCCCCTGCCCCCACACCCTGGAACAGGCGGAAAGAGACCGTCACCCTGTGCCACAACCTGCCCCACACCCACACCGTGGAACAGATGGAGAGAGACTGTCACCCTGTGCTACAACCTGCCCCACACCCACACCCTGGAACAGGCAGAGAGAGACCGTCACCCTGTGCCACAACCTGCTCCACACCCACACCGTGGAACAGGCGGAGAGAGACCATCACCCTGTGCTACAACCTGCCCCACACCCACACCCTGGAATAGGCAGAGAGAGACTGTCACCCTGTACCACAACCTGCCCCACACCCACACCCTGGAACAGGTGGAAAGAGACCGTCACCCTGTGCTACAACCTGCCCCACACCCACACCCTGAACAGGCAGAGAGACCGTCACCCTGTGCTACAACCTGCCCCACACCCACACCCACACCCACACCCTGGAAAAGGCAGAGAGAGACTGTCACCCTGTGCTACAACCTGCCCCACACCCACACCCTGGAACAGGCAGAGAGAGACCGTCACCCTGTACCACAACCTGCCCCACACCCACACCCTGGAACAGGCAGAGAGAGACCGTCACCCTGTACCACAACCTGCCCCACACCCACACCCACACCCTGGAACAGGCGGAGAGAGACCGTCACCCTGTACCACAACCTGCCCCACACCCACACCCACACCCTGGAACAGGCGGAGAGAGACCGTCACCCTGTGCCACAACCTGCCCCACACCCACACCCTGGAACAGGCAGAGAGAGACCGTCACCCTGTACCACAACCTGCCCCACACCCACACCCTGGAACAGGCAGAGAGAGACCGTCACCCTGTACCACAACCTGCCCCACACCCACACCCACACCCTGGAACAGGCGGAGAGAGACCGTCACCCTGTACCACAACCTGCCCCACACCCACACCCTGGAACAGGCGGAGAGAGACCGTCACCCTGTGCCACAACCTGCCCTGCCCTAGGAACCCCAGGGCCTCCAGCCCGGCCTGAGCAGTGTTAACCCTTTCCACTCCGCCTCTTCTGGAGCAGCCGTGCATGGGGGGCTGCTGAGAGGTGCCCCCCGCCCCCAGCAGGAGCCCGTTCCTGTGCGCGCTGGCAGGGTTGGGGCCTGGGCAGGGGGCCGAGGGGCCTGCACTGGCATGTGGCCTTTTCTGGCCCTGGCACCTTAGCCAGTGGAAGGCTTTACCTCCGCACCCGCTGCCCAGCCGTGGCCCTGGGGTCTCAGCCTAGCCCAGTGCGCCCCCCCAGCGCGGCCCCCTGGCAGGCTGCCCTGGAGGTCACCGCGGGGGCCGTTAACCATCGTCCCCGTGTGCTCACAGCTGGAACATCCCGAGCAGGGTCAGGGCGGGGAGAGTGGCCCCTGCCAGGGCCCCTGCGCCCCAAGGGCAGCTGGCACCAGCGCGTCCCCCGTGGCAGCTGGGCTCTGCCGGGGGTCCCTGCGCCAGCACTCGGGGGGGGGCGCAGCGAGATCGCCCTAGGAACCGCTCCCCCCACTGCCCCTGGAGCCCCCCGCCCGCCGCTGTGGGACCAGGGGGTGCCCGGCCGGGGATGGTCCAGGGGCGGGCGCTGGGAGCCAGGGACCAAACCGCAGGCCGGGCTCAGACGGGGCCTCCGGCGCGGCGCAGTTTAATGGTTAATCCGCCTGACAAAGGCTCCTGCGCCCGCGCTGGTCACAGATTTACAGACCCCGCCGGGCAGGGCACGGGCAAAGTCCGGCCCGGCCCGCCCCGCCCCGCTCCCGCAGCCGGGCCCCTCCCGTCCAGCCACCCCGCGCGGGGCAGATTCCCTTCTCTGCTGCCCCGGCAAGTCCGGCGGCTCCGGGCTCCTCGTCTGCCCCTTCCAGTGCCCTCCAGTGCCCCCTCCTCCTCCAGTGCCCCCTCCTCCCCCTCCAGTGCCCCTTCCAGTGCACCGCTCCCCTCCCCCTCCAGTGCCCCTCCATGCCCCCTCCCCGCCAGTGCCCCGCTGCCCCTCCATGCCCCCTCCCCGCCAGTGCCCCGCTGCCCCCTCCATGCCCCCCTCCCCGCTGCCCCTCCATGCCCCTCCCCGCCAGTGCCCCGCTGCCCCTCCATGCCCCCTCCCCGCTGCCCTCCATGCCCCCTCCCCGCCAGTGCCCCGCTGCCCCTCCATGCCCCCTCCCCGCCAGTGCCCCTCTATGCCCCCTCCCCGCCAGTGCCCCCTCTATGCCCCCCCCTCCAGCCACGCTGCCCGCTCCATGCCCCTCCCCGCTGCCCCCTCCATGCCCCCTCCCCGCCAGTGCCCCGCTGCCCCCTCCATGCCCCCTCCCCGCCAGTGCCCCGCTGCCCCCTCCATGCCCCGCTGCCCCCTCCATGCCCCCTCCCCCGACAGTGCCCCGCTGCCCGCTCCAGCGCCCTCACCGCCGCCGGGTTCCGTGGCCGGGTCCGTGCCACCCCGCTGCGGGGCTCTACGGCCGGGCTCCATCCGTGCGCATCCCGGAGCCAGGGGGCGGGTCCGGGCCAGGAAGGGTCCCCGAGCCGGGCCGGCTCCTTCCCCGGCCGCGCCGGCCGCGCTCTGCAGCTCCAGGCGCCGGCTCCCTGCCCGTGGCTGCGGCGAGCGCAGCAGGGGCCGCGGGGCGTGTGGCGCGGAGCTCGGGTTACACCCGAGCCAACAATGGGCCGCCCCCGCCCCGCCCCGCCGGCCCGCTCTCTCCGGTCAGCCGCATTCCTGCCCCCGGGCGGCCTTGGGCTGGGCCCTGCGCCGGGGGTGGCGGCTGCACTGAGCGGGGCTGGGGGGGCAGCACTGGCTGTGTGCGGGGACGGGGGGTGGGATCCCCTGGCAGGAGTCTCCCAGCTGGGGGGTTGCACCCCTTTTGCCACCTAGCTGTGCTCATAGCCCACCCCTTCCAGCACTGCCACAATGCCCCTGGCCTGGGGAACTCACTGCCACAAGATCGCAGGGCCCAGCCGGCTGGGCAGGCCCCCTGGCCTTTACCTCACCAGCTGGGGGGCAGGCGGGGGTGAGGGCAGCTTAGACCGTCTTGTCTGGCTGCCCTGGGCTCCACCCACCTGTTGCTGCCAAGAGCCCAGCGGCGCCCTGCGAGCCGGGCCCTCTGCGCAGGGAGCCGGTGCAGCTCTCGAGTAAGTCGCCAGAGCATAGCAGCAGCCAGACTGACCCCTTCAACTGGTCACCCGGGACTGAGCCCAACAGCACGTTCCCCCCCCCACCATGCCCTGCCTCCCGCCCCAGCCCCCTGGCACGGAGCTCCGCTGCAGGAGTGGTCAGGGAGCAGAGCGCTGGCCCCCCCAGCCAGGGCAGCTGGGTGTTAACGCCACTAGCACCACGGCCGGGCACAAGGGGGCCCAGATTCAAAGCGCTCTGGGGGTGGGGCTGCACCATCGCCCGGGCAGTGCTAAGAGCCCTCGGCCCGCCCCTTCCTGGGGCATGGAGCCTGCCCCCCACCCGTTGTCCCTTGCTGCATGGGCCCTACCCCCTCCCAGAGCCTGCAGCCCGCAGAAGGGGCAGTGCCCGGCTGGCAAGTGTCCGGCCTGCTTGTGCCAGCCTGGCTGCTGTGGGGTTCTCTGGGAATCAGCCCCCCCCGCCCCAGCCCCACAGGCAGCCCCTGGGCTAACTGCTGCTGTAAGTAGCTGAGCCATTATCACCGCCAATGCCTTCATGTGGCTGCGACCCCCATTAGGAGCCATCAGGGACTCCTAAACCCTGGCGCCTGGGTTTGAACAGCCCTAATCCCCCCGTAAACTTGCTGCAGGGCTGGGGGGCAGGGCAGAGAGTTGGGAGCAGGGGCCCTCCCTTGGCCCCCCATCTCCTCAGGGTGCGGCACTGCCCACTGCCTTGCCAGCCCTGCAGCTGGGGCCCGGTGGGCAGGCCCAGAAAGCTGCCCGGGGATTGCCCTAGTGTAGACAGGCCCCCGGGGCTCAGCCCCTGCCCACGCCCTCCTCCTGCCTGGCACAAGGCCCCTCCCAGCCGTTGCATTGCGACCCTGGGCACTCTCTGCCCTGCCAGGCACCGGAGGCCTGCAGTTCTTGGGGCTGCTGCAGTAGGACGGGGAGGGGCGGGGCACCCCCTGCTGGAGAACAGCAGCTCCCTGCCCGGGGCCCCAGCTGAGAGCAGGACCCGGCGGGACGCGCCTCCTAATGCCAGCAAGAACGGGCGCAGCGCCAGGCGCAGGGTGGGCAGCCTGGGCCCCGCGCTGGGGCCTGCCTGTGGCTGTGCAGACGAGGCCAGGCCCTGCCAGACCCTGGGGCTGGGCATTGGCCAGGGCTATGCGCCCCTCAGCTCCCAGCTGCCAAGGCAGAGAACAGGCCCGGGGCTGGCCCTGCCCTCCCTCCTGTATACCCTAGAGCCAGCCGCAGGGCAAGGGCAGTTCCAGGGTGGGACTCTGTCAGCCAACCCCTCACGGCGCTGCCCCAAGCCCCGGCCCCCGCCCAGGGAGGGGTGCCCCAACTCCACGCCCCCCACAGGAAGGGCAGGCGCCCCGCTGGGACCAGACCTGGTGCCTCATGCCAGGCCTTGCCAGAGCCCAGAGGCGGCCCAGAGGAGCTGGAGTATGGTGGGGAGGGAGGGGAGGTCGGCCCTGATGTGCTCACGGGGAGCTAGGACTGGCCTGTGCCCAGCAGTGACGCCAGCTGCCCTGCGCCAGCTCCAGCCAGGCACGGCACGGCTCCCCGCACACACGGGCCTGGCCCCCTCTGCCTGGGAACCGGCCTTGGTGGCAGGCTGGATGTTTGCACTGGGCTAGCACCCAGACAACCAGCCCAGCCCAGTCCAAAGGCTCCTGGCTCCCTCCGGGCGTTTGGCCTTGAGAAGCCGCCTTACCAGCTTCCCGCCGTTCCAGGGAGCAGCAGGGGCCTGCGGGGAGCAGATGGGCTGAGCCAAGACTCCAGCCCCCAGTGCCAGGGGGGACTGTGCGCCCCGAGGACCCGGAGGAGGTTTGGGGAGAGGCAGACCCCTGGCTCCTGCCCCAGTGCCACCCCCTGGAGCCAGGGGCCTGCGCCAGCGTCCCACCCACGCTCCAGCTGGTGATTCCCTTCTGCCCCCCACCCAGCTCTCCCAGTGCCTCCGCCTCTGCCGGGGTGGGGACCACTGCCCCCAGCTCCCCCAGGGACTGATGCGGGGGGGCGGGATCGGTGGCTGCAATGTCTGATTCCCTGTTAAGATTTAACCAGGCGCCACCCCCGCAAACATTCACCCGCGGGGCTGGGGCGCACAGGGCTCACTGGGGAGGGGAGGCGAATCGGGGATCCACTTGCTGGGGCTGCAGCCCGGGCCCCTCCCTTCTCCCCAGAGCCAGCCCCCGGGCTCCGCAGGCCCAGCCTGGGCCCCGCATTCAGCGGCTCTGCCCCTTGACGCCTGTGCCAGCCGGGGAGGCCCGGCCCTGGCTCCCTGCCCGGACAGGGCCCACCTGGCCCTGGGAGTCTCCAGGCCCTCAGCAGGGGCTGGTCCCCTGGGTAATGGAGCTGCCCGGCGCTCGCCTCGCACCCGCCCGGCCCAGCTGCTCCTCACACGGCAGCTGTGCCAGCCCCAGTCCTGGGTGAGAGTGCCCAGCTCCACTGGCGCACGGGAGGGGCAGAGCCAGCGCCTGCCCTCCACCCTGGGCCACGAGCCAGGCAGGCCAGCCAGCCCACTTGTCAGCGTGGCTCATCCCAGATGCCCTGGGCTGGCGGGGTCTGGGGCACGTCCGCCACTGAGCCACAGGCACAAGCAGGCTCCGTCCCCGTCGGCATTCGCTGGCAAAGCCTGCAGGGCAGGGGCGCTGATGGAGCAGGGGCCAGTGGCAGCCAGCAGCTGGGAAAGGGGGCATGGCCTGTGCCAGCTGGGGGGGGGGAGGTGCAGCTCGGGGTGGGAAGAGCTGGCAGCTGAGGCAGGCAGGCACCAAGGAGCTGGCTCTGGCACTTGCCAGGGGCAAGAGGAGGGCTCTTCCTTGGGGGACGTGGCTGCTCCGTAGCTCTGTGCTCTGGGGGTCCCATCGGCCCTAGGGTATCAGAAGGGGAGCCCTGCCCTCACAGGCCTCCCTGGCCGGGCACCTCCCACACCTGGGGAAGCGCTGGGCTGGGTTCCCTGGGGAGGGGGCGGGGTCTCCATCCCTAGGGGTGTTTAAGTCCCGGCTGGACCAAGCCCTGGCTGGGTTGGTTGAGTTGGGCTGGTCCTGCCTTGGTCCGGGGGCTGGACACAATGACTCCTGAGGTCTCCGCCAGCCCTGGGGCTCTAGGGCAAGTCATGGCTCAGCAGGGATGGGAGAGTCAGGCAGCAAGGGCTGAGCCCTGCACGTCCCCACGCTCCCCGGCCCGGCTGGGGCCCGCACTCCTGACCTGCCGACCTGGGCTACCCCTCCTCCCAAGGGAATGCTGCCAGCAAGGCCCTGACTGCGGGTCACTCCGGGCCCTGCCGAGGGAGCAGCATTTCGGGCAGCCCAGGCCCCCCACCCCACCGGATTAGCTCCTGGATTAGCTCTGCGGGCAGCAGCCAGAGCCCGGCCTCCGAGCCCAGCCAGCAACACCCCTGCCCTGCAGGCCTGACTCTGGGCTCCGCGGGAGGAGGATGGATGTGCCCCAGTGCAAAGGGCAGCCCCTCCAGAAACGCCCGCCCCCAGGTCACCCCCAGCACTGCTGGTGCCTGGGCAGGGGCCCCAGAGCCCTGCCCCTGCGTGACACCCCGGACGTGCCCTGCAGAGGCCAGGCAGCGTGGGGCGGGGCTGCCTGCCCACAGAGCCCCAGGACAGTAGCAGACCCCAGCCAGGCCAGGGCCAAGGAGGGGGCCCAGGGCTCACGCCCAGAGGCCGATGTTCCCCTCCAGCTGTGCACCCTGCCCAGAGGCGCAGTGATCATGGGTGGGGGGGTGCAGCACCTCCAGGCTTTCCACCCGCCTCCCCTGCGCCCGGGGCCGGCCCCACGTGGCTCCCCCAGGCCGTGCTGCAGCCCTGGAGGCTGCGCTGCCCCTCTGGCTCCTGCCACTGGCCCAGGGCTCCACAGCTGCCTCCAGCTGGGACTGGGCCCGGAGCGACTGGACGGCAGGAGCTGCAATGGCGTCCAGCGCGGGAGAGTCGCCAACCCAGGGGTGACCCCAGCCAGGGGCCGTGAGGGAGCGAAAAGGGGGGTGCAGCTCAGCAGCCCCCTTAAAAAGAGCTCCAGCAACGGGCCCCAGCCTGGCAGGCTGTCAAATGGGGCCACTTCTACCCTCCCGCTGGCACCACGCAGGCCTGGCCCGGCAGCACTGGCCCTGCCCGCCTGGCCTGGCACGTAGGGAAAGAAAAGCCCATGGGCTGGGCAGACCAGCTCGCCCGCTGCAGGGGAGATGGAGAAAGGAAGGGCTCCAACAGCAGGCAGGGGGGAGGCGGGAGGTGCCGGGTGAGGCTGGGGGGGCAGGCGGGGGGCCCGAGTGAGGCTGGGAGGGGGCAGCAGGGGGTGCCTGCCTCTCCCCGGGGGGAGCTGCGGTGGAGGCTGCGCAGCCACTGCCGCGTGAGGCCCTGCCTCTGGACAGGGCCCCCAGAGCAGCTCTGAGAGGGCCCTGGCGGAGCCCATGGCAGCGGCTCACTCCCTGCCCGCGCAGGCTGCTGGCGCGGGGGCTGCCGACGGGGCGGCAGTGCGAAGCCAGCTGGGCTTGGCGGGCAGCAGTCGGAGCTGGCGGTGGGAGCAGTGTTTTCTGGGGCGCAGGCTCCCTGCCCCATGGAGCCCCCCAGCAGCAGGGAGCTCAGACAGGCCCGTCTGGGCCTGCGGCAGCACAATATAAACGCAGCCCTGGTGCAAGGCGCTGCCCAGCCACAGCTGGCACCCCGGCGGGAAGTCCCCCCCCCACTCTGCCTGCGTGATGCACGGGGGCTACCTGCCTGGGGATGGCTTTGCCCACAGGCTCGGGAAGGGAGGGATCAGCCTCTCCTGCTGGGTGGTTTGGCCTCTGAGGCATGTGGCTCAGGGAACCCCCCATGGACACCCCCGGGAACTAGATCCTCCCACGGCCCTGATACTGCTCAGCCTGAGCGCCCCGCCACCGGCACGGCTCCCTGCTCCGGGAGTGGGGGCCCAGCAAGGGCTCCTGGGGTCACACGGTCTGTCCCAGCTCCACACAGGCCTGGTGGCGCTACCTGCACATCTGAGCAGTGGGAGGGGGCCAGGGAGAGGCGGCACGGCACAGCCCACGCCCCAGCCCCCACACAGGGGCCTGGCACCTTGCTCTACCGCACTCAACCCCAGCAGCAGCGAGCTCAGGTCAGTGCGGAGAGGAGGTATGGCCCCCATGGGGAGCCCAGCAGCTCACCTCCTCATGCCCCGGGGCCTTCAGTGGAGCTCTAGGGGAGGGGGACAGGCTCCATCGCTGTACCCTGGGCCGTGCTGCTCCAGGTCAGCATCAACACCCCGGGAAATCCGCCCCCGGAAGAACCAAGTCAGCCGCAAGGGCCGGTGCCCAAACAGGTCCGGGCCAGCACTGCCAGCGCTCTGGGTGCCTGGCACAAGGCTGGGACAGCAGCAGGGCAAATGGCAGTCCCTCCCCGCTCACGTGTGCACCACAGGCACTTCCCTAGCCCCGCAATCCGCCTGGCAGCCAGGCCAGCCACTCGGCAGGGGAGGGCCTCCAGCTCCAGGCCCACGGCCCTGCCAGCATGTGGGCACGTCCGCCCTCACTGCACCACATGCTCCACAGGGCGTGCCAAGCGCAAGGCCCGGCCCCCACCCATGCAGGACAGAGGGGCCACGGGAGCCGGGCTGATGCTGACAAGGGCGGGCTTTCCAAAGGGCAAGGCGCGGTCGCCACAGCTCAGCCAGCGCAAAGCCCGTTAGCCCAGGCTCCCCTGTCCTCAGGTGGCGACCCCCTCGCCACGCCGGAGCCTCTCGGGCTGCCTGCGGGTCTCTTGACTCGTCTCTTTGGACAGAGTGCTACCCCTGAGCTCGTGGGCCGTCGGACGGTGTGCCCGCCGATTGCACTTTGAAATAACAGGCGCTGCCCAGCGCGGAGAACGCCGTGTCGGGGTACTGGGTGGAGCTGTCCAGACACGCCCTCAGCGACCACCAATGCCATGCAATTCGGGACACACTCTCCGAGCACAGCACGGACACTGCACCCCAGCCCTGCTCTCCTGGCGCACAGCCAGCGTGCCAATTGAAGGAAGGCCCGCGCCTCCCCCAGCGCTGAGATCAGAGTAGTGGTCTGACCCTCAGTCACGTACAGACCAGCTCCTTACGCTCAAGGCCTCTCTCAGCACCACAGTGCCCAGTGGGCCCGTGGCCTCAAAGCAGGACACAGCGCCGCTGGCAGGCGTCACACCTCCGG
The DNA here is from genome assembly GCA_019425775.1 of Rafetus swinhoei. Classification (NCBI taxonomy): domain Eukaryota; kingdom Metazoa; phylum Chordata; order Testudines; family Trionychidae; genus Rafetus; species Rafetus swinhoei. The sequence goes on from CM033428.1 coordinate 1,231,036, forward strand.
CACAGGGTGCTGCGTCCTGCACACAGCCGGGCCGGAACGAGACAGGACAGGCTGAGTCGGGTACCTCACTGTGGGAGACCGCAGCCCCGCATGCTGCGAGTGAGGTGCACACGTGGGACAGCCGCCCAGCTGGGCTGGCCCTGTCCCACCACGGGCAGGCCCCTCCACGCTGCCAGGCCAGCCCAGCCCAGCTGGGGAAGGCATTTGGCACAAGTCCAGAGGTGGACTCCCTTCCTCGGCCAGCGTTCGCCCTGGCTGACAGCCGGCTGCAGGTCGCTGTCCCACCGCAGGCTGGCAGAGATGCATTGCCCCGGCGGCCCGGAGTAGACCGGAAACGGCCACAGCAAGCACACAGCACGCCACACACGCAGGAACAACCGTCTATTCAGAGCGCGTCCGAGGGAGCCAGCAGCGACGCAGACACCGGGCATCGGGGCACCAACTCACTTGCTCCCCAGACTGGGGGGGAGCAGACCCACCAATGCTCCCGCAGTACTGGAAGCGGAGGGCTCCCAGTGTGAACCCCCAGCACCTGCCCTCCCCTGCACTGCAGACTGGCACGAGGAGAGCCAGGCGTGCGCCCGACGCACAGCGTGTCCTGCTGCCTGTTAGTGCGGCCTGCTCAGCAGTCAGCCTGATGTTCAGCAGGGCAGGGAGCACGCAGCCAGCCAGGCCTCGGGCCGGGGCGGGGCAGGGCAGGGCCAGGCCAGCAGGAGGCAGAACGGAGCAGCCCTTCCCTGGGACAGCGCAGGGCACGCTGCAGAGGAGAGGGGCCATAGGGGGCTAGATTAGCACCCAACCGGGCTCCTGGCTTTGTGCATTCGTGGCCCCAGTACTGGTCACCCTGGGCGTGCCAGGAGTCCCGGCCAGCTGCAGTCTCACGCCAAGGGTAGCTGCACCACACGGGGCTCCGGGAGCAAGTCAGTGGCCACGGGCTGCAAGCCCAGGCACCCGCGAAGTGGTGCTGACACAAAGCAGTAGCGGCACACGGACACCCCCCCGGGCCATTGGCCGAGTGTGTGGGACAGCAGGCGTGCCTCCCGCCTGCAGGGAAAGGGACTTCGCTGGGGGGCGTGGCAGGCCTGCAGGGACGTGGGTAGCCCCAGGCGCCAAGCCGAGCTCAGGAGAGGCCAGGCACACGGGCAGGCTTGCCGAGGCCTGGCCAAAGCACCCGCACAGCTGGCTGGGAGCTTGCAGCCCTGGGCAGCAGGTTAGCAACGCCAAAAAGGAAAAGATCTGTTTAAGAGACAACGCCACCCACGTGATGTGTGACAAAGCCACCTCCGCCCTTCCCTCGGGGTCTTCTCTGCCGACCGGGGAGCCCCACACCGCCAGGCCCTGCCCCGGCTGGGTCTGACGGAAGAACACCTGTCAGCCGCATGGGACACCTTTGCAGGGGGGCTGCGCGGGTTCCCTTCCTCTCCTCAGCAGTGGACAGCGGGGTCCCGAGAGGTCTCCAAGACCCATCGCTTGTTACTCTCTACTCCCTTGGAGGCCCCTCCGGAGCCCTGTTTAGCAGCAGGTTTGCACCCCCCCCACAGTAGCTAGGAAGGGAGCCCAAACCCGACCTCCAGAACCAGCACCTGCAGCACTCTGGAGAAGCCCTAATGGCAGTCGCTGGTGGGGAGGGACAGGAAAACCAGAGCCGAAGCCTGGGCAAGGCGAATCTGTCCACACAGTCAAGCTTCCAGTGACAGCTCCCCTCCTAGCCGCTGCCCAGAGAGCTGGGAGCCTGCCTTCGGGAACAGCCGCCCCGGCAGGTTGGGCTCGTCGGACGCCGCAATTCTAGGCGCTGCGCTGTTGGGGAGGGAGGAGGGGCCTTGAGACAGGCTGTTTGCCGCTGTTGGACCCTGCCGCACCCTCAGCCCACCAGCCACGCAGGGAGAGACTGCCCACGGAGCTGCTCTTGGGGAGCGGGTCTCACTGCCCAATGGCTGCTGCTGCTGGATCCCTCGTCAGACGCCCAGCTCGGGGGCTGCTTGGCAGGTGCCCACGGAGGGAATAACGAAGTAACGGGGGTGGCAAAGGATGCTCACTCTGGAGCCCCTGGCAGCACCAGGACCAGGGCTACAGCTTGCTCTACAAGTCCTGGCTGAAGTAACTGTAGCCCCCAGGGGCAGTTGACTCTTCCCGGACATACTGCTGCTTTGGGAACCGGCCGACACTGGGCACTGCTCCTGGCACCCTGCACAGGGGGTGGGGGGGAGAGAGGGAGAGCAGACAACAGTCAGAACCCCTGCGGAGTGGGTGCGCTAGTGTCGCACATCCCCCCCCCCCGCCCCCGGCAGCACTTTCACCCGGCAACGTGCTTTCAAGTGACTTATCCAGAAGGTAGCCCCCGGCCCAGCCCATGCACCGCACCACTAATGCTGCCGAGTGCTGCCATTACAAGCCAAGCTGCCTTGTTTTCTTCTCAGGCTGCAGCCCCCGCCGTGGAGCTGGCTCGGCGGACGGGCTTCGCCCAGGAGCAGCTTACAGCAGGCCACGCGGGGAGACGTAAGCCGACACTGGGGTTTGGGCCCGCAGGGACTGAAGCAGCTTGCTGCGGAAACGAGCGGTTTTCAGGGTGTGCTCGGTAACGGGCTAATTATCGCTCTGCCTGCTAGAAAGAGGTGGCGGCTGTCACAGCACTCAAGTGCCCGGGGGGGTGCCGCCAAGACACAGGAAGGCAGACAGAGGCAGTGGGAGGAGTTGGCTCCACTCGTGCTTTCTGCGAAGAACCCGGGGGCTCTACGAAGCGACCACCGACACCCAGTCTGGGCTTACCGTGGCCCCTGAGGCTGGGGCGCTCCCGGCCGCGAGCGAGCCCCGGCTCTGCCGGACTGGGGAGTGCGGTGCAACACCGAGCTTGCGAAGGATGCGCCCCAGCCCACAAGCGCCCACCTTCCACCCAGCAGCCTCCCGCCACCCCGAAGGGCTGGGAGGTTGGACGAATGCAAACAAGGTCAGCGCTAAGGCCAGCGTTCTGGGCAGGCCCAGCCCGCACGCCCTGCTCCGCAAAGGCAGGGCGTCTCCTCTGCGCAGGTCTGGCTCTGCACGCTGGCCAGAGCCCTGCGATCCGCGGCCGAGCGCTTTCCATCCCCGCGGCCCAGTCTGCAGGTGTAGCCGCCAGGGCTCAGAGTCCGACTGGTGGAGGAATGTTCCCACTGGCTGCTATTCCCCACGGTCCAGACAGTGAGTGAAGCACCTTCTGCCCGGCCCCGTTCCCAGAGCTCTCTGCGCGCCCTGAGACACGTGGCTGGCTAGCAGGTTCTCTCCACGGAGATGTTCACCCGCCGAGCTCCCCTTCCTTCCTCAGGCATGCTCCACCCGCCTGTTTGGCTTCACTCTCAGCACCCTCTAAGGTAAAGCTCAGAATCAGGGCTCCCCTGGAAATGTCTGTGGTACCCAATGATTGCCTAGTGCCCCTACGCCTGGAAGCTGTTCGCAGGGCAGGAACACACCAAGCAGAGCAAGTCATGGGGTGTGCATGGTGCTTAGGGACACACTGTCCAAGGGTCAGTACACTTAGGCCTCTTGTCCATGTCGGAGTAGGCCAACTCCAGATAGGGTAGCAGGAAAGCTGCAAGCAGGTCTCTCTCTGCTCCCGAAATGTTGCTCAGCAGAAGGAAGGCTAAACAGCTGGATCTCAGATGTCCATGACTATGAGACACCTGCCCCATGCTGTACAGGAGACCCTTGCGATTTACAGAATCGCCATTCGTGGTTCTGTGTTTTCGTGGCTGGCTCCCAGCCCGGTGATGAGTTCGGGAGTTGCGGGGCCAGGAGCTGCAGCTCCCAGTATTCGTGAATTTCACCATTCGCAGGAGCGAGCGTTTCCTTTGTAGTTTACTTGTACATCTGACCCCTTCATAAGCTACTTGGTGTTTCTGGTTCACAACGGGCAATTAGCTCTCGTATGTAGAGCTGTACCAAATTCACGGTCCAGTTAGGTCACTTTCACTGTCGTAGGGTTAAAATAGTGAATTATTTAAATCTGAAATCTCAGTGTTGTAGTTGTAGGGGTCCTGATTCAAAAAGGAACGGGTGGGAAGGGGGTCACAGGGTTATCGTGGGGGCCTTCCAGTAGTGCTACCTAATTTCTGGGCCGCTGCTGACAGCAGCGCTGCCTCAGAACTTGGCTGTTGGAGAGCAGCAGCTGCTGGCTGGGGGCCCAGCTCTGAAGGCAGTGAGCCTGCCAGCTGCAGTGCAGAAGGACGGCTTGGTATGGTATTGCCACCCTTACTTCTGTGCTGCCGCTAGCAGGGTGCTGCCTTCAGAGCTGGACACCTTGCCAAAAGTCACCCAGCTCTGAAGGCAACACAGAAGTAAGGCGTGATGGTCCCCCCAGCTTTATGAAAGTGACTTATGGACACAACTATGCATAACTCAAAGATGCTCTAGACCAGGCATGTTCAAACTCGAAGCCTACTGAGGGCCGCACAAACGAAAACCGATAGCTTTCAGGGCCACCAAAGAAAATGTACTAATATCGGAAAGTTGTAATTATTTATTATTACAGATTATATTGTAGGTATATTGGATAGTATTTGTTCAGGTCTTGTTTGACTAGAATACAATAATTTGAGGTGTAAAATTGTTATTTGCAACCATGAAGACTTTGAGTTTAAGGTGCTTCAGCCCCCCCTGCTCTAACCCAATGCCCCCCCTCCTGCAGAGCCAGGCACCCCTGCCCCCGCTCTAACTCAATCCCCCTCCCCAGAGCCAGGCACACCCCCTCCTCTCCTCCAGAGCCAGACACTCCCAGCCCTCCCCACCCCGCTCTAGCCTAATGCCTGGGTCCTGGAGCCGCTGCCGCCACGCGCTCCTCCCTCCTGGTGCTGGGGCACGTGTGCAGAGCGGCCGTCGCATGAGCAGTCCTGGCGCGCGGCTCAGGACCAGCAGGAGCCACATTTCCTTAATAAAAGAGCCGCATGTGGCTCGAGAGCCGTGGGTTGGCCGCCCCTTTTATAACAATGTAACCGGGCGGCCGCCCTTAGATCATTTATAAAGATGTAGTTGCGGGCCGCAAAAAAATGCAATCGGGCCGCATGTTTACATGGCCGCACTAGACAAACTGCCCATGTAACCAAACAGGCTTAATGTCACCCCACTGACTGGCCTGCAGAGGGAGTTCAGCAAACCTGGCCAGAGTGCGAACCGAACGCAGTGTGGTTGGAGCCGTCAGTCCCAGGATGACAGGCACAAGGTGGGTGATGTAATCTCTTATTGGATTAGCTTCCCTTGGAGAGAAGCCCTTGAGCCAGGCCACTCTACCATCACATGTGCCACCCCGCAGCTTCTCTCTCGCCAACAGAAGCCAATCCAATAAGCCGTCCCAGGGACACAGGCACTAGGGGAGCGCTCTCCAAACGAGGCGGCATCGTTTGGGTTGCAAGTCACGCTGACGTAGTGCTGCCGTGTCAATGGCCTGACAGGTAACTACACAGTCTAAGTGCGCCACGGTCACTTACTGATTCTTGTGCTTGAAGCCGCTGATGTGAGCCTGGTACTGCTCGATGGAGTTCAGCACTATATTGCACGTGCTGCAGGGGTACCCCTTCCCAGCTGAAACAAACAGCAGTGTTAACACACACCCCTCTGGAACGCTGCTCCACCGAAATGAACGAATGCAAATCCAGCATCCTGCCTGGCCGAGGAGCTAGCAAAGCCTCCGCCCGAGCCCACCAAGGGAGCCGCAGCCGAGGCCACGGCCATTTGGGGAGCAGCCTGCTGAGCCCAAAACAACAGCTCCAAGTGGAAGGCTGGTTTCTCCTTACACAACGTACTGCAATCTCCCCGGGACAGTCACAGCCCTTCAGTGGCCAGACCCTGGCACCGCAATGCTTCCTGCGGCTCCACTTCTCCCAGGATCTGTCCCTCTCAGTAGCAGAGGGAGACATTTCCATTTTGCAGTGGGAAGTACAGGGGACTCAGCACCGCCCGAGCTTATTTACCTAACAGGAATGTGACAGGGTAACCGATGACTTGGCTAGCATCCACCTGACCAGGTAATGCTTACCGGGTACCAGTTAACCAGTGCCAGGGAGCAGCCCCTGGCCTGCCACCCTATGCTGGTTGTGCATCAAAGGAGGTTTTGAAACTGTGAGGTACCTAAAGTCACTCCTACAGCAGTGGGGACTTTCGATGTGGCCTCTGGCTAATGAGGGAGAGCCCCAAGACAGGAGCAGAGAGAGAGAGCGAGGGCCAAGCGCAAACTGGACGTGGTGCTCGGATCTCACGACGGGTCGTGTGGCTGTAGGACATGTCCAAGTGCTAGACAGCAACTGTGCAAAGATGCAGCAGCCTGCGGAGCTGGACAAAAGCGGCCGGGACACAGCTGGGAGCACTGCTGTGTGTGCCGCAGAGCGGAGCGGCTCCCGCCTCGGGCCGTGAAATCTCCATTCTCGAATAGTCGAGTAACCTCTGAATTCTTCTCAGTTCCTCGACTGTGCGGCAGTCCCCAGGGACGAGTCCCTGCTCTGCTGCGGCTCTGCATTGAAAGTGTATTAGGAGCTGGGCAGGCGGGCAGCCCGGCTCAGTTCCGGCTCCCGCTGGGTCCGGGAGCGCAGACCCCCCCGGACAGGGGCCGCTGCTGCCCCGCACTGCTGCCTCTTCATCAGAGACAGCAGTGCAGGTGTGATGTAGTGGGTTGTGAGTGACCTCCACTGGCTGCTGTCTGCAGCACGGCCCAGCAGGGCAGGGGATGAGTCATTATGCAAGGGGGCTTGGAAACTCGTCAGACAGGTATCTCCCATGGAGCGGAACAATGGGAAGAAGGGGAGTGAAGCCCTGGCTGGGGGGCAGGGCTGGAAGTGAGGGAGTTAGTTTCTGTCTGGGATCATGGAGGAACCAGCCTAAGCCAGGGGCTGGGATTTAGGGGCCCAGTATCCCCCATCTCAAGGGGGGCTGAGGCATCCTAGGCCTGTCCTGTAACCAGATTACATCTGTGCTGTGCTGTATCCTGGAGAAGCAATAAACTCCCTCTATTCTACTGCCTGGTGGAGTCTGTTTGTGCCATTACGGGGGTGCAGGAGTCAGGGGACCCCGACACGCGTCGTCACAGCGGGGCGCCAGGCGGGAGCTGGTCCGCGAGGGGAGCCAGTTTAAAACCCAGCTCCCCTCCCACTGGCTGCCTGTCGCCCCGCGCTGCTTCCTCTCATACAGGGGCAGCAGCACAGGGCGGCCGCAGCCCCCCCTCCAGGCGCCGTGTGAGTTCCCGGACCTGGCACGAGCCGGAACTGAGCCTGCCCGCCCAGCTCCTAATATGGCTGAAATGCAGACCCGCAGCAGGGGTGGGTCCCAGAGCCGGTGTGAGCCAGGACTGAGCTGGGCTGCTGGCCTGCCTGCTACAACGTCCTGATGGGGGAAGGGGGATGCGTATAGTCTATAGCATTAACCCAGAAGCTTCCGCGTGTCGGTTTATCGATTAATCGACTGCACTAGCGCACCCCTAGCCCCGCCGCGGAAATCTTGTGTGACCGGCGAGTCGTAACAGGAGATGTGACAGATACTCGGGGCCTCCAGTGTCCCATGGGAGGGAAGAGTCACTCTGGCAGTGGCATTCTCTCTCCACCCGAGCCCCAGCGTCCCCGCGCCGACAGGGCCAGAACTGAAGGGACTCAGCCCTGCCTCTATCTGAGCCACAGCAACGGCCTGCCACCAACGCCGGGCTCTACTGATCCGAGAAGAAGCAGCAGCCTTTCAGGGCACTCCACTGCCTGCCCATCTCCAGCGGGACCGGCACGACTGCTCAGCACCACTGGTATCCACTCCCGAGCGCCAGTGTCTGGAAGGGGACGTACAAGGGTTAAAACCGGGCTCCTGCCTCAGAGAGCAGGGCCCACAAGAGAGGTTAGCGACGGAGCGCTCTAGTCTGGCCCTTCGTTATCTCCAAGGGAGCAGGAATGTCCAGTCGGGAGGGGGTCAGCGGGGGCACGGAGTTTATTGTGAACTTCTGACACTGTCACTCAATCTCTATATGCAAAGCTGCTTATAAACAGCCGGTCACAAAGGAGGATGTGAAGCAGGCTCTGGAGAGCTCAGCTTTCACCCCCCGCGTGCTGGGCTACAACAAGCGCACTACCTCTTGGGCTGGGACTGGAGAGGCTAGTGTCAAAATAGGCAGAAAACCCCTCCAAGTCCCCATTTCCGCAGCAAGACTAGGCCAAGCCCAGTAAGTCCTCCCTGCAGGAACCCTCTTCAGAGCACCGATGGCCATCGTTACAGGTCCCTTTGGGACCAATGCACTGTGCTAGAAAAGTTCAACTTGCTCCCAAGAGCCTTTGTGTCTTGGAAATGTCTGTCTAGGACTCTAGGCAGACAACACCCACGACCACAGTGTCAAGCCCGAGCTGGCTACCCACAGCTAAGGTAATCTCTCAAGCAGTCACCAGGGTTTAGAATGGGACCCCAGCCACGCCCACCTCGCACCAATTTACACTTTGTTTCACTCTCACTCTCCCCCTCACAAGGCTGCCACACCCCACTGCCACCAGGAGACCGCCCGCTCCATCCTCCAGTGACTCTGGCTGCCCAGGACTCACCCAGGGAGGAGGTGGCGGGGGCGTCCGAGGCCCGACCATAGTGTGCCATCAGCTTGAGCTTGGTCTCTTGTTTTCTGTGTTTCTTGCCTACATAATGCTGTTTTGCCATGAGTGGATTGTTGAAAGTAGCATGGCAGAGGCTGCAGAACTTGTCTGGGTCAGCAGTGCTCTGGTTCTCCTCGGTGGTAGACACAGCAGGGGGAGGGAGGTTAGCAGGGCGTTTCTGTGCAGGCAGCATTACTGTAAAATGAACCAGAACATCCCTTACCCGATCCCGAGACGTACACCCTGAGCAGCCAGTGCCAGTCTGCAGGGCTGTCCGTGCGTTCCACAGACACAGGCTCTGGACAGAAGTCTGGCTGGATGCCCTTTGGCTCTCTTCCAAACACACTCCGTCCAGAGCCGTTAAACACCAACAGGCAAGACAAGGCAGATTCCCAAGTGAAATGAGACCACAGACCCTCTGACCCGCCCCAGCCGGATCCTGGAGCACTGCAGGCCAACACTGACCTACTGAAAGAAACTGGGAGCAGATCCCACACCCCAGGGGTGTCAGTCCTCCCAGCAAATGGAAATGGGGAAAGCTAAGCCAGAGAGCAGAGCAAACGCTCCCAGAGGGACAGGAAAGTGCAATGGCATGACATGGGCGTGGGCCTTTAGCCCAAAGCAGTCCTGGTACCAACTTTCCTGGTGCCAGGGCTGGGTGAAATGAACGCAGCCAAGCACATCCAGCTCCACTGCTGCCTGAGGACGGCACTGGCAACACGCTTGGATGCCAAGGAGAGGCGCCATGGGCGTCACCGCTCCCTGCGTGCATCGCACAGGCACAGCGGGGCCCCGGCACTCCAGAATGACTTTCCTCAAGGCAAGCAGGAGGCAGTGCCAGTCGCAGGGCAGACTGCTGCCTCAGGACTGCTGCCTCCCTCCGCCACCCGCTACACTAGAAATGGTGCTGGGAGAGTGTGGCAAGGTGGCCCAGGGGCTGCTCCCTCGCAGGGCACACAGGTGTTGCCGACAGCCATACCTTCCGCTCTGGGGGACTGCTGCTTCAGCTTCAAGTTCTTGGCATGAGTCTTGCCTAAGTAGTGAGACATGGCCACCACGGGAGACGAAAAGGTCATGTTACAGATGGGGCAGCATTTGTTCCTGTCTTCTCCATTGCTGCTCTCCTGCGCACAAGGAGGAACACGGACGTTTGGTGTGTGAAGCCACCAGCTACATTCAGCTGGCGAGGCCAAAGCATTTGGTGCACCTCTGAAGAGCTGTGTTCTCGCCTCTGGCTAGGCTCGCTTTCATCGGGCAGTGGCACTAGGGAGGCAAGCAGGCCCCAGAAGAGCTGAGGACAAGGTTCAATGAGCTGTTGGCAGCACTGGTGTAGATTCCCAGCCCATGTTCTACAAGGCATGGGCCAAGCAATACAAGGCACTCCCACCTCTCATCTGTCACGCACAGCTCCGGACTAGCTTAGCAGTGGGTTTTACTCGGGTCCCAACCTACCGCCACCCAGAGCCTCCTTTTACAGCCACCTCTGCACTGGATTCTCCACGAGCACATGCAAGAGGCTAGATTCAGGGATTAACGCTGAAGTGGTGATAAAACTGGACTCAGTCACCCAAACTACGCAGTCACCATTGCAGGCAGATGGCCTGAAACGTGTTACCTTCACTGCCGTAAAGGCACCACAGCCACCAGCAATGGGAACCTCATTTGGATAAGAAGAGATTATTCGAAAAAGTAAACTGCAGGAATGCAATTCCCTATGACGTACTAGCCGCAGGTGAGAATTGCATAGTAATGACGTTCAGGACTGCTCCTAGTCACCTTGACCCACCCCGTCCTTCCAAATGTTGCTCCCCAGACATACTGCTATCAAAGGGGTACGCATTTGTTTAGATTGCAGGTGTTGCCACACACTGGCTAGGAGGTGTGCTCACTCCAGCAATGTGTAGCAACTAGAGGACAAAGTTGTCCTCAATAAGGGAATGGCTACACTTACCAGGAGGCTGCAGCAGTCAATCCATGGGGGTTGATTTAGCGGGTCTAGTGAAGACCCGCTAAATCAACTGTAGATTGCTCTCTTGTCGACTCTAGCATGACCCCAGAACGAGAAGTGTAAGGTAAATCGACCAGAGAGATTCTTTCGTCAACACAGCATAGTGTAGGCAGTGTAATAAGTCACCCTAAGCTACATAGACTCCAGCTACACTATTCACATAGCTGGAGTCTTCTAACTGAAGTCAATTTAGCCCTGCAGCGTAGACCAGGCCTAAGCGACCCAATTTCAACAATCCTCCCTCTGATGTATCATATGCCTCTGTCTGGCACAGAACGTGCCACTGAAGCCCTCCCCAGCGCTTCCAGGGTGCTATTGCTCTTCTAGAGCTGACCTGGGAGGCCCGGTCATTTTCTACATCACCTGTTTGGTCTCCAGCTTTAACTTCTTCCCCTGGGTGAGTTGCTCCTCACCGTGAATCGACATGTACCGCCGCACTTTGTTCGCATGCTTCTTGCTCTGGCAGGAAGTGAGGAAGAGAAGTGGGTTAATACTCCACCCAATGACACACAGAATAAGAAACCCAGTAACACCTTCCTGCCTGCCGTACCTGGTAATGAGCAAGCTTCTGGGACTCGGAGATGAGGACTGCACTGCACACTTTGCATTGCGCCTCTGTGAAAATGTGGCTGTTCTCTCGGATCAGGCGATCAACTGCAGAGAACAAAACACGGACGTTGAACTGCAGCACAGCGGCTCCTTCTCTCACTAACACCGTGCCGCTGCTCCCACCCTCGAGGGGCTGTCACCTCCAAGTAGCGAGGGGGCCTAGCCTCTTGGACAGGCATCCTTAGCTGCACGTGTCAATAAGAAAGCACCCAAATCTGCATCTCCCATGCTCTGGCGCTGGGAATGTAGGGTAATTCTCGGGGGCAACGAGCACAGACAAACACAGTATTTCTTTTTGCCTGGATTTGTCAGTCCCTACTCATTCACTCACACCACCGCCGCAACTAAGGGACGAGGAACCTAATGTATTCTTTGAGAACTAAAACAGGGATCGCTGTCCGCCCCATTCCAGCCTCTGCCCTAAGGCAGCCTCCCCTGGAGGAAGAGCAGGGGCGAATCTGCATTTTACACCGTTAGTACACGAGTGAATAAAAACAGTCCCACATTTAGGGATGCGCAGCAGCAAAAACACCACCCTGATAATTCACCCCAAGATTCCACTGCAGAGCAGCACAAGCATCAAATGAAAGAAAAACCCAGTGCCCATTTGGCTGTGGGAACACAGCAACTAAATCAGCATGGAAGTGAGTAATAACGGGAGATTCAACATTTGCCTCCTGGCATCTATCCATGGCAAATTTAACCATGGCCTCAAAGCCTCCTCCCTTACAGTCAATGGGCTACAGCCCATGGCTGGATCCAGCCTGCGAGGTTTGGGGCTTGCCCCTCTCCCCTGCAGGCGCGTGAGCCGGCGCTGGTGCTCTGGCCGTGTGGAGGGGCACCATGGCTGGAGCACCAGCTCCCCACTGCAGGGGGTGGGTGTGGAGCAAGTTGGGGTCAAATGAGGCCCACGGGTTCTGCGTGGCCCAGAGAGATGAAGCGGCTCCTGAGTGCTGAAAGAAATTGCTCAGTGCAGGCACTGCTGCTGTTGCTCCCATTGGCTGAATTGCAGAGTGCTTCCCTGCAGCACACAGAGCAGCACAGAGCCAAGTGCACTCCCCAAACTGCGCCAGGTAGGAGCCTGTGGCCCCTGCCACCTCCCCCTCAGCCTTGCACCCCCGCCCGCTCCTGCACCCTCCTTGACACTTTCTTGAAACATGGTGCCCAGACTAGACACAATCCTCCAGCTGAGGGCTAATCAGCACAGAGTAGAGTGGAAGAATGACTTCTCGTGTCTTGCTCACAGTACTCCTGTTATTGGTTTGGTTTTTTTTGTAACAGTGTCACACTGTTGACTCAGTTTAACTTGTGGTCCACTCTGACCCCTAGATTCCTTTCAGCAGTACTCCTTCCTAGACAGTCGCTTCCCATTCTGTGTGTGTGAAACTGATTGTTCCTTCCTAAGTGGAGCACTTTGCAATTGTCCTTATTAAACTTCATCCTGTTTACCTCAGCTCATTTCTCCAGTGTTCCCAGATCAGTTTGAATTCTGACCCTATCTTCCAAAGCACTTGCAACCCCTCCTGGCTTGGTATCATCTGCAAACTTAATAAGCGTCCTCTCTATACCAATATCTAAATCGTTGATGAAGATACTGACCAGAAAAGGTCCCAAAACAGACCCCTGCAGAACTCCACTTGTTATGCCCTTCCAGCAGGACTGTGAACTATAAAGAACTATTCTCTGGGAATGGCAATCCAACCAGTTATGTATCCACCTTATAGTAGTCCCATCTAGGTTGTATTGCCCTCGTTTATTTATAAAATCATCTGAAACTGCATCAAATCCTAAGTATACCACATATACCGCTTCCCCCTTATCCACAAGGCTTGTTATCCTGTCAAAGAAAGCTGTCAGGTTGGTTTGACATGATTTGTTCTTGACAAGTCCATGCTGACTATTACTTATTACCTTATTATCTCCCAGACATTTGCAAATGGATTCCATAATTACTTGCTCCATTGTCCTTCCTGGCACAGAGGTTAAACTGACTAGGCTGTAGTATCCTGGATTGTTCTTATTTCCCTTTTTATAGATAGGCAAATATAGTACCTTTTTCCAGTCTTCTGGAATCTCTCCTGTCTTCCATGACTTTTCAAAGATAATAGCTAATGGCTCAGCTATCGTCTCAATCAACTCCTGGAGTATTCTAGGATGCATTCCATCAGGCCTGGTAACCTGAAGACATCTAACCTTTCTAAGTAATTTTTAACTTATTCTTTTCCTATTTTAACTTCTCTATCTCATTTTCTCCTCCGGCATTCACTATGGTAGGCATCTCACCACCACCAACCTTCACCATCTACCAGCACTTTGAGTTTGCTCAAGTTTGCCTTCTTGAAATCTACTGTCTTATTTTGCTGTTCTCCCTCCTACCATTCTTTAGACCAGGGTTTTTCAGCTATGGAGCACCAACAGGGTCCTGAAAATTTGGCAGCGGCTTTAAAATGTTATGATTTTTAATCCAATAAGTATCTAAACAGATACAATTTTGGAATTCTATTTTTAGTTCGTATAATTTTTTCCCAAGAAAACTATCAGAAAATTAGTAACAAAATAACACGATCATGCAACTGTCATTACTATTTTCTTGCAGAGCTCCTGGACCCATTGCATGGAGCCCCCAGGGTTCCACAGAGCACACTTTGGGAAACCCTGCTAGACTGATGAACTTAGTTATTATAGACCTCTTGAGGTCCCTTCCAGTTCTAGTGTTCTATGATTTCATGATCACTTTCACCCAAGCTGTCTTCCACTTTCAAATTCTCAACCAGTTCCTCCCTTTTTGTTAAACTGAAATCTAGAACTGCCTCCCCCCAGTAGCTTTCTCCACCTTCTGAAATAAAAAATATTTCTAGTACATGCCAAGAACTAGTTGAATAATCTGCGCCCTGCTATGTTAATGTCCCAGCAAATGTCTGGATAGTTGAAGTCCCCCATCACCCCCAATTCCTGGGCTTTAGATACATTTGTTTTTAAAAAACTTCATCCACCTCTTCTTCCTGGTTAGGTGGCCTGTAGCAGACCCCTACTATGGAACAGAGATATTACATTTTGATTAATTGGCTAATCAAGTAGTCAATGGAATTTCCATCAACTACTCAATGAGGAGAGAGGGGCGAGGTGGGGCACTCACTATCCCAGCTGCAGCGCCTCTGTCTTTGTAGCAAGAGCTCCTGCTATATTTCAAAGTCAGAGGCACAGCCGTCGGGACCCGACATGTGGGGATGCTTGAGTTCCTGCTCAAGCCATTTCCCTCCTGCACCTCTGCCTCCCCCCATGGAGAGGGTGCTGGAGGAAACCAGCTTTTAAGCCAGCTCCCCCCAGCACCAGCTCCTGCTCCCCAACCCCCATTGCTACTCTGATATAGCCTATGGTATTGGGTAGTCGACTAATCGCTTACATCCCTACCATGGAATCACCTTTGGTTTTACCCCTTTTATCCTTCCTAGCAACTTTCACCAAGCCAGCCTCCTATGTCCATCTCTTCCTGTGTCTGAGGGTATACGCCATCCATGTACGCGGCAACGCCACCTCCCTTTTGTCCCTTGCGGCCCTACCCGGGCAAGCGGCACTCCTGTGTAGCAACACCCCAGCCTCGCCTGTCGGCCGCCCGCTCCCTGGCATGCCAGCGGTGCCCGGGGGGGCTGGGTCACACCTGGAAGAAGCGGGTTGTGCCCAGGAAAACTCATTAAACCGCCTGTCAGTCTGTCTGTGTGTGTCCGCCTGTCTGTGTCTGCCTGTCGGTCTGTCTGTGTGTGTGTGTCCGCCTGTCTGTGTCTGCCTGTCAGTCTGTCTGTGTGTGTGTGTCCGCCTGTCTGTGTCTGCCTGTCAGTCTGTCTGTGTGTCTGTGTGTGTCCGCCTGTCTGTGTCTGCCTGTCGGTCTGTGTGTGTCCGCCTGTCTGTGTCTGCCTGTCAGTCTGTGTGTGTGTGTGTGTCCGCCTGTCTGTGTCTGCCTGTCGGTCTGTCTGTGTGTGTGTCCGCCTGTCTGTGTCTGCCTGTCGGTCTGTGTGTCCGCCTGTCTGTGTCTGCCTGTCGGTCTGTCTGTGTGTGTGTGTCCGCCTGTCTGTGTCTGCCTGTCAGTCTGTCTGTGTGTCCGCCTGTTGGTCTGTCTGTGTCCGCCTGTCTGTGTCTGCCTGTCGGTCTGTCCGTCTGTCTAGCTAGCGGCCTGTCTGTCGGTCCGGGCGGGGCCGCCCCTGGGCCCGGCTCCCCAGCTGGACGGGGGCCTGCTCACCTGCCTCCTTGCCCACCGGCAGGGCCGCGGCGTCCCCGTTGCTACCCGCGCCCTGCGCCATCTTCCGCCGCCCCGCCCGCAGCTCTCGCGAGAAGCCCCGCGCCCACGCGCGCCGTGCCGCTGCGGGCACGTGACCCGGCGGGCCGGCCGCGGCCGCCATCTTGCTTGTGGGCAGAGGCGCCCGGGCGGGGCTCCAGGCAGGGGGCGAGGGAGGGGTTCTGGGCTGGGGCGGGGCTCAGGCCGGGATGGGGAGGGCAGATGCGGGAGGGGCGGGGCTCCGGGCCGGGATGGGGAGGGCAGATGCGGGAGGGCGGGCTCCGGGCCGGGATGGGGAGGGCAGATGCGGGAGGGCGGGCTCCAGGCCGGGATGGGGAGGGCAGATGTGGGAGGGGGCGGGGCTGGGAGGGCAGATGCGGGAGGGGCCTGGGCTGGGATGGGGAGGAGGGGCTCCAGGCCGGGATGGGGAGGGCAGATGTGGGAGGGCAGGGCTCCAGGCCGGGATGGGGAGGGCAGATGTGGGAGGGCGGCTCCGGGCCGGGATGGGGAGGGCAGATGTGGGAGGGCGGGCTCCGGGCCGGGATGGGAGGGCAGATGTGGGAGGGCGGGGCTGGGCCGGGATGAGGAGGGCAGATGCGGGAGGGGCTCCGGGCTGGGATGGGGAGGGGAGGGGCTCCAGGCCGGGATGGGGAGGGCAGATGCGGGAGGGGCTCCGGGCCGGGATGGGGAGGGCAGATGCGGGAGGGGCTCCAGGCCGGGATGGGGAGGGCAGATGCGGGAGGGGCTCCGGGCCGGGATGGGGAGGGCAGATGCGGGAGGGGCCCGGCCGGGATGGGGAGGGCAGATGCGGAGGGGCTCCGGCTGGGATGGGGAGGGCAGATGCGGGAGGGGCTCCGGGCTGGGATGGGGAGGAGGGCCCAGGCCGGGATGGGGAGGGCAGATGCGGAGGCTCCGGGCCTGGGATGGGGAGGGCAGATGCGGGAGGGGCTCCAGGCTGGGATGGGGAGGGGAGGGGCTCCAGGCCGGGATGGGGAGGGCAGATGCGGGAGGGGCTCCGGGCCGGGATGGGGAGGGCAGATGCGGGAGGGGCTCCAGGCTGGGATGGGGAGGGGAGGGGCTCCAGGCCGGGATGGGAAGATGCCAGGGGGCCGGGGTCGGGATGGGGAGGGGCAGGCCACACCCAGAAGCAGCGAAATCTCCCTCCTAGGCAGCTCTGCCTGCAAGCGCTGCCCCTGCAGCTCCCTTTGTGTCTGGTTCCCAGCCAATGGGAGCTGCAGAGTCAGTGCTTGGGGCGGAGGCAGTGGCTGGAGCCCTCCTCGCAAGCCATGTGCCTTCTGCTATACCAGGTATTAATTTAACTCCAAAAGGAAAGAACTTCCAGCAATCTACAATGGTAAAATCTGGATAGAAGACTTCCAAGACGCATACAAAGGACCTTGTCAACAAAACTTTGCTGTAACAAAACATTTGTATGAACAAAATATACGTCGTAGGGGAGGCCATTAAAATCTGCCAGAACCCACAAACTCTCTCGCTAGAAGAAAAACTTCCAGACTAGAGGAAGAATTCTTGTGGCCGGGATAATATTTCATGTATGTTTGGCTGGTTTTGCAAAGCTTTAGTTTTAAACTCCTGTGGTTAGCGGAACATAAGGGAACCTATTTCTCTCACTGTTCTCTGTCAAGAGCAAGACATTTGACTCAGTTGTAAGTTATCTCCATGATGATTGCGTTGGTTGATTGGAGTGAGCTAGGTCAGTCTTTGTCCTCCATACATTCTCCTCCCTGCATGTGAGCTCTAAGCTCACCTGTATCTTGTGCTTCTGTGTAGTTTGAACTGTCGCAATGTCACAACAGTTCAAGAATTGCAATGCCATTTGTGTAGATACTAGAAAAAGCTTTTTAGAATCCTTTCTCTTGTACATCTCTTCAGTTTCCCTTGCTTTATTTTATATCTAGTGCTACAGATGAAGAAAACCAGCTGGAAAACCACATCAAAGGGTTCAGGATCTTAACAATATGCCACTCTTCAATCCCCCAGAGAACTTCAGCTTGAACAAACCTGTATGGTTGACAGCCTGGAAGCAGTATTTTGCAAGAATTCAAAGTGCAAACAAGCTTTAAAAACGAGTGGTCCTGCAGCACTTTGGAGACTAACAGAAATACCTGTAGTATCATGAGCTTTTGTGGGCAACCCCCCCTTCATCTGAGTGTGGAGACCGCCATATGCCAAGAGATGATGCATGTCCAGCCAGAGATACACAGTGTAATAAATGCACAAAATATGGACATTGTGCAGTTGTTTGGCACCCCCAAGTACTCAGCAAGTTGACTCATATTAGACTGGGGTGGGCAGTAACACAGTGGCACTTCACCAGGGTTAGGCCCTGGCGGAACGCCGCTGCTAAATTTACTTGCACCTGTAGATATGGGTGCTTGCAGTCCCATTGGCCACGGATCGCTGTTCCCGGCCAATGGGAGCTGCAGGAAGTGGCGTGGCCCAGGACACCACTTCCTGCAGCTCCCATTGGCCGGGAACAGCAATCTGTTGCCACCAGAGCTGCAAGCACCCATCCCTGCTGAGGTGCAGGTAAATACAGCAATGGTGGCCTGCCAGAGGCTAACCCTGTGAAGGGGATCTGGCCTGTGGGCCGGTATTTGCCCCCAGCTGCATTAGACCATGCAGAGCCATGGTTAATGAATTTATCCCGTGTGATGACACAGCCTGCCTGCACAGCGAAACTGAATATTCATAGTTAGACTACTGACTTCAGTGGGAACTTGGGAGCAGACTTTGCAGTCTTATCAGGGGTGACTTACAATCAAAGACATTGATTGAAAGTTTCCCTGCAGATTCCTCTGGTAGAGTTCATTGGCTATTCTAGCAACTCTTAGCAAATCGCCGGGTGGCACTGGCTGGGCAGAACTCTATCAGGGGACTTCCCTCTGGGAGGGGCTAAATATGTACGTCACTTCGGGGCTAACACAGTCGGATGAAGTCATACTCCTGAGCCTCCGGACCTGGGCTTACAACCTGCAGTCTCTGCCACTTGCAAAGGCGATGGATTCAGAGCTCACGTGCTCGCAGCCCGGGAAGCCAGGATGCCCCTAGTGAGACGGAGAAGAACCCAAAGGGCTATTTGGTGCCTTTTGAGAGCCATTTAGTAGATAGGGCCATAGGAGACAGTGTAGAGCCAGGAGCATACGTGACATCACAGCATTCCTGTCCCATGCCTTCACGGAGCAGGCACCACGTTAAGGAGAGCAGATAGGAGTGGTGCGCCTGCAAAGCTCTTGGGGCTGGCTGGCTGCCGTGCCAGTGGGGCGCATGGCTTCTGGCACATGTCACCAGGCAGTTGTGAGCAGCAGGGCCTGGGCAAGAGGACGGCTGGCTCACGGCACGCCCTGCCCTGCTCGTGCCCTTGCAAGCAGGGCCCGGCCAGGGCGAGAGGGCAGGCACCTGGCTAGGCGTGGCGTGAAGCCGCAGGCCGGGTGACATGGTGATGGTGCCCTGGGCTGCAGGGCAGCCAGGCTGGCCATGCAGGGAGCTGCCCGCGGGCCCTGGGGGCCAGAGCTGGGGAACCCAGCCCCGAGCCGCTGCGCAGGCAAAGGGCCAACGGCTGGCAAGGGGCTCCTCTCTGCCCGGGAGCAAGATGGCGGCGGGGGCCTCGCTCGGGAGCGCGTAGGAAGGGCCTCCGCCATATTGGATGAGGGCACAGGGCAGTGAGGCCGCCGCGGCCAGCTTGGGTGTGGGCAGCGGGCTCGCGGCGGGAGAGGAGCGGCCTGGGGAGCCGCTGGGCCCGGTGAGTAGCCCCCCCCGGGCGGGGCAGAGCGAGAGGGCGGGGCGGCTGGCGCCGGGCAGTGCTGCCTAGTGGGCACGGGGCGGCCCCCGGGGGCCTGCGGCGGGAGGCCGGGGGCTGCTGGGGGCCGCTCTCCTCCCCGTTCCCAGAGGCGCCCGCCGGGCTCTGCCGCAAGCAGCCTCGGCACTGGGGGGAGCAGCGCCTAGTGGGCACGGCGGGGGGAGCAGCGCGAGGGTCTCGCTGCGGGGTCCCCGGCGCCGCTCGGCATCCCGCGGGGGCACGGTGCGAGCGGGTCTGCAGAGATCCTCCGCCGTCCGTGCCCCGCCGCAACTGCCCCCGCCGCCGCAACTGCCCCGCCTCCGTCACCGCAACTACCCCGCCTCCGCTGCCGCAACTGCCCCGCCTCCGCTACCACAACTGCCCCCAGCTACCGCAACTGCCGCCTCCTCCGCTACTGCAACTGCCCCCGCCTCCGCTAGCAACTGCCCCCGCCTCCACTACTGCAACTGCCCCCGCCTCCGCTACCAGCAACTGCCCTCAGCTACCGCAACTGCCCCCGCCTCACACCACCGCAACTGCCCCCCCGCCTGCCCCCGCCTGCCGCTGCCGCTGCCCCCAGCGCAACTGCCCCCGCCTCCGCTACCACAACTGCCCCCAGCTACCGCAACTGCCCCCGCCTCCGCTACTGCAACTGCCGCAACTGCCCCGCTCCGCCGCAACTGCCCCGCCGCCACTACTGCAACTGCCCCCGCTCCGCTACCAGCAACTGCCCTCAGCTACCGCAACTGCCCCCGCCTCACTGCAACTGCCCCCCCGCTGCCGCCGCAACTGCCCCGCCTCCGCTACCACAACTGCCCCCAGCTACCGTGAACTGCCCTCCGCTACTGCAACTGCCCCCCGCCTCCGCTACTGCAACTGCCCCCGCTAGCAACTGCACCTGCAACTCGCCTCCGCTACCAGCAACTGCCCCCTCAGCTACGCAACTGCCCCCGCCTCCACCGCAACTGCCTCCGCCTGCTGCTACCAGCAACTGCCCCCAGCTACCGCAGAACCCCCCCGCCTGGTCTGGGCAACTTGCTCATTCACCGCACCATGCCTGCCCACCTCGCTAGAGAAAAAAAATGCTCCATTCTCGCCTTGTGGGGTGGCCACCCTCTGCCTGCCCAGGCCCCTGCTTGGGGGAGCGCTGCTTTGGGGGGACCTTCTTGGGCGGGTGCGCTGCTCATTGGGGGATTTCCGCACTGTTTTTACTCGTGTTGGTTAGGGCCATTCTCGTTTCCACGGTCAATCCAGGTTTACAGTCAGATCCCCCAAATACGGGATTATCGGCCAACTCTGCTCAGCCAGCAGTGACCAAAGGTTTGTTTGGAGCTGCTTGTGTCCGGTGTCTCAGAGGGCTGGGTCTGTGCGTATCTGTGCCCCGGGACTCTCAGAAGTGCCGTGTGAGGGTAGTTGCCGGGTGACCTGGGGCAGGGGAGGGAAAAGTGCCGGGGCAAGAAGGAAACTCCAGCCATGATGAAATGAAGCTCGGTCGGAGCAGGACAGCTGTGATGCCCTGCCACAGGCTGCAGGGGCTGCTGGGCCGTCATTGCTCGGTAGCAGGCCCACAGGTATCGTTGGCTGTACCTTGACGGTTGCAGTCACTCGTGGAATCAGAGGGGAGAGTTTATACAGCACGTTTCCTCTTCCAAGGGCTTGGCAAAGCTGCGCTGTAGATTGCAAGGCCCAGAGGGACCACTGTGGTTGTTCAATAGACCCATCCAATTGTAGGACTGCAAAGGGCCTCGAGAGGCCATCTCGGGGGCTCTACGCAGCTCCGCGACGCCAAACAAGCAACGCAAGGTGAGCCTCGCAAATCGCGTACCTCGTGGCCGTGCTCTTTCGAAATAGCGTATTTAGTCCAGCGCTGTTCCGACGCGCCCCTTGCTCCTCGTGCAGCGAGGCTTCCAGGGACGTTGGAATAGCAGGCTTGCTGTGAAGACGCGGGATAGCTATTTTGGGGTACTCCAGTATCCTGAAATAGCGTTGCCGTGTAGATGTACCCCATGTCCAGCCTGCTGGCAGGACTGAGTGTTGTCTAGGCTGGGGGGCAATCGTTTCTGATGGGGGCACTCCAGGAATTTGGTAAGTGGTTGAGGGCCACACTCTTCCCTGCTATGAATGGAGGGATACGAGGGTGGGTGCAGAAGGGAGCTCAGAGTGGGCTGCAGGATCTGGGAGGGGTTGTGACCTGGGGCAGGTGTGTAGGGGGTTGGGTTGTGACCTGGGACAGGGAGCTGGGGGGAAGGGGTGGTTTGGCAGGTGCAGGCTCTGGCTGGGAGTTGCTGATCCTAGGCAGCTCCCGGCTAGCAGCCCAGCAGGCTCAAAGTGGCAGGCTGTGGGGGCCCTGGGCATCTGCACACCACACGCCCGTGTGGGGGCCCCTGTGCGCTAGCAGGCACAGACCAGGCAGCTCCTGTTGGCTGGGAACCGGCCAATAGGTGCTGTGAGGTTGTGCTGGGGGTGGGCGCAGTGGGGAAAGCCCCACTGCTTCCAAGTGCACAGTGACGCACACAGCCCGTAGCCAGCCGCTCTGGGTGGCATGCGTGGGTGTGGCAGGCAGGGGGCCTGCCCGAGAGTCCTGTGGGCTGTGGGGTGGTGGCGGGCTGGATTCAGCCCACAGGCTGTGTTTTGCCCGCCCCGGTCTAGACCATCCCAGACAGGTTAGGGGATCGCGATTCCACAGCCTCCGCCGTGGGGATGGGAAGTAGTGGTTAAGAAGCGAATCGAGTGTCCATGGGGGGTGCTCACTGCGGCTCTGCGTATTAAATGTCGTAAGAGCCGCCGGGCTCTCTCTGCGTTTACAGTGCAGAGCTGCAGCGGGGTTAGGTCCCAGGGCTGGTGCGCAGTCCTGGCTTGCCCCCCCGGCTCTGGGACCGTGGTGGCTCTGCGTCTTTTGCCCCCCCGCACAGCAGAGACAATGCTGGAGGAAACTGGCTTGTAAGCGGCTCCCCCCAGCACCAGCTCCTGCTCCTTCCCCACTTGCTGCCTCTGATACAAAGGGGAGGGCGGGCAGTCGAGTGACTGTTGGGTAGTCTCCGTACTCCCAGGCAATTTATTCCAGTCGTTAACCAGCCCGACAGGAAGTTTTTCCTGATGTCCAACCTGAACCTCCCTGGCTGCAATGTAAGCCCCTTGCTCCCTGTCCTGTCCTCAGAGGCCCAGGGGAAGGATTTTTCTTCCTCCTCGTAACAACCTTTAGGTCCTCGAAAACTGTTCTGTCCTCTCTCAGTCCTCTCTTCTTTCCTGGGACCTCCTGTGTATCCCAGACTCCAGACCTGCCCCCAAATAACTGGAGAGGAAATCTTTGGGAAAACCTCCGATCTCGATTTTAAAATGGTTAGTGATGGAGACTCTGCCTCGATCCTTGGCAAACAAGTTCATGTTAAGTGCCCTCCCCGTGGGACAGCGAGGCCTTGCTTCCAGTACGGACGCGTGTCTGCCACCATCTCTGTGCCAGAGCGCGGAGTCCAGTGTCAAATACCACAGGGCAGGCTAATCCCTCTCTCGGCGCTTCTCTGAACCGTCTCCATGTGTCAACATCCTTCTTGGACCGCAGGCGCTGGGGATGCTAACGGGTTTGTTTTGGTAAACGTGTAACCACTGGGTGTGCATTCGCACGCGGCTCCCACCTGCCCTCCCACCCTGCGCTGCCTCTCACACAGGGGAGGGGGAACTTTTCAGTGGGTGTGCATTCGCACGCGGCTCCCGCCTGCCCTCCCGCCCTGCGCTGCCTCTCACAGGGGAGTATAACTGTTTACACCAGGGTGGCCAACCCATGGCTCGCGAGCCGCATGCGGCTCTTCCCCCCTTTAAAGTGCGGCTTGTGAAGCTGCCCCTGCAGCCCTAGAAATGGCCTCCATGCTCACTGGGGCAAGGGAGCCGTCCGGTCCGGCAATTCAAAATGGGGAGCTCTTGCTTTTTTTTCTCTCAACGAAAATTGCTTAACAAAAACATTCTGGTGCGGCCCTTGGCATTTTCCCACCGCTGTCTCAGCTCTCTTCGCTGAATGGGTTGGCCATCCCTGGGTTACGCTCACATCCCTAGTGACACCAGAACTGGCCACAGGTTCCAGCAGCAGTAGCGCCAGTGCCAAATACAGAGGGAAAACAGCCTTTCTGCTCCCACTCAAGAGCCTGGTTGTGCCTCCATGGATGGCGTTACCCTTCCAGCCAGTGTTGCACACACACGGCCAGCTGATTCTCCACCACAATCCCAAATCTTTCCAGAGTCACTGCTTCCCCACTGAGTCCTCCGTCCTGTGACCAGGGCCTGTGCTCTGGCTCCTCGAGGTGCTCGCATGCAGTATTACAGCGCAGTTTTGCGTGTTCCCAGGGACCAGAGCATTGTGTCGTTCCTGCTCTTTGTTTCTCACTCCCCCAACTTTTGTGTCATGTGTAAAGTTGATCAGTGAGTTTGTCTTCTTGCTTGTCATCGATAAAGCGGTTAAATAGGAACCGTTCCCTGCCAGACCCTGTGGGAAAGCCCCGCTTGGTAACGAGTCCCTGTTTCCAGCTACATTTTGAGACCGCTCGGTTAGCAGCTTTCTGTCCGTTTAATCTGTGCCGGGTGAAGCTGTTGTTCCTGTTTGTGAATCCGAACGTAACGTGGTGCCAAGTTAAATGCCATTCAGAATTCTAAGCCTGTTACATCAACATTATTACATTTATCAGCCAAACTTGCCATCTCATCAACAGAGCTCTCAAGTTAGACGGGGTTTGTTTTCCATAAGCCATGTTGACGGGCATTATTATACTCCCAGCCTTTCCTTCTTTGTTAATCAACTGCTCCTGTGTCTTGTCCCAGATCAATGTCAGACTGACAGCCTACCTCTACCCGGGTCCTCCCATTTACCCTTTTGAAATATTGGCACCACAGTCGCTTTCTTCCAGTCTTCTGGAGCTTCTCCCCTGCCAAGACGGAGTGGGACTGGCCCACCGGCTTGTGCGCCAGCCTTGGATACAAGTTCTCTGATGCCTGCCTTTGTCGTTCCTGTGTAACATCCTGCCGTGATACTGTTGGAATGGAAGGCATTTCATCAGCAACACCTGCTCTTCCCACATCACCTGCCTTGCCCCAAATACCGAACTGAAATGCCAATTGGACCTTTGGCCTTTGCCGCGTTATTCTGAGAATACTAAGGTGAGAAGTGTTTTCCTTCCGCATAGCCCTCAGAAGTGCCCCTTAGGCCTTCCTCTCCAGCCTTGCGGCCAGGCTTGTGGCGGGGGTAGGCCAGAGGCGTGTGCTAAGGGACTTGCCCGGCTGCAGGAGGAGTGGATGGGAAGTCGTTTATTTCTGCCTCCTGCTCTCCTGTTGCTGCGTCTGAGCCCATGTCTGTGCTACTCGGCCTGGCCAGTGCTCGCTAGGGGGTGACTTTTGGCTGCTGCTGGGCATTGTGCGTACTTGGTTGCTTGCTTCCTCGTGGTGCACGGTCACCACAATGGCTGCATCACTAGAGACTGTGGTGCCCCAGGGAGGTTCCCCCCGTGGCCTGTGCCACGCTCTGGGCTGCCGCCTTGTGGGACGTTTTCGGAGTGCTTTGCGGAGTACTGGCCATTTGCCCAGGGAGCTAGGCACCACGTTCCCAGCGCACAGCTTTCTGCGTTCCTAATGCTTGCTCCAGCCTGTCGTTTCCACCCTGGTTTTCAAATCTGCCACAGTCCCCGTGTCACTCTCCAGGGTGCTCTGGATCCTGCCGGGCTCTGTGTCGTGCTGATGCTAATCCAGGAGGTGCGGTTCTCACGAACTGCAGAGCCTGCGCAGTTCTGCTGCTCGCAGCATGCGCGAGGAGGCAGCACAACATTCAGGTGTAGGGACTGGCTGTGCTGGACACAAGGAATACAAACGCCAGGTTGTCACTAACCTCCGGGGAGCACGTCCCCCCGGGAAGCTGGCTTTCGGGCCCGAGAACCGAGCACTGCTTGGGGAGATTGCATGGCCATGCGTTCTCCCAAATGCGTGAGGCCATGGACTGCACAGGACTGTTCCTCTCGGAAACGTGCAGGGAGTGACTCGGAGAGCTGCAGCAGTAGGGTTCCTGAACTGCAGTGGGCTGACAGAGGGCACGCGTCCTGTTCTGGGATTGCACCCCCGGCCACTGAGAGATACTTTCCCAGGGTCTCGCGAGCACTAGGGGTGACTGGGGTGCAGCACATACCCGTGCGTGCTCAGGGAGGCATCTTTAAGAGCACAGGCCTTCTCAAGAAGCTGCGAGCAGGGACATTCGTCCCCAGCTGACACGCTGCCATTGGCAATGCTGAAATGCCAGTTAGGGTTCTGGGGAACCCCGCCACTCAACAGTGCCAAAGATCTGGCTAGCATCTGGCAGGTCCAAAATAGCTATTGAATGTGCTTTTGGTAGGTTGAAGGGTCGCTGGCGCTCCTCCCGCACTAGGCTGGATTGCAGACAGCCCCGTTAGTCTACTGCATGCTGTGGACAGTGTAATCTTGGAGAGGCAAAGAGGGGCAGGCTGCTGCCGGGGGAGAGGTGCGGTGGGCCAGCTGTCTGCTGAATGGGAACAGCCAGAGAAGAGCCAACTGAGGACCTACTCAGCCGAGGGAGGCTTTACAAAACCGTTTGTCCAGCCAGCCGCAGTAGTGTTGTGTGACGCCTTTAAGAAATAGCGTGCCTTGTGTGTGAATGATAGGAGTATAGTGCTGGGTGGCAACTGATAAACAGACTCTAGATCTCCAAAAATAGAATGTCATCCTGGGCAAAGAAACAGGAAGCAAAGTGCAAACGCCCCAGGTAAAAACAGTTTAGCCACCCTGGCTTGGTGAACCATACTTTAAAACCACAACTCAAAATCCGAGTGCCATTTCGAAAGGAGGGGGGGGACTGATTCTTCGGGCCACTTAGGCACTTAAAAGCTCTCGTTTTTTGGTAGATAATGTAGCCGTCTTAGCTGACAGAAGCCCCGTGTGTAATTCCTACGTATAAACAAGAACACTAAACAAATATTAGCCCAGCGGTTCCCAGCCTCTTCCAGATGGGGACCCATTTTGGCAATTCAGGAAGATTTGGTGACCCAGGGCAATTCAAAAAATGTGTGAATGGCTCCTTAAGAGCCACCTGGGGAGCCACCTGGCGACCCTTTTGAAATGCAATGGTGACCCATAGGTTGGGAAACCCGTGCTAGACTTTCTCAGCTCTGATAATATGTTACTTAAGGGACCCTGAAAAACCTGAGACAGCGACTGGTCCTGCAGCACCTTAGAAACTAACAACACGTGGCTGGGATCCTGAGCTCTCGTGGGCACGGCCCACTGCTTCCCATGAGCCACCAAAGCGCAGGATCCCAGCTGCATGTTTGCCTAGTCCCTAAGGTGCTGCAGGACTAGTCGCTGGCTCTTAAGGTTTCTCAGTTACAGGCTAACACGCTCTCCCCTCCCTCTGGCACTGTTAGGTGTCAAATGTTAATGTGTATTCTTACTCTGTTCCGAGCTGTGGGGACCCCAAGGGCCTGTCTCCGCTTGGGGGGTGGAGTGGGGTTCCATGAGGAAGAGAGGGAGGTCATCTGGGTTCTGTATAGCAGCGCGAGAATGGCCGTGCGAGGTCAGACGAAAGCCATCTAGCCCAACAGCCTTCAGCCGTGGCCAGTGCCAGGTGCTTCAAGGGACCGAACTGAACAGGTGGTCACCGAGTGACTCATCCTGTCTCCCACTCCAGCTTCTGGCAGGCAGAGGCGAGGCACATGCAGAACATGGCGTGGATCCCTGCTCACGCTGCCTCATGGCCACGGAGGGACTGTTCTCCAGGAACGTAGCTAGCTCTTTTTGACCTCTGGTCTCGCTTTGGCCTTCACACTAGGATGCGCTAGTGGAGTTGATTAACTGATTAACCGATACACAAACGCTTATTGGTTAATGCTGTAGACTACGAACCTCCCCTACCCCGCCAGCACAGGGCTCCTGGGTGCTGGACCTACCCCGCTGCAGCTCTGCATTTCAGGTGTGTTAGGAGCCAGGCGGGCAGGCAGCCCGGCTCAGTTCTGGCTCGTGCCGGGTCCAGGAGCTCAGACCCTCCTCTCCCCCCCCCCCCCCCCGACGGGCTGCTGCCGCCACGCGCTGCTGCTTCTGTGTCAGAGGTAGCAGCACAGGGTGACAGGCAGCTGGTCCGTGAGGGGAGCTGGTTTTTAAACTGGCTTCCTTCGCAGACCAGCTGGCGCCCCGCGCTGCTGCTTCTGATCCAGAGGTAGCAGCGCAGAGCGGCAGGGGGCTCCTCGGGAGTCGGGCTGGAGCGCTCTGGCCGCCGGCCCCGTCGACTATACAATAGTCGAGGAACCAATAAGAATTCATGAGGTTAATCGACTATTGAATTAACCGATATTTCACATCCCTACTTCACAACATCCCCTGGCAAAGAGTTCCACAGGTTGACTGTGAAGAAATACTTTGCCTATTAATTGTATTGAGTTCTTGTGTTATCCAAAGAAACAAATAACACTTCAGTCTTTCCATTCATGATTTCATAGACCTCCATCCTTTTTGCCCACAGCCCTTTTTTGCACGCTGGAAAGTCCCAGTCTTTTTAATTCTCCTCAAACAGAACGTATTTCATGCCTCTAATCATCTGTGTTGCCCTTCTCCAGACCTTTTCCAATGCCAAGATAGCTTCGGGGTGAGACGGGGTGTCCACGTTTGCATGCCGTTTCATGTGAGGTCGCCGCATGGCTGGCCAGAGGCAGTGTGATGTGTTATGCCGCCTTAACTCTTCCTTTGCTAATGGGTCCCGGTGTTCCGTCACCGGTTTTGATTGTCCCTGCACGAGGAGATCTTGTCGGAGCACTGTCCACACTGACTCCAAGGTCTCTGTTCGCGGGATCGGCACATGTCGACCCCGTCATTCCTATGCAGAGCTGGGATTCTCTTTTGCCACGAGCATTAGTTGGCATTTATCAGCTCGGAATCCCAGCGGCCGGCGTGCTGCCCAGTCTCCCAGTGTTACGGGATCCCGCTGTAGCGCCTCGCAGCAGCTTTGGATTGAAACACCTTGAGTAATTCTTATCGTCTCCCTGCTTGCCCCTTTGGGAATGTGCTGAACAGCCCTGGTGTCGGCCCAGAGCCCAGGGGCACCACTAGGTCCCTCTCCCCGTTCTCACCTCTTACTCCTGCCCTTTGTATCCTGTCTTGGAATTCGGGGCTCTCAGACTCCCGGCCCACGGGTCACCTGTGTCCTGCACCTTTGTACAGGCCAGGCCAGGCATCCCGGCAGGGGCAGCAGCAGCAGCTAGTGTGGTGACAGTGCTGAACTAGGGGCTGAATGACTGGGGGCTCCAGAGCCACGTGGGGACGGGGGCAGATGTGCCTGACTGAATGGGAGAGGCTCCCCAACTCCCAAACAATCTCTCTGCTCCCCCCCCAGAAACTTCCATACTTTTCCACCCCCATCCCCAGCCACCTCCAGGTTTCCTCCCAGGCTCCATCCCTCACCCTCAGCTCCTCCAGTATCCGACTCCCTGTGCTGTGCTTCGGAGGGGGTGGGAAATATGGCTCTGTACTAGGGGTGTGAAGGACTAGTCGCTCCCCGCACCCCGCTGGCTCTATCAGATAGAGGCGGAAAGGGGGAGAAGGGGGGGTACTTCAAAGCGGCAGCGCTGCTTGAAGCCTGGGCCAGACCCCGGGCTCCACATGGTTCTGCCGCCTCGAAACACCGCGTGCAGCCCGGGGCTGGCTGGGATGTCCCCAGGCTGCACGTGGCGTTTCAAAGCTGCAGGGCCACGTGGAGCCCGGGACCAGCCGGGGACTCCTCATTCTCATCGTTCAAAGACCGAGGCGCCCTATCGACTAATCGAATAGTCTGCAAAAATGCATCGACTATTCGATGAGTCAGTTAGTTGATACTTAACGTCCTTACTCTGTACTGCAGCTGACATCCATTGCTCACGTTCTGTAGCCATAGGCTTGTAAGGAGCCTGTCGCCCAGAGGCGTTTCCTGCACCTGACAGATGCACTCCCCTGACGGGCGTGTGGAAATAAATAGCGAAAAGAATTGAAACTGGCGTGATTGTATTGTGGGGCCGTGGCGGGAAAATGTGCAAAACTGTGCAGGGTTTGAAAATACTGTGCCCAGAATTCCTAAAGTTTTGGTGCAGCATCCCCCTAGGAGCAGGACTGGCGCCTGGCGTGGTGGGGGGGGACCTGGCGGGGGGCTGCCGTCCCTGGTGAGGTGCCTAACTCCTGGGGCTGCAGTGATAATGATCAGCAGGCATCTCCCGGCATGCCGCGTGCTTGTGCTTGTGCCAGAGGCTTGCTGTGGCCCTTTGGGGGTAGCGTTTTGGCAGAGGGCAGCTTGACTTCACTGTTGGCTGGCAGCCAGGGCATGTGCCGGGCACGGTGCATGGCTTCTGGCTCTTGATCTCTGTCCCATCCCCTGTCTTGGCACTGCTGTGCAGAGAGCGTCTGTGCTGTGCGGGCAAGCCAGGGCCTTTGCCCGCAGCCAGTTGGCTCTGAAAGCTGACAACTGGCTTGGCTGCTCTGATGTCCTGTGCGGGAATGCCAAGGCCGCCCAGCGGTCTGTGTCCAGGGGGGGAGGCAGGCTCCTGCTGCAAAGGAATGCCTGCTGAGCCCGGGAGGAGGGGCTGAGTGGGGAGTCTGCTCCCTGCGTGGGAGGCCAAGAAAGGAGAGCAGCTGTGCGGCCCTGCGAGTCGCCCTGCGAGCCACGTGAGCTGCCCTGCGAGCCGTGCTGCCTGGGGCCCTTGGGGGAAGCGTGGCTCGGACAGCGCGCTGCTCGGGGTGGCTTGCTGGCAGTAGCCGAGCTGGAGGCTGCGAAGGGCAAGCCAAGCTGCCTCTCTCTCTTGCAGAGCGCGGGATGCTGAGGAGGAAGAAGCCCGCGGAAGGCCCCGATCCGAAGGGCCCGGCCGAGGAGGAGGAAGAGCAGAGGGGCCCGCTCCACACCAAGAAGAAGCGCAGTTTTGTGGATGCCTTCATTGTCATATCTGACAGCGACGGAGAGGTCAGTGTGCACGCCCAGAGCCAGCCTTCCTGCCACCAGCTGCCCCGAGCCCGGCTAGCGTGCGCCCGCGCCAGGCCGCTGCCCTGTCCGTGCAGGCTCGGCTGCTTCCCCGCTGCCCTCAGCTGACTCCGTCCCCTTTGGCCTCTGATTGGCTGGGCCAGTCATTTCCCGGGACTTGGTAACCAATCAAACCTGTCCCACCAGAATCTGCCGTCGGCTTGTACTCGCTTCCCCCCTCCGGCCCCTTGCAGCCCGTTGATGGGCATCCAGGTCACGAATAAGCGCACCAAGCCCTGCGGTCAGACCGTGCGCTGGGTTACGTGTGATGCGCTCGGCCGTCCGAGGGAACCGCCTTGCTCGCGGTAGTCGGCGGCGACTGATAGCGTCGTGTGCGAGACAGCTCCAGAGCCTAGAGGCCTGAACTCCTCAGGGCCTGCTTGGGAACAACGGGCCCTTTGTGTGTATTAAGGCTCTGTCCGGCTCGGCTCAGCCCTGTGTGCCCTGCCCTGCCCTCCCCTCCTGTGCTCTGCTCTGCCGTGCTGTGCCCTGCCCTGCCCTCCCCTCCCCTCCTGTGCTCTGCTCTGCCGTGCTGTGCCCTGCCCTGCCCTGCCCTCCCCTCCCCTCCTGTGCTCTGCTCTGCCGTGCTGTGCCCTGCCCTGCCCTGCCCTCCCCTCCCCTCCTGTGCTCTGCTCTGCCGTGCTGTGCCATGCTTGCCTCGGCTCGGCTCTGCCAGTGATTCGGCAGCTCAGGCTGCTCTGAGGATTGTCCGGTGTTAACGAGCATTTCCGTTCACTTGGACACTGCGGCTCTCGCATCGGGCACCCCGCCTGGAACAGCTGCCTTGCGGATAAGGCAGTGAAGGCGGGAGACGGGAAAAGGCCTGGCAGCAAGCAGGAGAACCGCGCTGCAGAGCAGGTTGCATCTAACTGCACCCTTCTCTCGAGACAAGCTTATTTCGAAGTAGAGCACTGTTCTGAACCATCCCTCGCGCCTCGCGGGGGCAGGCTTCTCGGCCCGTCGGGACAGTGCGCCCTATTTCGAACGCAATCTTGAAATCACAGGCGCGCTGTCAGGACCCGGAAAACGCGATTTTGGGATAACGGCCCTATCCTGCCCTGGTGCCGCTGTCTGCATGCACCTTAACGGAGCACTTGCCGTTGGGAAATGCCCCTTGCCAGACATCGCTCAGGCAGTAAGAGGGCATGGGCTGTGCGCTGAGTGCGCTCAGATGTCTGCTGTGTCACCGGCCATCAGTGTGAAGCTGGAAAGGAAACCCGAACCCAACTGCAGTAAGAAAAATTGACTGGGGGCTGTCATTGTCCATAACAATTCGCCTATGGGTATGGCGCTGGCAGAGCCTGTCTCCCCCCCTCCCCCCCGTAGGTACAGCCCCAACAGAGCGTGCAGCCTCCCCCCGCATAGGTACAGCGCTGGCAGAGCGTGCGGCCTTCCCCTCCCCGCCATAGGTACAGTGCTGGCAGAGCGTGCCCTCCCCGGTAGGTACAATGCCGGCCTTCCCCTCCCCAGGTACAGTGCTGGCAGAGCGTGCGGCCTCCCCATAGGTACAATGCCGGCAGCGGCCCCCCATAGGTACAGTGCCAGCAGGCGCGGCCCCATAGGTGCGGGCGCGGCAAAGCCGGACCCCGTAGGTTCAGTGCCGGCAGGCGCGGCCCCCTAGGTGCGGCAGGCGGCAGGCGTATGGGGTGGCTGAGTGGGTAAAAGAAGAGCTTTCCCTGAGCTCCAGCAGGGGGCGCACGTCTCACGTCCTAAGAAAAGGGCAGATTGTGTGTGGCCTTATGGAGCTGCCCCAGCTCCCGTGCGCCAGGGCCCATCCCAACGTCACACGGCCTGTCTCCCCAGCCATTGCAGGAGAGTGCTGAGCAGCCTGGACGATCGAGGTGCTGAGCACCCCAAGTCATTGCGGAGAAGCAAAATGAATTCTTGCTTCAGACTTCACGGCTGACGGTGCTGGGGAGATTCCCAACCCGGAGCCGTTCTTTGTAGGTGACCGATGTGAGGAACTGTCCCGGCTTGAGGTGTCATTAGAGGAGGATTTGGAACAAACTGATAAACTAACAGTAACAAGTCACCGGGACCAGATGCATTCACCCAAGAGTCCTGAAAGAACTCAGATGGGAAATTGCGGAACTATTAGCTGCGGTTTGTAACCTATCCCTTAAATCAGCTTCTGTACCCAATGACTGGAAGATCGCTAATGTAATGTCAATATTTAAAAAGGGCTCTAGAGGCGATCCCGGCAATTACAGACCAGTAAGGTCTAACGTCAGTACCGGGCAAATTAGTTGAAACAATAGTAAAGAATAAAATTGTCAGACACATAGAAGAACATAATTTGTTGGGCAAAAGTCAACATGGTTTCTGTAAAGGGAGATCATGTCTTACTAATCTGCTAGAGTTCTTTGAAGGGGTCAACAAACATGTGGACAAGGGGGATCCAGTGGATATAGGGTACTTAGATTTCCAGAAAGCCTTTGTCAAGGTCCCTCACCAAAGGCTCTTATGTGAATTAAGTTGTTATGGGATAAGAGAGAAGAGCCTGTCATGGACTGAGAACTGGTGAAAAGACAGGAAACAAAGGGTAGGAATAAATGGTAAATTTCAGAATGGAGAGGGGTAACTAGTGGTGTCCCCCAAGGGTCAGTCCTAGGACCAATCCTGTTCAACTTATTCATAAATGATCCGGAGAAAGGGGTAAGCAGTGAGGTGGCAAAGTTTGCAGACGATACTAAACTGCTCAAGGTGGTTCAGACCAAAGCAGACTGTGAAGAGCTTCAAGAAGATCTCACCAAACTGAGTGATTGGGCAACAAAATGGCAAATGAAATTTAATGTTGATAAATGTAAAGTAATGCACATTGGAAAAAATAACCCCAACTAGACATATAATATGATGGGGGCTAATTTAGTTACAACTAATCAGGAAAGAGATCTTGGAGTCATCGTGGATAGTTCTCTGAAGACGTCCACGCAGTGTGCAGCAGCAGTCAAAAAAACAAACAGGATGTTAGGAGTCATTAAAAAAGGGATAGACAATAAGACAGGGAATATCTTATTGCCCTTATATAAATCCATGGTGCGCCCACATCTGGAATACTGCATACAGATGTAGTCTCCTCATCTCAAAAAAGATATTTTCTCATTAGAAAAAGCTCAGAAAAAGGAAACTAAAATGAGGAGGGGTTTGGAACAGGTCCCATATGAAGAGAGATTAAAAAGACTTGGACTTTTCAGCTTAGAAAAGAGGAGACTAAGGGGGGATAGGATAGAGGTCTATATAATCATGAGTGGTGTGGAGAAAGTGAATAAGGAAAAGTTATTTACTTGTTCCCATAATATAAGAACTAGGTGCCAGCAAATGAAACTAATGGGCAGCAGGTTTAAAACAAATAAAAGGAAGTTCTTCTTCACACAGTGCACAGTCAACCTGTGGAACTCCTTGCCTGAGGAGGCTGTGAAGGCTAGGACTATAACAGAGTTTAAAAAAGAGCTAGATAGATTCATGGAGGTTAGGTCCATCAATGGCTGTTAGCCAGGATGGGTAGGAATGGTGTCCCTAGCCTCTGTTTGTCAGAGGGTGGAGATGGATGGCAGGAGAGAGATCGCTTGATCATTACCTGTTCAGTTCACTCCCTCTGGGGCACCTGGCACTGGCCACTGTGGGCAGACAGGACACTGGGCTGGATGGACCTTTGGGCTGACCCAGTGTGGCTGTTCTTAGAGTCGGCCTGGGCAGAGCCGGGGGGAGGAAGTCGCCCTGGTGCAGGGGCTGGGCCTGGAAGATGGGCAGGCTGAGGAGGGCACCAGGGAGGCTGGAGAGGGGACATTACTCTGATCCCAGCTAGAGAGAATCTCGGGGAGACACCGAGTTCTGGCTTTGGGACAGCACTAGGGGCAGATGTTAGAGCCTGGGACAAACCCCCGCCACAGTCCCCGCACCCTGGCCTCCCTGGAGCAGCTGCTGGCTGCCACGGAGCCCCGCGGCTCTGGGCTGGCCCAAGGAATGCCAGTGGGCGGCCTGCATGACCCTGGCCAGGCCCCCAGAGAGGCCGGAGGGCACTTGCAGCCAGCGTTGCCCGGGGCCATCTTTGAGTGTGCCCTATATTTGGGAGAGCTGCGCGGAGCGGGAAGAGCTAGGCCGCCACAGCCCGTGGGCAGCTCCCTCCTGTCTGGTCTTGGGAAGGGGGGTTGGCTGGCCGGGCCAGCGGATGTGCCCAGAATGGGCTTGCGTCTCCTCGGACCCCACAGAAGGGAGTTGCCAGGCAGGCGAATGGGGCTGGCTGAGGGGCGCCCCATACCCCGTCCGGCACTGCCTCAGCCCTGAGCCTGCCACCGCCAGGCGCCCCTTTGGGAGGACACCTTCACTGGGGGTCACTGCCGCTGTTCCCCTGGGCCAGGGAGCCGGGGGGGTGCCCAGCTTGCTGCACCCCTCACTCTGGCTGGGGGGCGCCGGGCAGATAGAGCGGGACCGGCCCCGGCCAGGGCACATGCCCCCTGCAGCGCCCACGGAGAGGTGCTGCGGTGAGAGGGGGCCGGGGCTGTCCTCTCTCCCCGGGCAGCCTGCGCAGAGCACTGGTTGCAGCCGGGCCGGGCCGCTTTCGTTTGCCTTTCCATGGAGCACAGGTGAGTGGCGTCGGCCCCCAGCAGCGAAGGAGGCGCCCACGGCCCCTTGAGCCAGGGTCTTGGAGTGGCACAGGGCTCTCGCAGGCTGCATGGCTACTGCGGGGGGAGGCCACAGGGCTCCCTCAATGGCCGGCTGGCGCCCGTGGCGGACTAGGGCAGGGGCCTTGGAGGAAGAGATGAGAAAAGTGCGGGCTGGCCCCAGGGTACGTTGACGCTCCCTGCTGCTCTAAGCTCACCCCTGGGCTGGGGGCTGCTCTGGGCGGGTCTCAGCCTGTTTCCCCGCATGACAGGTGGGAGCCCTGTCTCTCGGGGCCCCTGGAGCCGCCCAGGACAGCGCTAGGAGCTCTGCGGGGACCGGTGCTGCCAGCCGGGGCCCTGGAAGTGCCAGGTTTGACCCGAGCCCGGCAGTCCCGCTCGGCTCCGCGCCTGGGCAGGGTCTCTTGCTCGTCTCGCGGCACACGCCTTGGGAAGGCTGCTTGTGCCATGGCGTCTGTGTGTTCCCTTTGCCGCAGGAGGCGCAGGAGGAGAGCCGGCTCCAGAAGAGAACCAAGCCGCAGCTGGACAGAGCGAAGTTTGCCGCTAAAAGACAGATTGCACGTAGGTCTCCCGTGGGCTGGGTGGAGGGCGAGAGACAGGCTGCCGGCAGCATGTGGGGGTGCCCGGGGGACCCCCTGCCCAGTGATGAATTTCACCCTTCCCGAGTGCCCCGGGTGAGCGCACACGCTGGTGTCCCCCTCCGCACGTGCGAGCACGCCTGTCGCTCCCAGCCCCTGCGGAAGGCGGGGAACCGCGCCCGGCAGCGCGGGAGTCGGGCACTAGCCTTGCTGGTCGGAGCCTCTCTCGGCAGCCTGGGGCTCGGGCGGGCAGGGCCCCATGATGCAGGGAGCACAGTGCCTTCGTGCCACCCCTGCACGGGCACCGGGAGCAGCAGCGTTGGCAGCGGGGCGCTGGGGCTCACATTGGCATGGTCCCGTTGCCTGGCACTGCAGGGGAGGGCCAGGCGCGTGCCGTGTCAGGCAGACAAAGGGGAGAAGGGAACGAGGGGGAGTGGCCGAGGAGGCCGGAGGGGTGCACTGGAGTGGCCGATGCCAGGCTGCCTGCCTCGTGCGGGGGGCTGGCTCAGGGAGCTCCCGCCTGCGTAGCGAGCAGGCTCCATGCGCTGAACCGCTGGTGCTGCGGGACGCCCGCTCTCCAGCCACCATCTGCTAGATTGGGAGTCCCGCCCCGGGGGGCTTCGTGCCTAGCTGTCCCACTGGGGCGTGGAGCTGGCAGCGGGGCATTTGGCCCTTCCTTGGCCCGGGGGCGGCCTATCCTGGGCCTTGGCTGGCGTGCCTGCCGCGCCCCAGCTGGTGTGTGTGCAAGGCCGTGGTTCCTTTCCCTCCAGCTCCCAGCACGGAGTCCTGCCACTGGACTTGGGCGTCGGGCAGGCCAGGATGTGGCCTGGTGCGTCCTGCCCGAGGGTGGGTGGGTTCTGTGGGATTTGCACGCAGGGCCCGTGTTCTCTGGTGAGGCACATGCAGCCCACGGCTGCTCTGCAAGGAGAGTCTGGGCGTTTGGTTTAGGCAGACGGAGCTTTGCGGTGGAAATCCGGTTTCTCTGTTGAAGCGTGTGCCTTGACTTGCGTGGCAGGCTGGTTCCCTACAGCCATCCTGCACTGGGCGCAGGGGTCTTGCTCGCCAGCCCTTTCCAGGGCTGGGAAGTCTTGGCTCTGCCGCGTACTGCAGGTCCTGAATCCTCACATGATCCCTCCCCTGCCACCCATTCCCAGACAAACAGAGGCCAGGGACATTCCTACCCAGCCTGGCTAGTAGCCATTGATGGACCTAACCTCCATGAATCTAGCTAGCTCTTTTTTGAACCCTGTTAAAGTTCTAGCCTTCACCACATCCTCTGGCAAGGAGTTCCACAGGTTGGGAGAGCCCATTGGAGTCTGTGGGGTTTGCAGTGTCAGGCTGCCGTCCTGGAGGTGTTAATCTTGGGGTGTCCCGGCTGTTATCCTTTGGTGTGTATGGTCAGGCTTCAACATTTCTTGGTTGTGGTCTTCCCTTGGGAGTGTCTGCCTGTCTCCAGGGCTCGGCTGATCCTCTAATTCCATCAGCTAATTCCATCATCTCCAAGTCTCCCGCGTCTTTTTGAGCATCGGGGCCGCCGTGACGGCTCTCGCCCATTCTTCCCCCGCCCCCAGCAATGCGACGGAGCGCTCCAGACACGCAGTGCAGAGGTAGTGCAGAGCTGTACAGAGCGTGGCTTGCAAACCAGACGAGGCAATCCCTTCCAGCGAGCATGGGCCGCTCACGAGGCAGGTGCAGTAGATAACTGTGTAGGCCTTGTGACTTGTGTTCTCTTAGCAGCCCTAAACCCGGCACCAGAGCTCCCTTGCTCTCTGGCCGCGTGGGAGCCGCGCCGTCCTGTGCTGCCTGCTTGAGTGTTGGCACTGCAGTGGTGGGGCTGGCATGCGGCTCGCTGTGCCTACAGCGCGTGGTAAATCGCCATCTCAGCGCTCGAGAGGGCTGAAACCCTGAGATTCGTTAGGGCTGCGATGTCTCTGCTGCCCGACTCGGGAAGGGAGGTCTGCAGGCTCAGTGGAAGAGCTGCTCCTCACAGACACCCAGCGGCGACGGCCGGGGGGTGCATGGGCTCACGGGTGCCCTAGCTCGCTGGACAGAGGTTCTTTCCCTGGAGCCCTGAGAATCTGCCGCCTCCTTTGGGACACCCTGGGGGCATCCCACTCCCGCTAATGTGGGCAAGCCGCGGGGTTCAGCAGCCTGCCTGCACACACACACAGGCGGCTAGCGGCACTCCCGTAAGTGGTGGCCAGTGCCAGCGGTCCCAGGTGTGCAGCGGGAGTGTCTGGCTGTGACGCAGTGGGAGGCTGTCTGCTCTGTGACCCGG
This sequence comes from Rafetus swinhoei, assembly GCA_019425775.1. NCBI lineage: Eukaryota > Metazoa > Chordata > Testudines > Trionychidae > Rafetus > Rafetus swinhoei. The sequence continues at coordinate 1,268,778 of CM033428.1, forward strand.
GTTCCCCCTGCGCTGTGATGTGCGATTCCCACTGACTCACCCACAAGTGGATTGGCCCAGACGGCAGAGGACCTGCTTAAGTGATGATGCTGGAGCAGTTCTATGGAGCGTGCCCGCCCAGCCTGAGGCTGTGGCTCAAGGACCGGAGGCCAGAGGACCCCCAGGAGGCCGGGAGGCTGGCGGATGAGTTCATGGAGAGCCGGTCCGGGTGCTGGGCTGTATCCCGGAGCAGCAATAACCCCTTCCTGTTCTACTGGCCGGTGGGGTCTCATCGTGCTGTAGACGGGATGCAGGATCGGGGGGTGCCTGTCGTGTCGCCACCTTCGGTCCCTGCAGATGCCAGTCTGGGAGCACAGCCTGCCTTTGGCGCGGTGGGAGCAGCTCCGCCGCCCCTCCCAGGAGCTGGCACGGGGCTGGGGCTCGTGGCCCACAGAGCGCCGCCCCCTTCGGGAGCGAGGCAGGCTCGCCATGGGCAGCCGGCCCCAGAGGTGCCGCAGGGCTTGACGGGGAAGTTGGTGCGCCTGTGTAAGCTCACGCCCATGAGAGCCCAGTGACTGCAGGGGGTACTTTCCCGTGTAAGCGTTTGCGCTATTGGGGGGCGGAGTCTTGTGGGGGTGTGGCAGCACGTCGGGGGTCCCTGGCCCTGCACCCCGTCCACAGCCAGACGTGACTCTCCGCCGGCCAGTCGAGTAGAAGGTTTGACCAGTTCTCAGGGACACAGCTCAGCAGAGGCCCTGAGAGCAGACAGCCGTATTCCTCTGGGGGGGCTGGGCTCCCCCAGGCCACTGGCGGAGTGACCCCCCTTCCCTGCTCTAAAACCTCCCAGCCTGGTGACGGCCCCGCCTAGCTCCTTTGTCCCCAGTCTCCTGTGTCTGGCCCCATACCCATCTGGAGTGCTGTGTAGAGAGGGCGGGGTACAGGCACACACGCAGCACAATGCAGCAAGAGTGGATGTGACAGCCCCGCACTTCGTCACGGGGTTGACCGGGGAAGGTGCCACTGAGCGCGCAGTGTTGTTTGGGGACAGGACCCTGCTCTGTGCAGTGTTTGCCCCCAAGGGAACATTTCTTCTCATGCTTCCTTCCAGCTGGAAGGCTGCAACGCAGCTCAGGGCGAGGACAGAGCCCCCCCGGGGCACTGCAGGCTGCTGCGCCCTGGTCCCGCTGTCCTGGTGAATGCTTCAGACAAACCCCGACCCGGAGGCTACGTTGCCCTGAAAGCGCCTGCAGCGGGGGTCAGGACAGCGGGACCTGGTGCCCAGACCCCTCGGGGCAGGACCTGCCTTCAGTGGAGCCGCCCTTAGTCGGGGGCATGCACCAGCGCGTGGCGTCCCTGGCGGGCCCCTGCACTTGTGCTGTGCTGTGGTCTCGTCCTGACAGCCGCCACCTCCCTGCTGTTTCGCCGAAACGGTGCGTCCGGAGAGCAGAGCCGGGGCCCGGGGGAAGCGGGCTGCGTGCGAGGCGCCTCGGTTCAAAGCCCCAGTGTCTAGAGGCTTCTCGGCTTTCGGAAGGTGCCCCAGGCTGCAGGCTGCGGTCCGAGCTGTGCTCCCACGCGGCGCCGTGGCTGGGCCTGGCCGAGGGGCCGTCTCGCCCAGGACAGGAGCGGGGCAGCGGCCATTGGCAGACCTTTGGTCTGACCCAGTACGGCCGTTCTTATGTTTTTATGTGGCGGCGCTGTCTGGGGATGCCCGGCAGGGGCAGCTTGGGCCTGCTTCCGGGGGAGCCGGGCTCAGCATCTTTGCGCCTCCTGGGGCGCGGCCCCCACAGGGCAGCGTGGCCAGCTGTGTGGCGTCGCCCTGTGCGTGCAGCTCTCAGCAGCGCCTGGCTCCCTTGGGCCCTGGGGGCAGCCCTGCCTGCCGCATGCCCCGTCTGCCCTCTGCTGCGCCCCACTTGCTAGGGAAACAGGGCCTGGATTCCCAGGCGCTGGGCCAGGGAGGCAGCGCTGCACAAGTCTATTATGGGGCGCTACGAGACTGGCCCCGTGCTGCCCGGGTCCGGCTCGGGCCGGGGCTGCTGGCTTCTCCCTGGGTCAGCCCGGAGCGGGGGGTGCACCCCAGCCTCAGCTTTGCTCCGGGCCTGTCCGGGGGTTGGGGGACACGTAGGCCTTCGGCTGGTGCTCCCTGGGCCCAGGGGTGGGGGCCACCCTTGGCCTCCCAGTAGCCCCCTCCCGGGATGGGGGGGACTGTGCCGGCCTCTTGCTGGCGCTCCCAGGGGCAGTGGGGGCCGCACAGCGGCCGGTGGCTACTCCTTTGGGGCAGGCCAGGGTGTCCATTGGCGTCCTGCCCCCTGTGGTCATTCCACAGTGTAACGCCCTCCTGCCAGACCCCCCGTCCATGGGTGAGAGAGAGTCGATCCCCAGGCCCATCCCACGGCCATGGTACAGCCCAAGCCAGAGCTGGCTCTGCACTGCGGGGAGAGGAGGCGCCTGCCGATTGCGGCGGGCCTGGCTCTCACCGCGTAGGGGTTCTCGGGCAGGCGGGCGGCTGCCCATTTCTGCAGCGCTGTAGAACTGTCTGCCCGGGGCCAGGAGTCCTGTGCAAGGGGTGGCAGAGGCCCCAGGTACCTTCCTGCAGGTGCCACGTGGCTGCTGGGCCCAAGGGGGGCGTGGCGCACGTGAAGCTCTTGTGAGAGTGCACGCCCAGTTCCAGGGGCATGAGGCCGGTGGCGTGGAATGCCCTGCAGCCACCCGGCGCGCTGTGGGCTCCCCGATCCCCTCACAGCAGGGTGTGGGGGATTGCCCCGGGGGCCCACCCCATCCGGGGTGAGCCGGTTCCCACGTTTCTCTAGCCCTGGGGCGGGGAGAGGATCGGGACTGCGGGGCCAATGCCCTTTTACCCGCGATCCCCGTCCCTGGGCGACGTCCCGTCTTACTAGGGTTCGTGCCAAGGTTACGGGCAGCCCCTGGACCCATTTCCTGGTCCTTCCTTCCGTGTATTCTGTAGTCCTAGTCCCCTGGCCACCTTGGGCCACCCCTGGGCCCTCAGTTCGGCCCGATACACCCGACGTGCACAATATCCTGTCTCGTGGCTAACTAATCTGCCCGTCTGCGCAGGCTCGGTCTCTTGGCTCAATGGGGCGGGGGTAGGGGACCCGGGCCCTCCCACTCCTCCGGGTCCTGGCCCAGGGCCCTTACGATAGGGACAAGTGCCACTACCTGGCTGGCAGGGGCGGTCCCCGAAACCCGCCAACCGCTCGGGGACCCGGCCCGCCCTGGGCCTCTTCCTACCCGCCCCCGGACTCACCGCTCCTGGCGCCTTCCCAGAGCTGTCTCCTCCGGCCCGTCACCCCAGTACGGCTCTGGAGTCCTTCCAGCGCCTGAGCGGTTAGGCTGTCTCTGGGGGCCAGTGGTCGATCTCCCATTGCTCTCCCGGGCTCGACCCCCTCTGGGGCACTCACGACCTGCTCGGCCGCGGTCGGTGGGGGGGGACGTTCCCCCCTTCTATCGGGCAAGCCAGCATTTCTCCCGCTGGCGGCCCGACTCCTCCTTCCTGTCCCTTGCTCTGCCCGCTGCCGACATTTAACATGCCCGGCACCCGGCTTGAGCATGCGCCGCATCGGCGTGGGGGAGGGGCTGTCCAGCTGCGCTGCTCGGTCATGGTTCCGACCCAGTGGCGGGGGTTTTTCGCCCCGTCACACAGGGCCACGTGGGTTTGGGTTCATGTGGGGCTGGACATGCGGCCGTGGGGGTTTGGGTTCACGCGGGGCTCGACATGCGGCCACGGGGGGTTGGGTTCACACACGGGCTGGACACGCGCCGCTGGGGTTGGGTTCAGGCGGGCTGACATGCGGCCGCGCGGGGGGTTGGGTTCACGCGGGGCTGGACACGCGGCCGCCCGGGGGGTTGGGTTCACGCGGGGCTGGACACGCGGCCGCGGGGGGTTGGGTTCAGGCGGGGCTGGACACCCGGCCGCGGGGGGTTGGGTTCAGGCGGGGCTGGACACCCGGCCACGGGGGGTTGGGTTCAGGGGCTGGACACGCCACGGGGGGTTGGGTTCACGCGGGCTGGACACGCCGCGGGGTTTGGGTTCGGGTTCACGCGGGGCTGGACACGCGGCCGCGGGGGTTTGGGTTCACGCGGGGCTGGACACGCGGCCGCGGGGTTGGGTTCACGCGGGGCTGGACACGCGGCCGCGGGGGTTGGGTTCACGCGGGGCTGGACACGCCGCTGGGGGATCTTGTGAACGTGGCCTCCCCTGGGAACATGCTCCACAGCGGCGTGGCCTCTCCCCGGCGGGGTGAGCGCCGACAGAGCCAGGCGACCGGGCGGGTGGGAGCAGACGGGTACAGGGGGTCAGCGTCGAGCCCCAAGGGAGGCGGTGCCGGGAGCGCCGTGGCATTGTGGGAAAGGAGCTCTTTGCAGATATTTGCATGTCCATGCACCCACACTTAAGCTGGGGCCCTGGGCATGTGCTGTGGGTATCCCTGTGGCCCCGGGCTTCCGAAGCGGAGTAGCCCTGCCCGAGAGGCGCAGCCTTCGCCCCGGCTCACCCTCGGGCCTGCCCCATGGCACGGGCCGCAGGCTGACCTGTCTCCGCTCTGCAGGGATGAGTGAGGACGAGCAGTTTGCCCTGGCTCTGAGGATGAGCGAGCAGGAAGCCAGGCAGGCGAACTGCCAGGAGGAGGAGGAAGAGGAGCTTGTGAGGAAGGCCATCGCCGCGAGCCTGAATGTGAGTGCGCCCGTCGCAGAGCTCAGCGAATCGGGCCTTCCCCGCCTGCTCCAGGCAGGACAGGAGCCTTGGCAGGGCTGTTTGTGTGGCCAGGGGGGGGGTGCTGCTGGCGCTGTGCGGTGCTGGGGGCAGGCGGTGGAGGCGTTGCTGGCGCTGTGCTGTGCCGGTGGGGCGGGCAGGCAGCGGGCGCTGCTGGCGCTGTGCGGTGCGGGGCGGGCAGGTGGTGGGCGCTGCTGCCAGCGGTGCTGGCGGGGGCTGCTGGCGCTGTGCGCCGGAGGGGGCGGGCAGGTGGTGGGGACTGCTGGCGCTGTGCGGTGCTGGCGGGGGCGGCAGGTGGGGGGGGCAGGTGCTGGCGCGCTGTGCGGTGCTGGCGGGGCGCTGCTGGCGCTGTGCAGTGCCGTGGGTGGGGCGGCAGGTGGTGGGGACTGCTGGCGCTGTGCGGTGCTGGCGGGGGTGCCGCTGGCACTGTGCGGTGCCGGGTGGGGCGGGCAGGTGGTAGGGGATTGCTGGCGCCAGCGTGCTGGCGGGGTTGAGCGCTGGCGCGTGTGCCAGGGTGGGCGGCAGGTGGTAGGGGATCGCTGGCGCAGCGGTGCTGGCGGAGGGGCGTTGCTGGCGCTGTGCGGTGCCGTGTGGGGCGGGCAGGTGGTAGGGGACTGCTGACGCCGTGCGTGCTGGCGTGGCGCTGCTGGTGCCCGTGCCGGTGGGGCGGGCAGGTGGTAGGGGATTGCTGGCGCCAGCGGTGCTGGCGGGGGCGCTTGGCGCCAGCGTGCCGGTGGGTGGGGCGGGCAGGTGGTAGGGGACTGCTGACGCCAGCGGTGCTGGCGGGGTGGCTGCTGGCGCCAGCGTGTGCCGGTGGGTGGGGCGGCAGGTGGTAGGGGATTGCTGGCGCCAGCGTGCTGGCGGGCGCGCTGGCGCTGTGCGTGCCGTGGGTGGGGCGGCAGGTGGTAGGGGACTGCTGGCGCTGTGCGGTGCTGGCTGCTGCTGGCACTGTGCGTGCCGTGGGGGAGCGGGCAGGTGGTAGTGGGGGACTGCTGGCGCTGTGCGGTGCCGGCAGGGGGCCTGCAGGCTGCACTCGGGGCGACGGCAGAGCCCGCGCCCAGTGTCCGGGGTTTGCGCCTGGCAGCAGCGGGCGGGTCTCTCGGCAAGTGATGTGTTTTCAGAGCTGCCAGCCGTCAGAGGCCCCTCACGCGCAGGCGATGGGCATGCCCGTGCAGAGCCGCCCGGCCGAGCCAGGCAGGGGTGAGGCCCAGGGAGCCGTGCCGCCTTGCCCCGACTGCCCGCCCTCGGAGAGCAGCGCCCCCTCCTGGGGCACGCCGGCGGACCTGGCCAAGAGCCCCCTGGTGGTGCTGACGCGGCTGAGCCAGGAAGTGGTTGAAAGCTCCCTGCTGTCCAGCGTGAGGGTCTCTCCAGGGAAGTCCGAGGGGACGTCTCCTCCCCTGGCAAGGAGCAGTTCCAAGAGACGCTGCCCAGCCCTGCGGAGGAGGATCCCTTCTCCCTGAGCCCCTCCCTTGGCCGGATCGCCCCGAGCGCTTGGCAGCTGACGCCTCGGAGACTCTTTCCAGCTCCATGCAGCTCCCCGAAAGCCACGCGGCTGCTGGCTGGGCCTGGCAGTACTGCTTACGGCCCGGCTGAGCTGCAGCAGAGCAGGGCCGTAGAGCTGGGGGCCTTCAAGGACGTGCTGCGGGGCGGGTGCCCCCCACCATGGGCACAGCTCTGCCGGGACTGAGCCCGGGGAAGGGCGGGAGAACGCGCCCACGCTGCGCACGGAGGCGGCAAGAGACACAGTGCACTATTACTGGGGCGTTCCCTTCTGCCCCAAAGGGGTGGACCCCAACCAGTACACACAGGTCATCCTGTGCCAGCTGGAGGTGTACCAGAAGAGCCTGAAGCAGGCGCAGCGCCAGCTCCTGCAGAAGAAGGAGTTTGGCGACCCCGTGGTGCCCTGCCCGTCTGCTCCGGAGCAGAGGGAGCCAGAAAGCGGGGCGAATGGGGTGCCCGGCGGCACGCCGAGGGAGACTCAGCTGGCCGGAGAGAGCCGGAGGGGGCAGCCTGGCTTCTCCCCACACGCGCCAGGGAGCCGGAGCAGACTCCAGGGCAGCCCTTGGAAGTGGAAAAGAACTCCATGTCCGAGGATGAGCCGACCACCAGCTATTGCCAGGTGAGGGGGGCCATGACGCCCTTGAAGGCTGCTGAGGGGCCAGGTCAAACACCCGCCCAGGTCAGCACCTTGTTTCTAAGGCGTGTGCCCCGCTGCTCCCTTCCCGCTCGCCCCGTGCAGGCCAAGGAGGGGGGCCTGTGTGCCGCGGGATCCGGCTCCCCCGCGCACGTGCCTGCCCTGTGCCACCCTGCGCAAAGCAGCCGGAGAGGAGCCTTTGGGCAGCCCCCGGCGTACGTGGGACCGTGGCCTCGGCAGCCGGCACACACATCTGGCGGACACGTGCTGCCAGGCCCGTGGCGCACCCCGTGTGACTGCGCCTCGGGGTCCCCCTGGTCCTGCAGCCCCGTAGCAGCCAGAACAGACCCCACCAGCCAGTAGAACGGGGTTTATTGCCCCTCCAGGATACAGCCCAGCACAGACGTGTGTGGCTACAGGAGTCAGGGCCAGGCAGCCTCAGCCCCCTTGGGTTAGGGGGCCCATCGCCTCCCTAGGCCCTCAGCTTAGGCTGTTTCCTTCATGTTTCCCAGCCAGCAACTGCCCCTGCCCCAACCCCCCAGCCAGGTGTTGGTCTCCGCCTCCCTCCCTTTGTCCCCCCTGGGAGGAGCCTTGTTACTTGCTCAGGCTGGGCCGGGGTGTCTGGGCCAATGCACACGTGGGTGAGTCAGTGGGAATCTCTCCTCACAGCGCAGGGGAACCCCGGGTCACAGAGCAGACAGCCCCCCACTACGCCACACTGCCCTCCCCTTGCGTTTGCTCTGGCCTTTCCTTTCCCTCATGTGCCCTCCCTTGGGCAGAGCCTCGAGTGGGCCGCTCCCAGGCCCCGGTGTCGCCTTGCTCCCGCCGTCCCACCGGGCTCTGTGGCATGAGCAGCTCTGCCAAGGGGCACGGGGGTCGGTGCGTGTCCCCTTCCGGGGCGCCTCTGGAGGGCTGACGGCGGCTCCATCCGCGCTGCCGGGGCGCAGACCGTGCCCCAGAGGGAGTGCTTATTGGCTTATTGCTGCTTGTCGGCGGGTTGTGTCGACCTTTTCCAGCCCCCGGTTTTCACGCTGCCTTGCTCCTGGCTCAGCGCATGGCTCGCTCGCTGGCCTTCTCGGGCCAGCTGTCTCTGCGCCCTGGCCCGGGCGGCAGAAGGCTGCGGTGTGTGGGTTCTGTCTGGCCGTCGGGGGCAGCCTCGGGCAGCATGTCGTGTGTCTGTCGAAGGCTGCCCGGCGCCGCCTTCGCTGCTGGTGTGCTGGCCTGTAGGCAGAGGCTCCTGAACAAGCCCTGAGGGTGACGGGCGGAGGGGGACGCGGGCTTTGTTCCCGTGTGTCGCACTTTCTGCTGGACGCCGGCCGGAGAGGTTTGTGGCCCAAGTTTGTTTTCCCCTCGTCTCCTGCGCTAGAAGCTCAGGTCTTGTGTGCCGGGAGCTCTGTGGGGGCTGGAGAGCGCATGAATTCTGGGAGCTGCAGCCTTTGAGGGCGGAGCGGGGAGTCGGTCGCCCCCCTCCTGCCTCAGGAACTCGTGGGGGCGAGGCCGGCGGACGCGTCTCTGAACCCCAAGGGGCCTCCAGCAAAGAGCAGGCTGGACCTTGCTGGGATTCCTGGGGGAGAAGCCTGAGAACCGCCCTGGGAGAGCCAGAGCGCGAAGCCGCAGGAAGGAGAGCGGGCGGCTTACAGTGCCACGCACCTCCTGGCCCCTTCCCGCTGGGACGCGCTGCCCGCCGATCCGCAGAGCCCCACAGCCAGGGCTTTCTGCTGGCGGTGCCCATTTGCATGCGCCACACCGGGACAAGGAAGACGAAGGGGCCGCCAGCCACCTCCCGTGTCCACTCCACACGCAGCCGGGGAGCCCCACTGCACTTGGCTTCCCGTGTTGTCATGGCAACTCGCCACGGGCAGGCCCTGCCGCCTTTCCGCGTGTACGGACTGGAGCCCTGCGTGCAAAGCCCCTCCCCCGGCCGGCGTCGGGCCTGTGCCCGCCTGTGCAGCGCTCCCCCGACTGAGGGCCTCCCGTTTGTCATCAGCTTGTTCCTTTCCAGGCCTCCCAGGGGCTCTGTGCAGAGGACTTGGCAGCTGCAGATCACCCAGAGGTGAGCAGGGGAGCCATTCGGCGTGTGCGGGCTGCAGGGTTGGGGCAGCACCGAGAGTGGGCCAGGAGCTCTCACTGGCCAGCGCTGCAGGTGAGGAGCATCTGAGGCCGCGGCTGGTGCAGCCCGTGGCACTGGGAAGTGACTCTGTGCCTCGGCAGGCCGGGCGGGGGGAGCAGCCCGTGGCACTGGGAATGGCTCTGTGCCTTGGCACTAAGGCAGGGACGTGGCAGGCAGGGGGTAGCCCGTGGCACTGGGAAGTGACTCTGCCTTGGCACTAAGGCAGGGATGTGGCAGGCAGGGGGCAGCCCGTGGCACTGGGAAGTGGCTCTGTGCCTCGGCACCAAGGCAGGGACGTGGCAGGCGGGGGCAGCCCGTGGCACTGGGAAGTGGCTCTGTGCCTCGGCACCAAGGCAGGGACATGGCAGGCGGGGGCAGCCCGTGGCACTGGGAAGTGGCTCTGTGCCTCGGCACCAAGGCAGGACGTGGCAGGCGGGGGCAGCCCGTGGCACTGGGAAGTGGCTCTGTGCCTCGGCACCAAGGCAGGGACGTGGCCGGGCGGGGGCAGCCCGTGGCACTGGGAAGTGGCTCTGTGCCTCGGCACCAAGGCAGGGTCGTGGCAGGCGGGGGCAGCCCGTGGCACTGGGAAGTGGCTCTGTGCCTCGGCACGAAGGGAAGTGACGGCCACGCAAGGCAGGGATGGAGGGCGGGGGGCAGCCCGTGGCACTGGGAAGTGACTCTGTGCCTTGGCAGCAAGGCAGGGACGGGTGGGCGGGGGCAGCCCGTGGCACTGGGAAGTGGCTCTGTGCCTTGGCACAAGGCAGGGTCTGGCCGGCGGGGGCGTGGCACTGGGAAGTGGCTCTGTGCCTCGGCACCAAGGCAGGGTGGCTGGCGGGGGCAGCCCGTGGCACTGGGAAGTGGCTCTGTGCCTCGGCACCAAGACTGGGTCGTGGCCGGCGGGGCAGCCCGTGGCACTGGAAGTGGCTCTGTGCCTCGGCACTAAGACTGGGTCGGCAGGCTGTTTCTTCCCCAGACGGGGTTAATGATTCTGGGCTTTGCCCGGTGGGAATTCCTGCCGGCAAGGCGTGTTCTTGTGTCCCTGCTGAGGCCGAGAGGAGCCAGGCGGGGCAGCGCCAGGGCAGGTGGCTTCCTGTCTCGCTGCGTGGAGGAAGCGGGGGCCTGGCGGCGCGAGAGGAGCCCTGGCTGGGCTCTAAGGGCCCCAGGAGCCGGCTGCCTTGGGAGGCCGTGGCCAGGGCTCACAGGCGTTAGTCGCGAGGCTGGGGAGCGAGGGCCGACGTTGCTCCTCCTCTGTGTCAGCGAGTCCCTTGATCTCGGCACGGCGCCTTGGCCCTGCAGAGCCGCCCGCGCTGAGAGCAGAACAGCTAAGGAGGGCCCAGGAATTATGGGCTAGTTGCCTGATTTACAGGGTGACCGGTTATGGACCTGCCCCCCAGCTTTGCCAGATGCCTCTTGACAGGGCCATCGGCGGGTGGGTGGGTGTGGGGAGGCAGGAAATGGGCAAGTTCTGGGTTTTAGATTCCGGGCTGTTCTTTTGCCTGGAAATATGGAGGGTGTCTGAGGCCAGGTCCTGGGAGACCTCTGTGTGTGTGTGTGTGTGTGTGTGTTGTGTTGTGTGTGTGTGTGTGTGTCTGTCTGTGTGTGTGTGTGTGTCTGTCTGTCTGAGTGTGTGTGTCTGTGTGTGTGTGGGTGTCTGTGTGTGGGTATGGGTGTGTGTGTTTGTTTTCCTCCACCCCCCAGATGGACTGGCTGAAAGTTCTGAGCTCTGCGCTGTGTTCCCAGCTGGGAGGGCAGGGCCGGGAGGGCTCCTGTCCAGGAGCACTCGCTGCAGGGAGCCCCCGGGTCAGAGCTGAAGCCGAGGGGAGAGCCCCTGAGCCGGCGTCTGGCCGAGCGCCCCGCCTGGGCTGCGTGTCAGTGACGCAGTTGTGGAAACACTGATTTCACTGGCCAGGTTTGGCCCTGGGAGAACAGTCAGGAAGGGACCTGATAAGTCTTCAAGCACGTTAAGGTGGGCCGGGCAAATACAGCCCGTGGGCCAGACCCAGCCCGAGGCCCAGTGGGCGCCTGGGGCGAGATCCCTGCCTGCCCCGCCCCCGCACACTGCTCAAGGCGGCCGGCTGCGGGAGCCACGTGCTTCTCTGAGCACTATGAGCTGGGGGGAGAGCGTTAGCGCGCTGCCCCCCCAGCACAATCTCCGTACTGGAAACCAGCCAATGGGGGCTGCCCGGACCGTGTTCGTGGTGCAGGAAGCGCATGAAGTCCACGTGGGAGGATCCACGTGGCAGGAAGCACATGGTCCCCGCAGCCAGCCCCTTGGAGCCGCGTTTGGGGGCATGGAAGGGAGGGAGCCTGCCTGAGGGACCTAGGAACGTGCCTCCTGGCCAGGCCCTGCACCTGGAACCCACCCCCTCTCTGTCCCCAGCCCTCTGCCCCCTTCTTCATCCCTGCCCCAGGTCACAACCCCCTTCCAGACCCTGCGTCACGGCCCAAACCCTGCAATCCCACGTCCTCCAGGTCACAGTGCTCTACCAGGCCCTTCTGCATCCCCCTCCCAGAGCCCGCACCCCAGCTCCTACCCCAGGCTCCCTTCTGCACCCCTCCCCTCCCAGAGCCCCGCACCCCCAGCTCCTACCCCAGGCTCCCTTCTGCACCCATCCCTCCCAGAGCCCGCACCCCAGCTCCTACCCCAGGCTCCCTTCTGCACCCCTCCCCTCCCAGAGCCCGCACCCCAGCTCCTACCCCAGGCTCCTTCTGCATCCCTCTCCCAGAGCCCGCACCCCAGCTCCTACCCAGGCTCCTTCTGCACCTCCCCGCCCCCTCCCAGACCCGCACCCCAGCTCCTACCCCAGGCTCCTTCTGCACCTCCCCCTCCCAGAGCCCGCACCCCCAGCTCCTACCCCAGGCTCCCTTCTGCACCCATCCCCTCCCAGAGCCCGCACCCCCAGCTCCTACCCCAGGCTCCCTTCTGCACCCCTCCTCCCTCCCAGAGCCCGCACCCCCAGCTCCTACCCCAGGCTCCCTTCTGCACCCTCCCCCTCCCAGACCCTGCACCCCAGCTCCTAACCCAGGCTCCTTCTGCACCTCCTCCCTCCCAGACCCCGCACCCCAGCTCCTACCCAGGCTCCCTTCTGCACCCTCCCCTCCCAGAGCCCGCACCCAGCTCCTACCCCAGGCTCCCTTCTGCACCCATCCCCTCCCAGAGCCTGCACCCCAGCTCTGCACCCTCCTCCCCTCCCAGACCCCGCACCCCAGCTCCTACCCCAGGCTCCTTCTGCACCCTCCCCTCCCAGACCCCGCACCCCAGCTCCTACCCCAGGCTCCCTTCTGCACCCATCCCCTCCCAGAGCCCGCACCCCAGCTCCTACCCCAGGCTCCCTTCTGCACCTCCTCCTCCCAGAGCCCGCACCCCAGCTCCTACCCCAGGCTCCCTTCTGCACCCCTCCTCCTCCCAGAGCCCGCACCCCAGCTCCTACCCCAGGCTCCCTTCTGCACCCTCCCCTCCCAGAGCCCGCACCCCCAGCTCCTACCCCAGGCTCCCTTCTGCACCCTCCTCCCTCCCAGAGCCCGCACCCCAGCTCCTACCCCAGGCTCCCTTCTGCACCCCTCCTCCCTCCCAGAGCCCGCACCCCCAGCTCCTACCCCAGGCTCCCTTCTGCACTCCTCCCCCCTCCCAGACCCCGCACCCCCATTCATATCACGGGAGAGCGTGGCCCTCGACCACTGTCCACGTGCTTGGAGCGGCCCCATCAGAAGCGGTTGGACAGCCGGTAGTCGGGGCTGCTCTGCAGAGGCCACGGCTCTCCATGCCCGCCGCGGCTTCGTCTGCAGCACGGGAACAGGCTGGCGGCTGGGAAGGCCCGGGGCAGGCTCTGGGTTCCCCGTCTTGCAGGTCTTCGCACCCGGCTGGGCGTGGTCTCTCTCAGTGCAGAGGGCGGGGCCAGGTGACCTCCCGAGGCCCCTCTTGCACGTGCGGGTTCCCTGCGCCAGGCAAAGCGCTGAGGTGGCTGGAGTGGAAGGGGCTGCGCTCTGCAGAACCGGCTCGGCTCGCTGGCCCTGCGCCGAGTGCCCGTCCGGCACCGCCCTGGGCATGGAGAGCGGGCCGGCGGGGCTTCCTGGCGTGCAGTTCAGAGCCGTGGGGCTGTCTGCTGCATTCCTGCCCTGCCCCCTTCACCAGCCCACGCCCTGCCTGGGGTGCCCGTTGCGCTCCTCCCATGCAGCAGCTTTGCCTTGCGCCCTGTGCGGGGGCCTCTGCCCTCTGCCCCGGCTGGTGAGCTGCCCGAGGTGGCCGCGCTGACCCTGCACTTCTGTTCCAGAGACCCAGCCGAGTCCCGCTGCAGCCATCGAGCCAGAGAGAGAAGATGCCCCTCCGCAGGTAAGAGAGTGGCCGAAGGGGAAGCCAGGGGAGCCCCCGGCGCCAGGGCCGCAGGCCGAGGGGGTTCCGGGGTGCATAGGCAGCACTGTTCTCCCATCGCCCTCCCTGGGTCTGCACTGGGCCCCAGGCCGGCCTGGAGCGTGGGGCTGCGCTGACCCCAGCTGTGAGTGGGGACCGGGCGCCAGGCCTCTGCCAGGCTGTGGAAAGTCTCGTGCTCCACCAGGAAACACTGGGGTGGGTCCCCCAGGGCAGCGGGGTGCGTCCCTCTGACACTGGGGCCCTAATGCCCTTCCCCGATTTCCCCAGGCACAGCCGGGAGCCCCGTGGGAGCCTGCTGCAGGGCGCTGGGCGAGGGAGGAGGGGCGCAGGGCAAACCGGGAGCTTTGGCAAGGCCCGGCGGGGTGCCTGGGGCAGGGATGTAAGTGAGTAGTCGAGTGACTGCTTGCCCCCCGCTGCCTCTGGCAGGAGCCGTTGCTGGGGGAGCGGGCTAAGGAGCTGGCTTCCTGCAGTGCCGCCTGTCGCGAGGGTGGGCGGGGGGGCTGCCGCGGAGCAGCCTCTGCCCACGGCGGGCCCAGGCTTGCTGCGGGCAGAGGCTGCTCCACATCCCACGCAGCCCCTGTCTGTGGCGGCTGGGGCTGGCCACGAGCAGGGGCTGCTGCCGGAGCAGCTCCCCGCTGGATCCCTGTGGACGGGGCTGCTGGCCCTGAGCAAGCCTGGCTCAGTCCTGGCTCATGCTGGTCCTGGACCTACCCCCCCGCGGCTCTGCCCGCCTGGCTCTTAGTACCTTTAAACTGCGGCGCCGCAGCGGAGGGTTCCCGGGGACTCCCCACCCTGTCGACTTGTCGCATATTCGATGGGAGTTCTGCCGACTGCACATGTGCTTCCTGACGTCCCTGATCTGCCTGGCGTGCGCTGGGTGGGCTGGGCCTCGCACGAGTGTGCTGCCCTGGCTGTCCCCAGCGTGCGCTGGGCGGGCTGGGCCTCGCACGAGTGTGCTGCCCTGGCTGTCACCCGCGCGGCGCTGGGCGGGCTGGGCCTCAGACGAGTGTGCTGCCCTGGCTGTCCCCAGAGCGCTTGGGGTGCATGCGGGGGTGGAGCCTGCGTGGAGCCCGGAGGAGAGCGGAGCAGAGAGCTTGGGGGGGAAATGAATCCAGGGCCAGGCCTTACTGGGCCCCAAGTGTCGTCTGCCCCCCTGCGTTGCCATGCCAATGACAGCTGGCTCCTGTCTGGCTCTGAGCCGTGCCCCTTGGGTCTTCACGGACAGAGCCAGACCCAAGGCTCCAAGTGCTGCTCCAGCATGTGAGAAACGAGGTCCGTGGGCCTCCTGGGGCGTCACTGACACCTCATTGGCACGGGCGCCTAGCCACCCCGCCGCTCTTCTCGTGGCCGTTCGCCCGGCGTGGCCGCCCGCCGGGAGAGGTTGCTCTGCAGCATGGACTGGCCGGCCAGGCCACGTGTGATGTGGTGCCTGGGCTGTGGCGACCCCTGCTGGCCTGCGTCTGTAAGCACGGCCCAGCGGGGCGCCTGAGGACCCTCCGGTCGCGCAGATGGTGACCCCGTTCTCACCGGAGGGGAAGGGCTGAACAATCTGGCTGGGCAAACATGGAGAGAAGAGGCTAAGCTGGGAGTCCAGGGGCCCAGGCCCCCTACCCCGAGGGGGCTGCGGCTGCTGGGCCCTGCCTCCTGATACCCCCTCTCCCCACGCTGGGCTGTACCCGGAGAAGCAATACATTCTCTGTTCTACTGGGGCAGAGTCTCATCGTGCTCCGGGGGCAGGAGCGGGGATCCCCGACGCGCACGGTAGGCGTTGGGCTTTCAGCCGGCTAGTGCAGAGGCAGAAGGGCATGTCCCTTGCCTGGAAGCGGCGCAAGCCGTGGAGGCGCTGGCTGGTGGTCTCTGGGAGGCCTGTGTTCACACGGCAGATGGGCTGTTGGCAGCCGGAGCGAGTGGTGTTTGGACACCCGGCGCTGGGAAGGAGCAGCGCCCGCTGCGTCTCGTCACGGCTGTGTGGTCTGGCGAGGGTGGCCGGCGCGCTGGGCGCCGGGAGCTTAGCGAGTGCAGGCAGCCGGGGGCGGTGCTGGTGCTGGTGCAGTAACTGGGAGGTGGGGAGCTGGCCCACGCGGGAGTCGGGTTCCCCGCAAAGCCGGTGAGGACTGGCCGCCCTGGGCTCAGTCCTGAGAGCTGGCAGCCGGCACTGCAGGGCATGTGCTAGGTGGGCGAGAGGCCCCGGCCCCGTGCGGCGGGCCAGGGGCTCGTGGGGCGAGCGCAGCATGGGGAGGCGTGTGGATTCTGGCTCAGCGGCAGCGTGGCCCCTGCCTGCAGGCTCCAGGGGTGGTGGCCCTGCGCCGAAGCGCTGCCAGGCCCCCGCTCGGGCTGCACAGGAGACGCTCCAGGGAGGCCGGACGTGCAGAGAGAAGCCATGCCGGAGAGCGGGGTTATCCCGCTGCCTCTGTCCCCGCGCAGGTTCCTGGGCCATCGCCTGACACAGGAGGCCCTGGCCATGCTCAGCGCTCGGCACTGGGAGTAGGGCACCTCCCGTCCAGACGGGCTGGGGTTTGGGGAGCCACAGCGGGTGCTGGACTCGCTTGGGTCTCCGGGCCGGGCCCCACGACAGCCTCGGCTAGCCTGGCCCCAGGCAGAGTGAGGGGCCTCCTGCAGGGCCTGCAGGCCGGGCGCCTCAGCCCCGCCTCCTCCCCATGCCCCGCCCACGCCTGCCCCGCTCCTCACGCTCGGGCCCCAACACGCCCTACTCCCCGCCTCATCGCCCTGCTCCCCACGCCTGCTCCCGCCCTCTCACGCCCCACCCCCTGCCCCGCCTCACGCCCGCCTAACCCGCCCCTTTACTCCCCGCCCACGCCTGCCCCCACGCCCTGCCCCGCCCTCACACCCCGCCAACCCGCTCCCACTCCCCGCCCACGCTCTGCCCCCACGCCCTGCTCCCGCCTCTCACGCCCCGCCCCACGCCCTGCTCCCCCACGCCCCTGCCCCCGCCTCCCTCACGCCCGCCCCACGCCCTGCTCCCACGCCTGCCCCGCGCCCTCACGCCCCCCACCTCTGCCCCGCTCCTACTCCCTGCTCCCACGCTCCTGCCCCACGCCCTGCCTCCCGCCCTCACGCCCCACCCCTAACCCGCTCCTTTACCCCGCCCCACGCTTCGCCCCACGCCCCTGCCCCCCACGCCCCACCCCTAACCCGCCTCCCCTACTCCCCGCCTCCCACACCCTGCCCCACGCCTGCCTCAGCCTCACGCCCCACCTCTTTCTGCTCCCACCCCACGCCCTGCTCTCACGCTCTGCCCCGCCTCATGTTCTGCCCCGCCCCTACTCCTCCCGCCTCATGCCCTGCTCCTCCCCACCCTCACTCCCTGCCCACGCTCGCCCCATGCCCTGCTCCCGCCTCATATCCTGCCTCGTGGCTCCTGCCCCTGCCCGCCTCCCTGCACGCCCTGGCCCGCCCCTACACCCCGGCCTCACCCACGCCTCCCGCCCCACGCCTCTCCTTCTGGAATAACTGCCGGCGGGCTGGATAGGGCTTGTCGCTCTGTGACCTTGCGCCAGGACGGTGGCGGCGGGCTCGCTGCCGGCGTAGCGGATCCATTCCTGACCCTCACGGGCTGTCTGCTCATGCCCCGACCCCTAAGCGCCAGCTCCAGGCCCAGGAGCCTGGAAGGAGCAGCGAAGGACTCTCGCAGGAGCGCCCGCCTCGCTGCCCTCTGCTGCCGCTCCCGCCAGCCTGCCAGCTCCCTGTGGAGGGGGGAGCCCAGTGCCGGCCGGCCTCCCATTCCGCCCCAGCCGTCCTGTCCCCGAGCGGAGAGCGGGCGCCGCCGAACCCCTCCCCCGTGCCGCGCCCGCCGCCAGGTTCCAGAGCAGCCGAGTGCTGAGCCTGTAACGAGCTCCCAACACCGAGAGGTGGCACTGAGGCAGCAGAACGAGAGCACGGCTGGGGCAGAGGAAGCGACCGGATCCACTCAAACCGCGCAGTGGGGCGAGATGCGCCTCAACACGCACAAGCCTCGTGCAAAGGCAGGGAGCACGGTGGTGCACGGGCGGCACTTTGCACGGCCAGGGCTCGGCGAGCAGGCCGGGATGGGCCTGTTTCCGGCCTGCTGCCTGCTGGGGGAAGCCTGAAGCCGCCTGCCTGCTGCCCTGAGAGAGCCGCTGGGCCTTCCCGCCCGCAGAGGCCTGAGGCTGAGGCCCGGGTGCTCGCCTGTTGGAGAGCAGCCCAGCGGCGGGCGCCAGCCGGCCCTGTGGGCGAGGCCGCGCCTGGCTCAGGCCGCCGGCCGGCACAAGACGCAGGCCAGCACCCCGGCCCTCCCGGAACACCCAGCCGGGCGCGGGCGCCTTAGCCGGCCTGGCAGCCGGCCTGGCCGCGCCTCCCCCCGCCCCCGTCGGAGGGCTCTGGGATCGGCAGGCGGGCCGTGGCTGGCTGCAGGCTCCCCCGTCCCCGCCGAAGAGCAGCTCTCTCTCTCACACTCACACTCACACTCACACACACACGGTGGGGAGGGCTCTGGGCTCGGCGGGAGGGCTGTGGCTGGCTTTGGGCTCCCGCTCCTCTCCTGCGCCGTGAAGAGCAGCGCTCTCTCTCTCTCTCTCTCTCACACTCACACTCACCACACCCTCCCCCCCACACACACACCCCACCCCACCCCGTCGAGGGGCTCAGCAGGCGGGCAGGCCATGGCTGGCTGCGGGCTCCCCCTCCCCCGCCAAGGGGCGAAGAGGAGTTGGTTGTTGCCCTGCGGACAGGTACTCAGGCCCCAGGCCCTGCCGTGCAGCCCTCTGCAGGGGGCCCAGAGCCGGCAGGGGGCTGTGGGCGGCGAAAGGCACCATTCGTCTCCATGGGGATACGGCGCCAGGGCTTGCTCCGAACGCAGGGGTGTGACGCACCGGCGCTGAGCACACAGGCGGCCGTCTCCCGGAGCCGGGCTGTAAAACGCTCCCTGGACTTTGTCCCTGCAGCCCGGCTCTGTGGCTGGGAATGCAAACCAGCCAGCGTGTCCCTGCCTGTGCCCGGCGAGCAGGGCTGGCTCCAGCCGTCCAGCACGCTGGTCTGGAGCGCCCGCAGCAGCCGTGGGCCTGGGGCCCAGGCCAGCACCTAGTGCTGAGCTCACACGGCACTAACAATACCCCTCCCCCATCACACATGGGGAAACTGAGGCATGGGGAGTATGACCCAGGGACTGGAACTTCCTTGGACATGAATACTCCTACGGGGGGGCTCCCCAGGCTGTGCCTAGCCCTTGGTCAGGGAAACGGGGAGCAGGCTAGCAGCTGGCGCTCTCAGGCCCTGGCCAGCTGCCTTGCGTCCCGGCTGGGCCCCTGCTCCAAGTCACGGAACTTCAGCAAACGGCACACTCTTGCCCTGAAGGGAAGAGGTTGTTGCTCAGCCTCCCGGGCGACTGGGGCCAGGCCGGGCCGGGATGGCTGGAAATGCCCATCCCCGAGTGGGGCCAGGCCGGGCCGGGAGGCTGGAAACGGCCCGCCCCCGACTGGGGCCAGGCCGGGCTGGGAGGGGCTGGAAACGCCCGCCCCGAGTGGGGCCAGGCCGGGCCGGGAGGGCTGGAAACGGCCCGTCCCCGACTGGGGCCAGGCCGGGCCAGGCCGGCTGGAAACGGCCCGTCCCCGACTGGGGCCAGGCCGGGCCGGGATGGCTGGAAACGGCCCGTCCCCGAGTGGGGCCAGGCCGGGCCGGGAGGGCTGGAAACGGCCCGTCCCCGAGTGGGGCCAGGCCGGGCCGGGAGGGCTGGAAACGGCCCGTCCCCGGTGCTGCCGGGCAGGGAGAGGCTGCCCAGGCGCTGGGTAACTGTGTGTTCTCTCCCAGCGCTCGCTCAGCGCCCCAGAGAGACCAGGAGTCGAGCTGACCGAGGCCGAGCGGCCCCGGGCCCCGTGGACACTGACAAGTAAGTAGGTATGCTGGCTTCCTCGAGCTTCTCTGCCACCGGTTCCCCCTGCACGGCCCCTGCAGCATCGGCGCCACAAGCCGTAGCCTCGGTGCCCGCCTCTGGGCGCTCTGCACGCCTCGTGGCCACCGGCTGGGAGCTGGGAGCCCTGCGGGGAGGGGTCAGGAGAGGCGGGGTCAGGAGCCCTGTGGGGGGAGGGGGTCGGGAAGGCCTGCAGGGGCGGAGCGTGGTGGGAAGGGAGAGGAGCTGGGAGCCTGCCGGGGGTCAGGAGGGGAAGGGGGCAGGAGCCCTGTGGGGAGGGGAGGGGATCGGGAGGCGGGGGCCGGGAAGGCCTGCGGGGCGGAGCCCGGTGGGAAGGAGGGGAGCTGGGAGCCCTGCGGGGGTGAGTCAGGAGGGGCGGGGGCCAGGAGCCCTGCGGGAGGGGAGGGGTGGGGCCGGGAAGGCCTGCGGGAGGGGAGGGGTCAGGAGAGGCGGGGTCAGGAGCCCTGTGGGGAGGGACGGGGTCAGGAGGGGCGGGGGCAGGAGCCCTGCGGGAGGGGAGGGGGCCGAAGGCCTGCGGGGCGGAGCCCGTGGAAAGGGGAGGAGCTGAGCCCTGCGGTGGTGGATCAGCCCTGCGGGAGGGGAGGGGGGGCCGGGAAGACCGGCAGTCGTGGCTAAATTGGCTTTGACATTGTCAGGGGCTTTGCAGCCCCGCCTGGGGAGCGCCGCAGCGGAGCCCCGCCCGGGGGGGGCAGCTCTGCCTAACGACGCTGATGGAATTAGGCTAATTGCAGGGACCCGGCTTCTGTTCAGACATTGCCTGGGCAGCGACAGGGCCCTCCCTTGGCAGCGGCCGAGGCAGCGATTGCTGAGAGCTGCTGCTCTGCCAGGGCCCAGCTGAGCCCCGGCCTGGCCTGCGAGGCACGCGGCTGGCACAGGCCCCAGGGCAGACCTGCTAGTCCTGTGTGCTGTGCCAGGAGACAGGGCAGACGCGGGCTGCTACTCGCACAAGCTCCTGCCGCCCTGGCTCGTGGCTCTGCTTTGGCGCGCTCGGTTTGCTCCCTTCCGCAGCCCTGACCTCGCGGGGCACCGTCCTCGGCCCGGGCACCGGGCTGGCTTGGGGCAGTGCCGGGGCGCCAGCGCGGCTCTCAGCGGTGCCTCGGGGGCGTGGCCTGGGGCTGCCGGCGCCCCGCCGCCGCATGGCTGCTAACGTCTCCCCTTCCCCTGGGGCAGGCGTGAGAAGTGCTACCTGTGCAAGGCCCTGGTGCCGCTGGCGCAGTACCCGAGGCACGTGGAGAGCTGCCTGCGCGCGGCGAGGGATGTGCAGGGGCACCGGAGGCTGCGCAGCGCCAAGGTGAGGCCGAGGGGCTGGGTTCTGCAGGGGCATTGCTGCCGGGCTGCAGCGTGAGCTGGGCACGGCTCTGCCCCACAACCAATGGCAACAGCACCCACGCGGCCCAGCGTGAGGGGCAGGGTGGGGCCTGTTCCTCGCCAAGGCATCGCTGCTCACCAGACGCCTGTGGCCACGGCCCTTGATCGGCGGGCAGGCGGGCTCCAGTGACGGCTGTTCTCTGTCCCAGGGCGGCGGGAGGAGCGACGGCCGACTCTCAGCATGCTGGAGATGTCCGAGGGCAGGTCCACAGGTGGGCACTGCGTCTCGGCGCGCCCGCCGCCGCCCAGCCCGCTCTGGGGCCAGCACTTGGGCTCGCCTCGGAGCAGCCTGCGGCCCGGCACAGCGCCTAGAGCCACTGGGGTCCCCGCCCTGCTCCGGAGCAGCACAGTGCCTAGAGCCACTGGGGTTGCTGCCCTGTCCTGGAGCAGCACAGCGCCTAGAGCCACTGGGGTCCCTGCCCTGCTCCAGAGCAGCCTGCGGCCCGGCACAGCGCCTAGAGCCACGGGGGTCCCCGCCCTGCTCCGGAGCAGCACAGCACCTAGGGCCACTGGGGTTCCCGCCCTGCCCCGGAGCAGCACCATGCCTAGAGCCACTGGGGTTCCCGCCCTGCCCCGGAGCAGCACAGCGCCTAGAGCCACTGGGGTTCCCGCCTGCCCTGGAGCAGCACAGTGCCTAGAGCCACTGGGGTTCCCGCCCTGCCCCGGAGCAGCACAGTGCCTAGAGCCACTGGGGTCCGCGCCCTGCTCCGGAGCAGCACAGTGCCTAGAGCCACTGGGGTCCGCGCCCTGCTCCGGAGCAGCACAGCGCCTAGAGCCACTGGGGTCCCCGCCCTGCCCCGGAGCAGCACAGAGCCTAGAGCCACTGGGGTTCCCCATGCAGCCCAGCACCTCTGGTGGCACAGGCAGAGCGGCGCCCGCGAGGGGCTGCAGAGCTCTGTCCCCCTCGGGAGCAAGGAGCCTGCCTCGGCGGGCAGTGGCTGCTTTCACGGCAGCTCTTGCTCAGCGGTGCTTGGCCGTACCTAGACGTGCTCCTGGGCTGGAACGGAGGAGCTGGAGGTGGGGCAGGCTGTCCAGCCGGTGTAGGGTCTGTGGGGCCGACCCCTCGCCTGGGGCTGGGAGCAGCCACCTCAGCCCTGCTGCTGCTGCTGCTGCGGAGGTGGCTCCGTGTCCAGGGAATGCCCTGCCCCTGCCCCTGCCCCTGCCCCTGCCTGCCCGTGCAGTCGGCTGGGGCCCGGCCTGCCAGCGGGCGCTGAGGCTTGCCGGGTTCGTTGCAGGTGCTGATGGAGGGCCAGGCTGACGGCAGCAGGGGAGTCCAGGTGAGCCGGCCTTTGGGAACTGCAGCCTTTCTGCTCCCGCTCTGCACTCGCCAGCCCAGCACCGCTGGGGGCCGGGCCATGGGGCCGCGGGGGCCACGAGCGCAGCACACACAGCTCAGCTGGGGCCATGCGCGCCCCTCCCCGGCCTCTGGGCCTGCCTAGCTTCCGCCAGCCGCCCGGAGAGCATCTGCCTCTGGCTCAGCCTCCGTGCCAGCGTCCCCCCTTCCCCAGGCCTTGTCGCTTGCCAGGCTGCAGAGCCGGGCTCCCGCTGCCCCGGCCTCCTGTGGCGGCTGCTCCGACGCAGGGCCAGGGCGCTGGTGGGAGGCTGTGAGGTGGGGCAGTGCTGGAGCAGGTGGCGGCTGGGTTTGCGATTGGCCTGGGCTGCTAGGCTCGCCCTGGGGCACATGGCCAGGCTGGCCAGCCCCAAGGGAGCACGGGCAGCACCTCCTTGCGAGCTGCTGGTGGGAGCAGGGTTTGAGGCCTGGGAGGGAGGGGCAGAGCAGCTTGGGGCGAGCGGGCCGCTGGTGCCCACTTGCCCGTGTCCTTCAGGCGCAGCCCGGAGGCGGAGGAGGACGCTGAGTGCAGCCTGGCCCAGGAGAGCGCCCGTCCGCACCTGGTGTTGAGCGACGGGCCCGTGCCCAAAGCCGCGGCCTGCCTGGGCGACTTCCCGGAGCAGACGGCCCTGCGCCCCGACACCCGGCACCACGGCAGAGGCAGCCGCAGGAGGAGGAGGAAATGCTGAGGCCTGGAGCAGGGCCCTGGGGGAGACAGCCAAGCAGCAGCTGGGCCGTGGCCTGTGTGGGCCTCGCGCGGCGCCGCCAGCCAACCACTGAAATATATTTATGGGGTTTTTACCTGGGGCGTGTTGGGCTCTTTCTTTGGGGCCGGGCAGGGAGCCGCGGCGATCCTGGGCCTGGTGCTGGCCGGGGCCCTTGCCTGCTGCGTACAGGGCTGCCCTCGTGCCCAGCTCCCCGCGGCGTGGCCCAGCAGCTGCGTTCAAGGGGCAGGGGGTGCCTGCGTCAGTGGGGTGCCCGCTGCTTGTTGCGCAGGGCTCTGGTGCCCAACCCCGGCTGTGCCCTTTGCCCCAACCCCGGCTGTGCCCTTTGCCCCTCCTGCCCTGGGGCCCGGCGTGCTGCCTGGAGCCCTTGTGCGGGGGGAGCCTGGCCTGCCCAGGATCTGCCAGAGCCGCAGGGTGTGGGATGTGTCCTGGCCCGGCCCCCCCAGTGCTTTGGCAGGGGCTCAGGCAGGGCCAGGCCCCCACGCTGGCACACCCGGCCAGTCCCTGCCGCCCTGCCGGAGAGCTGTGGGGCTGGGCGCCAGCTGGCACAGGCAGCTGGGGGAGCGCTGCTGGGGCACAGCCCTGCATCCGCCAGCCCCTGCCCCCGGGCCCGGCAGGTTCCTGGCTCCAGGCCCCGCCACGCCGGGGAAGGCACCCGGGGGCGCGCGGCCCTTGCTACTGGGCGGGACATGCTGCAGGGGAGGGAGTCTCCGAGCCGCGATACCAGCAGGCGAGGGAGAGAGCAGGGGGCCCCCCCGGTCGGGCTCCGCTGCTGGTTTCCTGCCCCGGCAGGCGCTTGGCTCGCTGGCGGCTGGGCTGGGTGCGGCGCACGTGGCCCTGCCGAGGCTGTCGTCTGCTCTGGGCCACGCTGCCTGCTGCCCCTTGCCTGGGCTCCCGTGTGCACGGCGAGCCCAGCCGCACGGCCCCAGCCAGGGCCAGCCCCGTTCTCTTGCCGCCTGCCGCCCAGTTGCTGAAGCCCCAGTCTGCTGGGGCGGCCCTGACCGTGGCTCTGGACCTAGGGGCAGGCTGGGAAGGATGGAGCAGGGGCCCGAGAGGCAGCCAGGGTGCCCACCCGGCACGGAGCCCAGGCCTCCGACATCCCAGTTCCAGCATGGCCTCCCCTGCCTCCGTGAAAGCAGCCCAGTGGGGCCTGGTGCCACCGTTCCCCAGTGTCTGGGCCACAAAGGGGGCACGTTCTAGGACGTTTAGCCCAGGTGGAAGTTTGCCTCGCTGCACGGCACCAAACCCGGCACAGAGCACGCCTGTTCCCCACCCTGGCCAGCAGGGAGTCTCACAAGTAATCCCTTCCAGACGCCCCAGCGCTCCCTGTGCCCCCAAACCCCAAAGACAGGGGAGAGGTTATAACCCATCCCCTCCCCTCACACACCCCAGTGCTCCTGTGCCCCCAGCCCCACTCACACAGGGGAGAGGTTATAACCCATCCCCACCGCCCCTCAGACACCCCAGTGTTCCCTGTGCCCCCAGCCCCACCTCACACAGGGGAGAGGTTATAACCCATCCCCACCTCCCTCACACACCCCAGTGTTCCCTGTGCCCCCAACCCCCTCACATGGGAGAGGTTATAACCCATCCCCCTCCTCACACACCCCAGTGTTCTCTGTGCCCCCAGCTCCCCTTACACAGGGGAGAGGTTATAACCCATCCCCCCTCCCCTCACACACCCCAGTGTTCTCTGTGCCCCCAGCTCCCCCTTACACAGGGAGAGGTTATAACCCATCCCCCTCCCCTCAGACACCCCAGTGTTCCCTGTGCCCCCAGCCCCCTCACACAGGGAGAGGTTATAACCCATCCCCACCTCCCCTCACACACCCCAGTGTTCCCTGTGCCCCCCAGCCCCCTCACACAGGAGAGGTTATAACCCATCTCACCATCTCCCAACAGGCTCTCCCAGTCCCAGTGGACCAGCCACGGTCCCAGGCCAATTCACAGCTCGGCTCTCCCCCAGCAGAGCTCGCTGGGCCAGGCCTCTGGCATCTGCCATGGAAGGGTTTGTTAATAGAGGAAAGACCCCCGTGTGACGCCTGGGTGCACTTGGAGAGGTTGGAGCTGGGAGCCAGCGCTGCTCAAAGTCGCTTCCGTGTGGGGAAGCAGCATTAGGACCCTGTTGTATTCACGAGGACATCCGCTCTTGGAAGGCCCCGTCCCAAGGGCTCGGCGTTCCGAGTCGGGGCTTTCGTTAGCGCAATCGAGGCCATGGACAGTGGTCGCCTTTGCTCCTCACACTTCTCTTGCAGGCTGGGTCTGGGCACGGCTGAGGGTGTCCACTCAGGGTGAATTGCTCAAACTCAGGGCTCCTTACAGCCCCAGACTGGAGACCTTCCCAAACAGGCCACACACCAGTCCCACCGAGCGCTCCAGCTGCCAATCCGGCCAGCCAGAAGCCTCACGAGCAAAACCCCTCAGACACCCCAGCTCTCCCTGTGCCCCAAACAGCCCCAGGCCTAACACACAGGTGAGGGGTTATAGGACCCAATCTCACCAACCCCAAACGGGTTCTCCCGGTCCCAAGAAACCAGCCACCGATCCCAGGTCAATGTACACTCTGGATCTTACCCACAAGACCACGCTGAGCCAGTCCTTGAGAATCTACATTCTAAAGGTTTCTTACTAAAAGAAAGAAAAGCCTGAGAGTGAGGTTGTTATGAGAATACATCACATGCATCGAATCTCCCAGTTCTCGCTCGCAGCAGAGATCTTACAAACTGCTCTCTTAAAAGTCTCTGGTACATCCTATGTCAGGACGGGTCCACGGTTCTTCCCGGCTCGTTGTTCCCTGCAAGGCTGCATCTGGGATCAGGAGCTGAACTCAAGACCAGATGGAGATTGCCACATGGCACTTATATACCTCCCCTGGCATCTTCCTGGCCAGAGCAGGTCACCTGGTTCAGGGATCTACCCTTCTTTCACATGCTGGCAGCCCTGCGGCCCTGGCTGGTTTGCAGGTAGCCAGACACATTCCTTCAGGTGTGTCTCTGGCACCTAGAGATCTATTGTCCATTGAGCCTCGCTAATTAGCATAGCCATTGAACGAACATTCCTGGCCCATTGCTCTGCCTCAGAGACTTTTCCACCATCAACCCAGAGCATGTTTCTAACTCCACACACAGATATTGTACACGTACACGAATAGCATCTACAGAATCAGTAGAACAGAAGCTTTCATGGGACACCTCACATGGCCCCCTTTGTACCAACTTTTGGGGCAACCTCCCCCCATGGGTGCACCAGTGACCTTTAAAATTTAATAATGTGACAATTTTAACCTCTCCCCTGTGTGAGGTTGGGCTGGTTGGGGTGCAGGGAGCGCTGGGGTGTCTGAGGGGAGGTGGGGGATGGGTTATAACCTCTCCCCTGTGTAAGGTGGGGCTGGGGGGGCACAGGGAGCACTGGGGTGTCTGAGGGGAGGTGGGGGATGGGTTATAACCTCTCCCCTGTGTAAGGTGGGGCTGGGGGGGCACAGGGAGCGCTGGGGTGTCTGAGGGGTTTTGCTTGTGTGAATTCTTGCTGTCCAGACGGCAGCTGGCGCGCTCGGTGTGGGGTTTGGTGCCTAGGGGAGAAGGATCGCAGTCTTGGGCTGTAAGTAGCGCTGGGTCTGAGCAATTCACCCTGATTTGACCCTCTCAGCGGTGCCCCCAGAACCTGTCAGATTACAACTTTCTATCTTTTCTACACAGCGGAATAGTTTGCTCTTGTGCCCTTAATAATGTCGCTTTGAAAACCTGCCAAGTGTCTTCAATTGTTTTTCCTCTTATACTTGCTTCCCGTGGGACCTTGCCTACCAGCTCCCTGAGTTTGCTCGTCTGCCTTGAAATCCATTGTCTTTATCATGCTGCTTTGCCCTCCTAGCATTCCTGAAGCTCACGAGCTGTATCTTTTTCATGACCACTTTCACTCAAACTGCTTTCCACTTCCAAATTCTCAACCAGTTCCTCCTATTTGTCAATATCCAACCTAAAACATCCCCTTCCCTACTAGCTTTCTCCACATTCTGGCATCCAAAATGGGCTCCGATGCATTTTGAGAGCTAGTTGGATAATCTGCCCGGGTGTGTTATTTTCCCAGCAGATGTCTGGATCGTTGAAGCCCCCCCATCTCCCTCAAGTCCTGGGCTTTGGGTGATTTTGTGAGTTGTTCAAAAACAGCCTCCACCCGCTCTTCAGCCTGGGTGGGTGGGTGGACGGTCTGTTGGAGTCCCCTGGCGTGACATCACCCTTCTTCTTTACCCTTTAACCTAACCCAGAGACTCTCAACACCTCCTCCCTGGTTTCCCGCCTCCCGTGCTGAGCAAGTACCCTTTTCCCAGACCTCCTGCACGTGTATCCAGACAGCTAGGAGACTGGCTTTGCCCAGTCCCACCTTGTCCCTCCTTTATCCCTGCTATTGCAGCCCGAGCGCCCCAGTTCCCACCGTCTCCCTGGCTCTGACTGACCTGTGGCTTTTGGCCCCCTGCCCCATCAGACCGAGTTTACAGCGGCTGCTGGTGGCTGTCTGCGCGGGGCTTAGCGTCCGTGGGCACAGGGCTCGGCCGCTGCGCATACACCATCTGCATCTGTGCAGGGCCCTGTGTCTGCCAGCTCCAGCTTGTGCCAAGGCCTCTGCTTGGCCTGCCCTGCCCTGCCCTGCCCTGCCCACTGGGCCCGTGGTCCCTCGTTCCTGACCAGGCCTGGGCAGGCTGCAGGAACTCCCCAGGAAGACAGTGGGGTGGGCCTGTGGGCAGGACCCCGTTCGTGGAAGCGGGAGAGGGTCCTGCTCTGGTGGGGAACGTTCCTGGCTCCTGCCCAGCCCTGGTGACATGGGCCAGCGAGAGGGTCTGAGTCCCTGCTCCCACCTCCTTTCCCAGCGGCTCCCTGCTCTCGAGGGCTCCCCTCCTGCCCTCCTGCATGGCAGAGCCCCGTAACCCCCCCCACGGTTGGGCTCAGGAGCCCTGGGGCTCAACCCCCAACCTCGCGGGGGTCCCCACTCCAGGGGCGCGCTCCACACTGGCCCTTCCATGGCCCCGGGCACTGCCTGCCGCTCACTGCAAACCCAGCGCATCGCACTGCAGCCAGTTCTAAAAGCAGGGAACGGGGAGGGCTGCAGGAAACCCGTCAGGGGCAGGGGCCTCCCACCCATGGCTCCGGGACGGCGGGGCAGGTCACGGGTGGCTCCCCCACCTCCCCGCCTGGGCCAGGCCCTGGCTGCACCGCAGGGATTCTGTGGGCTGGGCACTTGACGGGGGCGGCTACAGGCCTGCAGGCTCTGGGGGGCAGGGCCCTTCTCCCCGGGGTCCGCCCCCCACCCCCACTGAGGTTACCTTCCCCCTCCCAGTCTGCCCTGCAGGGACAGGGCTGGCCCACGACATTTTGGCACCTGAGGTGGGGAGCTCAAATGACGCCCCCATGCCCCTTTTCTCCTGCCGGCCTGTGATGTCTCCTGTGCCCTCCTTCCTCCGCACCGCACCCCCATCTCTGGGCATGGAGAGCAGAGAGAATCCATCTGCCGCCTCCGTTCGCCTCATGGTAGGGCCAGCCCTGTGCAGGGACCCTAGACCGGGGGGCATCTCCCAGTGCTGGGCCCCTGCCCAGGGTCCCCCCGGCCCTCCCCAGCTGCTCACCGCACCCGGCTCCAGCCCCACGCCCTGCTGCCCTGCCTCCAGCCCTGGGGCCGCTTCCCTGGCCAGAGTGCTGCAGCTCCGCCCCCTGCCGGGGTCTCTGGCCAGCCCGGCCCCTCTGCCACCTCCGCCCCCTGCCCGGGTCTCTGGCCAGCCCGGCCCTGCTCTCCCCCTTAGCTCTGCCCCGCACTGGCTCACCCAGGCAATTTCAGCTCACTGGGCGGACAGGATCTCCTCATTGGCCTCTCAGCCTTGTCAAACAAGCCGATCTGGAGGTGTTGGCCTCTCCCCATTGCTCCTGGGGACTGTCAGTGTCCTGGTTTCCCATTGACCCTCCCCCTTCCTTTTGGGGCTGGGGGCTGACCCTTCCCCCCACCTTGAGAGTAGTGAGGGGCCAGCAGCCCCCTGACTGTTAAGCTGGCTGGGAAGGGGGTTCCCTGTGCCTGGCCCCAGGCTGCTGCCGGTTTCTCGGGCAGGGAGCAGCCTGGGGGGGCGAGGCTGTGTGGGCGCTGGAGGACCCTGGGGAGGCTGGGCCCAGCCCCGGGCCCAGTGACTCAGGCGCCGGGGGGATGCTGGGCCCAGCTGGCTCTGTGATCAGGTCCGGTCTCAGCCTCTGGGTGGGGCAGGACCGGGGGGGCTCCCAGGCAGAGGGAAGGGGCGGGTCAGGCCACCCGCTGCAGGCTGCTTTCACTTTTGTTCTCCAGGGCTCGGCGTGAGGAGCGAGCGTCCCGCTGTGCCAGGAGCCCCGCACCCCGAGCGCCCCCAGCCCGGTGAGTCAGGGCGAGGGCCCCCCCGGGCAGGCTGCCGCCGTGGGGCTGGGGCCGGCCCTTTGCCTGCTGCGCCCTGCGGCGCACGCCGGTGCCAGCTGGTGCCCGGGCGTGCGGGGAGGCGCCAGCGGAGCGGAGCCGTCGGCCCACGTCGCAGTGGCCGAGCGCCGGGCCCCGGGTCCCGCCGCCCGCAGAGTCTCTGCCTCGCCCGCACGCGTCGGGCAGCTCGGGCGGTGGCGGGGGCGGGTCTGAGCCGAGATGCCCTGCCCGCCCCGGCCCCGCTGCTACCTGAACGCGCCCGGCCCGGCCCTTACAGCTGGTGGCTCGGGCTGGGGTACCCGTCCCGGTGCCCTGGGGCTGCCTGGGGCCCTGAGCCAGCCCAGGACAAGCAGAGCTCGTGGGCCGGGCCGGGCTGGTTTCTCCCGCAGCCGGGACCTCTGCAAAGGGAGGGGCTGGGGCAAGCGGGCCTGGGGCAGCGGCAGGGCTGGGGCGGTTGGGTCTGACAGCCCAGTGCCTCTCGCACCGGCTCCCCTGCCGAGCCGCCCCACTGCTCTCAGCTGCGAGGTGGGGGGAGGGCTCCTTAACGTGGCTGCCTAGTTAATGGCACAAATAATAGCTGAGCTAATTAAAACCCTGGGCTGGAATCTACAAGTGCTAATTGCAACGAGGCTAAATGCAAATTGGCCTGGAAATAAACTGTCCTAGCTCAGCAGGGAGCAGCTGCAAACCCCTCCCCTTCCCCCAGCCAGCCCCACACGCAGGCCCCACGGCTCTGCCCCCTTGGCCCAAGGCACATGCCAGGCCAGTTCTGCCAGCACCTGCCGGGTAGCGCCAGGCCTGTGCTGGGGTGTGCAGAGTGGTGCCAGGACTGCCTGGGGTTCCCCGTGGCCTCTTGCCCACTGGGGCAGGTGCAGGTGCCGGGGGCGTGGCATGGTGTGGGCTGCAGCCTCTGTGCACGTGTCTGGTGGGTGGGCCTGCCTGGCGAGGTGAGGGGTCCCGAGCGCCTTCATCCCCACTTGGCCTGCCTGCTGCCCCTAACTCTGCCTGCCCCGGGCTGCAGCTGCCTCTCCCCGGCCCTCGGCAGCCCCAGCTGGAGCCCACTGCCACCCACTGAGTCACTGGGTGGACCATGGTGAGTCCAAACCTCCCCCCGCCCAGCAATCCTGTGATGTGTGTCTGGTGGGCTGTGGCCGGACTTGGATACTCCCACTCTCCGCAGGACTAGGTGGGGGTTGGGAACAAGGCTGGGTCGGCGGGGCCTGGGGGTTTGGGTTACGTGGGGCTGGGGGTGCCCGAGGCTGGGGTTGGCGGGGCCTGGGGTTTGGGTTACAGGGGCTGGGGGTGCACAAGGCTGGGGTTGGTGGGGCCTGGGGTTTGGGTTACAGGGGGCTGGGGTGCCCGAGGCTGGGTCGGTGGGGCCTGGGGTTTGGGTTACGTGGGGCTGGGGTGCCCGAGGCTGGGGTCGGCGGGCCTGGGGTTTGGGTTACAGGGGACTGGGGTGCCCGAGGCTGGGGTTGGCGGGGCCTGGGGTTTGGGTTACGTGGGGCTGGGGTGCACAAGGCTGGGGTCGGCGGGCCTAGCAGTTTGGGTTACGTGGGGCTGGGGGTGCCCGAGGCTGGGGTCGGCGGGGCCTGGGGTTTGGGTTATGTGGGGCTGGGGTGCCCGAGGCTGGGGTCGGCGGGGCCTGGGGGTTTGGGTTACGTGGGGGCTGGGGTGCCTGAGGCTATGGTCGGTGGGGCCTGGGGGTTTGGGTTACATGGGGGTATCTGGCTGGGTTCCTGCTAAGGCCTTCCAGCCGTGAGCGGAGTGAGTTTTGTCTTGTGCCCTTGTTCGGATGTGCCTGTGTCACCCGGTAGCTATCGTGGCGCTGGTGGAAGACCGAATACTAGAACAAGGGACAGTTAACAAGGTGCAGGACTTTAAATGCGGGTTTAATATGAAATCAAGCACAAAGAAATTAAACTTCTGGATGTTCAGTCGCCATTTGGTGCCCCGGGAGCATCTGGGCAGCCGTGGCCCTGGCGCAGCTCTGGGAAGTCAGTTCTGGCGTCAGTTTGGTCTTTTTCACCTTCCACACCCCTGTGGGGTGGCTGGAGCCCACGCGTGGCAGGGAGAGTGAGGCTGGCCTGGGTGGGCTGGTTCGTCACCGGTCACACATGCTCCGTGAGCCATCGGGCGTCTCCCCAGTTGCCTGGTCCCTCCCGCAACGGAAGGTGCGTGTTGCTAACCAGTGCGGGGCTCTCCGGGGGAGTGGCAGCTGGGGGCTGGTTTTCCTTTGGGTCCATTACACAATGGCTCCCGTCTCTGTGTTTCCTGCCGTGGCGCAGTGGGGGGCTGTCTGCTCTGTGACCCGGGTCCCCCTGCGCTGGGATGGGAGATTCCCACTGACTCTCCCAAATGTGGATTAGCCCAGACACCCTGGCCCAGCCTCCCCGGGAGAGACAAAGGGAGGGAGGTGGAGACCAGCACCTGGCCGGGGGGCAGGGCTGGGAGGGAGGCAGTGGCTGTCTGGGAAGCATGGAGAGAAGAGGCTAAGCTGGGGCCTAGGGGCGATGGACCCAAACCCTAGGGTCTGAGGCATCTTGGCCCTGGGCCCTGTAGCCACATCACATCTGGGCTGCGCTGTACCCTGAAGGACCAATAAACCCCTCTCTAGTCTACGACTGGCGGAGTCTGTTCTTGCTGCTACGGGGCTGCAGGATTTGGAGAAACCCCGACTGGCCGTCACACCTGTGTGGCCATGACTTTCAGCTCATTGTCCCCATTGCCTCAGCTCCCTTAGCTCCTATTGCCTTGTCATGTTACTGGATTTTGAGGGGGGAGCAGCCAGATCACTGCTGCACCCATGGGGGGGGGGGTGTTGGCCCCAAAAATGGTATAAAAGGGGCCATGTGAGGTGTTGAATAGAAGCTCACTGTCTGCTAACCCTATGTACGCTGTTCGTGTGATCGTATAATGCCTGTGTGTGAAATTATAAGCATGTACTTTGTATGGATACTGAATATTTCTCTGCATGTGGTTGAGCATTGGGCAGAGCCCGGCCTATGGACATGCTAATTAGCGAGGCCCTGTGGGACAATGGCACTCAATGGGCCAAGGACACACCTAAAGAATGAGGGCTGACACCTAAGGGCTGCCAGCAGGGAACACAGGGATAGGCTGCTGGCCAGGTGACCTGCTGCAGCCAAGAAGAGACCAGGAAGGATGTATAAAGAGTCCATGTGGTCGACTCCATCTTGGTACTCAGCTCAGCACTTCATCCCAGAGGCAGCAGTGCAGGGATCGAAGAGCCGGAAGAACTGTGGACCCATCCTGATCCTAGGATGCAACAAGGACTTTTAAGCCAGCAGCTGTAACATCTCTGCTAGAGCCTGCATCGAGAACTGGGAGATTCGATGCATGTAATGTACTATCCTTTAACAACCTCACTCTCATGCTTTTCTTTATTGTAGTAATAAACCTTTAGATGTTAGATGCTAAAGGATTGGCTCAGCGTGATTTGTGGGTAAGGTCAGAGGGTAAATTGACCAGGGATCTGTGGCTGGTTTCTTGGAACCGGACAGAACTTGTTCGGGTAGGTGGGGTTGGGTTCTAAGACCCCCACCTGTGTATGAGGCCCGGGGCCATCTGGGGCACGGATATTGCTGGGGTGTCGGAGGGTTTTGCTCGTGAGGCTTCAGGCAGGCTGCTGAGCGCTCTGTGGGACTGGTTTGTGGCCTGTTTGGGAAGGTCACCAGTCTGGGGGCTGTAAGGAGCCCCGAATTTGAGCAATTCGCCCTGAGCGGACGCCCTCAGCTGTGCCCAGACCGGCCCGGTCCGTCACAGTGGCGTAGTCGGCAGGATCCACAGATCTTGGTCAATTGTGGTTTGGATCAAGATCCCACACTGTCTAAATTTGATTTTTGGTGTTGAGAGTTTGGTTGGGTAAAGAGCAGCTGCAATGAGTCAGCTACAGTATGAAAATCTGGACAGAGAGGCTCTGGAAGTCTTGTGCTTGGAAGGAGGCATTGCCTTTAATGAGGAAGTTTCTAATCCGGAGCTGGCATTTTTGTTAATGGCCAGAAATGCTGCAGAAGAAATAAGAGTGCAGGATCCAGTAAGGAGAATGCAACTTAAATGTAAACGAGAAGTGGAGGAGTTTCGTCTGCTATCAGAACAGAGAATACAGAAGCTAGACAAGGAACAGGTTGAAAGAGACTGAGAAGCTGCTGAAAGAGAGCAACGGCTAGACCGGGAAGCTGCTGAAAGAGAGCAAAGGCTAGACTGGGAAGCTGCAGAGAAAATGGCAAAGTTGTACAGAGAAATCAGACAAGCTGAAGAAGTCGCCAGATTTGAACTTCAACCTAAGAGAACAGGAGCACAAAAGGGACTGTGTCCTCCTGAAAGTCCAATGTATAACCGTGTGGGTATGTGGTGTAACTATGACATGGCAAATATTTTTAGCCCAGCTAATGTTGTAACCCAGCCCCAAAGTATGTATGGGATTGGTGAGGGGGGTACAGGTAACTCTGGGAAGTTTTCTGGGGCTCGTCGATCTTATTGTAACCGAAAGAAAAGTGTCTCTAAATGTTTGCCTGTGGCTGATAGCCGTGAATCTGCGAGTGAGGCTTCTAAGGGCCTGTCTAGTGCCTCAAAGGCGAGGCTGAAATCAACACCAGGGCGGAAAAAGCCCAGAAATCAGAGAAAGTTTTCTGGGGCTGGTCAGTCTTACTGTAACCAAGGGAAAGTGTCTCTAAATGTGTGCCTGTGGCAGATGGCTGTGTGTCTGGGCAGGGGGGCAGTGAGCCTGTGGGTGAGGGCCCGTCTGATGCCTCAGAGGTGAGGCTGGAATCAGAACCAGGGCAGGAAGGGCCCAGAAATCAGGGAAGTGTTTCTCTGGGGCAGTCTGGAGTGGCTGGCCAGGGTGAAGTTTCAGTTGAGGAGTTGGTGGCTGGTGAGGTTTGTGGAATTGAACCTGCACAAGGTGAAAAGGAGTGGTGTGAAGCACAGTGTGTGCAAGCTGGCAATTTGGCTGCTGGAAGTAGCAGTGGGTCAGTAAAGGAAGCTGTCTCAGTGTCTAGCTGTATGCCTGAAATTAGCCAGGGGTGTTGGGACAAGGGAGAAACTGTCTCTGGTTGTCTGTCTGTGTGTGGGGAAGAGTTTCTTCCTTTGTCTGAGGAAGGTGCCCCACAGCCTGTGATGGCTGAGAGCAGTGCTGTTGTCCCAGAGTTGGGTATGGATACAGCTGAGGCCCAGAAAGGAGGTGGCTCTAAGTTTGTGTCTGCTGGGGAGGAGGATGCTGTGACTTGGGTAGATCCAGGCAGTGTTGTGCCAGAACCCCAGGGATCAGACAGTGGGGACACTGATGTTGTGCCTGATGCTGCTGTGTTGCTGGAAGAGGGGGGAGCCACTCTGTGGGACCAGGGTGACCCCTTAGCCCGGGCACAAGGAGAGAATGAGGGCATGTTAACTCTGGAGCCTAATGATGGTGTGGAAGTTTACAGCCATCTAGAGAGCTGCAAAGGAGAGAAGGTGCCTCTGACCCTGTATCTTGTGAGTCTGTCTGTGTGCCTGAGAGGATTGTCTGTGAATCCACCGGAGGGGCCAGAGATGACCCAGGGAGTAAGGGAATTGCAGGAGGAGTTGGTTGGGGCTCAGCAGGGCAAGGCTGCTGCAGAGCCAGAGAAGGGTGAACTGCTGCTTAAGGAAGCTCATAGGGAAGAGAGTCCTGGCAGTGCTTGTAGCAAGCAGTTTGCTGTAGCTGAGAGAGGTGACAATGCCTGGCTTGGAGAAGGCATTCAGGAGAAAGCTCTGCCTGTAAAGGGCAGCAGCTTGTTGTGTGGGGCACTTGTTGCAGTGCCTGATGGACAGAATTTGTCCATTAGCAGTGACTCCACTGACTTGGATGTAGACAAATCCAGTGTGGTTGGTTGTGGAGAGGTCTCAGAGGGACTGAGGGTTGTTCCAGATGAGGCAGGAACAGCCAGAGAATTGGAGCAGGCTGATGACCAAGTGACTGTGTGTGACCAGCTTGCTGGGAAGTCAGTGTGTATGGAACAGGATTATTCCCAGGTGAATGAGGAGGGTGGGAAGTTAGTGTCTCAGATTCAGGAGAAGGACTGTGTAGCTAAGTGTGCAGAGCAGAACAGCTGTGTGGTTACTCTCCCTAGGATGCAGGAGAGGGCAGTTAAGCTCCCATCTCTGGACATGGTGGACACTCAGAATCAATCAGGGAATTTGATATCTGGTTCCATGTGGAAACAGAGGCTGGAGGTGGACAGGGGAGAGACTTGGGAGTCTACAGCTCACTGCTGTTACCCCACTGAGTAGGGGAAGGGGAGAATTCCAGGGCCATTGTGAGCCAGAGAGTCACACCCAGCCAGCCCTTTGTCTGGGTCAGGCCAGAGGTGTCAGGCCTGGAGCCCACAGGACAAGGGGGAGGGGCAGGACTTGCTTTGGCAAAGATTTGCAGTTTAAACCTGAAGGGCCAAAACTGCAGTGGTGTGGAGCCAGAGACGTGGCATGATGGAGAATGTTGTCAGTATACACCTGAGATAGGGTTGTTCTTGTTACTGATGTTAATTCTTGTAACCAATGTATTATTGTTGCAGAGAATTTTAAGGTATACAATGTGCATGATCTTATGGAAATACCATGTAATCTGTCTGGAGATGTACCAAAGCGACAGGCGGTATGTAAAGGGACATTGTGATGTTGCTAGTTCATGGTTAATGCTTGTAACTGGTCTTGGAACTTCTTACAGGACAAAAAGGTTCCAGCCAGAAGGTGCTGTGTGAAAAGGGAAACTGAGGCACGCCACCATTTTGTTTTTGTGGCTAAGTGCAAAAATGCCTACACTATTTGGGATGAGAATACCTGCATTCACACAATGTTAATTGTTCAGAAAGTTGCCAGAGCTGGCCTGGATAAATTCACTATTTTCTTCAGCTCGGGGCAAAATCACCTGACACACTTAGGGATCATGCTGCAGAAGCAGATCCAAGTAGCTGTGGTTCTTACCAAGTTCTACCTTGGGTTGGTGAGACAGTGCAAGGACATGGTTGTCAATAGGACAGACCTTGCAATAATGAAGCCTATTTTAGGCAAACTGGGTTCTCATACACTCACCCAGCTCTATACTGTTGTTTCTAACATTGGGTTAGAACACGTGATGACCCAGAGCCAAAGCATGGGGAGGCCTGTGATGCCCTCAGTGATGTTACTGGCATCCCTTCCTGCATCAATTTTGCTTTGGGGTGTCACGTTACTGGATTTTGAGGAGCAGCCAGATCACTGCTGCACCCATGAAGTGTTGGCCCCAAAATGGTATAAAAGGGGCCATGTGAGGTGTTGAATAGAAGCTTACTGTCTGCTAATCCTGTATGACGCTAGTCATGTGATTCGTATAATGCCTGTGTGTGAAATTATAAGCATGTACTTTGTATGGATACTGAATATTTCTCTGCATGTGGTTGAGCATTGGGCAGAGCCCGGCCTATGGACATGCTAATTAGCGAGGCTCTGTGGGACAATGGCACTCAATGGGCCAAGGACACACCTCAAGAATGAGGGCTGACACCTGAGGGCTGCCAGCAGAGACACAGGGATAGGCCTCTGGGCCAGGTGACCTGCTGCAGGCAAGAAGAGACCAGGAAGGATGTATAAAGAGGCCATGTGGGGACTCCATCTTGTCTCAGCTCAGCACTTCATCCCAGAGGCAGCAGTGCAGGGATCGAAGAGCCGGAAGAACTGTGGACCCATCCTGATCCTAGGATGCAACAAGGACTTTTAAGCCAGCAGCTGTAACATCTCTGCTAGAGCCTGCATCGAGAACTGGGAGATTCGATGCATGTAATGTACTATCCTTTAACAACCTCACTCTCAGGCTTTTCTTTACTGTAGTAATAAACCTTTAGATGTTAGATGCTAAAGGATTGGCTCAGCGTGATTTGTGGGTAAGATCCAGAGGGTAAATTGACCAGGGATCTGTGGCTGGTTTCTTGGAACCGGACAGAACTTGTTCGGGGTAGGTGGGGTTGGGTTCTAAGACCCCCCACCTGTGTATGAGGCCCGGGGCCATCTGGGGCACGGATATTGCTGGGGTGTCGGAGGGGTTTTGCTCGTGAGGCTTCAGGCAGGCTGCTGGGCGCTCTGTGGGACTGGTTTGTGGCCTGTTTGGGAAGGTCACCAGTCTGGGGGCTGTAAGGAGCCCCGAATTTGAGCAATTCGCCCTGAGCGGCTGCCCTCAGCTGTGCCCAGACTGGCCCAGTCCGTCACATGCCTCAGCCCCCATTGCCTTAGCCCCCATTGCCTCAACCACCATAGGCCCCATAGCCCCCATAGCCTCAGCCCCCATAGTCCCCATTGCCTCTCTGGGGGCAGTGGGGAAGGGGCCTGTGGCCACACAGCCGGGGGTCCCAGCCCTGTTGCCGCAGACCAGACAGTGACTGGCCCCGGGGCCCTGTTTCTCCCTGGCCGTGGCAGCAGGACTGGTCTCGAGGGTGTCCCGCCCCTCGCTACGGCCGTGCACGGCCCAGGCAGGCTCCTCGCACGTCGCACGGGCCGGCCGGGCTCTGCCTTGGGGAGCCAGACGCCCTGCTGGGCCGGTGCCTCGCCTGGGCGCTGGCCTGCAGGAGCTTTGCTGTCTCCCAGCGGCGGGTGGGCTCGGCGTGGCCCAGCTGGGCCTGGCCCAGGGCAGGCTGGCTCAGAGGGGCTGGGGAATCTCTTGGCCCCGCCGCCCCTTGGGACTCTGCAGCCGACAGCGTCTCTCCAGCCTGCTGGCGGGGGCTGCTGCCCAGGGCCCGGCTGGCTTTGGGCCGCCCGTGCCCGCCGGGCTGGGACTGGCCGAGCTGGGACTCAGCGAGCGGCGCGGTCGGGGCGCCTGCCGGGCTGTGCCCTGGGGCGCTGTGCCAGCAGCAGGTGGCTGCCTGCCAGGCCGTTAGCCTGCGGGGTGGAGCCAGGAGCTGGGCTTGGCTGGGGTGAGCCGGCTGGCGGGGGCGTGCCCAGGAAGCAGGGCCGGGGTGGGGGGATGGAGCAGGCAGCACGACCCAGGCCTGGCCCGGAAACGCCCCTGCTGGGAGTGTGTGTGGGGAATCCAGTGCCCGTCTGCAGCTCGCCGGCCTGGGCACAAGTGGGCAGAGGCATCCCAAGGCAGCCTGGGAGCACCAGGAGCCAGGTGCTCTGACGGAGCTGGGGCACAAAGCTAGCAGGCGGCACTCTGTGCATGCAGAGCACTCTGTGTTGGGGTGCTTGTGGGGAGTTTGGGGTGCTCTGTGGGGAGGGCAGACCATGGGTGTGGTGCTCCATGGAGGAGAGTTCGGGGTTCTGTCTCTGGGGGCCCACTCTCAC
Organism: Rafetus swinhoei; assembly: GCA_019425775.1. Classification (NCBI taxonomy): domain Eukaryota; kingdom Metazoa; phylum Chordata; order Testudines; family Trionychidae; genus Rafetus; species Rafetus swinhoei. The sequence goes on from CM033428.1 coordinate 1,307,129, forward strand.
CTGGGGGGTCCGTCCCTCTGCCACCAGGACGGCGCCTCTCAGGGCCTCCAGCCGCCTGCCGCCGCCGCGTGAGCCTCTCGGGGGTCCCCTCCCCCTGGACCCTGGGGACCTCCACCCCCAGAGGGAACAGCACCCCTGTTCTCAGCCCAGGCGACTCAGCCAGCACCCAGCAGGAGGGTCTATGGAGCTTTGAACAGCAACGGATCCCTCAGCCCACACGTCAGTCTCCCGCGGCCCGGCTGAGTCCTGCCTGCTCTGCCCTCAGCCCCCAAAACAGCCCCCGTCTCCCAGCAGAGCCTCCAATACCCCCGCAACAGCCCTTCCCCCGCCATTGTCTCTCCCCAGGTAAGAGGGTCGCCTGGGCCCCTCTTCTCCCCTCCCCTCCCCCTCCAATGTTCTCCCCTCGCTGGGACCCGCTGGGCCAGTCCCGGGGTTCCCCCATCTGCAGCCCTTGTCTGTGGTCTGGCGGGACCCGGCCGTGTCCTCTGAGCAGTCGGGGGCACCAGGGCACCAGACACACGGCTCCAGCTCTGGGCTGTTGTCTGCAACAACAAACTCCCCCCCTTTGTCACTGAGCGCCCCCTGTGTGCCCCCCCCAGAGAGCCAGTGCCGCTGAGGGACCCGAGCTCGCCGGGCTCATGGCATTTCCTGCGTCACGTATCCGGTGGCCTTCCTCGGTGGCACTGGGGGTAGCCAAGGCCTCTTGCACGGCACGGTGCGCCCATGCACGGGCGTTCAGGATGCGGCCCCAGCAGGCTGCAGGTGCCCAGGCTGGTGCGGGGTGCACAGGGCTGGGGGCGGAGGGCGTGTGGGTGGCTGGGTGCCGGTGTGTGTGCCTGTCACAGATCCCCAGACCCGCTGCTCTCACAGCCCGTCAGCCCCACCCCATGGGTCTCTGGTTGGGCTGGGTCAGCCCCTCGCTTCCCTGCCTGCTGGGCCCGACCCTCGGAGCCCGGCACCCGGGTCATGCTGTGACCTACCTGCAGCGACTGCCCGGCTTGGGCGCGAGGCACCCCTTCCTTCCCGGGGCGCCCAGCCAGCGCTGACAGCAGCAGGGCTCTGAGACATCTGGGCACGGCAGAGCCCGGCCTCCACTCCCACACAGAGCCCTCCCCTCGGGGATGCCCTGCCTGGCCTGCCCCGGCCGCTGGCCTCCAGCTGCTCACACGCAGCCAACCTCAAGAGGGGCCAGCTGGGCCGGGAGTGGCTAAGTGCCCCATGTCCAGGAGCTGGAGTGGCCAGCTGGGCTCTGTGCAGGGCTGTGGGCCCAGGCAGCCAGGTGTTTGCCACACCTGCAGCTCTGGCCTTCTGCAAAGAACACACAGCTCTGTCCCTCGCCTGGCTAAGCAGGGACCACATCAAGGAAACTGAGGCTGCACTCTTCATCCATAACAGCAGGAAAAATTCATCATCTGTCACAGAGCCCTCAGCGTGGGCGTGTGGCTGCCCGCCCGCAGTGGGGGCAGGGGCCTGAACTGCCCGTGGCACAGGCGCTCACCCTGCTCTCTGCCCCTCAGGCACCAGATGAGTTCCCACATGGAGGACCCCTTGCTGGGGGAGCTGCCCCCGAGCCAGCTGAGCCCCACGTGCCCTGGCCACGGGCCTGCTGGCGTCAGTGAGAGCAGCAGCCCCAGAGCCAGGGCAGGCACCTCACCGCACAGGTAAGGCCCTTGCTGCTCCCTGCCGGCTGCCAGCGCCCCTGGGTGCTCCCTGACCAGCCCTGCCCCCGCAGATGCAGCGCGCCCTGCAGCCCCTGTGCCTGTCCCTGGCGAAGCTGCGCCCGGTCATGGACCGTATGCTGGAGAGCCATGGAGGCGGGGCCTGAGCCGCCGGCCTTGCGCCCAGGCCACAGTGCGCATGCTGCCTGCCTTCATCCGTTCCACCCCCGATGGCACCGGTAAGGGACAGCGGGGGCCTGGGCTCTGGGGGGCAGGGTCGGTGCTGCCCAGGCCACCGTACCTGCTGGGCCGGGGAGAGGGCACAAGGAACAGGCAGGTAGCTGGCGTGGGCCCATGGGCGTCTGTCCCCGGCGCCGCCGCCCAGCCAGTCTGGGGGACACGGCTGCAGAGCCTGTCGGGGTGGCCGGTCCCGGAGCTGCGGGGCACCAGGGGCCTGCAGGAGGCCGGCGGGGAGCAGCTCTGGTGCCCTGGGGTGCTCGGGCCCTGACACTGCGTCTCGGGCAGAGAGGTGACTTCCTGGTGCTGGACCTGGGAGAGACCAGCCTGCGGGTGCTGCTGGTGGAGCTGAGGGGTGAGGAGCGTCAGCCCGTGGTGGTGCAGGACCTGTCCTTCCCCGTGTCAGAGGAACTCCGCCGGGGCCCCGGCCAGCAGGTAGGGACGGGGCAGCCCAGTGGGGGAGCAGGAGGTGGGGCGGTGCCTGCTCCACGCCAGCCAGCAGGGGGCGCCAGGAGCCAGGCAGCCTCGGGCTGGTGGGCGCTGGGAGCACGGTGCCGCCATGGGCGGGGGGGCTCCGCCCTGCTAATTCTGGGCCTTGCTCCCCAGCTCTTTGCCTTCATGGCCAAATGCCTGTGGGAGTTCCTGGACAGGCACCGCCCGCCCCAGAGAGACTTCGAGCTGGGACTCTCCTTCCCCTTCACCTGCCGCCAGACGCGGCTGGACCAGGTGAGCGCAGCGCTCGGGCTGCAGGGGGCGCCGTGGGGCCGGGGCAGGGCTGGCTGGGCGCTGTGGGGAGGGGGCTCCCAGCAGGGGGCGCCGTGGGGCCGGGGCATGGCTGGCTGGGCGCTGTGGGGAGGGGGCTCCCAGCAGGGCGCCGTGGGGCCGGGGCAGGGCTGGCTGGGCGCTGTGGGAGGGCTCCCAGCAGGGGGCGCCATGGGGCCAGGGCAGGGCTGGCTGGGAGCTGTGGGAGGGCTCCCAGCAGGCGCCGTGGGGCCGGGGCAGGGCTGGCTGGGCGCTGTGGGAGGGCTCCCAGCAGGGGCACCGTGGGGCCGAGGCAGGGCTGGCTGGGCGCTGTGGGGAGGGCTCCCAGCAGAGCGCCATGGGGCCAGGGCAGGGCTGGCTGGGCGCTGTGGGGAGGGCTCCCAGCACCGTGGGGCTGGGGCAGGGCTGGCTGACCCCAGTGCCTGTGCTCCTCCCCACAGAGCTTCCTGATCTCCTGGTCGAAGGGTTTCACGTGCCCCGGCGTGGTGGGACAGGATGTGGTGCAGTTACTGCAAAACGCCATCAATGAGCAAGACGTAAAGGGGGTTCCACCCGATGGGGCAGCGTCGGGGCAGGGTGTGGGGCTGCCCCTGGAGGGGAACGGTGGGGGGGCCTCCTGGTGACCAGGGAAGGATAGGACAGTCCTGGGCGGGACAGGGGCTCTCTGGGTGGTGGTGGGACAGTATGGGGCGGGCCCCTGGGGAGCTGTGGGGCAGTGTGGGGTGGGCCCCTTGGGGAGCGGTGGGGCAGTGAGGGGAAGGCCCCCCCCAGGGAGAGGTGGGGCAGTGTGGGGCGGGCCCCCCGGGGAGCGGTGGGGCAGTGTGGGGCGGGCCCCGGGAGAGGTGGGGCAGTGTGGGGCGGGCCCCCTGGGGAGCGGTAGGGCAGTGAGGGGAAGGCCCCCAGGAGCTGGGGCTGTGGGGCGGGCCCCGGGAGCGGTGGGGCAGTGTGGGCAGGCCCGGGAGCGGTTATGGGGTGGCCGTTGAGCCTGTCCCCTCTCTGCCTGGCCAGCGCTACCGCATCAAGGTCATCGCCGTGGCGAACGACACCGTTGGCACCATGATGAGCAGCGGCGCCGGGCTGGAGCCGTGTGAGGTCGGCCTGGTTGTGGGTGAGTGGCCCTGCCCCGGCCAGACGCCCCGGGGAGCCTGGCACGCCCAGAGGGAGCCGGCGGGGGGGGGAGAGACCTTGCGTGGCCCAGACAGCCGCTCATCTCACCCCTCACGGCTCTCCTGCCCACCTGGCAGACGCCGGCACCAACAGCTGCTTCATGGCGGAGGCGCGGCACGTGGAGACGGTGGAGGAGGTCGAGGGCCGCATGGCCGTGGTCACCGAGTGGGGCTTCTTCGGGGACGACAGCACCTTGCAAGACGTGCTGAGTGACTACGACCGGCAGGTGGACCGGGCCTCCCTGAACCCGGGGAGGAGCAGGTGGGTCAGGGGCTGTGGGGTGGGGGCTTCCCTGGCAGGGAAGGGGCACGGAACATTGGCTTTCTGAGTCCCCAGGGCTCTCCTGTCCTAGGGCCCCGTGCCCAGGGCTCTCGGGCCTAGGGCCCCCGTGCCCAGGGCTGTGCCAGGCTGGGCTGTGCGTGGCTATGCCCAGGGGAGCCGTGGCCCCGTGGCCCTGCCCCTCAGCGCTCTGCTCACCCTCTTTCCCCACTCAGGTTTGAGAAGATGATCAGTAGCCTGTACCTGGGCGAGATCGTCCGGCACATTGTGGCAGATCTGGCCTCTCAGGGCGGGCTCTTCTGCGGGCGCACGACCCCTCGTCTCCTGACGCCGGGCTCAATCCCCACCCAGCAAGTTCAGGAGATCACCGAGTAAGTGGGGCCCCTGTCCCAGCCCCTGCAGCAGCCGGGGAGCCCTGGGCGTGGGTACACCAGCACCCCCGATGCCAGGTGTGGCCTGCCCCGCGCCCAGACCCTGGCAGCCAACAGCTGCTGTGCCCCACAACCTCATGGCCCTTGGGGCCGAGTGAGGCATGACCCCCCCCTTTGCAGTGGAAAGCAAGTGCCCCCAGCCATGGGCCTCAATGGCAGGGCTCTGCCCCGTGCCCTCCCTGCACCCCCTCTGTGCACTGCAAGGGTGCCAGTCCTGGATAAGGATGGAAGGGCCCCTCCTCTGTGCCCTCCTCATACGCAGGGGTGGCAGGCCTGCACTGCTGCCGGGGGGTCGCTGCTGCCGGGGGTGCCAGGCCTGCGCTGCTGACAGGGCTGTTCCCGTGCCCTCCTTCGCAGCGAGCAGGTGGGACTGGCCGTGGCGCAGCGAGGTGCTGCAGGAGCTGGGGCTGGAGGCGAGCGACCAGGACTGCGTCAGCATGCAGCAGGTGTGCAGCGCTGTCTGCTCCCGCGCCGCCGGCCTCTGCGCCGCCGGCCTGGCCGCCATCCTCAGCCACATGCGCCAGAGCCGGGAGCTGCCCAGGCTGAAGACCAGTGTGGCCGTGGACGGAGACGTGTTCCGGGGCAGTGCCAAGTAAGGGCGCCCAGGACGGTGCCAGGGACCTGCTCCCTGCTGTGCCAGCTGCCCCTCCAGGGGCCTGTGGGGACTGGGGGTGGGGCTGGCACTGTTGGCCCCAAGGCAACAGTAGGGAGCTTTGGCTCAGCACCCCCGCGGGGGGCTACGCTCCAGCTGGCTGGGGGCCCAGCTCTCCCCTCGGCGCTAGGCCTTGTCCCTGGCCTGGCTCCCTTAGCCACCTCCAGGTGCCCCATGAGACTGGGCATGGTGCCTCGCCCCTCTCCCAGCCCTTCGGCTGCTGTGGCCAGGGCAGGCCCCGTGGGGAGCGGGCACACACCTGGGGGGAGCCCCCTCTAGTGCGACGCCCCTTCTCGGGGACCACTCGCTCCCAGGGGCTCAGCCCCTCCTCCTCCTGGGACCGCACCTCCCTGAGCCCCTAGGCCAACTGGCTCTGGAATGCCCTTGTTCTGGGCCCCGGGGCCCCAGCCCCAGCCCCAGCCCCAGGGGGAACAGAGCAGCCTTGTGCTCCCAGCCAGTGTCACGCCGGGGGGTGAGACCCCTCAGGCCTGTTGGTCTGCCCCCCCTCCCAGCCCAGCACGTCTGAGTCTCGCCTGCAGCTGGGGGCTCTGCCTGCCCCATCCTGCAGCCCCCTTCTTCCCCCAGCAGCCCCTGCCCTGGCCTGTGTCTGTTGGCCAGGTAATGGGGTCACCTGGGCCTGGCTGGGACCTGCTGGACGGGGGCACCGGGGCCTCTCCCCACAGCCCATTGGCCTCCCCTGGACAGACCCGGCCGTGCCTCCGAGCTGGGTCGCGGGCACCAGGGCGCCAGGTCTGTGCTGCCCCCCGTTACACCAGTACCCCCCTGGGACACTGAGAGCCCCCCCACCCCGCAGGCAGCCCCTTGGCAACCCCCACGCTCCCCCCTCGGTCACCGGCCCTGCCAGCCTCTCCCCCGCTTGCCAGGTTCGTCCAGATGCTGGAGCAGTGGCTGGGCCAGCTGGCCCCCGAGTGCGAGGTCTCCTGGGTGCGGTCGAAGGACGGCAGTGGCAGGGGGATCGCCATGGTGGCTGCCGTGGCATCGAGGCTGGCAGCCCAGCGCCGGCGTGTGAACGGCATCCTGGCCCCGCTGCAGCTCCCGCCCGAGGCCCTGCGGAGGGTGCAGGCCCTGCTGAGGCGGGAGATGGAGCTGGGGCTGAAGGAGACGCGGGCGAGGCCCTCCGTCCGCATGCTGCCCACCTACATCCGGGCCACGCCCGACGGCTCAGGTGAGGGGCTGGCCGGGGGGGGGGGTCATTCCCGCCTTGCCTGTGGAGTCCCTGGTGGGCGCCCGGACAGCAGTCGCACTAGCCTCTCCCCGTCTCCCTGGAGGCGGACAGGCTGGGTGTGAAGGGAGGGTCTGGGGGCCGAACACAGCTGGGTGTGAAGGGGGCCCTGGAGGAGCGGACAGGGCTGGGTGTGAAGGGGCCCTGGAGGGGGAGGACAGGGCTGGGTGTGACGGGGACCCTGGAGGGGAGGACAGGACTGGGTGTGAAGGGGTGGCCCTAGAGGGCTGGGCAGGGCTGGGTGTGAAGGGGGGGCCGGCTGCACTGGGCCAGCTGCCTCTGGGCGCCTGGCGTGGGGAGCTGGTGCCATGGCCCAGCCCAGAGCCTGGCTCTGACCTGCCCCGGTGCCCTTTGCAGAGAGGCGACTTCTTGGCTCTGGACCTGGGCGGCACCAACTTCCGGGTGCTGCTGGTGCAGGTGGGCAGCAGGGCAGGGGCGTGCGGATCGTCAGCGAGGTGTACTCCATCCCCATGCAGGTGGCCCAGGGCCGGGCAGCCAGGTACTGCGGGCACGTGGGTTCTGGGGGCCGGGGGGCTGGAAAAGCTGCCCCTTGGGCTGGGCCTGCCAGGGGTGGGTGCTGCCTCTCCCAGAGAAGTGAGTTTTCCCCCAGCTCCCAGGCTGGGTCTGGCGTGGGGCTGAGCCCCGGGGCCCCCAGGTGGGGGGCAGCCCTCACTGACTCCCCTCCCCTGCTCAATCTCTGCAGCTCTTTGACCACATTGTCGAGTGCATCGCGGACTTCCAGGCCAAGCAGGGCTTGGTGGGCCGGACGCTGCCCCTCGGGTTCACCTTCTCCTTCCCCTGCCAGCAGACCGGCCTGGACCAGGTGAGGCTCTCCCCGGGGCGGCAGGGCAGGGGTCGGGTCGGGCCATGGCCCAGCAGGGGCCACCTCCCAGCGCTTCTGGGGGTGCCAGCTCTGGTGCCCGCGGATGCCGGTGCCACGGGGCAGCCTGTTGACGCTGGACTCTAACGCCCCCAGGGCATCCTGCTGAGCTGGACCAAGGGCTTCAAGGCTTGCCAGCAAGGGCCTCATGCTTGGGGATGTCATGCCGGGAGGGCTGTTGTGGTGTCGTGAGATGGGGGGTCTTGCCAGCAAGGGCCTCGTGCTTGGGGGATTTCATGCCGGAGGGCGTTGTGCTGGGGGCCTCCAGCAAGGGCCTCGTGACGCCGGGAGTGTTGTGCCGGGGTGTCGTGAGATGGGGGTCTTGCCAGCAAGGGCCTCGTGCTTGGGGATGTCATGCCGGGAGGGTGTTGTGCCGGGGGTGTCGTGAGATGGGGGTCTTGCCAGCAAGGGCCTCGTGCTTGGGGGGGATGTCATGCCGGGAGGGCGTTGTGCCGGGGGGGCCTCGTGCCCGGAGCAGCAGGCCAGGAGGAGTAAGGCTGCTGGGCACGGGCTCTACCGCAGCCTGCGGGCACCCTGGCCATGCTCACCCAGGACACTGGCATGGCCAGAGCCCCGGGCAGCTGCGGGTGCAGGCAGCTCCCTCCTGGGGGCAGCAGCGGGAGGGGCCGTTTCCCAGGGGCCGGGAAGGGCAGTGTGCCAGGGCCGCCGTTGCCGCGGTGACGGGGAACGGAGTTGCCTAGTAACGGGTCTCATTCTTCCCAGCACTTTGAGCTGGATGTGGTTGCCATAGTGAACGACACCGTGGGAACCATGATGTCGTGCGGCTACGACGACCCCAGCTGTGAGGTCGGCCTCATTGTGGGTAAGGGGCGACCCCCCCGCACTATTTGAACACTGGGAGTGGGCGGGCGCCCACTTCGAAAGCCCTTCCCCCAGCCTAGCGGAAGGGGCTACTAGACCCGGGCTCAACTGATTTTGGGGGCCAAACGATGACGAAAGGGTCGGGGGGGTGTGTCGGTCAGAGGTTCAAAGTGAGGGCCCGGGCCGGGGCCACCGAGCAGAGAGCCCGGGCAGCCCCGCGACGGTCGACGGAGCCTGCGGACGCTGCCCAGAGGAGCTCTGCCCGGATGCGTGACACTAGGGAGGTGTGGAAATAGGCCCCCCAGTCGCAGAGCCCCGTCCATCCTCCTGGTGGTGCACAGCGGCTTTCGCCAGGGCCAGGAGGAGGTGGACGAGGTCTCGCGACTGAGGGGCCGCGGACGGGTGCATCTAAACAAACAGGTGAGGGAGAAGTGCAGCCAGAACCTCAGGAAGAGGAGCGGGAACAGGGGCTGCAGCCTGGCGCGTTCCAGGCAGGCGTGCGCCAGCTTGTCCCTCACGCCGCAGAAGGGGCAGGTGTCCGGGCTGGGGGGGAACCGCGCCAGGTACATGCCCCTGCTCTGGGCTCCGTGGAGGAGCCGCCAGCTGCTGTCCCCGAGGGGCTGTGGGATTAGGGTGGACCACACGCTGGCCCCTCGGGTTCCCCCACCTGCCACAGGCCTCAGGTAGTCCCGCCACTCGGTGTCAGGGCGGGACACGCGGGGGAGGCGCGCCGCGTGGGAGCACGAGCGTGTGCAGATGGTCCCTGGGCGCGTCGGAAGCAGAGCGGCTGCAAATCTGGCAGCCGGCCGGGGCTGCAGGGGTGGGGAAGCCGGGAGGCCCGCGGAACAGGGGCCCCATAACAAGGGCCGGAGGGCTTTCAGTGGGGGGGGGCGTCCCCTCTCGTAGGGCTCTCTGCAGGAAGTCGAGAGCGGGCTGCGCCAAGGCCGCCTTCACCTCCTGGAGCAGGCGCAGAAGGATTCGGGGGTGGGGAGCCTGGGCCGGTGCCCCCGGAGCCCCAGGCCGTGTTGAGACCCCACCCCCAGTGCTGGCCCTTGGCCTTGCCCCACTCCGGGGGCTGCGCTGCCGGGGCCTGCCAGGCTGACGGGGGGGGCCCGCGCTGACGCCCCGTCCCCCCTCAGGCACGGGCACCAACGCCTGCTACATGGAGGAGCTGCGGAACGTGGGCGCCCTGGCGGGGGAGGAGGGGCGGATGTGCATCAACATGGAGTGGGGGGCGTTCGGCGACAACGGCTGCCTGGACGCCTTCTTCACCCCCTTCGACGCACAGGTGGACGCGGCCTCGCTGAACCCCGGCAAGCAGAGGTGGGCACTGGGGGGAGCGGGACGAAGCAGGAACAATGCAGGGGCTGGATGGGGGTGGGCGGGCAGGAGCCAGGCCGGGCAGGGCTGGCAGGGGCTGGATGGGAGTGCAGGGGCAGGGGCAGGGCTGGATGGGGATGGGGGCAGGAGCGAGGGCTGGATGGGGGTGAGGGGCAGGAGCCAGGCCGGGCAGGGCTGGCCACGTCCGGATGGGGGTGGGGGCAGGGCAGGGCTGGATGGGGGTGGGGGCAGGGCTGGCCGCGTCCTGCCATTGTGCTGAGGCCTGGTGGGTCTCTGCTGCCGGGGCAGGTTCGAGAAGCTCATCAGTGGCATGTATCTGGGTGAGATCGTCCGGCACATCCTGCTGCAGCTCACAGCCGAGGGCCTCCTGTTCCGGGGCTGCCCTTCCCCCAAGCTGCAGACCCCCGACATCTTCCAGACCAATTTCCTGTCGTCCATGGAGAGGTGAGTGCAGGCAGCGTGGAGGGGAGGCGTGGGGGGCAGGGCGGGGCTGCACTGACCGTGCCCTGGTGCCCACAGCGACGGCCTGGCCCTGCGGCAGGTGTGCGCCATCCTGGAGGCGCTGGGGCTGCACGTCACCTGCGAGGACAGCCTGCTCGTGCGGGAGGTGTGCCAGGTGGTGGCCCGGCGCGCGGCCCAGCTGTGCGGGGCAGGCGTGGCCGCCGTGGTGGAGAAGATCCGGGAGAACCGGGGCCTGGAGCAGCTGGCGGTGACGGTGGGCGTGGATGGGACGCTCTACAAGCTGCACCCCCAGTGAGTGGGGGGATGGGCCTTGCTGGCACACGGGGCAGCACCCCAGGCTGTGCCAGGAGACGGGTGCAGAGCAGCTGCCTGTCCCTGCACAGGGAAATGGCCCAAGCTGGCCATGGGGCTTGGGCGAATTGCAGCAAATGCACCAGCGGATGAGAACCACAAGGCCTGGTCACAGGGCCCTGCAGGCAGCGAGGGGGGCGAGGGATGGCCTGGCAGGCAGAGAGAGGGGCAGGGGCCGGCCGGTGGCGAGAGGCAGGGGGCAGGGCCCGGAGGGGGGGCAGGGCCTGGCTGGCGGCAAGGGGGGTGAGGGGCAGGGCCTGGAGGAGGGTGAGAGGCAGGGCCTGGCTGGCGGCAAGGGGGGTGAGGGGCAGGGCCTGGAGGGGGGTGAGGAGGCAGGGCCTGGCTGGCGGCAAGGGGGATGAGGGGCAGGGCGGAGGGGGGCCAGGACACTCGGCCTCACTCTGCCCCCTCTCTGCAGCTTTGCGCAGCAGGTGCAGGCCACGGTGCAGCTCCTGGCCCCATGCTGCAGTGTCACCTTCCTGCAGTCGGAGGACGGCTCTGGCAAGGGTGCTGCACTCATCGCGGCCGTGGCCTGTCGTGTGGCCCGCCGCCAGCGCTGAGCCCGGCCGTGGCCTGTCGTGTGGCCTGCCGCCAGCGCTGAGCCTGGCCGTGGCCTGTCGTGTGACCTGCTGCCAGCGCTGAGCCTGGCCGTGGCCTGTCGTGTGACCTGCTGCCAGCGCTGATCCTGGCGACGTGTGTTGGTCTGTCAAGTGCTCCCCAATCATTTGTTGCTTTGAAGCCCAGCTGGCCCGGGCAGGGGGTGAAGCATAAACCAGCATTTTGCACAAGCACCAGAGCGGTGCCTCCTGCTGCCCAGCACTGGACACTACCGGGCCCCATGTGGGGAGCAGCTCAGGCTCCCTCCAGGCTGTTTGCACCCCAAGGGGCCCAGCACCATGGGCGTGGTGGCCCTGGTACTGTCTCCTGTCTGCAGCCACCGCTGCCCTTCCTCAGGTCCCGGTGGGTGGGAACACCCTGCCCTGGGGCTGCTCGTGCCCCCGTCCCTGTGCCCGCACCTGGCATGTGTACGGCGCGAGCCCGGAGCCCAGCTAGCAATATAGATCCAATTTATTTACACGGTGCCCGCTACCCCCTGCCCGCGGGTGCCTGCTATGTACATAAGGCCAAGTGTAAATACGCGAATGCACTTGAATACAGAGTTAAAAACCGGTCTTTACACAACATGGGACAGGGCCTGGCACTGCCCGGCCCCACACGGTTACAGCACACACGACGCACAATGCCCGCTGTGCACACAGCGCAGGCGGGCTGCAGCCACACGGCCCAGGGCCCAGCGCCAGGCCGCCTCTTTGGCTCCAAGATGCCCCTGGGGGACCGCCTGGCTCTGGGGTCAGGCAGCCCCTCGCCAGGCCGGGGGCAGCAGGGGGCCCAGCCCCTGCACTCGCTGTCAGTGCCAGCACTGGGGAGCCTGGGCCCGCCCAGAGGTGGGAGCTGCAGTGGGGGGGCAGCCAGGTCCTGCCCCTGTGCGGGCGGCAGGGCGCCAGAGCCACGAGGAGCAGCTGGGGCCAGAGCTGGGGGCAGGAGCCCAGCACGGGCCCACGGGGACGGAGCTGGCCCTCTGGGGCTGCCACGGGGCCTGTGCCCCCAGCCCTGCCCTTTGCTGCCCACGCTCCCCGGGGTGGCCCGGCCCCTCAGCACTCGGCCTCCGAGACGGCGAAGAGGGCGCTGTCCTGCTTGCCCACCTCGGCCACGGCGGCCGCCAGCTGCAAGAGGTTTCCGCTGGGGAAGTGCCGTGCCTCCCACAGGTTCAGGATCATGGCCGTGGGGCTGGCCTTCGAGGCATAGAAGCTGACATGGCTGTGGGGAGAGGGGAGGGGGCGTCAGCCTGGGGCTTGGCCCCGGCCGCTGCTCTCCCAGGAGCTGGGTCTGCAGGCCTGGGTGGGGCCCGTTCGCGAAGCGGGGGATGCTGCCTGCACCTCCCCCCGCCGGGCCGCCACCCCCTTCCGGGAGCCCCGCCAGCTTCAGGGGGTGCAGAACGGGGCAAGGCCACCAGCCCCCTGCTCCCGGCGCGTGGCCCTGGGCCTGTGGCAGCCCTGCAAAAGACCATGGCTGGGGCCACTCCCTGCCCCTCTGCCCCCAGGATCACTCCCTGCCCCCCTCTACTGCCCCCAGGGTTGCTCCCTGCCCCTGGGGTTGCTCCCTGTCCCCAGGATCCAGGATCACTGCCCCCAGGATCACTCCCCCCCCCCCCCCCCCCCCCCGGCTCCCTGCCCAGTCCCTGGGGTCCTCCTGCCCCCAGGATCACTCCCTGCCCCCCTCTACTGCCCCCGGGGTCACTCCCTGTCCCCAGGATCACTCCCTGCCCTCCCTGCCCCCTGCCCCCAGGGGTCCTCCTGCCCGCCTCCCCTGCCCGGGTCGCTCCCTGCCCCTGGGGTCACTCCCTGCCCTCCTCCCCTACCCGGGATCACTCCCTGCCCCCTCCCTGCCCCTGGGGTCACTCCCTGTCCCCAGGATCACTCCCTGCCCCCTCCCTGTCCCCAGGATCACTCCCTGCCCCCTTCCCCTGCCCCGTACCTGTCCAGGTGGAGTTTCTGGGCCAGTGTTCTCCAGTCGGCCCCGTGGGCGCAGGGCGTGTCCAGACTGCTGATGATTTTCTGGCGGATGAGGAAGGGGATCTTGAAGGCACTGGGCCCCACCAGGGCCGGGGAGCCGACCTCGCTGTCGGGCACCAGCCAGTCCGAGAAGCTCGTGTCCTAGGAGTCCGGCAGGGAGGGGGGTGAGCAGAGCCCCGAGCCGTGCCCCAGCCGGGGGGAGGGGGGGCAGCACCCCCAGGGCTCTCCCACAGCTGTCAGCTCCTGGGGGCGTTCGGCAGGGCGGGGCACCCCTGCCTAGCTGCAGCCTGGCCCCCAGGCAGCTGCTGCCTACTCCAATCCGTGCACCGAGTATGCGGCAGCAGGACAAGCCAGGGCCACGGGGCTGGGCCAGGCCCCCTGCCTGGCACCTGCCCCCAGCCCTCGCCTGGCACCCCCGCAGGCCCCGCCCCAGCGCCCGCCCGCTCACCTTGGCGATGTTGAAGTTGAGGTGGAAGCTCTGCCCGTCGCCCTCCACCTGCCACACCCAGATCTTGCAGGCCAGCTGGCAGGTGGCGGGGCTGAGGCGCTCCAGCGTGAAGGTGCAGTGCAGGTAGGGCTGCAGCCCGCTCCACAGGTGGTAGAAGGATCTCCTGCGCGGGGGAAGCCGGGGGTCACTGCCTCCGCCCGGCCCCAGCCTCCCAGCAAGCAGCAGGGCCTGGGGCAGTGGCCAGAGTAGAGCAGGGCACTTCCTCCCCGGGCTCGGGCCTGCGCGGCCTGGACCTACTGCCCACCTCAGCCCTTTGCTGGGGCAGAGCTGGCCTGGACCCTGCGGCGGCGGGGAGGAGCAGTCAGGCCGGCTGGCCCAGGCTCCCCTACCTGGTAGCTGGCGAGGAGTTTGCTCTTCCACAGCGAGCTGGGCATGTCGTGGATGGAGAGGCGCAGGTTGTGGTAACTGTCCTTGAAGTGCAGGACACGGGGGGTTCCGATCAGCTGCCCCCCCAGCTGCTTCTCCAGCTGCATCACCTCCTGCCGGCAGACGGGCGCTCAGCGAGGGACCGGGCACAGGCAGACGGGCGCTCAGCGAGGGACCCGGCGCCAGGAGACGGGTGCTCAGCGAGGGACCCAGCACAGGCAGACGGGCGCTCAGGGAGGGACCCGGCGCCAGGCAGACGGGCGCTCAGGCAGGGACCCGGCACAGGCAGACGGGCGCACAGGCAGGGACCCGGCACTGGCAGACGGGCGCTCAGGCAGGGACCCAGCACTGGCAGACGGGCGCTCAGGAAGGGACCCGGCACAGGCAGATGGGCGCTCAGCGAGGGACCCGGCGCCAGGAGGCGGGTGCTCAGCGAGGGACCCAGTCCTCACCCAGCACAGGGCCTGGATCTGGCTGTGCCTGACAGCCTTGTGGGGGCGGGGAAGAGCCCTCAGGTGCCTCCTCACTGACCCCCCACCCTAGGTCCCCCAGCCTGCCCTGGCAATGCAGCTCCGGGAGCCCCATGGACGAAGGCAGGTCCTGGAGGCCCAATCCAGGCTGCGGGTGAGAGAGAAGGCCAGGCCCTGCTGGCAGCAACCTCTGCAAGGCGGCCAGTCCCAGGCGCAGGCAGTGCTGCGGGGCTGAGTCGGTGGGGGGGGAAGGGTTACTGGGGAGCCTCTCCAGGAGGGACGGGCTCCACCCTAAGCAAAATGGGCCGATGCCCGGCCTGCCACATGTCCAGCATTGGGGAGGAGTTTTGAAGCCAGGAGCTGGGCGAGGCTGGCAGGTGCGGAGGAGCACGGCGCCCAGACAGAGGCCCCCTAGACTCCCTGTCGGAGATCCACCCCGGAGGAAAGGCCAGAGGATAGGGGTTAAAGAACAGGCAGGAGGTGAAGAGGAGCAGGGAAATGGGAGTCCCATTCAGTGCCATCCCAGGCAGGCAGAGAGCTAAATACTGACAGAGGTTAGAAGTGCTGCTGCCCAAGTGCTAGGAGTCTAACTAGGAAGACGGGCGACTCGAGTGCCGGGCCTGGGACGAGGCTGTTGCTCCATCAGGCACCAGAGACAGTGGGTGGAAGGATGCTAATCCCTGGGTCCCGGGACCAGCAGGATACCCAGTGGCTAGGGAGGACAGACTAGGTGGCGCGGGTGAGGGAGCGGTGCAGGCAGTGTGGGGCACGGGCTCTGCTCCAAGCGGTGAACAGCCGGACTGCTCAGAAGAGCGACCCCATTGCAACTGGCCGTAAGAGCCTCTGGGGGAGGCCCCAGAACCGCCCCCACAGCACTTCCCGCCCCGCAGGGGACTCGGCCCAGAGGAGGAGGCTGGCTGGACAGAAAAGGGCAGGGCCCGGCTGCATGCCTCACAGCGCCTGTGGAAAACCCAAGGAAAGGCCAGGCGCAGCCTGCGGGAAGGACGCCGGTGCCAGCTGCAGGCCCAGAAAGGAGCAGACGCTGGCGAGCCCAGTGCGGGGTGCTGGAAGAAAGGCCAAAAAGGCCCGTGGAGCAGCTGGCCCAAACCTCTGCGCTCTGTGTGCAAAGCCCCGAGGCAGGCGCCTGCCCAGCGCTGTGCCGGGCGCTGGTGGAGCATGCGAGGGACACGGGCCGGCCCAGGCTCGTGCTCTGCACTGCTTTGCTGCGGAGCTGGGAGGGGGCGTCCCACGCCAGATGGGCAGGAGGGGAGGGCTTGGGACAAACCGATGAACAGGCGGAAGGTGCAGGGCCAGAGTTTGGGAAGAGCGGAGCGTGAGGAGGCAGCGAGTAACACTCAGTCCCCACCCCAGGGCCCCCGAGCCAGATGATGGGGAGTAGCTCCCTGGATATCAAGTGTTTCAAAAGGCTCCTGGCGATCCCAGGCCCGGGCGCCTGACTCCAAACCAGGCCAAGCGGCTGGGACTAGAGCCCAGGACAGAACGAGCCACGAGATGGACACGCAGGCCAGGGCGGTCTCGGCTCACCGGGCTCTCTGCGCTCTTGAGGGGCACGGTGGGGCAGGGTGGTCTCGGGGCATGGCACAACAGGGGGCAAGGCTGGGGGCAGGGCAGGAGGAAGGGGCAGGGCAAGGGGGCAGTCGGTAGTCGGGGAACAGTGCATGGAGCATGGGGCCAAGGACCAGGGGATGGGGCAGGGCCAGGGCGCAGGGCAGTGGCAGTACACGGCCGGGGTAGGGCGGGGCAGGGCAGGGGCAGCACATGTCCAGGGCAGGGCCAGGGTGCAAGGCAAGGCAGGGCACAGGGCAGGACCAGGGGGCAGGGCAGGGGCAGTACACAGCCAGGGCAGGGCCAGGGTGCAAGGCAAGGCAGGGCATAGGGCAGATCACTGCTGCACCCATGGGGGGGTGTTGGCCCCAAAAATGGTATAAAAGGGGGCCATGTGGGGTGTTGAATAGAAGCTCACTGTCTGCTAATCCTGTACGCTAGTCATGTGATTGTATAATGTCTGTGTGTGTAGTTAGGAATCTGTAATCTGTGTGATACTGAATATTTCTCTGCATGTGGTTGAGCTATGGGCAGAGCAGCTCAGCCTATGGACATGCTAACAAGCGAAGCTCTGGACAGTAGGCCCTCAATGGGCCAAGGACACACCTCAAGAATGAGGGTGACTCATCCCTAGGGCTGCCAGCAGGACACAGGGATAGGCCATGGGCCAGGTGACCTGCTGCAGCCAAGAAGAGACCAGGAAGGATGTATAAAGAGGCCATGTGGGAGACTCCATCTTGGTACCCAGCTCAGCACTTCATCCCAGAGGCAGTGCAGGGATCAAGAGCCGGAAGAACTGTGGACCCATCCTGATCCTAGGATGCGCAACAAGGACTTTAAGCCAGCAGCTGTAACATCTCTGCTAGAGCCTGCATCGAGAACTGGGAGATTCGATGCATGTAATGTACTATCCTTTAACAACCTCACTCTCATGCTTTTCTTTATTGTAGTAATAAACCTTTAGATGTTAGATGCTAAAGGATTGGCTCAGCGTGATTTGTGGGTAAGATCCAGAGGGTAAATTGACCTGGGATCTGTGGCTGGTTTCTTGGAACCGACAGAACTTGTTCGGGTAGGTGGGGTTGGGTTCTAAGACCCCACCTGTGTATGAGGCCCGGGCCATCTGGGGCACGGATATTGCTGGGGTGTCGGAGGGGTTTTGCGCGTGAGGCTTCAGGCAGGCAGCTGGAAGCGCTCTGTGGGACTGGTTTGTGGCCTGTTTGGGAAGGTCACCAGTCTGGGGGCTGTAAGGAGCCCCGGATTTGAGCAATTCGCCCTGAGCGGACGCCCTCAGCGGTGCCCAGACCGGCCCAGTCCGTCACACAGGTGTCGAGGCGCCGCTGAGAGGGTGACATGGGGGCGAATTGCTCAGGCCCAGGGCAACTGCGTCTCCTCACTGCACTGCATCCTTTCCACTACCCCTCCACCCCTTGGCCTCCATCACCTGCCACATTACTGCTTCCTCCCCACTGCACCTCACTGCATCCTTTCCACTGCCCCTGCACCCTTCTGCCCCCATTGCCTGCCACCTCACTGCATCCTCCCCACTGTACTTCACTGCAGCTTCTTCACTGCAGCTCCTCACTGCATTGCATCCTTTCCACTACCCCTCCACCCCTCCGCCTCCATCACCTGCCACATTACTGCATCCTCCCCACTGCACTTCACTTCCTCCTTTCCACTTCCTCTGCACCCTTCGGCCCCCCATCGCCTGCCACCTCCCTGTGTCCTCCCCCCCACTGCACCTTCTTCACTGCATCTCCTCACTGCACTTCACTGCATCCTTTCCACTACCCTCCACCCCTCGGCCTCCATCACCTGCCACCTCACCGCGCGTCCTACACACTGCACCTCACTGCATCTTCTTCACTGCATCCTCCTCACTGTGCCTCACTGCATCCTCCCCGCTGCCCCCTCCACCCCTTGGTCCCCATTGCCTGCCACCTCACTGTGTCCTCCCCACTGCACCTCACTGTGTCTGTCCCACTGAACCCCACTACCCCAGCCCATTGCCCCTCCCCACTGTTTTCTCCATCATCCCACTGCCCCCTCTCCAGCGCATGCCCATTGTGCCTCACTGCACCCCAGTGCACTTCTCCACTGTTTCCTCCTCCCACTGCCCCATCTCCCTCCCTGACCCCTCCTTCCTGCCCAGCCCACTACCCTCTACCCCCACCCCTCTGCCCCCAATGCAGCCCTCTGCCTCCTGTGCTCTGCCCCACTGCACCATGCACCCTTGATCTGCACTTCCCCCTCTTCTAGTGACCCCAACAACCCCCGGCCCCAGCCTGCCCCATGCCAGCCTGGGCGGGTGCCTCTCCTCAGCGTGTACCCAGCCACCTCCTTCCCCAGCTGGCCCAGAAACCGCCCGTGAGCCCCCCCTGCAGCAGGCACTGGGCTTGCGAGTGGGACGGAACAAACATGGACACGGGGGGACACAGCTGGGAGGGGAGGGGCTGGGCACAGGTGGGGGCTCACAGAGGAAAGAACGTGCTACCTCTGCCCACAGCTACGGCTCCAGGCAATGCCCTCTGCAGGGCACCCGCCACCCCGCAGCGTCAGGCACAGCGGGCAGGAGGGCAGGGCAGGGGCGAGGGGGGGAGGGAGGGGGGGGGAGGGGGGGGGGGAGGAAGGAACGAGGGCGGAGGTGGGGGTAGGGGGCCAGGGGCGGGGGCGGGGCGGGGGGGGGGGGCCGGGGGCGGGCGCTAGTGGGGGGCAGGCCCAGGGTGCCGAGGGCTCCGGCAGGGCAGGGATGGGGGCAGGGTCGGGCGAGCAGCAGAGGTGCAGGGTAGGGGCCAGGTCAGAGCGAGGGCGCGGGGGCAGGGTCGGAACAAGGGGTGCCGGCAGGGTAGGGGCCAGGTCAGAGCAAGGGGCGCCGGAAGGGCGGGGAACAGGGGCAGGGTCGGGCGAGGGGCTCTGGCAGGCTGGAGGGATGGGGGCTGGGTCGGAGCGAGGGCGCCGGCGGGCGGGGGCAGGGTGGGAACGAGGGGTGCCGGCAGGGTAGGGGCCAGGTCAGAGCAAGGGGCGCTGGCGGGCGGGGGCCGGGTCGGAGCGAGGCGCTAGTGGGCAGGGGCCCAGTGGCGAGGCCTGGCAGGGCAGAGGGATGGGGGGCAGGGTCGGAACGAGGGGCGCCAGCAGGGTAGGGGGCCAGGTCAGAGCGAGGGGCGCCGGCGGGCCGGGGGGCAGGGTCGGAACAAGGGGTGCCGGCAGGGTAGGGGGCCAGGTCAGAGCAAGGGGCGCCGGAAGGGCGGGGGAACAGGGGGCAGGGTCGAAGCGAGGGGCTCTGGCAGGGTGGAGGGATGGGGGCTGGGTCAGAGCGAGGGGCGCCGGGCGGGGCGGGGGCAGGGTGGGAACGAGGTGCCGGCAGGGTAGGGGCCAGGTCAGAGCAAGGGGCGCCGGCGGGCGGGGGGGACAGGGGCAGGGTCGGCGAGGGGCTCTGGCAGGGCAGAGGGATGGGGGGCAGGGTCCAAGCGAGGGGCTCTGGCAGGGTGGAGGGATGGGGGCTGGGTCGGAGCGAGGGGTGCCGGCAGGGTAGGGGGCCAGGTCAGAGCAAGGGGCGCCGGCGGGCGGGGGCAGGGTGGGAACGAGGGGTGCCGGCAGGGTAGGGGCCAGGTCAGAGCAAGGGACACCGGAAGGGCGGGGAACAGGGCGCAGGGTCGGAGCGAGGGGCTCTGGCAGGGTGGAGGGATGGGGGGCAGGGTCGGAACGAGGGGTGCCAGCGGGGCGGGGGGCCGGGTCGGAGCGAGGGGCGCCGGCGGGGCTGCGGGAGGTTGCCCCGTGGGCTTGGGGCCGGGCGCCAAGGCGCGTGCCGTGCCGGGGCTGGCAGAGCGTGGGCGCGGTGGTGCCGAGCGGGTACCTGGGCACAGGGTGGTGCAGGCGTTTTTCTGCACGTTCTGGCCCTCACAGAACGTGCCCCCGTTGAGGGGCGCCGGGTTGGTGCAGCTTCGGCTCCGCTTCTGCCAGCCCCGTCCGCAGCTGGTGCTGCAGGCCGACCAGTCTGCCCACGTTGACCAGCCGCCGTTCACTGGGGTGGGAAAGGGACAGAGTCAGCGGGGCCGCAGCACCGGGCGGGCGGGGGGCCAGGCTGCTCTAGGGGAGGCGGGGGGCTGTGGGGAGAGACAGGGAGACGGGGGTGGGGTTGCGGCTGCGGTCCCCGTGGCTCCTTACCGTACACGGTGACGGCGGCCGCGGTGCTGCGGCGACGGGCCACCATGTTCTTGGCCACGCAGGTGTAGTTGCCCGTGTCGGCCAGGCGGGCCCGCTGCACCACCAGGCTGTGCTCCGGGGTGACCTGCACGTTCGCGTCCAGCGCCGCGTCCACCAGCTCCTCGCTACGCAGCCACTCCACCTGCAGGCAGCGGCAGGCACGGGCAGGCAGGGCACGGGCAGGGACATGGGGCGCTGCAGCAGGCGGGGAGGAGATGGGGCGCTGCAGCAGGCGGGGAGGGGAGGGGCGCTGCAGCAGATGGGGTGCTGCAGTAGGCAGGAGGAAGAGATGGGGGCATTGCAGCAGGCAGCGGAGGGAGGCATGGAGGTGCTGGAGCAGACAGGGGAGGGGGTCATGGGGGTGCTGCAGCAGACGGGGAGGTGGGCCATGGGGTGCTGCAGCAGACAGGGGAGGGGGTCATGGGGGTGCTGCAGCAGATGGGAGAGGTGGGTCATGGGGTGCTGCAGCAGACAGGGAAGGGGGGTCATGGGGGTGCTGCAGCAGACAGGGAAGGGGGGTCATGGGGGTGCTGGAACAGACTGGGGAGGGGAGGGGAGGGCATGGGCGGGGTGGCAGGTTTGCAGAAATTTGGTGGTGCCCAGAATGGCCAACGCCCAGACCCCTCCCCCACCCAAACTTCCTTCCCCCACCTGCCCAGGGCTCTGGCAGGGGGGCTGTTTCGCAGGCGCCGGGTGTGGGGTGGACCGAAGAGGTTTGTGCTGTTGCCGTTACTGTGTGCGGCTTTGGCTGGCTGCTCGTCGCCTCCGCTGGTGACCTGCTGGTTACCCCTGGACGCGCCGCCAGGCGCCCTTTCTAGCTTCCGCACCAGGATCTAGCTTCTGCTTTTAAATGGAGCATCTGGTCCCTCCCGGCTGCTCGCCTTGTGGCGCAGCCTCGGCAGCCCTCGGGGCTCTCTGGGCTTACGGGCGGGCGTTGGAGCTGGGCCTCTGCTCTGGTGGCTTTGAAAAGGCTCCTGCAACGTGCCGGGACTTTCCTTCTCTCACTGCGCCTTTTCCTTCGGGCTGACTCGGCGGGGCGGCTGTTCCCACGCAGGGTGTGCAACGTAAGGCACGGCTTCCAGGCGCCCTGCGAGACCCCGCCGACCAGGCCCTGCGCCCCAGGGACTGACTCAGGAATCCTCTCCTCTGGGGTCCAGACCAGCTGCCCCAGGAAGCCGTCAGCCGAAGTGCCAAGCACCGTTCTGCGCCCCGCCCAGCGGTGACGTGTTCCCACACCGGCTGGGGGTGGCTGAGCTTTTCATTTGGACAGGTTCTCTCCCATCTCCCTCAGCATTCCCAGTCACTGTCACCGTGCTGGCCGCGGGCCCGGGAATACACCCGACGGCTACAGTCATTCTCCAACTGTGGCGTCACCCTAACAACGTGACATGGTGCAGCTTGGTTCCTGTACGACTGTCACTTCAGGGTCAGATTAAGGCATGGGCTAGCGGGCAGCTGCCCGGGCGCCAACCCTATGGGGGCACCTAATGGCAGCTGTGGGCGCTGGCGCAGCGCTCCTTATAGCTGCCATCAGGGCGCGCACCGGCTCCAGGATCGCGGGCTGCAGCAGCTCCCAGCGGCCACCCTGCAGCGGCCACCTGGGGCGGGGCCGTGTTAACCCCTCGCAGCGCCGGCCAGCAGCACCCTTCCCCGCGGCGGCGCGGGCCGGGCTGCACCAGGCTGCCTGGGCTGGGCCGGGCACCAGCGCGGGCCCTGCGCTGCCACCTCCGCGCCCCCACGCCCTCACGCCGGGCGGGGCCGGGGCCGTGCATGCACCCTCCCCCAACCCGGGGTGCAATTAACCTGTCTGCCCGGGGCGCCGGAATGGCTCGGTCCGGCCCTGGTCACTTCCATTGAGTCTGTGCTCCACGCCCCCCCAGCGCGACCTGTCCTGTCCTGCCAATGGACTTTGTGCCCTGGTGTGACTGTGTCCCTTGGGCGATCCTCGCCCACGCTTTCAGCGACGCCTGGTCTCTCAATCTGCCCCTCGATACAAGGTGCTCTCGTTCCCCCTCTGATCATTGAGGCTTCTAGCGTCGGTAGAGAAGCAAAGGGCCGGATCCTCATGCGCGACGGTGGGTGCGATAAACGGGACAGCCCCTGCCCCGCCCCTGCCTGCGCCTCTGCACCCCTGGCGCCCGCCTGCCGGGGGCCTGGTTCTGAAACCGGGGGCTTGGGTCTACTTTGAGGAGTCTGAAGAATGCGCCGTGTGCCCAGCCCCTCCCCCTCGGCCTCTCGCTCCCGGCAAAGTCCCGGGTCCCCAGCTGTCGACCGAGCTGCGGATGCCGGGGGCGCCACGCCCCTTAGCTCACGTTACAGAGCAGCTTTTGGGGCGTGAACTCCCTGCCTCCGTTTACAGCCATGGCTGGGCTGCTGAAGGCTGGGCGGCCGTTCCCATGGCTTCAGCGAGCCCCCAGCCTGAGCACCTCGGGCCCCTGCAACTCGCCCTATGGCCTGGGCGCGCGGCAGACGGGGAGGAGGACACGGGAGCACTGCCCCACAGGGACTTCCAGGGCAAGAGCTCAGGGTCCTGGGGCGACGCTGTCCGGGCCCCGAGCCCAGCCCGACGTGCGCTCAGTCCCTCCTGTCGACAGAAGTTTTATAACGGTTTGTGCAACGCGCTTAGTGGGGATGAATGTAACACCCCAACTCCGCCGGCCACCTTCTCTGGGGAGGGGAAGAACAGTCCAGCCCTTACTAGCCATCCACCGGGCACCCTGCTTGGGTCTGCATCTCTTGTCGAGCCAGAAAGACCAGCAGGGCCCTAGTGAGTCAGCGAGGTCACACTGCTGCTCTTGGGAGCAGGCAGCATGCGGGGCGTGTTACACAGAAAAGATAATGAATGGATCCCAAGTCTGTACTGCTCGAAGCTTGGTGTGCGGAGCTAGAGCGATACCGTTTGTCTGGACAATTGTGTTGCTCCTGGGGAGGGGGGGTGAAGGGAGTGCGAGTGTTTGGAGAGAACAACTTGGAGGCCCAACAGTTTCAGAGTCCGGACGGTGGAAGAGGGTGGGGCTGGAAGACTCAGAGGCGCTGAGGTACCATAAATCGGGCCCAATACAAAGCAGGCAGACGGAGGCCATGTGGACGTTTAGAAGCAAGGGCCCTGTCACACACAAGACAGCCTTGAAATAACCCTGGGAGGAGACCCCAACCCACCGATGTCAGAGTAAAGAATAACTCCGACAACAGGTACTAAGCAGAACGGATGGGGACTGACTGAGAGCTGACGAAGCAAAATGCATAGACCTGACTGGGGGAAAAGTCCTATCAAAGGTGGAGCGTCTTGCAGGAATCCCCGGGTCTCGTCTCGTCAACATTGGTCGCGTCGGTCTGGACCGAGAGAAGCCCCCGCTTCTCCCCTCGTGAGCAACAGCAAGACTGTGTGTGTGCGTGTGTGTGTGCGCATGTGTGTGTTTCTACTGTATTCTCAAGAAATGTGGCCTGTTGCTTTTTCCCCAGGTGCTTCTCATGAGCAGGACACTTCTGCTGGTGGGAGGCCTGGGGCCGGACTCACCTCGGCCGGCGGGACGCCCTCCGGGGGCTGGCACCGCAGCACGATCGTCTGTTCGATGGAGACCTCCTGGCCCACCGGCTCCTCCTCAAAGTTCTTCCTCAGGTCTGCAGGGCGGGCAGAGCGGAGCAGCCAAGATGAGATGCCCCGCCCAGCGGCACTGAGCCCTCAGCATGGCACATGCGGGCCCGGGCTGGCACGGATGCCAGGAACCCTGCACAGCCCTGGGCATCTGCCTGGGCTGGGGCATGCCAGACGGGGCTGACACAGCTCCCAAGGGCTCAGCCAGCTCAGGATCTCGAGCCAGGAGCCCGGCCTCGCCCAGCGGGCACAGCCCCGGTGCCAGTGCTGGGGTCTGGCAGTGAGCCCGGCCCTCGCCCAGTGGGCACAGCCCCGGTGCCAGTGCTGGGTCTGGCAGGGAGCCTGGCCCTCGCCCAGCGGGCACAGCCCCAGTGCCAGTGCTGGGTCTGGCTTGGGGTGCATGGCTGGTGCATGCCACACTCACAGGCAATGCGCACGAAGGCCTTCTGGCTCTTGGTGGTCCCCGAGGAGCTCCAGGCGACGCACTGGCACCAGTACTCCTCCAGCCCAAAGATCCGCTCCACCTGCTGCCGGGAGATATCGATCCGGACGTCCATGAGGGGCAGCCCTGGGCGCAGGCGCCGGGGAGAGAGCAGTGTGTCAGGGAGGGGTGACGTACTGGGATGGTGCCACCTCTGAGCCCAGAACCTGCCCCTCAGGCTCATGGGGAGGGTGTGCAGAGCTGCTGTACCACCCCAGGCCTCAACCTGGGCACATGCAGGGCAGTGCTGGGAGCCCAGTGCACATGCAGCGCAGGGAGCGCAGTGCAGATGCAGTGAGTGAAGCATGTGTGCAGTGCAGCGTGCAGTGCAGATGCAGTGAGTGAAGCACGTGTGCAGTGCAGAGTGCAGTGCAGATGCAGTGAGTGAAGCACGTGTGCAGAGGAGGAAGAGCAGTGCAGGGGCAGTGAGTGCAGCCAGTGCAGGGAGCCCCGGTGCAGTGCAGAGTGCAGTGCAGATGCAGTGAGTGAAGCACGTGTGCAGAGGAGGAAGAGCAGTGCAGGGGCAGTGAGTGCAGCCAGTGCAGGGAGCCCCGGTGCTGTGACTGCAGCCTAGAACACTGCACACAGTGGAGCACTAACTGCTGCTTGGAGTCAGGCTGACCCTGGTAAGAGAGTGGGATGTTGTGGCTACGCCTGCACAGAAGCTCTGTGTGTGACTCAGGAATTGGCACCCTGGGTCCAGCTGGTACAGAGCCAACTGTGCCCACTCCCACTCTGTGCCAGGGCACATCCCCACTCTGACAGCCTGGTCCAAGGGGCAGCTGTGCCCCAGGTATGCAGGACAGTCACTGGCCCGTGCCCCACAGAGGCAGTGGCTCCAGTGGTGCACTATGCTTGTGCAAGGTGACATCTTGGCACTGCAGTGAGGGCACCAGCCCAGGCCCCAGCCGGGCTCAGGGCCAGCCAGGATCTGCAGGCAGCCTGGCTCCCAGGCCCCAGCCAGGGGCAAGCAAGGGCAAGGGTCTCCAGCTGCACAGGCCAGTTGAGTGGGACCTTGGCATGGACGCTGCATGGGTGGGCAATGAGCCGGGGGCGCTGTAGGTGGCAGGAGAGGAGCTCTGGATTCTGAGTGTGGCAGCCCCAGCCTGGCAGCCAGCAGCTCTGCCCAGAGCACAGCCACTTGCTACCCATCTGTCCGCATGCACTGCCAGCCCAGGCCCTGGGTCCACGCCGCCCTTCCCGGTGCCCAGGGCACTGCCGCCCTTCCCGGTGCCCGGGTCCCTGCCGCCCTTCCCGGTGCCCGGGTCCCTTCTGTCCTTACCGGTGCCCGGGTCCCTTCTGCCATTACCGGTGCCCAAGTCTGTGCTGCCACCCTTACCGGTGCCCGGTTCCCTCCTGCCCTTACCGGTGCCCAGGTCTGTGCTGCCCTTACCGGTGCCCAAGTCTGCGCCGCCCTTACCGGTGCCCGGATCTCTCCTGCCCTTACCGGTGCCCGGGTCTGCGCCGCCCTTACTGGTGCCCGGATCTCTCCTGCCCATACCGGTGCCCAGGTCTGTGCTGCCCTTACTAGTGCCTGGGTCCGCGCTGCCATTGCTGGTGCCTGGGTCCACGCTGCCCTTACCAGTGCCCGGGTCTCTCCTGCCCTTACCGGTGCCCAGGTCCGTACTGCCCTTACCGGTGCCTGGGTCCCTGCTGCTCTTACCGGTGCCCGGGTCCGAGCTGCCCTTACCGGTGCCCGGGTCCACGCTGCCCTTACCGGTGCCCGGGTCCGTGCTGCGCACTGTGTGACGTGCTCCCCCTGGTGCACCCACTCTCCGTTGCACTTGAAGTAGATCTGGGTGGCGGGCGTGGCCCGGCAGGCCAGGCTCACGGGCTTGTTCTTGACGATGTAGACATCCTGGGGCTCCAGCTGGAAGTGGGGCAGCAGGTCTGACGTGGCCCCTGGCATGGGGTTGGCCACTGTGGCGCTCTGCTGGGCACCTGGCAGGAGAGAGGCCGGAGTGGGGCCAGGAGCCAGGCTGCGGCAGGATGGTGCAGCCAGGGACGGCCCAGGGTCAGGCCTAGGACAGCAGCTCAAATGGCCTCGGGCCCCGTTAACCACCGGCCCTGGTGCCAGGCTGAGCTGTGCCGCGGCCCAGCGCGCCCGGCTGAGGGAAGGGCCCGTGTCCTCGTAGGGATCCCCCGCAGCCGCGGCTCTCTGGCGAGACGGCAGCTTCTAGCCCCTTAGTCAGTCGTGGCCCTTTTCGGACCCCTGCCGATTTACCAACATCCGGCCTGACCCACGGCCCCGCGCCGGGCACAGGGGCCAGCCAGTGCCACTTGCTGCACAGCTCAGGAAAACCCTGTGGCCCTGGGCCCCAGCCTGGCTCTGGGCGCCACGGCCCCAACACCTCCCGTACAGCCCCCATTCCCGGCCCTGAAGTGACGTCCAGCGCCTACCTGCCCCCGCCCTCACCGAGCTTGGAGACAGGCCAGTCCTCACGCCCAGGCACCCCCGGCCCCAAACAGACCCCCTCCCCTGCCAAAAACTGACAGCAACCAAGCCCTGCAGCAACCCAACCAGCCAGACACCACCTAGTGCCGCCGTGCCAGGGCCCAGCCACCCCAGCAATCTACTTGTGCCATGCCTGCCAACCTGTGCCGGCAGTGCCCTCTGCCCCTGTGCGTGGGGCCCCTGGCCGCACCCCCAGACCAGACAGAGCACGGGACCCCTGGCCGCACCCCCAGACCGGACAGAGCACGGGGCCCCTGGCCGCAACACCCCAGACCAGACAGTGCACGGGACCCCTGGCCACACCCCCAGACCGGACAGAGCCACGGGCCCCTGGCCAGCACTCCCCAGACCGGACAGAGCAGGGGCCCCATCACTGAGCCAGGGAACTCAGAGGACTCCCGGATCCTCGTGACTTCCTGCCGGGTATCACCTGGCACTGCGTGTGACGGCAACGGGCCCCCGCCAGCGCATGAGAAAAGCCTCCCAGGGTGCCTGGCAGGGGCTGTGTCCCCCCATCCTGATTTGCGTTAGTTCCCTGCCCTTGCCGGGGACAGCCTCTCCCACGGCCCCTCAGTGCCTGTGTGCCCGTGTGTGTGTGAGTGTGCGCGCCTGTGTGCACGTGTGTGTGTGTGAGTGTGTGCGCCTGTGTGCACGTGTGTGTGAGTGTGTGCGCCTGTGAGCACGTGTGTGTGTGAGTGTGTGCGCCCGTGTGCATCTGTGCGCATGTACATCTGTGCGCCTGTGTGGTTGTGTGTGTGTGCGCCTGTGTGGTTGTGTGTGTGTGCGCCTGTGTGTCTGTGTGCACCTGTGTGCATGTGCGCCTGTGTGTATGTGCGCCTGTGTGGTTGTGTGAGTGTGCGCGCCTGTGTGTATGTGTGCGTGTGCACCTGTGTGCATGTGTGCGCCTGTGTGCGCGCCTGTGTGTATGTGCGCCTGTGTGTGTGTGTGTGCGCGCCTGTGTGCATGTGTGCGCCTGTGTGCGTGCCTGTGGGCACGTGTGCCCTGTGTGCGCATGCATCTGTGTGTCTGTGTGTGTGTGTCACAGTGACACCTGCCCCGGCCAGGGAGTCTGCACACACACAACCCTGCTGGTGCCAAGCAAACCCAACCTGCTGCCCCAGCCCTGGTCTCTCCCCTCCACAGCCCCACCCCCTTCTTCCTGAGGCCCGCCCTTCGTGGGGCCTGGCCCAGGCTAACCTCAGCCCTGCCCCCACCAGGCTGCCTCCCCCACCTGCCCCGCCCCCGCCCGCCGAGTGACTAACCGGCTCTAACTAAGCGTTTGATTAACAAATGATAAAATAGCAATTGTGCCGAGCTGTAATTGCTGCTGATAATTGGCTGGTTAGGGTTTAATCAGCAATTACATGGAGTGCAGGGCAGTAATTAAACCTCCTCACACACTCCCCAGCCCCCGCTCCATGTCCTGTGCAGCCCCATGCGGCTCAGAGGGGCCTGGGGGCGCTGCACAGGGACGAGGGGGACCAGTCCGGGCTGCAGGGGGTCCCACAGAGCCAGGGTGGGGCAGGACAAGCATATATGGGGTGGGGGAGCACAGACAGGCCGGGAGCAGGGGGCGGGGCACTGGTGGGGAGCGGGGGGGCACAGACAGGCCGGGAGCAGGGGGCACTGGTGGGGAGCGGGGACACAGACAGGCCGGGAGCAGGGGGCACTGGCGGGAGCGGGGGCACTGGCGGGAGCGGGGGCACAGACAGGCTGGGAGCGGGGGGGCACCGGGCCGTGTCTGGGCACAGCTGAGGGCGTCCGCTCAGGGCGAATTGCTCAAATTTGGGGCTCCTTACAGCCCCCAGACTGGAGACCTTCCCAAACAGGCCACAAACCAGTCCC
Organism: Rafetus swinhoei; assembly: GCA_019425775.1. NCBI lineage: Eukaryota > Metazoa > Chordata > Testudines > Trionychidae > Rafetus > Rafetus swinhoei. The sequence continues at coordinate 1,335,479 of CM033428.1, forward strand.
ACAGAGCGCTTCAGCTGCCTGCCTGAAGCCTCATGAGCAAAACCTCCGACACCCCAGCAATATCCGTGCCCCAGATGGCCCCGGGCCTCATACACAGGTGGGGGGTCTTAGAACCCAACCCCACCTACCCCGAACAAGTTCTGTCCGGTTCCAAGAAACCAGCCACAGATCCCTGGTCAATTTACCCTCTGGATCTTACCCACAAATCACGCTGAGCCAATCCTTTAGCATCTAACATCTAAAGGTTTATTACTACAAGAAAGAAAAGCATGAGAGTGAGGTTGTTAAAGGATAGTACATTACATGCATCGAATCTCCCAGTTCTCGATGCAGGCTCTAGCAGAGATGTTACAGCTGCTGGCTTAAAAGTCCTTGTTGCGCATCCTAGGATCAGGATGGGTCCACAGTTCTGGCTCTTCGATCCCTGCACTGCTGCCTCTGGGATGAAGTGCTGAGCTGAGTACCAAGATGGAGTCGACCACATGGCCTCTTTATACATCCTTCCTGGTCTCTTCTTGGCTGCAGCAGGTCACCTGGCCAGCGGCCTATCCCTGTGTTCCTGCTGGCAGCCCTCAGGTGTCAGCCCTCATTCTTGAGGTGTGTCCTTGGCCCATTGAGTGCCATTGTCCCACAGGGCCTCGCTGATTAGCATGTCCATAGGCCGGGCTCTGCCCAATGCTCAACCACATGCAGAGAAATATTCAGTATCCACAGATTACCGATTCCTAACTACACACACAGACATTATACAATCACATGAACAGCGTACGTAGGATTAGCAGACAGTGAGCTTCTATTCAACACCCCACATGGCCCCCTTTTATACCATTTTTGGGGCCAACACCCCCACCTATGGGTGCAGCTGCTTCCCTCAAATTCAGTAACGTGACAGCCCGCCTGCGCAGCGCTCCCCCGACTGAGGGCCTCCCGTTTGTCATCAGCTTGTTCCTTTCCAGGCCTCCCAGGGGCTCTGTGCAGAGGACTTGGCTGAAGATGGGGAGCCGATGCAGATCACCCAGAGGTGAGCAGGGAGCCATTCGGCGTGTGCGGGCTGCAGGGTTGGGGCAGCACCGAGAGTGGGCCAGGAGCTCTCTCACTGGCCAGCGCTGCAGGTGAGGAGCAGCAGGCTGGTCTGAGGCCGTACAGCTAAGCAGCCCGTGGCACTGGGAAGTGACTGTGCCTCGGCACCAAGGCAGGGACGTGGCCGGCGGGGGGTAGCCCGTGGCACTGAGAAGTGACTCTGTGCCTCGGCATTAAGGCAGGGACGTGGCAGGCGGGGGGCAGCCTGTTGCACTGGGAAGTGACTCTGTGCCTCGGCATTAAGGCAGGGACGTGGCCAGCGGGGGGCAGCCCGTGGCACTGGGAAGTGACTCTGTGCCTCGGCACCAAGGCAGGGACGTGGCCAGCGGGGGGCAGCCCGTGGCACTGGGAAGTGACTCTGTGCCTCGGCACCAAGGCAGGGATGTGCAGGCAGGGAGTAGCCTGTGGCACTGGGAAGTGACTCTGCCTTGGCACTAAGGCAGGGACGTGGCAGGCGGGGTAGCCCGTGGCACTGGGAAGTGGCTCTGTGCCTCAGCACCAAGGCAGGGACATGGCAGGCACGTGGCAGCCCGTGGCACTGGGACGTGACTCTGTGCCTCAGCACCAAGGCAGGGACGTGGCAGGCAGGGGATAGCCCATGGCACTGGGAAGTGACTCTGTGCCTCGGCATTAAGGCAGGGACGTGGCAGGCTGGGGGTAGCCTGTGGCACTGGGAAGTGACTCTGTGCCTCGGCATTAAGGCAGGGACGTGGCAGGCATGTGGCAGCCCGTGGCACTGGGAAGTGACTCTGTGCCTCGGCACTAAGGCAGGGACGTGGCAGGCAGGTGGCAGCCCGTGGCACTGGGAAGTGACTCTGTGCCTCGGCACCAAGGCAGGAATGTGCAGGCAGGGAGTAGCCCGTGGCACTGGGAAGTGACTCTGTGCCTCGGCGCCAAGGCAGGGACGTGGCAGGCAGGGGGTAGCCTTTGGCACTGGGAAGTGGCTCTGTGCCTCGGCACCAAGGCAGGGATGTGGCCGGCGGGGGGCAGCCCGTGGCACTGGAAAGTGACTCTGTGCCTCGGCACCAAGGCAGGGTCGTGGCAGGCGGGGGGCAGCCCGTGGCACTGGGAAGTGACTCTGTGCCTCGGCACCAAGGCAGGGATGTGGCAGGCGGGGGCACCCTGTGGCACTGGGAAGTGACTCTGTGCCTTGGCAGCAAGGCAGGGACGTGGCCGGCGGGGGGCAGCCCGTGGCACTGGGAAGTGGCTCTGTGCCTCGGCACTAAGGCAGGGACGTGGCCGGCGGGGGGCAGCCCGTGGCACTGGGAAGTGGCTCTGTGCCTCGGCACCAAGGCAGGGACGTGGCTGGCGGGGGGCAGCCCGTGGCACTGGGAAGTGGCTCTGTGCCTCGGCACCAAGGCAGGGACGTGGGAGGCAGCCCGTGGCACTGGGAAGTGGCTCTGTGCCTCGGCACCAAGGCAGGGACGTGGCTGGCGGGGGGCAGCCCGTGGCACTGGGAAGTAGCTCTGTGCCTTGGCAGCAAGGCAGGGACGTGGCAGGCGGGGGGCAGCCCGTGGCACTGGGAAGTGGCTCTGTGCCTCGGCACTAAGACTGGGTCGTGGCCGGTGGGGGGCAGCCCGTGGCACTGAGAAGTGGCTCTGTGCCTCGGCACCAAGGTAGGGACGTGGCAGGCGGGGGGCAGCCCGTGGCACTGGGAAGTGGCTCTGTGCCTTGGCACTAAGACTGGGTCGTGGCCGGCGGGGGGCAGCCCGTGGCACTGGAAAGTGGCTCTGTGCCTCGGCACTAAGACTGGGTCATGGCCGGTGGGGGGCAGCCCGTGGCACTGGGAAGTGGCTCTGTTCCTCGGCACCAAGGCAGGGACGTGGCCGGCGGGGGGCAGCCCGTGGCACTGGGAGGTGGCTCTGTGCTTTGGCAGCAAGGCAGGGTCCTGGCCGGCGGGGGGGCAGCCCGTGGCACTGGGAAGTGGCTCTGTGCCTTGGCACCAAGGCAGGGACGTGGCTGGCGGGGGGCAGCCCGTGGCACTGGGAAGTGGCTCTGTGCCTCGGCACTAAGACTGGGTCGTGGCCGGCGGGGGGCAGCCCGTGGCACTGGGAAGTGGCTCTGTGCCTCGGCACCAAGGCAGGGACGTGGGAGGCGGGGGGCAGCCCGTGGCACTGGGAAGTGGCTCTGTGCCTCGGCACTAAGACTGGGTCGTAGCCGGCGGGGGGCAGCCCGTGGCACTGGGAAGTGGCTCTGTGCCTCGGCACCAAGGCAGGGACGTGGCTGGCGGGGGGCAGCCCGTGGCACTGGGAAATGGCTCTGTGCCTCGGCACCAAGGCAGGGACGTGGGAGGCGGGGGGCAGCCCGTGGCACTGGGAAGTGGCTCTGTGCCTTGGCACCAAGGCAGGGACGTGGCTGGCGGGGGGCAGCCCGTGGCACTGGGAAGTGGCTCTGTGCCTTGGCACCAAGGCAGGGTCCTGGCCGGCGGGGGGGCAGCCCGTGGCACTGGGAAGTGGCTCTGTGCCTTGGCACCAAGGCAGGGACGTGGGAGGCGGGGGCAGCCCGTGGCACTGGGAAGTGGCTCTGTGCCTTGGCAGCAAGGCAGGGACGTGGCAGGCGGGGGCAGCCCGTGGCACTGGGAAGTGGCTCTGTGCCTCGGCACTAAGACTGGGTCGTGGCCGGCGGGGGGCAGCCCGTGGCACTGGGAAGTGGCTCTGTGCCTCGGCACCAAGGCAGGGACGTGGCCGGCGGGGGGCAGCCCGTGGCACTGGGAAGTGGCTCTGTGCCTCGGCACCAAGGCAGGGATGTGGGAGGCGGGGGGCAGCCCGTGGCACTGGGAAGTGGCTCTGTGCCTTGGCAGCAAGGCAGGGACGTGGCAGGCGGGGGGCAGCCCGTGGCACTGGGAAGTGGCTCTGTGCCTCGGCACTAAGACTGGGTCGTGGCCGGCGGGGGGCAGCCCGTGGCACTGGGAAGTGGCTCTGTGCCTCGGCACCAAGGCAGGGACGTGGCCGGCGGGGGGCAGCCCGTGGCACTGGGAAGTGGCTCTGTGCCTCGGCACCAAGGCAGGGACGTGGCCGGCGGGGGGCAGCCCGTGGCACTGGGAAGTGGCTCTGTGCCTCGGCACTAAGACTGGGTCGTGGCAGGCTGTTTCTTCCCCCCAGACGGGGTTAATGATTCTGGGCTTTGCCCGGGTGGGAATTCCTGCCGGCAAGGCGTGTTCTTGTGTCCCTGCTGAGGCCGAGAGGAGCCAGGCGGGGGGCAGCGCCAGGGCAGGTGGCTTCCTGTCTCGTGCTGCGTGGAGGAAGCGGGGGGCCTGGCGGCGCGGAGAGGAGCCCTGGCTGGGCTCTAAGGGGCCCCCAGGGAGCCGGCTGCCTTGGGAGGCCGTGGCCAGGGCTCACAGGCGTTAGTCGCGAGGCTGGGGAGCGAGGGCCGACGTTGCTCCTCCTCTGTGTCAGCGAGTCCCTTGATCTCGGCACGGCGCCTTGCCCCTGCAGAGCCGCCCGCGCTGAGAGCAGAACAGCTCAGAGGCCTCTCAGCCGGTCCTCGTCCTCCCCTCGCGTGGCTCGCTGCCCCGCCCCCGCCTTTGATCCGGCTCCGCGCCGTCAGCCGCAGAGCCGGAGTCTGCCTGAGCCCGCCGGGCCGGGCCGTCTGACGGGTGTGTGTTTTGTAGCATTTCTGCCTTGACCCCGCTGGGCAGTAAGAGGAGCCCGGACATCGGCGCGGGGAGCCCTGCTGCGGAGGAGATCACCGTGTGCCCCGGTAAGAGCCCAGCGGAGCGCCCCTGAGCTGTGCCCGGAAGGGACGCAGCCCCTTTGGTCTCCCTAGGGGCCCAGCCTTCTCTGGTTGTAGTCGCTGAGAAAACAGTTGCTTTCTCCCCTGCTGTGTGTTCACACTCCGGGGGGCTGGGTTGTTTCCTTTCTTGGCATGCAGGCTGGGTCTGCCCCACTGCAAAGCAGGGCTCCCACCCGCGAAACGTTCCCGGCGTGCCTGGGAGCCCGCTGGCAGCGAGTCTGCCGTGCCGGGGGTGGGAGAGGGCAGACAATGAGCAAGGAGGGCCCAGGGAATTATGGGCTAGTTGCCTGATTTACAGGGTGACCGGTTATCGGACCTGCCCCCCCAGCTTTGCCAGATGCCTCTTGACAGGGCCATCGGCGGGGTGGGTGGGTGTGGGGAGGCAGGAAATGGGCAAGTTCTGGGTTTTAGATTCCGGGCTGTTCTTTTGCCTGGAAATATGGAGGGTGTCTGAGGCCAGGTCCTGGGAGACCTGTCTGTGTGTGTGTGTGTGTGTGTGTGTGTGTTGTGTTGTGTTGTGTTGTCGTGTTTTGTGTCTGTCTGTGTGTGTTGTGTTGTGTTGTGTTGTGGTGTTTTGTGTCTGTGTGTGTCTGTGTGTGTGTGGGGTGTGTGTGGATGTCTGCGTGTGGGTATGGGTGTGTGTGTCTGTGTGTGTGTTTGTTTTCCTCCACCCCCCAGATGGACTGGCTGAAAGTTCTGAGCTCTGCGCTGTGTTCCCAGCTGGGAGGGCAGGGCCGGGAGGGCTCCTGTCCAGGAGCACTCGCTGCAGGGAGCCCCCGGGTCAGAGCTGAAGCCGAGGGGAGAGCCCCTGAGCCGGCGTCTGGCCGAGCGCCCCGCCTGGGCTGCGTGTCAGTGACGCAGTTGTGGAAACACTGATTTCACTGGCCAGGTTTGGCCCTGGGAGAACAGTCAGGAAGGGACCTGATAAGTCTTCAAGCACGTTAAGGTGGGCCGGGCAAATACAGCCCGTGGGCCAGACCCAGCCCGAGGCCCAGTGGGCGCCTGGGGCGAGATCCCTGCCTGCCCCGCCCCCGCACACTGCTCAAGGCGGCCGGCTGCGGGAGCCACGTGCTTCTCTGAGCACTATGAGCTGGGGGGAGAGCGTTAGCGCCTGCCCCCCCAGCACAATCTCCGTGCTGGAAACCAGCCAATGGGGGCTGCCCGGACCGTGTTCGTGGTGCAGGAAGCGCATGAAGTCCACGTGGGAGGATCCACGTGGCAGGAAGCACGTGGTCCCCGCAGCCAGCCCCTTGGAGCCGCGTTTGGGGGCATGGAAGGGAGGGAGCCTGCCTGAGGGACCTAGGAACGTGCCTCCTGGCCAGGCCCTGCACCTGGAACCCACCCCCTCTCTGTCCCCAGCCCTCTGCCCCCTTCTTCATCCCTGCCCCAGGTCACAACCCCCTTCCAGACCCTGCGTCACGGCCCAAACCCTGCAATCCCACGTCCTCCAGGTCACAGTGCTCTCCAGCACCCATCCCCCTCCCAGAGCCCGCACCCCCAGCTCCTACCCCAGGCTCCCTTCTGCACCCATCCCCCTCCCAGAGACCGCACCCCAGCTCCTACCCCAGGCTCCTTCTGCACCCATCCTCTCCCAGAGCCCGCACCCCAGCTCCTACCCCAGGCTCCCTTCTGCACCCATCCCCTCCCAGAGCCCGCACCCCAGCTCCTACCCCAGGCTCCCTTCTGCACCCCTCCTCCTCCCAGACCCCGCACCCCCAGCTCCTACCCCAGGCTCCCTTCTGCACCATCCCTCTCCCAGAGCCCGCACCCCAGCTCCTACCCCAGGCTCCCTTCTGCACCCATCCCCTCCCAGAGCCCGCACCCCAGCTCCTACCCCAGGCTCCTTTGCACCCCTCCCCTCCCAGACCCCGCACCCCCAGCTCCTAACCCAGGCTCCTTCTGCACCCTCCCCTCCCAGACCCCGCACCCCCAGCTCCTAACCCAGGCTCCTTCTGTACCCCTCCCAGAGCCCGCACCCAGCTCCTACCCCAGGCTCCCTTCTGCACCCATCCCTCTCCCAGAGCCCGCACCCCAGCTCCTACCCCAGGCTCCTTCTGCACCCTCCTCCCTCCCAGAGCCCGCACCCCAGCTCCTACCCCAGGCTCCCTTTGCACCCCTCCTCCCAGACCCTGCACCCCAGCTCCTAACCCAGGCTCCCTTCTGCACCCTCCCCCTCCCAGACCCCGCACCCCCAGCTCCTAACCCAGGCTCCCTTCTGTACCCCTCCCAGAGCCCGCACCCCAGCTCCTACCCCAGGCTCCCTTCTGCACCCATCCTCCCAGAGCCTGCACCCCAGCTCCTACCCCAGGCTCCCTTCTGCACCTCCCCTCCCAGACCCCGCACCCCCAGCTCCTAACCCAGGCTCCTTCTGCACCCCTCCCCTCCCAGACCCCGCACCCCCAGCTCCTACCCCAGGCTCCTTCTGCACCCATCCCCTCCCAGAGCCTGCACCCCAGCTCCTACCCCAGGCTCCCTCTGCACCCTCCCCCTCCCAGAGCCCGCACCCCCAGCTCCTACCCCAGGCTCCCTTCTGCACCCCTCCTCCCTCCCAGAGCCCGCACTCCCAGCTCCTACCCCAGGCTCCCTTCTGCACCCATCCCTCTCCCAGAGCCCGCACCCCCAGCTCCTACCCCAGGCTCCCTTCTGCACCCATCCCTCCCAGAGCCCGCACCCCCAGCTCCTAACCCAGGCTCCCTTCTGCACCCTCCTCCTCCCAGAGCCCGCACCCCAGCTCCTACCCCAGGCTCCTTCTGCACCCTCCCCCTCCCAGACCCCGCACTCCCATTCATATCACGGAGAGCGTGGCCTCGACCACTGTCCACGTGCTTGGAGCGGCCCCATCAGAAGCGGTTGGACAGCCGGTAGTCGGGCTGCTCTGCAGAGGCCACGGCTCTCCATGCCCGCCGCGGCTTCGTCTGCAGCACGGAACAGGCTGGCGGCTGGGAAGGCCCGGGGCAGGCTCTGGGTTCCCCGTCTTGCAGGTCTTCGCACCCGGCTGGGCGTGGTCTGTCTCAGTGCAGAGGGCGGGGCCAGGTGACCTCCCGAGGCCCCTCTTGCACGTGCGGGTTCCCTGCGCCAGGCAAAGCGCTGAGGTGGCTGGAGCGGAAGGGGCTGCGCTCTGCAGAACCGGCTCGGCTCGCTGGCCCTGCACCGAGTGCCCGTCCGGCACCGCCCTGGGCACAGAGAGCGGGGCCGGCGGTGCTTCCTGGCGTGCAGTTCAGAGCCGTGGGGCTGTCTGCTGCATTCCTGCCCTGCCCCCTTCACCAGCCCACGCCCTGCCTGGGGTGCCCGTTGCGCCTCCCATGCAGCAGCTTTGCCTTGCGCCCTGTGCGGGGCCTCTGCCCTCTGCCCGGCTGGTGAGCTGCCCGAGGTGGCCGCGCTGACCCTGCACTTCTGTTCCAGAGACCCAGCCGAGTCCCGCTGCAGCCATCGAGCCAGAGAGAGAAGATGCCCCTCCGCAGGTAAGAGAGTGGCCGAAGGGGAAGCCAGGGGAGCCCCCGGCGCCAGGGCCGCAGGCCGAGGGGGCTCTGGGGTGCATAGGCAGCACTGTTCTCCCATCGCCCTCCCTGGGTCTGCACTGGGCCCCAGGCCGGCCTGGAGCGTGGGGCTGCGCTGACCCCAGCTGTGAGTGGAGACCGGGCGCCAGACCTCTGCCAGGCTGTGGAAAGTCTCGTGCTCCACCAGGAAACACTGGGGGTGTCCCCCAGGGCAGCGGGGTGCGTCCCTCTGACACTGGGGCCCTAATGCCCCTCCCCGATTTCCCCAGGCACAGCCGGGAGCCCCGTGGGAGCCTGCTGCAGGGCGCTGGGCGAGGGAGGAGGGGCGCAGGGCAAACCAGGAGCTGGCAAGGCCCGGCGGGGTGCCTGGGGCAGGGATGGTGAGTAGTCGAGTGACTGCTTGCCCCCGCTGCCTCTGGCAGGAGCCGTTGCTGGGGAGCGGGCTGAGAGCTGGCTCCTGCAGTGCCGCCTGTCGCGAGGTGGGCGGGGGCTGCCGTGAGCAGCCTCTGCCCACGGCGGGCCCAGGCTTGCTGCGGGCAGAGGCTGCTCCATCCCACGCAGCCCCTGTCTGTGGCGGCTGGGGCTGGCCACGAGCAGGGGCTGCTGCCGGAGCAGCTCCCCGCTTGGATCCCTGTGGACGGGGCTGCTGGCCCTGAGCAAGCCTGGCTCAGTCCTGGCTCATGCTGGTCCTGGACCTACCCCCCCGCGGCTCTGCCCGCCTGGCTCTTAGTACCTTTAAACTGTGGCGCCGCAGCGGAGGGTTCCCGGGGGCTCCCCACCCTGTCGACTTGTCGCATATTCGATGGGAGTTCTGCCGACTGCACATGTGCTTCCTGACGTCCCTGATCTGCCTGGCGTGCGCTGGGTGGGCTGGGCCTCGCACGAGTGTGCTGCCCTGGCTGTCCCCAGCGTGCGCTGGGCGGGCTGGGCCTCGCACGAGTGTGCTGCCCTGGCTGTCACCCGCGTGCGCTGGGCGGGCTGGGCCTCGCACGAGTGTGCTGCCCTGGCTGTCCCCAGAGCGCTTGGGGTGCATGCGGGGGGGGTGGAGCCTGCGTGGAGCCCGGAGGAGAGCGGAGCAGAGAGCTTGGGGGAAATGAATCCAGGGCCAGGCCTTACTGGGCCCCAAGTGTCGTCTGCCCCCCTGCGTTGCCATGCCAATGACAGCTGGCTCCTGTCTGGCTCTGAGCCGTGCCCCCTTGGGTCTTCACGGACAGAGCCAGACCCAAGGGGCTCCAAGTGCTGCTCCAGCATGTGAGAAACGAGGTCCGTGGGCCTCCTGGGGGCGTCACTGACACCTCATTGGCACGGGCGCCTAGCCACCCCGCCGCTCTTCTCGTGGCCGTTCGCCCGGCGTGGCCGCCCGCCGGGGAGAGGTTGCTCTGCAGCATGGACTGGCCGCGGCCAGGCCACGTGTGATGTGGTGCCCGGGCTGTGGGCGACCCCTGCTGGCCTGCGTCTGTAAGCACGGCCCAGCGGGGGGGCGCCTGAGGACCCTCCGGTCGCGCAGATGGTGACCCCGTTCTCACCGGAGGGGAAGGGGCTGAACAAAAGGAGGGGTGGTTTGGGGAAGAGTCAATCTGGCTGGGCAAACATGGAGAGAAGAGGCTAAGCTGGGAGTCCAGGGGCCCAGGCCCCCTACCCCGAGGGGGCTGCGGCTGCTGGGCCCTGCCTCCTGATACCCCTCTCCCACGCTGGGCTGTACCCGGAGAAGCAATACATTCTCTGTTCTACTGGGGCAGAGTCTCATCGTGCTCGGGGCAGGAGCGGGATCCCCGACGCGCATGGTAGGCGTTGGGCTTTCAGCGGCTAGTGCAGAGGCAGAAGGGCATGTCCCTTGCCTGGAAGCGGCGCAAGCCGTGGAGGCGCTGGCTGGTGGTCTCTGGGAGGCCTGTGTTCACACGGCAGATGGGCTGTTGGCAGCCGGAGCGAGTGGTGTTTGGACACCCGGCGCTGGGAAGGAGCAGCGCCGCGCCTCGCCACGGCTGTGTGGTCTGGCGAGGGTGGCCGGCGCGCTGGGCGCCGGGAGCTTAGCGAGTGCAGGCAGCCGGGGGCGGTGCTGGTGCTGGTGCAGTAACTGGGAGGTGGGGAGCTGGCCCACACGGGAGTCGGGTTCCCCGCAAAGCCGGTGAGGACTGGCCGCCCTGGGCTCAGTCCTGAGAGCTGGCAGCCGGCACTGCAGGGCATGTGCTAGGTGGCGAGAGGCCCGGCCCCGCGGCGGCGGGCCAGGGGCTCGGGGCGAGCGCAGCATGGGGAGGCGTGTGGATTCTGGCTCAGCGGCAGCGTGGCCCCTGCCTGCAGGCTCCAGGGGTGGCGGCCCCGCGCCGAAGCGCTGCCAGGCCCCCGCTCGGGCTGCACAGGAGACGCTCCAGGGAGGCCGGACGTGCAGAGAGAAGCCATGCCGGAGAGCGGGGGGTTATCCCCGTTGCCTCTGTCCCTGCGCAGGTTCCCTGGGCCATCGCCTGGACACAGGAGGCCCTTGGCCATGCTCAGCGCTCGGCACTGGGAGTAGGGCACCTCCCGTCAGACGGGGCTGGGGTTTGGGGAGCCACAGCGGGTGCTGGACTCTTGCTTGCTGCGTGATGGTGCAGCCGGGCCTGTGGCTGCTTCCCGGCAGCCCTGGCCCCTGGGAGCTTTGCGTAGCCTTAGCGCTGCGGGGGGTGCATGCAGGGAGCCCGTGGGGGCCGGGGCCAGGCGACGGCAGGGCACGCGGAGTGAAGCAGCGGGAGCTGTCGGGCTGATTCTTCTCCCCTCCCGCAGGCTGCTGGAGAGGAGGAGGCCGGGGGCACGGTGCCTGGTGGCGCCGTCTCGTGCCCGCTGTGTGAGCGAGGGTTTCCAGCCACCGAGATTGAGCTGCACGCCATGTACTGCGACGGCCACGCCGGACAGGGTGCAAACGGCGCTGTCCCAGGTCTGCGAATGTGTGGGCTTGGGCCGTGGCCTGCGCGCGTGTGCGTGAGTGAGTGTGCGTGCGCGTGCGTGAGTGTGCGTGTGCGTGCGCGAGTGCGTGTGCGCGTGAGATTTCCCCTTCCTGCCCCAGCAGCCGCGTGCGGGATGAGTGTCCCGGTTCGGCACCCCAGTGCCTCCTGCCCCCGCCCCTGAGGGCGCTGACCCCAGGGCTCGGCCGAATTCCCGCGCTCCCTATGGCGCTCGGCAGGAACTGAGCAGCGCTCCAGGTCCCGCCGGGCCCCCACGAGACAGCCCCTCGGCTAGGGGCCGCCCAGCCCCAGGGCAGAGTGAGGGGCCCTTCCCCTGCAGCTCTGCAGGCCGGGCGCCCGAGCCCCGCCTCCTCCCCATGCCCCGCCCCCCACGCCCTGCCCCGCTCCTCACGCCCGCCCCAACACGCTCCTACTCCCCGCCCCACGCCCTGCCCCCACGCCTGCCCCGCTCCGCCTCACGCCCCACCCCCTGCCCCGCCTCACGCCCGCCCCTAACCCGCTCCCTACTCCCGCCCCACGCCTGCCCCACGCCCTGCCCCGCTCCTCACACCCCCCTAACCCGCTCCCTACTCCCCGCCCCACGCCCCTGCCCCACGCCCTGCCCCGCTCCTCACGCCCGCCCCACGCCCTGCCCCCACGCCTGCCCCGCTCCTCACGCCCTGCCCCACGCCCTGCCCCCACGCCCTGCCCCGCTCCTCACGCCCCACCTCTGCCCCGCTCCCTACTCCCTGCTCCCATGCCCTGCCTGCCCCTCACGCCCACCCTGCCCCGCTCCTCACGCCCCGCCCCCTAACCCGCTCCGCCCCGCCCCTACGCCCCTGCCCCCACGCCCTGCCCTCTCCTCACGCCCCACCCCTAACCCGCTCCCTACTCCCGCCCCACACCCTGCCCCACGCCCTGCCCCGCTCCTCACGCCCCACCCCTGCCCCACCCCACGCCTGCCCCACGCCCTGCCCCGCTCCTCATGCCCTGCCCCGCTCCCTACTCCCCGCTCCTCATGCCCTGCCCCCTCCCCACCCTCACTCCCTGCTCCTCACGCCCCCCATGCCCTGCCCCGCCCCTACATCCCGCCTCCTCGTGCCCTGCCCCTGCCCGCCTCCCACGCCCTGGCCCGCTCCCTACACCCCGCTCCTCACGCCCCACGCCCCTCCCCGCGCCCCACGCCTCTCCCTTCTGAATAACTGCCGAGGGCTGGACAGGTTTGTTCTCCGCCCCAGACCTTGCGCCAGGACGGTGGCGGCGGGCTCCTCGCTGCCGGCGTAAGGACCATTCCTGACCCCCACGGGCTGTCTGCTCATGCCCCCGACCCCTAAGCGCCAGCTCCACGGGGCCCAGGAGCCTGGAAGGAGCAGCGAAGGACTCCGCAGGAGCGCCCGCCTCGCTGCCCTCTGCTGCCGCTCCCGCCAGCCTGCCAGCTCCCTGTGGAGGGGGGAGCCCAGCGCCGGCCGGCCTCCCATTCCGCCCCAGCCGTCCTGTCCCCGAGCGGAGAGCGGGCGCCGCCGAACCCCTCCCCCGTGCCGCCGCGCCCGCCGCCAGGTTCCAGAGCAGCCGAGTGCTGAGCCTGTAACGAGCTCCCAACACCGAGAGGTGGCACTGAGGCAGCAGAACGAGAGCACGGCTGGGGCAGGGAAGCGACCGGATCCACTCAAACCGCGCAGTGGGGCGAGATGCGCCTCAACACGCACAAGCCTCGTGCAAAGGCAGGGCAGCACGGTGGATGCGCCTGGAGCGCTGCCGGGCCGGGCTCAGGCGTGCCTGCCTCCCGCGCCTGCCTGCTGGCCTGAGAGCCGGCCGGCGGGATGGGGGCCTCGGCGAGGCCTCGGCGCCCTGAGAGCTGGTTCGGGGCGGCCTGGCCGCCGGCAGGAGGCCTGAGTGCCTCCGGCAGCTCCGGCAGGCGGCCTGTGCAGGCCCGCGCGGCCGCGACGCGGCCACCCCGCCCGCCCGCCCAGCTCGGGCCCAGCCGCTTGAGCTGCCCTTTGGAACAGCAGCGCTGAGCCGCCTGCCTCCCCCCCCCGCCCCGCGGAGGGCTCTGGGATCGGCAGGCGGGGCCGTGGCTGGCTGCAGGCTCCCGCCCCCGCGCGAAGAGCAGCTCTCTCTCTCACACTCACACTCACACTCACACGGTGGGGAGGGCTCTGGGCTCGGGCGGAGGGCTGTGGCTGGCTCCTCTCCTGCGCCCGTGAAGAGCAGCGCTCTCTCTCTCTCTCTCTCACACTCACACTCACTCACATCCTTCCCCCCCCACACACACCCCACCCCACCCCGTCGAGGGGCTCAGCAGGCGGGCAGGCCATGGCTGGCTGCGGGCTCCCCCTCCCCCGCCAAGGGGCGAAGAGAGGAGTTGGTTGTTGCCCTGCGGACAGGTACTCAGGCCCCAGGCCCTGCCGTGCAGCCCTCTGCAGGGGGCCCAGAGCCGGCAGGGGGCTGTGGGCGGCGAAAGGCACCATTCGTCTCCATGGGGATACGGCGCCAGGGCTTGCTCCGAACGCAGGGGTGTGACGCACCGGCGCTGAGCACACAGGCGGCCGTCTCCCGGAGCCGGGCTGTAAAACGCTCCCTGGACTTTGTCCCTGCAGCCCGGCTCTGTGGCTGGGAATGCAAACCTCCCTGGGTGGGGACGGGGGAGGGCGCTTCCAGCCAGCGTGTCCCTGCCTGTGCCCGGCGAGCAGGGCTGGCTCCAGCCGTCAGCACGCTGGTCTGGAGCGCCCGCAGCAGCCGTGGGCCTGGGGCCCAGGCCAGCACCTAGTGCTGAGCTCACACGGCACTAACAATACCCCTCCCCCATCACACATGGGGAAACTGAGGCATGGGGAGTATGACCCAGGGACTGGAACTTCCTTGGACATGAATACTCCTACGGGGGGGCTCCCCAGGCTGTGCCTAGCCCTTGGTCAGGGCGGGAGCAGGCTAGCAGCTGGCGCGCTCAGGCCCTGGCCAGCTGCCTTGCGTCCCGGCTGGGCCCCTGCTCCAAGTCACGGAACTTCAGCAAACGGCACACTCTTGCCCTGAAGGGAAGAGGTTGTTGCTCAGCCTCCCGGTGCCCCCTTCGCTGTTCCCGCGGCTGGGCCGGGCCGGGCCGGGAGAGCTGGAAACGGCCCGTCCCCGACTGGGGCCAGGCCGGGCCAGGCCGGCTGGAAACGGCCCGTCCCCGACTGGGGCCAGGCCGGGCCGGGATGGCTGGAAACGGCCCGTCCCCGAGTGGGGCCAGGCCGGGCCGGGAGGGCTGGAAACGGCCCGTCCCCGAGTGGGGCCAGGCCGGGCCAGGCCGGCTGGAAACGGCCCGTCCCCGAGTGGGGCCAGGCTGGGCCGGGACGGCTGGAAACGGCCCGTCCCCGAGTGGGGCCAGGCCGGGCCGGGAGGGCTGGAAACGGCCCGTCCCCGAGTGGGGCCAGGCCGGGCCGGGAGGGCTGGAAACCCGGGCAGGGAGAGGCTGCCCAGGCGCTGGGTAACTGTGTGTTCTCTCCCAGCGCTCGCTCAGCGCCCCAGAGAGACCAGGAGTCGAGCTGACCGAGGCCGAGCGGCCCCGGGCCCTGTGGACACTGACAAGTAAGTAGGTATGCTGGCTTCCTCGAGCTTCTCTGCCACCGGTTCCCCCTGCACGGCCCCTGCAGCATCGGCGCCACAAGCCGTAGCCTCGGTGCCCGCCTCTGGGCGCTCTGCACGCTCCTCGTGGCCACCGGCTGGGAGCTGGGAGCCCTGCGGGGGGGGAGGGGTCAGGAGAGGCGGGGTCAGGAGCCCTGTGGGGAGGGGGAGGAGGGGTGGGGAAGGCCTGCAGGGGGGCGGGAGCGTGGTGGGAAGGGAGAGGAGCTGAGCCCTGCCGGGGGTCAGGAGGGGAAGGGGCAGGAGCCCTGTGGGGAGGAGGGGGGAGGCGGGGGCCGGGGAAGGCCTGCGGGGCGGGTGGGAAGGAGAGGGAGCTGGAGCCCTGCGGGGAGGTGAGTCAGGAGGGGCGGGGCCAGGAGCCCTGTGGGGAGGGGGGGGGCTGGGGGCCTGCGGGAGGGCGGGAGCAGGAAGGCGGGGTCAGGAGCCCTGTGGGAGGGACGGGGTCAGGAGGGGCGGGGGCAGGAGCCCTGTGGGAGGGGAGGGGAGGAGGGGCCGGGAAGGCCTGCGGGGCGGAGCCCGGTGGGAAGGGAGGGGAGCTGGGAGCCCTGCAGGGGGTGGGTCAGGAGGGGCGGGGGCAGGAGCCCTGCGGGAGGAGGGGGCGGGGGCTGGGAAGGCCTGCGGGAGGAGGGGCCGGGAAGGCTCAGGAGCTGTGGGACACGTCAGGAGGGGCTTTGCAGCCCTGCCTGAGGGGGCCGAAGGCCTGCAGCGGAGCCCGTGGCGGGGCAGCTCTGCCTAACGACGCTGATGGAATTAGGCTAAATTGCAGGGGGAGGGGCTTCAGACATTGCCTGGGCAGCGACAGGGCCCTCCTGGCAGCGGCCGAGGCAGCGATTGCTGAGAGCTGCTGCTCTGCCAGGGCCCAGCTGAGGCCTGGCCTGCGAGGCACGCGGCTGGCACAGGCCCCAGGGCAGACCTGCTAGTCCTGTGTGCTGTGCCAGGAGACAGGGCAGACGCGGGCTGCTACTCGCACAAGCTCCTGCCGCCCTGGCTCGTGGCTCTGCTTTGGCGCGCTCGGTTTGCTCCCTTCCGCAGCCCTGACCTCGCGGGGCACCGTCCTCGGCCCGGCACCGGGCTGGCTTGGGGCAGTGCCGGGCGCCAGCGCGGCTCTCAGCGGTGCCTCGGGCGTGGCCTGGGGCTGCCGGCGCCCGCCGCCGCATGGCTGCTAACGTCTCCTTCCCTGGGGCAGGCGTGAGAAGTGCTACCTGTGCAAGGCCCTGGTGCCACTGGCGCAGTACCCGAGGCACGTGGAGAGCTGCCTGCGCGCGGCGAGGGATGTGCAGGGGCACCGGAGGCTGCGCAGCGCCAAGGTGAGGCCGAGGGGCTGGGTTCTGCAGGGGCATTGCTGCCGGGCTGCAGCGTGAGCTGGGCACGGCTCTGCCCCACAACCAATGGCAACAGCACCCACGCGGGCCCAGCGTGAGGGGCAGGGTGGGGCCTGTTCCCCTCGCCAAGGCATCGCTGCTCACCAGACGCCTGTGGCCACGGCCCTTGATCGGCGGGGCAGGCGGGGCTCCAGTGACGGCTGTTCTCTGTCCCAGGGCGGCGGGAGGAGCGACGGCCGACTCCTCAGCATGCTGGAGATGTCCGAGGGCAGGTCCACAGGTGGGCACCGCGTCTCCGAAGCGCGCCCGCCGCCGCCCAGCCCGCTCTGGGGCCAGCACTTGGGCTCGCCTCGGAGCAGCCTGCGGCCCGGCACAGCGCCTAGAGCCACTGGGGTCCCCGCCCTGCTCCGGAGCAGCCTGCGGCCCGGCACAGCGCCTAGAGCCACTGGGGTCCCCGCCCTGCTCCAGAGCAGCACAGCGCCTAGAGCCACTGGGGTCCCTGCCCTGCTCCGGAGCAGCCTGCGGCCCGGCACAGCGCCTAGAGCCACTGGGGTCCCCGCCCTGCTCCAGAGCAGCACAGCGCCTAGAGCCACTGGGGTTGCTGCCCTGTTCTGGAGCAGTACAGCGCCTGGAGCCACTGGGGTCCCCGCCCTGCTCCAGAGCAGCCTGCGGCCCGGCACAGCGCCTAGAGCCACTGGGGTCCGCGCCCTGCTCCGGAGCAGCACAGCGCCTAGAGCCACTGGGGTTCCTGCCCTGCCCCGGAGCAGCACAGCGCCTAGAGCCACTGGGGTTCCCGCCCTGCCCTGGAGCAGCACAGCGCCTAGAGCCACTGGGGTTCCCGCCCTGCTCCAGAGCAGCCTGCGGCCCGGCACAGCGCCTAGAGCCACTGGGGTCCACGCCCTGCTCCGGAGCAGCACAGTGCCTAGGGCCACTGGGGTTCCCGCCCTGCCCTGGAGCAGCACAGTGCCTAGAGCCACTGGGGTTCCCCAGCCCAGCACCTCTGGTGGCACAGGCAGAGCGGCGCGCGTGGAGGGCTGCAGCCTGTCCCTCTCGGGAGCAAGGAGCCTGCCTCGGCGGGCAGTGGCTGCTTTCACGGCAGCTCTTGCTCAGCGGTGTGGCCTAGGTGCTAGAGGCTGGCTCTGAGCTGGAGCGGAGAGGGGCAGGCTGTCCAGCCAGTGTAGGGTCTGTGGGGCCGACCCCTCGCCTGGGGCTGGGAGCAGCCACCTCAGCCCTGCTGCTGCTGCTGCTGCGGAGGTGGCTCCGTGTCCAGGGAATGCCCTGCCCCTGCCCCTGCCCCTGCCCCTGCCCCGTGCAGTCGGCTGGGGCCCGGCCCTGCCAGCGGGCGCTGAGGCTTGCCGGGTTCTCGTTGCAGGTGCTGATGGAGGGGCCAGGCTGACGGCAGCAGGGGAGTCCAGGTGAGCCGGCCTTTGGGAACTGCAGCCTTTCTGCTCCCCGCTCTGCACTGCGCCAGCCCAGCACCGCTGGGGGCCGGGCCATGGGGCCGCGGGGGCCACGAGCGCAGCACACACAGCTCAGCTGGGGCCATGCGCCCCTCCCGGCCTCTGGGCCTGCCTAGCTTCCGCCAGCCGCCTGGAGAGCATCTGCCTCTGGCTCAGCCTCCGTGCCAGCGTCCCCCCTTCCCCAGGCCTTGTCGCTTGCCAGGCTGCAGAGCCGGGCTCCGCTGCCCCGGCCTCCTGTGGCGGCTGCTCCGACGCAGGGCCAGGGCGCTGGTGGGAGGCTGTGAGGTGGGGCAGTGCTGGAGCAGGTGGCGGCTGGGTTTGCGATTGGCCTGGGCTGCTAGGCTCGCCCTGGGGCACATGACCAGGCTGGCCAGCCCCAAGGGAGCACGGGCAGCACCTCCTTGCCAGCTGCTGGTGGGAGCAGGGTTTGAGGCCTGGGAGGGAGGGGGCAGAGCAGCTTGGGGCGAGCGGGCCGCTGGTGCCCACTTGCCCGTGTCCTTCAGGCGCAGCCGGAGGCGGAGGAGGACGCTGAGTGCAGCCTGGCCCAGGAGAGCGCCCGTCCGCACCTGGTGTTGAGCGACGGGCCCGTGCCCAAAGCCGCCTGCCTGGGCGACTTCCCGGAGCAGACGGCCCTGCGCCCGACACCCACCACGGCAGAGGCAGCCGCAGGAGGAGGAGGAAATGCTGAGGCCTGGAGCAGGGCCCTGGGGGAGACAGCCAAGCAGCAGCTGGGCCGTGGCCTGTGTGGGCCTCGCGCGGCGCCGCCAGCCAACCACTGAAATATATTTATGGGGTTTTTACCTGGGGCGTGTTGGGCTCTTTCTTTGGGGCCGGGCAGGGAGCCGCGGCGATCCTGGGCCTGGTGCTGGGCGAGGCCCTTGCCTGCTGCGTACAGGGCTGCCCTCGTGCCCAGCTCCCCGCGGCGTGGCCCAGCAGCTGCGTTCAAGGGGCAGGGGGTGCCTGCGTCAGTGGGGTGCCCACTGCTTGTTGCGCAGGGCTCTGGTGCCCAACCCCGGCTGTGCCCTTTGCCCCTCCTGCCCTGGGGCCCGGCGTGCTGCCTGGAGCCCTTGTGCGGGGGGAGCCTGGCCTGCCCAGGATCTGCCAGAGCCGCAGGGTGTGGGATGTGTCCTGGCCCGGCCCCCCCAGTGCTTTGGCAGGGGCTCAGGCAGGGCCAGGCCCCCACGCTGGCACACCCGGCCAGCCCCTGCCGCCCTGCCGGAGAGCTGTGGGGCTGGGCGCCAGCTGGCACAGGCAGCTGGGGGAGCGCTGCTGGGGCACAGCCCTGCATCCGCCAGCCCCTGCCCCCGGGGCTCCGGCAGGTTCCTGGCTCCAGGCCCCGCCAGGCCGGGGAAGGCACCCGGGGGCGCGCGGCCCTTGCTACTGGGCGGGACATGCTGCAGGGGAGGGAGTCTCCGAGCCGCGATACCAGCAGGCGAGGGAGAGAGCAGGGGGCCCCCGCGGTCGGGCTCCGCTGCTGGTTTCCTGCCCCGGCAGGCGCTTGGCTCGCTGGCGGCTGGGCTGGGTGCGGCGCACGTGGCCCTGCCGAGGCTGTCGTCTGCTCTGGGCCACGCTGCCTGCTGCCCCTTGCCTGGGCTCCCGTGTGCACGGCAAGAGCCCAGCCGCACGGCCCCCCCAGCCAGGGCCAGCCCCCGTTCTCTTGCCGTCTGCCGCCCAGTTGCTGAAGCCCCCAGTCTGCTGGGGCGGGGCCCTGACCGTGGCTCTGGACCTAGGGGCAGGCTGGGAAGGATGGAGCAGGGGGCCCGAGAGGCAGCCAGGGTGCCCACCCCGGCACGGAGCCCAGGCCTCCGACATCCCAGTTCCAGCACGTGGCCTCCCCCTGCCTCCGTGAAAGCAGCCCAGTGGGGCCTGGTGCCACCGTTCCCCAGTGTCTGGGCCACAAAAAGGGGGCACGTTCTAGGACGTTTAGCCCAGGTGGAAGTTTGCCCTCGCTGCACGGCACCAAACCCGGCACAGAGCACGTCTGTTCCCCACCCTGGCCAGCAGGGAGTCTCACAAGTAATCCCTTCAGACGCCCCAGCGCTCCCTGTGCCCCCCCAAACCCCCCAAAGACAGGGGAGAGGTTATAACCCATCCCCCCCTCCCCTCACACACCCCAGTGCTCCCTGTGCCCCCAGCCCCACCTCACACAGGGGAGAGGTTATAACCCATCCCCACCGTCCTCAGACACCCCAGTGTTCCCTGTGCCCCCCAGCCCCACCTCACACAGGGAGAGGTTATAACCCATCCCCCCACCGCCCTCAGACACCCCAGTGTTCCCTGTGCCCCCAACCCCCCCACACGGGAGAGGTTATAACCCATCTCCTCCTCACACACACACCCCAGTGTTCTCTGTGGCCCCCAGCCCCACCTCACACAGGGGAGAGGTTATAACCCATCCCCCACCGCCCCTCAGACACCCCAGTGCTCCCTGTGCCCCCAAACTCCCCAAAGACAGGGGAGAGGTTATAACCCATCCCTCCCCTCAGACACCCCAGTGTTCCTGTGCCCCCAGCCCCTCACACAGGAGAGGTTATAACCCATCCCCACCTCCCCTCAGACACCCCAGTGTTCTCTGTGCCCCCCCAGTCCCCCCTCACACAGGGGAGAGGTTATAACCCATCTCCCCCTCCCCTCACACACCCCAGTGTTCTCTGTGGCCCCCCAACCCCCCCTCACACAGGGGAGAGGTTATAACCCATCTCCCAACAGGCTCTCCCAGTCCCAGTGGACCAGCCACAGTCCCAGGCCAATTCACAGCTCGGATCTCCCCCAGCAGAGCTCGCTGGGCCAGGCCTCTGGCATCTGCCATGGAAGGGTTTGTTAATAGAGGAAAGACCCCCGTGTGACGCCTGGGTGCACTTGGAGAGGTTGGCGCTGGGAGCCAGCGCTGCTCAAACAGTCACTTCCGTGTGGGGAAGCAGCCTTAGGACCCTGTTGTATTCACGAGGACATCCGCTCTTCGAAGGCCCCGTCCCAAGGGCTCGGCGTTCCGAGTCGGGGCTTTCGTTAGCGCAATCGAGGCCATGGACAGTGGTCGCCTTTGCTCCTCACACTTCTCTTGCAGCTGCGGGGCAGCGAAGATCACACCTGGAGCCCCGCGACATGGTCGAAGCCGCTCTCTGACTCCAGTAAACGGTCTTTCCTGAAATGTGGGCCCAGAACTGGACACGGCCCTCCTGCTGAGGCGCAGAGGAGAGCAGAAGAATGGCTGCTTGTGTCCTTCTTAAGTCGCTTCCCATTGTGTGTGTGAAATGGATTGTTCCTTCTACATCTGCACTGCGGGGGTTCCCTGGGTACTGGAGCTATGCTGGAAACTCTGCCGCGGCCAGGGGACATGTTTTGCTCTTCCGCTTTTTAAGTTTTTGCGGAAGAGCAAGTGCGCTGTTCCGGGGAGCCCTGTGACCGCGTTCTACGAGCAATAAGAGTTCCTCTGGAAGAGCAGGGTTTCTGTCATTTGGCCCCATCTAGACAGGCCCAAATGGCGGAAAAGCCTCTTCCGGAAAAGCGATTGGAGAAAGCTATGCAAATTGCGGCGTGCACTTTGTGTAGCTTTGTGGAAAAAGGCTTTAGTGTAGACCTGGCCTCCTGAGTGTGGCACTTTGCATTTGTCCTTATTAACTTCATCCTATTGACCTCCAATCGTTTCTCCAGTTTGTCCAGATCAGTTTCAATTCTGACCCATCCTCCAAAGCACTCGCCACCCCTCCTGGCTTGGGGTCATCTGCAAACTTAATAAGTGTTCTCTCTATGCCGATATCTAAATTGTTGATGAAGATATTGAACAGAAGCGGTCCCAAAACAGACCCCTGCGGAACCCCACTTGTGATGCCCTTCCAGCAGGACTGGGAACCATTATTAATAAGTACTCTCTGAGAATGTATCAGAGGGGTGGCCGTGTTAGTCTGAATCTGCATAAACAACAAGAAGTCCTGTGGCACCTTACAGACTAACAGATTTATTGGAGCATAAGCTTTTGTGGGCAAAGACCCACTTCATCAGATGCATCTGGCAAAGTGGGTCTTTGCCCACGAAAGCTTATGCTCCAATAAATCTGTTAGTCTATAAGGTGCCGCAGGACTTCTCTGAGAACGGTTATCCAATCAGTTATGCAACCACCTTATCCATCTAGGTTGCATTTCCCTAGTTTATTGATAAGGTCATGTGAGACTGTATTAAATGATTTACTAAAGTCTAGATATACCATGTCTACTGCTTCCCCCTTATCCACAAGACTTGTTATCCTATCACACAAAGCTATGAGGTTGTTCTTGACAAGTCCATGCTATTACTTATCACCTTATTATCATCTAGATGTTTGTAAATGAATTCCTTAACTACTTGCTCCATTATCTTTCCTGGCACAAGTTAAACTGTCTGTAGTTTCCTGGGTTGTTCTTATTTCCCTTTTTATAGATGGGCCCTAGCTTTGCCCTTTTCCCATCTACTGGAATCTCTCTTGTCTTCCATGACTTTTCAAAGACGATGGTTAATGGCTCAGATACCTCCTCTATCAGCTCCTGCCATATTCCAGGATGCATTTTGACAGGCCCTGATGACTTGAAGACCTCTCACTTTTCTAAAGCCTTGTGTTCACTGGCATGTATTGTTGCCACAAACGGCCTTTTGGGTACAAAACAGTGAGAGCGTTTACACTGCAATGGGACTTTTGGTGGGAAAAACACCCCGGCTACGTCTACACTGGCGCGTTCTCACGCAAAAACTCTTTTGCGGAAGAGTTCTTCTGCAAAAACTCTTCCAGAAGAGAACGTCTACACCGGCATGTGCTTTTGCGCAAGAGCATCCGTGCCAGTGTAGACGCTCTCTTGTGCAAGAAAGCTCTGGTGGCCATTTTAACCATCGGGCTTTCTTGCGCAAGAAATTCATGTTGCCTGTCTACACTGGCCTCTTGCGCAAGAACTGTTGCGCAAAAGGGCTTATTCCAGAGCGGGAGCATCAGAGTTCTGGCGCAAGAAGCACTGATTTCATACAGTAGAATGTCAGTTTACTTGCACAAGAACACGCGGCCAGTGTAGACAGGCAGCAAGCTTTTGCGCAAGAGCAGCCACTTTTGCGTAAGATCGCGCCAGTGTAGACACAGCCCCCGTTTTGGTGACAAAAATCTTCCAGCCTTGCAAGAGACTTTTGTTCTCCCCCTTCTCTCTCTTTTTTTTTGGGGGGGGCGGGGGGTCAATAAAGAGCCAGTGTGGACCCTGCTGTCGTTTTGTTGAGAGAACTGGCTTCCACTAGGATACCACCATGCCTGCCCTGCTGGCTCTGCTCAGTCTTTTGTGATCTCTGCTGCCCTGCAAGCCTGCGCCCCCCCTCCCCTTTCAAAGCTCCGGGAAGTGTCTGACCGCTGAGGGAGCTGCTCTTTTTGGGGAGCAAACAAAGAGCAAGTCACTGGAGTGCTCCTGTTCTGCCCGGCTAGGAACCTGGCGGCTGCAGGGGGAGGGCTGGAGATGCTGCTGTGCTGCTTTGATATTCCTCAGCACGGAGAGCTCCCAGAGCTACGAGGGAATCCCAAGCAGCGCAGGGATCAGCCCTGCCTTCCCACCACACTGCACTGCGGGATGCTTCCCCACAATGCTTTGCTCTGTCTGTCCACAGGGAGCTGGCCATGTGGCCATGAAATGTCGACAATGGGAGGCAGAAAAACTGGTTTGACCGGTTTTCACTTTTGCCGATTTTTGCACGTCGACAGCACTTTTGTTGTCAAACCTTCCTGGTGTTCTTTTTGTATTTTAACTTCTGAACCTACCCGATTTTCACTGGCATTCACTATGTTGAGCATCTAATCGCCACCAACCTTCTTGGTGAAAACCGACACAAAAAAGTCATTAAGCACCTCTGCCATTTCCACATTTTCTGTTCTAATTTTTCCCTCTTCATTGAGCAATAGGTCTACCCTGTGCTTGGCCTACCTCTTGCTTCTAATATATTTGTAGAATGTTTTCTAGTTACCCTTTATATCTCTAGTTAGATTGGGCTTATTTTGTGCCTTCGACTTTCTAATTTTGCCCCTACATAGTTGTGTTATTTGTTCATATACATCCTTTGCACTTTGCCCTAGTTTCTACTTTTTGGTAGGACTCCTTTTGGATTTTGTAGATCATTCCAAGTCTCCTGGTTCAGACAGGGGAGTTTCTTGCGCTCAGGGGCGGCCCGTGTGTATAGGCTGACTCGGTCGTTGCCTAGGGTGCCGTGTTAAACGGGGCGCCCAATGATGACGTCATGCCATTGAGGGCTGTGGAGGCGGGGGCGCCGATCGCGCATTCCGCCTGCGGCGCCAGCTGGCGGCAGCTCACCTCGGGCCGCCCCTGCTTGCGCTATTTTTGTGACATTATTGGATTTGACTATTAACATGCAGATCGTGTCTGCCATGCAGATCAGGTCCTGCCGTGAGGGCAGGGGACTGGACTCGATGACTTCTTGAGGTCCCTTCCACTCCTAGTATTCCATGATCATGTTTGCACCCACTGTTGTGTGTGTGTCCCAAATTGTGTGCCCAGTGGGCCGAGTGAGGTGGCTAGTGAAAGCGTGTGCTTAGCTGAGTCCGTTTGTGCTGCTCATGTGTCTGTGACGTTGTCAGTATTAGCTCAAGTGTTTGCTGCTGGGAGACGGCAGCAGGCGCTGCTCAAGGGAAGAGCAGCATTCCTCCAGCAATGGGCCGGAGGTGCCGCCTTGGCACGCCAGAGGCATTTCTTGTCACGTGGGTACCTGAGGCCCTTTGCCCAAACAGGCCATGGACAAGTGACTTGCTCGAGGGGGACACTGCACTTCGAGCGCTGGGGTGTCTGAGGGGAGGTGGGGGATGGGTTATAACCTCTCCCCTGTGTGAGGGGAGCTGGGGGCACAGGGGCGCTGGGGTGTCTGAGGAGGTGGGGATGGGTTATAACCTCTCCCCTGTGTGAGGGGGACTGGGGGCACAGGAGCGCTGGGGTGTCTGAGGGAGGTGGGGATGGGTTATAACCTCTCCCCTGTGTAAGGTGGGGCTGGGGGAGGCGCACAGGGAGCACTGGGGTGTCTGTGGGGAGGTGGAGGATGGGTAATAATCTCTCACCTGTGTGAGGTGGGGCTGGGGGGGGCACAGGGAGCGCTGGGGTGTCTGAAGGGAGGTGGGGAGATGGGTTATGTGACGGGCCAGGCTGGGTCTGGGCACGGCTGAGGGTGTCCACTCAGGGTGAATTGCTCAAACTCAGGGCTCCTTACAGCCCCAGACTGGAGACCTTCCCAAACAGGCCACACACCAGTCCCGCTGAGCGCTCCAGCTGCCTGCCTGGCCAGCCAGAAGCCTCACGAGCAAAACCCCTCAGACACCCCAGCTCTCCCTGTGCCCCAGTCAGCCCCAGGCCTAACACACAGGTGAGGGGTTATAGGACCCAATCTCACCTACCCCGAACGGGTTCCTCCGGTCCCAAGAAACCAGCCACCGATCCCAGGTCAATGTACACTCTGGATCTTACCCACAAGACCACGCTGAGCCAGTCCTTGAGAATCTACATTCTAAAGGTTTCTTACTAAAAGAAAGAAAAGCCTGAGAGTGAGGTTGTTGCGGAGAATACATCACATGCATCGAATCTCCCAGTTCTCGATACTGGCTCGCAGCAGAGATCTTACAAACTGCTCTCTTAAAAGTCTCTGCGTACATCCTATGTCAGGACGGGTCCACGGTTCTTCCCGGCTCGTTGTTCCCTGCAAGGCTGCATCTGGGATCAGGAGCTGAACTCAAGACCAGATGGAGATTGCCACATGGCACTTATATACCTCCCCTGGCATCTTCCTGGCCAGAGCAGGTCACCTGGTTCAGGGATCTACCCTTCTTTCACATGCTGGCAGCCCTTCGGCCCTGGCTGGTTTGCAGGTAGCCAGACACATTCCTTCAGGTGTGTCTCTGGCACCTAGAGATCTATTGTCCATTGAGCCTCGCTAATTAGCATAGCCATTGAACGAACATTCCTGGCCCATTGCTCTGCCTCAGAGACTTTTCCACCATCAACCCAGAGCATGTTTCTAACTCCACACACAGATGTTATACACGTACACGAATAGCATCTACAGAATCAGTAGAACAGAAGCTTTCATGGGACACCTCACATGGCCCCCTTTGTACCAACTTTTGGGGCAACCTCCCCCCATGGGTGCACCAGTGACCTTTAAAATTTAATAATGTGACAATTTTAACCTCTCCCCTGTGTGAGGTTGGGCTGGTCGGGGTGCAGGGAGCGCTGGGATGTCTGAGGGGAGGGGGGCAGATGGGTTATAACCTCTCCCCTGCGTAAGGTGGGGCTGGTTGGGGTGCAGGGAGCACTGGGGTGTCTGAGGGGAGGTGGGGGATGGGTTATAACCTCTCCCCTGCGTAAGGTGGGGCTGGTCGGGGTGCAGGGAGCACTGGGGTGTGTGAGGGGAGGTGGGGATGGGTTATAACCTCTCCCCTGTGTAAGGCGGGACTGGGGGGGCACAGGGAGCACTGGGGTGTCTGAGGGGAGGTGGGGGGATGGGTTATAACCTCTCCCCTGTGTAAGGTGGGGCTGGTTGGGGTGCAGGGAGCACTGGGGTGTCTGAGGGGAGGGGATGGGTTATAACCTCTCCCCTGTGTGAGGTGGGGCTGGGGGCACAGGGAGCGCTGGGGTGTCTGAGGGAGGTGGGGATGGGTTATAACCTCTCCCCTGTGTGAGGGGGCTGGGGGGCACAGGGAGCACTGGGGTGTCTGAGGAGGTGGGGATGGGTTATAACCTCTCCTGTGTGAGAGTGGGGCTGGGGGGCACAGGGAGCGCTGGGGTGTCTGAGGAGGTGGGGATGGGTTATAACCTCTCCCCTGTGTAAGTGGGGCTGGGGGCACAGGGTGTCACTGGGGTGTCTGAGGGAGGTGGGGATGGGTTATAACCTCTCCCCTGTGTAAGGGGGCTGGGGGGGCACAGGAGCACTGGGGTGTCTGAGGGGAGGTGGGGATGGGTTATAACCTCTCCTGTGTAAGGGGCTGGGGGCACAGGGAGCACTGGGGTGTCTGAGGAGGTGGGGATGGGTTATAACCTCTCCTGTGTAAGGGGGCTGGGGGCACAGGGAGCGCTGGGGTGTCTGAGAGGAGGTGGGGATGGGCTATAACCTCTCCCCTGTGAAAGGGGGGCTGGTTGGGGTGCAGGGAGCGCTGGGGTGTCTGAGGAGATGGGGATGGGTTATAACCTCTCCCTGTGTGAGGTGGGGCTGGGGGCACAGGGAGCACTGGGGTGTCTGAGGGGAGGTGGGGATGGGTTATAACCTCTCCCCTGCGTAAGGGGGCTGGGGGCACAGGAGCGCTGAGGTGTCTGAGGGGAGGTGGGGATGGGTTATAACCTCTCCTGCGTAAGGGGGCTGGGGGCACAGGAGCGCTGGGGTGTCTGAGGGGTTTTGCTTGTGTGAATTCTTGCTGTCCAGACGGCAGCTGACGCGCTCGGTGTGGGGTTTGGTGCCTAGGGGAGGAGGATCGCAGTCTTGGGCTGTAAGTAGCGCTGGGTCTGAGCAATTCACCCTGATTTGACCCTCTCAGCGGTGCCCCCAGAACCTGTCAGATTACAACTTTCTATCTTTTCTACACAGCGGAATAGTTTGCTCTTGTGCCCTTAATAATGTCGCTTTGAAAACCTGCCAAGTGTCTTCAATTGTTTTTCCTCTTACAGTTGCTCCCCATGGGACCTTGCCTACCAGCTCCCTGAGTTTGCTCAAGTCTGCCTTGAAATCCATTGTCTTTATCATGCTGCTTTGCCCTCCTAGCATTCCTGAAGCTCACGAGCTGTATCTTTTTCATGACCACTTTCACTCAAACTGCTTTCCACTTCCAAATTCTCAACCAGTTCCTCCCTATTTGTCAATATCCAACCTAAAACATCCCCTTCCCTACTAGCTTTCTCCACATTCTGGCATCCAAAATGGGCTCCGATGCATTTTGAGAGCTAGTTGGATAATCTGCCCGGTGTGTTATTTTCCCAGCAGATGTCTGGATCGTTGAAGCCCCATCTCCCTCAAGTCCTGGACTTTGGGTGATTTTGTGAGTTGTTCAAAAACAGCCTCCACCCGCTCTTCAGCCTGGGTGGGTGGGTGGACAGTCTGTTGGAGCCCCCTGGCGTGACATCACCCTTCTTCTTTACCCTTTTAACCTAACCCAGAGACTCTCAACACCTCCTCCCTGGTTTCCCCGCCTCCCGTGCTGAGCAAGTACCCTTTTCCCCA
Source organism: Rafetus swinhoei (assembly GCA_019425775.1). Classification (NCBI taxonomy): domain Eukaryota; kingdom Metazoa; phylum Chordata; order Testudines; family Trionychidae; genus Rafetus; species Rafetus swinhoei. The sequence continues at coordinate 1,363,309 of CM033428.1, forward strand.
GACCTCCTGCATGTGTATCCAGACAGCTAGGAGACTGGCTTTGCCCAGTCCCACCTTGTCCCTCCTTTATCCCTGCTATTGCAGCCCGAGCGCCCCCAGTTCCCCACCCGTCTCCCTGGCTCTGACTGACCTGTGGCTTTTGGCCCCCTGCCCCATCAGACCGAGTTTACAGCGGCTGCTAGTGGCTGTCTGCGCGGGGCTTAGCATCCGTGGGCACAGGGCTCGGCCGCTGCGCATACACCATCTGCATCTGTGCAGGGCCCTGTGTCTGCCAGCTCCAGCTTGTGCCAAGGCCTCTGCTTGGCCTGCCCTGCCCTGCCCTGCCCTGCCCACTGGGCCCGTGGTCCCTTGTTCCTGACCAGGCCTGGGCAGGCTGCAGGAACTCCCCAGGAAGACAGTGGGGTGGGCCTGTGGGCAGGACCCCGTTCGTGGAAGCGGGAGAGGGTCCCGCTCTGGTGGGGAACATTCCTGGCTCCTGCCCAGCCCTGGTGACATGGGCCAGCGAGAGGGTCTGAGTCCCTGCTCCCACCTCCTTTCCCAGCGGCTCCCTGCTCTCGAGGGCTCCTCCTGCCCTCCTGCATGGCAGAGCCCGTAACCCCCCACGGTTGGGCTCAGGAGCCCTGGGGCTCAACCCCCAACCTCGCGGGGGTCCCCACTCCAGGGGCGCTGTCCACACTGGCCCTTCCATGGCCCCGGGCACTGCCTGCCGCTCACTGCAAACCCAGCGCATCGCACTGCAGCCAGTTCTAAAAGCAGGGAACGGGGAGGGCTGCAGGAAACCCGTCAGGGGCAGGGGCCTCCCACCCATGGCTCCGGGACGGCGGGGCAGGTCACGGGTGGCTCCCCCACCTCCCCGCCTGGGCCAGGCCCTGGCTGCACCGCAGGGATTCTGTGGGCTGGGCACTTGACGGGGGCGGCTACAGGCCTGCAGGCTCTGGGGGGCAGGGCCCTTCTCCCCGGGGTCCGCCCCCCACCCCCACTGAGGTTACCTTCCCCCTCCCAGTCTGCCCTGCAGGGACAGGGCTGGCCCACGACATTTTGGCACCTGAGGTGGGGAGCTCAAATGACGCCCCCATGCCCCTTTTCTCCTGCCGGCCTGTGATGTCTCCTGTGCCCTCCTTCCTCCGCACCGCACCCCCATCTCTGGGCATGGAGAGCAGAGAGAATCCATCTGCCGCCTCCGTTCGCCTCATGGTAGGGCCAGCCCTGTGCAGGGACCCTAGACCGGGGGCATCTCCCAGTGCTGGGCCCCTGCCCAGGGTCCCCCCGGCCCTCCCCAGCTGCTCACCGCACCCGGCTCCAGCCCCACGCCCTGCTGCCCCGCCGCCTCCAGCCCTGGGGCCGCTTCCCTGGCCAGAGTGCTGCAGCTCCGCCCCCTGCCGGGGTCTCTGGCCAGCCCGGCCCCTCTGCCACCTCCGCCCCCTGCCCGGGTCTCTGGCCAGCCCGGCCCTGCTCTCCCCTTAGCTCTGCCCCGCACTGGCTCACCCAGGCAATTTCAGCTCACTGGGCGGACAGGATCTCCTCATTGGCCTCTCAGCCTTGTCAAACAAGCCGATCTGGAGGTGTTGGCCTCTCCCCATTGCTCCTGGGGACTGTCAGTGTCCTGGTTTCCCATTGACCCTCCCCCTTCCTTTTGGGGCTGGGGGCTGACCCCTCCCCCCACCTTGAGAGTAGTGAGGGGCCAGCAGCCCCCTGACTGTTAAGCTGGCTGGGAAGGGGGTTCCCTGTGCCTGGCCCCAGGCTGCTGCCGGTTTCTCGGGCAGGGAGCAGCCTGGGGGGGGCGAGGCTGTGTGGGCGCTGGAGGACCCTGGGGAGGCTGGGCCCAGGCCCGGGCCCAGTGACTCAGGCGCCGGGGGGATGCTGGGCCCAGCTGGCTCTGTGATCAGGTCCGGTCTCAGCCTCTGGGTGGGGCAGGACCGGGGGGGCTCCCAGGCAGAGGGAAGGGGCGGGTCAGGCCACCCGCTGCAGGCTGCTTTCACTTTTGTTCTCCAGGGCTCGGCGTGAGGAGCGAGCGTCCCGCTGTGCCAGGAGCCCCGCACCCCGAGCGCCCCCAGCCCGGTGAGTCAGGGCGAGGGCCCCCCCGGGCAGGCTGCCGCCGTGGGGCTGGGGCTGGGGCTGGGGCTGGGGCCGGGGCTGGGGCCGGCCCTTTGCCTGCTGCGCCCTGCGGCGCACGCCGGTGCCAGCTGGTGCCCGGGCGTGCGGGGAGGCGCCAGCGGAGCGGAGCCGTCGGCCCACGTCGCAGTGGCCGAGCGCCGGGCCCCGGGTCCCGCCGCCCGCAGAGTCTCTGCCTCGCCCGCACGCGTCGGGCAGCTCGGGCGGTGGCGGGGGCGGGTCTGAGCCGAGATGCCCTGCCCGCCCCGGCCCCGCTGCTACCTGAACGCGCCCGGCCCGGCCCTTACAGCTGGTGGCTCGGGCTGGGGTACCCGTCCCGGTGCCCTGGGGGCTGCCTGGGGCCCTGAGCCAGCCCAGGACAAGCAGAGCTCGTGGGCCGGGCCGGGCTGGTTTCTCCCGCAGCCGGGACCTCTGCAAAGGGAGGGGCTGGGGCAAGCGGGCCTGGGGCAGCGGCAGGGCTGGGGCGGTTGGGTCTGACAGCCCAGTGCCTCTCGCACCGGCTCCCCTGCCGAGCCGCCCCACTGCTCTCAGCTGCGAGGTGGGGGGAGGGCTCCTTAACGTGGCTGCCTAGTTAATGGCACAAATAATAGCTGAGCTAATTAAAACCCTGGGCTGGAATCTACAAGTGCTAATTGCAACGAGGCTAAATGCAAATTGGCCTGGAAATAAACTGTCCTAGCTCAGCAGGAGCAGCTGCAAACCCCTCCTTCCCCAGCCAGCCCCACACGCAGGCCCCACGGCTCTGCCCCCTTGGCCCAAGGCACATGCCAGGCCAGTTCTGCCAGCACCTGCCGGGTAGCGCCAGGCCTGTGCTGGGGTGTGCAGAGTGGTGCCAGGACTGCCTGGGGGTCCCCGTGGCCTCTTGCCCACTGGGGCAGGTGCAGGTGCCGGGGGCGTGGCATGGTGTGGGCTGCAGCCTCTGTGCACGTGTCTGGTGGGTGGGCCTGCCTGGCGCAGGTGAGGGGTCCCGAGCGCCTTCATCCCCACTTGGCCTGCCTGCTGCCCCTAACTCTGCCTGCCCCGGGCTGCAGCTGCCCCTCCCCGGCCCTCGGCAGCCCCAGCTGGAGCCCACTGCCACCCACTGAGTCACTGGGTGGACCATGGTGAGTCCAAACCTCCCCCCGCCCAGCAATCCTGTGATGTGTGTCTGGCGGGCCGTGGCCGGACTTGGATACTCCCACTCTCCGCAGGACTATGTGGGGGTTGGGAACAAGGCTGGGTCGGTGGGGCCTGGGGGTTTGGGTTACGTGGGGCTGGGGTGCCCGAGGCTGGGGTCGGCGGGGCCTGGGGTTTGGGTTACAGGGGCTGGGGTGCCCGAGGCTGGGGTCGGCGGGGCCTGGGGTTTGGGTTACAGAGGGGCTGGGGTGCCCGAGGCTGGGGTCGGCGGGGCCTGGGGTTTGGGTTACGTGGGGTTGGGGTGCCCGAGGCTGGGATCGCGGGGCCTGGGGTTTGGGTTACAGAGGGGCTGGGGTGCCCGAGGCGCGGGGCCTGGGGTTTGGGTTACGTGGGGGCTGGGGTGCCCGAGGCTGGGGTCGGTGGGGCCTGGGGGTTTGGGTTACATGGGGGGTATCTGGCTGGGTTCCTGCTAAGGCCTTCCAGCCGTGAGCAGAGTGAGTTTTGTCTTGTGCCCTTGTTCGTATGTGCCTGTGTCACCCGGTAGCTATCGTGGCGCTGGTGGAAGACCGAATACTAGAACAAGGGACAGTTAACAAGGTGCAGGACTTTAAATGCGGGTTTAATATGAAATCAAGCACAAAGAAATTAAACTTCTGGATGTTCAGTCGCCATTTGGTGCCCCGGGAGCATCTGGGCAGCCGTGGCCCTGGTGCAGCTCTGGGAAGTCAGTTCTGGCGTCAGTTTGGTCTTTTTCACCTTCCACACCCCTGTGGGTGGCTGGAGCCACGCGTGGCAGGGAGAGTGAGGCTGGCCTGGGTGGGCTGGTTCGTCACCGGTCACACATGCTCCGTGAGCCATCGGGCGTCTCCCCAGTTGCCTGGTCCCTCCCGTGACGGAAGGCGCGTGTTGCTAACCAGTGCGGGGCTCTCCGGGGGAGTGGCAGCTGGGGCTGGTTTTCCTTTGGGTCCATTACACAATGGCTCCCGTCTCTGTGTTTCCTGCCGTGGCGCAGTGGGGGGCTGTCTGCTCTGTGACCCGGGTCCCCCTGCGCTGGGATGGGAGATTCCCACTGACTCTCCCAAATGTGGATTAGCCCAGACACCCTGGCCCAGCCTCCCCGGGAGAGACAAAGGGAGGAGGCGGAGACCAGCACCTGGCCGGGGGGCAGGGCTGGGAGGGAGGCAGTGGCTGTCTGGGAAGCATGGAGAGAAGAGGCTAAGCTGGGGCCTAGGGGCGATGGACCCAAACCCTAGGGCCTGAGGCATCTTGGCCCTGGGCCCTGTAGCCACATCACATCTGGGCTGCGCTGTACCCTGAAGGACCAATAAACCCCTCTCTAGTCTACGACTGGCGGAGTCTGTTCTTGCTGCTACGGGGCTGCAGGATTTGGGGAAACCCCGACTGGCCATCACACCTGTGTGGCCATGACTTTCAGCTCTTGAAAATCACCTGTAGGCCTGGCAGCTCTTGCCGATTTCGAGGGCTCCAAGCCAAGTGCCGGGTGAGTTTCCTGGTAGAGTCCGGTCCCGAGCTACGTGACTTTCCTGACGCCTTTGCCTGGAAGCCTCATGTCCGTGGGCGGGCGGGGGCGGAGGGAAGATGCCATCTGCGGGAGTTTCAGACCAGTGACTCAAGCCAATCTTGTTTGCTCAGCAACTCATTGCTGTGTTACACCCAGCTCCTCCATTAACCGCCTCCGGAATCCACGCCAGTCCCGTGGCGGCGCAGACCCACTGAGGGAGCAGCTCAGGAGCCGCTGTGGGTGAAACCCACGTCACCAGCTGAGCCGGGGTGGAGAGACGGAGTTTTGGTTTTAGCGTGAGTGGCTCGTTGCAGCACCAGGCGCATTGCACATGTCAGAGGCCCCTCGCCTGCCCCAGGACGTGAATCTGGCCAAACCCAGATGTTGTACAGAGCAGGGGGGAGGCTCCTGCAATTTCCTCCCCAGCCCTTCACTTCCTCTTCTGCCAGCTCTTTGCTTAGCTTCCCTTCAGCTCTGGGGCTGGGTGTGTCCCAATCGCTGGCTGCTTCCTGTGCTCTTCTCTCACTTGCTCTGTCTGGAGAAGCTTTGCCTCAGCCCCATAGCCCCATAGCCTCAGCCCCCATTGCCTCAACCCCATTGCCTCAGCCCCCATAGCCCCCATAGCCTCAGCCCCCATTGCCTCAGCCCCATAGCCCCATTGCCCCCATTGCCTCAACCCCATAGCCCCATTGCCCCCATTGCCTCAGCCCCAGTGCCTCAACCCCCATAGGCCCCATAGCCCCCATTGCCTCAGCCCCCATTGCCCCCATTGCCTCTCTGGGGGCAGTGGGGGAGGGGCCTGTGGCCACACAGCCGGGGGTCCCAGCCCTGTTGCCGCAGACCAGACAGTGACTGGCCCCGGGGCCCTGTTTCTCCCTGGCCGTGGCAGCAGGACTGGTCTCGAGGTGTCCCGCCCCTCGCTACGGCCATGCACGGCCCAGGCAGGCTCCTCGCACGTCGCACGGGCCGGCCGGGCTCTGCCTTGGGGAGCCAGACGCCCTGCTGGGCCGGTGCCTCGCCTGGGCGCTGGCCTGCAGGAGCTTTGCTGTCTCCCCAGCGGCGGGTGGGCTCGAGCGTGGCCCAGCTGGGCCCCCTGGCCCAGGGCAGGCTGGCTCGGAGGGGCTGGGGAATCTCTTGGCCCCGCCGCCCCTTGGGACTCTGCAGCCGACAGCGTCTCTCCAGCCTGCTGGCGGGGGCTGCTGCCCTGGGCCCGGCTGGCTTTGGGCCGCCCGTGCCCGCCGGGCTGGGACTCAGCGAGCGGCGGTCGGGGCGCCTGCCGGGCTGTGCCCTGGGGCGCTGTGCCAGCAGCAGGTGGCTGCCTGCCAGGCCGTTAGCCTGCGGGGTGGAGCCAGGAGCTGGGCTTGGCCGGGGTGAGCCGGCTGGCGGGGGCGTGCCCAGGAAGCAGGGCCGGGGTGGGGGGATGGAGCAGGCAGCACGACCCAGGCCTGGCCCCAGAAACGCCCCCGCTGGGAGTGTTGTGTGTGTGTGGGGGATCCAGTGCCCGTCTGCAGCTCGCCGGCCTGGGCACAAGTGGGCAGAGGCGTGCCAAGGCAGCCTGGGAGCACCAGGAGCCAGGTGCTCTGACGGAGCTGGGGCACAAAGCTAGCGGGGCGGCACTCTGTGCATGCAGAGCACTCTGTGTTGGGGTGCTCGTGGGGGGAGTTTGGGGGTGCTCTGTGGGGGAGGGGCAGACCATGGGTGTGGTGCTCCATGGAGGGAGTTCGGGGGTTCTGTCTCCGGGGCCCACTCTCACCTGGGGGGTCCGTCCCTCTGCCACCAGGACGGCGCCTCTCAGGGCCTCCAGCCGCCTGCCTCCGCCGTGAGCCCCTCGGGGGTCCCCTCCCCCTGGACCCTCAGGACCTCCACCCCCAGAGGAACAGCACCCCCCTGTTCTCCAGCCCAGAGCGACTCCAGCCAGCACCCAGCAGGAGGGTCTATGGAGCTTTGAACAGCAACGGATCCTCAGGCCAGTCGGCCTGGGCCCCTGCCCCACGTCAGTCTCCCGCAGCCGGCTGAGTCCTGCCTGCTCTGCCCTCAGCCCCCAAAACAGCCCGCCTCCCCAGCAGAGCCTCCAATACCCCGCAACAGCCCTCCCCGCCATTGTCTCTCCCCAGGTAAGAGGGTCGCCTGGGCCCCTCTTCTCCCCTCCCTCCTCCAATGTTCTCCCCTCTCTGGGACCCGCTGGGCCAGTCCCCGGGGTCCCCCATCTGCAGCCCTTTGTCTGTGGTCTGGCCGGACCCGGCCGTGTCCTCTGAGCAGTCGGGGGCACCAGGGCACCAGACACACGGCTCCAGCTCTGGGCTGTTGTCTGCAACAACAAACTCCCCCCCTTTGTCACTGAGCGCCCCCTGTGTGCCCCCCCCAGAGAGCCAGTGCCGCTGAGGGACCCGAGCTCGCCGGGCTCATGGCATTTCCTGCGTCACGTATCCGGTGGCCTTCCTCGGTGGCACTGGGGGTAGCCAAGGCCTCTTGCACGGCACGGTGCGCCCATGCACGGGCGTTCGGGATGCGGCCCCAGCAGGCTGCAGGTGCCCAGGCTGGTGCGGGGCGCACAGGGCTGGGGGCGGAGGCGTGTGGGTGGCTGGGTGCCGGGTGTGTGTGCCTGTCACGGATCCCCAGACCCGCTGCTCTCACAGCCCGTCAGCCCCACCCCATGGGTCTCTGGTTGGGCTGGGTCAGCCCCTCGCTTCCCTGCCTGCTGGGCCCGACCCTCGGAGCCCCGGCACCCGGGTCATGCTGTGACCTACCTACAGCGACTGCCCCGGCTTGGGCGCTTGAGGGCACCCCCTTCCTGCCCCGGGGCGCCCAGCCAGCGCTGACAGCAGCAGGGCTCTGAGACATCTGGGCACGGCAGAGCCCGGCCTCCACTCCCACACAGAGCCCTCCCCTCGGGGATGCCCTGCCTGGCCTGCCCCGGCCGCTGGCCTCCAGCTGCTCACACGCAGCCAACCTCAAGAGGGGCCAGCTGGGCCGGGAGTGGCTAAGTGCCCCATGTCCAGGAGCTGGAGTGGCCAGCTGGGCTCTTCAGGGCCCTGGGCCCAGGCAGCCAGGTGTTTGCCACACCTGCAGCTCTGGCCTTCTGCAAAGAGCACACAGCTCTGTCCCCTCGCCTGGCTAAGCAGGGACCACATCAAGGAAACTGAGGCACACGCACTCTTCATCCATAACAGCAGGAAAAATTCATCATCTGTCACAGAGCCCTCAGCGCGTGGGCGTGTGGCTGCCCGCCCGGTGGGGGCAGGGGCCTAGACTGCCCCGTGGCACAGGGCGCTCACCCTGCTCTCTGCCCCTCAGGCACCAGATGAGTTCCCACATGGAGGACCCCTTGCTGGGAGAGCTGCCCCCGAGCCAGCTGAGCCCCACGTGCCCTGGCCACGGGCCTGCTGGCGTCAGTGAGAGCAGCAGCCCCCAGAGCCAGGGCAGGCACCTCACCGCACAGGTAAGGCCCCTTGCTGCTCCCTGCCGGCTGCCAGCGCCCCTGGGTGCTCCCTGACCAGCCCTGCCCCCGCAGATGCAGCGCGCCCTGCAGCCCCTGTGCCTGTCCCTGGCGAAGCTGCGCCCGGTCATGGACCGTATGCTGGAGGCCATGGAGCGGGGCCTGAGCCGCCGGACGCACGCCCAGGCCACAGTGCGCATGCTGCCCGCCTTCATCCGCTCCACCCCCGATGGCACCGGCAAGGGACAGCGGGGGCCTGGGCTCTGGGGGGCAGGGTCGGTGCTGCCCAGGCCACCGTACCTGCTGGGCCGGGAAGGGGGCACAAGGAACAGGCAGGTAGCTGGTGTGGGCCCATGGGCGTCTGTCCCCGGCGCCGCCGCCCAGCCAGTCTGGGGGACACGGCTGCAGAGCCTGTCGGGGTGGCCGGTCCCGGAGCTGCGGGGCACCAGGGGCCTGCAGGAGGCCGGCGGGGAGCAGCTCTGGTGCCCTGGGGTGCTCGGGCCCTGACACTGCGTCTCGGGCAGAGAGAGGTGACTTCCTGGTGCTGGACCTGGGAGAGACCAGCCTGCGGGTGCTGCTGGTGGAGCTGAGGGGTGAGGAGCGTCAGCCCGTGGTGGTGCAGGACCTGTCCTTCCCCGTGTCAGAGGAACTCCGCCGGGGCCCCGGCCAGCAGGTAGGGACGGGGCAGCCCAGTGGGGGAGCAGGAGGTGGGGCGGTGCCTGCTCCACGCCAGCCAGCAGGGGCGCCAGGAGCCAGGCAGCCTCGGGCTGGTGGGCGGTGCCGCCATGGGCGGGGGCGGGGGCTCCGCCCTGCTAATTCTGGGCCTTGCTCCCCAGCTCTTGCCTTCATGGCCAAATGCCTGTGGGAGTTCCTGGACAGGCACCGCCCGCCCCAGAGAGACTTGGCTGGGCAGGGGGCCGCCGTGGGGCCGGGCATGGCTGGCTGGGCGCTGTGGGAGGGGGCTCCCAGCAGGGGCGCCGTGGGGCCGGGGCAGGGCTGGCTGGGCGCTGTGGGGAGGGGGCTCCCAGCAGGGGGCACCGTGGGGCGGGGGCAGGGCTGGCTGGGCGCTGTGGGGAGGGGGCTCCCAGCAGGGGGCACCGTGGGGCCGGGGCAGGGCTGGCTGGGCGCTGTGGGGAGGGGGCTCCCAGCAGGGGGCGCCGTGGGGCCGGGGCAGGCTGGCTGGGCGCTGTGGGGAGGGGGCTCCCAGCAGGGGGCACCGTGGGGCCGGGGCAGGGCTGGCTGGGCGCTGTGGGAAGGGGGCTCCCAGCAGGGGGCGCCGTGGGGCTGGGGCAGGGCTGGCTGACCCCAGTGCCTGTGCTCCTCCCCACAGAGCTTCCTGATCTCCTGGTCGAAGGGTTTCACGTGCCCCGGCGTGGTGGGACAGGATGTGGTGCAGTTACTGCAAAACGCCATCAATGAGCAAGACGTAAAGGGGGTTCCACCCGATGGGGCAGCGTCGGGGCAGGGTGTGGGGCTGCCCCTGGAGGGGAACGGTGGGGGGGCCTCCTGGTGACCAGGGAAGGATAGGACAGTCCTGGGCGGGACAGGGGCTCTCTGGGTGGTGGTGGGACAGTATTGGGCGGGCCCCTGGGGAGCTGTAGGGCAGTGTGGGGTGGGCTCTGGGGAGCGGTGGGCAGTGAGGAAGGCCCCCGGGAGCGGGTGGGGCAGTGTGGGGCGAGCCCCCCGGGGAGCGGTGGGGCAGTGTGGGGCGGGCCCCCTGGGGAGCGGTGGGGCAGTGTGGGGCGGGCCCCCTGGGGAGCGGTAGGGCAGTGAGGGGAAGGCCCCCACCAGGGAGCTGTGGGGCAGTGTGGGGCGGGCCCCCCGGGGAGCGGTGGGGCAGTGTGGGCAGGCCCCCCGGGGAGCGGTTATGGGGTGGCCGTTGAGCCTGTCCCCTCTCTGCCTGGCCAGCGCTACCGCATCAAGGTCATCGCCGTGGTGAACGACACCGTTGGCACCATGATGAGCAGCGGCGCCGGGCTGGAGCCGTGTGAGGTCGGCCTGGTTGTGGGTGAGTGGCCCTGCCCCGGCCAGACGCCCCGGGGAGCCTGGCACGGCCAGAGGGAGCCGGCGGGGGGGGGAGAGACCTTGCGTGGCCCAGACAGCCACGCGTCTCGGCCCTCACGGCTCTCCTGCCCGCCTGGCAGACGCCGGCACCAACAGCTGCTTCATGGCGGAGGCGCGGCACGTGGAGACGGTGGAGGAGGTCGAGGGCCGCATGGCCGTGGTCACCGAGTGGGGCTTCTTCGGGGACGACAGCACCTTGCAAGACGTGCTGAGTGACTACGACCGGCAGGTGGACCGGGCCTCCCTGAACCCGGGGAGGAGCAGGTGGGTCAGGGGCTGTGGGTTGGGGGCTTCCCTGGCAGGGAAGGGGCACGGAACATTGGCTTTCTGAGTCCCCACGAGGGGCATCTGCTCCTCTGTGGCCGAGCCAGGCCCCCGTGCCCAGGGCTCTCTGGGCCTAGGGCCCCCGTGCCCAGGGCTGTGCCAGGCTGGGCTGTGCGTGGCTATGCCCAGGGGAGCCGTGGCCCTGCCCCCTCAGCGCTCTGCTCACCCTCTTTCCCCACTCAGGTTTGAGAAGATGATCAGTAGCCTGTACCTGGGCGAGATCGTCCGGCACATTGTGGCAGATCTGGCCTCTCAGGGCGGGCTCTTCTGGCGCCACGACCCTCGTCTCCTGACGCCGGGCTCAATCCCCACCCAGCAAGTTCAGGAGATCACCGAGCAAGTGGGGCCCCTGTCCCAGCCCCTGCAGCAGCCGGGGAGCCCTGGGCGTGGGTACACCAGCACCCCCGATGCCAGGTGTGGCCTGCCCCGCGCCCAGACCCTGGCAGCCAACAGCTGCTGTGCCCCACAACCTCATGGCCCTTGGGGCCGAGTGAGGCATGACCCCCCCCTTTGCAGTGGAAAGCAAGTGCCCCCAGCCATGGGCCTCAATGGCAGGGCTCTGCCCCGTGCCCTCCCTGCACCCCCTCTGTGCACTGCAAGGGTGCCAGTCCTGGATAAGGATGGAAGGGCCCCTCCTCTGTGCCCTCCCCATACGCAGGGGTGGCAGGCCTGCGCTGCTGCCGGGGGGTCGCTGCTGCCGGGGGTGCCAGGCCTGCGCTGCTGACAGGGCTGTTCCCGTGCCCTCCTTCGCAGCGAGCAGGTGGGACTGGCCGTGGCGCAGCGGGTGCTGCAGGAGCTGGGGCTGGAGGCGAGCGACCAGGACTGCGTCAGCATGCAGCAGGTGTGCAGCGCTGTCTGCTCCGCGCCGCCCGGCCTCTGCGCCGCCGGCCTGGCCGCCATCCTCAGCACATGCGCCGGGCCGGGAGCTGCCCAGGCTGAAGACCAGTGTGGCCGTGGACGGAGACGTGTTCCGGGGCAGTGCCAAGTAAGGGCGCCCGGGACGGTGCCAGGGACCTGCTCCCTGCTGTGCCAGCTGCCCCTCCAGGGGGCTGTGGGGACTGGGGGTGGGGCTGGCACTGTTGGCCCCAAGGCAACAGGAGGGAGCTTTGGGGGCCCAGCTCTCCCCTCGGCGCTAGGCCTTGTCCCTGGCCTGGCTCCCTTAGCCACCTCCAGGTGCCCCATGAGACTGGGCATGGTGCCTCGCCCCTCTCCCAGCCCTTCGGCTGCTGTGGCCAGGGCAGGCCCCGTGGGGAGCGGGCACACACCTGGGGGGAGCCCCCTCCAGTGCGACGCCCCTTCTCGGGGACCACTCGCTCCCAGGGGCTCAGCCCCTCCTCCTCCTGGGACCGCACCTCCCTGAGCCCCTAGGCCAACTGGCTCTGGAATGCCCTTGTTCTGGGCCCCGGGGCCCCAGCCCCAGCCCCAGGGGGAACAGAGCAGCCTTGTGCTCCCAGCCAGTGTCACGCCGGGGGGGGGGGGAGGTTATGAGACCCCTCAGGCCTGTTGGTCTGCCCCCCCTCCCAGCCCGGCACGTCTGAGTCTCGCCTGCAGCTGGGGGCTCTGCCTGCCCCATCCTGCAGCCCCCTTCTTCCCCCCCAGCAGCCCCTGCCCTGGCCTGTGTCTGTTGGCCAGGTAATGGGGTCACCTGGGCCTCTCCCCCGGCTGGGACCTGCTGGACGGGGCACCGGGGCCTCTCCCCACAGCCCATTGGCCTCCCCTGGCCAGACCCGGCCGTGCCTCCGAGCTGGGTCGCGGGCACCAGGGCGCCAGGTCTGTGCTGCCCCCCGTTACACCAGTACCCCCCTGGGACACTGAGAGCCCCCCCACCCCGCAGGCAGCCCCTTGGCAACCCCCACGCTCCCCCCTCGGTCACCGGCCCTGCCAGCCTCTCCCCCGCTTGCCAGGTTCGTCCAGATGCTGGAGCAGTGGCTGGGCCAGCTGGCCCCCGAGTGCGAGGTCTCCTGGGTGCGGTCGAAGGACGGCAGTGGCATGGGGATCGCCATGGTGGCTGCCGTGGCATCGAGGCTGGTAGCCCAGCGCCAGCGCGTGAACGGCATCCTGGCCCCGCTGCAGCTCCCGCCCGAGGCCCTGCAGACGGTGCAGGCCCTGCTGAGGCGGGAGATGGAGCTGGGGCTGAAGGAGACGCGGGCGAGGCCCTCCGTCCGCATGCTGCCCACCTACATCCGGGCCACGCCCGACGGCTCAGGTGAGGGGCTGGCCGGGGGGGGGGGTCATTCCCGCCTTGCCTGTGGAGTCCCTGGTGGGCGCAACCCGGACAGCAGTCGCACTAGCCTCCCCTCCCCCGTCTCCCCTGGAGCGGACACGGCTGGGTGTGACGGGAGGGTCTGGAGGGGCCGAACACAGCTGGGTGTGAAGGGGGCCCCTGGAGGGAGCGGACAGGGCTGGGTGTGAAGGGGGCCCCTGGAGGGGGTGGACAGGGCTGGGTGTGAAGGGGGGCCCCTGGAGGGAGCGGACAGGGCTGGGTGTGAAGGGGGGGCCCTGGAGGGGGAGGACAGGGCTGGGTGTGAAGGGGGCCCCTGGAGGGAGCGGACAGGGCTGGGTGTGAAGGGGGGGCCCTAGAGGGCTGGGCAGGGCTGGGTGTGAAGGGGTGGCCCTAGAGGCTGGGCAGGGCTGGGTGTGAAGGGGGCCCTGAGGCGGACAGGGCTGGTGTGAAGGGGGCCCCTGGAGGGGCGGACAGGGCTGGGTGTGAAGGGGGCCCCTGGAGGAGCGGACAGGGCTGGGTGTGAAGGGGCCCTGGAGGGAGGGCAGGGCTGGGTGTGAAGGGGGCCCTGGAGGCGGACAGGGCTGGGTGTGAAGGGGGCCCCTGGAGGGGGCGGACAAGACTGGGTGTGACGGGGGACCCTGGAGGGGGAGGACAGGACTGGGTGTGAAGGGGTGGCCCTAGAGGGCTGGGCAGGGCTGGGTGTGAAGGGGGGGCCGGCTGCACTGGGCCAGCTGCCTCTGGGCGCCTGGCATGGGGAGCTGGTGCCATGGCCCAGCCCAGAGCCTGGCTCTGACCTGCCCCCGGTGCCCTTTGCAGAGAGAGGCGACTTCTTGGCTCTGGACCTGGGCGGCACCAACTTCCGGGTGCTGCTGGTGCAGGTGGGCAGCAGGGCGCAGGGGGGCGTGCGGATCGTCAGCGAGGTGTACTCCATCCCCATGCAGGTGGCCCAGGGCCCGGGCAGCCAGGTACTGCGGGCACGTGGGTTCTGGGGGGCGGGGGGCTGGAAAAGCTGCCCCTTGGGCTGGGCCTGCCAGGGGTGGGTGCTGCCTCTCCCAGAGAAGTGAGTTTTCCCCCAGCTCCCAGGCTGGGTCTGGCGTGGGGCTGAGCCCCGGGGCCCCCAGGTGGGGCAGCCCTCACTGACTCCTCCCTGCTCAATCTCTGCAGCTCTTTGACCACATTGTCGAGTGCATCGCGGACTTCCAGGCCAAGCAGGGCTTGGTGGGCCGGACGCTGCCCCTCGGGTTCACCTTCTCCTTCCCCTGCCAGCAGACCGGCCTGGACCAGGTGAGGCCCCTCCCCGGGGCGGCAGGGCAGGGGTCGGGTCGGGCCATGGCCCAGCAGGGGCCACCTCCCAGCGCTTCTGGGGGTGCCAGCTCTGGTGCCCGCGGATGCCGGTGCCACGGGGCAGCCTGTTGACGCTGGACTCTAACGCCCGCAGGGCATCCTGCTGGGGGCTTCAAGGCCGGGAGGGCGTGGTGAAGCTGGGGAGGTGTGACCGGGGCCTGGGCAAGGTGCCGGGGGTCGTGTGATTGGGGTCTTGCCAGCAAGGGCCTCGTGCTTGGGGGATGTCATGCCGGGAGGGTGTTGTGCCGGGGGGGGTGTCGTGAGATGGGGGGGGTCTTGCCAGCAAGGGCCTCGTGCTTGGGGGGGATGTCATGCCGGGAGGGCGTTGTGCCGGGGGGGCCTCGTGCCCGGAGCAGCAGGCCAGGAGGAGTAAGGCTGCTGGGCACGGGCTCTACCGCAGCCTGCGGGCACCCTGGCCATGCTCACCCAGGACACTGGCATGGCCAGAGCCCCGGGCAGCTGCGGTGCAGGCAGCTCCCTCCTGGGGGCAGCAGCGGAGGGCCGTTTCCCAGGGGCCGGGAAGGGCAGTGTGCCAGGGCCGCCGCTGCCGCGTGACGGGAACGGAGTTGCCTAGTAACGGGTCTCATTCTTCCCAGCACTTTGAGCTGGATGTGGTTGCCATAGTGAACGACACCGTGGAACCATGATGTCGTGGCGCTACGACGACCCCAGCTGTGAGGTCGGCCTCATTGTGGTAAGGGCGACCCCGCACTATTTGAACACTGGGCGGGCGGCGCCACTGGCCCTCCCAGCCTAGCGGAAGGGGCTACTAGACCCGGGCTCAACTGATTTTGGGGGCCAAACGATGACGAAAGGGTCGGGGGGGTGTGTCGGTCAGAGGTCCAAAGTGAGGGCCGGGGCCGGGGCCACCGAGCAGAGAGCCCCGGGCAGCCCCGCGACGGTCGACGGAGCCTGCGGACGCTGCCCAGAGGAGCTCTGCCCGGATGCGTGACACTAGGGAGGTGTGGAAATAGGCCCCCCAGTCGCAGAGCCCCCCGTCCATCCTCCTGGTGGGGTGCACAGCGGCTTTCGCCAGGGCCAGGAGGAGGTGGACGAGGTCTCGCGACTGAGGGGCCGCGGACGGGTGCATCTAAACAAACAGGTGAGGGAGAAGTGCAGCCAGAACCTCAGGAAGAGGAGCGGGAACAGGGGCTGCAGCCTGGCGCGTTCCAGGCAGGCGTGCGCCAGCTTGTCCCTCACGCCGCAGAAGGGGCAGGTGTCCGGGCTGGGGGGGAACCGCGCCAGGTACGTGCCCCTGCTCTGGGCTCCGTGGAGGAGCCGCCAGCTGCTGTCCCCGAGGGGCCGTGGGATTAGGGTGGACCACACGCTGGCCCCTCGGGGTCCCCCACCCGCCGCAGGCCTCAGGTAGTCCCACCACTCGGTGTCAGGGCGGGACACGCGGGGGAGGCGCGCCGCGTGGGAGCACGAGCGTGTGCAGATGGTCCCTGGGCGCGCGTCGGAAGCAGAGCGGCTGCAAATCTGGCAGCCGGCCGGGCTGCAGGGGTGGGAAGCCGGGGGCCCGGAACAGGGGCCCCATAACAAGGGCCGGAGGGCTTTCAGTGGGGGGGGGCGTCCTCTCGTAGGGCTCTCTGCAGGAAGTCGAGAGCGGGCTGCGCCAAGGCCGCCTTCACCTCCTGGAGTAGGTGCAGAGGAGTTCGGGGGTGGGGAGCCTGGGCCGGTGCCCCCGGAGCCCCAGGCCGTGTTGAGACCCCACCCCCAGTGCTGGCCCTTGGCCTTGCCCCACTCCGGGGGCTGCGCTGCCGGGGCCTGCCAGGCTGGCTGGGGGGGCCCGCACTGACGCCCCGTTCCCCCTCAGGCACGGGCACCAACGCCTGCTACATGGAGGAGCTGCGGAACGTGGGCGCCCTGGCGGGGGAGGAGGGGCGGATGTGCATCAACATGGAGTGGGGCGTTCGGCGACAACGGCTGCCTGCCTTCTTCACCCCCTTCGACGCACAGGTGGACGCGGCCTCGCTGAACCCCGGCAAGCAGAGGTGGGCACTGGGGGGAGCGGGACGAAGCAGGAACAATGCAGGGCCTGCAGGGGCTGGATGGGGGTGGGCGGGCAGGAGCCAGGCCGGGCTGGGCTGGCAGGGGCTGGATGGGAGTGCAGGGGCAGGGGCAGGGCTGGATGGGGATGGGGGGCAGGGCGAGGGCTGGATGGGGGTGGGCGGGCAGGAGCCAGGGGGCAGGGCTGGGCATCTGGATGGGGATGGGGGCAGGAGCGAGGGCTGGATGGGGGTGGGCGGGCAGGAGCCAGGCCGGGCAGGGCTGGCCGCATCCGGATGGGGGTGGGGGGGGCAGGGCTGGCCGCGTCCTGCGGTTGTGCTGAGGCCTGGTGGGTCTCTGCTGCCGGGGCAGGTTCGAGAAGCTCATCAGTGGCATGTATCTGGGTGAGATCGTCCGGCACATCCTGCTGCAGCTCACAGCCGAGGGCCTCCTGTTCCGGGGCCGCCCTTCCCCCAAGCTCCAGACCCCCGACATCTTCCAGACCAAGTTCCTCTCGTCCATCGAGAGGTGAGTGCAGGCAGCGTGGAGGGGAGGTGTGGGGGGCAGGGCGGAGTTGCACTGACCGTGCCCTGGTGCCCACAGCGACGGCCTGGCCCTGCGGCAGGTGTGCGCCATCCTGGAGGCGCTGGGGCTGCACGTCACCTGCGAGGACAGCCTGCTCGTGCGGGAGGTGTGCCAGGTGGTGGCCCGGCGCGTGGCCCAGCTGTGCGGGGCAGGCGTGGCCGCCGTGGTGGAGAAGATCCGGGAGAACCGGGGCCTGGAGCAGCTGGCGGTGACGGTGGGCGTGGATGGGATGCTCTACAAGCTGCACCCCCAGTGAGTGGGGGGGGGATGGGCCTTGCTGGCACACGGGGCAGCACCCCAGGCTGTGCCAGGAGACGGGTGCAGAGCAGCTGCCTGTCCCTGCACAGGGAAATGGCCCAAGCTGGCCATGGGGCTTGGGCGAATTGCAGCAAATGCACCAGCGGATGAGAACCACAATGGGGGCGAGGATGGCCTGGCAGGCAGAGAGGGGCAGGCCCAGCCGGTGGCGAGGGAGGCAGGGGGCAGGGCCCGAGGAGGGCGGGGGCAGGGCCTGGCTGGCGGCAAGGGGGGTGAGGGGCAGGGCCTGGAGGAGGGCGGCGGGGCAGGGCCTGGCTGGCGGCAAGGGGGATGAGGGGCAGGGCCCGGAGGGGGGCCAGGACACTCGGCCTCACTCTGCCCCCTCTCTGCAGCTTTGCGCAGCAGGTGCAGGCCACGGTGCAGCTCCTGGCCCCATGCTGCAGTGTCACCGCGCGCCGATCTATCGCGGCCGTGGCCTGTCGTGCGCCAGCGTGAGCCCGCGGCCGTGGCCTGCAGCCCGCCGGGTGGCCTGTCGTGTGGCCCGCCGCCAGCGCTGAGCCCGGCCGTGGCCTGTCGTGTGACCTGCTGCCAGCGCTGATCCTGGCGACGTGTGTTGGTCTGTCAAGTGCTCCCCAATCATTTGTTGCTTTGAAGCCCAGCTGGCCCGGGCAGGGGGTGAAGCATAAACCAGCATTTTGCACAAGCACCAGAGCGGTGCCTCCTGCTGCCCAGCACTGGACACTACGGGGCCCCATGTGGGGAGCAGCTCAGGCTCCCTCCAGGCTGTTTGCACCCCAAGGGGCCCAGCACCATGGGCGTGGCCCTGGTACTGTCTCCTGTCTGCAGCCACCGCTGCCCTTCCTCAGGTCTTGTGCCCCCCCGGTGGGTGGGAACACCCTGCCCTGGGGCTGCTCGTGCCCCTGTCCCTGTGCCCGCACCTGGCATGTGTACGGCGCGAGCCCGGAGCCCAGCTAGCAATATAGATCCAATTTATTTACACGGTGCCCGCTACCCCCTGCCCCGCGGTGCCTGCTATGTACATAAGGCCAAGTGTAAATACGCGAATGCACTTGAATACAGAGTTAAAAACCGGTCTTTACACAACATGGGACAGGGCCTGGCACTGCCCGGCCCCACACGGTTACAGCACACACGACGCACAATGCCCACTGCGCACACAGCGCGGGCGGGGCTGCAGCCACACGGCCCAGCCCCGCACCAGGGCCCCCGCCAGGGCCGCCTCTTTGGCTCCAAGATGCCCCCGGGGGACCGCCTGGCTCTGGGGTCAGGCAGCCCCTCGCCAGGCCGGGGGCAGCAGGGGGCCCAGCCCCTGCACTCGCTGTCAGTGCCAGCACTGGGGAGCCTGGGCCCGCCCAGAGGTGGGAGCTGCAGTGGGGGGGCAGCCAGGTCCTGCCCCTGTGCGGGCGGCAGGGCGCCAGAGCCACGAGCGGAGCAGCTGGGGCCAGAGCTGGGGCAGGAGCCCAGCACGGGCCCACGGGGACGGAGCTGGCCCTCTGGGGCTGCCACGGGGCCTGTGCCCCCAGCCCTGCCCTTTGCTGCCCACGCTCCCCGGGGTGGCCCGGCCCCTCAGCACTCGGCCTCCGAGACGGCGAAGAGGGCGCTGTCCTGCTTGCCCACCTCGGCCACGGCGGCCGCCAGCTGCAAGAGGTTTCCGCTGGGGAAGTGCCGTGCCTCCCACAGGTTCAGGATCATGGCCGTGGGGCTGGCCTTCGAGGCATAGAAGCTGACATGGCTGTGGGGAGAGGAGGGCGTCAGCCTGGGGCTTGGCCCCGGCCGCTGCTCTCCCAGGAGCTGGGTCTGCAGGCCTGGGTGGGGCCCGTTCGCGAAGCGGGGGATGCTGCCTGCACCTCCCCCCGCCGGGCCGCCACCCCCTTCCGGGAGCCCCGCCAGCTTCAGGGGGTGCAGAACGGGGCAAGGCCACCAGCCCCCTGCTCCCGGCGCGTGGCCCTGGGCCTGTGGCAGCCCTGCAAAAGACCATGGCTGGGGCCACCTGCCCCTCTGCCCCCCCTGCCCCTCCCCTGCCCCTCCCCCCCCAGGATCCCCCTCCTCCCCTCCCCTGTCCCCAGGATCACTCCCTGCCCCCTCCCCTGCCCCCAGGGTCGCTCCCTCCCTGCCCCCTGCCCCTGGGGTCACTCCCTGCCCCCAGGATCACTCCCTGCCCTCCTCCCCTGCCCCTGGGGTCGCTCCCTGCCCTCCTCCCCTGCCCCCAGGATCACTCCCTGCCCGCCTCCCCTGCCCCCGGGGTCGCTCCCTGCCCCTGGGGTCACTCCCTGCCCGCCTCCCCTGCCCCCGGGGTCGCTCCCTGCCCCTGGGGTCCTCCTGCCCTCCTCCCCCTGCCCCCGGGATCGCTCCCTGCCCCCTCTACTGCCCCTGGGGTCCTCCCTGTCCCCAGGATCACTCCTGCCCCCTCCTGCCCTGCTCCTCCTGTCCCCAGGATCACTCCCTGCCCCCTTCCCCTGCCCCGTACCTGTCCAGGTGGAGTTTCTGGGCCAGTGTTCTCCAGTCGGCCCCGTGGGCGCAGGGCGTGTCCAGACTGCTGATGATTTTCTGGCGGATGAGGAAGGGGATCTTGAAGGCACTGGGCCCCACCAGGGCCGGGGAGCCGACCTCGCTGTCGGGCACCAGCCAGTCCGAGAAGCTCGTGTCCTAGGAGTCCGGCAGGGAGGGGGGTGAGCAGAGCCCCGAGCCGTGCCCCAGCCGGGGGGAGGGGGGGCAGCACCCCCAGGGCTCTCCCACAGCTGTCAGCTCCTGGGGGCGTTCGGCAGGGCGGGGCACCCCTGCCTAGCTGCAGCCTGGCCCCCAGGCAGCTGCTGCCTGCTCCAATCCGTGCACCGAGTGTGCGGCAGCAGGACCAGCCAGGGCCACGGGGCTGGGCCAGGCCCCCCCCCCCTGCCTGGCACCTGCCCCCAGCCCTCGCCTGGCACCCCCGCAGGCCCCGCCCCAGCGCCCGCCCGCTCACCTTGGCGATGTTGAAGTTGAGGTGGAAGCTCTGCCCGTCGCCCTCCACCTGCCACACCCAGATCTTGCAGGCCAGCTGGCAGGTGGCGGGGCTGAGGCGCTCCAGCGTGAAGGTGCAGTGCAGGTAGGGCTGCAGCCCGCTCCACAGGTGGTAGAAGGGGATCTCCTGCGGCGGGGGAAGCCGGGGGTCACTGCCTCCCGCCCGGCCCCAGCCTCCCCAGCAAGCAGCAGGGCCTGGGGCAGTGGCCAGAGTAGAGCAGGGCACTTCCCCTCCCCCGGGGCTTGGGCCTGCTCGGCCTGGACCTACTGCCCACCTCAGCCCTTTTGCTGGGGCAGAGCTGGGCCTGGAGCCCTGGGGCGGCGGGGAGGGAGCAGTCAGGCCGGCTGGCCCAGGCTCCCCTACCTGGTAGCTGGCGAGGAGTTTGCTCTTCCACAGCGAGCTGGGCATGTCATGGATGGAGAGGCGCAGGTTGTGGTAACTGTCCTTGAAGTGCAGGACACGGGGGGTTCCGATCAGCTGCCCCCCCAGCTGCTTCTCCAGCTGCATCACCTCCTGCCGGCAGACGGGCGCTCAGTGAGGGACCCGGCGCCAGGAGACGGGTGCTCAGCGAGGACCCACAGCGGGCTGGAGAGGGGACCCCGCACAGGCAGACAGGCGCTCAGGGAGGACGGCACTGGCAGACGGGCGCTCAGGGAGGGACCCGCCACAGGCAGACGGGCGCTCAGCGAGGGACCCGGCCCAGGCAGACGGGCGCGGGACCTCGGCCCAGGCAGACGGGCGCTCAGGGAGGGACCCGGCACTGGCAGACGGGTGCTCAGGAAGGGACCCGCCACAGGCAGACGGGCGCTCAGCGAGGGACCCAGCACAGGCAGACGGGCGCTCAGGAGGACCCGGCACAGGCAGACGGGCGCTCAGCGAGGGACCCGGCGCCAGGAGGTGGGCGCTCAGGGAGGGACCCGGCACAGGCAGACGGGCGCTCAGGGAGGGACCCGGCGCCAGGAGGTGGGTGCTCAGGGAGGGACCCGGCACAGGCAGACGGGCGCTCAGCGAGGGACCCAGCACAGGCAGACGGGCGCTCAGCGAGGGACCCGGCACAGGCAGATGGGCGCTCAGCGAGGGACCCGGCGCCAGGAGGCGGGTCAGCGAGGACCCAGTCCTCACCCAGGGCCTGGATCTGGCTGTGCCCGACAGCCTTGTGGGGGCGGGGAAGAGCCCTCAGGTGCCTCCTCACTGACCCCCCACCCTAGGTCCCCAGCCTGCCCTGGCAATGCAGCTCCGGGAGCCCCATGGACGAAGGCAGGTCCTGGAGGCCCAATCCAGGCTGGGTGAGAGAAGGCCAGGCCCTGCTGGCAGCAACCTCTGCAAGGCGGCCAGTCCCAGGCGCAGGCAGTGCTGCGGGGCTGAGTCGGTGGGGGGGGAAGGGTTACTGGGGAGCCTCTCCAGGAGGGACGGGCTCCACCCTAAGCAAAATGGGCCGATGCCCGGCCTGCCACATGTCCAGCATTGGGGAGGAGTTTTGAAGCCAGGAGCTGGGCGAGGCTGGCAGGTGCGGAGGAGCACGGCGCCCAGACAGAGGCCCCCTAGACTCCCTGTCGGAGAGCCACCCCGGAGGAAAGGCCAGAGGATAGGGGTTAAAGAACAGGCAGGAGGTGAAGAGGAGCAGGGAAATGGGAGTCCCATTCAGTGCCGTCCCAGGCAGGCAGAGAGCTAAATACTGACAGAGGTTAGAAGTGCTGCTGCCCAAGTGCTAGGAGTCTAACTAGGAAGACGGGCGACTCGAGTGCCGGGCCTGGGACGAGGCTGCTGTTGCTCCATCAGGCACCAGAGACAGTGGGTGGAAGGATGCTAATCCCTGGGTCCCGGGACCAGCAGGATACCCAGTGGCTAGGGAGGACAGACTAGGTGGCACGGGTGAGGGAGCGGTGCAGGCAGTGTGGGGCACGGGCTCTGCTCCAAGCGGTGAACAGCCGGACTGCTCAGAAGAGCGACCCCATTGCAACTGGCCGTAAGAGCCTCTGGGGGAGGCCCCAGAAACCGCCCCACCCACCCCCCACAGCACTGCCCGCCCCGCAGGGGACTCGGCCCAGAGGAGGAGGCTGGCTGGACAGAAAAGGGCAGGGCCCGGCTGCATGCCTCACAGCGCCTGTGGAAAACCCCAAGGAAAGGCCAGGCGCAGCCTGCGGGAAGGGACGCCGGTGCCAGCTGCAGGCCCAGAAAGGAGCAGACGCTGGCGAGCCCAGTGCGGGGGTGCTGGAAGAAAGGCCAAAAGGCCCGTGGAGAGCAGCTGGCCCAAACCTCTGCGCTCTGTGTGCAAAGCCCCGAGGCAGGCGCCTGCCCAGCGCTGTGCCGGGCGCTGGTGGAGCATGCGAGGGACACGGGCCGGCCCAGGCTCGTGCTCTGCACTGCTTTGCTGCGGAGCTGGGAGGGGGCGTCCCACGCCAGATGGGCAGGAGGGGAGGGCTTGGGACAAACCGATGAACAGGCGGAAGGTGCAGGGCCAGAGTTTGGGAAGAGGGGAGCGTGAGGAGGCAGCGAGTAACACTCAGTCCCCACCCCAGGGCCCCCCCCCCGAGCCAGATGATGGGGAGTAGCTCCCTGGATATCAAGTGTTTCAAAAGGCTCCTGGCGATCCCAGGCCCGGGCGCCTGACTCCAAACCGGGCCAAGCGGCTGGGACTAGAGCCCAGGACAGAACGAGCCACGAGATGGACACGCAGCCCAGGGCGGTCTCGGCTCGCCGGGCTCTCCGTGCTCCCGGGGGGCACGGTGGGGCAGGGCGGTCTCGGCTCACTGGGCTCTCCGCGCTTGTGGGAGGCACAGCAGGCCGGGCAGTCTCGGGTCGCCGGGCTCTCCACGCTCATGGGGGCCGTGGACAGCGGAAAGCCCTTGGCAAGGTCGCTTCCACAGAGCAAAGCAAAGGAGCTGCCCCGGGACCGGCCCCTCGCGACGGGCAGAGTTAAAAGGCATCAAAGGCAGGCAGAGACGGTCAGCTTTCACGCAGGACAGAGGCAGCCCAGGGGCCGAGGCGGGCGGCGCGCCCGGAGAGGGGCTGGAGGGAGGGGCGGGCGGCACAGGCTGGTGTGATACATGGTGGCTCGGCTAGCCCAGCCCAGGCCAACGGCGAAGAGCGGCAAAGGGACTCACTGCGCCGGGCGGCAGGGCTAGACAGGACAGGGAAATGGCAGGTGACGTGCACGGGGAGTCCGGAGGGGCTGTGTCAGGTGCTGGGTCTGAGCTAGCGGCTTCCAAGAGAGCCTGGGCCATGGCGAGGTCTCTGAAAACAGCCCCATGGGCAGCGGCAGCCAATGGCCGGCTGGGCTGGAGGGTGAGAGAGAGACTCCCGTGCCCACGGTGCACCCCGACCTCCACACGGCAAGCCGGCGCGGTCACCGCCTCAGACTGACACGGGAAGAGGGGGCAGGGCACGGGGCATGGCACAACAGGGGGCAAGGCTGGGGGCAGGGCAGGAGGAAGGGCCCCAGTGCAGGGCAAGGGCAGCACATGTCGGGGCAGGGCCATGGAGCATGGGCCAAAGCAAGGCAGGGCACAGGGCAGGACCAGGGGCAGGGCAGGGCAGCACATGTCCGGGGCAGGGCAGGGCCAGAGTGCAAGGCAAGGCAGGGCACAGGGCAGGGCCAGGGGCAGGGCAGGGCAGCAGGGCAGGGCACACGGCCGGGTGCAAGGCAAGGCAGGGCATAGGGCAGGGCAAGGGGGCAAGGCCAGGGCAGTACACGGCCGGGGAAGGGCGCAGGGCAGGGGCAGGGCAGGGCCAGGGTGCAAGGCAAGGCAGGGCTGTGATGTAGTGTCAGTACCTTGCTGGTCGCTATGCTTGGGCTGTGGGTGACCCCTACTGGCCATTGTCCGGAGTACTGCCCAGCAGGTGGGCTGCCTAAGACCCAACCGGTCTGACCGGTTGAGGGCAGCGAGGGAACTAGGACGTGAGTGTTGGGGGAAGGAGCAGTCTGGGGCTGGAATCATGAAGGAACCAGTCTAAGGAGGGGGCTGGAATCTAGGGGCCCAGGGTTCTGAGGCATCCTGGCCCTGACTCCTGTAGCCACGTCACGTCTGTGCTGGGCTGTATCCGGGAGAAGCAATAACCCCCCTGTTCTACTGGCTGGTGGAGTCTGTTCCTGCTGCTACGGGGCTGCAGGATCGGAGGAACCCCAACATGTTGTCACCAGGGCACAAGGCAGGGCCAGGGTGCAGGGCAGGGTTAAGGGCAGGGGCAGTACATGGCCGGGGCAGGGCGCGGCGCAGGGTAGGGGCAGCACACAGCTGGGGCAGGACAGGACAGGGGCAGTACACGGCCGGGGCAGGGCAGGGCGCAGGGCAGGACAGGGGCAGCACACGGCCGGGGCAGGGCACAGGGCAGGGGCAGCACACGGGCAGGGCAGGACAGGGGCAGTACACGGCCAGGGCAGGGTGCAGGGCAGGTCTAGGGCGCAGGGCAGGGGCAGTACACGGCCGGGGCAGGGCGCAGAGCAGGGCGCGGGCCGTGGGTACCTTGAGCACGTCGGGGGTGTCGCGGAGGCAGTACACGCGCACGCTGTACTCCAGGGAGCTGCAGGAGGCTGGCGCGAAGAGCAGGAGGTTGAGGCGCTTGGCGGCTGCCATGCTGAGCGACTCCCCGACCAGGGCGAAGCGTCCCAGCTGCTCAGTGAAGACGTAGGCGGCCTGGGCCTCCAGCTGGCAGTAATAGAGCCCTGAGGCCGGCTCCTCCCCGACGTGCAGCACCTCCTGTGGCACAGAACCCAGAGCTGGGCACGGAGCCGGGCTCCTGCCTCAGCCCAGCCTGCTACCGAGAGCTGGTGCCCTGTGCGGGGACCTGGCCCTGGGGGCTCCGTGTGGGGACCCGGCTCTGGGGGCTCCGTGGGGGGGCCTGACCCTGGCCCCGAGGGCTCTGCGTGGGGAGCTGGCTCCGCACAGGGCTCCCCACAGGGACTCGGCTCCGGGCGCTCCGCGCGGGGAACTGGCCCCAGCCCTGGCTAGGTTCTTTCCCAGGTGGGATCGGGGGAGGGACGTCCGCTCTCTAGCACCTTTGGTGTCCCCTTGGCACCCTGACTACCAGCCCCCCTGTGCCCTGGGCACTCACCTCCCAGGTGCCCTCGCACGACTGCTTCTTCAGGCGGATGCTCCAGTGGGCGGCGCCGGCCTCCACGCAGTGCCCCAGCGCCAGGATGGCAGGGCGCGAAAGCAGCACCCCCGGCGGCCCGCAGCTGACGATGGGGCTCAGCAGGGTCTGGCAGCCAGCCAGGGGCAACCTCACAGAGACAGGGGAGAGCGGGCCGGGGTGAGACCGGGGCTGCGCCGGCTGCCGAAGGCCCGGGCCCAGGCCCAGCACCTACCTCACGTCCTCCTGCTTGTGCAGCGTCAGGTAGACCTCGTAGATCTTGCCGCGGGGGATGGCGTCGGGCGGGATGAGCAGGCTGATCCCTGCAGCAGGGCACATGGCACAGCTCTGCTCAGCGGGCGGCCCTGGCACGTACCCCCCTGGGCCCCCCCGCCACGTGCCCCAGGGCTGCGCCACCCCCCCCAGGAGTGCAGGCCGGGGGCGTGCCAGGCTGGGCCGGGGAGGGGCCGTGGGGCTGGTGTTCATACCTGTGTTGGGGATCAGCAGGCGCCCCCCCAGGAAATTGAAGGTGCCATAGGCCATGTTGGCTGCGCCCCGGGGCAGGGAGCGGAAGCAGCTCTGGGCGGCGAAGCGGGAGACGAAGTCCAGGCCCTCGGCGGTGGGCGCGCTGTGGTGCAGGGTGTGGCGCCCGGCGCCCAGCGGGCTCAGCAGGTGCCCGTTGCCCAGTGGGAACTTGCCGGGCCCGTCCTGGCGCGAGCACAGGGAGCCCTGGTAGGTCATGGTGGCCGTGCTGAGGTCGGGTTGGATGGTGAGCAGGTGGGACGTCCCTGTGAGCGGGCAGAGGGTGAGCCAGGCACCGCTGCCCCCGTGCGCAGGACTCCGGCCTGTTGTCAGGCCAGCGGGAAGGGTCCTGGCGCCCCGGCCGTCCCCCTGCCCCTCAGCACGGCCTTGTGCCAGCAGGATGGGAGCGCCGGGCTGAGCCCCGCTGCCCCGCCCTGCCTCCGCCCGGCCCTGCTGCGCCAGCTGTGATGCCCGGCCCCCGCCACGCCCAGCGTACTGTCCCGCGCCCTGCCCCACCTCTGCCCAGCCCTACTACATCTACTGGGATGCCACGGCCCTGCCACGCCCACCCCATCCCCGCCACGCCCACTGTGATGCCCCGCACTGTCATGCCACGCCCGCTGTGATGCCCCGCCCTGTCCTGCCCCGCCCCCAGCCACACCTGCCCCACCCTCTGCCATGCCCACTGTGATGCCCTGCCCCTCCCACTGTGCCACTGTGCTACCCCCCCACCCCGTGCTGCCCCCTCCCTCACTCCACTGCGCCGCCCTGCCTCACCCGGCCCCACTGTGCCTGCCAGGCCACACACACCTGCCTTGGCTGCCTTGCTGCTGACGGGCTGGAAGGCGGCGGTGAGGACGGACGAGTCGGGCACATCGGGGTCCAGGCCGCCCTTCCGTCGGCAGCAAACCAGGGCCACCACGAGCAGCAGCAGCACCAGGCAGACGGCCACGGCCACGAGCCCCACGTACAGCGCCACGTCCTCGGGGCCGGAGGCGGCTGGGGGGAGAATGCGCTGAGCCAGGCTGGGCTCTGGCTGGAGCTGTGGGGCCCTGGGCGGCAGCACCCCACAGGTGCTGGGGCACGGGGCCAGGCAGGGCTGAGGCCTTTGCGGGGGCCAGGCTGCCCGGCCCTGCACAGAGTGGCTCTGAGCCCACGGGGCGCGCAGCTCAGGGCGTGGCCTAGGGAGCCTGACCCACTTGGGGGCCCGGCCTGGCTGGGAACATTCAACGGGCAGTGGAGCAGGGAGGCACCGACTGCACCGAACGGACTTTCCTCCAAACCCCCAACCTGGGAGGTGGCCCTGGCGGCCCCCCAAAGCTGAGCCAGGCCTGGCCCTGGGGACCGCAGGCGCCAGCTGGGGACACAGCAGAGCAGCCAGATTCCCTCCCCGGGCTGTCTCCGCGCTGGATTGAACAGGAAATGCAGCTCCCTGGATTCTGTGCGGAGGGGCCAAGCAAGGTGCCCAGGGAAGCTGCTGCCTGTCTGGGCTGCCCGGGCTCGCGGGGTGGGCGACGTGCCGAGGACGGGCCCTGGGCTGGGTTTGACACGTTCTCTGGCTGGGGCCCAGCGGCAAGTGCCACCCACCCCGCTGGGGGCAGTGCCCCAGGGCCAGCAGCGCTAACAGCGATGCCGCGCCCACACCGGCTCGCAGGGACGCCGGCACACGCTCGAGAGACGCAGCTGGAACCTGCCGACCAGCCCACCGTAGAGGAGCCTTTCCGGACGGCAGCAGTAGAGATAGTGGGGCCGGTCGGCCGGGTGACCCGGACAGGGAAGAAATACGTCCTGGTAGCCGTGGATATGGCTACCCACTGCCCCGAGGCCGTGGCTCTGCCCTCTGGCGAGGCAGACACAGTGGCAGACGCGCTGCTGGCCCTTTTCAGCAGGGTGGGGTTCCCCCAGGAGGTCCTCACGGACCAGGGATCCCACTTCATGTCGGCCCCGCTCTGGTGCTTGTGGGAGAAGCAGGAGGCCCAGCTCACCTGGGCCCCTGCGTAGGGCTCCCGGCCCAGCGGGCTGGTGAGGAGGTTCCAGGGGACCCTGAAGCAGATGCTGGAGGCCTTTATGCTCCAGCACCCGCAGGACTGGGACAAGTACCTGCCCCACCTGCTGTCTGCACAGGGGGAAGTTCCACCAGGTTCTCCTGGACCGAGCCAGGGTGCAGAAGGGGGAAGGACCCCCTGGGCTTGCTGAGCGAGTTATGGGAGGGGGAGACCTCCCCGGATGGAGCGTGGGGGGTGGAGGACGTCCTGGCTTTCCGGGAAAGGCTCGCTGAGCTCATGGGCCTGGCCAGGAGACCCTGGGCAGAGCCCAGGGGAAGCGGAAGGGCTGGTACGGCCGCAGAGAGTGGGCCCGCGCCGGCCCCCCCCAAAGCCGTGCAGCAGCAGAACAGGGCAGAGCCGGCTCCTGCAGGGCAGCGCGTGGCAGGCCCAAGCCAAGGGGAGCGCCAATGTCACAGCCACTGCTGTACCCGGCGGGGGGCTGAACGTCCACAGGCAACAGGCAGAGTGACCCCGCTCAGTTCGCTCTCGGAGGGGGAGAGATGGGATGAAGTGGGGGGCTGTCGGCTGTGTGTGTGTGTGTGTGTGTGTGCGTGCACGCACGGCCCAGTGGGGAAGGGGGTCTTGCTTCACACCTGGTCAGGGAAGCAGTGGGAACAAAGGAAGGGGGGGGTTACCTGGGGGGGGAGTGACGGGGGCTGGGAGAAGGGGCCAGCTTGGCTGGGGGAAGCATGAAGGGAGCAGACTAAGTGCAGGACAGGGGGGTTCAGGGGCCTGTGAACCCCTCCCCCCAGGAGGACTAAGGCTCTGCCCTGGCTCCGGTGTTAACATGGAGCCTGCACTGCGCCGTGTCTCTGCGAACCAAGAAACCTTCCACTCAGCTGGCCGGCGGAGTCACCTCTGGCTGCGGACGGGGGTGCAGGGTCGGGGGCTCCCCAACACACCATCACAACCTCTCCCCTGTGTGAGGGGGCTGGGGGGCACAGGGAGCGCTGGGATGTCTGAGGAGGTGGGGATGGGTTATAACCTCTCCCCTGTGTGAGGGGGCTGGGGGCACAGGAAACACTGGGGTGTCTGAGGGGAGGTGGGGATGGGTTAGAACCTCTCCCCTGTGTAAGGGGGCTGGGGGCACAGGAGCACTGGGGTGTCTGAGGGGAGGTGGGGGGATGGGTTATAACCTCTCCCCTGTGTAAGGTGGGGCTGGGGGGGCACAGGGAGCGCTGGGATGTCCGAGGGGCTTTGCTTGTGTGAATTCTTGCTGGCCAGAGGGGCAGCTGGGCTGGTGCCATACAGGGAGGACCCCGAGGCCGGAGGTGTAAGCAGCAATCCTGCCGACTGTGCCACTGTCATATAACAGGTTGTCACGTTACTGAATTTGAGGGAAGCAGCCAGATCACTGCTGCACCCATGGGGGGGTGTTGGCCCCAAAAATGGTATAAAAGGGGGCCATGTGGGGTGTTGAATAGAAGCTCACTGTCTGCTGATCCTGTGTACGCTAGTCATGTGATTGTATAATGCCTGTGTGTGGAGTTGGGAATCTGTAATCTGTGGATACTGAATATTTCTCTGCATGTGGTTGAGCATTGGGCAGAGCAGCTCAGCCTATGGACATGCTAACAAGCGAAGCTCTGGACAGTAGCCCTCTATGGGCCAAGGACACACCTCAAGAGCGGTGACTCATCCCTAGGGGCTGCCAGCAGGGACACAGGGATAGGCCATGGGCCAGGTGACCTGCTGCAGCCAAGAAGAGACCAGGAAGGATGTATAAAGAGGCCATGTGGGAGACTCCATCTTGGTACCCAGCTCAGCACGTCATCCCAGGGGCAGCAGTGCAGGGATCGAAGGGCCGGAAGGAACTGTGGACCCATCCTGATCCTAGGATGCGCAACAAGGACTTTTAAGCCAGCAGCTGTAACATCTCTGCTAGAGCCTGCATGGAGAACTGGGAGAGTCGATGCATGTAACGTACTATCCTTTGACAACCTCACTCTCAGGCTTTTCTTTATTGTAGCAATAAACCTTTAGATGTTAGATGCTAAAGGATCGGCTCAGCGTGATTTGTGGGTAAGATCCGGAGGGTAAATTGACCTGGGATCTGTGGCTGGTTTCTTGGAACCGGACAGAACTTGTTCGGGGTAGGTGGGGTTGGGTTCTAAGACCCCCCACCTGTGTATGAGGCCCGGGGCCATCTGGGGCACGGATATTGCTGGGGTGTCGGAGGGGTTTTGCTCGTGAGGCTTCAGGCAGGCAGCTGGAGCGCTCGGTGGGACTGGTTTGTGGCCTGTTTGGGAAGGTCTCCAGTCTGGGGCTGTAAGGAGCCCCGGATTTGAGCAATTCGCCCTGAGCGGACGCCCTCAGTGGTGCCCAGACCGGCCTGGTCCGTCACACAGGTGTCCGGGGCGCCGCTGAGAGGGTGACATGGGGGCGAATTGCTCAGGCCCAGGGCGACTCAGCCATGTGCAGTGAAGGGGGGTCGTGGGGCTGCCCCAGGACACACATGACGGCCACTGCTTCTGTAACAGCCTGGGAGGGGTGTCACCAGCTGACCCCTATGGCCTGGGAAGGGGGGCACAGGAGGGGCCGGGGCTGCCTGAAGGGCTGGGGCTGGTTGCTGGGTGTGTGGGGTCTCCTGGTGGAGGTGCCCTGGCTCTGGCCCCTGCCCCCAAGCTGGGCTGCCCTGGCCACTCCTGCCCCAGTGCTGCCCAGTCTGTGCTGCGCCGGGTCCCTGGGAGCCACTAACGCCCCTGCACTCCCTGTCAGGCTGCGGGGAAGGGGGGCAGGGCCCGGGGGCTCCCCGCGTCGCGGTGAGACCTGGCAGCCGAGGCCTGGGCCCGTCCACTGCAGAGCCAGCCAGAGGGCTGGAGAACCAAGCGCAGGCTGGAGGCCCGGGAAGGAGGCAAAGGGTGGGGGAGGGGCAGCCAGCGCCAGAGGCTGGGGGGCTCCTGGGGACTGGGCGGGCCGAGCCCAGGGCTCTAGGGACCCCAATGGGCCGTGGCTGAATGTCCCTGCGCCAACAGACTCTGCTCTGCGCGATGCTGCAGCTGACTATCGGCGCACCTGCCACTGGCTGGAGAGGGCAGGGCCCTGGGGGGCTCACGGGCTGAACGCTCCCCGCAGGGCCCACGAGCCTCTGGCCTGGGGTGTTGCACTCATGCCCAGCAGCTGCAGGGCCCCCACCCGGCTCCGGAGCCGCCACTCTCCAGGCCCGTGGTGGGCAGGTGGGGGGGCACCACTGGGGACGGGCAGGGCCCGGGGAGGAGACACTCACGGTGGCTGCAGAGCTCGGCAGTGCAGTTGCGGGTCTCCAGCTCGGCTCCCTGGCACTCCTGGCCCCCGTTGCGAGGCGCCGGCTCCGAACACTCGCGGCTCCGCCAGTGTGTGCAGTCCAGAGCGCACAGCGACCACCGGCTCCAGCCCGACCAGCCGCCGTCCACTGCACACAGCAGCCAGTCAATGGGCGGGACCGGGGCCGGAGTTCCACCCCCTGGCTCCCACTGTCCTCCCCACTGCATCTCCCTCACTCATCCTCTCCACTACCCCCTCTCCTCAGCCTCCATCACCTGCCACATTACTGCTTCCTCCCCACTGCGCCTCACTGCATCCTTTCCACTGCCCCTGCATCCTTCTGCCCCCATTGCCTGCCACCTCACTGCATCCTCCCCACTGTACTTCACTGCATCTTCTTCACTGCATCTCCTCACTGCATTGCATCCTTTCCACTACCCCTCCGCCTCCATCACCTGCCACATTACTGCATCCTCCCCACTGCACTTCACTTCCTCCTTTCCACTTCCCCTGCACCCTTCGGCCCCCATCGCCTGCCACCTCCATGCGTCCTCCCCCCCACTGCACTTCACTGCACCTTCTTCACTGCATCTCCTCACTGCACTTCACTGCATCCTTTCCACTACCCCTCCACCCCTCGGCCTCCATCACCTGCCACCTCACTGCGTCCTACACACTGCACCTCACTGCATCTTCTTCACTGCATCCTCCTCACTGTGCCTCACTGCATCCTCCCCGCTGCCCCCTCCACCCCCTTGGTCCCCATCGCCTGCCACCTCACACTGCACTGTCCATCCCACTGAACCCCACTGCACCCTCAGCCTATTGCCCCTCCCCACTGTTTCCTCCTCCTGCCCCCCCCACTCCTCCTCCTCCTCCTTCCACCCCCAATGCAGCCCTCTTCCTCCTGTGCTCTGCCCCACTGCACCATGCACCCTTGATCTGCACTTCCCTCTTCTAGTGACCCCAACAACCCCCGGCCCCAGCCTGCCCCATGCCAGCCTGGGCGGGTGCCTCTCCTCAGCGTGTACCCAGCCACCTCCTTCCCCAGCTGGCCCAGAAACCGCCCGTGAGCCCCCCCTGCAGCAGGCACTGGGCTTGCGAGTGGGACGGAACAAACATGGACACGGGGACACAGCTGGGAGGGGAGGGGCTGGGCACAGGTGGGGGCTCACAGAGGAAAGAACGTGCTACCTCTGCCCACAGCTACGGCTCCAGGCAATGCCCTCTGCAGGGCACCCGCCACCCCGCAGCGTCAGGCACAGCCAGGGAAGGCCCAGGGTGGAACAGCAGTTCGGGAGTGTGGGGCGCCGGCAGGGCAGGGGGCGGGGCTGGGTTGGAGCGAGGGGAGGGGCACCGGCAGGGTCAGAGCGAGGGGCGCCAGCGGGGCAGGGGGACGGGGGCAGGGTCTGAGCAGGGGGCGCCGGCAGGGCAGGAGGCAGGGTCGAGCGAGGGGCTGCAGGCGGAGGGATGGGGGCAGGGTCGGAACGAGGGGTGCCGGCAGGGTAGGGGCCAGGTCAGAGCAAGGGGCGCTGGCGGGGCGGGGGCGGGTCGGGTGAGGGGCGCGCAGGGGCAGGGGGCCCAGTCAAGCGAGGGGCTCTGGCAGGGTGGAGGGATGGGGGCAGGGTCGGAGCGAGGGGTGCCGGCAGGGTAGGGGGCCAGGTCAGAGCAAGGGGCGCCGGCGGGCGGGGGCAGGGTCGGAACGAGGGGTGCCGGCAGGGTAGGGGCCAGGTCAGAGCGAGGCGCCGGGCGGGCGGGGGCAGGGTCGGAACGAGGGGCGCCAGCAGGGTAGGGGCCAGGTCAGAGCAAGGGCGCGCGGGCGGGGGACAGGGTCGAGCGAGGGCTCTGGCAGGGCAGAGGGATGGGGGCAGGGTCTCAGCGAGGGCTCTGGCAGGGTGGAGGATGGGGCTGGGTCGGAGCGAGGGGTGCCGGCAGGGTAGGGGCCAGGTCAGAGCAAGGGCGCCGGCGGGCGGGGGCAGGGTGGGAGCGAGGGGTGCCAGCAGGGTAGGGGGCCAGGTCAGAGCAAGGGGCGCGGCGGGCGGGGGCGGGAACAGGGGCAGGGTCGGGGAGGGGCTCTGGCAGGGCGGAGGGATGGGGCAGGGTCGAACGAGGGGGCTCTGGCAGGCGGGATGGGGGCAGGGTCACAGCGAGGGGCTCTGGCAGGGTGGAGGGATGGGGGCAGGGTCGGAACGAGGTGCCGGCAGGGTAGGGGCCAGGTCAGAGCGTGGGCGCCGGCGGGTCTGGGGAGGTTGCCGGCAGGGTGGGCAGGTCAGAGCGGGGTGCTGCAGGCCGACCAGTCTGCCCACGTTGACCAGCCGCCCGTTCACTGGGGTGGGAAAGGGACAGAGTCAGCGGGCCGCAGCACCGGGCGGGGCGGGGGCCAGGCTGCTCTAGGGAGGCGGGGGCTGTGGGAGAGACAGGGAGACGGGGTGGGGTTGCGGCTGCGGTCCCCGTGGCTCATACCGCACGGTGACGGCGGCCGCGGTGCTGCGGCGACGGGCCACCATGTTCTTGGCCACGCAGGTGTAGTTGCCCGTGTCGGCCAGGCGGGCCCGCTGCACCACCAGGCTGTGCTCCGGGGTGACCTGCACGTTCGCGTCCAGCGCCGCGTCCACCAGCTCCTCGCTACGCAGCCACTCCACCTGCAGGCAGCGGGCATCAGGCGGGCCCCCGGCAGGGCACGGGCAGGGGACATGGGGCGCTGCAGCAGATGGGGGAGGGGAGGAGATGGGGCACTGCAGCAGATGGGGGAGGGGAGGGCACGGGGGTGCTGCAGCAGGCAGGAGGAAGAGATGGGGGCATTGCAGCAGGCAGCGGAGGGAGGGCATGGAGGTGCTGGAGCAGACAGGAGGGGGCATGGAGGTGCTGGCAGCAGACGGGGAGGTGGGGCATGGGGTGCTGCAGACAGGAGGGGGGAGGGCTGCATGGTGCTGCAGCAGACAGGAGGGGGTCATGGGGTGCTGCAGACAGGGAGGTGGGTCATGGGGTGCTGGAACAGACAGGGGAGGGAGGTCATGGGGGTGCTGCAGCAGACTGGGGAGGGGGTGGGGTGCTGGAACAGACTGGGAGGAGGGGGGGGCATGGCGGGCAGGTTTGCAGGGTACCCAGGGCTCTGGCAGGGGGGCTGTTTCGCAGGCGCCGGTGTGGGGTGGACCGAAGAGGTTTGTGCTGTTGCCGTTACTGTGTGCGGCTTTGGCTGGCTGCTCGTCGCCTCCGCTGGTGACCTGCTGGTTACCCTGGGACGCGCCCTTCGCCAGGCGCGGGGCCTTTCTAGCTTCCGCACTAGGATCTAGCTTCTGCTTTTAAATGGAGCATCTGGTCCCTCCCGGCTGCTCGCCCTTGTGGCGCAGCCTCGGCAGCCCTCGGGGGCTCTCTGGGCTTACGGGGCGGGCGTTGGAGCTGGGCCTCTGCTCTGGTGGCTTTGAAAAGGCTCCCTGCAACGTGCCGGGACTTTCCTTCTCTCACTGCGCCTTTTCCTTTCGGGCTGACTCGGCGGGGCGGCTGTTCCCACGCAGGGGTGTGCAACGTAAGGCACGGCTTCCAGGCGCTCCGGCGAGAGCCCCGCTCGGACCAGGCCCTGCGCCCACTTGGGACTGACTCAGGAATCCCCTCTCCTCTGGGGGTCCAGACCAGCTGCCCCAGGAAGCCGTCAGCCGAAGTGCCAAGCACCGTTCTGCGCCCCGCCCAGCGGTGACGTGTTCCCACGCCGGCTGGGGGTGGCTGAGCTTTTCATTTGGACAGGTTCTTTCCCATCTCCCTCAGCATTCCCAGTCACTGCCACCGTGCTGGCCGCGGGGCCGGGAATACACCCGACGGCTACAGTCATTCTCCAACTGTGGCGTCACCCCCCTAACAACGGCATGGTGCAGCTTGGTTCCTGTACGACTGTCACTTCCAGGGTCAGATTAAGGCATGGGCTAGCCGGGCAGCTGCCCGGGGCGCCAACCTATGGGGGGCACCTAATGGCAGCTGTAAGGGGCGCACAGCGCACAGCGCTCCTTATAGCTGCCATCAGGCGCCGCGTACCCGGCTCCAGGATCGCGGGCTGCAGCAGCTCCCAGCGGCCACCCTGCAGCGGCCACCTGGGGCGGGGGCCGCGTTAACCCCCGCAGCGCCGGCCAGCAGCACCCTTCCCCGTGGCCGCAGGGGCCTGCACGGCCAGGCTTGGCCCGCCCTGGGCAGCCCCGGGCTGTGCGCCAGCGGCGGTATCCAGGCTGGGCTGGGCTGGGCTGGGCCGGGCACGTGCGTCCTGTCGCCGCCACCTCCGCGCGCCCTCCCCCACGCGCCGGGCGGGGCCGGGGCCGTGCATGCACCCTCCCCCAACCCGGGGTGCAATTAACCTGTCTGCCCGGGGCGCCGGAATGGCTCGGTCCGGCCCTGGTCACTTCCATTGAGTCTGTGCTCCACGCCCCAGCGCGACCTGTCCTGTCCTGCCAATGGACTTTGTGCCCTGGTGTGACTGTGTCCCTTGGACTATCCTCGCCCCCACGTTTCAGCGACGCCTGGTCTCTCAATCTGCCCCCTCGATACAAGGTGCTCTCGTTCCCCCTCTGATCATTGAGGCTTCTAGCGTCGGTAGAGAAGCAAAGGGCCGGGATCCCTCATGCGACGGTGGGTGCGATAAACGGGACAGCCCCTGCCCCGGCCCCCTGCCTGCGCCTCTGCGTACCCCTGGCGCCTCGCCTGCCGGGGGGCCTGGTTCTGAAACCGGGGGGCTTGGGTCTACTTTGAGGAGTCTGAAGAATGCGCCGTGTGCCCAGCCCCCTCCCCCTCGGCCTCTCGCTCCCCGGCAAAGTCCCTGGTCCCCAGCTGTGGGGCGACCCGAGAGCTGCAGATGCCGGGGGGGCCGCTCACGCCCCTTAGCTCACGTTACAGAGCAGCTTTTGGGGCGTGAACTCCCCTGCCTCCGTTTACAGCCATGGCTGGGCTGCTGAAGGCTGGGCGGCCGTTCCCATGGCTTCAGCGAGCCCCCAGCCTGAGCACCTCGGGCCCCTGCAACTCGCCCTATGGCCTGGGGCGCCGCGGCAGACGGGGAGGGGAGGACACGGGAGCACTGCCCCACAGGGACTTCCAGGGCAAGAGCTCAGGGTCCTGGGGCGACGCTGTCCGGGCCCCGAGCCCAGCCCGACGTGCGCTCAGTCCCTCCTGTCGACAGAAGTTTTATAACGGTTTGTGCAACGCGCTTAGTGGGGATGAATGTAACACCCCAACTCCGCCGGCCACCTTCTCTGGGGAGGGGAAGAACAGTCCAGCCCTTACTAGCCATCCACCGGGCACCCTGCTTGGGTCTGCATCTCTTGTCGAGCCAGAGAGACCAGCAGGGCCTAGTGAGTCAGCGAGGTCACACTGCTGCTCTGGGAGCAGGCAGCATGCGGGCGTGTTACACAGAAAAGATAATGAATGGATCCCAAGTCTGTACTGCTCGAAGCTTGGTGTGCGGAGCTAGAGCGATACCGTTTGTCTGGACAATTGTGTTGCTCCTGGGGAGGGGGGGTGAAGGGAGTGCGAGTGTTTGGAGAGAACAACTTGGAGGCCCAACAGTTTCAGAGTCCGGACGGTGGAAGAGGGGTGGGGCTGGAAGACTCAGAGGCGTCGAGGTACCATAAATCGGGCCCAATACAAAGCAGGCAGACGGAGGCCATGTGGACGTTTAGAAGCAAGGGCCCTGTCACACACAAGACAGCCTTGAAATAACCCTGGGAGGAGACCCCAACCCACCGATGTCAGAGTAAAGAATAACTCCGACAACAGGTACTAAGCAGAACGGATGGGGACTGACTGAGAGCTGACGAAGCAAAATGCATAGACCTGACTGGGGAAAAGTCCTATCAAAGGTGGAGCGCGTCTTGCACGAATCCCCGGGTCTCGTCTCATCAACATCGGGCGCGTCGGTCTGGACCGAGAGAAGCCCCCGCTTCTCCCCTCGTGAGCAACAGCAAGACTGTGTGTATGCGTGTGCGTGTGCGCATGTGTGTGTTTCTACTGTATTCTCAAGAAATGTGGCCTGTTGCTTTTTCCCCAGGTGCTTCTCATGAGCAGGACACTTCTGCTGGTGGGAGGCCTGGGGCCGGACTCACCTCGGCCGGCGGGACGCCCTCCGGGGGCTGGCACCGCAGCACGATCGTCTGTTCGATGGAGACCTCCTGGCCCACCGGCTCCTCCTCAAAGTTCTTCCTCAGGTCTGCAGGGCGGGGCAGAGCGGAGCAGCCAAGATGAGATGCCCCCGCCCAGCGGCACTGAGCCCTCAGCATGGCACATGCGGGCCCCGGGGGCTGGCACGGATGCCAGGAACCCTGCACAGCCCTGGGCATCTGCCTGGGCTGGGGCATGCCAGACGGGGGCTGACACAGCTCCCAAGGGCTCAGCCAGCTCAGGATCTCGAGCCAGGGAGCCCGGCCCTCGCCCAGCGGGCACAGCCCCGGTGCCAGTGCTGGGGTCTGGCAGTGAGCCCGGCCCTCGCCCAGTGGGCACAGCCCCGGTGCCAGTGCTGGGTCTGGCAGGGAGCCTGGCCCTCGCCCAGCGGGCACAGCCCCAGTGCCAGTGCTGGGTCTGGCTTGGGGTGCATGGCTGGTGCATGCCACACTCACAGGCAATGCGCACGAAGGCCTTCTGGCTCTGGTGGTCCCCGAGGAGCTCCAGGCGACGACTGGCACCAGTACTCCTCCAGCCCAAAGATCCGCTCCACCTGCTGCCGGGAGATATCGATCCGGACGTCCATGAGGGGCAGCCCTGGGCGCAGGCGCCGGGAGAGAGCAGTGTGTCAGGAGGGGTGACGACTGGGATGGTGCCACCTCTGAGCCCAGAACCTGCCCCTCAGGCTCATGGGGAGGGTGTGCAGAGCTGCTGTACCACCCCAGGCCTCAACCTGGGCACATGCAGGGCAGTGCTGGGAGCCCAGTGCACATGCATGCAGCAGGGGAGCGCAGTGCAGATGCAGTGAGTGAAGCATGTGTGCAGTGCAGAGTGCAGTGCAGATGCAGTGAGAGGAGGAAGAGCAGTGCAGGGGCAGTGAGTGCAGCCAGTGCAGGGAGCCCCGGTGCAGTGCAGAGTGCAGTGCAGATGCAGTGAGTGAAGCACGTGTGCAGAGGAGGAAGAGCAGTGCAGGGGCAGTGAGTGCAGCCAGTGCAGGGAGCCCCGGTGCTGTGACTGCAGCCTAGAACACTGCACACAGTGGAGCACTAACTGCTGCTTGGAGTCAGGCTGACCCTGGTAAGAGAGTGGGATGTTGTGGCTACGCCCCTGCACAGAAGCTCTGTGTGTGACTCAGGAATTGGCACCCCTGGGTCCAGCTGGTACAGAGCCAACTGTGCCCACCCCACTCTGTGCCAGGGCACATCCCCCACTCTGACAGCCTGGTCCAAGGGGCAGCTGTGCCCCAGGTATGCAGGACAGTCACTGGCCCGTGCCCCACAGAGGCAGTGGCTCCAGTGGTGCACTATGCTTGTGCAAGGTGACATCTTGGCACTGCAGTGAGGGCACCAGCCCAGGCCCCCAGCCGGGCTCAGGGCTAGCCAGGGATCTGCAGGCAGCCTGGCTCCCAGGCCCAGCCAGGGGCAAGCAAGGGCAAGGGTCTCCAGCTGCACAGGCCAGTTGAGTGGGACCTTGGCATGGACGCTGCATGGGTGGGCAATGAGCCGGGGGCGCTGTAGGTGGCAGGAGAGGAGCTCTGGATTCTGAGTGTGGCAGCCCCAGCCTGGCAGCCAGCAGCTCTGCCCAGAGCACAGCCACTTGCTACCCATCTGTCCGCATGCACTGCCAGCCCAGGCCCTGGGTCCACGCTGCCCTTCCCGGTGCCCAGGGCACTGCCGCCCTTCCCGGTGCCCGGATCCCTGCCGCCTTCCCGGTGCCCGGGTCCCTTCTGTCCTTACCGTGCCCGGTCCCTTCTGCATTTACGGTGCCCAGATCCCTCCCACCCTTACCGGTGCCCGGGTTCCTGCCGCCCTTACCAGTGCCCGGGTTCCTGCCGCCCTTACCGGTGCCCGGATCCCTGCCGCCCTTACCGGTGCCCGGGTCCCTTCTGCCCTTACCGGTGCCCGGGTCCCTTCTGCCCTTACCGGTGCCCAGATCCCTGCCGTCCTTACCGGTGCCCGGGTCCCTGCCGCCCTTACCGGTGCCCGGGTCGCTCCTGCCCTTACCGGTGCCCGGGTCCCTGCCACTTACTGGTGCCCAGGTCTGCACCGCCCTTACCGGGGCCCAGGTCCCTCCTGCCCTTACCGGTGCCCGGGTCCCTCCTGCCCTTACTGGTGCCCGGGTCCACGCTGCCCTTACCGGTGCCCGGGTCCGTGCTGCGCTGTGTGACGTGCTCCCCCTGGTGCACCCACTCTCCGTTGCACTTGAAGTAGATCTGGGTGGCGGGCGTGGCCCGGCAGGCCAGGCTCACGGGCTTGTTCTTGACGATGTAGACATCCTGGGGCTCCAGCTGGAAGTGGGGCAGCAGGTCTGACGTGGCCCCTGGCATGGGGTTGGCCACTGTGGCACTCTGCTGGGCACCTGGCAGGAGAGAGGCCGGAGTGGGGCCAGGAGCCAGGCTGCGGCAGGATGGTGCAGCCAGGGACGGCCCAGGGTCAGGCCTAGGACAGCAGCTCAAATGGCCCTGGGGCCCCCGTTAACCACCGGCCCTGGTGCCAGGCTGAGCTGTGCCGCGGCCCAGCGCGCCCGGCTGAGGGAAGGGCCCGTGTCCTCGTAGGGATCCCCCGCAGCCGCGGCTCTCTGGCGAGACGGCAGCTTCTAGCCCCTTAGTCAGTCGTGGCCCTTTTCGGACCCCTGCCGATTTACCAACATCCGGCCTGACCCACGGCCCCGCGCCGGGCACAGGGGCCAGCCAGTGCCACTTGCTGCACAGCTCAGGAAAACCCTGTGGCCCTGGGCCCCAGCCTGGCTCTGGGCGCTCACGGCCCCCAACACCTCCCGTACAGCCCCCATTCCCGGCCCTGAAGTGACGTCCAGCGCCTACCTGCCCCGGCCCTCACCGAGCTTGGAGACAGGCCAGTCCTCACGCCCAGGCACCCCCGGCCCCAAACAGACCCCTTCCCCTGCCAAAAACTGACAGCAACCAAGCCCTGCAGCAACCCAACCAGCCAGACACCCCTGGCCGCACCCCCAGACCAGACAGTGCACGGGACCCCTGGCCACACCCCCAGACCGGACAGAGTACGGGGCCCCTGGCCGCACCCCCAGACCGGACAGAGCACGGGGCCCCATCACTACTGCTCCGGCCTCCGCTCTCTAGCCAGCGACCAGGTTTCCCGGGGTGGCTGTTTTCTGCCACGCCATTGACAGTGATGTTCAATAGGCAGAGCCAGGCCCGGACCCCGCAGGGCCAGCGACGCCAGCACAGCCCTGCCGTGCCAAGTCCCCGGTCCGGCCACCCTGAGCCAGGGGAACCCCCCTCACTGGAGCCTCGTGACTTCCTGCCGGGTATCACCTGGCACTGCGTGTGACGGCAACGGGCCCCCCGCCAGCGCATGAGAAAAGCCTCCCAGGGTGCCTGGCAGGGGCTGTGTCCCCCCATCCTGATTTGCGTTAGTTCCCTGCCCTTGCCGGGGACAGCCTCTCCCACGGCCCCTCAGTGCCTGTGTGCCCGTGTGTGTGTGAGTGTGTGCGCCTGTGAGCACATGTGTGTGTGTGAGTGTGTGTGCCTGTGTGCACGTGTGCATCTGTGTGCCTGTGTGGTTGTGTGCGCCTGTGTGGTTGAGTGCGTGTGCACCTGTGTGCACCTGTGTGCATGTACGCCTGTGTGTATGTGCGCCTGTGTGGTTGTGCGCCTGTGTGGTTGTGTGTGTGTGTGCCTGTGTCTGTGTGTATGTGCGCCTGTGTGTATGTGCCCTGCGTGTGCACCTGTGTGCATGTGCGCCTGTGTGGTTGTGTGTGTGTGCGCCTGTGTGTCTGTGTGCGCGCGCCTGTGTGTATGTGCGCCTGTGTGGTTGTGTGTGTGTGCACGCCTGTGTGTATGTGTGCGTGTGCACCTGTGTGCATGTGTGTGCCTGTGTGCGTGCCTGTGGGCACGTGTGCCCTGTGTGCGCATGCATCTGTGTGTCTGTGTGTGTGTGTGTCACAGTGACACCTGCCCCAGCCAGGGAGTCTGCACACACACAACCCTGCTGGTGCCAAGCAAACCCAACCTGCTGCCCCAGCCCTGGTCTCTCCCCTCCACAGCCCCACCCCCTTCTTCCTGAGGCCCCGCCCCTTCGTGGGGCCTGGCCCAGGCTAACCTCAGCCCTGCCCCCCCCACCAGGCTGCCTCCCCACCTGCCCGGCCCCCGCCCGCCGAGTGACTAACCGGCTCTAACTAAGCGTTTGATTAACAAATGATAAAATAGCAATTGTGCCGAGCTGTAATTGCTGCTGATAATTGGCTGGTTAGGGTTTA
The DNA here is from genome assembly GCA_019425775.1 of Rafetus swinhoei. Classification (NCBI taxonomy): domain Eukaryota; kingdom Metazoa; phylum Chordata; order Testudines; family Trionychidae; genus Rafetus; species Rafetus swinhoei. The sequence continues at coordinate 1,404,550 of CM033428.1, forward strand.
ATCAGCAATTACATGGAGTGCAGGGCAGTAATTAAACCTCCTCACACGCTCCCCAGCCCCCCCCCGCGCTCCATGTCCTGTGCAGCCCCATGCGGCTCAGAGGGGCCTGGGGGCGCTGCACAGGGACGAGGGGGACCAGTCCGGGCTGCAGGGGGTCCCACAGAGCCAGGGTGGGGCAGGACAAGCATATATGGGGTGGGGAGCACAGACAGGCCGTACAGACAGGCCGGGAGCGGGGGGGCACTGGTGGAGTGGGGGCACAGACAGGCCGGGAGCGGGGGCACTGGTGGGGATCGGGGGCACAGACAGGCCGGGAGCAGGGGGCACTGGTGGGGATTGGGGGGCACAGACAGGCCGGGAACAGGGGCACTGGTGGGAGCGGGGGCACAGACAGGCCGGGATCGGGGGCACTGGTGGGGATCGGGGGCACAGACAGGCCGGGAGCAGGGGGCACTGGTGGGGAGCAGGGGGCACTGGTGGGGATCGGGGGCACAGACAGGCCGGGAGCAGGGGCACTGGTGGGGATCGGGGGTACAGACAGGCCAGGAGCAGGGGCGCTGGTGGGGATCGGGAGGGTACAGACAGGCCGGGAGCAGGGGGCACTGGTGGGGATCGGGGTACAGACAGGCCAGGAGCAGGGGGCACTGGTGGGGAGCGGGGCACAGACAGGCCGGGAGCAGGGGCACTGGTGGGGAGCGGGGGGGCACAGACAGGCCGGGAGCAGGGCGGGACAGACGGGGGCAAGAAGGGGAGGCTTCCCTGTGGTATCTCTGGCTTTGCCCCCTGGGCGCACGGGGCCTGCAGAGCCCCATGGGGGGAGCAGGCTGTGGGAAGGGCTCTGAAGTCCTCGGCCTCTGTCCCTGCCCCAGAGCGCCCCTCGGACACGCTGCTCCAGGCCCTTGGTCCCTGGCAGGGGCTGAGTGGACATGGCGCTGTGACCCGGCCTGGCCCCAGCCGGCTGAGCGAGGGGGCTGGGGGCCTCTCTGGGAAGGGCAAGCCCGTTACTGACCCTGCTGCCACCGAGAGGCCCCTGGCCTCAGAGCGCTCAGTGCCACCGGGGGCCACGCAGGCCACACCAGGCCAGCCCGACGTGGCCCATCGGGGCCAAACGCGAATCCAGGGAGCCCTGCGGCCCAAGGACCCTGCTCCAGCTCGGGGTCATGGGCTGTGCAGCAGCCGGGCGGGGCGGGCCGGGGCGGGGTCAGCCGGGCATCTGGCCCTGCGGGCGCCATGCCGCTCCTGAACTGGCCGGAGAGACTGGACAGAGCCCCCACCCAGCCCTACCTGCTCTGCCAGCCTGCCCACCAGCGAGGGGCACCGCTGGAACAGAGCCAGCAGCTGCCCCCAGCCCCCTGGCCTCCCCCTCAGTTGGCACCAGCCGAGCCAAGCTGCTAATCCCCCATCAGCACTTCCCCAGCCTGGGGGCAATTAATGCAGTTACGCCCCCCCCCCCGTACAATGGCATTTCCTAGCTCACTGATTTAACCACCCAGCTGCTCCCAGATCATCCAGGGACCTGCCCTCATAACATGGCCCTCTCACCCCGACACACACACACACCCATCTCATCCTGACATGCATGCACAGTGCGGTGTCTCTCTCACACACTCATACACACACACACCTCACTGCAATACGCATGCACACACAGAAACACCTCACCCTGACACATATGCGCAGTGCAGTGTCACACACACAGACGTTGCACCCAGACACGCACACACACTACAGTCTCATCTGCACACACACTCTGGTCTCGCACACACACACACGCACGCACTGCAGTCTCACACCCACAGAGGGCTCTCTCACACACACACGGTGTGCAGGCAGCAGTACACACCAACTCACCAGGATGCACATCCCGTGCAGCCGCACGTTGCAAAGCACACACACTACATGCAAACCCGTGTGTGCTCCCCCCGCACCCCGCACTGCCCAGCCAGAGCCCACACGTGGCCCTGCTCAGGCCACACAGCTGGGTGATCCAGCCAGGTGCAAACCCATTCACCAGAGGGACCCTGCAGCGCAGCACGAGCCCCCTGCCCCCTCTGGTCCCACCATGGGCAGAGGCAGCTCCTATTGGACCAACTTCTGCCGGCCACAGAACTCTTCCCGGGCTGGACCACCTGCCACCGCCACCCTGCCAACTGCCACCGCCACCCTGCCACAGCCACCCTGCCAACTGCCACCGCCACCCTGCCACAGCCACCCTGCCAACTGCCACTGCCACCCTGCCAGCAGCCACCCTGCCACAGCCACCCTGCCAACTGCCACCGCCACCCTGCCAACTGCCACCCTGCCAGCAGCCACCCTGCCACAGCCACCCTGCCAACTGCCACTGCCACCCTGCCAACTGCCACCGCCACCCTGCCACCACCACCCTGCCACAGCCACCCTGCCACAGCCACCCTGCCAACTGCCACCGCCACCCTGCCAACTGCCACCCTGCCAGCAGCCACCCTGCCAGCAGCCACCCTGCCAACTGCCAACTGCCACCGCCACCCTGCCAGCAGCCACCCTGCCACCGCCACCCTGCCAACTGCCACCGCCACCCTGCCACCACCACCCTGCCACAGCCACCCTGCCAACTGCCACCGCCACCCTGCCACCGCCGCCACTGCCACCCTGCCAACTGCCACCGCCACCCTGCCACCGCCACCCTGCCAACTGCCACCGCCACCCTGCCAACTGCCACCCTGCCACAGCCACCCTGCCAACTGCCAACTGCCACCGCCACCCTGCCAGCAGCCACCCTGCCACAGCCACCCTGCCAACTGCCACCGCCACCCTGCCACAGCTACCCTGCCAACTGCCACCGCCACCCTGCCACCACCACCCTGCCAACTGCCACCCTGCCAGCAGCCACCCTGCCAACTGCCACCGCCACCCTGCCAACTGCCACCGCCACCCTGCCAGCAGCCACCCTGCCACAGCCACCCTGCCAACTGCCACCGCCACCCTGCCACAGCCACCCTGCCAGCAGCCACCGCCACCCTGCCACTGCCAGCAGCCACCGCCACCCTGCCGCAGCCACCCTGCCACCGCCACCCTGCCAGCAGCCACCGCCACCCTGCTGCAGCCACCCTGCCACCTGCCACCGCCACCCTACCACAGCCACCCTGCCAGCTGCCACAGCCACCCTGCCACAGCCACCCTGCTAGCAGCCACAGCCACCCTGCCAGCATCCACCCTGCCAGCAGCCACAGCCACCCTGCCACCGCCACCCTTCCAGCTGCCACCGCCACCCTGCCGCAGCCACCCTGTCAGCTGCCACCACCACCCTGCCGCAGCCACCCTGCCAGCAGCCACAGCCATCCTGCCGCAGCCACCCTGTCAGCTGCCACCACCATCCTGTCACAGCCACCCTGCCACCGCCACCCTGCTGCAGCCACAGCCACCCTGCCAGCTGCCACCACCACCCTGCTGCAGCCACCCGTCCAGCTGCCACCCTGCCAGCAGCCACCGCCACCCTGCCAGCAGCCCTTTAGGCACTGCGAGAACCACTGGCTGTGCTGTCACAATGGGCTCTGCGATGGTCTGTGCGGCGCCTGGCACCCTGGGGTGGCTGCCTTACCAGACAGACCCAGAAAACATCCCCCCAGCTCGTGCAGAGCCAGTGCCTCTGGCGGGGGGGTCCCAGCATGGCCCACTCTCCGGTGGGCAGCCCCCGTGGGGAGGGCACCACGCGCTGGGCACTACCCTGCATGGGTCCCCACTCGCCCTGGCCCTGGGCCCTGCCTCTGGCTGGCTCTCCTTCCCCGCTCACCTGCTGCTGAGTTGCCATGGGAACAGGCTAGATGCTCATGATGTCACCTTGGCGCTAGCTCGGAGCCAGGTTCCCCGCCACGCGTGGGGGGGGCGGGTGGCGGGGCTGGCTCCAGCGCCCGGTGCCCGCGGGCGGCTACATGGCGATCTGGGGGTGGGAGCTGCTCTCGGCCCCCGCCAGGCTAACGAGGGCCGCTCCAGCCTTAACGACGCAGGGGGACGGGAGCCCCACTCAGAGCCCAGCTCTGCTCCACGTCCTGCTCCCCTGCCCACGGCACCTGCCCCCACCTCAGGCCTGCAGCAGGGGCTGGATCAGCCCCCCGCCCAGTGCCAGGCCTTGGCCTTCGCAGCTTGCTGCACCTGCCCCCCGCTCTGTGGCATCCCAGCCCTGCCCTGCCCCAGGCACTGGCCCCTGCCTGCACAGAGCGTCGCTCATGCTCCCGGCCAGGCTGCCCAGTGGTTAGCACGGCGTGTGCATGGCTGCGTGTTCCCAGCAGGCGCGTGGTCTTGGCCCCCTCCCCGGTGGGCAGCTGTCACGCAGCTGGGCCAGCGCTGCCTCCAGCCCCACGGCCCCCTCGCCCGCCCGCCTCGGCCAGGCCCAGGAGCAGAGCTGTGGTGCTGCTGGGCCCTGCCCCAGGCCAGCAGCTCCCCGCACCCCAGGGCAGACAGGCCCTGGAGCTGGGCCCCATTTCTCTGTGTGGGGCCGGCTGCACGGGCACTGCTGCCCCAGGTGCCGGGGCCACGCGAGAGCGCCAGCAGCCTGCGTCAAAGGAGACAGACCTGGGGTGGCAGGGAAGGCTAGTGGGGGGGAGCAGCCTCACCCATGTCCCACGGCAGGGGGCAGGCAGCATGCACCAGGGAGACAGCTGACACAGGAGCCATGGCCAGTGCCCAGGGGAGGGAATGGGGACTGGCGGCTCCCAGCAGTGAGAACCAGGCGCTGTCCATGGTGCTAAGGCTGGGGAAGAAGCCCTGTGAGCTGCTGGACCTGCCAGCTGGAGGTGGGCACATGTCTGGTGCCCAGAGGAAAGCCAGGCCTGGAGCGGGGCAGGACAGCACCAGCCACAGGCCTGGGGCTTGCTCAGGGGGCCCTGCCAGGCGGCGAGAGCCATGACCTCTGGCTGATGGCACCATGCGACGCCCCATGCCAGGCCCCGTACAAGTGGCAGCCAGCTGGGCTGGCACAATGGGGCTGCCCCGGGCTCTGAGCCAGCTGTGCTGAGCCCCATGGCTGGCCTCCCCAGCTCCTCGGCATCTGGGCAGCCACGAGGCATGGCCACTCTGGTGGGACGTGGGCACCATCTACACCCGCTCCCTGCGATGCCCCCGCCCCGTGGCACAGGGGCAGGGCAAGGTGCCACGAGACAGCTGGACCCGGCACCGGTGGAAGCTGCTGCCGTGCATCACGCCCACATGGGGCTGCCACCAGTGGGTTGAGGGGGACCCTCTGGATAAAACAGACCCGTGGGGCATGGGTAGGGTAGAGACCCCCCCAGAGGGGCCACAGGTGTCACTGCACATGACCTGGGCCCAGCCACGTGCCCTTGCTCAGTGGGGCTCCGGGCAGGGGAGCAAAGAGAGGTGGGCAGAGCAGGCAGCCGCCCTGATTGTGGACAGACAGACAGACAGGGGAGGGGCAATGCGTGGGGCAGCCCCCACCCTGGCTCATGAGGCCACTTCCAGTAGCAAATGAACTAGCCGAGGGAGCAGACGCACGGGGGCTGGGGGGACCGAGGGGAGTCGGGGGGGTTGGGGGAACAGACACATGGGGGCCAGGGCAGTAGCACAGTGGGCACCACAGGGGCAGGGGTTGCTACAGGGCATGTGTGTCACAGAGTGTGTGTGTGTCTGTGTGCAGGACACTACAGACAGTGCATGTGCGTCTGTCTGTGTCCAGGGGTGTGTGTGTGTGTGTGTGTGTGTGTAGGCTTCCACAGATAGTGAGCATGCAGGCTCATGTATGATGCACATGAGTTACACAGTGAGCGTGTGCAGGGCTGCACACCGTGCACATGTGCTTTCACACACTATGTAGCATGTATGTGTTACACAGCATGTGTGCTGGGCTGCACAGATGGTGCATGTTCATTACACAGTGTGTGTCAGGTTGCACATAGGGCAGGTGTGTGCTACAAAGCATGTACCGGGGGCACACACTGTGTGCGCACTACACAGCACATGCCAGCTGCAAAGTGAGCATGTGCATTTTACACAGCGTGTGCCGGGTTGCACACACTGGGCACGTCCATTGCATGGCATGTGGTGGGGCGCACAGGCAGCGTGTGCACATTACATGGTGGTGTGAGCACTGACGCCCAAGGCGACAGGCCCTGATGTGTGGCTGGCAGGGCGAGGCCTGGCTCTTCAGACGGCTCCCACTCACCAGCGGCTGTCACAGGAGATCAAAGCTGGCACCCCACGAAGCATCCAACACGGGTCTCTTGCCCTGCCCAGCCTCCACCTCCCGGCCCTTCCCAACCTCCACCTCCCGGCCCTGCCCGGCCACTGCCCTGCCCAGCCTCCACCTCCCGGCCCTTCCCAACCTCCACCTCCCGGCCCTGCCCGGCCACTGCCCTGCCCAGCCTCCACCTCCCGGCCCTTCCCAACCTCCGCCTCCTGGCCCTGCCCGGCCACTGCCCTGCCCAGCCTCCACCTCCCGGCCCTTCCCAACCTCCGCCTCCTGGCCCTGCCCGGCCGCCTCCCGGCTCTGCCTGGCCACCGCCTCCCAGTTGAGCCTCCACCTCCCGGCCCTGCCCGGCTGCCACCTCCCGGTCCTTCCCGACCACCCCATCCCGGCCCTGCCCAGCCTCCGCCTCCCGCCCTGCCTGCCGCTGCCCGGCCTCCGCCTCCCACCCTGCCCGCTGCCCGGCCTCCACCTCCCATCCTGACCAGCCTGGCTGCCGCTGCCCGGCCTCCGCCTCCCGCCCTGCCCGGCCTGGCCGCTGCTGCCCGGCCTCCGCCTCCGCCCTGCCCGGCCTGCCCGCCGCTGCCCGGCCTCCGCCTCCCATCCTGCCCAGCCTGGCCGCCGCTGCCCGGCCTCCGCTTCCCGCCCTGCCCGCCGCTGCCCGGCCTCCGGGTCCAATCCTGCCCGGCCTGGCCGCCGCTGCCCGGCCTCTGCCTCCCGCCCTGCCCGCCGCTGCCCGGCATCCGCATCCCATCCTGCCCGCCGCTGCCCGGCCTCCGCCTCCCGCCCTGCCCGCCGCTGCCCGGCCTCCGCCTCCCATCCTGCCCAGCCTGCCTGCTGCTGCCCGGCCTCTGCCTCCCGCCCTGCCCGCCGCTGCCCGGCCTCCGCCTCCCGCCCTGCCCGCCGCTGCCCGGCCTCCGCCTCCCATCCTGCCCAGCCGCACCCTGGAAACCTTGCTTTCAGCCTGTCTGGCTTGTGCCACGTCAGCTCAGCTCTGTGGGCGCGGGACCCAGGTCCATGATCAGCCCCGCCCGCCGCGGCTGGAGGCACCTTCACCCATCTGCTGCCACACCCACTCTGCCAGGCAGGCCCAGCCCCCACGTGCCCCCGGGCAGGGTCTACCTGGCAGAGAGGGCTTGCTGCAGCCCACCCACCCCCAAAGCTGGGCGCAGGGAGGGGGCCGTTTGCCTCTCACATCCATGTGCAGAATGAGTTTTGTTCTGTGCGCTGAGTGACACGAACGGCCATTGTGCTGCCCCATGGATCCCATGGAGGGAGACCCTGTGCAGCGACGCCCGGGAGGGGAACCCAGGGGTCCGGGGCTACCCCAACCCCATGGCTCAGCCTGGGATTGTCTCAGGCCGCTCACGTGGCCTCAGTGTTTGTGGCTGGGAGCTCCTCACACTCCCTCCCCCCACCAGCGCTGCCCTGCCCCCCACCTCGGCCCCCACAGCGCTGCCCTGCCCCCCACCTCTGCCCCCCCAACTCTGCCTTCTACAGCGCCCACCACAGCCAGTGCGCCCCCTGCCCCACTCTGGCTGGAGGACCCACCTGCCCAGGCCAAGCAAGCAGGGAGCATGGAGCCCCTGCCCCACCACTCGGCTTGGTTAGTCTGTTCCCCCCGGCCACTCCACCTCCCAGTCCCCACTGGCTACTCCACCACCCCACCCCCCCACAGCCGCTAGGGCCTGGTATCTCCTGGCCCTGGCTCCGGCACTGTAGCAGCCCCTCCCTCTGGAGCACTGGGCACCGTGGTCCTGCCAGCACCTGCACCCAGCACTGTGCCTGGCAGCTGCCTGCGGCCATGGACCCGTCGGGCAGGGGGCAGGCTGGGGGCAGGGCCGGGTGGTGACCGGCTGCAGCAGCCTGGGCTCTAGCAGCCCTGGGGCACCGTTGATCCCCTGGGAAACACCCCGGCCACCACGGGCCTGTTCTCTGCTCCGGGAGCTGGCACCAGCTCGGCATTCGGGGGCCACGCCAGAGGGCAGGGGCTGCGAGCGCCAGGCCTGCCAGGCAGAGCTCCAAGCCAGGCAGCCACCCAGGGCGGGCTTTGGAGGGGCTGCCAGGGCTTGGCACTGGGCCGCTGGCAGAGCCAGGGGCCAGGCCCCAGCCTGCGCGCGAGGGGAGCAGGAAGGGCGGAGCTCCCCAGCCAGCTGGCCCAGCTCCCCAGGGCTTGTGCCAAGGCAGCTCCCCCGGCTGCGCTGCTCAGGCTGGCACCGGCCGCCCGCCGGGGGCACGTGGCCCAGTGGGGGTGGGGCGTTAGCGCAAGCCAGGCCCACAAGAGCTCCCTTCCCAGAGCCACAGCCAGGACGCCCATCCCCCGCTCTAACCACTGGTGCCCACTCCCGGCCCTGAGCCAGGAGAGAAGCCTGGAGGCCGGGCGCCCCAGAGAAGGGCTGCTCCCCGCAGAACAGAGCCTGGGCTCTGGGGCAGCGCTGGGGCCAGGCCAGACCAGAGGGAGGTGTGGGGCCAGGGAGCCCTGGGCCCTCTCTCCCCGGCCGGGGTGGACCCAAGTAGCGGGTGCCCTCGCGCCAGCGCCCCCTTGTGGGCGGGGCAGGCGGGGCTGAGCCGGCAGCGGCGGGGCGCTGATTAAGTCAGCGGCTGGAATGAATGAATTAGTCCGCGCGGGTTTTGCATCACAATGGAGCGGCGCTAATTAAGTATTGCAGTTGATAACGCTTCCCCCATTACAGCCAATTAGCATGTGCTGGCAGGGCTCCCGGCTGGGGGGAAGAGGGGGGCGCCCCCACTGCAGGGCGGAGGGGGGGGGCTAGGGAGCAAGGGGCAGGGCTGGACTGAGCTGGGCTGCACCCAGCAGCGCCTGCCGCGGGCCAGGCCGGTCGCAGCCCACAGAGCCTCTCGGCCCGACACTCCTTGGGGACAGCCAATGCCCCGGGCCCCCGACCTGAGCACGGGCCCCCTCAGCCACTGCCCTGCCAGGGCCTCTGGGCAGAGCAGGCTCTGAGGGGCATTGGGGGCTAAGAGGCAGATGTGGGGCTCCCTCTCTGGGCACCAGCCTGCTCACTAAGAGCCCTAGCAAAGCTGTGAGCAGTGCAGGGACCCTGAGCTGCCAGCGTCTTCACCGGGCAGGGCCCCGCCAGCCACCTCCCCAGCCTCACAACCGGCCGATTGCCAACCGCTGTCCCCCTGCCCAGCGCCCCCCAGACTGGGACCATGGGGAGCCAGCTCACCCTCTCACACAGGGAGCAGAGTCACAAATACTGACCCATGACAAAGACCACAGGCTGGTGCCCACCACGCCCCACTCGCAGCCCCAGCCCAGAGCACCTAGAACACCCCAACGGTGCCCCTCCGACCCACAGCCCCAGCCCAGAGCACCTAGAACACCCCAACGGTGCCCCCCATCCGCAGCCCCAGCCCAGAGTACCTAGAACACCCCAACGGTGCCCCAACCCACAGCCCCAGCCCAGAGCACCTAGAACACCCCAACGGTGCCCCCTGACCCACAGCCCCAGCCCAGAGCACCTAGAACACCCCAACGGTGCCCCCCCAACCCACAGCCCCAGCCCAGAGCACCTAGAACACCCCAACGGTGCCCCATCCGCAGCCCCAGCCCAGAGTACCTAGAACACCCCAACGGTGCCCCCGACCCACAGCCCCAGCCCAGAGCACCTAGAACACCCCAACGGTGCCCGACCCACAGCCCCAGCCCAGAGCACCTAGAACACCCCAACGGTGCCCCATCCGCAGCCCCAGCCCAGAGCACCTAGAACACCCCAACGGTGCCCCCCACAGCCCCAGCCCAGAGCACCTAGAACACCCCAACGGTGCCCCGACCCACAGCCCCAGCCCAGAGCACCTAGAACACCCCAACGGTGCCCCCCCGACCCACAGCCCCAGCCCAGAGCACCTAGAACACCCCAACGGTGCCCCATCCGCAGCCCCAGCCCAGAGTACCTAGAACACCCCAATGGTGCCCCCCCGACCCACAGCCCCAGCCCAGAGCACCTAGAACACCCCAACGGTGCCCCTGACCCACAGCCCCAGCCCAGAGCACCTAGAACACCCCAACGGTGCCCCCCCGACCCACAGCCCCAGCCCAGAGCACCTAGAACACCCCAACGGTGCCCCCGACCCGCAGCCCCAGCCCAGAGCACCTAGAACACCCCAACTGTGCCCCGACCCGCAGCCCCAGCCCAGAGCACCTAGAACACCCCAACGGTGCCCCATCCGCAGCCCCAGCCCAGAGTACCTAGAACACCCCAACGGTGCCCCCATCCGCAGCCCCAGCCCAGAGCACCTAGAACACCCCAACGGTGCCCCGAACCGCAGCCCCAGCCCAGAGCACCTAGAACACCCCAACGGTGCCCCCCCATCCGCAGCCCCAGCCCAGAGCACCTAGAACACCCCAACGGTGCCCCCCATCCGCAGCCCCAGCCCAGAGTACCTAGAACACCCCAACGGTGCCCCATCCGCAGCCCCAGCCCAGAGTACCTAGAACACCCCAACGGTGCCCCCCCATCCGCAGCCCCAGCCCAGAGCACCTAGAACACCCCAATGGTGCCCCCCCAACCCGCAGCCCCACCCCAGGGCACCCGGCTAGACCCCCCGCCCCCATGCCAGGCCCAGCGCTGTGGGAAGCGGAGGAGTTCTGAGTCCTGTCACTGACAGCGAAGATCCAGCTCTCTCCTGCCAAGCCTCAAGGTCACCCTGAGCCCCGGGGCCTTGGCTGCAGAGCGGGAGGAGCCTCCGCAGGCAGCCCACCGGGAACCCCTCTCTCCCCCACCGGGGCTGGCCACGCTGGGCCACTCGCTTCCATGCTGGACCCCTCCCAGCCTGGAGCTCTCAGTGCCCGACTCCGCTGGGCACCACTGGCTGCAGCCTGGGGCTGGCTACAGCGCCCGTACGGCCCCTGCCCAGCCTGTGCCCGGCCCTGCCAGCCCAGCCCAGCGCCTGACCAGCCCCTGCCCTCGGCTGGTTCCTGACACGCCCAGGCAGGAGCACTCACAGCCATGGCACCTGGGCCCAGCTTGGGGGTGCAGGGTCAGGGAGCAGCAGCTCAGAGCTGGGGGACTGTGTATTCCCAGCACTGGCCTGCAGGGGGCAGCGCCTGGAGCAGCAGGGCCGGGGGAGGGCGGGGGGCTGGGTGGAAGTCTCGGGCCCCTGCCGATGGGCGCTCCTGATAGCACAGGCTGGGTGAGGGGCCCTGGCACATCGCGCTGCTGCACGTGGGACAGGCTGAGCCCTGGACAGAGCGTGCACAGCGGGGCCAGCCCGGAGCCCCTGGCAAGGGCCTGTCCTCACCCCCCCACTGGCACCTGCCTGCCAGCCGCCTGCTGGGCCCTGAGCCCCCCGCCCCCAGCTTTGTGCCAACCCAACCCAGGCAGCTTCAAAGGGGCAGCCCTGTCCGTGGGGCTGGGCTCTGCTCCAAGGGGGTGTGACACAGTGGGGGGCGGTCTGCTTTTGTGAGCCTACGCTGCTGTGTGCGTCTGTCTGTCTGTCTGTCTCTGTGTGTGTGTGTGTCTGTCTGTCTGTGTGTGTCTCTGTGTGTGTGTCTCTGTGTGTGTGTCTGTCTGTCTGTGTGTCTCTGTGTGTGTGTCTGTCTGTCTGTGTGTGTGCAGGGCCCAGCGGGGGCCGGGGCCCCTGAGCCAAGACTCTAGGCAATGGCCCGGCGCTTCACACCTGGCCAGGGGAAGGCGTTTGGACAACGGAAGGGTGGGGCTGCCTGGGGGGTGAGTGACCGGTGGCTGGGGGAAGGGGCTGGCTGGGGGAGGAAGATGAGCAGGGCAGACTAAAGCCAGGACTGGGGGGGGTCAGGGGCCCTTGAACCCCTCCCCCCAGGAGGGATAGGGCTGTCCGCCCTCAGTGTATCCTGCTGCCATCGCCTGTGTCCCGGAGACCCAATAAACCTCCTGCTCTACTGGCTGACGGAGAGTCACAGCTGGCTGCGGACGGGGGGCAGGGTCGGGGGCTTCCTGACGCGCTGTCATAGGGGGGCAGGGGGCTGGGGCCTCCCCACATGGCTCTGGGATCAAGACCCCCCGGTGCCCCTATTCCTGCCCTTCCCAAGCACAGCGGCCCACCCCCAGCGCAGCCTCCTGCCACGCCAGGCCCAGCAGCTCCCAGGGCGGGTGTAGCTAAAGCTCCCACAAACTCGGGATGTGGCACTTCAAAGACGCCATGGGGGGGGGTCTTGCTTCCCAGCATGGGGCTGGCAGCAGGGTGCGTGGCTTGGCGCTGGGGCCCCAGGCGGGTGAAGGGCCAGGCCTGGGCGGGCCACAGCAAGCAGGAGCTGAGCCAGACCAAGCTGCAAGGATCAGAACCAAGCCCACCCTCAGGGCAGCCAAGGAGCCGCCGGGCTGGGCACGGTGCCAGGGTGGGCACGGCTGGGCCGGAGCTGCCAGGCACAGGGAAAGCGGCAGTGCTACCCCTAGGAATGGCTCTGTCCTGGGCCAGGCAGGCAGCGCCAGCAGAGCCTGCGTGCCCCAGCCCCTGCCAGCGCGGCGCGGTTTGGGTCAGAGCCAGCCCCGCAGGCACAGCTCCAGAACAAACAGCCCGTGCCTGCCGCGCACTGACGGTAGCTTCCCCGCCTGGCGAGCACCACGCTGCCCGGGCAGTAGCAAGAGCCAGCACGGTCCCGCCGAGCCCTTCCGCACACGGCCAGCTCGCTCCCTGAGTGGGATCTGGCCCCCGCCCTGCCCCGAGCACCCCGGGGGTCAGAGCCTGCTCCAGCCCAGACGCCACCAGCCCGTCCACCTGTGGGCCACATGCCGTTCCCTCCCACAAAGCTGGGCCACCACGGACCTGGGGCTGGAAGGGCTGCACTGGAGCCAGACTCCTGGGCCTGTCCCCACTGACTCCCTGGGCTGGCTCGGCCAGGCCGCTTCGGTGCCTCGGTTTCCCCGCTGGCAGAGGGGTGAGGGCAGCAGGCTGGGAGAACCGAGCACAGGTGCCAGGAGACCCACCTGGGCCCCACCCAAGGCCTGGGCAACACTCAAGGTAGCTGGATGCAGCTGATGCCCCCAAGTGCCGCTCTACGCCAAGCCAGCCTGCGGGGAAGCCCCGGCCAGGCGGGCGGAGGAGTCTCACCCCCAGCTACTGTGCTCAGGGCGGGCTACCCCCGTGCCAGCCGCCCCCGCCCCCGCCCCCGGCACTGCGGGCCGCTCAGGCGGGGGCAGCGGAGCTGCGGCTCCCTGCGGTGCCAGGCAGGTGGGCGCTGCCAGCTGAGCAAGCAGCCAGCAAAGGCGAGGCCGCCGCACATGGGAACCCAGGGCCCAGCCCAGGCCTGAGCAGAACTGAACGGCCGAGCAAAGGCCTCTGCAGCCTCCATCCAGACCTTCCCCAGCCCAGCCCAGCCCTGATTCCACGGCTCTGGGCCCAGGGACCCACCCCACCCGCCTCCCATCCACAGGACCAGCACAGCTCCAGGGGCGTGAGAGAGCAGGGGCTGTGGGGCGGGGGTGAGGGGCACCAGCTGGGCTGGCAGGGGCTGCAGGTTGGGGGTGAGGGGCACCAGCGGGCTGGGGGGGCAGGGCTGAGGGTCGGGGGTGCAGGACACCAGCAGGGCTGGGGGGCAGGGACTGGGGCACCGGCAGGGCTGGGGGCAGGGACTGTGGGGCACCGGCAGGGCTGGGGGGCAGGGCTGGGGGCAGGAGTGAGGGGCACTGGCAAGACTAGGGGGCAGGGCTGGATTGGCAGGGGCTGTGGGTCGGGAGTGAGGGGCACCGACAAGGCTGGGGGGTAGGGGTTGTGGGTGAGGGGCGCCAGCAGAGCAGTTTGGGGGAAGGTTGCCTTCCTCCCACCCATGGGTCCCAGGCGCGGCGGCTGCCGAGAGGCGGCTGGATGGAGCTTACAGACCCTGGGTTCTGCCCCCAGGGCTGGCTTGGGCAGCTGCGAGCCAGGTGCCCCCACTCTGGCTGGGCAGGGGGCAGGTGCCAGGAGCTCGGTTCTGGGGGCTCAGGGTCCCAGGGCTGGGGCACACACGCCATGCCGCAGACCCTGTGACTTCCCAGGTGCATGGCCTGCCCTGCCCTGCCCCACCGGGCTCGGGGCCAAGCCAGACAGCTCCAGGCTGCCCCTCCAGGCTCAGCTAGTCACTGGCGCCCCCAGGCCTGGGTGCCCTGCAGGACAGACACATGGGGCCCTGCTCCTCCCTGCCAGCCGTGGTGCCAGCCCAGCGCTGCCGCCCCCATGGGCAGGCCGCAGAGTAACTGAACCTGGCCCAGCACCACGGACTGGCTCCTGCCCGGGCACAGCAGCAGGGGCACCGGGCTCCTGGCACCTCCAAGGGCACAACCCAGAACCGGGCACCAACCCAGCTAGAAACCCGAGTGCAGCTGCCAACCTGGTGCCCCGGGATGGCCTGGCAGCTGCAGTGGGGGAAGGTGGGAGCAGAGCTGGCTGGGGCCTGCGCGGCAAGAGGGGGGGCGGGCAGAGCTGGCCGGGGCTGGGGAGTGGGGCGGCAAAGCTGGCCGGGGCTGGGGGCGGGGACAGGCAGAGTTGGCTGGCGCTGGGGCGGGGGAGGAAATGGGCAAAGCTGGCTGGGGGAACGGGGCAATGGGCAAAGCTGGCCGGGGTGGGGCAAAGCTGGCCGGGAGCTGCTCGCATAGGTGGGGGAGAACAAAGCTGGCCAGGTGCTGCGCCGGGGAAGGGGAGGGCTACTTGGAGGAGGAGAGGCTCAGAGCGGGGTGGGGGAGGCGTAGAGCTGACCGGGGCTGCGGGAGTGCGCGGAGATCTAGCCGGCGGATGCGCGGGAGAGGACGCGCAGAGATGTCGGGAGGCTGCCCAGGGGAGGTTGCGCGCAGAGGTGGCCGGGGGCTGCGCGGGGAAGGGGAGGGTGCAGAGGTGGCCGGGGGCTGCGCGGGGGAGGTTGCGCGCAGAGCCAGCCGCGCTGCGCTCCCAGGTGCGCGGGTGCGCAGCTGGCGCGGGTCGAGCTCCACTCACCGGCGGGCGGGCGGCTGGCGAGCAGCGATCCGGCCAGCAGGACCCGGCACAGCGCGGCCGCGGCCATCCCCGCCCCTCTCAGCGCCCCAGGCGGCGCGGGGCCGGCGCGCAGCGGGCGCCCATGGCCGGGCTCGGCGGCGGCGGCGGGTCCCGGCGCCCCCAGCTGCCGGGAGCGACTGGCCCAGCCCGGTGCCGGCGCAGCGCAGCGCAGGGGAGCCCGGCAGCGCCGCAAAACGCGGACTGGATCCGCCGCGGAGCGGAGCGAGCAACAGCTGGTGCGGGGCGAGCCCAGCGCCGCCGCGTCCCCCCCTCCGCCGGGCAACGGGCCCGTCCCCGCCACCATCCCCCCGCCGCGCAACGGGCCCGCCCCCCTCCACCGCCCCCCAGCCCGGCAACGGGCCCGTATCCCCACACCGCTCCCACCGCCGCGCAACGGCCCGCCCCACTCCACCGCCCCCAGCCCGGCAACGGGCCCGTATCCCCACACCGCTCCCACCGCCGCGCAACGGGCCCCCTCCACCGCCCCCAGCCCGGCAACGTCCCCCCTTCTATCGCCTCTCCAGCAGCAACGGGCCCATCCCCTGCACCACACCCCCTCTGGGCAACGGGCCCGCCCCGCCAGCACCCCTCGCTGGACAATGGGCCCCGGACATCATCCCCGCTGGGCAATGGGCCCCCCAGCCGGGCAACGGGCCTGCCCCCACACCACTCCCCTCCAGCTGGGCAACAGGTCCGTCCGTCTGTCCTACCACCCTCCCACCTGCCTGGCATGGGTCTGCCCCCGACACCGCCTCCCACGATCGGCCAGTCTGTTCCCCACCGCCACACCCTTCCAGGCAACGGGCCTGTCCCCCCTCTCTGGGCAATGGGCCCGCCCCGCCACTGCCCCACCTGCCAGGCAATGGGCCCGCCCCCGCCACTGCCC
Organism: Rafetus swinhoei; assembly: GCA_019425775.1. Classification (NCBI taxonomy): domain Eukaryota; kingdom Metazoa; phylum Chordata; order Testudines; family Trionychidae; genus Rafetus; species Rafetus swinhoei. The sequence continues at coordinate 1,420,551 of CM033428.1, forward strand.
CCACCTGCCAGGCAATGGTCCTGCCCCGCCACTGCCCTCACCTGCCAGGCAATGGGCCCGCCCCGCCACTGCCCCCACCTGCCAGGCAATGGTCCTGCCCCCGCCACTGCCCCCACCTGCCAGGCAACGGGACCACCCCACTACTACCCCACAGGGCAACAGGATCGTTCCCCCTCCCCACTACTGCCCTGCCAGGCACCAGTCTCCCTGCCCCGCCAGATCAGGGCCCTAGGCCCACCCAGCCTGGTTCCCAGGAGTGCGCAGGGCCAGAATCTCCCTTGTCACAGCTGCCTGCCAGGTCCTGGCACCCGCTGGGCAGACGGCGCAGAAGCCGCCAAGGGCAACCAAGGGCCAGGGCTGATCTCTGGCCCAGCCCTCCAGAGGGATAGAACAGACCTGAGCCGGCTGGGGCTGTGCCCACCCACCCGGGGTGGAGGGAGGCCTGGAGCCAACCTCTCTGTCCTGGGGGTGACGGAGCCGTTGCTCCCTGCAGCGCTGCCCCTGGCCTGCCTGCTCCAGTGCCCTGCACCCAGACAGCACATTAAGAACCCTGCAGGTGCCCAGGTGCTGCTCCGGCAGACGAGCTCGGGGGGGCCGCTCCCAGCCTGACAGACGGTGCAGAGAGCCTCATGCCACCTATACAGCTCCCCCAGGTACAGACTGTGACGGCGCGTCGGGGAGCCCCGACCCTGCACCCTCAGCCGCAGCCAGATGTGAGACTCCGCCGGCCAGTCGAGTGAAAGGTTTTAGTGCTTCTCCGAGACACAGAGCAGAGCAGGCTCCATGTTAACACCGGAGCCAGGGCAGAGCCTTAGTCCTCCTGGGGGGAGGGGTTCACAGGCCCCTGAACCCCCCTGTCCTGGACGTAGTCTGCTCCCTTCATGCTTCCCCCAGCCACGCCTGACCCCTGCTGCCCGTCCACACTGCCCTCTCGTGGGGAGAGGAATAACTCGTGTGCAAGAAGCCCTCTGTTCCCACGCTTTACTGTAAATTTACTTGCACAAGAACGCGTGTGCAGTGTCGACGCTCCACAAGTTTTTGTGCAAGAATGGCTGTTCTTGTGCAAAAAGTCTGCAGTGTAGACGTAGCCAAGGTGTATCTCGTCATCTGGTCTCCAGGAGGTGAGCCACTCTCATACTTCCACAGTGAGTCGTGCCTGGCCTCTCCTCTCTCATACAGAGAGTGCTGCAGGGGGGGAAACTGAGGTACACACACACACAATACAGCAGTGACTATAACAGCACTCCCACTATGTCACACAGACACACAGACCCCGACCCTCCCCAAGTACGGACACACAGACCCCCCTCAGGTGCTCCTCCCAGGTAGAGACACACAGAAGACCCCCCCAGGTGCTCCCCCCAGGTACAGACACACAGACACCCCCGCCACGTGCTCCCTTTCAGGCCACTAGATCCTGGCCTTGGGGTTGCTGCTCCCTGTGACGGCGAGTTGGGGTCCCCCTGGTCCTGCAGCCCTGTAGCAGCAAGAACAGACCCCACCAGCCAGTAGAACAGGGGGTTTATTGCCCCTCCAGGATACAGCCCAGCACAGACGTGATGTGGCTACAGGAGTCAGGGCCAGGCAGCCTCAGACCCCTCGGGTTAGGGGATCCATCGCCCCCCCTAGGCCCTCAGCCCTCAGCTTAGGCTGTTTCCTCCATGGTTCCCAGCCAGCAACTGACCCTGCCCCCAAGCCAGGTGTTGGTCTTTGCCTCCTTCCCTTTGTCTCTCCCTGGGAAGAGCCTTGTTATCTGCTCAGGCTGGGCCTGGGTGTCTGGGCCAATCCACATGTGGTGAGTCAGTGGGAATCGCACCTCACAGCGCAGGGGACCCGGGTCACAGAGCAGACAGCCCCACTACGGCACACTGCCCCTTTCCCCATGAGCCGCTCCCCCAGGGACACCCCTCGCGGCCCCAGGCCAGGCCCCTGCGGCAGAGAAAGCCCCCAAGCCCAGGCTCTCCCACCTCGCTCTGCCCTGCTGGAGCAGCCATAAAGAGGAAACGCACGGCCGCTGCCCTGTGAATGTCACGGAAACTGGCCAGTGGCAGGAAGGGACCCACACGCCAGGTGCCCTGCTCGCCAGCACCAGCCCCTAGTGCCTCTCCTGCCCCTTCCTGCCCAGCTGCCCCCTGGCTGCCTCTCGCCTGCCCCCGGCTGCCCCCTCCTGCCCTCACCTGCCCCCTGGCTGTCCCCCAGCTGCCCCCTCCTGCTCATGGCTGTCCCCTCCTGCCCCCTGGCTGTCCCCTAGCTGCTCCCTCCTGCTCATGGCTGCCCCTCAGCTTCCCCTCCTCACCTGCCCCCAGGCTGCCCCCTCCTGCCCCCTGGCTGCCCTCACCTGGCCACTTGGCATGCCAGCGGGCCTGCAGCACTGATGCCAGCCTAGTCGGGGTTTCCATAGAAACCCCCATTTTCTGGCCCACATGCACCAGAGCCTGCTGACCCGAGCGGCCTTTCTCAGGTCACCTGACCGGGGGTTTCAGCAGCCCCCCACCGCCCGAACTGGAAGGGATACTCCAGGACTGGGTCTCAGCTCGCTGTTCCATGGGGCGGTGCTGGGCCCCAGCCTGGTCTCCTGGGGCAGGGCAGCAGAGCTCCCCACACGCGGGGCCCCACTGCCGGGCCCTGTGCAGGAGGAGACCCCCTGACCTGGCATTGGCTTGTGGGCAGCCTCTGACTGCCAGCTCCGCCCTGCGCTGAGACTGGTGCCCCGCAGCCCCCGGTACCCCAGCCCCCACGCACAGCCCCCCCATGCAGACGGGCACGGGCCGGGCTCGCCCTGCTGCAGGGGGCTGGCGCTCGTGTCCGGGGTGACGCCTGCCTGGACTGGCTCCTGCCGAGAGCAGGGCCCGGGGGCTAGACAATGCAGGAACGGGGGGGCGCGGGCATGGGACAGGCTTGGGACGGTGGAGATGGGGGCGGGTGCTGCAGGAAAGGGGGTGGGGAGGTGTAGGGGTGTAGGGCTGTGGGAGGGATGGACAATGTGGGAGGCTGGGAGCACTGTGGGGAGGGGTGCGCGTGGGGAGCACTGTGGGAGGGGTGCGCGTGGGGAGCACTGTGGGGAGGGTGCGCGTGGTGGGAGCACTGTGGGGAGGGGTGCGCGGGAGTACTGTGGGGAGGTGCACGTGGTAGGAGCACTGTGGGGGAGGGTGCAGGGGGAGTACTGTGGGGAGGGTGCGCGTGGTGGGAGCACTGTGGGGAGGAGCACATGGGGAGCACTGTGTGGGAGGGTGTGCATGGTAGGAGCACTGTGGGGAGGGGAGCACATGGTGGGGGCACTGTGTGGGAGGGTGTGCATGGTAGGAGCACTGTGTGGGGAGGGGTGCGCATGGGGGGAGCACTGTGGGGGGAGGGGTGCGCGTTGGGGGCACTGTGGGGGGAGGGAAGAGGCTGTGATGTGCTCCCTGCGGAGCCTGTTGTGAGCTGGGCAGAGTTAATTTCATTAGTGGCGCCAGGGGATGAACAATTAACGAGCTGCTCTGATGCCTTGAAGAGCTTAAGTGGGAGAAGTAAACTCTGTCTTGGCGGGCGCTGCCAGCTGCCAGCTGCCTCCCTCTCCCCACCCCCCGCCCCTCGCAGGGTAATGCAGCAGCCCCCTGAGCCCCAGGAGACAGGCCGAGCTGGGTGGGCAGCAGGCACATGTTGATCTGGGCGGGTGGGCAGCAGGCACGCGTTGAACCGGGCGGGTGGGCAGCAGGCACACACCGAGCCGAGTGGGTGGCAGCAGACACGCGCCGAGCCGGGCGGGCTGTATCTGATTGTAGTAACACGGGGATCTGATTAAAATCTCACAGAAGCAGCAGGCGTCTCAGCTGCCTTGAGCCCTTGAAAGTAAACGAGGCACCGGGCGCTGGACCCTGGCGCGGGAGCTCCCCGCCCGTGCTGCAGGCCAGGGTGGGCGGCGGGGCTGGGCGCTGGACCCTGGCGCGGGAGCTCCCCGCCCGTGCTGCAGGCCAGGGTGGGCGGCGGGGCTGGGCGCTGGACCCTGGCGCGGGAGCTCCCCGCCCGTGCTGCAGGCCAGGGTGGGCGGCGGGGCTGGGCGCTGGACCCTGGCGTGGGAGCTCCCCGCCCGTGCTGCAGGCCAGGGTGGGTGGCGGGAGGGGAGGGTGCCTGCCGCACTGATCGGCATTGGCACAAACAGGATGTTTTTGCTTCTCTTGGCTCCATCTGCTCCTGCTGAAGTCAGAAGCGCCGCGCATGAGCTCACCAGGGTTGCCGTGGAAATGCCAGTGAGCTCACTAGTGAGCAGTGTGACCTCACAGAGGCGCCTGTGTCCAGGCAGGGCCCTGGCAGCCGGGGAAGCCGGCACAGTGACTGGAGCACCCAGCACAGGCTGGCATGACACAAAGCTGCTCCCAGCCCCCCAGCTCCCTGCCCACACGCCATTCACCAGCCTCTCCTGGCCAAGGTGCCAACAGCTGCAGCCTGTGCCGGGTCTGGCAAACCAACTGCACCTAGGGGACCCTGCAGCGCCCGCCAGCCAGCGCCGCCCATCCACTGCATCCAGGGGACCCTGCAGCGCCCACCAGCCAGCACCCACCCAGCCACTGCGCCCAGGGGACCCTGCAGCGCCCGCCAGCCAGCACCCGCCCAGCCACTGCGCCCACGGGACCCTGCAGCACCCGCCAGCCAGCACCCGCCCAGCCACTGCACCTAGGGGACCCTGCAGCGCCCGCCAGCCAGCGCCGCCCAGCCACTGCGCCCAGGGGACCCTGCAGCACCCGCCAGCCAGCACCCACCCAGCCACTGCGCCCAGGGGACCCTGCAGCGCCCACCAGCCAGCACCCGCCCAGCCACTGCACCCACGGGACCCTGCAGTGCCTGCCAGCCAGCACCCGCCCAGCCACTGCACCCAGGGGACCCTGCAGCGCCCGCCAGCCAGCACCCACCCAGCCACTGCGCCCAGGGGAACCTGCAGCGCCCGCCAGCCAGCACCCGCCCAGCCACTGTGCCCAGGGGACCCTGCAGTGCCTGCCAGCCACAGTTTTGGGGGAGCCAGGTGTGGTTAGGGTTAGTACCTTGTTGGTTACTATGCTTGGGCTGTGGGGGACCCCCGCTGGCGGCTGTCTGGAGCACGGCCCAGCAGGGGGTGCCCTACCGCCCCAGGGCAGTGGCTAAAACCAGTTCTACAAGTTCAGAGAAGAGGCTGGACAAAGGAAGTGTGTGCTGGGGGAAGGGGCAGTCTGGGGCTGGAACCATGAGGGAGACAGACTGAGGTGGCTGGGGCTGGGGCTAGGGATGATGAGCCCTAACCCAAGGGGTCTGAAACATCCTGGCCCCGAATCCTGTAATCACACCACGTCTGTGCTGTATCCTGGAGGAGCAAGAAACCCCTCTAGTCTACTGCTGGCAGAATCCGTTCTGGCTGCTACGGGGGTGCAGGATCGGGGGAACCCCGACTCGCCGTCACACCGGGCCTGTGCCCCCCAGTGTCCACACACCGAAGGGGAGAGGCGTCTGGACCAGCCAGCCTGGCTCTAGCCCCAGACCTCCAGCCAGGATGGAGCCGGCCAGCCGACGGGCAGTCCGCAGCATGTCGCCCAACAGCCCCTTGGGGAAATGAGCCAGAGCTGCCTGCACTGTGGGGCAGGGGCTCTACCCTCCCCAGCCCCCCCTTCCCCGTGTTTGCCTCTGCCCCGGCCCTGTGGCGCCCCCTGGGGCCGCACAGGCACAGGAGCGCTGTGGGGCCGGGGAGGTCAGTGACCGCAGCCTGGCTCCAGAGCGTGGGGTGCCTAGGTGTGTGTGGGTGCCAGAGAGACTGAACACTGGGCCACTCTGCCCCTTGGGGGACTCCTGGGATGGGTGGAAGGGCCTGGGCCCAGCGGATGAGAGTTTGAGGGGGGCTGGCAGGTGGGGTCCAGCTGCTCATGGTTTTGGGGGGCTGGCAGGCGGGGCTCTGGCTGCTCAGGGTTTGGGGGGGCTGGCAGGCGGGGCTCCGGCTGCTCAGGGTTTTGGGGGGCTGGCAGGCGGGGCTCTGGCTGCTCAGGGTTTGGGGGGGCTGGCAGGCGGGGCTCCGGCTGCTCAGGGTTTTGGGGGGCTGGCAGGCGGGGCTCTGGCTGCTCAGGGTTTTGGGGGGCTGGCAGGCAAAGCAAGGGAGGTGCAGCCTCTTAGACTCCCATCCCATTTCCTCCCTGCCGCACGAGGTGGGAGGCCACTGCAGCCCCAGGTTGGCCCAGTGCCCTGCCGGGTGGTGCCCGCGGTTGCGTGCGGCGGGGGTGCTCAGGGATGCTGAGCGATGGAAACTCACCTGCTCCCTGCACCGGTTTAATTTTCTCTCCTCCGGCGCCGGGTTCTAGCTCCAGCCTCTGACACTGCGACCCCCAGACCAGCAAAGCCACCGCTGGCCTGAGCCCCAGAGGGGCGCTGGGCCGCCTGCTGGCCCCTGGAGTAGCCCCCAGCCCCTGGGCTAGCGCCGGGCACTGGCCCTGTAGGGACAGCTGGGTCCCTGCAATTTCTGTCCCTCTGAGCCAACCCCTCCTCTCCCTTCCCCCACTGCCCAGCGGAACCACGCTGCTGTGCCCACTAGTGGGCGCGAGGCCCCTGCCCCAGTGCCGCCCTGGCTGCAGCTCTTGTGCTGAGCAGGAGTCACACGGGCAGGCCAGGACCGGCTGAGCCCTTGGTGGAAGCAGGGGGGAGCCGCCCACCCCTGCAGTCTGCAGTGCCGGGCCGGGGGCGGCCTTCTATGGGGCTGTGCCACCCAGACAGCTCAGCATGGCCCTGCCCCTCGCTGCACCCTGCAGCCGCGCTGGCAGGTGCCTGGGCCAGGAAGCAGCCGGCAGCGGGGCCGGCGCACTGACGAGTTAATAAAGCCTAATTAATACAGATTGGGGAGATCACTTTCCATTGCGATGCCTCTCCCTCTCACTGAGGAGCTGCAGGGCGGGGGAGCTGGCTCCAGCCATGCAACAGCTGGCACCCGCCCCACAGGCACTGGCAGGCTCCCACCTGCACTGGGCACAGCCGGCAGGGAGCTGCCGTGTCCGGAGCGTGGGCGCAGGGCAGGGCAGAGGCCGAGCCTGCAGGCGGCCTGCATAGCTTTCCCGTTAGGCGGCAAGGCACCGGCCAGCCGTGGGCCCCCTGGCCTGGCTTTGGCACTCATGACGCAGGCTTGGTGCCTCCCTTCCGGCAGCCTCCCCCACAGGCCTCGCCCAGCCGCCTGCCCTGCCTCTGGCGAGGTGCCCGGCTGCTTCGTGGGCTTAACTAGCTGGTGCTGGCTCCGTGCCGAGGGCCTTGGCCCTTCCCGCCAGCCCGGGGACCCCAGGTGCTCTGCTGAGCAAGACTCTGAAACTCGCCTGGGGTCCCCCGAGGCCACGGCTGAGCCCCTCCGTCCCCAGCGCTGCTCCCCCCAGGCCCTGCCCCAGGGGCAGAGGAGGAACGGGAGGCCCGGGGCCGGCAGAGGAGGAACGGGAGGGCCGGGGATGGCAGAGGAGGAACGGGAGGGCCGGGGCCGGCGGAGGAGGAACGGGAGGGCCGGGGCCGGCAGAGGAGGAACGGGAGGGCCGGGGCCGGCAGAGGAGGAACGGGAGGGCCGGGGCCGGCGGAGGAGGAACGGGAGGCCCGGGGCCGGCAGAGGAGGAACGGGAGGGCCGGGGGTGGCGGAGGAGGAACGGAAGGGCCGGGGCCGGCAGAGGAGGAACGGGAGGGCCGGGGGTGGCGGAGGAGGAACGGGAGGCCCGGGGCCGGCAGAGGAGGAACGGGAGGGCCGGGGCCGGCGGAGGAGGAACGGGAGGGCCGGGGCCGGCAGAGGAGGAACGGGAGGCCCGGGGCCGGCAGAGGAGGAACGGGAGGGCCGGGGCCGGCGGAGGAGGAACGGGAGGGCCGGGGCCGGCGGAGGAGGAACGGGAGGGCCGGGGATGGCAGAGGAGGAGGCAGGAGGCCGGGGCGGCAGAGGAGGCAGGAGGCCGGGGCCGGCAGAGGAGGAGCAGGAGGCCCGGGGCCGGCAGAGGAGGAGCAGGAGGCCGGGGATGGCAGAGGAGGCAGGAGGGCCGGGGCCGGCGGAGGAGGAACGGGAGGGCCGGGGATGGCAGAGGAGGAACGGGAGGGCCGGGATGGCGGAGGAGGAACGGGAGGGCCGGGGCCGGCGGAGGAGGAACGGGAGGGCCGGGGATGGCAGAGGAGGAACGGGAGGGCCGGGGCCGGCGGAGGAGGAACGGGAGGGCCGGGGCTGGCAGAGGAAGGCCCAATAAGGCCCAGCGCAAGCCCTCGGGGGGTTCTCCCGGCCCAGGCAGCGCCAAGAGCCGGCTGATCCCTCCTGCTTCTTGCTCAGCGCCTCGTTTGTGTTAGCGTTTAGCAAGTGCATCGTGGCAGCGCCAGAGGCCCCACAGGGGTACCAGGTAGCTTCAGAAAAAATACCGGACTCACTTGATCGGGAAGGGGGCGGGAAAGGACCGGCCAGGAGGGGAGCGGAGCTGGGGAGCAGGGCTGGCGGGGAGGGCCGGGGAGATCGACGGGGGCAACCGCAGGAAGCAGGGTTGGTCAGAGGGGTCGGGGCTGGCCGGGAGATCGGGAGGAGGAGGACCGGCCAGCGGGAAGCCGGGTGGCTGGGAGGGTGTCAGGGGGGTCGGTGCTGGCCGGGGGAGATCGGGAGGAGGAGGACCGGCCGGCGGGAAGCCGGGTGGCTGGGAGGAGGTGTCGGGGTCGGGGTCGGGGAGATCGGGAGGAGGAGGACCGGCTGGCGGGAAGCCGGGTGGCTGGGAGGGTGTCAGGGGGAGCGGGGCTGGCCGGGGGGGGAGTGGGCCGGGGCAGAGAATCAGCTGGCGGGAGCAGGACTGACCCGGGCACACGCAGATCCCAGGGCGCTGCCCGTCCCGCGCACGGTCCTGGCGAAGCACGAGGAGTCCAGCTACGGCTCCACCACGCGCTTGACCAGGGCTCAGGAGCACGGACAGGGCTTCTCCTCCTCCCCAAGGCGTCACTCCCACGTCAGACGCAACCAGAGGCTCCCAGCGCCGATCACGCCCCCTCCCAGCCACTCCCCCGCCTCCCAGGCTTCCGTCGGGCGCCCAGCCGGCAAACCAGGAAATACCGGACATTGCACTTTGCACATTGCCCGTCTCTGGTATTTTCTACATTTTTACGGACAGAGGGCCCAAAAACTGGACTGTCCGGTTGAATACCGGACACCTGGCAACCCTACCCCCCCGCCTGATCACAGCCCCATCGGGCCGGGCGCGGCCTGTTTGTACCAGGCAAGGGAGAGGCAGGGGCCCTTTCCTGGCTGTCACGGCTCTCAGGTGGTGCCCACACGTGTCCCCTCGGCTCCTGGGCGGATCCCCCCTCTCCAGCGCGGCAGCCCCTTCTCGGGGAGCCCCTCCAGCCCAGCGGCCGTGAGACAGCCCTTTCCCAGGGGCCACTCCAGTGTGGCGACCCTCTCTTGGGGGCCCACTCTCACCTGGGGGGCCTGCCCCTCCGCCTCCGGGACGGCGCCTCTCAGGGCCTCCAGCCGCCTGCCTCCTCCATGAGCCCCCTCGGGGATCCCTTCCCCCTGGACCCTCGGGGCCTCCACCCCCAGAGGGAACAGCACCCCCTGTTCTCCAGCCCAGAGCGACTCCAGCCAGCACCCAGCAGGAGGGTCTATGGAGCTTTGAACAGCAACGGATCCCTCAGGCCAGTCGGCCTGGGCCCTCAGCCCCACGTCAGTCTCCCCGCAGCCGGCTGAGTCCTGCCTGCTCTGCCCTCAGCCCCCCAAAACAGCCCCCGTCTCCCAGCAGAGCCTCCAATACCCCCGCAACAGACCCTCCCCCGCCAGTGTCTCTCCCCAGGTAAGAGGGTCGCCTGGGCCCCTCTTCTCCCCTCCCCTCCCCCTCCAATCTTCTCCCCTCGCTGGGGCCAGCTGGGCCAGTCCCCGGGGTCCCCCTCTGCAGCCCCTTGTCTGTGGTCTGGCCGGACCCGGCCGTGTCCTCTGAGCAGTCGGGGGCACCAGGGCAGCAGACACACGGCTCCTGCTCTGGGCTGTTCCCTGCAACCACAAACTCCCCCCCTTCGTCACATTAAACCAGTAACTGCTGGGCACTGAGCCCCCCTGTATGAAACACCCCCCTTTGAACCCCCAAACTCCCCACTTGCTCACACCGGCCCATTCAGCATGCTTAGCTTGTAAGGGTCCAATGGCTGCAGGAAGCCAGTCACAGCCCTGGCTCGAGCCGCTGGCTGTGCAGAGCCCCCTTCATTCACCAGGACCGGAAGGAGCAATCAAGCTCCTTGATGCTGTGACCGCTAGAAATAGCAGGTACCTGCCCAAGGCCCTGGGCTGCCTGGTGCAATATCCCTGGGGGTCTGGGGCACCACTGAGAGGGTCAAATCAAGGGCTCAGACCCAGGGCTACTCACAGCCCCAGCCTGGAGTCCTCCTCCCCAAGGCACCAAACCCCACACCGAGCGCGTCAGCTGCCGTCTGGACAGCAAGAATTCACACAAGCAAATCCCCTCAGACACCCCAGCCTCCCTCACACAGGGGAGAGGTTATAACCCATCCCCCACCTCCCCTCAGACACCCCAGTGCTCCCTGTGCCCCCAGCCCCCTCACACAGGGGAGAGGTTATAACCCATCCCCACCTCCCCTCAGACACCCCAGCGCTCCTGTGCCCCCAGCCCCCTCACACAGGAGAGGTTATAACCCATCCCCACCTCCTCAGACACCCCAGCGCTCCCTGTGCCCCCAGCCCCCTTACACAGGGGAGAGGTTATAACCCATCCCCACCTCCCCTCAGACACCCCAGGGCTCCTGTGCCCCCAGCCCCTCTTACACAGGGGAGAGGTTATAACCCATCCCCACCTCCCTCAGACACCCCAGTGCTCCTGTGCCCCCCAGGTCCCCTCACACAGAGAGGTTATAACCCAGCCCCCCCCCATCCCATTGTGCTCCCCAGGCATGGCACCTTCCAGGCGAGCCGGTCACATGATCACTACGCTGCCCACGTCCCTTTGGGCAGGGGCCCTGGGTGTCTGCTGGTCGGCAGGTTCCAGCCGCGCCCCTCGGCGTGTGCCGGCGTCCCCGCGAGCCGGTGTGGGCGCGGCATCGGTGTTAGCGCCGCCGGCCCTGGGGCACTGCCCCCGGCGGGGTGGGTGGCACTTGCCGCTGGGCCCCAGCCGGAGAACGTGTCAAACCCAGCCCAGGGCCCGTCCTCGGCACGTCGCCCACCCCGCGAGCCCGGGCAGCCCAGACAGGCAGCAGCTTCCCTGGGCACCTTGCTTGGCCCCTCCGCACAGAATCCAGGGAGCTGCATTTCCTGTTCAATCCAGCGCGGAGACACATGGCAAGAGCTGCTCAGGGCTGTGGGTCAGGACGGAGGGGCCCCACAGAGCTGTGTGTCTACGGGGGCTGCCCGCCACGGGCCCCAATCCCCCAGGCCCAGGCCTGGCTGGCGTTTCCCGCGCAGGCCTTGGTGCTGGAACGGCGCGGGCGAACCGGGGAGGAGGGGACGGGGTGCGCAGGCCGGCGCGGCGCCCTCCCCGGACCCACAGCCCTCTGCAGGGCTCCTGGCTGGTCGGGCGCCGCGGGCGTTGGTCATGTGACCGTGGCGGCTGGCCGGGATTGTTGCTCGGAGTAATTAAGATGGAATTAAAAATGAATTCGTCTCTGCGAGCGGTTGCGGCGCAGGGCTAAGCGGCGTGGTGCAGCCTCTGAGTGACGCCGGCCGCGCATGGGGAACGAGCCGGCCCAGGCGTCTCTGGGAGGGGCCCGCCTTGCTCAGCCCTGCCCCCCAGGGCCCCTTCTGGGGGAGCCAGAATCCAGCCCAGTTGCCTCCGCCCAGTACCCAGGCTCAGGGGACCCGCTCAGAGCTCGGGGGCAGGAGGGCACAGGGGCATGTTCTCCCAGGGCAGGTCTGAGCAGGCAGGACGGCTCCGGCCAGCTGCTGGGCCTGCACAGCTGGAAGCAGGCCAGAGCAGGGTGGGGGACCGCAAAGGGGGCCTGGCTTTGTGGCACATGGACACACAGACCTGCCCGTACGGACACCAGCAGAGAGATGGGTGCTCCACTGGCCGTGTCCAGGTGAACCAAGCCAGCCCCTTGCCCCCCAGCCCCTCCCCACATGCCCCTGCAGCCCCTCGCCAGCTGCCTGTGCCCTCGCCAGCACCACACGCTGGACGCGTGCAAAGGGGCAGGAGCCAGGGGGCAGCCATGCAGTCTGGAGTGGCCCACTTGCTCCCACGTGCCCCCTGCCTGGCAGCAGCAGCCCGAGAGCCCCCCATGCCCTGCATCCTGTCCCAGTGCATTGGGGGAGCGATGGAAACCCCGCCTCGCTGCCCAGCCCTGGCGCATGCTGGGATTCGCATTGAATTCTCCTCTGTGCAGGGAGAGGCTCCGACCTCCTGTGCCTGGGACACAGTTTGCTGGGGCCATCAGGTGTGGCAGAATCCCCGCGATACAGCCTCAAGGACCCTCCCCCAGACAGGCAGCAGCAGGCAGGGGCCAGCCAGGAGGGGTCTGCCTGGCGCACTGGCAGCGGGAGATCAGAAGTGTGGAAGGAAGGGTGAGAGGTGGGCATGGCTGGAGGGAGGCACTGGTGTCTGGGCACTGCCCCACAGTGCAAAGAGAAGATCCCATGGGTCTGGCCAACTGAGCTGGAGAACTGGTGACAGGCAATGCCTCAGACCCATGGAACTCCCTGCTGCAGGATTCCTGGCCACTAAGACAATGCCCAAGGGCTGCAGGGAAGGGCTGGAATATCCTGGAGGCCTAGTCGTGCAGGGAGTGACTCAACCATGTGTGTGAGGGAGCAGGGAGGAAACCGTGCCCACCCCGTGTCACAGAGTATTGTCCAGCCCAGCAGAGGTGACTCACGGCTGGCGTGCCCTGCAGGCAGGCCTGGCACAGCCGAGCGTTCGCTCCCTCTCCTTGCTGGTGCGACCTCACCAGGCCTAGTGCTGCGAGGTGCCTGGGGACGGAGCCAGCCCGTGGGAAGCCCGTGGGAAGCCAACGCCAGCGTGCAGCCCGGGAAGGGAGAGGCAGAAATGAGGCTGCTTCACCCTAATGCTGCTAAGAGGCTTTTCCAAACGAGCCATTTATGAGTCAATTAACCCACGGGGCTGGGGCAGGCACTCGCAGAGCCCTGGCACCGTGCACCGCCCTGGCACCGTGCACCGTGCACCGCCCCCGTCTCGGCGGCGAGCAGGGGGCTGGTGTCAAGGCGATCTGGCAAAGGCAGGGGCCCGGGGAGGATGCAGGGAGCTGGGTCGTGTGCCCCCAAGGGGCCAGCTGGGCCCAGAGGATGCAGGGAGCTGAGTCGTGCGCCCCACGGGGCCGGCTGGGCCCAGAGGATGCAGGGAGCTGGGTCGTGCGCCCCAAGGGGCCGGCTGGGCCCAGAGGATGCAGGGAGCTGGGTCGTGCGCCCCAAGGGGCCGGCTGGGCCCAGAGGATGCAGGGAGCTGGGTCGTGCGCCCCAAGGGGCCGGCTGGGCCCAGAGGATGCAGGGAGCTGGGTCGTGCACCCCAAGGGGCTGGCTGGGGCTGAGGAGGGTGCCAGCCTCAGAGCTCTTGGAGCGAGCGGCGCGTTGGCGTCGTCTTTCGTTTGTTCCTGCTGACACGTCCCAGCCATCTGGATGCTGCACGGCACGGCTGTGTCCCAGAATGCTTTGCAGCACAGGCCTTGGCAACCTGCCATCAGGTTTGCATCTTCCCCTGCCCCCCCACCCCGCACCCTGTGAGCCCAGAGCCGGGCTGGTGCCAGCTGTGCAGAGCAGGGCTCCCCATTTGGCCTGGGGGGGAGGGGCAGGGGGCAGGCTGGGTCCTCCTGCCAACATGCCGGTGTGGGTGCACCCAGGGGCCAAGCCCAGATTGGGCAGCCACTGCACACTCACCCCTCCCAGTGCAACTGGGCACTGCTCCGGGGACTGGTGCTCCCAGACGTGGGGTGCAGGCAGGAGCCGGCTGGGCACTGGACTGGCGCTCCCGGATGTGGGGTGCAGGCAGGAGCCGGCTGGGCCCTGGACTGGCGCTCCCGGATGTGGGGTGCAGGCAGGAGCCGGCTGGGCGCAGGACTGGCGCTCCCGGATGTGGGGTGCAGGCAGGAGCCGGCTGGGCCCTGGACTGGTGCTCCCGGATGTGGGGTGCAGGCAGGAGCCGGCTGGGCGCTGCCCCGGGTTTATGTCCCAGGGCAGACATCAGGTGCCAGCGAGCGCCAGGCTCTGCCAGTGGCACCAGCCCCGAAGTGCCTGGCGGAGAAGCACAATCAGCTCAGAGCTGCCAGGGCTGGGTTTGCTGCTGGCTAATTACAGGCTAACGATGCTCACTGGCAGGGCTGGCACCGCGAGGGGAAGCAGGATGCCACGATGCCGTTGGCCCTGGCTCAGACACCAGCCCCAGCTTGCAGCCTCCCTGACAGCTGTGCCCAGAGCTGCAGCGGCACCGTCTCCCTGCCATGGCCTGCGGGGAGCTGGCGTCTGGCGCTTCCTGGGGACACCGTGCTTCTGCCGGGTCCAGCGCTGCCCGAGGGCCCCTCGTCCCACCAGCCAGAGCCAGTCCCTGCACCACAGGGGAACCTGTAACAATGGGGGCTCCCCACCTGCCACCCCATCCTGGTGCCCCCACCCTCCCCGTGTCCCACTCCCACCTCGCCTCTCTGGGGAGAGGCAGACCTGCCCGCCAGGGGCCGTGTGCTGCGTTCCCACGCCCAGCCCTGGCGGAGCAAGCCCAGTGTTCCTGGACGCCACCCCCACAGTAGTTCAAACTCATCCCCGTCCGGGGGGAGAAGCACGTTGAGTCCTTTCGGCAGGTCCATTCCCCAGGGACCAGGACGAGGCAGGGGCCCGTACCCACGTCAGGGGCCTGTCTGCAGCGCGGGGGGTGGGGGTCCCCAGGACATCCCATAATGCAATGCTGAGCTGGTTCCACTAGGGGCACTGCGAGGGAGCCGCCCTCACCCATGCCTGGGGAGCAGTCAGCCCTCGTGATGAACACCGCTGCGGCCCGGCCGGAGCGGGGCAGGGCTCGGAGCCGGGCACAGAAAGGACAACGGAGGAGCGCGCCCGGGTGCCCCGCCCCGCGGTCTGAGCGTTGGCCCGCGGCTGCGGGGTGCAGAACTCGAAGGCCTTCAGGCCAAATGCATCATGTGACAAATCAACGTGGAAGTTACGATCTGCTGCGCGTGTCTGTTTGATTTCTGTGCCCTGGACCACGGTGTCCGGGAAGTTAGACACACGCAGGGCGGCCCTGTTCATAACTCTAGCTGTGCTGCCAAGCCCATAGTGATACCCCGGGAACAAACTGGCCCAGAGCTCAAGCCAAGCACATGTGAAGAGTCTTGTTTCTCCTGCAAGCGGGGACTGGGCTTGGTCCTGCCAGGACGCGTGGCCAGGCCACCGGATGCTGAAACCCACGTGGCTCCGGAACTTTTCCACTCAGGGTGAGAAAACTGTGAACTGAGCACAAAGAATTCCCGCCTTGGGCAAGGGGGTGTAGGGGAACCAAACCATGGGGGCAGTCGCTAGATGCCAGGAACAGCCCCCCCACCCCAAGATGCCTGCTGGAAAGATCTAACACCGAACAGGGGAGGATGGGCCCCAGCGAGGAGGCTGCCAGCTAGGGGAAAAGATGAGCAGAGCCGCAGCTAGGGTAAGAATTTCCATGGAGCAAGCGTCCGAGTATCAGAATTAGCCGGTGTGGGCTCCATTATTTTTGCACTTACTTTGATCTGTCTGCTATCTCGTGCACTCACTTCCACCCTACTTTTTATACTTAATCAAAACACTTCTGTTTAGTGTCAAATCCAGAGTACATAATTGTTACCTGGGGAGCAGCCATTGTGCAGCTCTCCTGCACTGGTAAAGGGGGAACCCCCTCATGCGCTCTCTCCGTGTAAGACTGTGCTACAGAGTAAGACAGGTTTCCTGGGGGGGTTGGTCCCTTTTGAGGGCTCTGTGCCTGGTGCAGTCCACCCCCCCCAGCTGAGCTGGTTCAGTGTCTGTGTTACTCGGCTGGGGGATGTTACCGCAACTCAGGGCCTTGGCTGGGGCGGTCAGAGCGTCTGGCCCAGCAGGACAGGTGGTGGGGTGCCCCAGAGGGCAGGCTCAGTGATTTGATCAGCCCACCAAGTGACAGCCCTGTGATCCAGCCCATCCCAGCGGTATCTCTTCAGCATGCCCCTCTTCAATGCCCCAGACAACGGCAGCACAGAGCAGCTCTCCCGGGGACAGCCTGGGAGCAGGACTTGCCCGAGTTCCGAGTGCAAACAAACCCGCAAAGCCACCGGAGACATACAGGTCTCCTCCTTCGTGTATGCTGCAGGGGAGCAGGCAGCGCCGCTCTCTGCCACCGCGACAGTCACAAAGAGCACAAGGAGAGGGCTCTGGCTTCGCCGGATACCTGCCTTGTACCTCCGAGAGATGGGGGTTATGAAAGAGCCAGGTTTCAGCAGCGACTGCGAGGGGCAGGGGGGTGTTGAATGTTTTATAAGGGCTCCGCTTGCATTGACTGAAAACTCTCCACTTGGGATGCAAAACCCAAAATATCAGAGACAGGCTGGATCCTTGGCTAATAGACGTCAACGGCAGCCAGATTTCACCCTAGCTACACAGCTGTGCAGCAGGCAAAGCACCCAGAACTAGTTATGCACCAGAGCAAAAGGCAGGAGCCACCCGAAAAGCCTGAAACTAGCTCCGAAGCTATACGCAGACCCTTGGGGGCTAAGTCACTGCCCTGAAATCTGAGGCAAGGAGAAAGACATTCTGGACGCGGGGCACAAGGCATGGAAAATGCCCCCCTACTGAGAGATGATGCACGTCCAGGCAGACACAGTGCAATCAGTGCCCCAAATCTGGACCCTTTGCAGCTGACTCAGGGGGTACAGACCATCCAAAGCCTGGCTGTGTGGAATGTGTCCGTCGTGCTCACAACGGGGCCTGCCCGAGAGCGAAGCTGAACGTTCATAGCCAGCCTATGGGCTCGGGAGCCGAGCTCAGGGACTTGCAACCCCCTGGAGGCCCCCCAGGCCTGAAGGCACCTGAGCCCGCTCTGACTTGCCCTGCCGGCCCCCACAGCAACAGGGCAAAGGCCAGCGCTCTGCAGTGCGTTCCCCACCACCCATCCCGGCGAGGCGGGGAGCAGGCCGAGGCCTGGACGCAGGCGCGCGGAGCCCAGCAGGAAGCAGGAGCAGCCGCCGAGGGCGTTATGGCCGTGGGGTCCGCGTCCCCAGGCGCACGCGAGACTGCCAGTGGGCTCCCGTTGAGCCGCCTGCCTTCGGCCTGGCTTTGGAAGGCCTTTGGCAGGAGGGCGGCTCGCCGGACCCCCGGGAGGGCGACACTTGGGTGTGTTACCTTTCCTGGGACGCCACTTGCAAAGGCAGCGCTGTCACGGGAGGGCTGGCTGCGGAGCTCAGCCGGCCAGCGCAGGGCGAAGGGAGTCACGGCCGCAGCCCCACGCCTGTGAATGAGCCGCTGCCCGCCTGGCCGGGTCAGCTTCATCCCCACAAGCAGCTTCGTCAGAGCATCCGAACAGCCAGACGGGGTCAGCCCAAAGGCCCATCCAGCCCAGTGTCCTGGCTGCCCACAGCAGCCAGGGCCAGGTGCCCAGAAGGAGTGAACAGAACAGGGAATCCTCACTTGATCCCTCCCCTGTCACCCACCTCCAGAGAAACCGAGGCTAGGGACACCATTCCCACCCATCCTGGCTAATAGCCATTGGTGCACCTAACCTCCATGGATCTATCTAGCTCTGTTTTGAACCCTGTTAAAGTCCTTCACCACATCCTATGGCAAGGAGTTCCACAGGTTGCCTGTGCGCTTCTTCCTTTTATATGTATACCCCTGTCTCTGTAACTGCCACTCCAGCTCCTCTGATGAGGTGGGTTTTACCCATGAAAGCTGGTGCCTAAGGCACCACAGGACTCCTCATTTTTGCAGAGACAGACCAATACGGCCCCCCCCGAGACTGTGTCCGGCAAGTCTGAGCTGGGCTGGCGCTACCCTGGGGACTGGCAGAGAAGCACTGCGCATCGGCCGGCACCTGGCAGGGTCTCCTCCGGAGCCTGCTGAATACTGGCGTCACGTGAGCTGCCCTCGTGGCCTGGCGCCGAGCCGCAATGGGCTGCTTCCTGTCAGCAGCTCTGCCCTGTCCAAGCCATGCTCCCCCAGGTCGGCCCCCTCCCAGGCAGGGCCGGCTCTAGGCACCAGCAAATCAAGCACGTCCTTGGGGCGGCACGTTTCAAGGGAAGCAGCCGCCCCCGGCAATGCCCAGCCCCGCCCCACTGATTTTAAAGACTCTGGCTGCGTGTCCCCGGGAGCTGGCTGCGGCGCTCCGCCCCGCCCCGCTGGCTCCAGTCCTGCTGCGGCCCCAGCCCCCTTCGCCGGCGAGAGACCCTCTCTGCCGGCCGCCCGGCTCGCTGAGCCCACCCCGCCCCTCCCCGCACCCCTCTGGCTCCGCACCGCCAATTCCCCGTGCCGCCCCTGCGCCCCACACCCTGCTCCCCTGCACCCGCGGTCCCCTGCACCACGGTCCCCTGCACCACGGTCCCCTGCTCCCTGTTCCCTGCGACTCTCTGGCTCCACGCCGCCCATTCCCCACGCCCTGCTCCCCTGCAGCCCGGTCTCCCTGCTCTCCCTGTTCCCTGCGACTCTCTGGCTCCACGCCGCCCATTCCCCACGCCCTGCTCCCCTGCAGCCTGGTCTCCCTGCTCTCCCTGTTCCCTGCGACTCTCTGGCTCCACGCCGCCCGTTCCCCGCGCCCTGCTCCCCTGCAGCCCGGTCCCCCTGCTCTCCCTGTTTCCTGCGACTCTCTGGCTCTGCTTCGCCCTTGCACCCCGCACCCTGCTCCCCCGATCCCTGCGCCCCTCTGGCTCTGCGCCGCCCGTTCCCTGTGCCACCCCTGCACCCTGGTCCCTGCACCTCTCTCGCTCTGTGCCCCCTCTGCACTCCACAGCCCCTTTTCCCTGCGCCCCTCTGGGTCTGTGCCCCCCATTCCCCACACTGCCCCTGGACCCCAATCCCTCTGCCCCTTCCGTTCCCCGTGTCCCATTCCCCGTGCCTCCCTGCACCCCGCACCCTGCTCCCCCCGATCCCTGCATCCCGCTGGCTCTGCACCTCCCATTCCCCGCATCACCCCTGTACCCCCCACACTGTTCCCGCACCCCTCTGGCTCTGCGCTGTCCCTCCCCCTGCTGCCCTTGGGGGTCGGGAGTGGGGGGTGCTTGTCCATAGGGAGGGGCTGGACAGGGCAGGGAAAAGGCTGCTGTGACCCAGCAGCGGGTGAAAGGGGAGGGGGCGTTTACCTGAAGTGCCTTTGCCTTTATGGAAAAAACATCGTTAAAATGACATTTGCTATTTCTAGGGCTAAAATGCCAGGACAAAATGAAAACGAAAAACCCCCTTGCAAAGTGCAAACATGTAAAAGCCAACAAAGAACGGGGGCGGCCAAAAAACCGAGAGCCGGCCCTGCTCCCAGGGGCCACTCTGTCTCGGGGGTTCAGCCATAGGCCCCTCCGCCTCCTGGGACCGCACCTCACGGAGCCTCCAGCCCGCGAGGCTCCCATGGGCCCTGCACCCCAGGGAATAGCGCAGCCCTGCTCTCTAGACTGGAGCAATTCTCCTCCCTCTGCCCTTTGTCTCCCGCCCCCCCCAGCTGGGACCCGCTGGCCAGGGCACCGGGGGCGTCTCCCCACAGCCCATTGGCCTCCCTCTGGCCAGCCCCGGCCGTGCCCTCGAGCTGGGTCGCCGGGCACCAGGGCACCTCGCTGGGGTCTCCGTTCTCCAGACCACTGGCCGGGCCCCAGTTTTGTGCTGGTCCCTCTCCCCTCGCCAACCCAGTCACCCCCAGGGACACTGAGCACCCCATCTGTGTGTGTGGGGAGAAAGCCAGCCAGGCACTGTGCAGGTGTGTGGGGAGAAGCCAGCCAGGCACTGTGCAGGTGGGGGGGGAGAAGCCAGTCAGGCAGTGTGTGGGGAGAAGGCAGTCAGGCAGTGTGCGGGGGAGAAGCCAGTCAGGCGGTGTGCGGGCGGGGAGAAGCCAGCCAGGCAGTGTGCGGGGGAGAAGGCAGCCAGGCAGTGTGCGGGGAGAAGGCAGCCAGGCAGTGTGCGGGGGGGAGAAGGCAGCCAGGCAGTGTGCGGGGAGAAGGCAGCCAGGCAGTGTGCGGGGAGAAGGCAGCCAGTGTGCGGGGGAGAAGGCAGCCAGGCAGTGTGCGGGAGAAGGCAGCCAGGCAGTGTGCGGGGGAGAAGGCAGCCAGGCAGTGTGCGGGGAGAAGGCAGCCAGGCAGTGTGTGTGGGGAGAAGCCAGCCAGGCAGTGTGCGGGGGAGAAGGCAGCCAGGCAGTGTGCTGAGCGCTGGGACTGGCTGCTGCTCCGGCCTAGCGGGGAAGGGGATTGAAGCGGGGGCTGCACCAGGTCCCTCCATTGCTCTGGGCACAGCAACCAGCCACGGGCACTCGCAGGCCCTGGGGGGCACAGCTGGGGGGGGCTTGTCCATTTCTGCAGCACCCCACCCCCCACTGGCTTCCTGCAGCCGCTTCTGGGGCGGAGCACAGCCCCCCCCCGCCCCGCCAGCCCCAGCGAGTGCCCGGCCGGCAGGCTCTGAGCAGCAGGTCAGCAGCCCAGACTCCAGCGGGGCAGCCCCCGGCACGGTGCTGCCTGGCCCTGCCCGATTGGAGCGTGGCCGTGTCTGGTGGCGCGAGCCGAGCGTGGCAGCGCGGCGCGTGGGGGGAGCTGTCCTCTGCGCTGCCCTCACTCCATCACTGCCGGCGGCGGGAGAACAAACGGCATGTGACGGATGGGGGGGCTGGCAGCCAGCCAGCGCAGCGCGTGGGCCAGTGGGGCTGGGGGAGGGGAGGCTCCTGGCCTTGGCTGGACTCCAGCCCAGCCAGCGCGGCCGCCAAGGTGACCCTGGCGGAGCGGACAGCCGCGCCGCGCCGAGCCGAGCGCCTGGCTGCAGCTGAGATAAGCCCCAGGTGCCCCGTGGGAGGCAGGGCCCGGGGCTGGGCCGCCTGGGGCCTGGTGCTGTGGGCGGGGGGTGACCAGGCTCTCCCCGGAGCCAGCCCAAGCAGCCCCCGGCGTGGGCGCGGGCACAGAAACCCAGCAGTGCCCGTCCCTCCCAACCCTCTGCCCACCCCGTCACGCTCTGCTGTCGGCAGCCCCCTGCCTGCCCCCCAGCCCAGCGCCCTGCCGAGGCTCGGGGGACTCAGCAAAGGTCACACAGTGAGTCGGTGACAGTCACAAGCAGAACCCCAGGCCCCACGTGGGAGCCTGGCTGCCCCTCCCCCCGTGCCCACGCGGGAGCCTGGCTGCCCTTCCCCCCGTGCCCACGCAGGAGCCTGGCTGCCCCTCCCCCCGTGCCCACGCAGGAGCCTGGCTGCCTGTGCCGTAGCCGGGAGCTGCGCAGGCAGGGCCACACGTGAGCGGGCGGGTGCCAGCTCCCCGCGCGGTGCTGCCGTGTGCGCTGGACTCGTTAGCTGTGCTGCTGGCGCTGCGCCGTGCCCGCCATCCGGAGCCGGCTGCACGTGCTGCCTGGGCTCCTGCTCTGCCATGGTGCCATCTGCCACTCCCGCTTCCGTGCTAGCGACCAGCTGGCACCGGCCTGGGAGCCGAGCCCGGGCCGGGGCAGCCCAGCGCAGCGCCCACCAGACTGGGCCACGGGGACCGGCGCGGTGCCAGGGGAGAGGAGGTTCCGCCCGCCCAGCCCAGCCCAATACACGCCCGCCCAGAGGAGACGGCAGGGCCCCGAGATTGGCCCAGCCAGGCCCCTGCCTGGGGAAAGCTGCCCAGCCTGCAGGGATGGGCCAGAGCAGGTCTCCTGGGGAGCCTGGGTGGGGCAGAGAGGGTGCTCTGGGCTGTGGGGCGGCTGGGAGAGAGGGCAGCATGTTTGTCACGGCTCTCAGGTCCTGCCCACACGTGGCCCCTCGGCTCCTGGGCGGATCCCCCCTCTCCAGCGCAGCAGCCCCCTCTCGGGGAGCCCCTCCAGCCCAGCGGCCGTGAGACAGCCCTTTCCCGGGGGCCACTCCAGTGCGGCGACCCTCTCTTGGGGGCCCACTCTCACCTGGGGGGCCTGCCCCTCCGCCTCCGGGACGGCGCCTCTCAGAGCCTCCAGCCACCTGCCTCCGCCATGAGCCCCTCGGGGGTCCCCTCCCCCTGGACCCTCGGGGCCTCCACCCCCAGAGGGAACAGCGCCCCCCTGTTCTCCAGCCCAGAGCGACTCCAGCCAGCACCCAGCAGGAGGGTCTATGGAGCTTTGAACAGCAACGGATCCCCCAGCCCACACGTCAGTCTCCCCGCAGCCGGCTGAGTCCTGCCTGCTCTGCCCTCAGCCCCCCCAAAACAGCCCCCGTCTCCCAGCAGAGCCTCCAATACCCCCGCAACAGCCCCTCCCCCGCCATTGTCTCTCCCCAGGTAAGAGGGTCGCCTGGGCCCCTCTTCTCCCCTCCCCTCCCCCTCCAATGTTCTCCCCTCGCTGGGGTCAGCTGGGCCAGTCCCCGGGTTCCCCCCTCTGCAGCCCCTTGTCTGTGGTCTGGCCGGACCCGGCCGTGTCCTCTGAGCAGTCGGGGGCACCAGGGCACCAGACACACAGCTCCTGCTCTGGGCTGTTCCCTGCAAGGACAAACTCCCCACCTCTGTCACATTGAACCGGTAACTTCCTGGCACTGAGTGCCCCCCTGTGTGCAACCCCCCTCTGAACCCCCAAAACTCCCCACTGCCTCACAGTGTTCCCTGCTCATCCCCATGCCGGCCAGCTGGACTGGGGCTGGCTGGTCTCCCTGGCGCTGGCAGCAGCGGGGGGGACACTCCCATGAGGTGCCCAAGCCAATGCCCTGGCCGGGGGTGCCAGGAGCCCCCCTGTAAGCCAGGCAGCAGGTGTCTGGCTCCGTGACAATGCCAGACGAGGGTACGGCCCCCTGGCCACACTGGGGCGTTCCTGGCGTGTAATGGGGACAGTCGCTGGTGCAACCCGTCCTAGGTTGGCACCAACCCTTGGGTCTGTGTGAAGCGCCCGGTTCGCTGGCTGTGGCTGGGCTGCGCGGGCAGGGTCGGTTCTGTGCCACGTTTCCGAGGATCGGATCGGTATCTGCAGGCACCCATCAGTGCCTGGAGTGACCCCACGGGACAGCCAGCCAGTGCGGCGGGGAGGGCCAGTCGGGCCGACCGGCCCAGCACGGAGCACCCGACAGTCAATGGGCCCAGGGCACGGCCGGTTTCCTGGGCACGCTCAGACCCGCACGGGAGCCGTGGTGGCCACCTGCAAAGCCGAGTCAGGCCTGGCCCAGGGACTCAGATGCCAGCTTGGGATGTGACAGAGCAGTGGGGCTCCCTCCACGGGGCCGAGGGGAGAAAGGGCCCTGGCGGTCCCTCCACTGGGTCCCCAATCCGGCTCTCCCCGCCGGAGGAGCTTTGCTCAGAACCGACGCTTGGAACAAGGGCCCACGGCCCCTCCCGGCTGCGGATGGAGCCGCGACTCAGCTGGAACCGGCTGACGGCTCCATCTCCACTCCAAGCCGGAGCCCAGGGCTTTGCTGTTGGTGCCCTTTGATTCCTTCAGCGCCGTTCCCCCTCCCAGGCCCTACCACCCAGCAATGTGGCCGGCTCCACCTCCCTTCCTTTGTCTCTCCCTGGGAAGAGCCTGGGACTAGGTGCCTGGGCCAATCCACATGTGGGGTGAATCAAACCACACAGCAAGGAGCGAGCACTGGGTTACAAGACAGACAGCCCCTCCGACGTCACATCTCTCCCCCCTCCGAGAGCGAACTGAGCGGGGTCACCCCGCCTGTGGCCTGGGGAAGTTCGGGCCTCCTCCTACGGGACAGCGCGTCGGCCATGACGTTGCCGCTCCCCTTGACGTGGATCACTTCCATGTCATAGTCCTGCAGGAGCAGGCTCCACCTCAGCAGCTTGGCATTGGACCCCTTCATCTGGTGCAGCCAGGTCGGGGGCAGTGGTCGGTTTACACCTTGAATGCCGGCCAAACAGGTACGGCTGCAGCTTTTGCAGGGCCCACACCATCGCCAGGCGTCCTTCTCTACAGTCGCGTAGCTCCACTCCCGGGGCAGCAGCTTCCTGCTCAGGTACACGACGGGGTGTCGCTCCCCCTTCTCTTCCACCTGCATCAGCACCGCCCCCAGCCCGGTGTCCGAGGCGTCGGTAAACACGGTAAAGGGCTTGTCAAAGTCTGGATTTACCAGCACTGGGGCCTTGACCAGGGCCTCCTTCAGTGCACAGAGAGCCCTCTGGCACTGCTCCGTCCAGACCACCCTGTCTG
Organism: Rafetus swinhoei; assembly: GCA_019425775.1. NCBI lineage: Eukaryota > Metazoa > Chordata > Testudines > Trionychidae > Rafetus > Rafetus swinhoei. The sequence continues at coordinate 1,444,714 of CM033428.1, forward strand.
GCCTCCCCTTCCTGCACAGCTCCGTGATCGGGGCAGCGATGGAGCTGAAGTTGGGCACAAACCTCCGGTAGTACCCCGCCATCCCAATGAAAGCCTGGACATACTTCTTGGTCTGGGGAGCTGGCCAGTCTCTGATGGCCTCCACCTTGGCTGGCTCTGGCTTCACGCAGCCGCCCCCACCTTATGGCCCAGGTAATGACACTTCAGCCACCCCAACCTTGCACTTCCCAGCCCTTCCGGTCAGCCCAGCCCCTGCAGCCAGGCCAGTACCTGGCTGACCTGGGCCACGTGGTCCTCCCAGGACTGGCTGAAGATACAGATATCATCTATGTACGCCAGGGCACAGTTCTCCATTCCCTGCAGCAGCTGGTCCACCAGACGCTGGAAGGTGGCCGGCGCCCCTTTGAGGCCAAAGGGCAGGACCAGGAACTCATAGAGCTCCACCGGGGTGATAAACGCTGATTTCAGTCTGGCCTTCTGGTCTAGCGGCACCTGCCAGTAGCCCTTGGTGAGGTCCAGGGTGGTGAGGTAGCGAGCGCCCCCCAGCTTGTCCAGGAGCTCGTCGGGCCTTGGCATCGGGTAGGCATCGGACACCGAGATGGCGTTGGGCTTCCGGTAGTCCACGCAGAACCGGATCGACCCGTCCTTCTTGGGGACCAGCACCACGGGAGAGGCCCAGGGGCTGGAGGACGGCTGGATCACCCCCAGGGCCAACATGTCCTGGACCTCTCTCTCCAGGTCCTGGGCTGTTTTCCCCATGACTCTGAACGGGGAGCAGCGCACCGGGGGGTGGGTGCCCGTCTCTACCCGGGGGACAGCCAGGTTGGTGAGACCTGGCTTGTTGGAGAATAGCTGCTGGCGGGAGCGCAGCACCTCCCGGATCTCGGCCTGCTGGGCTGGGGTGAGCTGGTCCGAGAAGGAAATTGACTCCAGCGAAGAGTCTGCTCCAGTCCCAGGGAACAGACCCACCAGGGGGTCCTCCCCCTGCTCCTCCAAGGGCTTACACACGGCCAGCACCAAGTTCTCCTGGCCCAGTACGGCTTCATCATGTTAACGTGATACACCCGCTGGCCACGCATCCGGCTGGACAGCTCCAGGACATAGTTCACCTCATTCAGCTGCTTGACGACCTTGTCAGGGCTCCCAGAGGAGCTGGCCTGAGCGGCCAACCCCCCGGAGCTGAGGGTGGCCTGCCAGCCCCTGCCCCCGGAGCAGTCTGCTCCTCCTCCAGCCCCAGCCAGTTAACCCTGGGAAGTCTCGGATTGTGGAGCCTGTCTGGGGCTTTGGGGCATTGAGCTCGTTTGTGGGCCCTTTGCCCACAGCAATGGCAGGTCAGGTCCCTCGGGGCAGCTGGTCCATCTGGGTACTGGCTGACCCTCTGGGGGGCAGATGGCTGGCCCCTGTTACCTGGGCTCGCCCCGTAGGTAATTTCCTCTGTTGCTCAGCTGAGAACCGGTCTCTGTGTGATTCCCCTCCTCTCCGGGACTCCCTTTCACCCCCGGACTGGCTGTCCGTGAACTCATCCACCAGTCTCCCTGCGTTCTGGGGGTCCTCTGGCTTCCGGTCCTTGAGCCACAGCCTCAGGTCGGGCGGGCATGCTCCATAGAACTGTTCCAGGATCATCAGCTTGACCAGGTCCTCTGCGGTCTGGGCCCCGGCCCCGAGCACCCACTTGCAGAAGTATTGCATAAGGTGGGAGGCCAGGTCTACGTAGGTCTCCTCTGGCCCCTTCTGCACATCTTGGAACTTCTTCCGTACGCCACAGGGGTCAGCCCGAACTTGTGCAGCTGGGCCTGTTTGACCCATTCGTAATCCCCCGGCTGCAGCCCTTCCAGCTGGCCGACCCCCCCGCGGCCTCCTGATCCAGCAAGCGAGTGAGCTGCTGGAGCCAGTCGGCTGGAGGGACCTGGTGCAACTTGCAAGCTCACTCAAAGGAGCTAAGAAATCCGTCCATGTCCCCTACCTCCTTACACTGGGACAGCATGAACCTCTCAAAGTGACTGACAGTCCCAGGCCCCTTGGCCCCTCCCCACGCACCGCAGCCGGGGCCTCTTGGCTTCTCAGCTCTGCCACGGCCTGCTCATACTGCCTGTCTCTCTCGGTCCTGGTGCTCCTTCTCCCATTCCTGGCACTCCCCCCTATGGTCCTCATGCTCCTTCTCTTGTGCCTCCAATTCCTTTAGCTGCAGCTCAATCTCCAGCCGTCGCAGCTCTGCCAAGGGGGACCCCACCCGAGACGAACCGCTGCTGGCAGAGCGTGGACTGGTGGCCACTACGTCTGTCTGGCAGACTCCAGTCCTCCCTCCTGTCTGAGAGTCTGAGATGCTTCCAGGGAGTGTCTGGCTGCTCCCTGTGGGGACAGGATCCAGGCCCCTGGACTGGTCATTCTCCTCCAGCCGGGTAATCAGCTGGGCCTTGGTTGCTTTTCCCACGGGAAGGCCCCTCTCCTTGCACCACCCCACAATGTCTGCCTTCAGGAATTGGGTGTAGGCCATCGCCCCGCCAATCCCCGGGGTGCAGACTCACCGGCCGATGCTGCAGTGTCCCCCAACTCCCAGGAATCGCTTCGCTCTGTCTCCAGCACGCCTGGCTCTCGCAAGCCCCTTCCTTCTACTGCGCCCCGTCACTTGCTGCTGGAAGCTCCATGCACAGGGTGCAGTGCATCCCACCCCTGACACCACTGTGGCGGTGCCTCGGGGAGCCCCCCGACCCTGCACCCCTGTCCGCAGCCACATGTGATCCGCCAGCCAGCAGAGTAGAAGGTTTATTGGTTCGCAGAGACACGGTCTAGCGTAGGGTCGATGTTAGCACAGGAGACAGGGCAGCGTCTTGTTCCTCTCGGGGGGACAGGGGCTCACGGGCCTCTGCCCCCCGCCCTCTTGTTCTGGACTTACTCTGCTCTCCTCATGCTTCCCCCAGTCAAAAGTGACTCAGCTCCCAGGCTCTGCCCCCCAGCCAGGTTTGGTCTCCGCCTCCCTCCCTTTGTCCCCCCTGGGAAGAGCCTTGTTACCTGCTAAGGCTGGGTCTGGGTGTCTGGGCCAATGCACATGTGGGGTGAATCAAGCCACACAGCCAGGATGTTCACCCTGGAGAACACAGCCAGGAGAGAACACTGGGTTACCAGACAGACAGCCCCCCACGACCTCACACCCCACAAGTGCAGGGCCACGCCTGCGCCACAGCACACGGTGAGGGGGGCCCGCCAGCTCGCCGTGCGGCAAGGAGGTGACCTGCCTTGCCCCAGCTAGGCCCATGCCCAGGCTCCGGTGGCTGCACAGAGCTAGCTCTGCCCTGCCATGGCACTGCCAGGCAGGACCGGCGCCCCGGCACGGGGCGCAGGGAGCTCGGGGTGCACCCACTCCCCATGCAGGCAGCCCCAGGCAGACACGCCTGGAGATGGGCCAGTGCCCGGGGGCCCCAGAATGCTGGGCTGAGGCTGGGGGGCTCCAGCTCCCCGCCCTGTTACCCGCCCACTGTTCACAGCCCCAGACCCAGGCGCTGGGGCAGGAGGGGCCGGGCTGCAGCCACCAGGGCCTGTGCAGGGCAGGCAGAGGGACAGCCGGCTTCCTCTCCCCCCAGCTCCGAGAGGGCTGGTGGGTGGGCAAAGCAGCTCCCTGCCCCAGGCTCCCCTGCAGGTCATGCCAAGGCCACCAGGCACAGACAGAAGCTGGTGAGGGGCGCCCCCGCGTGGCAAGCAGCCGTGTGCGCCCACAGCCAGCCCGCCAGCTGAGAAGGGGGCCAGCATGACCCCTGCCAAGGTGCAGTATGTGGGGTGTCACCCTGCCAAGACAGACGCTCCAGCCTCCAGCGAGGGAGATCCCCCCCACTCCCCAACCCCCGTGCCCACTGCTCCCCCCGCGAGAGAGATCCCCTGACCCCATGCCCACTGCTCCCCCGCGAGGGAGATCCCCCGACCCCTGACCCCGCGCCCACTGCTCCCCGCGAGGGAGATCCCCGACCCCCACGCCCACTGCTCCCCAGCGAGACCCCACTGCTCCCCCATGAGATCCCCCGACCCCCGCGCCCACTGATCCCCGCGAGGAGATCCCCCGACCCCTGACCCCACTGCTCCCCACGAGGAGATCCTCCCCGACCCCTGACCCCACTGCTCCCCCGCGAGGAGATCCCCGACCCCACGCCCACTGCTCTCCCACGAGGAGATCCTCCCGACCCCACACCACTGCTCCCCGTGAGGAGATCCCCGATCCCCACGCCCACTGCTCCCCGTGAGAGATCCCCGACCCCCACGCCCACTGCTCCCCCCGCGAGGGAGCTCGCTGAGCATTAATACTCTGCCCCGCTGGTGCTCACCCTGCTGCCCCAGCCCAGCCCGGCCTCCCTTGCTCTGCTCAGCAAATGGCCAGGGACAGGGCAGGCAGGGCTGGGCCAGGAGCAGGGAGAGGGCCGGGCCGGGCCGGGAGCAGGGAGAGGGCCGGCTGTCACGAACAGAGGGGTAGCCAGGGGGTGCATGCACGGGCCTTGGGCTTCCCCTTACTGGCGGTGGCTGGATTTCCCGTGGGCGGACAGCGCACGGCATGGGCAGCCACCCAGGAGTGATTCAAATGCCTCCCAGCCGATTGGGAGAGCGCTCACAGCCTCCCACAGCAGCATGTGTTTTGATTGGGGGTGCACATCCGCACATGCTTTGGCGCGCATAACAAAATGCATTCCGCACACGGGGCCCCTTTTCCAGCATGATGCGCGCACCAGGGCACTGGGGGCAGAGGCAAGCAGTGTCCTCCCGGCTCAGGGAGCGGGCGGTAGCAACATGGCTTTTCTGTAGCCTTCTTGGACCCAGGCGGCCTTGGCTGCAGAGCTGGGAGTCCCAGCCCCACGGGGCAGCTAACCCGCATGACAAAGGGCACTGGGAAGGGTTCAATTAACAGGCTGTGCCCTGAGCCCCAGGCACTGGGGAAGGGTTCAATTAACAGGCTGCGCCCTGAGCCCCAGGCACTGGGGGGGGTTCAATTAACAGGCTGTGCCCTGAGCCCCAGGCACTGGGGGGGGTTCAATTAACAGGCTGTGCCCTGAGCCCCAGGCACTGGGGGGGGGTTCAATTAACAGGCTGTGCCTGAGCCCCAGGCACTGGGGTTCAATTAACAGGCTGTGCCCTGAGCCCCAGGCACTGGGGGGGGGTTCAATTAACAGGCTGTGCCCTGAGCCCCTGGCACTGGGGGGGGGTTCAATTAACAGGCTGTGCCCTGAACCTCCCTGGAGAGTAGGAGAGATTTCTGTGCAGGGAACGGGGTCCCCACTGGCAGGCAAGCCCTCTGCGCAGCCCCCACCTGCCCCCCGTCAGCCCCAGGAGGTGCCCCGGCTCATGCAGCATGCCCTGGGCAGTGCCAGAGCTGGGGCCTACCCATCAGGATCGCGGGGACACGCCAGGGAGTCTCCACCCCCAAAAGGGGAGACCTGAGTATATGGGGCTGGGGCAGCAGTGGGGAGGAGAAAGGCCCGGCCCCCTCCACAGGGGGTAGGAAGGGCCCGGGCCGGGGGTCTCCTCCCCTGAGTGCTCAGGGCTAGTGGCAGGGGAGGCGGTTCCCTGTCCTACCCCCGACTCAGCCTGGCACCGGCTGGGAGATGCCCCAGCACAATGACACGTGGGGCAGGCGTGGGGCATGTCCCTGCACCCCCGCCCCACGGCCCCCTGCACCCCTGAGCTGCCCCAAAGCACGTCCCTCCCCGTCCCCCACAAATACCACCCCACAGGGCAAGGGGAGGCGCTGCTCCCGCCCGGCCCCGGGACACCCTCCCGCCCGCCCGCCCGCCCGCCCGGCACCGCACGGCACCCGCCGGACACCCAGAGCCGGCCCGGCAGCGCCCGGCCTGCCATGGAGCCACAGTGACACCTGGTGGGCATGGCTGGAAGTGCAGCCGCCGAGCCGTCAACCCCACCAGCCCGGCCCCCAGCGCAGAGGGGTGGGCCCCGAGGGGCTCAGCCAGGGGCCAGGCACTGCCGGGCCCTCGCAGCACCTCTGCTCTGAGACAGGCCCGCGGGGCTCAGCCCGGGGGCCCATCGGGCCGGGATCCACCTCTGCCACAGGGCAGGTCCCTCCAAAGCCCCAGGGCAGGCCCGGAGCACCAGGGGTCACATCCCTGCATGAAAACCTCCCAGCTCAGAGGCCACTGCCCCTGGGTTGCAGCTGCCCAATGGCAGCGCAGGGCAAGACCCTCTCCCGCCTGCGCCCCCCACCCAGCAAACTCCCCACTGTGCCCCGCTGGGCAGGGAGCACGGAGCAGGCTGGGGGCCACCAGTCACCCTAGGCCTCTCCCCCCACAGGCCCCACGCATGGCCGGGGTTGCTTGAGAAGGGGCAGCGTTCCCTGCGAGCTGGGCGCTTGGGCAGCCGCCCAGCTGATTGCGCTGCCGGCGCTCTGCCGTGTTGCGCCAGGTGGTGCACATCTGCACATGCCTCCATGCATGGAACACAATTATTCTGCACACGGCTGGAAAAAAATCCCCAAGCCCAGCTGCCAACGCAGACACCCACAGCCAAGCCCGGTGCCAGGCTCTGGGGCTGCCTCAGCCTGGCCGGGGGCTGCAGCCAGCGAGCGTGCCTGGCCTGGCTCACCCAGCAGAGGCCAGAGGCGACGTGCAGGCACCTGGTGCAGAAGCTGAGCTGGGGCATGGCAGGGCCTGGCCGTTGTCACCCGCCTCGCTGCACCGGCTCAGGACGGCACTTTGCCCCTGCCCCCCGCGGGAGCCGCCGGCCCAGCCTGCCCAGCTCCCTGGTTCTCCCCAGGCTGTTCCCAGAGCGCCTTAGGCCAGGCAGGGGGCACAGGCCGCTCGGCCCAGTGCCCGAAGCTCTGCCCATCCTCCCCCTTCACTTCCCTGCTCACCACCGCCCGGGCCAGCTTCTCCCCGCAGCCCCGCCCCCAGCGCTACAGCAGGGTCCCACTGAGCGGGGCCAGCCCCAACGTCTCTCCCCTGGCCGTGCCCACCCTGGGCACCGAGACATGGGCAGTGCCAGGCTGAGCGCAGCCGGGGGCTTCGCAGGCAGGTGCAGGGCCTAGTGCATCATGCGTGGGCAGCTGGCCTGGCTCGGCGGGTACATGGCATCTCGCTGCCCCAGCCCTGCTCAGGGTGGCCACACGAAAGAGCGGCCAGACTGGGGCAGCCCAAAGGTCCATCCAGCCCAGGGTCCTGTCTGCCGACAGCGGCCAATGCCAGATGCCCCAGAGGGAGGGAACAGAGCAGGGAATCCTCACTTGATCCCTCCCCTGTCACCCACCTCCAGAGAAACAGCGGCCAGGGACACCATCTCTACCCAGCCTGGCTAGTAGCCATTGGTGGACCTACCCTCCATGGATCTAGCTCTCTCTGTTTTGAACCCTGTTACAGTTCTAGCCTTCACCGCTGTGACGTCGTGGGGCGCTGTCTACCTTGTAACCCGGTGTTCCCCTGGCTGTGCTGTGCTGTGCTGTGCTGTGTGATTCCCAGTGACTCACCCACGTGTAGTGGCCCCACACACCTAAGTCTCAGCCTGAGCAGATAAGGCTGTTCCCAGAGGGAGACACAAAGGAGGAGAGGCAGGAACGGCCACCAGGCTGGGGGGCAGGGCCTGGGAGTTGGGTCAGCCTTGGCTGGGTAGGCTAAGGAGAGGGGCCTGAGAGCACAAAGGGGGGTTCAGGGCCCAGGGGCCCTTCCCCCCAAGAGGTATAAGGCTGTTTGCTCTTGGTGCCTGTACTAACACCAATCTTATGCCATGCTGTGTCACTGAGAACCAAATAAACCTTCTATTCTACTGCCTGGCTGACAGTGACATCTGGCTGCAGATGGGGGTGCAGGGTCGGGGGCTCCCTGACACGCCATCACAACCACATCCTCTTGCAAGGAGTTCCACAGGTTGCCTGTGCGCTGAGTGAAGAAAAACTTCCTTTGGTTTGTTTTAAACCTGCTGCCTCTTCCTTTTATTTGGTGACCCCTAATTCTTATATTGTGGGAATAAGTAAATAACTTCCTTGTTCACTTTTTCCACACCAGTCATGATTTTATAGACCTCTGTCACGTCTCCTCTGTTCTAAGTTGAAAAGTCCAAGTCTTTAATCTCTCTTCAGATGGGACCTGTTCCAAACCCCTCCTCATTTTTGTTGCCCTTTTCTGAACTTTCTCCAATGCTAATATATCTCTTTTGAGATGAGGCGACCACATCTGTACACAGTATTCAAGATGTGGGCGTCCCAAGGTTTTATACAGAGGCATTAAGATATTCTCTGTCTTATTTTCTATCCCTTTTTTAATGACTCCTGACATTCTATTTGCTTTTCTGAGTGCCGCTGCACACTGAGATGTTTTCAGAGAACTCTCCACAATGACTCCAAGATCTCTCTCGAGTAGTTGTAGCCAAATTAGTCCCCATTACATTGTACGTATAGTTGGGATTTTTTTTTTCCAATGTGCATTACTTTACATTTATCAACATTAAATTTTATTTGCCATTTTGTTGCCCAATCACTTAGTTTGGTGAGATCTTTTTGAAGCTCTTCACAGTCTGATTTGGTCTTAACTACCTTGAGCAGTTTGGGATCATCTGCAAATTTTGCCACTTCCCTGCTTACCCCTTTCTCTAGATCATTTATGAATAAGTTGAACAGGATTGGTCCCAGGACAGACCCTTGGGGGACACCACTAGTTACCTCACTCCACTCGGAAAACTGACCATTTATTCCTACCCTTTGTTTCCTGTCTTTTAACCAGTTACCAATCCACAAAAGGACCTTCCCTCTTATCTCATGACAACTTACTTTACTTAAGAGCCTTTGGTGAGGGACCCTGTCAAAGGCTTTCTGGAAATCTAAGTACCCTATATCCACTGGATCCCCCTAGTCCAACTGTTTGTTGACCCCTCAAAGAACTCTAGCAGATTAGTAAGGCAGGATTTCCCTTTGCAGAAACCATGTGGACTTTCCCTCAACAAATTATGTTCATCCATGTGTCTGACAATTCTGTTCTTTACTAGAGTTTCAACTAATTTACCCGGTACTGACATTAGACTTACCGCTCTGTAGTTGCCAGGGTCACCTCTAGAGCCCTTTTTGAATATTTGCCTCACATTAGCTATCTCCCAGTCATTAGTTACGGAAGACTATTTAAAGGATAAGTTACAAACTATAATGAATAGTTCCTCAGTTTCCCATTTCAGTTCTTTCAGAACTCTTGGGTGAAAGCATCTGGGCTTGGACTTGTTATTGTTCATCAATTTGTTCTAAAACCTCCTCTAATGACACCTCAATCTGGGGCAATTCCTCAGATTTGTCACCTAAAAAGAATGGCTCAGGTTTGGGAATCTCCCCAGTATCCTCAGCTGTGAAGACAGAAGCAAAGAATTCATTTAGCTTCTCCGCTAAGACTATCATCTTGCAGTGCTCCTTTAGCATCTCCATCATCCAAGGGCCCCACTGGTTGTTTAGTCGGCTTCCTGCTTTTGATGTACTTAAAAACATTTTACTGTTACTTTTTGAGGTTTTGGCTAGCTGCTCTTCAAACCCCTTTCTGGCTTTTCTTATTATACTAGCCAATTAGCCCGTCATAAGACGGGATTTTCAGGTCTCTCCTCCACGTCGGTCTTCTCTCCTGAGTCTCCGGTCTCTCGCTCCATCTCTCTCTCTCTCTCTCTCTCTCTCTCCTCCTCCTCCTACTGCCTCCCCCTCTCTCTCTCAGCTCTCCTCCGCCTTCTGCCTCTCTCTCCATCTCTCCCTTTCTCTTCTCCTCCCCCTCCTGCCTCTCACTCTCTCTCCGCTCTCCTCTGTCTCCGTCGGCGATGCACGCTCATCCAGGCCCTGCCCCATGGGCGTGTACGTCACCGCCCAACCCCCCTTCGCCTCCTGCCATGGCGCTTGGCTGACTTCTGCGCTGCTCAGCTGGGCCGCCACGCGGGAGCAAGCGGCACAAACGGCCTCTCTCTCTCTCTCTCTCAGCTCTCCTCCGCCTCCTGCCTCTCTCTCTCTTTCTCTTCTCCCCCTCCCGCCTCTCACTCTGTGTTTCTCTTCTCCTCCTGCTCCGTCTCTCTCACTCTCTCTCTCGCTGTCCTCCGCCTCCTCCCTTCTCCTCTCTGTCTCCTCCCCGTCCTCTGAGTCTGCTCCGCTTTCCTCCTTTTGAATCCGGCGCCCTTTCCTGACGTCAGAGATGCACGCTCGTCCAGGCCCCGCCCCCTGGCTGTTTCCTCTGGGCGGCACTCTTGCCTCCCGCCGTGGCACTCAGCTGAATTCTGCGCCGCTCAGCTGGGCCGCCGCATGGGAGCAAGCAGCGCAAGTGGCCGTTTGGGCCCCATGCTCCCCATGCAGCACCCCTGCTTGTGCTGCTTGCTCCCGTCCGGCGGCCCGGCTGAGCAGCGCAGAAGTCAGCCGAGCGCCACAGCGGGAGGCAACAGCACCGCCCAGAGGGAACAGCCAGCGTTTCAGCGTTACAGAGTCACAGACACTGGGCTACTATATATATGATTTTTACATTTAATTTGACAAAGTCCCCAGTGGGGGACTGGACTCGATGACCTCTCGAGGTCCCCTCCAGTCCTAGTATTCTATGAAAGTTTATGCTCCTATTTTCCGCACTAGGATTTGACTTCCACTTTTTAAAAGATGCCTTTTTATCTGTCACTGCTTCTTTTACCTGGTTGTTAAGCCATGGTGGCACTTTTTTGGTTCTCTTAGGGTATGGCTACACTGTGGGGGGTTTTCCGAAGGTATGCAAATTGCACTTGCATTTGCATATCTTCTTCCGATTCTTTTTCCGGAAGAGGATTTTCTGATATTTGACCCGTCTACACGGGGCCAAATGTGAGAAAAAGAACCCTCTTTCGGAAGCCCCCTTATTCCTCATAAAACAAGGTGTACGGGGGGCTTCTGAAAGAGGGTTTTTTCCAACATTTGGCCCCATGTAGATGGGCCAAATATCGGAAAATCCTCTTCCGGAAAAAGAATCGGAAGAAGATATGCAAATGCAAGCGCAATTTCCATGCCTTCTTCAGAAAAAACCCCCACAGTGTAGCCATATCCTTACTGTGTTTTTTAATTTGGGGTATATATTTAAGTTGGGTCTCTATTATGGTGTGTTTGAAAAGTTTCCATGCAGCTTGCAGGGATTTTACTTTTGTCACTGTACCTTTTAATTTCTGTTTAACTAACTTCCTCATTTGTGTGTAGTTCCCCTTTCTGAAATTAAATGCCACAGTGTTGGGCTGCTGAGGTGTTTTTCCCACCACTGGGATGTTAACTTTTATTACATTATGGTCACTATTTCCAAGTGGTCCAGTTATATTTACCTCTTGGACCAGATCCTGTGCTCCACTTAGGACTAAATCAAGACTAGCCTCTCCCCTTGTGGGTTCCAGACCCAGCTGCTCCAAGAAGCCGTCAGTTAAGGTATCAAGACATGTTATCTCTGCCTCTCGTCCTGAGGTGACGTGTACCCAGCCAATATGGGGATAGTTGAAATCCCCCACTATTATTGAGTTTTTTAATTTGATAGCCTTGTGGCGGTGAGCTGGGGTTTCCCCGATCCTGCACCCCCGTAGCAGCCAGAACAGTCTCCCCCAGCCAGTAGAACAGAGAGGGGTTTATTGATTTTCCAGAATACAGCACAGCACAGATGTGATGTGGCTACCGGGGGCAGAACCAGGATGGCTCAGGCCCCTAGGGTTAGGGTCCATCACCCCTAGCCCCCAGCTTAGCCTGTTCTCTCCATGCTTCCCAGACAGCAACTGACCCTCACCCCGCCCCCAAGTCCTTTGTTCCTCTCTTCCCTTAACTTGTATAACCGGTTTTGCTACCATCCTGGGAGCAGCAGGATACCCCCTGCAGGGCCGTGCTTACAGACAGCCGCCAGAAGGGGTCCCCCACAGACCCAGCATAGTAACCAACAAGGTACTGACACTACACCACAAGCCTCTCTAATCTCCCTTAGCATTTCATAGTCACTATCACTGTCCTGATCAGGTGGTCGCTAATAGATCCCTACTGCTACGTTCTTAGTATTGGAGCATGGAATTACTGTCCATAGAGATTTTATGGAACATTTTGGCTCATTTAAGATTTTTACTTCATTTGATTCTACATTATCTTTCACGTATAGTGCCCCTTCCCCACCAGCACGACCTGTTCTGTCCTTCCGATAGATTTTGTACCCTGGTATGACTGTGTCCCATTGATTGTTCTCATTCCACCAAGTTCCTGTGATGCTTTTTATATCAATATCCTCCTTAAAACCTAGGCACTCTCGTTCACCCATTTTACTGTTTAGACTTCTAGCATTTGTGGAGAAGCACTTTAAAAATGTGTCACTATTTATCTATCTGCCATTCCCTGATGCGTTAGACTCTTTTTCATTTGATTGTGTCTCATCTGATCCAACCCAGACGTCCATCCTCGCCTCCCGCCTAGAACACAGAGCATCTGTACACGGCCCGACTTTACAGGGACAGGGGCCTACTCCCCTGCCCCACAGTTCACAGCGCCTCCTGCTGGTCACTCGGGGAATTAGCTCTTCAGCCCTGCAGCGCCCCCTGCTGGCCTGTGTCACACCTGCTGTTAGCTACTATTGGCTCCGCCTCCTTGTGTTAGTGCCCCCATCCCTCCCAGAAGCATCCTCCCCCCGGGTACTGCCCTGTCTCAGGCCCCCCTGCTGTGGGATCCCTGCTTCAGGTAACCTCTTAGACTCACCTTGCCTCAGTGACCCATGGCCAGGTGTCAAGTAGGGCAACCTGTGTCCAACATGGCTACTCAGCATTGGCAAAGGAGTGGGACCTGCTGCCTTTTCCTGCCCTGGCTGTGTCCCTGCAGCCTGGCCAGGGCCCCCCCGGCTCTACCTTCCCCTGCCCCGTCTCAGGAAGCCTCCAGCTCCCCTGGCACCCAGCTTCCTCCTGCTCTCCAGCCAGAGCCACAGTGTCTATTCCCCTCCCTCCCAGAGCCCTTATTCATACAGCCCCAGCCGGGCCCTAATTGGCTGTATCTGCCCCAGCTGCAGGCTCCGCTCAACCTCTCCCCTGTGTGGGGTGGGGCTGGGTGGGACACAGGGAACACTGGGGTGTCTGAGGGGGAGGTGGGGGATGGGTTATACCCTCTCCCCTGTGTAAGGTGGGGAAGGGGGGGCACAGGGAGCACTGGGGTGTCTGAGGGGGAGTGGGGAGATGGGTTATAACCTCTCCCCTGTGTAAGGTTATCACCTTATTGGATTTTAAAGTGAGCAGACAGATCACTGCTGCACCCATGGGTGGGGGATTGCCCCACATTCTGTACACAGGGGGCTATGTGAGGTGTCAAACAAAAGCTTACGCTCTACTGATTCTGTGTGTGCTACTCGTGTGCCTGTGTGAGGTCTGTGTGTGGAGTGATGAATAGGGGCTCTGCGCTGGTGCTGTGAGCGTTCGCTGTGTGGGAGCGAGCAGTGGGCCAGGACTGCCTGGTGTGAAGAATTGGTCAGTGACTGGCTGTGTTAATTAGCGCTGCTGATGGACAACGGCTCTCGGAATGGCCAACACACACCTGAGGGATGCGTCTGGAAACCTGCAGACTGGCCAGGGCATAAAGGCTACTGGCACGTGACACACAGCCAGGGCGCTTGATCATGCGACCAGCTCCGGTGTGGGAGACACCAGAGATATAAAGGTGCCATGAGGCTGCCTCTAGCTTGTCTTTGATCGTGCTACTGATCCCAGATGCAGCCTTGCGAGGGACAGCGCCGGGAAGGATCGCTGACCCGTCCGGACATAGGTTGTACGCACGAAACGTCTAAGCTAGCAGGCTGTAACATCTCTGCTAAAGCCTGCACCAAGCACTCGGTGATTGGTGCATGTAACGTATTCTCCTTACAACCTCACTCGCCACCTTCACTTTCTTTTGTTAATAAACCTTTCGAGTTTAGATTCTAAAGGACTGGCCCAGCGTGCTCTTGTGGGTAAGATCCAGAGTGTAAACTGACCTGGGATCTGTGGCTGGTTCTTTGGGAGCGGGAGAACCCGTTCGGGGTGGGTGAGATTGGGTTCTGTAACCCCTCACCTGTGTGTTAGGCCCGGGGCTGACTGGGGCACAGGGAGAGCTGGGGTGTCTGAGGGGTTTTGCTCATGAGGCTGCCGGCTGGCCAGATGGGCAGTTGCAGCGCTCAGTGGGACTGGTGTGTGGCCTGTTTGGGAAGGTCTCCCCATCTGGGGCTGTAAGGAGCCCCGCGTTTGAGCAATTCACCCTGAGCGGACGCCCTCAGCAGTATCCTACAGCCCCGCTATCCTACACTGACCCTCAGCCCCTTTAGCCCAGCCCTCAGCTTCCCCCAGCCTCGCAGCTGCTCCTCACTCCCCCTCCACCTTCCCCGCTCTGAGGCAGTGATGTCCGCACCCCCAGGCACCAGTCACCCCTGGCTTTAGGCCCATTGGGCACCACAGCCTCCCCCCAGGGCAGAGGGGCTGCGGACACTGCTCCCAGGGGCCCCCAGCAGCTAGGCAGCCAGTCCCCCGCAGCCTGGGCTTGGGGGGCCAAGGGGGCTCAACTCCTTTGCCCCCCCCCCCACCTTCCAGCTGCACCAGGCACACCGAGCCTGCCCAGGGGACCCCCCCTGCCCTGGCTCCACCACAACCCGGCCCCCTTCTTTCTGGGGCAGCAGCTGTCTCGGGGGCTCCTGCCCACAGCCCACCCAGCTGCCTTGCCAGGTGCCCCGTGGCTGGGCCCGGAACGGAGCTCGGTGCTCTGCGCGCCGCCCCCCCCCCGCCCAACACAGCCAGCGCCCAGAGGAGGCACCCGGCGGGGCCAGGCCAGACTCGGGTCCCAGCTGGCCCGGGTGCTCCTGCAGCAGCGAGGCCGAGGGGAGCCCTCTGGGCAGCTCCCCAGGAGCAGGGGCCGGGCCCTGTGGCAGCAGGGGGCTGGGCGGCACCACCCCGCAGACAGAGCCGGGGCACAGGCCTGCCCCACGTCAGGTGGGCACAGCCTCCCCACCAGGCCCCCCAACGCCACCTCTGCCACAGCTGGACGCAGTGACCCCTCCTGCCCTGCCCCAGACAGACACAGAGGCGGGGTGTGACTGCAGCACCTGCACTGTGGGACTTTACTGCTCATGCCCCACAGCCAGTGGAGGCCCCGCCCAGGCAGCCCCCTCCTCTCCCAGGCAGCCCCCCCGGCAGGCGCTGCCCTCGGGCCGCTCACACCACAAACTTGTTCTTGGTGAGGGAGCCGCTCTTGGTGGCCGTGTCCGCGTGGGCCTGGTACCCGATCACCACCTTGCGGGACAGCCCCAGGCGCTCCTTGTACACCCGCCTGGGGGAGAGAGCACACTAAGGTACGCCCTGATCAGCCCCCAGCTCCAGGGCCCCCCCGGCCACCTGCCCCCCCCCCAGCTCCGGGGCCCCCCCCCCAGCCACCTGCCCCAGGCGCTCCTTGTACACCCACCTGGGGGAGAGAGCACGCTCTAAGGTACACCCTGACCAGCCCCATGCCCCCCAGCTCCAGGACCCCAGCTGCCTGCCCCAGCTCCAGGGCCCCTCCAGCCACCTGCCCCAGGTGTTCCCTGTACACCCATCTGGGGGACAGAGCACGCTCTAGGGTCTGCCCTGTCCAGCCCCACACCAGCCCCAGCTCCAGGGCCCCCCAGCTGCCTGTCTTGCCCACGGGGCATGGCTCCCAGCAGGGCACGAATACAAAACAGCTCCTCCGCCCACCCACCCCTGCAGCAGGGCCACCCCGCTTGGTGCCGATCTGACGAGGCCCATGCAGTGCCCAGCAGTGCCCAGCCCCCCCGGCAGAGCCTCGGCGCCATGTTACCCGATGTGGGTGACCCCCTCCTGGTTCTCGGCCTCGCGGGTCCAGAGGGCGATCTTGTCCCCCTTGGCCCGGATGTTGACGACGGCCCCGCAGACGTCCTCGCTGAACCGGCCGAACGTCTCGCCGATCATGCACAGCAGCTGTAAGGGGGGGCGGGGGGGGTCAGTGTGGCTTCTAGCACCCTCCGCAGAGCCAGGCCAGCTCCCTCACTGGGGCAGAGCCGGGTGGGGGGACGGGCACTTCGCACACTCACCGTCTCCAGCCAGAAGCGATCCAGCTCCGTGTGCCGCTGCTGCTTGGCCAGCGTGATGAGCCAGCGCCCGCCCCACTTGTTCTGGGGGTCCTCCCACATGGGCTCGATGCCATCCTGGCCAGGGAGGTGCTGAGTCACGGGGAGCAGGCGGCAGCCCTCCCCCAATCCCCCAGCACCCCCAACCCCGCCAGTGCCACCCTGCCCGGCCCCCGGAGACCAGCCCAGCCCTCGGCAGGGCCCAGCACCCCAACGGACCAGCCCGCTGCCGCCCTGGGGCCCAGACGGGCAGGGCCCTACCTTGAAGAGGGTGTAGTCGCAGCCCGAGGTCAGCTTGCTGGCCAGCTGGATGTGGCTGTACAGCCTGGCGGCAGCGCACAAGATGAGCAGGTTAGTGGCTGGACCGGGCGGTCTGGGGCCTCTGCCCCCCAGAGCCCCTGGCACCCTCCCCCACAGCGCTGCACTGGGCAAACAGCACCTGAACCCCCAGACAGACACGGAACCTCCCCCCTCGTCAGACACACAACCCCTCCTTGGTGCCTCCTCCATGGAACCCCCCCTCCCGAGCACATGGGGCCAGGCAGAGCCCACAGGCACCAAGGAAGCCAAGTCCCAGCAAGCTCCGCACCTACCCCCCCCCCAACCACCAGGGGAGAGACCAGGCTGGGCACGAGTCCTTCAGTGCCCGGGGCACACGCCAGCTGCCCCTCCCCCTGCCTGCAGCCTGGGACGGGGGAGCCCCCAGCAGTGCAGAGCCCGGGGGACTCACGCCCAGAAATCCTCCACCGTGCTGAACTTGGTGACCAGGCGCAGGTTCGCCTGCCACGTCTTGCTCTTGTCGTTTCTGAAGAACCACAGAGCCCACCTGGGAGTTAGTACCACCAGCTCCTCCCGCCACAAAGCCCAGAGAGCAGCCCACCAGCCCACCCAGCCCCCAAGCTCCCTGGCAGCCGTCCGGCCCCTCAGCCGCACCCCCCCAGCTGGCCACCCGCTCCCAGCCAGCCGGCCAGCCACACCCCCAGCCAGCCCCAGGCAGGGTGGGGAGTGACAGGCCTAAGGGAGCCAGGAAACCCGCCCCGCCCAGCCCCGCTGGTACCTGTTCTGCAGGGGGTGTTTGTCCAAGGTCTGGGGAGCCAGCGCCTCCCGCCGGGTCTTCTGCTGCCTCCGCGCCTCTTGCCTCTGTGGAGCCCCCAACCCACCCCACACGGGACATGGGCCCTGCAGGCTCAGGGGCAGGGCCAGTTCTGATGGGCCCCGGGGCTTGTGGGCAGAGCCCCAGGAATAGGGTCCCAGAGCATAACCTGGCTGCAAGGGCCCCACATGCCCGGAGCACCCTGCCCGGGACCTGCCTGTGGCAGCTGCAGGCTGGAAGGAGGCCCCAGGCCTGCCCGAGCACTGGCAGTGCCACAGGGGCTACTTGGTGCGTCCCGAGCCTCGGCCCCTGGTGGGCAACCCCCACCCAGCACAGCCCCCTCCCTCCACTGCCCCCAGCGCTGCAGCTGCACGGCTGGGATGCCGCCCAGGGCTGGCAGTGCTAAGCCAGCCCCTCTCTGGGGCCCGGCAAGGCAGAGCCTGCTCAGCCACGCTGGGGCCCCAACCACCCCAGACCTGCACCCCCGCTGCTACTCGAGCCAGGGCCAGGCAGAGCCATGGGAGGCACCATCCCACATGGGCTCAGGGAGCTGACAAGGAGCCTCACGCACCAGCCAGGCAGGAACATGGGGTTAGTACCAGGGGACCCCCAGCCAGGGCCCCCCGGGACACTGTGCCAAGCCAGTGCCAGGCCCCTAGCTCCACAGGTGCAGCCAAGCACCCATAGGTGCAACTCACCACCACAACGGCAGCCATCTTCCCAGAGCAGGACCCAGCCCCTGCAGGGCTCCTTTTATCTGGGACCCAGACTCTTAAAGGCCCAGCTGCCCCGAGCGGGGCTGGGCGTGTAGGTGGCAAGGGAGCCGCTTTCTCCGCTCGCCGTGTGGGGAGAGCTATGCTTTCTGGCAGAAGGGGGGATCCCGGGCCAGGGCCCTGGGCAGGGACGGGGCAGCCCAGCGGGGTTCTCTGGCTCCTTTGGTGCCCGTGCTGGATCTTTGGGCGAGGGGCCTGGGCCCAGCAGAGGGACACGCTGCCCTTAGGCTGCACCTGGAAATCGGCGGTGCCACGGGCAGAGCAGGCGGGAGCCAGGCAGATCCTGCCCCCGCACTGGGCCGGAATCCCAGAGCCAAATGCGCCGTGGCCCAGTCTGCAGGGCCCGTGGCTTTGCGGGGAGCCGTGACGCTGTAGGGCCAGGCAGGTCAATTGCCCCCGGCCCCGCCCACACAAAGCTCGGGCTGTGCCAGCCACGGGGGCCCTGGGGCACAGGTGCCCGTTCAGCAACACGGTGCAGGGCCCACAAGCCTCGGGGCCACCCTGCCAGCCCCAATTGGGTGTGTGGGCACCAGGGGCCACTTGCTCCCCACGCTGCCCCCTCACCACCTGGAGACTCGGGGAGGGTCCCTGCCCCCCGTGTGAGGGGCAGCCCCCCCCGCCGCAGGAGCTCGCAGGGGCCAGGCGCGCTCATCCGGGCAGCCGGGAGGGGCGGCGCAGCCTGCGCGCTGCTGATGAAATCCCCTCGCGGCAGGGGCGCGGCGCAGCGCGATATTCAGCGGGCGCGGCGCTCATGGCAGAGCTGCGCTGAGCCCCCCCGCGCCGCCCGAGCCAGCTAGCGCCGATTGCAGGTGAGCGGCCCGGGCTGCCCCCTCTCCGCCTGCCTGCGGGGGGCTGGGCTCGGCCCCGAGCGGGACGGGGGGGCCCGCATCCCCTCCCGCATCCTTCCTGCGTTTCAAGGGCACGGAGCCGCCCAGGCGGGACCGGAGCCGGCGGGGCAGGGGCAGGGGCAGGGGCAGGGGCACTGGGGGCTCGGAACCGCGCCGGGGGGGGTCGCGCCGAGCCCCAGCGGCACCAAACGACCCAGCCGTGCGGGGGCGCAGGGAAGAGTCGGCACCTGCGCCGAGGGAGTAGGGGACACAGATGTGCCGGGGGGGGGGGACAGATGTGCCGGGGGCCCCGCGGCGCCCCGGGGGCTCCGGAGCCATCTTGCGGGTCTGTCTCCGCAGAGCCGCCGCCATGGACGCGATCATGAAGGGCTTGTCCAGGGCCAGGAAGGGGGTGGTCGCCGCCGCCGAGAAGACCAAGCAGGGGGTGGCGGAGGCTGCGGAGAAGACCAAGGAGGGGGTGCTCTACATGGGTAAGCGGGGGCCCTGGGGAGGGGTGCTCTACGTGGGTAAGCGGGGAGGGCTCTGTGTGGATAAACGGGGGGCCCTGGGGAGGGGTGCTCGGTGTGGGTAAGTGGGGAGGGGTGCTCTACGTGGGTAAGCGAGGGGCTGGGGAGGGATGCTCTGTGTAGGTAAGCGGGTGGGCCCTGGGGAGGGGTGCTCGGTGTGGAGTAAGCGGGGGTGCTCGGTGTGGGTAAGCGGGGGGCTGGAGGTGGGGTGCTCGGTGTGGGTAAGCGGAGGTGCTCGGTGTGGGTAGCGGGGCTGGAGGGAGGGTGCTCGGTGTGGGTAGCGGAGGTGCTCGGTGTGGGTAAGGAAGGGGCTGGAGGAGGGTGCTCGGTGTGGGTAGCGGGGGCTGGAGGGTGGGGTGCTCGGTGTGGGTAAGCGGGGGTGCTCGGTGTGGGTAAGCGGGGCTGGAGGGAGGGTGCTCGGTGTGGGTAAGCGGGGGGGGGTGCTCGGTGTGGGTAAGCACACCAGGCTAGGGTGCCACCCAGATCTGGGCACAGCCCCAGGCAGGCTCAGTGCCTATGCCCAGCACTGGCCCAGGCAGACCCTGGCGCTGACAGGAGCTGGGGCAGCAGGCCAGGCTGAGCCCAGAGCTGGGGGTGCCCGGCAAGGCTCAGCGCCCTGGTGGGAGCCAGGACTGCCAGGCCCTGCCCCTGGCCACGGAGCCTGCAGCTGCCACCGGCCTGCACTGGCTATGAGCCACGTTAGTGCCCGGCGCTCCCCCCTGCTGCCCCCTGCCCTGGGCAGCTCAGTGGTTGGAGGCCCTGGCCTGGCACCTCCAGGCAGCACCCCCTTGCGAGCACTGCTGGGGGACCCTTGTGGGCACCCGGTCCGGATGCAGGGGGTGTGCTCTCCTGGCTGCTGGGGGCGGCACAGAGAGGCCATGCGCCAGGGCCCTCTCCCCCCCACACAGCTCCTCACTGCCACCTGTGTGCTGCCTTGGCAAACCCCAGCAGCTCCAGCCTTCCCCGGCTGGTTCTCGGCTACAACCTCAGCGGCCACGGCAAAGGCAGGGCGCCTAACAGCACCAGGGCTGCCTGCCGGACCGCGCAGGCTGGGGCTCCAGCAGCAGCTCAGAGCTCCAGCCGTGCCCTTGTGTGTCCCGCCCGCTTGGTCACAAGCCGCTGCAGGCCTGGGAGGGGTGCTGGGGAGGGTGCTGGGGGGGGTGCTGGGGAGGAGTGCTGGTGCTGAGGAGGTGCTGTGTGCTGGGAGGACGCTGGGGAGCGCTGGGGAGGAGGGTGCTGGTGCTGAGGGAGGCGCTGTGGGGAGGGGTGGGGACACTGGAGGAGGGCGCTGTGAGGAGGAGGTCCTGCGGGTGGGGGCATTGGGGAGGGCTGAGAGAGGAAGTGCTGCAGGTGGGGGCGCTGTGGTAGGGGTGCTGGTGCTGAGGAGGTGCTGTGGGAGAGGGTGGGGAGCTGGAGGGGCGCTGTGAGGGTGCTGGCGCTGGGGAGGCGCTGTGAGGAGGGTGCTGGCGTTGGGGAGGACGCTGGGGAGGCGCTGTGAGGAGGGGTGCTGGCGCTGGGAGGCGCTGTGAGGAGGGGGTGCTGGTGCTGGGGAGGACTGGGGAGGCGCTGTGAGGAGGGTGCTGGTGCTGGGAGGTGCTGGGGAGGGGTGCTGGGACGCTGGAGGAGGCTGCGCTGTGAGGAGGTGCTGCTGGCGCTGGGGAGGCGCTGTGAGGAGGGGGTGCTGGCGTTGGGGAGGACGCTGGGAGCGCTGTGAGGAGGGTGCTGGCGCTGGGGAGGCGCTGTGAGGAGGGGGTGCTGGCGCTGGGGAGGGCTGGGGCAGGGGCGCTGTGAGGAGGGGTGCTGGCGCTGGGAGCGCTGTGAGGAGGTGCTGTGCTGGGTTGGGGAGGACGCTGGGGAGGCGCTGTGAGGAGGGTGCTGGCGCTGGGGAGGGGCGCTGTGAGGAGGGGGTGCTGGCGCTGGGGAGGACGCTGGGGCAGGGGCGCTGTGAGGAGGGGGTGCTGGCGCTGGGAGGTGCTGTGAGGAGGGTGCTGGCGCTGGGGAGGGCGCTGTGAGGAGGGGTTGCTGGTGCTGGGGGTGCTATGAGGAGGGTGCTGGCGCTGGGGAGGATGCTGGGGGTGCTGTGAAGAGGGGTGCTGCACTGGGGAGGACGCTGGGGAGGGGCGCTGTGAGGAGGGGAGCTGGGGAGGCGCTGTGAGGAGGGGAGGGTGCTGGTGCTGGGGAGGCGCTATGAGGAGGGGAGCTGGCGCTGGGGAGGACGCTGGGGAGGGGCGCTGTGAGGAGGGGTGCTGGCGCTGGGGAGGGGCGCTATGAGGAGGGGGTGCTGGCGCTGGGGAGGACGCTGAGGAGGGGCGCTGTGAGGAGGGGTGCTGGTGCTGGGGAGGCGCTGTGAGGAGGGGGGTGCTGGCGCTGGGGAGGCGCTGTGAGGAGGGGTGCTGGTGCTGGGGAGGGGCGCTGTGAGGAGGGGTGCTGGTGCTGGGGAGGGGTGCTGTGAGGAGGGGGTGCTGGCGCTGGGGGAGGGCGGGGGGGTGCTGGGGAGGGGTGCTGAGGAGGAGGGTGCTGGCGCTGGGGAGGACGCTGTGAGGAGGGTGCTGGTGCTGGGGAGGGGCGCTATGAGGAGGGGTGCTGGCGCTGGGGAGGACGCTGGGAGGCGCTGTGAGGAGGGGTGCTGGTGCTGGGGAGGGGCGCTATGAGGAGGAGCTGGCGCTGGGGAGGACGCTGGGGAGGGGCGCTGTGAGGAGGGGTGCTGGCGCTGGGGAGGGGCGCTGTGAGGAGGGGTGCTGGCGCTGGGGAGGGGCGCTGTGAGGAGGGTGCTGGCGCTGGGCGCGAGGAGGAGGTGCTGGCGCTGGGGAGGCGCTGTGAGGAGGGGGTGCTGGTGCTGGGGAGGGGCGCTATGAGGAGGGGGGGAGCTGGCGCTGGGGAGGGCGCTGTGAGGAGGGGGTGCTGGCGCTGGGGAGGGGCGCTGAGGAGGGGGTGCTGGCGCTGGGGAGGACGCTGTGAGGAGGGGGTGCTGGTGCTGGGCGCTATGAGGAGGGTGCTGGCGCTGGGGAGGGGCGCTGTGAGGAGGGGTGCTGGCGCTGGGGAGGACGCTGTGAGAGGGGGTGCTGGGGAGGGGTGCTGTGAGGAGGGGTGCTGGCGCTGGGGAGGGCGCTGAGGAGGGGGTGCTGGCGCTGGGGGAGGGGCGCTGTGAGGAGGTGCTGGTGCTGGGGAGGCGCTGTGAGGAGGGGTGCTGGCGCTGGGGAGGACGCTGTGAGGAGGGGGTGCTGGTGCTGGGGGAGGGGCGCTATGAGGAGGGGGTGCTGGCGCTGGGGGAGGCGCCGTGGGGTGACCCGTTAAGCACTGGCGTTGGCATGAGCCAGGCTGGGGCCCAGTTCATGCCCCTGGCTCAGCCCCAGTGCTCCGTGCGCGGCTGCTCCCATGTGGGGCCACAATTCCCCTTCCTGGCAACCGCAGCCTCCGGGGCCGGGCCAGGCAATGTCCCTGGCAGGGCGGCTCTGCCGGAGACGACCGTCTGGCTCCCCCAGGCCCTGCCGGGGGCCCTGCCCTCCCTCCCTGGCCCCAGCCCTTGGCTGCACAGACAGTCCTGGGTCAGTCCCTGCTGGGAGGGACTGGAGGGTGCCACGTGCCCCAAGCCCCCCGCCTGGGCTCTGCTCACAGGGGTTCACGTGGAGCTGGGGGATGAGCTTGCCCAGGGCAGGCTGCCCCTGGGGGGGTTGGCTTGTGGGCACCTGCCCCACCGCGGCCTGGCCCCTCCTGCCCCTCAAGCTAGGCCCAGCCCTTGCGTGGAGGTGAGGTGGGGCCAGGCAGGCCCCCTGAGCAGGGCTGGAGGGGAGATGAACAAACCGCTGCCTGGCCCCCACTCCAGGGAGACCGAGATCCCGCCACCCCCATCTCCCCGGGAGAGCCGCCAAGGGTGGAGAAGTGGGGGAGCCCCCGTCCCCAGCTCAGGGGGCCTTGCAGCTCCTCTCCCCAGGCAGTGTGCCAGGCCCAGGGGGTTGGCCAGCCCCACAGCGCTGGGTCCTCCAAGATGCAGCAGCAGAAGGGGACCGGCAGCCTGCGCAGCCCTCACCTCGTGCAACCCATGCTCAGGTCCTGGCCTAGGGCACCGCGCCAGGAGTTGTGGGGGAGGGCGGCTCAGATCGGGGCCTTTGAACTGTGCTGGTCGGGGCAGTTCCCATTTCACAGCTTGGGCCTCGGGCTCTCGGCAGAGCCTCCAGTCGCTGTTCGGTCTCGGCCCTCTAGCCCAGGGACCCTGCTGCCCATTGGCCCCTCTTCCCCGGGGTCTGGCCTGGAGATGCTGACGAGCCCGGGGTGCTGGATGTGCAAATGGCGCTTGCGCAGGGGCCGTGGCTCGGAGCCAAGGGACATTTCTGCTCCGGAGCCAAGGGACATTTCTGCTCTGTGTGATGTGGCAAAGCCAGGCCTTGGCTGGTCTGTCCCAGAGCTGCCCCGGGACTCGGGGGCTGGTCTCCCTCCTCTCCTGCAGCCCAGCAGCGGGTGCCCTGGGCGGGTGCGTCAGCCAGGCCCAGTTCAGCCGTGTGCTCCACACGTGGCAGTGAGTTGCAGCACAGCTCCCACCCAGGGCTGCAGGCCCCTGCATTCTGTCACCTCCCGGGCCCGCCACTCATTGCAGAGGCCATGTTTTGGGAGGGCAGCCTCTGCCCGGCCAGCCCAGCCCCTGGGCACTGCCTGGCCCTCCAGGTTCTGCCAGGGTTGTCCTCACTGTGCTAGCAGAATCCCACCGCAGGCACCAGCTGCCACCCTGCAAGCATCCATGCTGGGCAGAGTCTGGGCTGCTCGGGGGGGGGACTCTCACCTTGGCCCCGGTTCTGGAGTCAGTTTCACGGCAAACCTGTAACCTGCGGCTCTGGCTTCCCCACGCTGGAAAGCCCATCTGCTCTGTGAGGTGCTGTAGGGGGCCTGTCTCACAGCGGGGTGCTCCCTGTGTCCTTTCCTGGTGCCCAGCTCAGCCCCACACCGGGGCTTGGGGCTGTCTGGACTGATCTCTGCTCAGAAACTGCCCCCAGCCCAGGGGCTTGGCCAGTGCAGTGGTGCCCCTTCAGGGTGCCCACAGCTTATCCCAGAGCCCCCTCCACCCAGTTCGCTCTACTGGGGCCCCTGGGGCGCCCAGCGTCACTACACCGAGCCCAGCCTCCTGCAACGTACAGGCACTAGCAGCCACAGCCGGGTATGCCCAGCCTGGGGAGCCTCTCCCTCAGG